>CM067337.1:5317500-6801250 GCA_034376525.1 Nicotiana benthamiana
TAGAGGTTGATCTGTGATTGAATTCAGCACAACTCACAGATTCTTCATTTGAAGCATTCCAAATTTGCACTTGATGGTGCTTTATTTTATTTTCTTATTTTTTATTCGCCCCCTTTGGTGAGAATAATGCAACACTTCATGGGGGAGGGGGTGATGATAGGATATAATTACGTATTTTAATCGATTATTACACTCTAATTTACTGCACTTTAGTTGAGTTTGCTCTTTAATCGCTAGCGTTTTACACTAACAGTGTATTTATGCCTTGTAGGAGTGATTTCGAGCAATATAGATGTTATTGAATATAATTATGTGATTTGGGGCTTTGAAGTATGAGTAAGAGCTCAAGGAGTTAAGCCGGTATGGAGTTCGGGGTCAAATTTGATAATTAAGTACGAACGAAGACTCAAAGAGACATATTGTATACCGTCTAGTAAAATCGGCATAAACATTTGTTCAGAACACCATTTGAGCTATATAATATATGGTTGGAAAGATAATTCAAAGGGTTACAACTTTTATATTTTACGTTTTTCCAAATTCCAAATAAAATAGGGTGAAAAGCTACAGTTATTGTAGGACCGCGGTAGGATCGCGGCAGAGCTGCAGATTCAAAAGACCTATTTGGCCGCGGTCCCGGTGTAGCCGCAGCAGGACGCATAAATTTCACGGACCAAAGTATAAAATACAAAATTTTAAGCCCTAAACCCTATATTAAACCAATGAAGCCGTCCAAGAAAGTACAGATGATAGATCTGAGATATAGATTCGACCTAAGGAGGCAAGAACACATTGGGAGCAAGGCGGAGAATTCTTCCACGTGTTTTTCCTTCATCTTCCTATTTTTCATTGTTGGTTATGACTTTCAGTATTGTAGTTTTACATACTATTATGAATATCTAATTTTTTATCTAGAGTTTTGATAGAACCTTTTATAGGATAAATTCTTGTTATATTTTTCTATAATTGAGCCATAGTTTTTCTCTATTTATTCAACTACATTTATATTCTGGTTGATTGAAGATCTCTCAATTAGCTGTGCCTATTTAGTATGCATAACTCGGAAGAGAGTGCATATTTAGGTAATTGTTGAACAACACTACTCCCAGCGTATATGACGAATACATACCGAGGGTTTAAAGGTGGGATTAGGGATAACGAAACCTTGTGTGCGATTTGAAGTGAGCTGTATAAAAAGCCAATTAGAATAGCTTGGGAGAGTGCGTCTACTAAAGTAATTACTCATGAGAGATTTACGGTAATAAGAGTGCTCATGATCGGTTATTTAGGCGAAATTATAGAAGACATAGTGGGAAAGATCCCGATAATTGGAGAAATCATAACTCTAGACCTCCTTAATCTTGTCTCTAACCCTTAGTATATTTAGTTGGTAATTTAGTATTTTAATTTATTAGTTAATTATTTAAATACAAGAATCTAAATATCTATAAGTTAAGAATTGTTCAGGCTTATCTTCTGGTGATAGTGAACACCTGTAGCTAAACCTTAATTCTCTGTGGAATTCGATTCCGAACTTGTAAGCCGGATTATATTTATATCAACCATATTATCTTTTTTATAAGGTATAATTGGACGTGATGGGGAAGAAGAAGGAATAAAGTAAGTGGTATATGCTCTAGAAGGAAAATTTGGATAATAACTGTTAAGATTTATGCCCGTCACTAGAGGGGGGGGGGGGGTGAATAGTGCGGCACGAGAATATTAAAAAATATTGCGGAATTAAAATTGCAGGAGTAAAGTAAATGCGGTAATTAAAATAGTAAGGAAAGAACACACCGAATTTATCCTGGTTCACCACAACGAGTGGTTAGTCCAGTCCCCGAGAGACTCTCTCGAGATTCCACTAACTCTGTTAAGCTTACGGGTGCCTAACAAACCGTTACACTTGCTCGTAGATGTACACTCTACAAGACTTCAACTTGCTCGAGGATACCTCACCTCAAGACTTCACCTTGCTCGTAGATACCGCACCATAAGACTTTACACACTAAGATTGAGGGTACTTAGAAAACCCGACAATCAATGGGAAGATATGGTCTTCTCAAACACCTTTCTCTTTTACAACAAGAACTCTCTAAAAGTAGATAAAGAGATACAATATTAGCTCTATGAACAACTCAACGTTGTCTCTCAATTGGCTCAACAAAAGCTCTAAAATGATGCACAAATAATATCAATATGTATATGAATAATGAGAGGTGTTGTGTGTTTAAAATCAGCTCAAAAGACCTCTATTTATAGGTGTTATAAGTTGTATGTTCGTTGCTTAATTGGCAATCAATTATGCTGATTTTATGCCAAATAATCGATTATCAGATTTGGATAATCGATTATCAGCTTACCGTTACAAAATCGGAAGCTGATTCTGCTCTAGAATAATCGATTACTGGTATTGCATAATCGATTATTTTTTTACAGCGTTCAAAAACTTTGGCAACGGATACAAGGTAATCGATTATGCAATTCTGATAATCGATTATCCTACTCTGCGGAAATTTCCAATAAATGGAATTTCCCAGAATAATCGATTATCACTTTTGCATAATCGATTATTCACCTATGCTGTCCAGAATCGACAACTTACTTCAAAAACCATTTTGGTTAAAATGAAAACGTTAAAATCATTTTGTTTGAAGTATTTGAAATATGTTTATGATAAATATGATTTGATAAAAAGATTTTATGCATATTTATGATGACCTATGTTGAGCCAAAAGACGAGATAACTTAAACGTTGCTCTTACATTGGTTCTACCTAACGACCTACGCCTTGGGTCTTTGGTCTTGAACTTTTGAGCTCGTCTTTGGCTTGTCTATGCAATCCATTCATCAATATGCTTCTCGGCATTCAATCTTGATTGTTTGTCATATAATAACGTTGTTTGACACTTGACTTCATTGTTTGTCATTCATCGACTTGGTTGTTTGTCATTCATCAAAACCTATACCTAAAAATCATGCTAATACAACCAAGGCACACATATCATGGAAAGAATAATTTTCTACACTTTCCCCCTTTTTGATAATGACAAACAACAGGAGATATGCATATCGGATTCCCCCTAAATTCATGCTATATCTCAACATACAATTCATGCAAGCAATTCCCCTTAATGATAATTCCCCCTCAAATAAGGCATACTATTACGTAGATTCATTCCCCCTTATTTGATGCATATCGCCTAATTTCTTCCCCCTTTTGGCATTAGCAAAAAGAAGAGTATACAAAGGCTACTTTCCCCTTTCGATACTTCCCCCTTTTGGGTATATCAATTGTTAGTGTCAAGAATAAAATACGAAATACAATGAGGAATATACATTGACGATATTTAAAAAATCATACCAACATGAAATAATACCAAATGTTAGTAAAAACATAACAACCATAATAACGGTTATTTTTCGCAAATCATATTACTTAAGAACATATCAACAGTTAATTTTTAACAAACCAATAGTTGTATTAAAAACATGAATCATTTATTTTTTCAAGAATATATCAACTGTTATTCAAACCAAAAAAAATATTCATCAAAACATGAATCAATCATTATTTTTAACAAAAATAATTGATACCAATTTGTTATTCAAGATAAAAGTTATCAAAACATGAATCAACCAAAATAATTAATATCAATTGTTAACAAAGATATATTAATTGTTAACACGTATCAACTATTACGTTTTTATCAAAAATATGATAACTAACCGAAATTCCCCCTCGATGCAATAAGGTTTCGTGCTTGGTGCATCTACTACGATATTGTAGTCTTCAAGCACACCTGCAAGCGTACCTAAAAATAGGTTTTAGGTGCCCAAACACTTTTGGGTCCTTGGGGGTTAGGCAAATAATAATCATAGTCAAAAGATAAATCTCTATGTTTTGCAAAACATACGGGCGCAATGTGTCCTACCCGGTTGCAATAATGACATATAATATTCGGGTTGTGCATATGTCTTGGTTGAGCCAAAAATGTTCTAGGTGATCTAAAATCGTTTTTCCTAGACGTATTGCGATTCCTAGAGTTATTTCTAGGTGGTCTAGAATTATTCATTCTAGACTCATTAACAAAATTCCTAGAGTTGTTTCTAGGTGGTGTAAAATGATTAATTTTAGACTCATTAGTGAAGTTCCTAGAATTATTTCTAGGTGGTCTAACTTCATTTCTATCATCCTTTCTAATATTCTTCTTAATTTCTTCAATTATTTTAGGATCATCAACACTACGTTTTTCTAGTGTGTTCCTAAGTTCTATGTTCTCTATTTTCAAGGAACTACAAGAAGAACAATTGGAACTTTGATCAATTGAAGAAGTTTCATTCATCTCCTTAATTTTATTTCTAAGATCAATATTGTCATTTTCCAAAAAATTGTTTTCTTCTTCTAACTTCTCATTATCACGAGTAATTTTTCAAAATCTTTTTCTTTCAAAGAAAGTTGTTTTTCAAAATCTTTTTCTTTCAAAGAAATTGTTTTCTTCAATTCTTTTATGGTTTTGGAAGCTCTAATAAATTCACCATATAATTCATCATAGGCATTTTGCATTTCTACAAACGAGTAAGAGTTAGAATTACTTACCTCTTCTTCCTTGTTGGCCATGAGGCATAGTGCGGCAGTTTCATCGCCCGAGCTGTCCGAATCCCATGTCACGCGCCTATGGTGTTTCTTCTTTTTCTTGTCCTTGGGTTTTGGACAATGTGATTTGGTGTGGCCAAGTTTTCCACAATTTTGGCATGAAGGACTTGGTTCTTCCTTCTTTATTTCCTTCTTCATAAACTTATAAAACTTTTCAATTATATCATTGGAAATATATCATCATCGCTTTCCGAATCACTTACCTCTACTCTTTTAGAAGATGAGGCTTTGAAGGCAATATTCAAACTTTTACTTCTAAGATAGGGATTAAGAATTGTGCTTTCATAAGTTTCGAGGTTACCTCTTAGTCCATCAATTGTGACATCCGTGATTCCTATCGACTCTTGGATGTCATTGGCTTTGGAACACCATTCGGGAGTGAGACACCGTAGGATTTTTCGAACAAGATCTTTGTTCATGTACACTTTCCCGAGAGCATGAAGATCGTTGACGATTTTTGAGAATCGTTCGAACATAATACCGATGGGTTCTTTCTCCCTCATTTTAAAGAGTTCATATTCATGTGTTAGAAAATCAACTTTTGATTCTCGGACTTGAGACGTACCTTCATAAGTGATCTCGAGTTTATCCCACATCTCCTTGGCGGTTGTGCAGCAAGAAATCTTCCGATAGTCATCCGGATTCACCGCACAATATAATAAGTTGACGACCTTTGCGTTATTTTCAACTTTCTTGACGTCCTCGGCATCATATTCATCTTCCTCCTTTGGAACCGTGGTTTCCCCAACTTTCTTTGTTGGCATTTGTTCACCGTTCTTGATGATTTGCCACAAGCGAAAGTTATTTGATTGGATGAAGATTCTCATCCGCTCTTTCCAATATGTGTAATTTGTTCCGTCAAATAGTGGAGGCCTATAGGTGGAGTGTCCTTCGCTCATAATTCCTGCGTTCAATATTCTCAACAAAAAATATATATCGTTCTCTCAACCGGTTAAGGCTTTCAGAGAGTTAGGCTCTGATACCAATTGTTAGGATTTATGCCCGTCACTAGAGGGGGGGTGAATAGTGCGGCACGAGAATATTGAAAAATATTGCGGAATTAAAATTGTACGAGTAAAGTAAATGCGGTAATTAAAATAGTAAGGAAAGAACACACTGAATTTATCCTGGTTCACCACAACGAGTGGTTAGTCCAGTCCCCGAGAGACTCTCTCGAGATTCCACTAACTCCGTTAAGCTTACGGGTGCCTAACAAACCGTTACACTTGCTCGTAGATATACACTCTACAAGACTTCAACTTGCTCGAGGATACCTCACCTCAAGACTTCACCTTGCTCGTGGATACCGCACCACAAGACTTCACACACTAAGATTGAGGGTACTTAGAAAACCCGACAATCAATGAGAAGATATGGTCTTCTCAAACATCTTTCTCTTTTACAACAAGAACTCTCTAAAAAGAGTAGATAAAGAGATACAATATTAGATCTATGAACAACTCAAAGTTGTCTCTCAATTGGCTCAACAAAAGCTCTAAAATGATGCACAAATAATATCAATATGTATATGAATAATGAGAGGTGTTGTGTGTTTAAAAAATCAGCTCAAAAGACCTCTATTTATAGGTGTTATAAGTTGTATGTTCGTTGCTTAATTGGCAATCAATTATGCTGATTTTATGCCAAATAATCGATTATCAGATTTGGATAATCGATTATCAGCTTACCGTTACAAAATCGGAAGCTGATTCTGCTCTAGAATAATCGATTACTGGTATTGCATAATCGATTATTTTTTTACTGCGTTCAAAAACTTTGGCAACGGATACAAGGTAATCGATTATGCAATTCTGATAATCGATTATCCTACTCTGCGGAAATTTCCAATAAATGGAATTTCCCAGAATAATTGATTATCATTTTTGCATAATCGAGTATTCACCTATGCTGTCCAGAATCGACAACTTACTTCAAAAACCATTTTGGTTAAAATGAAAACGTTAAAATCATTTTGTTTGAAGTATTTGAAATATGTTTATGATAAATATGATTTGATAAAAAGATTTTATGCATATTTATGATGACCTATGTTGAGCCAAAAGACGAGATAACTTAAACGTTGCTCTTACATTGGTTCTACCTAACGACCTACGCCTTGGGTCTTCGGTCTTGAACTTTTGAGCTCGTCTTTGGCTTGTCTATGCAATCCATTCATCAATATGCTTCTCGGCATTCAATCTTGATTGTTTGTCATATAATAACATTGTTTGACACTTGACTTCTTTGTTTGTCATTCATCGACTTCGTTGTTTGTCATTCATCAAAACCTATACCTGAAAATCATGCTAATACAACAAAAGTACACATATCATGGATAGAATGATTTTCTACAATAACCTCATCCAGAAAAATATCAAGAAATCATTGCGGCGTTCGTAGTAATCAATTGGAAACTAAGAGACATGCCAACAAAAAAAATAATCATAGCATACTTTTAACAACTGAGATGTTTAAATATTATTTAAATTTTAAGCACTGTTATATTAACAAATTGCTACACATTGATTTCGACTTGACACATAGGGGGCGGAACGGGTTTATCCAGACCTCTTCGTCGAAAAATTATACAGTACATATAAAGTAAAATTCGGTTTGTGCTTTTATATTTTATATTTTAAATTTCCTTAATACAATTCAAAAGCATATAGCTCAATGGTCAAAGGGGTTCAAAACCTTTGTAAGGTTGTAAACTTAACAATGTATCTCATTCGTTTTACGATGCACCACCAGTTATTGATTAAAATTAGGGGTATACAAACCGAACCGGAAACCAACCCAAAACCAACCAATTAAAAACCCAACTAAGTTTGGTTTGATTGGTTTGTTAGTGAGTAAAAAGATTCAAACCAAATGACGCACACACATTTAACATGATATAATATTTAATAGAATATGAAGTGCTCCAAATTTATTAACCTTAAATAATGGGTTGTATGATCACTTTCTTACCAAGTGTTACTGAAATATATCAATCTCTTTGTTCTTCCATATTCATATGTCAAGATTTATTAAATTCTTATATACTTTTCGAATTTGGAGTGGTTATTATTATTTAGGTATTGTATTGATTTTTTGTGTTTGATTACTAAATTCGATTAACTTAAGAGTGTACATCAACAAAAAAATTATTGATGGACGGCCAAGAAAATAACTATCATGTGTCACTGAGTAAATTTTACCATATGTTTTAATAGATAATATGCTAAACATATATTTACTTATAAAAAATTTAATAAAGTAAGAGGCTTAGATTAGGCAAAGATGGCAGTCGTACTTTCATAAATTTCTGAATGAAGGGGGTTGAAAACATTGTGTCAGGGCAATTGGAGAACTCCGAAAGTCACCGCGACTTTAGGTATTGTAGATGTATTAAGGTTGAGAAGGTCGTGTGTGCGATAGGTAAGATGGTGAGTCGGGGAAAAGCTACCGGAACAGACAAGATTCCGGTAGAGTTTTGGAGATATCCGGGTAGAGCAGGCTTGGAGTAGCTGACTAGGTTGTTTAATGGTTTCTCTAGGACGAAGAGGATGCCTGATGAGTGGCGGTGGAGTACAATTGTTCCGGTGTACAAGAACAAAGGTGATATCCAGAAATGTAACAATTATAGGGGTATCAAGTTACTAAGTCATACCATGAAAGTTTGGGAGAGGGTGGAGGAAGGGAGGATAAAGAGGGCAGTGCCTATATCGGAAAACTAGTTTGGGTTCATGCCGGGTCGTTCTACTACGGAAGCTATCCACCTTATCAGGAGGTTGGTGGAATAGTACACAAATAGGAAGAAGGGTTTGCATATGATATTTATTGACTTAGAGAAGGCGTATGAAAAGGTCCCAGGACGTCCTTTAGAGGTGAAAGGCGTGCCGGTGGCTTACATTAGGGCGATAAAAGATATGCATGATGCAGCTATGACTCGGGTTAGGACCGTGGGAGGTGACTTAGATCTGTTTTTCGATACTTATGGGGTTACACCAAGGATCTGCATTCAGCCCGTTCTTATTTGCCCTGGCGATGGACGCACTGGCACACCATATCCAAGGAGAGGTGCCATGGTGTATGTTGTTCGCTGATGAAATAGTTCTGATTGATGAGATGTGAGGCGGCGTTAATGGGAGACTGGAGTTATGGAGGCAGGCCCTGGAGTCTAAAGGTTTCAAGTTGAGTCGAACTAAGACGTAACATGTGGAATATAAGTTTCGCGACGTGACTGGGGAAGTGGATGTGGAAGTTAGGCTTGACTCATAGGTAAGGGTGTCTAATGGGTGGACCAGGCCGGGCTAGGTAAGAAAAATTAGTAACTGTACGGGTTGGGGCTTACCGAATTTAACGGGTTCGGATTCATCCGGGTAAAAAATGAAGCGTAAGGGTTACGAGTACAAGGGGTCGGACCAGGTCGGGTTAGTTTAATTTATTTTTTGTATAACTATTGTAAGTTATATTAATATAAAGTAAAAATATAAAGAATACAATGAAGATGGGAAATAATTACACTTATAAATTGCAAGTGCTGCATTTATTTTAAAATTCATACTTACAAATTGAAAGGTTTACATTTAATAACAAGTAAATTAATCAAAAAAGAATAATTTCAAAAGTTTTGAATTGTCTTAATAAGTTCGTCATAATCAGTATGAACTGAATGGCCTTCTTCTGGAATGTTAAATTCGGATGGGTTACCATGTGCTAATATATCTCCAAGTTCCTTGTCTTTTGAGCTATCAACATCTTCACGTCCTTGATTTCTTCGTTCCGATCTAATTCAATCTCTGAAATATACTAAAACTTTCAAAACATTGCTCTCCTAGTGAGTGAGGGTGTCTCCAAGTTGTTATCTTGCTTGGCTAAATGCACTCTCCGATGCAACAGTTGAAATTAGCACATTCAGCACATCCTGAGCCTTAGCGGAAAGAACGAGAAATTGCTTTTAATTCTAATGCCACAATCCCAACGGTAAAAATTCGGTTGTGCGACGTTCTTCTTGCTTCTACAAGTAGAATTAAAGTTCATCAATGTTCCTGCTACTGGTTTGTGTGTTAGAAAATGTAAAACAAAAAATATTAAAACTAGCAAGGCCTTCATCATCATCCACAGTAGTAGAAGTGGTACCGTGCATAGTGAAATTCATTGCTTACATTAAGAGCAACATCCTCAATTACATTTGCATAATAACTATATAATTATTGTAAAGAATCATTTAGCTTGTTCATACAAGCAGCTATATATATCTGGTGTTTCAGTTGGTCCAATCTCCATATAAGTATATAAAGCATTTATTAATTGGTGACGATATGATATTTTAATAGAAAGATTTAAAACAACACCAATTGAGTAAATCGGAGGAATTGAAAAGAATTATTTTTTGAATTTTGCTTGCATTTGTTCAACAACAACTCTATATTTTTTTCTTTCTTCTTAAATTCAAAGAGTAGAAAAGAAATTTTAGCTTTATGTACTAAAGCCATAGTAACAGTAGGATAATATGCTCCAAAAAACTCAACAGTAGATGTATTGTCACGACCCGAATATTTCACCCTCGGAAGCCGTGCTGGTTCCTACTAATGAGAGCTAGGCAAGCCAAACCTTATCTATCTACAAGCTTTTCATGTTGTTTCATTTTAACAAACTTAGAACAACGATATAATAAAAGTAAACTTTTAAGAAATTAAGTGGAAATCATCAACTATATAAACAAAACTATGTCTATTACAACATTAAAACTCAATTCCACAAAATCTGGTGTCACAGTGTCATAGACTGTCCGAGAGTTACTAAATACAAGGTCAGAAGAATATACATAATACTGTTTCTAAACAAAGATAAAGGAAACATGAATTGGATAGAGGGAGACACCAGGGCCTGCGGACACCTGCATGTCTACCTTGGGTCTCCTAGTGGACTGAAGGAAGCCCTCCAACTACTGCTCGAAATCTGCTCCTGGATCTGCACAGTGCATAGTGTAGTATCAGCACAACTGACCCCATATGTTAGTAAGTGCCTAGCCTAACCTCGATGAAGTAGTGACGAGGCTAGGACCAGACTTCCAGATAAACCTGTGCAATTTAAATATATACAACGAAAAAGGAAATACATAATTAACCAGTCAATATGGGAAGGGGACATGCTGTGGGGGAGATAACAATTCTAAATCAAGGCATCAAGTATGAAAAGAAGCAGCACAACTCGGATACCAATGAGGAATCAGTAAATCAATAATTGCACGGCATCACCCTTCGTGATTTCACTCTCGTTCTCACCAAAACAAATGTCATTGAAATGTGCACGACATTACCCTTCGTGCTTTTACTCTTTTTCCTCACCATATAATCATTAAATTCAGCATGGAATGATACATCCTGCGACATGACATCACCCTTAGTGCTTTGCACTTTCTCATCAAGATCATACACGGCATCACCCTTCGTACTTTACATTCTTTCCTCACAAACAACATTGCACGGCATCACACTTCGTGCTTTATCCCTCTTCCTCACCCAATCAACAATCACAAACAATGGTGCGAGGGAATGAACAAGATTATAATAGGAATCTCGACAAGGGAACAACAATTTAACAATTATATCTCGGCAAGAGTACAATAATTAAACAATTTAATCCCGGCAAGGGAACAACATCAATAACATCAACTTCCTCACAAGGGAGCATTTTATAACTCTTTCTCTTTATTTCACTTTTTACTTCATAACTCACTTTACCACCTGAGTCAATGCTCCAAAGAGTTCAATCCTCTCATTTACTTTTACAATTCGTAATATAACTTGAGCCAATGCTCCTCGATGTTCAAAGTCCACAATTCCATCCACAAACTTTTCACAACAATTAGAAATCATCACCAAGGCATGAATATACAATGAAATCATGATATTTAAAATATAAGGACTCACGGTCATGCTAGACACCAACGTATAGATACTCGTCACCATGCCAATATGTCGTACTCACAATTAGCACATAGAAAATAGGACTCAACTCCTAATCCCTAGAGATAAGATTAGACCAAACACTTACCTCGAAGTTTTGATACCACTCAAGTCTCAATTATAGCTTTATCCCTTGACTCTACCACCAATTCGCTCGAATCTAGTCACAAATTAATTAATTATATCAATAAGTGCTAAATGAATCAACCCCAATGCATGAAATGGATTTTCCAAAGTATTACCAAAAAATTCAAAAATCACCCCGGGCCCACGGGATCGAAATTCGAGGTTCGGACCAAAACCCGATTACCCATTCCCCTACGAATCCAAACAAATAATTTATTTTGAAATCAAACTTCAAATTGTGGTCCAAATCCTTAATTTTTGAAAAACTTAGGTTTTACCTAAAACACCGAATTTTCCCATGAAAATCTTTGATTTGAAGTTGAAATTAAGTTAAAAGATGTTAAGAAGTGAAAAAAATAAGTTAGAAATCACTTACCAACGTTTTGGAAAAGAAGGGTTGTTTGAAAAATCGCCTCTTAGATTTTTTTGGAATTTTGAAAAATGAAAAATAACTGAAATCCCATTTATTTATACCCTTGTCAGACCCCCTGTGCGGACCGCATAAAATGGACCACAATCGCACAGACCTTCCTGAACGCCTGCAGTTCAGCACCATGTGCGGACCGCAAAAAGGCGACTGCAGCCGTACACCTTCGACCACGCCCGCACAAAGACGACCGTGGCCACATGGCCTCTCCGCGGTCGCACACGATTTCTCGCGGACCGCACAAGCGGGTTAAGAGGCCAGTAACTTCCTGAACCTGCAACATCTGATTTCTAAGCCTAAGGCATCCCAGAACCTACCTAGAACTCACCGGAGCCTTCGAAACTCCAACCCAATTATACACACAACCTCAGAAACATCCTACGAACGTATTCTTATAATCAAATCACCAAAATAACATCACGAACTTTGAATTACACCTACGGATCAATGAAATATCTCAAAACTCCTTTAAGATTCAAATTTCCCAATTAGGGTCCGGATCATGTCCCAATTTTAACCAAACTTCACAGTAATAAATCAAATCATATATAAGACATGTACCGGGAGCCGGAACCAAAATACGAGCCCGATACCATCGCTTTCTAATCAGTTTTCACTTCAATTTTCCTTAAATAATTTCACTTAAAAATTCATTTATCGGGCTTGGGACCTCGGAATTTGATTTCGGGCATACACCCTCTTTTCCTACGGACTCTCCGGGACCGTCGAGTCATGGGTCCGGGTCCATTTCCTTAAAATGTTGACCGAAGTCAAATTTACTCATTTTATAGCCAAAACTTAAAACTTTTAATAGAAATTTCATATTAAAGCTTTCCAGCTACGCGCCCTGATTGTGCACACAAACCGAGGCAACTCTAAATGAGGGTTTCAAGGCCTCAGAGACACTAATGTCAACTAACAGCAAGTATTGAGCCTTTGGATCGCCACATCTGTAAAAATTATATAAAAATTTAACAACATCATTAGTGACCTCCTAAGTAGTAGTTGTAACGTACCGTTTGGATCAGTACAATGTGCATTAGCAACTGCAGTTTTTGGGAATCTATATTAGTAGCAATATTTTAAATAATATATATAATTCCATCTAGTAATAATTTCGTGTGGAATGAATCTGGGTTTAAGGTTATACTCGGTATACTTATTCTAAAATTCCCTAATTCTAGATTGTCTATTATTTTCTTGAATAATACCAACTGCTCTTCTAACATGAGTAATCTTAGTTGAAAATAAAACAAGGCCACTAACATGACATGCACACCTAACATAAAATATTTCGGCAAGTGGTGGTTGCAAATGCAATTTTAATATTGAAATTGCAGCATTATTGTGAGAAGCATTATCAAAAGACATACAAAATACTTTTTTCTTGAGATTATATAATTCAACAACATCACAACTAGTAGTACTTATAAACACAACAATATGAATATGATCTTCATCATATTTAAAAGCGTTAATATATTTTTGCATACAGTAATTATCATCTATCCAATGACATGTAATTCTCAAATAATCATTTCCATTAACAACATCATGAATATAAGAAGTTAGAGAAACTCTATAAGGAAGGTGACTAAACAAATAACGTATGTATGTTTGATATTGTCCATGAAATCTAAAGATATCAAATCTACAAGTACTTCTAGGTATACCTTTAAATAAGGGATTATAAATCCTTTGAATATATATAATAAGATATGATGAAGAAGCAAAAGAAAAAGGTAGAGAACCCAAAGCAACCAATTTTGCAAACTCCTTACGATCCTTCATTTTAATTATATTTTATTAGTCCTCATTCTATAGGATGCTCAATTCTCATATGTCTACTAAGTGTCCCAGTCCCACCTAATTGTCCTTCAGTCTTATGTTTAAAAGTATCATTACAAAGTTTTGCATTTAACTCTATCAGTACCTTCTATTTTATCAAAAAGTTTCCAAATCTTAATTTTTTTTCTCCGATTAGTAGTCAGGGCCACAGGTGGTCTACTACTAGCAAGATGAACACCACCCATGCTACCAGCTCCAATACTACTAGGTGTAAGTGGTATCTCATCTTCCATTTCTAATTCATTATCTTCTATATTGATATTTTCCTGTAATTGTTCATAATTGATAGTAAGATATATAGATGCTATTTATACTCTAAATGTACCATACTTTATTGTTACTTTAAAGGCAAAGTGATAACAAAATGCTCTAATTGGTGTTCTTTTGCTTCGTAGGAACTAATCCAAGATAGGAAGAGACTATGGAGAGGTTTTGAGTCAATAATATGGATATAAGACCAATTAAGAAGACCCAAACAAAATAAGCAAGAAAGAGGCAAAGGAGGACTGGACAGTAGCCACCCCGACTGCAGCTGGAATGCGGTAGGCCAAATGATTGAGGCAGAATAGTTGCATTTTACCGCGTTCTACCACGGCCGACTGTGTAATCGCCCAGAAATTTTGGGACTAAAGTGTAAATAGGGGAAAACTTATCCTAACCCTTTATAAACTAAAAACTTTTCCAAAGAAAAGGTTAAGCTTGTTTTAAGACTTAATTGGTGGAAAAAACAAGTGTGAGAAGAGCAATAAACCATTAGAGTTTTTCAATCTTCTCTTTGTTATCTTTATTTGCACATTATGAATACTTTTGTGGTTTTATCTTGCTTTGCTATGAGTAGCTAATTTCTTAGTCTAGGATTTTGATGGAACTTGTTGAGGATGAACTTTTTGTTATATTAATATAGTTTGCCGGTTCAATCTATATTTGTTCAAATATGTTCTTGTTGTAGTTAATTGATAGGATCCTCAGTTAGCTGTGCCTATTTAGTATGTATTGCCCGGGAGAGAGTGCATATTTAGGTAAATTTTGAACAACAACACTCCTAAAGTATACGAGGAATCAATAACCGAGGGTTTAAAGGAGGAATTAGGGATAACCAAGCCTTGTGTGTGATCTCAAGTGAGATGTAATAAAGGCCAACCAGCGTAACTTTGGAGAGTGCGTCTAGTAAATTTCCGTAATTACTCGGAAGATATATACGATAGTAATAGTGCTCATGATCGATATAGATGATTATGCAAATCTGTATGAAACATAACAAGAAGGGATTTAATTAATAGGGAAAATAACAACCTTAGATAATCGATAGCGATGATTATGCAGATATGTATGAAACATAACAAGAAGGGATTCCATAAATAGGGAAAATCACAACTTTAGATCCTTCTCTTAATTGCTTCCAACTCAACCATAGTTAGTACTTAGTTTACTTAATTTCATTCAGTTATAGTTAGTAAAATATCATCAATTGTTATTCAAAATATTTGGAAAATTGATTATGTGGAATTTAGTGAGTCTAACAAGAGTAATTGATAGGTTAATTCCCTGTGGATTCGACTCTGGGCTAAATACTCAGATTATATTTGCAACATACCCTTGTCCTTTTTATAAAGCATATTTCGGTGTGATCAATAATCTATATTATTATCAGGTAATATTTCAGGAATATGTGTAAAGTCACTTAAATTACTACTAGATGCCTAACCAGAAGTACTACCTCTTATTTTATTTCCCCGATTAGTAACTATATTACAAACTCTTTCTGCAGCACTAAACATATTGTAAACATTTAACTACTAGGAAAATTAAATAAAATAGTAAATAAAAGAAAAAGTTGGAGGGAGTGCACGAATTCGACAATAAATTGACTGTTTGGTGAGGCTTTGCAACTCTAATGTTACCATGAAGAAACGTCAATAGTTCTAATTTTGAAGTTCAATTGTTCAAACTTCAAATAATAAATACTACTCTATGGGTCGGATTTAGACTCGTGATCAATAGCGTGTCAAAATATCTCTTAAGCTCATTCGGGTTAATAAAAGGTATAACTATCGACCGACCAAAGTTTTCCAAGGTTGTTCAACCAAACTAGAAAGCAGGGAGGCCACGACCTATTCATCGTTAACAGACGTCCTCTCGATGTAGCAACGTCCGTCTGTTGCCAGCTGGCAGGATCCACAACTATAAATATTAAGAGAAAGAAACCTAAAAAGGGGCTTCTTCTTCTCCCCCGCATCTACTTCTAAGAGAAGAGAATATACATCATTGTAGGCTCTGAACCTCTCCATGGAGAGGCAGACCAAATCTATATAATTAATAAAAGATTTCTACTCTCCTCCCCTTAACCAATTACTATTGTCTCTTACATTTTATTCATTTGGTCTTTTGATTTATTATAATCTGCTATGATTGGCCCTCTGCTGATTCTAATTCATTTATGCTTATAAAGTGTATGATTACTTTGAGCTAAAAAATTTGGCGCCGTCTGTGGGGATTTCATAGCAGAATCACGTAGTTTATCCTTAGACCAAAAAGGAAAGAAAACAACTAGCTCGAGCCAGCCAAAGCGGCATGTCGAATCAAAGGAAGTCAAAAGCCTCGAGACGAGCTTTCTTCCACATCCCGCGTCTCCGAGAAAGGGAAAGAAGAAGAAGAAGAAGTAGATCCCCCTTACCTATGGGAAAAATTCGCATAAGGTACCTCGCCCCCTTTTCACACGGGATCCTACTAAAAAAAAGAGAAGCAAAAAAGCATCTTGAACCAAGATCTGTAACAGGGTGACCTTCGCGAACCAGTCGAGAAGACTACAAGCACGAGTTAGACAAGATCCGAAACCAGAAGCAAATCCGAACTCCATACACAAAGCGGGTTATGTAAAAAACAAAGGGTTCAACTACGGTTGAACAACAACTCAAAATACGTGCCTTCACCCAAAGTTTCAACTACGGTTGAACGGGGACTCAGGATATGCGCCTCCGACTTGAAATAAATTACAAAGGTTCAACTACGGTTGAACGGCAGTTTAGGCTACGTGCCTTCAACCAAAGGTTCAACTACGGTTGAACTAGGACTAAGGCTATGCGCCTTCGACTTGAAAAATTACAAAGGTTCAACTACGGTTGAACTGGGACTCAGGCTATGCGCCTTCGACTTTAAAAATTACAAAGGTTTAACTATGGTTGAACGGTGTTCAAGCTACGTGCCTTCACCCAAAGGTTCAACTACGGTTGAACTGGAACTCAGGCTATGCGCTTTTAACTCAAAAATTACAAAGGTTCAACTACGGTTGAACGACAGTTCAGGCTACGTGACTTCACCCAAAGGTTCAACTACGGTTGAACTAGGACTCAGGCTATGCGCTTTCGAATTCAAAAATTACAAAGGTTCAACTACGGTTTAACTGGGACTCAGGCTATGTGCCTACGACTTAAAAAATTACAAAGGTTCAACTATGGATGAACTGGGACTTAGGCTATGTGCCTTCGACGCAAAAAATTACAAAGGTTCAATTACAGTTGAATGATAGTTCAGGCTACGTGCCTTCACCCAAAGGTTCAACTACGGTTGAACTGGGACTTAGGATATGCGCCTTCGACTTAAAAAATTACAAAGGTTCAACTATGGTTGAACTGGGACTCAGGCTATGCGCCTTCGACTTCAAAAATTATAAAGGTTCAACTACGGTTGAACTGGGACTCACGCTATGTGTCTTCGACTTCTAAAATTACAAAGGTTCAACTATGGTTGAACGGCAGTTCAGGCTACGTGCCTTCACCCAAAGGTTCAACTATGGTTGAACTGGGACTCAAGCTATGCGCCTTCGACTCAAAAAATTACAAAGGTTCAACTACGGTTGAACGGAAGTTCAGCCTACGTGCCTTCACCTAAAGGTTCAAAACGGTTTAATTGCGACTTAGGCTACGCGCTTTCGACTTGAAAAATTACAAAGGTTCAACTACGGTTGAACGAAAGGCTACGTGCCTTCACCCAAAGGTCAATTATGGTTGAACTGGGACTCAGGCTATGCGCCTTCGACTTTAAAAATTATAAAGGTTCAAGTACGGTTGAACTGGCATTCAGGCTATGCGCCTTCGACTTCAAAAAAATTACAAAGATTCAATTACGGTTGAACGGCAGTTCAGGATACGTGCCTTCACCCAAAGGTTCAACTACGATTGAGCAGGGACTCAGGCTATGCGCCTTCGACTTCAAAAATTACAAAGGTTCAACTACGATTGAACTGGGACTCAGGCTATGCGCCTTCGACTCAAAAATTACAAAGGTTCATCTACGGTTGAACTGGGACTCAGGCTATGCGCCTTCGACTTCAAAAATTACAAAAAATGCAACTACGGTTAAACAACAACTCGGGATACGTGCCCTCGCCCACAAAAGTCAACTATGAGTAGATTTAGGATTCAAGCTACACACCTCCATCACAAAAGTCACGAACTCAACCACGGATGAATCAAAGCCAAGGATATACATCCCCGCGGCCATGAGCCAAGCTGCTATTAGGCGAGGCTGAGCCCCCCAAATATCCATCCACGGACGAACCCCGGGTCGGTCCAAGCGCCCCCGCCATTCAAGTAAGTACGACTGACTCAAAACTAAAGTTTCGGCCCACGTGAAGTTCGGCCCAAGTCAAACTACAAGGATGTGATTTTCATTACCACGGCCAGTAGTCCGACTAAGCCCGAACTGGGACTAAGGCTATGTGCCGCCACAACCCAAACATGGCCACAACCTACTCCCACCAAGTGAAAGAAAGGTGATGACTCAAAGCGTCTATCTATGTCCAAAGCCATCTACACCAATTTTTCCTTAAGGCAAGGAATCAATTTGACAATGTTCGCAACCGCCTAGCCAGTCGAGACTACTGATATGCTCGATAAAGAGACTCTAGGGCAAGGCCCTCTCAAACGGGCACAAAAAGAAACGCATGAAGTTGATACAAAACATAATGGAAGAAAACCACATGTATTCACAATATTTACAAGAGGTTACGCCCAATTACATCGGTCCAGGGCCAGTAACGAAGAAAAAAAATAAAATAATAAAAGCAAAAAATAGAATGAAAACTAAAAAAATATTACAAACTTTCTTTTTTACTCGGCGCCACCAGCGCCCTCTTCAACATTGTCAGCCTTGGCGCCATCATCACCCACGGGCGTGGACGGATCAAAACCGCAGTCGAGGTGAGCATCACGATCCTTTTGGCGTGCTTCCTCATAGGTGGCCTCAAGCATAATGCCGGCTTCCAACATCTACCTATACACGTCAAGCTGGGCCTCGGCATACGTCCAAAGCTCACGAGCAGGACCGAAAGAAGCGGCCTGATTCCTCGGCGCTGGTTCTCAGCCTCCAAGGTTGCAATCCGGTCCGCCGCAGTGCGGGCGTCATGCTCACAAAAAGCAATGCGCTCCTCAAACACCCTCTCTCGGAAAGTAGCAGCGGCCCTCTCCAATCCGCGTTCTCTTTCATGGGCGCGGTTGGGCACCTGCAACGTTTCGACCCTCTCCAAAGAATCCTCTACTTTCTTCCTCAAAGCAGCATTCTGCGTCTTCAGGGCGGCTACCTGCCTAGTCAACACCTCAGCGGCCTCTACTACGTAGCCCCGGTTTGGCTCTCTCTCTCAACGGTCGCCCTCCTTTCAGCGTCCATCTCCTCGTTTCTTTGATGGAGATGCCCCTCAAGAGTATTTACCCTATTAAGGGTCTGCTGCATATGAAGGTCCCTCCTCGCCAACTCTTCTACCAGCTCCCGGTTCTGCGGGTCGTTCGTTAATTGTTCCCGCAGGTCACGACACCGGTTCCGGTAGCGGCGGTATTTCTCCACCAACTGCACCAAGACATCCAAGCGAATGTTGGCCCGGTGAATACTCTCCACCTCCAACAAGAATGACTGTGGCAAGTAGGACAATAGTTAATACGAGAAGATACGCTAAAGAAAGAGATAGACTAAGACTTCACACGTACCTTTATACTCAGAACGGCCACCTCGCCCAAAAACCCAACGTCTGAGATGCCCCTCAAGTACGCACTCTCCACCTCTGAGCACAGAACCCCGAACAACGTCACAAGATTCTCCTCCTCGATCAGCAGGTTCAGGTCATTAGGGATCTCCAAATAATGGTAATCCCCTTCTACCTGCACCACTGGGCGGGTGTAACCCTCCTGAAACAGACGGACATCCTCGGGATTCATGTCAGACTCCGAATCATCCCCTTTTCCTGAGGCACCCCTTCCTTCCGCCGCCCTGGAAGTTGAGGCCTCTGCCGCTTGTGATGTTGAAGCACTGCATTCGCCAAAACATCGGCGGCTGTGTCCTCCGCCAAAACAGTTACTGTGGAACTACCTTCCTTCTCAACAACAGGAGCTGAAAATTTGAATTGCCGAAGCGATTGTGTTACCTTGGCATAAGACAACCGGGGTATCCCCCATGGAATGCTCGCCCTCTGCGGCGGTATTTACTGCATCTCTTTTTTCTTTCGATGGCGAGGAATCCAAACTAATCATCACCGGAAGGACCGGGGTGAATGCCACCCTGCGGCGAACTAGCGGTCGCTCCTGTCCCCCTCGTCTTCATTCGGTGGCGACTCCACCCTGGAACGCACGGACCCTGAAGGCTCTTCAACTCGGTGCACGGACCATGCCAGAGAGTGAGCCGCTGAGAATTCAACTGAGATCGCCATCGGGGCTGTGTGAGGCACAGGCATCGCGACCAATCGGGTAGTCATCCCCAGCCTACGGAAATCAAGCTGGGGAGCCCTCCTACGATGTGGACATGCTAACCAGCAAAGGAAGAATGGTAAAGGATAGGAAAATGAAAACTACCAAAGAAGAACAATACAACAAGCTAGGTTCTTACAAGAGGCCGGTCTACGGCGATGGACCTCCCAGAAAGATGCCCACATGCGAATTCCCGCTGTAACAGGGACCACGACCTCCACCCACTCACGAATGCCAGAAAGCGGTGCTGGTAGCGCACCTCTAGCTACGACACAAGAAGAAGGCCAATACGTACGAACGTGAAATAGGGCATTTAACCAAAAAAATCAAGACCAGTGTAAAAGAAATTTACATGCATGGTTCCATTCCTACGGGAAGTCAGTAGCGCAAGGCACCAGGTGCTCAGTCCTGATGTAGAAAAAGTGTTCATAAGATGGGTATCGACGTCGTCATCAAGCTCATAGTTAAACCGTCGGCTCCGTGAGGTACCAACCGAATCATGGTACCTCGTACCCTCTGGGGAGCATAGAGGGTCAGTACGTGCCAAAGGGTGATCCCCCTTTGTGCCAACCCCGCATATTATATCAGCATCGCCAGTAACTTGTGGCAGGAAGGGACGAGCTGACCAGGGCATGCCCTGTAGTAGCAACAGAAGTCCACCACTAGCATTGGGAGAGGAAGTTTGAATCCTAGCTTGATAGGGTAAGCGTATAAAATAGAGTACCCTCGGTGGTCGACGTGAACCCTCTCCCCGCTACCGGCGAGGACGATGTCAGCAAAATAAGGAAGGTTGCATTAATCCCTCAGTTGGGCAAGGCCACCTTCCCCATCAGGGGGGCCTCATCAACTTGGTCCTCTCCTTTGGGGTAGGAGAAATCAGTTACCGGTCAGAGAAAGAATGTCAGTCACCGATGGGAGCCTGTCAATACCCACCGATCGGCGGTTCCCACCATCATAGATGGGCCCTCGGTCGCCGAAACCACCGCCGGAGCAATATCAACACAGGTGCTACTTTCCATTGTCAGTATACTAAAAGAAAGCAAGAAGAGTTCACCGGAAAAGCAAGAGAAGATGAAAATCTGATGATATACGACGAAGAACGGAGTAACGAAGAAGCGAAAGATGAATTAATCTGAGAAAAAGAAAGTTATCTCTCTCAAAATTTCTCTTTAATGAATATCGGAAAAGTAAGAACTGAGGGATACAATCCCTTATTTATAGACGAGGCATAAATGGCTTTCACGGATCCCAAATGTCACCATTAACTGCCTGACCAACCGCAAAATGGCTCAGGCCTACAGTAACAGTATCATTATGAAAGCCACCACAGAACGATCATTCAATCGTCAAATCGGCACGTCGCCAGTGAAATGGTCGTAACATCCCCAAGACACCAAAAGCACGCCCCACACGTTACTAAGCATATGACGCCTCCCCTATGAGCGGAAAGCCTGATCGTATCCCTATCAAACGTGTGTAATCGGCTATGGCCATCTCTAGAGCAATAGTGGCCACGACTATCTTTAAAATAACTCAGATCACGTCCATCTCAGATATGTGAACGACAACGATCAATTTCTCGTACGAAATCAAACCAGAAAAGTGTGACTATGGTCGTTGATTGTAAATTCACTTAACAAACAACTCCATTGCAATCAAGGATTGTCCGCGCAAAGTGGCTACGGCCATCTCCAAAGCACAAATGGCTATGACCATCTCCGAAGCACAAATGGCTACGACCATCTTCGAAGCATAAACGGCTATAGCTAACGGCAAAATCTGCTCATCGAGCTCGGCCGGTTCCCGACCTCAATAAGCGGAGGGACTATCTGTATGGTTCGAAATTAGAATCGCGATCAATAGTGTGTCTAGATATCTCTTAAGCTCATTCGGGTTAATAGAAGGTATAACTATCGACCGGACAAAGTATTCCAAGGTTATTCAACCTAAATAGCAAGCAGGGAGGCCACGGCCTATTCGTCATTAACAGACGTCCTCTCGATGTTGCCACGACCGCCTGTTGCCAGCTGGCAGGATCCAAAACTATAAATATTAAGAGAAAGAATCCTAAAAGGGGGCTTTTTTCTCCTCCACATCTACTTCTAAGAGAAGAGAATATACATCATTGTAAGGCTCTGAACCTCTCCATGGAGAGGCAGACCAAGTCGATATCATTAATAAAAGATCTCTACTCTCCTCCCTTTAACCAATAACTATTGTCTCTTACATTTTATTCATTTGGTATTCTAATTTATTACGATCTGCTATGATTGGTCCTCCGCTGATTTTAATTGATTTATGCTTATAAAGTATATGATAACTTTGAGCTAAACAACTACGATAAATTAAATTCCAAAAAGGAAGAGCCAAATAGTTGATTGCAGTTTGGGTGAAGATTGAAGAATAAGAGTATATGAGAATTGATATTGAGATTGATAAATGAGAGATGAGTGAAGAAAGAAAGAGGATGTGGTATTTATAGTTTTTCAAAGGGGTGTTAATTTTCTTTTAAAAACCCCAAAAATGGGCTATTTGTGAAAATCTGTCATTGGGCAACGGGCTTAAGGGCAGAAGACCGTTTCCAACGGTCATAAATAAGGACCACTATTAAAAAAATAAAAAAATTAACTAGCCATTATACCGGTCCGGTTAACAAGTTGAATAGTAAAATACGTTGACTGGGTTTGACCGGTTTGGTTAACCAGTATAATTTAAGTAATCGGACCAACCTCTTACCGCTTTAACCCAGCCCCATCCAGCCCCACCCAGCCCCCTTGTACCGGTCCGGGGCGGTTCTAATTTTAATCGACATGGGCCAGTCCAATTACGGTTAAAACTGGCATGTTAGACACCCTTACTCATAGGTAATCCTCAAGAGATAAAGTTTTAAGTACTTAGGATTAATTATCCAGGGATATGAGGAGATTGACAGGGATTTTACACACCGTATTGTGATGGGGTGGATCAAATGTAGGTTAGCGTCTGGTGTCCTGTGTGACAAGAATGTTCCACTGAAACTCAAAGATAAGTTCTATAGAGCGGCATTGACAAGAATGACGCACCGTATTGACAAGAATGTGTTGTAAGAGGGATTTGCGTATGGTGTTTATTGACCCAGAGAAAGCGTATGAAAAGGTCCCACCGCATCCTTTGGAGGTGTCTGTTGGTGAAAGGTGTGACCGTGGCTTACATTAGGGCGATAAAGGATATGTATGATGGAGCTATGACTCGGGTTAGGACTGTGGGAGGTGACTTAGAGCGTTTTCGCTGGTTATGGGATACATCAAGGATCTGTGCTCAGCCCGTTCTTATTTGCCCCAGCGGTAGACACACTGCCATAACATATCCAAGGAGAGGTGTCATGGTATATGTTGTTCACTGATGATATAATTCGGATTGATGAAACGGGAGGTGACATGAATGGAAGGCTTGGAGTCTAAAGGTTTCAAGTTGAGTAGAACTAAGACAGAATATGTGGAATATAGTTTAGCGACATGACGGGGGGAGTGGATGTGGAAATCAGGCTTGACTCACAGGTAATCCTTAAGAGAGAATGTTTTATGTACTTAGGGTCAATTATCCAGGAATATAGGGAAATCGACGGGGATGTTACGCACCGTATTGGGGTGCGGTGGGGTGGATGAAATGGAGGTTAGCGTCTGGAGTCCTGTGTAACAAGAATGTGCCACCAAAACTCAAAGGTAAATTCTATAGAGTGGTAATTAGACCGGCCATGTTGTATGGGACTGAGTGTGGGCCAGTCAAGAATTCATATATCCAAAAGATGAAAGTAGCAGAAATGAGGATGTTGAAAGGGATGTGTAGGTACACTAGGCTGGATAAGATTAGGAATGAAGATATTGGAGAGAGGGTGGGGGTGACTCTGGTGGACGATAATATACAAGAAGCACGACTTATATTGTTCTGACACGTGCGTAGGAGAAGCCTAGATGCCCCGGTTAGGAGGTGTGAGGGGTTCACTTTGACAGGTTCGAGAAGAGGTAGAGGGTGGCCCATGAAGTATTGGGGTGAGGTGATCTGACAGGACATGGCGCGGCTCCAGATTTTTTAGGACATGGCTCTTGATAGGAAGGTGTGGCGGTCAAGCATTAAGGTTGTAGGTTAAAGGGTAGTCGAGTGGTTTTCCTCTTTGTCGCGGTTTCTCTCTTTGTACCGACGAGCATGATAGTGTTTTGTCTAGCACTGCTAGCGATTTATATTGTGTTTCACACCTTTGCATAATATTTGTATTATTACTTTTCCATTTATTTATTGTCCATCACGTTGTTGATTATTTTTTGGGTTTTGTTGTCACAAATCTATTGTATCTGAGTTGAGGGTCTTCCGGAAACAGTCTCTTTACCCTCTCTAAAATAAGGGTAAGGTCTGCATACACTCTATCCTTCCCAGATCCTAATAATTAAATTTTGTTGTTGTTGTACGGTTAAACCTTTTGGCCACTAAATTATTCCGCATAACTGGAATAAATCACAAGTGGCTAAAATGATTATATTTACGAAATAATGCAAGTTTGAAAGTAAAAAAGAAAAAAATTGCCAAGTCTGAAAGAGCCAGCGGTTTTGCTCCCCACCCACTTCTTGGAAGGACTTTCATTCCTTTAAAGGTCTTGTAACTTAAGCAGTGAAAGCGCAAAGTTGGCTCTGCCTGTGAAGATAAGAATTAGTCAAAACCAATGAGATAAGATGAGATGACACTAACAAAACTGTATAATAGTTAAACCAAGAACATGAAGCTAGTTATAATTAATTGCCCAATACCTATTCAACAATGGAGGATGGAGTTAGTCGAGAAATCATTTCTTTTTTTACTAAGTTATTGCTTAGGGATCTTAGCGTATGATTTATGCTGTTTGACAAGCTGACATCGACAGAAATGCTAAGCAAAACTGTTGGCCTAAAGAATGAAGCTAATCTGTAATCAGAGGCTTATGAATTTGAAATTCTAATTTTTTTAAGTTAGTGAGTTCTAAATTAATAATTTGTGTATATTTTATGAATTTCTGAAAACAAAATTTGAATCAAAATTGCTGAATTCAGCCGAACCCACAGACTAAAGACTAGCTCCGCCCTTATCCGCAACATTAATTACAGATGAATGAGGTTCGATCTAACCACCTACACAACCTTTTTCCGACGATAATTTGATATGATCACCACCCACCAGTAACCACCTATTAGACCTCCACCAATTGATCTCGACTCGACAACAAGAGTATTTTCATGAGGCAGCGAGAGTGTTGCAAAGCTTGGCGCACGAGCAGCACCGGAGTCTAAAAGGGAAACGGGCAAGCGATGACTAAGGCTTTGAACGGATGCGAGGAAGCTTGGAAAGGACTTGCAAATGAGTTGCGGGCTAAGGGTGGCACTTGATCATGATATTAGCATCAAGGCATGACGCATTGATGCCAAGGCATGGCAGAAACGGATGGGGAAAGGCAAGCAAACATGGAACGGAATGGCAATGTGCGAGCAGATTTTGCATGGGTTTGAGTTGCGGCAAATAGGCCAAGTTCGTGGGCAATGGTAAGGCAAATTGGGGCAAAATGCAGCTGGATAACATGGCATTGATGCCTGGTCCAAGACAAGGCATGAAATTGGTCAGCAACATGGGAATGGACCAAGTCAAAGGGCGGTTACCGGCACATGCTGTGCACATGGGCAGCGGTTGAGCCATGTTCAAATGCTGGCAGGAGTTAGCACATTTTTGGGGCCATGATCTCATGATCTTTAGCATGCTCCTAGTAGTATGGGGTGTCAACTACTCTAAGCTAAAGTAGTGGGATGAGTGGGCAAGTGTCAAGCCTAAAAACTAGGGAACTATTGTAAACATAGGGCTGTTTCTTAAACTATAAATGGGCAGCACCCTTCCCATTTGTGAGATAGAGTAAAAATGTGTATGAGTGCATGTTTTGAGTTAGGAAGAGTCCTAAACTCTGGTTTTCAAGAGTGAGACTTATCTAAGGCTAAGAGTAGTCTTGTGAGGGTCAAAATTGATCCTTTTCTTTTGTACGCGGATATACTTTGAGTTTGCGTTTTCTTTGTATTTCCGAGTTAAATACAAAGTTGGGAAAGAGTTCTTGTATATTTTTTGCCTTTTGTTCACGTTTAAATTCTATCCCTTCACTATATTTTCATTTCCTAAAATCAGTGTCTACTTACTATGTTGAAAGCCGCCTAAAATTATTCGAAGTCCAAAGTTGCAGAATTTTGGCTAAGTACTGGAGTAGGCTGAAGTCAAGGCGAGTCTTGGCTGCCGCGCGGGCTGTTTTAGTGAGATATAAAACAAGCCCGTGAAAACCGATATTAGAGCTGATCGGGTTCATGACGGAGACACGACGGGCAGTGGAAGATTTTGTGGTCTTGTTCGAGAACATGGCCGGTGGTATCAACGAACTGCGGCAAAGGCTTACAAAATTGGAAGCATTGATGGGAAATGTTCCTGAAGGTGAAAAACTTCAACCTCTTTTGAGTAGACTTGCATTTCTTGAGGCAAAAATGACAAGGATACGAGTGAACGCAGATGTGATGGAACAATGAGAGAGGTGGTCAAGAGGCGTTTCCTGTCACCCCCTTGGGGCTCATTAATTGAGTTGACCTCGACGAGGACGTCAAGTTTCAAAGAGTGTGGGTGGTTTGTTAGAACTCATCCAATTAAGCTCGAATCGACAACAAGAGTGTTGTCATGAGGCAGCGAGAGTGTTGCAAAGCTTGGTGCACGAGCTGTACGAAAGTCTAAGAGGGAAACGAGCAAGCGATGGCTAAGGCTTTGAACGGCTGCGAGGCAGCTTGGCAATGGCTTGGCAATGAGTTGCGGGCCAAGGGTGGCACTTGATCATGATTGTAGCATCAAGGCATGAGGTATTCATGCAAAGGCATGGCAGAAACAGATGGGCAAAGGCAAGCAAATGTGCAACAGAAAGGTAATGTGCAGGTAAATTTGTCAGGGGTTCGAAGTGCGAGAAACGGGCCAAGTTCGTGGGCAATGGTAAGGCAAATTGGGACAGAATGCAGTTGGATACAATGACATTGATGCCTGGTCCAAGCCAAGGCGCAAAATTTGGCAGCAACATGGGAATGGACCAAGTCAAAGGGCGGTTATTGGCAGATGCTGTGCACTTTAAATCTTTATTTTTTGTAACCTAGAATTTGACGTGGTAGGAGTGTCATTTTTCTCGACTGATCCGAGTTCCGAGTAGTAATTGCAAATAAACACAAAATGAATTAACCTAAATAGCCGTCCACCTCGCACTTAAACTAAAAATAATCGATGGAGATATAATATATGCACAATTAATATAATTTATATGTATAATCAAACTATAAACTATATATATGGCTAGAAAAAGTGAACAATAGATATGGACGGCTATTGTGTGAAGATCCCAACAAAGGGACATACGTGGGCCAAAAGTTAAAAATAGTTGGGTAAGTTACACATTTGGTCGGTATATCAAAATTAATTATATTACTCGCAAAATATACACAAAAAATATATAAATACGTAGAAGATATATTTTGCAGGCTATTATTTTTGAGAAAGGCTATATTGGGTATTTTTTCCAAAATAGTTTAGGAATCCCCGAGGAATATACCGTACATTTTCCAAACATATCTGCATGCAAATAAATCTAGGGATTTTTACATTCCTATGCCATATAGTAAACTATATTACCCTAAATGTTCATGCTTAGAATATTACCCTACTTATATAAGTTTTGTTTATAAAATATATACATTGTACCCTAAAAGGCCCCCAATCCATTATGGTGGTGCCTTCAATTAAGGGATTTACACCCTTTTCTCTCCAGATCTTCCCTTATCTTTTTTATACAAAATTACTCGGAGGTTTTTCCTTTTTTCTCTGGAGCTAACTCCTAGAAACAACCGCAGCTTTGTTCGTTCTTTTTTTCTTTATGAATTTTGAGAACATTCTTTTCCTTTTTCACAGAAGAATTTTGGGCATCTTTATTGGAAATGACTCTTTATAGCTGCTTTTAAAATAGTAGCCAGAAATATATATATATATATATATATATATATTTATATTTATATTTACACAATTAAATATATCTACAATATCATACAACTTAAATATAATTTTTAGCTTCTCCAAAGCATCAGGTCTAAAAGTAAAAGTTGTGTGTACTTTGGGGGAGTAACAGAAGCTGGAAAACAGGAGATGCTACCGAAAATTGGATTCACAGCACGAGAGCTCCCTTTTAGTTACCAGGGAGTGCCATTGAGCTCCAACAGACTATCAACAAACCAATGTCAACCTCTTTTGGATAAAATGTTGGGAAGAATAAAATAATGGACTGTGAAATTCTTAAGTTATGTAGTAAGATTGACGTTGGTTAGAAGTGTGTTGATTGCCATACAATCCTTTTGGTCTCAGATCTTTCCTCTGCCAAAGAATATCATTTGAGTAGTGGAGATTATATGCAGAAAGTTTCTGTGGACAGGTGATGCAAATGCAAGTAAAAAAGCTTTGGTGGCATGGGATAAGCTATGCAAACCAAAATTAAAAGGGGGCCTAAAATGATAGTAAAAAAGCTTTGGTAGCATGAGATAAGCTATAAAAACCAAAATTAAAAGGGGGCCTAAATATCATTGACATGACTATACGGAATGTCATGATCCAAAATCCACTGAGAGTCATGATGGCGCCAGACGGTCAGGCAAGCCAACCAAAATAATTAAATAAATTCTCGTTTAAATATTTTCGAAAATACTTCTTTTAATACATAATAAATTCCTCCGAATAAATAATAAAATATTTAATCACTTTTAAAATTTCTAAAGAAACTGAAATACATCTCAGAACATGGTGTCACTAGTACATGAGCAATTACTAAGGAATCGGAAAAAGTACAATAACTGTCCCGAATACAAGTGTACATAAATGAAAATACAATATAATACTCTGCAGGAGACTCTGCTGACTGTGATCGTTTCGATAAATGAAACTCACCTAAGTTTCCATATCAATCATGCCGCTATGCCACTAAGCCACTAGCCACACATAAACCTGTGCCACAAAAATGCACAATAAGTATAGTATGAGTATGAAAATAATGTGTACTCAACAAGTATCCAGCCTAATCTCAAAGAAGTAGAGACGAGAGCTTGACTTGGATACTTACTAGTTGTCCAATAATAATATGGTGATGATGTGAGGAAAGCATGGATTTATCTAGTAATTATAACTCATAAAGCCGAAAAACAGGTTACACCTTCTCACATAATAAGAAAATTTCCAAGATTTACTTTTCATTATCTTTATTAGCTTATAACAGGCCATGAAAGACAATATCTATTTCAATAAATTTCAAGTTAAGCAATACAAGCATGCGCATATCATGCCGAGGATGTATGACCCGATCCAATAGAAAATAAACTGTGCACTGCTGAGGGTCGAATGACACAAAGCATAGATACATCTATTTAATCTACAGAGGCATTTGGCCCATTCCGAAATTAAACACACACAGACAGTTAATCAAGTAGTCAACAAGGAACAATTATCCAAAGAAAATCTAATTCTCCTTCAAAGATGTTAGAAAATGAAGATTAATCTTTTTAGAAATTCATTTACTAGTTCGATGTGATTTAAGCAATTTATATATCAATAAGTTTACAAATAATCCAAGTATAGCATGCTTTTGGATCCTAGACTACCAGGACAATAGCATAATAGTAGCTACGCACGAACTCTCATCACCTCGTGCGTACGTAGCCCCCACAAATAGGAGCATATAGCCAATTAACTCACCTATGGGAAAAATTCTCTTTTACAAGGTTAGAAAGGAGACTCACTTCGCTCCGAAGATCCATAACCGGCATTCCACACTCTTCTGAAGCTTGAATCAAATGCACAATGCTCCAAAACTAGCCAATAATTATGCAAGTCTATTAATATATGTTCAATTACTCATTATAATCCAATTTATAACAACTCCTAACCCCGATCGAAAAGTTGACTAAATTTCCCTTGGCCCACTGATAAGTAGGATTTTAACGTGTTTTATGCCCCTACTTCCCTATGATTTGAGTATAATTTGCTACAAAATAGTCACAAAATACTTACAGGTTGTACTTGATTGCAGGTTTGAGCTACAAAGTGATGAAATATCAAAGATCGGCTTAAAATGGAGTGAAACTTATTCAAGTATCAAAAGCCAATGAAGTGGTGGAAAAAAGGAGCTAGTGCGGACCGCACAATTGTGCGTGCGACTGCACTAGAGAGTTCAGAGGAGTGCACATTCAAGAAATTAAGCCATGCGGCCGCGGTTGGATTTAGGTGGTCCATGTCCAGCTCACACGGCCGAACCATTACGTCATGCGGTCCGCGCCAAGGAGTTCAGAGAAGATGTAGTTTTGGGAAATTGTAGGCCACCAGGCCGCGGTCACTTCACGCGGCCTGCAGGGGTAATTTTATCCAGTTTTTCCAGCCCACTATAAATAGAATAGTTTATCATTTTTAGGTTAAGTTTTATGTATTGAACAGAGCTGCACTCGTGAGGACCAACATTTTAGCCTATTTTGGCATCTTAGCTTTAACTTTTCCATAGATTCTTGTAGTTTTACTTTAGTTATTAATTAATATGATTATTTCTTCTTCTATTTCTTCTGTTTCTTCTTTAATTATGTCTAGCTAAACCCATTAGCTAGGGTTGTGGCTCAACCCTAGTGTGGGTAATTGATGTGGGTCGCTTTCTAATAATATATTGATATTAGGTATTTGTTATTTGGTTTAATTTTATGCTTTAACTAAGGATTGGTGGTTGCAAATATTGATTCTAGCTTAGTGGATTTTGACTCTTCTTGAGAAAGAGAGTCTATGACTCCAAAATTGAACCAACAAGGATTTGGGATGAACCCATGAAAAATGGTAGTCCCAATTAACGGGGTTAAATCTCGAGAGAGTAATCACCCTACTTGAAACCTAGTTGGTTGGTCTAATTGGACTACCCAGTTGGTCCAGAGAGAGTCAATTAGGCAAAATCGCTATCTCTACCGAGAGGTATGAGAGTGGGTACAATTGTGCAATGGTTATAACATAAATTCCAATTATGTCAATATATTATTAGTAGTTTCTACCCGTTAGTTAACCACCTAGGTGATGCCACGACCCTAGTGCCTTTCTCCCTATTAGTCACAAACTTGCAATATTTCTTAAGCATAATTTAGTCTTAATCGTTAGATCATAATATTAGTTGTTAATACAAAAGAAAACCCAAAAATCTTGGATTTTTTTTCTTGGATCCGATCTTATTTCATTAGGCAAGCTCACCTTATCCCTTGTAACTTTTAAAACAACCACTAACTCGGAAGTGCTGATGTTAAAGCTGTAATCTCATATCCTTGCTTGTGTATTGGAATCATAGCTTCGGGCATCTCGTTCGTTTTTGAACTTAGACGAAGAACTCATGTCTTTTTGCCTTGGTCTTGAATCTAACCGTGCACTTACTTGTTTAGATCGAGAGTCTCGCCCTGCAGGTCCCATGTACGGCTCGTACCTATTGTTAACGGACTTTTTTTTTCTGATTTTGAATAGCTCGATCCTGACCTTTCATCAGCCTTTGGTTGTACGACCATATCTTCTTTTGTCTACAACTTTGTACTGTACCTGTTGTACACATCGTTCCAAGTTGTTTCAGGAAATTCTCGCAAACTTTCTTTGAGCCTCCTCGTGGCTACTGAAATTTTCTCATTCAAGTTGCTTGCGACTGCCATAGTTTCCCAGTTATCAAAGGTAACATCATCCTCTCCCGCCAGAATCTATCTATGAATTCCCTGAGCAATTCTGTTGTCACGACCCCAGTTCGCCCTCCATGAATATGTCGTGACGGCACCAAGTCCCTACGACTAGGTAAGCCTGACATTGTCGAACATAAACCAAATTGCGGAAGGAAATGATTTAAAGTTGAACCAATCAAATAAATCAGTGTTTAAGGTGCCGCCTGGAACATACAATAACAAATCTTGAAGCTAACAAAAATTTCCAAAACCTGGTATCTCACAAATCACAAGCCAATGGATACATAGAGGCTACTTATTATAGAAAAACTGGAAAGTGACTCTTCGGTCTGCGAATGTAGAAGATATACCTCGAAATATCTCTATAGAAAATACCTCCTTCCAACGCAGACAGAACTGAATGGGAGTACCTGTATCTACACAACAAAAATGTGCAGAAGAGTAGTATGAGCACACCACAGCGGTGCCCAGTAAGTATCAAGACTAACCTCGGTGGAGTACTGACGAGGAACAGTCAAGATACCTACCGGTCAATAAATAGCATAATCATAAGAACAACAGGAATGATATATAAATATATAAAGATTGCACGGAATGACCAATAATGCTACAATTCTCAGAAAGGGAAAAGGACAACAAGCAACAATGAGAATATAATAAATGATGATACGTAATGATGACAAAACCACAATCCAAATCCTAAGATCACAACATAGCAAGGTGAAAAACAAGTCAACAACTCATACCCTACGATGATGTTCACATAAAGTCTTATTCAACTCTTTTTCCACAATTTTACCAAGTCTCGGATAGCCACAACTCAGAAAACCCTAGCATCTAAAATCTAACACTTGGAATCCAGTGCCCCATTGGTCTCACGGTCATGCTAACAACTAACTGGCTAACTAGGGCCACTCTCACATGTATAATGGATAAATGAGGGCGTACCTCCACCTTTAGCAAAATAAGGAGGAATTCACCTCTAATAGGAGTATTCAACTACGTGTATAATTATGCAAGTGTTTTAACAAGAATTCTACCAACTAGTAAACATGAAAAGGAGAACGGACCACACGTACAATGTTCCCTCACAACTTCCGAGTGATAAATCTCGTACAAGTAAGCCACCCACAATAATAATAGTAACAAAATATGAATGCCTCCAAAGGCCGTCGCAATTCATTAAAATCAACCCCCGACATAACCCACCTTACTTCGCCATGTGTGCAAATAATATAATAAGCACCGCCTTATTTCGCCACACGTGCATCACAATCTTCCCACTTTATTTCGCCAACCCACATATAAGCATATGACATATCCCGCCATATTACACCGCATGTGCAGAACATCAATAGCAACAATAGTTTGGCAAAGACCTCGTGCAACCCTTCAACAACAACCGCACGATAAAGACTCGTGCATCACAGTACCCATAGCCGCACGGCAGAAAACTCGTGCATCACAGTCTCAAGTACAACATAATAAATGACAATATATATACATGTATGAAGCGAAGGAATCAACTCTGGTATTTCTATTCACCAAATGACGGTACAACTAACTCACAAGGGATAGCCATAACAGAGAAATACTAAGCGCAATAAGAACAACTCAATAAGGGAGAAATAATACGAAACAATGATCATTTCAACAACAAGGAAGTTAACATGAATCAATAATTACAATTAAGGAAATATCAACTAAACATGAGATATCTAGCTTCTTTCCAATTAAGACCAATTAATTACATGAGATATAGAAATAATATTTTCTAAATAAAGACAAGCAGTTAGGAACGATAATGTGACTATAGAAGTGTAAATGTCTACAGTTAAACAAATAAAAGTCTATTAGGCAATAAGAACACACCAAGAAGGGCAAATAAATTCCAAGTAAGACATGTGAAGGTGAAGCTAATAACAGGGAACTCAATCGTGTCAAGATAGACTTCCTACTCAGTGATTACAAGGATCTAAAAGCCTAAAAAGAACAACTTTCCACAAATAAATCCGAGAATGCATTCGTCACCTCGCGTAGAAAGAATACAATCAACAGAGAAGACTTAATTCCTAAGGGGAAGTTCCCAACACAAAGTTAGGCAAGATACTTATCTCAAACCGGCTAAAATCAACTAGAAACCACTTTCTTGCCACGAGTACTCGACTCCAATTGCCCAAATTTATTCAATTAAATCACACATTGTAAATAACATCTCAAGCAACATGTTCTACTATTTAATTCAAAGCTAAAGCGCGAAATTAGGTAAACTGGCCAAAATACCCCCCCAAGACAACATCTCGGAATTAGATAAATTTAGCACTTTCAGAACCCTCATACTCTCACGAGTCTAACATATATAAATCTCTCAAATCGAAGGTCAAACACCCCCTTTTAACGCAATATTTGGTCGACAAAGTTTTACCCATTTTTCATTAAAAATCTGAAATTATAGGATAAAATTAAGAGGAGATACATGGAGATTGATCTAAATCGAGTGAGAAGCACTTACCCAAGTTGCAAAGGTAAAAATCCCTTCAAAAATTCCCAAGAACCGAGCTCTAGAAGTCAAAATGTGATAAAATGGTGAAACCCTCGAATTTGGGAAATAAATATGTCTGCCCATATTTTGTTCATTGCGATCGCGGAATAGTGGTTACGATCGCATAGAGGAAATTTGTGAAGACCAGAGTTGTACATTGTATTTTCGTGAAGAGGGAAGCGAATGTGAAGGGTAACGAAATGGTGGCTTATACGATCGCATGGGATCTCATACGAACTAGAAGGGTAAAGGTGGTCACTGCCTAATGCTCCTTTCGTGAGTGTTTCACCAAACTTTTTAACAAAAACCGATTGAATTTCTTGCTTGGATAAATCTTGCCTTTCGAGGGTTAGTTGTTCATTTATATTTGGGAATATCAGGCATTTTAAACTTCTTTGGAATTGGTAAAGGTGTTGCACTTGGCTTCTAGGGTTGTTGTGAATAATTATCAATATCTATCCATTTGATCATGGGTGGCAAGCCAGGTATTTGCTCTATATAATCGTTTTTCTCCCTCAACTCTTTTTTTAGAGTTAGTACTAAAATTTGTAAATTAAAATTAATTGGTATACCTGACCCTCCATCGCCAGATTAATATAGAATTTTCACACTTCCAGAATTATCAAGCCCCGAGCGCGGGTTTTTAAGGTTGCTGTATTGATCGATGGAAGAGTTTGTGTCGCATTGGATAATCCTTTGTCAAAAGCCTGTAGTGCATTATTCACGTATTCCGCAATCAATTTATTTAGAACATCTTGCTCTACGATTTGGTCATCCCCTTGCTGATCATCAATGCGTGATGCAGAACTTTCAGGTGATTGCTGAGAGGATCATGTAGGTGAGTGGTGTGGTGGAGTTCCACCTTGTTGGTTCAGATTGTTATTATTGTTAATAGTTGATGTGATAACCCAAAGGGTCATCACCATAATTCTCCCTTTCCTTTCACTTCTAAGGCCTTGGAAACCCCTTATTAGGTTGCCTCGATTTGCGTGTGCAGTCTGAGCGCAAAGCCGGAACATTTTTATGTGAAAATATTTGAATTATATGTTAAAAACTATTAATTTTTTGATACTAATATTGCTATATTTTACCTTGGTCAACGTTTTGGGTAAACGGACCCAGACCCGTGATATGACGGTCCGGAAGGTTTGTAATGAAATTTGGGACCCGAGCATATTCCCGGAATCAAAATCCGAGGTCCCAGGCCCGAGTTCGGAGCTTTTTTGTGAAATTGTTTTATGAATATGCTTAAGGAAAAATGAAAACGGAAATTAATCAAAAATAATGGTGACGGGATCGTATTTTGGTTCTGTTGCCCGGTACAAGTCTTAAATGGGCGTTAAGCGCTATCTGTAAAGTTTAGTTGAAAACGGACGTCGTTTGACTTGTTTCGGACTAAAAGTGGAAAGTTTGAAAATTTTGAACTTAGAAATGAAAATCATGAGATTTGGGGGTGCATTTTCTGATTTTGATGTTATTTTGGTGATTTGATCGCTCGAGCAAGTTCGCAGGATGATATTGAGTTAGTGTGTGTGTTTGGTTAGGATCCCCGAGGGCTCGGCGGTGATTGCGGGGGTGGTTCGGGGTGTTTGAGTTCTAGAAAACTTGGACGATTTTCTATAATTTTTGCACAGATATTTCCTTCTCTGCGATCACATCACTTCATTCGCGATCGCATAGGGCAGCTTTAGGTGATTAAAAATTTCCTCTATTCGATCGCATAACCTGGCCTGCAATCGCATAGCTTGGCCATTCATTTTAGTGCGATAGCACTCCTTGAATCGCGATCGCGTAGTGTTAGCATCCCACCCAGGCCAGAACCAGTATTCCTATATGCGAACGCGTCTCAATCCTTGCGGTCGCATTAGCCAGAAACCCTCATCTCTATGCGATCGCGTCCCTGTTTATGCGATCGCGTCCCTGTTTATGCGATCGCGTAGACTATTTTTGCCCAGGGAATTGTTTAATTCCAGAACAGTGTGCACGGGAGTAATCATATTTTACACTCGAACTTCTTATTCTCCAAGGCTCCCAAGCGTCCATTGAAGCCACATTTCACCTAGACTTCGTAGTTTAGTAAATTCTAACTAATTTCTTCCATTTTCCATCAATAATCTTTGAAATCCTAGCTCTAAAACATGAAATCAAAGTGGGATTTAGGGGTTTTCGGGTTTAGCTAGGGTTTATGGGATTTTGGGTATTTCAACCTTAATTTGAGGTCAAATTTAAAATCTAATTATATATTTGAACTCGTGGGGTTATTGGGGATTGGGTTTTGGTCCGAGCCTCGAGTTTGGACCACGTGGGCCCGGTGTCGGATTTTAGTATTTTTTAAAGTAAGCTAGAAAATGCATTTCTAGGCTATGGGATTGTGTTTTTGGATTCTTATTGATAACATTGAATCGAATTATGTTAGATATCGTTGGTTCTTGGTCGAATTCTAGAGGAAAGGGGATTGTTGAGCTTTGAGTTGCTATTTTCGGCTCGAGGTAAGTGTTCGATCAAACTTTGGCTTAAGGGAATAGGATTAGGTTGTTAATTGCTATGTGCTATGTGGAGTCGGTATATAGGTAAGGTGACGGTTGCCTATGCGCCCGAGTCAAGCATGACTGTGTTGTCATTTTGGTTATAAAAATTGCGAAAGGAGTGAATAATTGGGATAAATTCTTGTTATAAGAGCTATGAAATGAAGGATGAGAAGTAAATGAATTAAAGATGAGTTGTTGGTATTTTTCCCTTGCCGGGACTTGTAGTTGCATTGTTCTCCCTTGCTGAGATGGTTAATCTTGTTGTTTAGTCCTTTTCCCCATTAATTGTGATCATTGTTTGGGTGAGGAGGAGCGATAAAGCACGATGGTTGATGTCGTGTACTTATTGATTTCCTCCACACGGTGGAGTAGTACTTATTGATTTCCTCCACACGGTGGAGTGGTACTTATTGATTTCCTCCACAAGGTGGAGTGGTACTTATTGAATTCCTCCACAAAAGGGAGTGGTATTTATTAATTTCCTTCACAAGATGGAGTGGTATATATTGATTCCTCCACAAAAGGGAGTGGTATTTATTGATTTCCTCCACAAGATGGAGTGATATATATTGATTCCTCCACACGATGGAGTGGTATTTATCGATTTCCTCCACAAGGTGGAGTGGTTCTATTGATTGGATGGGGACGAGAGTAAAAGCACGAAGGGTGGTGCCGTGCAATATGGTTTAATTGGATTTATCTTATTGGTGTTCCTTATACTGTTTTCCTCATTTAGTTGTTGGTTCATTGGTTTCCCTTATTTAAATGCTATCCATTCAGTCCCATCTTTTTATTGTAGAAGTTATTATTGAAATGTTATTCCCCCCAGCATGTCCCCTTCCCTTTTATTGTTTAAATTCTTATTCTCTTTCTGTTGTTGTATATATATCCGTACAGGTTATTTATGGTAGGTCCGGTTAGCCTCGTCACTACCTCGCAAAGGTTAGGTCGGGCACTTACCAGCACATGGGGTCGGTTGGGCTGATACTACGCTTCTGTGCCTTTTTGTGCATAGGTCAGGACCCAGTCTATGGACCGCTGCTTTAGACCGGGAATGATCCTTCAGTCTAGAGGCTCTTAGGTAGTTCGCTGGCGTTCGCGGGAGTCGAGTCTCCCTTATCTTATCTTTTCAGTTTGTTTTATTGTATCAAACAAACATATGATGTAATTCTTTCAGACTACTATTTTTAGTACTCTTTAGCTGTCCGTGAGTAGTGACACCAGATACTGGGTAGAGACATGTTGTTAATTTTCGCATCTTTATTTTCGCTATTGTTGTTAAAAGAATTCCGCAGGTTTTAATTTAATATTTTAGTATTTCACTTGTTTTAGATTTAAGTTGGTAAAAATGGTTATTGAGGTTGGCTTGCCCAGCTTCGACAATATGTGCCATCACGACTCCTGATGGTGGGTAAATTCGGGTCGTGACAGTTGACATACTTGGTCGTCAAAAAATAGAATTTGAAAAGTGTAAAGATTGTTAGATTTCCGATAATGGAACCAGTTTATTTAACCTAAAAGTAGAACTCTTTGTCAAACTCAATGTTTAGAAAAAATTGGGTTACTAATAATCAAGGTTTACTTCACTTTCCTTATAACTTGAAGAGCAATACAAGGAATGAAACTATTCGATGATAAAAATATGAAATAGATTGATTTAGAACTTTGAGAATAAAGTAAAGAATGATTGCATAAATTTCAATAATGGTCTTGTGCCTTTAAAAATGAGATTTCAACCCTTATATAGGAACGTACAATTATAACGGCTCCCTTATTTAATTCGAGCTCACTAATGGTACTAATTGCCTTGATTGTCCTTTATCATATACAATCGTAACGGAAATATATATGAATAAAGATTCCTTATAACTATAACGGTTTCCCTTCCTTATTTATGACAAATTCGTGTATCTTCCCTTCTTTTCAGCTTTTATCCATTTCGTTCTTATTTATCCTTTTACAACTGTTTAGCTCCCTGTTTTCCCTTGGCATAACCCATGGTGTTTCTTCCGTGCCATTTTTGCATTCTTTAAACCGTCTTTTTAAGAACTCCACTTGTCCTTACATCGATGTTCCACGTATCATACTCCTCAACTTATTTGTAAGTTATTTGGATTGTGGGTCGCCCATGTTAACCGATCGGGTCCAATCTTATCCGACTTGTAATTAAAGGATTTTCTATTTTTTTAAAATAAAGGATGAACAATATTGTAATAACTTTTCAACGTTATCCTTAAAAGGATGAGGGACAGATATATCAGTTCAAATCCTTTTTGAAAAGGAGAGGGAAAAGTTATCTGATAACTTCTCAATCTCCCAATAAAAAAGGGAAGTCTTCTGCTTCAAAAGAGATAGCACGAGTACATTATGTAGAAAACAAAAATTAAAAAAAAAAAGAAGAAAAATCAATCTTCACTTTTTAAATTACATAATCACACTAAAATACATTTAGTTTATGAACTTCAACCTTGATTTCCTAGTGAAATCAAAAGAGACTTGGAGTAGATTCTTTTGGTAGCAACAATAATAATATTTGCTGCGAATTTAAGGTACACGATCCGCCGTTTTTGCTAGGCAATATATTATATTAGTATCATAGCATGGTTTAATGAGCCATTTATTTATGAAAATTATCTTGAAATCGATGTTTTATAAGTTTAGGTTGAGATTTTATTGGTTGGCTAATTTTTGACAAGTTTAAGAGAAAACTATTTATATATTGTTTTTGCATTTTGGCCAATGCTTGTTAAATGTTTTGGCCTATGACTTATACAATTATGATATACTCATTTTGGCTGTTTCGAAAATATATAATATGTGAAAACTGAATTAAAAACAAGTGAGATATAATTTTTTGAAGATTGGCAGTTTTTGACTATTTTTGTGACAAAAAACTGCTTTTGTTTCAGCATTTTAGAAATAACTTGTTACATGTTTTTACCTAAAACTTATATAATTGTGTTATAATCATATTTATCTTTCCAAAAATATATTATATGTGAAAAATGGATTAAAAACGAGTGAGATATATGTTTTTTAAAATTGACAGTTTTTGACTGTTTTCAGATGAAAACCTGCTTTTGTTTTAAACGAGTGAGAAATAACTTGTTAAAATTCTTTACCTAAAACGTATATAATCATATTCTAATAATTTTAGAATTTTCGAAAATATATTATATGTTACAAACGGATTAAAAACGAGTGAGATATTTTTTTTTGGAGATTGACAGTTTTTGACTATTTTCCGACGAAAAACTACTTCTTTTTTCAGCGTATTTGAAATAACTTGTTAATTATTTCTGCCTAAAACTTATATATTCATAATATACTCGTTTTGAGCTTTCCAAAAATATTTTTTATGTGAAAATGGGATCTTCCAACTTAAAAAACCCTTTTATGATCCTTTTTATCTTCAATCAGAAATTTGTGACGTACGTTGTCGCTTTAAGAGGTAACAACCATATTTCTGATTTTGTTCCTATTACACATATGGATAAACGGTAATACGCTCAAATTGCTCCAAGTGGGAGTGATACTGATAGAGAAGCAAAAAAAATAGTAGAAAAATCCGTCACAAGAGGATCAAAACTCTAGTTGATTCAGATTCAAAGCTTGAAGTTATAGGAAATGATTCAAGGATGAAGCAGAATCTGAAATCAAAAGAAATGATACAAGAATGAAGCAAAATCTGAACAGAGAAATAAGGGCATATAAAAGGGAAAGAAGACGACTTTTCGAGGATTTCAAGAAATAAAAATGGCTCCTTTTGACTCTTTACTTGATTTTCTCATACTTTTTAGGATAAAATTAGATGAAATTCATAGAAAATTCCTTAGTGTTGAGGATAGGTATGCCTTTGTTATTCTGTATCATATTTATGGAAGAATGAACTTATTGAAATCTATGGGAAAATTGGACCTAATGAACCATTATAGAGGTTCTTGGTGGCTCTAGGAGTGAGATTGATAAATATTTCTCATAATAACTTAATTTAGTTTAAGTGATTTTTTATGAACTCCTTTGTTTTATTTTTGATATATTAGGAATATATATCTCTGTGTTTTATCCTATTTTGGATTGGTTTTTGCTTTATGTTACTATAGAATATGGTGTTAATAATAAGACTCTAAGTCCTAGTGATTACAGTCTTCATCATATTAATGCATATTAAGAAATTAATTTCTAATTTGGTTAATCGTAGATGATAATTGAATACCAACATATCCTTACGATTTTACATTAAATGTGAAACCTTCATGTGAATTAATTTACTTGAATGTATATGACACATGCATAATTGATAAGTAAACTTGCGTGATTGTTTTTTAACTATAAATATGGCATCAAAAAGTATTATTGCTGACTTAAAAAAATATGAAAAACTAAATGGTACAATTACGACATTCGAAGTCGTAAGATATAGTATGTCCTAGAAGAGCAGAACGCTCTCGAAGTCATAAACCATATTCTAAGTCAACTAGAAGAGGGTAACACTGCTAAACACAGAAGAGATCTTGAAGCTTACAAAGCTTGGAAAAGGACAGATTCCATTTGCACGTGGAATCATTGTGAGTTTTATGGTTGATGAACTGATTTGTGAAGGTTAGGAATTTCCTAATGCTCATGCCATGTGGGCACACTTACGAGGAACATATGGGGTTACTTCTGTGACCCGCCTAAGACAACTAACTAACTGTCAAGTTTGATACTTTCAAAAGAATCATGAACAAAGTATCAAACAACACCTTAGGGTGATGTCAACATGATAGCACAACTCAAGAGTGTCGGTCAAGTTCTCTCGGATGAGTAACAGGTTCAGACAGTGATCCGGTCTCTTCGCAATAGTTGGGAACTTTTGAAGGTTAACTTGACCCACAATAACAGTATAAAAACGTTTCCTAATGTTGCCCGACATGTTGAACTTGAAGACTAGCGGCTTGGTGCTGCTAAAGCTACTTCAAATGACTTTGTGAATGAATCTAGTTGTACAAAATCTTCAAGCTTCAAGTGCAAGAAAAATTGAAAAAAGAAAGGAAAGGGTAAGGAGACCGAAGAAGGACCCTCCGAGAAAAATAACAAACAAAATTCTAAGAAGGGTAAATGGTTTTTCAAGAAGAAAGAAAAGAAAAATGAAGTGCTACAATTGCCAAGTTTTAGGGCATTTTACTCGTAAAAGTACCAAGCTGAAAAAGATAGCATTCCTAAATGCATCTTTGAGTGATGTGTATGTTTCAAGCACTTCTTTACTGAATCTTATCCTATGTCGATTGTAGATCACGGATCTACCGACCATGTGAGTCGAGATCAAGAAGCATTTGTGGAGTTTTGTCGAGTTTCACTTGGATCAAGGTGGATTCATGTAGGAAATAATGCTAGACAAAGGTATAGGCACTTGCAAAGTAGACTTGCCTGGTGGCCAATCTTTGATGCATGACGTCCTACATGCTCCAGAGATTCGACGAAATTTAATATCTTTCTCTGTTCTGTTGGATGTTGGTTTCAATTTATGTTTTAGTTGCATGGTGTAAGAATATCTCTAGATAATCTTTTATATGGTTTTGGACATTGTTATGATCGTTTTAAATTGTAATCTTTAAACTTATGACTATTATGTTGATCGTTGTATAATTGCGTGTTATACAAATAACAAAGAAAAAGATGTTATTACATGCATGAAAGATTAGGTCACATAGGGGAAGATCGAATGAAGAAGTTGACAAATGAAGGACATTTAGGTTATTTTTCCAAAATTGATATGCCAACTTGTGAAAATGGTATTGCTGGAAAGATTACGTGTAAAGCATTTTGGAAGGCTAAAAAATTCAATTAATCCGTTCTGATATTTGTGGTCTAATGAATGTGAGGGCAAGCCTACAGCTGCATACTTCATTACATTTATTGATGATTTCACGTGCTTTGGTTGTGTTTATCTGATTTCTCATAAATCTGAAGCACTTATGTACTTTATAAGATATATGAGTGAAGTTGAAAATCAATTAGATAAAAGTACAAAGGCTTTAAGAACCAACCGAGGACGTGAATATTTGTCAAAACAATTTGAAGAATTATGTACTGTAAATGGCACAAGCAAATTTGTCTATCTCTTCTTGGGGAGATGCATTATTGACTGCGGCCTGCATATTGAATAAAGTACCTTCTAAATCAGTATCTTCCACTGTTTATGAACATTGAACTGGTCATAAAACAAACATGAATGATCTACGACCTTGAGGTTGTACTGTATATATTAAAGATAGTTTTGATTAGTTTGGTAAACTAAGTCCAAAAGGAAAGAAATGTATCTTTATTAGATATTCAAAACGCTCCAAATGGTATGTGTTCATTTATGAATTGGAGGATGGAAGTATTACTGAAATTGTATCATGAGATATCAGATTTTTTGAAAATGATTTTTTCAAAAAGGGTGGAGTAAATGAAGGTGAACCTTTCTATGAAATGTTGAATTCAGAAGATCCGATAATGTCGTCAGACATACTTGATAGATCAACGGACCAAGAAATGGTTCCCAATCCAAGTGGAGTTTTGAATCCCAAAATCCAATAGAGAAATATGAACTTCAATTACGTAAGAGTATAAGAAAATGTGTACTTAAACGATTTTATGAGATTGAGGATTGTTTTTTTGTTATCTCCGACAGAATTGGATGAACCTAATTCTGTGACTGAGGCTTTATCGATCCCTAAAAGGATGAATAGTTAAAAGTGATGAATGAAGAATTAGAGTCCATAAAAACCAACAAAGTCTGGAATCTAGTTGACATTCCTCAGGGACGTAGAGTCATTGGGAATAAATGGATTCTCAAAGTTAAACTCTAATTGGATGGGTCAATAGAAAGACATAAAGAATGATTGGAGGCAAAAAGTTTTACTCAAGAAGCTGGAATAGATTATCAGAAAACTTTTTCACCAGTTGTGAAGTTTGCCTCTAGACGATTACTTTTGGCTATTGTTGCACGTTTAGATCTAGAATTACCCCAAAAGAATGTGAAGGCCGCTTTTCTCAATAGAGAACTAAACGAGGAAATCTACATGGAATAACCTGTGGGTTTGTTGTTAAAGGCCAAAAAAAGAAAGCTTGTAAATTGAAAAGATCAATTTATGGCCTAAAGCAGTCTTCAAGGTAGTGGTACTTGAGATTTCATTAGGAGGGTATTTCATTTGATTTCACCATGATCGATGAAGACCGGTGCATCTATGTGAAAAAATCCAATGGAAAGTTTGTAATTCTCTCTCTTTACGTGAATGATATTTTATTAGCTGGAAATAATGTGAAGTATGTAACAACTGTTAAGTTATGGCTTTCAAAGTCATTTGACATGATAGATATTGGTCAAGCAGACTATATATTGGGTGTTAAAATTCAAAGAGATCGTTCCAACAAAACATTTTTGAGTCTATCTCAAGAAACATAGATAAAGAAAATTTTGGAAACGCTTTCGAATGAATAGTTGCAAGACTATGGATACTCCAATAGCAAGAGGTGAAGCTTTAAGACTTAAAATATGTTCAAAGACTGAAAAATAAAAGGAAGTTATGTCTCTAGTTCCATACTCTAGTGCTATCGGGAGTTTGATGTATGCTATGATGTGTCATTGTCCAGACATTTATTATGTCGTAGGTCCGGTCAGGAGGTATCAATCTAACCCTGGAAGAGATCATTGGAAGGCAGTGAAGAGAATATTTACATATCTGAAGCGAACTATTGATTATTCACTATGCTTTAATGGATCCGATTCACTCTTGAGAGGTTACACAGATGCTGATTGGGCTGGTGATCGGAATGATAGAAAATCAACCTCCGGTTATGCTTTCTTACTTAGTGGTGGTGCTATCTTGCATAGCTCTTTCAACCATGGAATCTGAATTCTTAGCTTGTGCATCTGCAGTACAAGAAGTTGTTTGGTTAAAGATATTCTTTGAGCAGTTGAATGTTGCAAACAATTCTAAGCGTCCCATGACTTTATAGTGCGATAGTCAGGTGGCTATCGAATATACAAAGGATCCTAAGTATCACAGTAAAACCAAACACATTGATATCAAATATAACTTTGTGATAGACATAGTAGCAAGTGGAGAAGTGAATTTACAATACATTCCTACTCGCGAAATGATAGTTGATCCTTATACAAAGGCCATATCTAGAGACCTGTTTGAAAAATATATTAAGGCACTGTGTTTGCGTAGGAATGATGATATATATGTATTGTGAAACAACTTTGATGTTATGATATTCTCATCAAAGTAAGACTATAGAATTTATGTCTCATATGCATATGAGAATGTTTTAGAAATAAAATATATCGGACAAGTCGCGAGGTTGGCTCTCTCACACGAGCAATTGCCTTTTACATCAGAGAACATGAAGAGATAATTTTCACTATCATGCTATGACTTGTTTTATAAACCATACAAGAGTCTCTCTAAGAAAATGAGTTTGAGGATCACTGATAAGAGAAACTGGGGTTAGACATCAAGAGGTGTCTAGACCAAGGTCTGTACGTTGTTGGATAATTAAAATAAATGAGACACATGCATCAGGATAAGGTAAGAACATCGTAGCACGTGCTTCATACCACATGTGTTCAGCAACCAATGGGCTAATAAAAGAATGGTCCCCTGCTTCTTCATTGTGCGAGATACTGAAAAGTTAAAATTAACTTTTCATTAGAATACCATTTGAACCTTTACTATTTCTTGAAATTTCAATCAATATTGATACTTTAGCATGTCACTAATAGCCATGAATGATTCGGCAGTGCAGTGCATATCTAGGAAAGCAGTTGATTTGGAACAGATAAATTTCAGTAGAAAGGGAAGACGATTAAATTAAAATCATTTGACTTATCTACACAAGTCGAATATTACAGTGACCATATAGATGTCAAGTGTAATTTTGTATCTAAAGTTAAACTTGAACTCAAGTTCAATTCCTTAAAGAGCATGATGGATCGAATGAGTAACTATTGAAGTAGTGAAGTTTGGGGTATTGTGAGTAGTGATATCTTCATATTAAAGGTGAATTCTTTTCATACGTTATTGAATTCCTATATAGGGCTTATAAAAACTTAAATGCAAGCCTTGATGGTCACTGGTCGCACGAACTGTTTGTCGTATGAATTGTCTGTTTAGTTAATGTAATATTGGCTTGGGTCTTGTCCACCATGTGTGAAGCGGGAGATGTAAGTTTTTGGGATCGTTGAACTGACATGATCCAATCTTACCCGACCCTTAAATAAAGGATTATTTATTTTTTTAAATAAAGGTTGAACAGTTGTGTTATTACTGTTCAACCATATCCTTAAAAGGAGGGGGAACAGTATAACCGTTCAAATCCCTTTTTAAAAGGAAAGGGAACAGTTATCTAATAACTTTTAAACCTTTCCTAATAAAAAGGGGAAGTCTTCTGCTTCAAAAGAGATACCACGAGAGACATTACATAGAAAACAAAAAGGAAAGAAACCAAAAAGAAAGATAAGCAATTCTGACTTTCTAGATTACATCATCACACTAAAAGACATTTAGTTTATGAACTTTAACCTTGATTTTCTAGTGAAATCAAAAAAGACCTGGGGCAGATTCTTTTGGTAGCAATAACAACAATATCTGCTACGAATTTAAGGTACACAATCCGTTGTTTTTGCTCCAAAATATAATACATTATTAATAGCCCACATGTCATATCTTTTTCCATCAATACAAGAATTCATATTGCCAGGTCAAGAATACAAATCTATATCTATATCTATATCTATATTACTATAAAAGCATGAAGCCCTTTTCTAAAAAGGTAAATTACTTTAATACCCCTCGTAACATAAATAATTACTTACTATTTGGAAACAACCTATCTACCCCAAGGTAGGGGTAAAGCTTGCGGACACATTATCCTCCTCGGATCCCACTAAATGAGATTATACTGAATTATTGTTATTGTTGTAATTCTTGCATTCATTTCTTTCATTGGGTTGTATTCTTGTGGTGAAAAGAATTTAACAGTGCAACTATGATATCAACAATTAAAGTTATAATCATGACGGAGCAACCACAAAATTAAGGAATATACACCAAATAGATTATATACTTGGACATATTATTTATGTTACAATTTGTACGTTATACGACTAATTAATAAAATTATAAAATAAAATATTTAACTAACTTAACTAAAATGGTCTATATTAAGATCAACACGACATTTAAGAATAATAAATTCAAATAATATATATTACATCACATCAATATAACAGAAACAGAAATTGGAACTTAAAGGAATTCTACATGTTATGCCACTATCTATTCTAATATTCCGGCGATAAAAGTGATATATACATTTAATTAATTTTTGACAATGTTATATTAGTACTAAGTTCATTGTTTTGACATTACACGTGCATTAGAAACTAGTTATTTCTACATTAATCCGCACAATGTCACGATTTTTAATTTAGATTTTAGTATTTCAAGTATTAGAGACGGCAAAGAATATGGACAAAATGGAGATCCAACTGTTACCATAATTTCTCCCACTAATTCGCCTGTAAATATATTATAAAATTGTTAATCAAGATTTTCTTTTCATAGTTTTTAAGTATACCTAGCGCAAAGGTTGTCGTGAAAAGTCCTGGTGCTTTAATTACTTTTGTTTAGCTTAAAGTTCTCATACACTTATTAAGTATAAATCAATTAAAATCGACGGAGGGCCAATCATAGCAGATCATAATAAATCAAGAGACCAAATGAGTAAAGTGTGAAAGACAACAATTATTGGTTATGGGAAGAGGATGAAAATCTTTTATAAATGATATCGGTTTGGTCTGCCTCTCCATGGAGAGGTTCAGAGCCTTACAATGATATAAGTTCTCTTCTCTTAGAAGTAAAATGTGGAAAAGAAGAAGAAGAGGCAGCCCACCTTTTAGAGTTCTTTCTCTTAGTATTTATAGCTGTGAATCTCGCCAGCTGGCAAGGGACGACACTGAGTATGCCGTGGTCTCGTTAATTAGGTTGAGTAACCTCGGAGTACTTTGGCGAATAATTATGCCTTTTATTAGCCAGAACAAGCATAAGAGGTAGTTAGACGCGCTAATCACCGCATATCTAATCCTGACCCATACAGATAGTCCCTCCACTTATTGAGGTCGGGGTCCGACCGAGCTCGATGAGCGGATTTTGTCGATAGCCATAGCCGTTTATGTTTTGGAGACAACCTAGCCACTTTGGCCTTGAAGATGGCCACATTCGTTCATTCTTTGAAGAAAGCCGTAACTGTTTACACTTTGGAGATGGCCTTACCATTTATTCTTTGGAGATGGCCATAACCATTTATTCTTTGGAGATGGCCGTAGCCATTTATACTTTGGGGATGGCCGTGGCCATTTATTCTTTGGAGATGGTCATAGCCATTTATACTTTGGAGATGGCCGTAGCCATTTATTCTTTAGGGATGGTCGTAGCCATTCGTTCTTTGGAGATGGCCGTAGCCATTTATACTTTGGGGATGACCATAGCCATTTATTCTTTGGAGTGGTCATAGCCATTTATACTTTGGAGATGGCCGTAGCCATTTATTATTTGGAGATGGCCGTAGCCATTCGTTCTTTGGAGATGGCCGTATCCATTTATACTTTTGGGATGACCGTAGCCATTTATTCTTTGGAGATGGTCAGAACCATTTATACTTTGGAGATGACCCTAGCCATTTATTCTTTGGGGATGACCGTAGACATTCGTTCTTTGGAGATGGCCGTAGCCATTTATATTTTGGGGATGGCCGTAGCCATTTATTCTTTAGAGATGGTCATAGCCATTTATACTTTGGAGATGGCCGTAGCCATTTATACTTTGGAGATGGCCGTAGCCATTTATTCTTTTGAGATGGCCATAGCCATTTGTACTTTGGAGATGGCCGTAGCCATTCGTTCTTTGGAGATAGCCATAGCCATTATTGGTCTAGAGACGCGTAGCCAATTACTCACATTTGGCAAGAATACGATCGGCCTTGTCGCGCATAGGGAAGGCGTCATACATTTGGTGATGCAGGGGGCGTGCTCTTGGGCGTCTTAGGGACGTTACGACCATTTCATGGGCGACGTGTGCCAGTTGAATGACTGTTTCGTGGTGTCTGTCATAATGATGCCCGTTACTGTAGGTCTGAACCACTTTGCGGTTGGTTAGGTAGTTTATGGTGACCTTTGGGATTTGTGAAAGCCAGTTATGCTTCGTTATAAATAAGGGGTTGTACCCTTCAGCTCTTACTTTTCCGATATTCGTTTCAGTGAAATCTTGAGAGAGATAACTTTCTTGTTCTCAGATTAATTCTTCCTTCGCTCTTTGTTACTCCGTTCTTCGTTGTTCGACATCAGATCTTCACCTTCTCTTGCTTTTCCGGTGAATTCTGCTCACTTTCTTCTAATAATGATAATAACAAGTAACTACTGTTCTGATATTGCTCCGGTGGTGGTTCCGGTGGCCGGGGGCCCATCCACGGTGGTCAGAACAGCCGATTCAGTAAGTATTAATAGGCTCCTGTCGGTGACTAACATTCTTTCTCTGCCCGGTGGCTGGGTGACTAATTTCTCCTACCACGAAGGAGAGGACCAAGTAGATGAGGACCCCCTGATGGTGGAGGTAGGGCTCGCCCAACTGAAGGATCAATGCGACATTCCTCGTTTTGCTGACATTGTCCTCACCGGAGCGGGGAGAGGGTTCACGTTGACCACCGAGGGTATAGAATTTTCTACGCTTACCCTTTCAAGCTAGGATTTAAACTCCCTCTCCCAATGCTAGTGGTGGACTTCTGTCACTGCTACAGGGTATGCCTTGGTAAGCTTGTCCCTTGTTGCTACAAGTTACTGGCGATGCTGATAAAATATGCGGGGTTGGCACGGAGGGAGATCACCCTTGGGCACGTACTAACTCTCTACTCTCCCAAGAGGGTACGAGGTACCATGATTCGGTTGGTTCCCCGTGGAGCCGACGGCTTAGCCACGGAGCTCTATGACGAGGTCGATACTAGTCCTTATGCGCACTTTTTCTACATCAGGACTAAGCACCTGGTGGCTTGCGCTACTAACTTCCCAGAGGAATGGAACCATGCACGTAAGTCTCTTTTATGCTGGTCTTGATTCCTTTTGGTTAAATGCCCTGTTTCATGTTCGTACGTACTGACCTTCTTCTTGTGCCGTAGCTGGAGGTGAGCCACCAGCACCGCTTTCTGGTATCTGTGAGTGGGTTGAGGCCGTGCTACCCATTACAGCGAGAATTCGCACGTGGTCATCTTTCTGGGAGGTCCATGGCCGGAGACCAGCCGCTGGTAAGGATCTGGCTTGCTGTATTGTTCTTCTGTGGTAGTTTTCAGCTTCCTATCCTTGACCCTTCTTCATTTGCTGGTTAGGACGACCATGCCGTAGGAGGGCTCCCCAGCTTGCTTTTTGCAAGCGGGGGGGGGGGGGCTGCCCGATTGGTTGCAATGCCGGCACCTCGCACGGTCCTGAGGGCGACCTCAGTTAAATCCTCAGCGGCTCACTCTTCGGCGCGGTCCATGCACCGAGTTGAAGAACCTTCAGGGGACATGCTGTCATGACCCAAACCCGGTCGTGATGGTGCCTGGCCGCAAGGCTAGGCAAGCCCGACCAAACCACTTCCAAAGAACAGCCTTCCAGCCAAAAGAGATACAAATTAAAGGTAAAACAACAATTTTTGGAAAGGAAATGATACTAATGTCTGACAAAAAATATAAAGGAGAGACTAAAAGAGACAGAGCAAGCGGTCCTGCGGACGCTAGGCAGCTACCTCAATACTCTGATAACTCGAATAGCAACAGCAGCAGCACTAGATCTCTGGAGCACCTGGATTTGCACACAAGGTGCAGGGAGTATGGGGTGAGTCTACCAACTCAGCGAGTAATAAGCATGTCTAAAAACCCGAAGATAAGAAAACACGAAATAACACAAAATGAAGCTATCTAGCAATTCTGTACAGTACAAGCCTCAGAGATAGACAGATAACACAACGGTAAATAAATGCATGAGATGCAATGCAATGCATGAACACTGCGGAACGTGCAGACCGATCCATTTGGGTACCCGAGCTCACTGTGGGGGTTCAGACTCCGGATGGGCTCCTACAACCCAAGCTTCATATCATACAGTGCCAATAGTTACCACTGTTTCCATTACAATACACGGTGCCAATAATTACCACCGTTTCCATTTCAATACACGGTGCTAATAGTTACCACCGTTTCTAAGAGATAATATACAATCCAGAAAAAAAAATAGTGGGATAATGATTGTCAGCCCGAAATATCATTTAGGAATCATTTCAGTTTTCAAAACATAGAAATACAGCTGAGTTTGCAAAAATAGTTTATCAAAAACCCTGGACTAAATTTAAATAATATGCAAATCATGCTAACTCTTATATATCAATCCATGAAGGATTCTACAAGTCGGCACAAGGACCCAAACATGGCATCAAGCCCTGATATCATCAATATAGTACGCGAAGCAATCGCCAACATAGCACAATTTATCCCTCGGATTCGACCGAGTCACAATTTCAAACATATACGACCCCACACTACAATGAAGTGTGTGTCTAGCCTCATAATAGTGTCATAATGTGATATACCGGGGTTTCAAACCCTCAGGTCATCATCTACACGCATTACTCACCTCAAGCCGGCTACAAACTAGCTCGCAATGCCTTTCCCTCGAGAATCAACCTCCGCGGATGCCAAATCTGATCAAAACCAATAGGAATATGTCACAATAGGCTAATGGAACATAACCCAATCGAAATAACTCTACATACACCAAAAAATACGAAGTTGGCAAAACCCGAGCCCGGGCCCACTTCTCGAAAAATTACGAAATTCATATCACCGGATTCACACAAATTCATATGGCCATAACGTTTTTCACACAACTCTGAATGATAAATGGTTTGATGTTCTGGAAACTACACACAAAGGGCTATAACTTTCATTTGTTACTTATTTCCTGAATCCTTATACATTGGGAGATATAAGCTTCCAAATTCATCCATGTGTATTAGAGATCCTTCCTGGACAGCCTATAGTGTAAAGTCCATAACTTTTTATATAGATATCCACATTATTATTTCTTTATATTTCTGGAAAATAGACTCAAAGGGCTACAATTTTCATTTCAGAATCACCTCAAAACTCCTTGTAGATAAAATATGAGCTTTTGAAGTGGGATAAATGCAACAGAAAGTTTCCTTCTTCTCGATCGCGAAAGGCTGCACGTGGTCGCGATTCATTGGCATGTCACATTTTACTCACCGCAATCGCGACCTATTCCCCTAGATCGCATAGAATACTGATGTAGAAAAAAGCCACCAGTTAAAAATGGCCTAAAAATGGTCCGAAACCACCTCAAAACTCACTCGAGGCCCTCGGGACCTCAACCAAAAGCACCTATATGTTCTAATACCTCATTCAAACTTGCTCGGGCCATAAAAACACTAAAATTAACATTAAAAATCACCAAATTCCTCAAATTCAAGCCTAAGCCAAACTAGAACTTTTCAAAATTTGTATTCGATCAAAAACCCGACCTAGACACTTCCGAATAATCTGAAAACTTGCACACATATCCAAAATCACCTAACGGAGCTACTGCAACAGTCGAAATTCCATTCCGACCACCGGATCAAAATCTCATCTATCAACCGGAATTTTCCAAAATTCTAACTTAGCCAATTCAAGCCTAATTCTACACCGGATCTCCAAATTCAGTTCTGATTTCGCTCCAAAGTCATAAATCATCCCCCGAAACTAGTTGAATCATCGGAATTCAATTTCGAGCCATATAACTCACAAGTAAACAACCGGTTGACTTTTCCAAACTAATTCTTCCTTAATGAAAATAATTACTATTTCCTACCAAACTCGATCTGAATTGACTCGAATTCACCAAGTACACATATTGGAACATAAGTAAGAATATAACAAGGAAAACAGGATGGAAATACATGATACGACGGATCGGGTCATCACACGTGCATTGTAGGTTGGAGCCGCTACCGAATAAAGATAAGGGGGGAGAGGAGAGGTCGCTGGTTTGGCATAGGGTGGCATTCACCCCGGTCCTTCCGATGGTGATTAGTTTGGACTCCTCGCCATCGGAAGCGGAAGGGGATGCAGCGGTTCCCGCCCCAGAGGACGAGCAATCCGTGAGGGATGCCCCGGTTGGTTTTGACCAAGGTGACACAATCGCTTCGGCGGTTCAAATTTCAGCTCCTGTTACTGAGTGGGAATGTGGTTCCTCAACAATTGTTTTGGCGGAGGATATGGGCGCCGATGTTTAGGCGAAAGGGGCGCTTCAACATCCCGAGCGGCGGAGGCCTCAACTTCCAGGGCAGCGAAAGGAAGGGGCGCCTCAGGAGATGGGGATGATTCGGAGTCTTACATGGATCCTCAGGACATCCGTCTGTTTCAGGAGGGGTACACCTGCCCAGCTGTGCAGGCCGAGGGGGATTATCATTATTTGGAGATCCCTAATGACATGAACCTGCTGCTCGAGGAGGAGAACCTAGTGACGCTGTTCAGGGTTCTTTGCTCGGAGGCAGAGAGTGCGTCTTTGAGGGGCATCTCAGACGTCGGGTTGATGGGGGAGGTGGCCGCTCTGAGAATAAAGGTACGTGTGAAGCCTTAGTCTATCTCTTTGCTTTGCGTATTTTCTCGTATTAACTGTTGTCCTGCTTGCCACAGTAATTCGTGCTGGAGGTAGAGAGTGTTCGCCGGGCCAACATTCGCTCGGCTCTCTTTGTACAGTTGTTGGAGAAGTACCGCCTCTATTGGAACCGGTGTCGTGACCTGCGTGAACGCCTAAGGAACGACCCGCGAAACCAGGAGCTGGTAGGAGAGTTGGCGAGGAGGGAGATTCATATGCAGCAGACCCTTAACAGGGTAAACACTATTGAGAGGAAGCCCCATCAAAGAAATGAGGAGATGGACGCTGGAAGGAGGGCGGCCGCTCAGAGGGAGAGCCTAACCCGGGTTACGGCAGAGGCCGCTGAGGCTTTGACTAGGCAGGTGGCCGCTTTAAGGACAGATAATACTGCTTTGAGGAAGCAAGCATAGGATGCCCTGTAGAGGGTTGAAACGTTGTAGGCGACCAACCACGCCCAAGAAAAGAACGCGGACTGGAGAGGGTCGATGCTACTTTCCGAGAGAGATTGTTGGAGGGGCGCATTGCTGTTTGTGAGAAGGACGCCCTTGCTGCAGCGGATTGGGTTGCGGCCTTGGGAGCGGAGAACCGGTGCCTGAGGGATCGAGCCATTTATTTCGGTCCTGCTCGTGAGCCTTGGATGAACGCCGAGGCCCAGCTCGACGTGTATAGGAGGTTGTGGGAAGCCGGCGTTATGCTTGAAGCTACCTATGAAGAGGCATGCCAGAAAGCTCGTGAAGCCCGCCTCGACTGCAGTTTTTACCCGTCCACCCTGGGGGTGATGATGGCGCCGAGGGAGCTAACAATGTTGAACAGGGTGATGGTGGTGCCGAGTGAACAAAAAAGAAAGTTTGTAATATTTGTTTAGTTTTCATTCTCTTTTTCTCTTTTGTTATTTTTTTTGTTGCCGGCCCTGGTTTGATGTGATAGGGGTAAGCCCTTGTGAATATTGTAAATATATGTTGTTTTCTTCCTTTATGTTCTGTATTGATTTCATGCATCTCTTCTTTGCGCTCATTTGGTAGGGCCTTGCCCTAGAGTTTCTCTAACGAGCACGTTAGTGGTCTCGACCGGTTAGGCAGTTTCGACCATTGTCGAATTGACTCCTTGCCTTAAGAGAAAGCTGGTGTAGATGGATTTGGCCATAGATTGACGCTTTTGGTCGTCGCCTTCCTTCACTTGGTGGGAGAGGGTTGTAGCCGTGTTTGGGCAGCGATGGCGCATAGCCCTAGTCCCAGTTCGGGCTCATTCGGACTACTGGCCGCGGTAATGAAAAGCACATCCTTGTAGTTCGACTTGGGCCGAACTCTACATAGCTCGAATCTTTAGTTTTGAGTCAGTCGTACTTACTTGAATGGTGGGGGCGCTTGGCCTCGCCTAATTGCGGCCCGACTCATGGCCGGGGGGACGTATGTTCCTGGCTTTGATTCGTCCGTGTTGAGTTTGTGATTTTTGTGACGGAGGTGTGTAGCTTGAGTCCTAGTTCAACTATAGTTGAACCTTCGTAACTTTTGAAGTCGAAGGTGCATAGCCTGAGTCCTAGTTCAACCGTAGTTGAACCTTTGTAATTTTTGAAGTCGAAGGCGCCTGAGTCCCGGTTCAACCGTAGTTGAACCTTTGCAGTTTTTGAAGTCGAAGGCACATAGCCTGATTCCTAGTTCAACCGTAGTTGAACCTTTTGTAATTTTTTGAGTCGAAGGCACATAGCCTGAGTCTCGGTCCAACCGTAGTTGAACCTTTGTAATTTTTGAAGTTGAAGGCACATAGCCTGAGTCCTTGTCCAACCGAGTTGAACCTTTGTTATTTTTGGAGTCGAAGGCACATAACCTGAGTTCTGGTTCAACCGTAGTTGAACCGTTGTATTTTTGAATTCGAAGGCGCATAGCTTGAGTCCTAGTTCAACTGTAGTTGAACCTTTGTAATTTTGAAGTCGAAGGCGCATAGCCTGAGTCCCAGTTCAACCGTAGTTTAACCTTTGTAATTTTTGAAGTTGAAGGCGCATAGCCCGAGTCCTAGTTCAACCATAGTTGAACCTTTGTAATTTTTGGAGTCCAAGGTGCATAGCCTGAGTCCCGGTTTAAGAGTAGTTGAACCTTCGTAATTTTTGAAGTCGAAGGTGCATAGCCTGAGTCCTGGTTCAACTGTAGTTGACCCTTCGTTTTTTGATGTCAAAGGTGCATATCCTGAGTTCCAGTTCAACCGTTGTTGAACCTTTGTAATTTTTGAAGTCGAAGGCGCATAGCCCGAGTGCCGGTTCAACCGTAGTTGAACCTTCGTAATTTTTGGAGTCGAAGGCGCATAGCTTGAGTCCTAATTCAACTGTAGTTGAACCTTTGTAATTTTTTGAGTCGAAGGCGCATAGCCCGAGTCCTAGTTCAACCGTAGTTGAACCTTTGTAATATTTGGAGTCGAAGGCGCATAGCCTGAGTCCTGGTTCAACCGTACTTGAACCTTCATAATTTTTGAAGTCGAAGGCACATAGCTTGAGTACCAGTTCCATCATAGTTGAACCTTGTAATTTTTCAAGTCGAAGGCGCATAGCCTGAGTCCCAGTTCAACCGTATTTGAACCTTTGTAATTTTTGAAGTCGAAGGCGCATAGCTCGAGTCCCGGTTCAACCGTAGTTGAACCTTTGTAGTTTTTGAAGTCGAAAGCCATAGCTTGAGTCCTAGTTCAACCTTAGTTGAACCTTTGTAATTTTTGGAGTCGACGACGCATAGCCTGAGTCCCAGTTCAACCGTAGTTGAACCTTTGTAATTTTTGAAGTTGAAGGCGCATAGCCTTGAGTCCTATTTCAACCGTAGTTGAACCTTTATAATTTTTGAATTCGAAGGCGCATAGCCCGAGTCTCGGTTCAACCGTACTTGAACCTTTTCAATTTTTGAAGTCGAAGGCGCATAGCCTCAGTCCCGGTTCAACAGTAGTTGAACCTTTATATCTTCCCTCACAACCCGATTTGCTGGGCGTTGGGATTAGTTTCTGGTTTCGGGTCTTGCCTAACATGTGCTTGTAGTCTTCACGACTGGTTCGCACATGTTACCCCGTTAGATATCGGTTCGAGATGCTTTTGTGCTTTCCTCTCTTTTGGTAGGATCTCATGCGTAAAAAGGGGGGAGGTACCTTATGCACATTTTTCCATAGGGATGGGGGATTTTCTTCTTCTTCTTCTTCTTGGTCGGGGACGCGGGATGTGGACGAACGCTCGTCTCAAGGCTTTTAACTTCTTTTGGTCCGACATGCCGTTTTGGCTTGTTCGGGCTGGGTTGTTCTCTTTCCTTTTCTGGTCTAAAGATAAACTACGCGATTCTGCTATGAAATTCCCACAGACGATGCCAAATTGTTTAGCTCAAAGTTCTCATACACTTATTAAGCATAAATCAATTAAAATCGACGAAGGGTCAATCATAGCAGATCGTAATAAATCAAGAAACCAAATGAATAAAATGTGAAAGACAACAATTATTGGTTAAGGGGGGGGGGGAGGATGAAGATCTTTTATTAATGATATCGGTTTGGTCTGCCTCTCCATGGAGAGGTTCAGAGCCTTACAATGATGTATGTTCTCTTTTCTTAGAAGTAAAATGTGGAAAAGAAGAAGAAGTAGCCCCCTTTTAGGGTTATTTCTCTTAGTATTTATAGCTGTGAATCTCGCCAGCTGGTGAGGAATGACAGTGGCCGCGTCGAAGGGGCGTCCGTGAGCACTGAGGAAGTCGTGGTCTCGTTAATCAGGTTGAGTAACCTCGGAGTACTTTGGTCGGCGAATAATTATGCCTTTTATTAGTCAAAATAAGCTTAAGAGATAGTTAGACGCCCTAATCATCATGGATCTAATCCTGACCCATACAATTTTCTTTATATTCTTTCATAATTGTGTTCATTCGGTTTGGTTTAATTTAAGGAACGATATGATAAGATAGCAACACCACAAAAAAAAAAAAAAGGAAAAGATAAAGTGAGTGGAACGTCTTCTAGAAGGAGAATCTGGAAAATAACTACAGTAAGTAATAGTCAATCACATTTTAAAATCCATAACGTGTTCATTGTACTAAATTGAAAAAATAAGTTTTTTAATGAGATAAAAAATATTTTTTGAAAGTTGAAAGTGTTTGGACATGTATTTTACTTGAAAAGAATTTGAAGTTTTGTGAGTAAAAAATATCAAAAATTACTTTAGAGTTGTTTTTGAGATTAAAATTTTTTTTTTTAAAATTTACCCAAAAAATGATTAAAATCTATAAATAAATAGATATTTGAGGACAAAATTTGAAAAAAAGCTCCCCAACTAAATGGGAGCTTAAAAATTTAAGAAAAAGAAGAAGAAGCTATGGTTTCTGAATACTCGGCGAAACACTAATTGAATTTATCTTTCATTTTTACACATTGTATTTATTAACATAATTTTCAGTTAAATTATATAGGTGTATTGCAATTGAGACGTCACGAAAAAACTTCTTTCTTCATTTATATGGTCGCTTAAATGGACAATGTTTTTGCCGACTACGTTCTGATTAGGCTATTGTATAGTCAAATAATTACCGGTCAATAATATTTAGCCACTAAATTGTACGGTAATATTTTGTTGACTAAATACCCCTATTATTTTTATTAATTTACATGACTTAACCTTATATTCTTCTGTTAGGAAAACTTAACAAAATCTTCCGGCATTAATCTTCACCGTTAATCTACAAATTGAAATATTAGCAAAATCTTCCAGCATTAATCTTCAAATCGAATTATTAGCAAAATCTTCCGCCGTTAATCTGCAAATTGAAATATTTGCAAAATCTTCCGGCATTAATCTGCAAATCGAAGTGTTAGCAAAATCTTTCGGCGTTAATAAGCAAATTGAAGTGTTCGCAAAATCTTCCGGCGTTAATCTACAAATTCAAGTGTTAGCAAAATCGTTCGGCGTCAATCTGCAAATCGAAGTTTTAGCAATATTTCCGTCGTCAATTTATAAATTGAAGTAAGTTCTATATATTATCTGTCAGTAAAAAAAATTAATTTTTCGAATTTTCTAATTTGTTTTTAATACTTTTATTATGTTATTGTCTAATATTCTCAATGTAGAACATAGCATCAGTATAATTTGCTGGACGTTTCTATTTAATATCTAAAGCGAAGATATTTTCATCTTATTATACTGGAAATATCATAAAAAATCATTGAAGTATATTTCGTTAATGTAGATATTCTAGTTATAGACTAGAATGTAATTGAGTTTAATTTAAATCTAGTATAAATTACAGGACATCACCTGTGTGTTACCTTATTCTCCTGTGTGTTATACTGGATAAGTTCTAAGACTAGAATATAATTGATTTTTATTTGAATCCAGTATATTTTACGGGACATCATCTCTATGTAAGCTTATTCTCCAGTATGTTATACTGAATAAGTTCTAAAACAAGAATATAATTGAGTTTTGTTTGAATTTAGTATATTTTACGGTACATCACATGTGTGTACGATTTTTGTATAGTATATTATACTGCATAAGTTATAAGACTAGAATATAATTGAGTGTTCTTTGAATCAAGTACATATTTCAGGACATCGTTGGTGTATAAGCTTATTCTCCAGTTTATTATACTGGATAAGTTCTAAGACAAGAATATAATTGAGTTCTCTTTGAATCCAATATAATTTACGGGACAACACCTTTGTGTAAGCTTATTCTCCAGTATGTTATACTGGATGAATTCTAAAACTTAATTATTTTTGTTTAAATGTAGTATATTTTACGGGAGATTACCAATGTGTAAGCTTATTCTCCAGTATATTATACTGTATGAATATTATATTTTAAACAATATAATTTCTAAATATCTAATTATTTGCATTCATTAACTACAAGATATCTTGCAGGACATCACCTGTGTGTAAGTTTATTCTCTAGTATGTTAAACTGGATAAGTTCTAAAACTAGAATATAATTGTGTTTTTTAAGAATTGCATATAAGCTGGTTGCAGGTGATTTCAATGTTGTGATGTCTATCAATGACAGACAATCATGTAATCCAGTCAAACAAGCTGAAACTCTGGACTTCACTCAATGTACTCAACTGGCTGAATTATTATAGCTTCCTTGGAAAGGAGATTTCTTCACATGGACCAACAAACAAACTGGCAATGATAGAGTTTGTAGTAGATTGGATAGAATTTTTGGTAACTATGACTGGATGATTAAATGGAGTCATGTACAAACTGTGTATGACCCCCATTTAATCTCTGATCATAATCCAATGGTGCTTACTATGAAGGAAGATATCATTACCAGGAAGGCCCCATTCAGGTTCTACAATGCATGGGCTAATCACAAGGATTTCCAGAACATTATGAAGGCAAATTGGAGGAATACTGACCAGGGCACTCTTAAGGTGATATGGAACAATCTCAAGGCACTCAAACCTGTTCTAAAATCTCTAAATGTTAGAGAGTTTAAGAACATTACACAGAAAATTGAGGCTAGCAGGGAGGAGCTAAAGGACATACAGAATCAAATGAGGCTGCACTATACTGATGACTTGTAGACTAAAGAGAAGGAACTGGTATTGGAGATGGAGAAATGGTCAATGATTGAAGAGAGTATCCTACAACAGAAGTCCAGAGCCAAATGGATACAACTGGAGACTCAAATAATAAGTATTTCAATGTTGTGCTGAAAGAAAGAAGCCAATACAAAAGCATATCTGAACTGGTTACAGCAGGGGGTACCAAACTTACCAATCCAGATGACATTAGGGATGAGATCAAGAACTTCTACAAGTCTTTGATGGGGTCTTGAAATGCTTCTCTACCAGCAATTAATAGGTCTTATATGGATAATGGTCCAAAGCTCACACATAGACAGCAGCAGCAGTTAGCTGCTGATATCACTACTGATGAGATTCTAGATAGCCTAAAAGCCATTGGTGATCACAAAACACCAGGTATTGATGGTTACAATGCTACTTTTTTTAAGCAGACTTGGTGGCTCACTGGCACTCAGATCACCAGTGCAGTCCTGAATTTCTTTCTCTGACAGAATGTATAAACCAGTTAATTGTGCCTCCCTTACATTGATTCCTAAAGTTGCTAACCCACAGTCAGTTAAGGAATTTCATCCAATTGCTTGCTGTTCAGTCTTATATAAAATTATATCTAAGATTTTGGCAAACAGATTACAGAAATGCATGGCCAGTATTATCTGCGATTCCCAGGCAGGTTTTATTCCAGGAAGGAGGATTGCTGATAATGTTATCCTAGCACATGAGCTGATCAAACACTATACAAGAGCCCATGTGTCCCCTCGATGCATGATTAAAATAGACTTACAGAAGGCATATGATTCTGTTGAATGGATTTTCTTGCAACAAGTGATGGAATCTTTAAATTTCCCAGGCAGGTTTATGAGGTGGATTATGGAATGTGTCCAAACAGTGAGCTATACAGTCACGGTGAATGGGGAAACTACAGAACCTTTCCAAGCAGCTAAAGTCTTGAGGCAAGGTGACCCAGTCTCCCCCTTCCTATTTTCCATAGTGATGGAATACCTTAGCAGAGCCCTTGTTGAGTTAAAGAAGGAACCAGACTTCTTATTCCACCCTGGCTGCAAAAGATTAAGTATTACTCATCTTAGCTTTGCAGATGACCTCCTGTTATTTGTCAAAGGAGACCTTAAGGCTGTAACAACCATGTTCAAGTATGTCTCTCAATTCACTGAGGCTTCTGGTATGACAGCTAATTTGAGTAAAAGTTCTGTCTACTTTGGTGGTGTCTCTCAGGATATGCAGCAGCAAATTGTAAATCATCTTGGTTATGTATATGGGGAGCTACCTTTCAAATATTTGGGAGTTCCTCTATCGACCAAGAAAATGTCCTTGCTACAATGTCAACCTTTGGTGGATAAAGTTACTGCCAGGATCACATCCTGGACTGCTAGGAAACTGTCTTATGCAGGTAGAGTTCAACTGGTGCATTCAGTCATTTTTGGTATACAAGCTTACTGGGCACAACTTTTCCTTATTCCTTCAAAAGTTCTAAAGATGCTTGATGCAGTCTGTAGATCCTATGTCTGGACAGGATCAGCCAACATCTCAAAGAAATCATATATAGCCTGGGATAAGGTTTGTCTACCTAAGTCTGTTGGGGGCTTGAATATTATGAATTTGCTATTATGGAACAGAGCTGCAATCACCAAGCTTGGGTGGGACTTGGCCCACAAGAAAGATGTGCTATGGGTAAAATGGATCCATTCTGTATACATAAAACAGCAACATCTACAGTCATTAATCATTCCTAACCATGCCAGTTGGATGGTCAGGAAGATCATGGAAGCTACTGTTACATTGTAGCAGTCCCAGGTGATGCACCAATCAGTTTGTTCAATAAAGATGCTGTACCTACAACAGCTTGGACAATTGCCTAGAGTGGTGTGGAAAAATCTAACCATCCAAAACTATGCCAGACCCAAGGCAGTCTTCAATCTTTGGTTGATACTCCAAGATAGACGACCTACTAAGGATAGATTGGAACAGTGGAATATCAGTATGGACAACACATGTGCACTATGTCAACAAGACAAGGAGACTAGAGATCATCTCTTCTTTTCCTGTCCATTCTCTACCCTACTGAGACACCAAATATTGCAATGGATTGGAGTAACACAGGCTAATTATCAAAACTGGGAACAATACATTCAATGGACCATAGCCAAGACTAAAGGGAAGACTTGTCGAGCTCAACTCATCAAAATGATCTTTGCTGAAATGTGCTATAACATATGGTTAGAGAGGAATTCAAGGCTGTTCAAGAACATCTCTTGTTCCAGTGGACAACTGCTTAGAAATATTGCATATACATGTCATGTTAGGAGTCCCTCTAAAGTAAACCTACAACTTCCCTTTTCTCTTATGTAATTAAGAATATAGGTATAGTCAATATAGATGTTAGTTAGGTCTCTTTGGTGATAGTCAGCTGTGTATAGCTGAACTATGTTTTGTAAAGAAATACCCTTTGGTGATTAATACAACAAGATTTAATTACCAAAAAAAAAAGAATTGAATATAATTGAGTTTCCTCTGAATCCAGTATAATTTACGGGACATCACCTATGTGTAAGATTTTTGTCCAGTAGATTATACTGGATAAGTTTTAAGACTTGAATATAATTGAGTTTTCTTTGAATATAGTATAATTAAGGGACATCACCTGTATGTGAGCTTTTTCTCCAGTATCTTATACTGGATGAATATTATATTTTAAAAAGTATAATTTCTAAATATTTAATTATTTGGATTCATTAACTACAGGATGAATACCAATTTCTTGCTTGTCGCGTATGATGGGAAATGGACAGCAGATTACAAGTACTTGGATCATAAAACGAAGCTCCTACCGATAAACGATGGGACTTCAATTGAAGAATTTCTTACAAATTTTTTGAAGTTACAGAGATCAAGAACAAAAAGTTTCAAGAAAATGTGTGGCTTAACATCAATCTAGGTATTGCTAAGGGAATAGAAGTGACAAAAGATGAAGATCTTACTATGTGTATGATTCTTTTAAAAAATGATCCATACTACAAAGGTTCCAAATTTGTTGTTGAAATATTAGAAAAATCAGATCAACAAGCAGAAGGTAATGCAATAATGCAAATTAATAATCAACAATTATTGTACAGAAACACATATCATCCGGAAGAGCGAGTGATGCTGATATCTCATGTAAAAAAAGAGCAGGAGAATACAATTTACGATATTACATTGGAAAAAAAATTGTAACTCCTGTGGAAGATCAGCACAGCGAGTCACTAAAAAGTATCGAAGGAAGAAAAAGAAAAGGAAAAGGAAAGGCGAAAGAATCTCCATCAATAATATTACAGGAAAATGCATCACTGGATGATGTAAAACTTGGGACTGTTTTTCAAGACAAAAATTCTATGATTAGATGTTTTTCCTTAGCAGCTATTAAGGAGCACTTTCAGTTCTATGTTAACAAGTCAAGTAACACGAGATACTCTTTGGTATGTACTGATGAAAAGTGTGGTTGGACTGTTCGAGGTTCAAGAATTAAGGAATCAACACTTATTAAAATAGTTAAATTTCAGAGAATACATGAGTGCTCAGTTGATATTCAAAGATCAGATCAAAGACAAGCAACTTCTAATTCTATTAGAGATTATGTGATAGACAACTTAAGAGACATAACTACTGATGTAAAGCCTAAATTTGTCATATCAGAGATGAAAAGAGCACATGGAATTGATGTTGGATATGGAAAAGCATGGCATGCTATTCAAAAGGGGTTATCTTTGTTAAGAGGAACAACATAACAGAATTATGAGCACTTGCCTTCATATTTGTTTATGTTGGAACAAAGAAATCCAGGGTCATATACAAATATTGTGAGAGATAAAGAAAACAGGTAAATTTCTTATGTATTGAGTGATTTTTTATGTCCATTATTAAATACGGGACATAGTGGTTTAAGAATATATTACTCCACTGCAATATAGATGAAAACAATATTAAATTATATTTTTCCATTTTACTTCTTTTGTCCATTATATTCTACAGGATGTTAAAAGTTGTCATCCAGTATATTTCACATGATATCTGTATTGTATAAGAATTTATGTCATGTATAATATACTGTATGAGTTCTGTTCAACCTAAAAATTTGTATTTTTAGTTTATTTTATCCAGTATATTATACTGGATGACAATGGAAGTCCAGTATGTTATACTGGAGCAATATTACAAAATAGTTAAGTTTTGTTTGTGGCACGTAAATTTTATGGGATGTATGGCTTGTATAAGCTTTATCTGTAGTATATTATTATACTTTATGACTTAACTGAATTTTAGTTACTTTTCATTTTACAAGTTTGTTTACATGTTTTTCATGTATGGAGCATCAATATCTAGGTGGAAGTATTGTAGACCACTAATTGCTGTTGATGGAATATTTCTAAAAAATAAATATAGAGGTGTTCTGTTAGTGGCTGTTACTAAAGATGCAAATAATTAGATTTTTCCTATTTCTTTTGGAGTAGTGGATGCAGAGAATAATGAATCATATGAATGGAATTTGAGGGAATTAAGAAAAGCCATTGGCATTCGTAATGATATAATGTTCTTGTCAGATCGACACAAGGCTATTGCAAATGGAATTGAAATGGTTTTCCCTGAGTGCTACCATGGAATTTGCATCTATCATTTAGAATAGAATCTGAAGCAAAGAAGAGTGAGATACCCTGTGATAAATCTCTTTCAAAGTGCTGCAAGAGTATACCTTTAATCAGAATTTGATGACTTCATGTCACAAATAACTGTTGTTGATAAAAAAAACTTTAAATTATTTGATGGGGGAACCACCAGGAAGATGGGCTCATTCACATTGTCCCAGAAGAAGATATGATATGTTAAAAACAAATATTGTTCAGTCAATGAATAATATTTTAAGACATTCAAGAGAATTGCCAATTTTAACAATGATGGATTTCATAAATGAAAAATTACAAAGATGGTTCTATGAAAGAAGGACACTTGCAGAAGGAATATTCTGTGATATATCAAACTGGGCAGAAGCAACATTGGAAGCAAAAATTCAACCAGCTTTTACATTTATAGTATTTCCCATTGATAGACTAAAATTCAATGTCAAAGAAGGTAGTATGAAATTTATTGTTGATCTAGACAAAAAATGTGATTGTTTTGAATTTCAGCTAGATGAGATGCCCTGAGAGTATACATAAAAGGAAATAGGCTTTTTGCTCAGCCTATTTTTCAAGGGAATTTTGGTTGAAAACTTATGAAGGGCAAGTAAATTCTATAGGTGATGCAATAACATAGGTTATACCAGACACTGTTAAATCAAAAATCACTAAGCCTCCAGATGCCAAAGTACTGCTAGGAAGAAGACAGAAGAATCGACATGTTTCCGGTACAGAATTCAAGAAGGAACAAAGATGTAGTCGTTGCAAAAATATGGGCATACCAGAACAAATTGCACAAATTCTGTTGTAATCCATCATTATGGAAGAAAATACAGGAAAAAAATAATTGAATATATACAATAAAATTTTATATCCAGTATTAAATAAGATGTTTACTACTTCAACACTACAGGAAACAAAATATTAAATTATTTAATTCTATGTAACTACATATTGTCCAGTATATTTTACGGGACGTCTGCCTTGTATGAGCTTTATATCACATATGAAATAACTTGTTTACTACTTCAACAATATATTTCTCCATTTTAATATACAGGAAACAAAATATTAAATTATTTAATTAACTTTAATTACATATTGTCCAGTATATTTTACAGGACATTTACCTTGTGTAAGCTTTTTCTCCAGTTTATTATACTGGGCGAGTTCTTTATTATCAATCTTTTTTTGAGTAATTTTTCATATGCAGTATTAAATAAAGTTGTTTACTATTTAAACAATATAGTACTCAGTTTAATATACAGGAAGGAAAATATTAAATTATTTAATTCAATTGAAGTATATCATGTCTAGTATAATTTACGTGACGTCTACCTTGTGTAATCTTTTTATCCAGTATATTTTATTGGTTGAGTTCTATTTAACCTAGAACATTGTTTTATTTGTCATTACTCTTTTTCAATGGCTATTTGTCTTCTTTTCAACAATGCAGTAAATAATTACTGCAATAAGTAATTATTTAGTTCAATTTAATTACATATTGTCTAGTATTTTTTATGGGGTCATCTGCATTGTATAAGCTTTTTCTCCACTTTATTATACTGGGTTAGTTCTTTATTAGTTGTCTTATTTTGAGTGATTTTTCATATCCAATATTAAATAAAGTTGTTTACTACATAAAAAATATATTACTCAAGTTTAATATACAAGAAACAAAATATTAAATTATTTAATTCAATTGAAGTACATCATGTGCAGTATAATTTACGTGACGTCTAACTTGTGTAAGCTTTTTATCCAGTATATTCTACTGGTTGAGTTCTATTTAATCTAGAACTTTGTTTTATTTGTCATTACTCTTTTTCAATGGCTATTTGTCTTCTTTTCAACAATGCAGTAAATAATTACTGCAATATGTAATTATTTAATTCAATTTAATTACATATTGTCCAGTATATTTTATGGGACATCTGCCTTGTGTAAGCTTTTTTTTTCCAGTTTATTATACTGGGTGACTTCTTTATTATTAGTCTTTTTTTGAGTGATTTTTCATACCCATTATTAAATAAGTTATTTACTACTTAAACAATATATTACTATAGTTTACTATACAGGAAATAAAATATTAAATTATTTAATTCAATTGAAGTACATATTGTCCAATATAATTTATGTAACGTCTACCTTGTGTAAGCTTTTTATCAAGTATATTCTATTGGTTGAGTTCTATTTAACCTATAACTTTGTTTTATTTGTCATTACTCCTTTTCAATGGCTATTTCTCTTCTTTTAAACAACACAGTAAATAATTACTCTAGGACATAGTGGTTTAATAACATAAGCATCAACTAAACATACAGGAAAAAGCAAATAAAAATATATTATATTAATATAAAAGCAATTACATTGGCATCATTCACCTACAAATTACTTCCACAAAATAACCAAGTTTAAAGCATAGAAATAAAAAACTAATCCATATCATCAGAAGAGTCAAAGAAACGTTCATCCCCACTTCGGATAATACTCTCAAGCCTATTCAGATTGTCTTTTAGTCTTCTTATATCCCTTTCATATTTCTCAATAAAATCATCAAACTTGATCTCAAATGCTTCTATTATGTCTTCTTTCAATTGTTCAATAATTGTTTTGATGTCTGCATCCATTTTTGTTTTGTTTTATTGTTGGCTATTAGAATTAGAAGAGTTTGTGTGAATAAATTGGTAAGCGAAATCATACTTAAATAGCAAAATTTTTGAAAAACGGTATCTGAAAAGACAGACATGAGGCAACTTAATAGTTAAAAAATACTCATGAACAACAATTTAATGAAAATAGTGAGAATGTAATTATTACATCAACACAACTCCAATGTGAAATATAAATTATATTTAGCGGTTAAAAAATAATCAAACACTGTACCTTTAGCATATTGAATAAGTATCATCGTGTAAAATTATGATATTCAATTTATTATCCAAAAAATATAATTATTAACTTAACACAAATCCCAACATACAATATAACTTGTGTCTAAATATTCATAAAAACAACACCCAATGGTCATAAGTAGTAATAATGTCATTAAATATTACTGGAAGTTATACTACTGTAATTTGTATAAATTGCAGCTTATTCAATAGGGGTAATAAGAATTGTAAGAATATAGGATAAATAAATCTGCATTTTTCACATTCAGTATTAATTACAGGTCATAGTGGTTTTACAACATAAAACTCCAGTGTAATATATATGAAACAAATATTAAATTATTTTCAGATCCAGTAATAATTACATGACATATTGGATTTATAACATAAAACTCCTGTGTAATATACAGAAAATAAAATATTAAATTATTTTATTCCAGTAAATTATTCAAGATACAAACTTTTCAATATTTTCAATTTCTCTATTATAAAATACTGGAATATATGCATAAAAAACTAGAATAATTATTAGCTTAACATAAATCCCAACATACAATATAACTTGTGCCTAAAAATGCATGAAAAATAGCAACCAATGGTCATAAGTAGTAACAAAATCATTAAATATTACTGGAAGTATACTACTGTGATTTGTATCAATTCTAGCCTATTCTATATGGGGTAATAAAAATTGGACGAATACACGATAACTAAATCTGTATTTTTCACATTCAGTATATATTACAGGACATAGTTGTTTTACAACATATAACTCCAGTGTAATATATAAGAAACAAAATATTTAATTATTTTCAGATCCAGTAATAATTACAGGACATAGTGATTTTATAACATAAAACTCCAATGTAATATACGAAAAATGAAATATTAAATTATTTTATTCCAGTAAATTATTCTAGCTACAAACTTTCAAATACTTTCAATTTGTCTATAATTAAATACTGGAATATATGCATAAAAACTTGAATAATTATTAGTTTAACACAATACCCAACATACAATATAACTTGTGCCAAAAATGCATAAAGAACTGCACTCAATGGTTATAAGTACTAACGAAATAATTAAATATTATTGGCAGCTATACTACTGTGATTTGTATCAATTCCAGCATATTCCAGTATGAATTACAGGAAATAGTATTTGACAACATAAAACTCCAGCGTAATATACAGGAAACAAAATAATAAATTATTTTATTCTAGTAAATTATTCTAGATACAAAGTTTCCAATATTTTCAATTTCTAAATTATAAAATACTGGAATATATGCATTCATAAATAGCATGTCAATGATAATATAGAAGAACTAAAATTACATAAGTAAATAAAAATTAGAATGTAATATAATGAATAAGTATAGTCGTATAAAATTATATTGTCCAATTTATTATCGAAAATGTAATTATTATCATAACATATCTTCCAACATATACTACAACTTTTGGCTAAAATGTATAAAACAGTGCACCCACTGATCACAAATACTGACGAAATTATTAAATGTTATTGGCAGCTATACTAGTGTAATTTGTATCAATTCCAGCGTATTATATAGGAGATAAGAAAAATTGGATGAATACATTATTTAAAAACAACAATATTCATTTGCAGTAGTAATTACAGGATATAGTGCTTTTACAATATAAAACTCCACTATCACATACAGTAAACTAAATATTAAATCATTTAATTTCACTAAATTGTTCTAATTACAAATTCTCCACTATTTTCCACTTCTCCTTGGTAATATACTGGATTATAATCCTTCATGAGTAGCGATTCCGATGTGACGATCCGACCCATCATCTTTTATATTTCAGCCCCGTTATCCCCATTATATGTTTCCGATGTGTTAACATGCGTGTTCGGTGAGTTTGAAGAGATTTGGGTTGGGATTGGATAGAAATGAGACAAATAGTCTCTTGAAGGAAAACTTAAGTTGGAAAAAGTCAACCCCTTGTTGACTTATGAGTCAGAGGGCCCGGAATGGATTTCCGGTGATTCGAATAGTTTTGGATAGTGATTGATGACTTGGGAGTGAACCTACTTTGGCAAAGTTGGAATTTCGGAGAAATCCTGATGATATGTGAGAATTTGATTCGGCGGTCGGAATGGGATTTCGAGAGTTGCATTAGCTTTGTTAGGCGAATTCGAGTATGTGTGCTAATTTTCAGGTCATTCGGACCTCGTTTGGTTAGTTTCGACATCAGATATGAGTTTGGAAAGTTTAAGTTCAACTTAGAATGAAATTCAATGACTTTGGTGATTTTGATGTTAAAGATAGCATTTTTATAGCCCGAGCGAGTTTGAATGAGGTATTAGGGCATGTTTGTATTTTTGGTTGAGGTCCAGGGGGCCTCGGGGTGATATCGGATGGTTAAACAAAGAATTTTGGAGTTAAGCATCATAAATGACTGTTGCTTCTGGTATTTTTGCGGAAGCGGCTGGGAAACTGCTAAGCGGTGTCCGCAGAAGCAGACAATAAGCCGCAGAAAAGGCCAAAAGGAAGTCAGAGACTGCAGAAGCGGCCAACGGGATTGCGTTCGCGATAGTCGCGGAAGCGGAAGATCGACCACAGAAGCGGCCACTGAGGAAATGGTCAGACCGCGGAAGCGGTCAACTGGACGCGAAGGCGAGGACCGCTGAAGCAGAAAAATATAGCGGAAGCGGTAATCGTCCAGTTTTAATGATAACAGATGGTTTAATATTTTGAAAAGGAGAAGAACAATATAACTTCGGGTTGAGGCGATTGAGAGAGGTTTTGGAGAGATTGTTATGATCTCTTAGACCTCGAATATGTGATTATGGTGCAAAATCATGGATTAAACACTTCGAAATCAAGGTCTTTAATGTCAAAAATGGTGGTTAGGACTTGAAACCCAATTGAACCTTAAAGTGTTAATTTGAAGGGTCAAATGGACTCCGATTCTTGTGAATTTGATATGTATAGACTTGTGGCGTGAAGAGGATTCTAAAAATGTGAATTTTTTAATTTTTTGAGAAGCGAGCCCGGGGCTCGAGTTTTACTAGTTTTGAGATTTTTGCTATTTCTCGACTGCTTTCGATTGGGTATTGTCCCATGGGCATTTTGTGATGTATTCCCTCTGTTTTTATTAAGATTCGACGCGTGAGGAGGCCGAATTGAGAGGCAAAGGCGTCGCGAGCTTGAGATTTCATCGGTTCGAGGTGAGTAATGCAAGAAAATATTGTTCTGAGGGTTTGAAACCCAAGACTTTCACATCGTAACACTATGTTGAGGCGTGACACGCACTCCATGTTAAGTGAGGGGTCGGATATTGTTGGGGATTGCGACTTGGACCACCTCGTGTGAGATTTATGCTATATTGGCGTATGATACACGTACTGTGATGATCGTTATTGGGCTTTATGCTGTGTTTGGGGCCTAGTGTCGACCTGTGATATCCTTCGAGAGTTGGTATTACTGTTTTAGCGTGATTGTATATCATTTACTCTCAGTCCATGGTTTTAAAAACTATTTTGCAAAAACAGTCGTATTTTAAGTTCAAATAACTGAAAATGCTATTTTAAAAATGTTATTTCGACTGAGGATCATTGTTTTATAAATGCCCAAGAGGCTTATGATATTTCTCTGGACTGATTATGGGTGGCTCGGGCTGCGCGCCACAGTGGTGATTGGAAATAGTGGTAACATGGATACTGTGTGATATGAGCGGTCAGGTAACATGGACTGACCTGGTTATTGATTGTCGCCACGAGATGGATGGTTATTGATTCTCGCTATTTGATGGATGGTTTGATTATTCTCCATGAGATGGCTGGTTATTGCGCTTGGGTTGTAGGAGCCCCTCCGGAGTCTGTACACACCCCTAGTGAGCGCCGTCGACGATAAATGATATTGGTGGCTCGGGCTGCACGCCACATACTGGATTGTACCATCATATGCATTACATCGCATCCCTGCATTTATATATATATATATATATATATATATATATATATATATATATATATATATATATATATATATATATATATATATATATATTTATTTATATATATCAGTTGTTCAGTTGCAGATACTGTTATACACTGTTTTAGCTTACTTTGCGTAATTATTGGGTTTTCTTGCTTTCGGAGCTTTATTTGCTGTTATTACTCGTTGAGTTGGTAGACTCACCCCTACTCCCTATACCTTGTGTGCAAATTCAGGTACTCCAGAGGATTTGCGTGTGCGGTTGCTGATTATTAGTTTTACAAAGTATTGAGGTAGCTGCCAGCATCCGCAGGACCGATGTCTCTTATTCTTCTAGTTATTTTATAGCTATTCTGACGCTTGTCTTTCCCTCATTCTGACATGTATTCAGTATTTTTAGAGGCTCTATAACTCGTGACCCCAGGTCTTTGGAAAGTTATGTTGTTCTGTGAGATTTTTGGGATACTTATACAATACAAGTTTATTTTGGTTTCCTTCACTATTGATGGCTTAAAATAAAATAGTTTATGAGCTCTAAGCTCAGGTTGAGAGCGCATTTGGTCGGGCTTACCTAGCCGTTCGGTTGGGCGCCATGACGACCGGGTTTGGGGTCGTGACAAGTTGGTATCAGAGCCTAGGTTACTAGGCCTCACGAGTCATGAGCCGGTTTAGTAGAGTCTTGTTTATGGGTGTGTCGTGCATCACACTTATAAGAAGGAGGCTACAGAACCTTTAGGAAAAACTCCACTTTCTTGAAATCTTAACGTGCGTCCATGATTCAGCTTGAAAGAGTAACACTTGAAATTCCTTCCTCACGTTGTATGCGTTCGTGAGCGTCCAGTATTATATGTGCCTTGATGGCTGGTGGTTCCCCGATCGAGGAGCGAATTATAATTTCCTATGAGTTGATGTTGGGCCAGTCTGGAGGACTTGAGGCTGAATCTCTGTCTATGGCTTTAGCGCCAAGGTGCTGATTGAGCGAGCTAGTGTTATGAGCTTATAAGTTCAGTATTGTCCTTAATTGTGGTAATGGCGGCTGAATAGATTCATGATGAGTATGTTGGTGACGTGTGATGTGTCTGTATGACTTGGTAGTATCGAAGAAGGGCTGCTAGGTAATAAATGAACCATTAAGTGTTTGATTCCCATTGCGATCGGTTGTGTTGCCCCGAGTTATGGGCGCGTGAAGAATCTTTTCAAGTCTCCAAGATGGAAGTACGTGTTTTGGTAGGAGTCCAAACTCAGTAAGATCAATTGATTGCATGAGAAGTATGACGGTGGATGATGTACCGAAATATTAAAGTGAAGCAAGCAGGTGGGTATCTCCTGCAGATTATTCTGAAATGGTATGATCATTATGAGTATGTTAGAAGATTTTATGTGTAATTAAAAGGTATTTTCTGTATGTTATGATTCGGACAGGTGCAACGCATGTTCATGTGTCAATTTTGATAAAATAATGCGTGTAGCATTGAGATTTCTGTTATTGATATACATTGTGATGCTACGTCGAGTTGTCGACGTGTTGTTAGGATGATTTTGGCAATTCTCTGACAGGTGGATATGCTCAATTATAAAGGAAACTCTGCTGAATTTTCTGGAAAAATTTGGGACTTAGCAAAAATTTAGTCGCCTAAAGAGTGGGCTTGTCGGTTCTGTGAATTAATGCAAGAATTGGAGAAAAGTTAGAACTTCTGATTATTCGTGGTTCCAAAAGCTTATGAAAGAGCGAGTTTAATCTCGCCATGATGTTTCGAGGGCTATAGAGTATAGGTGTTTAATATATATGGCTTCAAGCTAAGTTGGGGAGGTTGCTGTTGATGAGCTGGTGATACGGTTATGTACTGTGTTAGTTTCGATTTGATGCATGTGAGAGAATCAGTTCTGGTTGCAGAGAGTGAACCGAGGGTGGCACAGGTGAAGCAAACATTTTGCCAAAGGTTATATGGTGCATCGTAGATGCAAGAAAAATAAAAGAAAGTCTTGAGTTGTTGATAAGGAGTGCTTAGAGTAAAAGGAAGGAAGCTGTTCGGTTGTATCAGAATGAGCTCTCGTCTTGTAGTGACAGAGTGCTGATAAGTCCTGTGTGGTTTGATTCATTAAGTCAAGTGATTTGCAGTGTGTATAAGGGTAGATGGCTTTGATAATGGCTTTTGGGGTGTTCAAGATTCGATATGTATCACTCAGGTGTTTCAAGGTTGAGTGTGTGAGTGGGCAGTATTTTCTTTGGAATGGGTAAAGACTCATGGTATTTTTATGTTGATTACATGAATTCTAGGTATCAGAAATTGGGAAGTAATGGCAACTAATTCAGAGTCGCAGGAAGTCCTTCCGGTAATGTCCTTGGAAATGTGGTAATTCTGAGAACGTTGGAGGAAGTATTCAGTGGCCTATGGGTCATAAACAGTGTGGTCTGGTGTCCGGGTCTCATGTAGTGAGCCTGGGTTGAGACACTGAGGTGCTGCATCAAGAGAGTATATCTAGTTGAAGATGAATCAGGTGGGAATCTAGGCAAATGAAGTAGCTTGTTAGTGGACCGCATTCAGCATGGTAAGGGTATGGTTAGTTATCGCTGTGTATTCGAGGTAATGGGTTAGCACATGTAATTTTTTGCAGCAATGTTCTTGGGTATTGATGATTCTCTTGGCGTGTTGTAATTAAAAAGGATTCAGTCACGGCGGTTTAGTTGTGCAGATGGAATTGGGAGAGTTCTTATTGATTAAGACAAGGTTGAAGGGATGCATTTCTAAGGCTGTAAATTGGCATGAGGGTATAATAATTTTTCTCCTAAATGTTATCAATGAAAGTTCCAGATTAGTTGGGTTCGTCGATGTCTGGGGCGCAGAAGGGAGATGAAAGTTCTCGTGTTATCCATGGAGGGTATTGTGTATGCGGTATGTTGTAAAGAACCGAGATAAGCGTATGCGAGAGTTCGACTTAGTTCTGAAAGGTATGGTGGGTTTTGCTATGTCTTAGGTAATAAGTAGCTTTAGGTAATCAAGAATTGGTACTATTAACTGGAAGTGATTTGACAATGGCTTATGTTTCGGAAAGAGGGTAATTCCGCAAATGATACGTCAGAAGTGTTACAGTATTTCCTTATGAGATCGACTGCGGGTATCTTGAGTTGTTTGATGGCAAGGGAGTTTTAGAGTATCTTTCGTGGATTAGTTGGGTACTTGAGATGTAATCGGTATTTCACATTGTGGAAATTTGGATAATGTACAGTGATTCGTATGCTATGAGTAGTCGGAGACTGGGAGTTCTCCGGTGCAGCCTATGTAGTGACTGAGGATCGTGTGTGTTGTATTGGTACTGCAACTGCAATTGGGAATTCAAAAGTCGAGTGGATCTATCAGTGCTTAGTATATTAAATTTTGGATATGTTATGGGGATGTAGAGTGATTGTCTCAGTGTAAAATTGTTCTAAACAATTGTGCTATGAGCCATGTTGGGAAATGCGTGGCGGGGTGTATCATACTATGTTCTAACTAGAGAGTTGTGTTCCAGAGACTAGCGGTCGGCTGGGAAGGATTGCGTTCCATAATTGGGCCTTCGAGGCGGATATCAGTATAGAGGTTTCTACCATTGATTTCGATTCCAGTATTGAGGGACTTTTTAGATGCGTCCTTGTGGCCGGGCATGTTGCCGGGCGAGACTGTGGATTTTAGTAACTATTTGGTGCCGGGCACCATATCGTATGGCTCTGGTATGAGTATAGTAGTGGAAGTGGAATTTTTAGCTTACAATGCTTATATGAATATATTTCTGCACTCAGTTGCTTACTACCGATGTTGGTATTTTGTCATTATGAGCAATTTGGCTCGATGTGTACCTCCCTATGTGAGGCATGTTGCGTGGATCGGGTGGCACGCCGCCACGAGTATGTTATCTGGATTGGGTTGCATGCCGCAACTGTGTGATGCTGAGAATAGCTATCCATGTGATGATTTGTATTCCTTGCTCCCTGGCTTCTGAGGGAATGTCCGTATTGAGAATTTCTTGGTGGATGCGTATCGGTTGTGTTGTTCCAGGACAGAATGGTGTATATTACTTGTTTCACCGTGAGTGTGATGGGTGGTTGAGTTTTGGGCATCGATCTATGCATGGTTGTACTTTGAGAATGGTAGCACGAGGTGATTCATGTGTAATAGATTTGAGTTAGGATCACGCGTTGTGGCGAGGCCACATGGAATTAAGATCTCTCGAGGAGGAGTCAGGTACTCTATCCCTATGATGTGAGACGGGGTCTCAGCTTGGTTTTGTAAAGGTATTGATGAGCTTGAGGTATAACTATTCCGGTGAGTCATTGGCCCCGATTTGGGGAATGTTAGACTGATTCTTATTGATGCGTGTATTATGCAATGATGGCTTAGACCTGTATTGATGTATCATATAACCAGAAGTGGTGTGTTAGGCCCGAGGTGATCATTGGGTTATTAAGGAGCATGAGCAGATTTGATTTCAGCGGGTTAGAAGGATAATGTCGAGGTTTGACTCGAAAATCTGTTGTGGTAGTAGTCAACTTGGAAGTGACTTCATGAATGGTTGATCTGAAGAACTGCTGCTATTTGTTGCATGTGTTAGTTATCTTTGGCAATATGCAAAAGTGTTGGAATAAGACTTTAGCAGGATAAGAGGTTTCCTGTGGGTAATTGCTGTAAATAGAGACTATTGTTCCAAGTGTTGGAATGTGGTATATATGGTATGAATTCACCTAAGGCTGCAGGTGTGGGTGATTACAACTGGCTCCGAATGATTCTGAGTATAGATGTGAGGTTATGATCTTGTGTATGATTTCGGGTAATGCAGTGTGGTTCTGCGGTATATGGGCCACATGGATTGTGGAATTTCAGTTGTGTTGTATTTTCGGTACCTGTGTGAGTTAGGGTGACGTGGGATCACCCCGGTCATATGCCGGGCAGTGTCATTTGGTTATTGGGTTGCTTCTAGCATAGCTCTGGATATGCTCGAGGACGAGCATTTGTTTAAGTTGGGGAGGATGTGATGACCCGACCCGTCGTCTCATATATTTCAGCCCCGTTATCCCCGTTGTATGCTTCCCCATGTTTTGACATACGTGTTCGGTGAGTTTGAAGAGATTTGGGTTGGGATTGGATAGAAACGAGACAAATAGTCTCTTGAAGGAAAGCTTAAGTTGGAAAAAGTCAACCCGATGTTGAATTTTGAGTCAGAGGGCTCGAAATGCATTTCCGGTGATTCGAATAGTTTTGGATAGTGATTTATGACTTGGGAGTGAAAACGGAAGTTAATTCGGAGGTCCCGTGTGAGAGTTAGCCTATTTTGGCAAAGTTGGAATTTCGGAGAAATCTGGTTGATAAGTGAGAATTTGATCCGGGGGCAAGAATGGGATTCCGAGAGTTACATTAGCTTCTTTAGGCGAATTCGAGTGTGTGTGCCAAGTTTTAGGTCATTCGGACATCGTTTGGTTGGTTTCGACATCGGATATGATTTTGGAAAGCTTAAGTTCAACTTAGAATGAAATTCAATGATTTTGGTGATTTTTGATGTTAAAGATAGAATTTTTGTAGCCCGAGTGAGCTTGAATGAGGTATTAGGGCATGTTTGTGTTTTTGGTTGAGGTCCCGGGGGCCCTCGGGGTGATATCAGATAATTAAACGAGGAATTTTGGAGTTAAGCATCATAAATGAGTGCTGCTTTTGGTATTTTCGCTGAAGCGGCCAAAAGGAAGTCAGAGACCTCAGAAGCGGCCAACGGGACCGCGTTCGCGGTAGTCGCGGAAGCGGAAGATTGACCGCAGAAGCAGCCGCTGAGGAAATGGTCAGACCGTGGAAGCGTTCAACTGGAGGCGGAAGTGAGGACTGCTGAAGCGGAAAAATATCGCGAAATCAGAAATCGTCCAGTTTTAATAATAACAGAGTGTTTAATATTTTGAAAAGGAGAAGAACAATAGAACTTCGGGCTGAGGCGATTGAAAGAGGTTTTGGAGAGATTTTCGAGGGGATTCTTCAGGTATGATCTCTTAGACCTCGAATATGTTGTTATAGTGCAAAATCATGGATTAAACACTTAGAAATCAAGGTCTTTAATGTCAAAAATGGTGGTTAGGGCTTGAAACCCAAGTGAACCTTAAAGTGTTTATTAGAAGGGTCAAATGGACTCTGATTCTTGTGAATTTGATATGTATGGACTCGTGGCGTGACGAGGATTCTGAAAATGTGAATTTTGTAATTTTTTGAGAAGCGGGCTCGGGTTTTACTAGTTTCGATATTTTTACTATTTCTCAATTGCTTTCGATTGGGTATTGTCCCATGGACATGTTGTGATGTATTCGCTCCGCTTTTATTTAGATTCGACGCGCGAGGAGGCTGAATTGAGAGGCAAAGGCGTCGCGAGCTTGAGATTTCATCGGTTCGAGGTGAGTAATACAAGTAAATGTTGTTCGGAGGGTTTGAAACCTCGGACTTTCACATCGTAACGCTATGTTGAGGCGTGACACGCACTTCATGATTAGTGAGGGATCAGATATTATTTGGGATTGTGACTTGGTCCACCCCGTGTGAGATTTATGCTATATTGGCGTATGATACGCATACTGTGATGATCGTTATTGGGCTTTTTGCCGTGTTTGGGGCCTAGTGCCGACCTGTGATATCCTTCGAGAGTTGGTATTACTGTTTTAGCATGATTGCATATCATTTACTCTCAGTCCATGGTTTTAAAAACTGTTTTGCAAAACCAGCCGCATTTTAAGTTCAAATAACTAAAAATGCTATTTTAAAAATGTTATTTCGGTTGAGGACCATTGTTTTATAAATGCCTAAGAGGCTTACGATATTTCTCTGGACTGATTATGGGTGGCTCGGGCTGCGCGCCGCAGCGGTGATTGGAAATAGTGGTAACATTAATGCTGTGTGATATGATCGGTCAGGTAACATGGACTGACCTGGTTATTGATTTTCACCACGAGATGGATGGTTATTGATTCTCGCAACTAGATGGATGGTTTGATTATTTGCCACGAGATGGCTGGTTATTGCGCTTGGGCTGTAGGAGCCCCTCCGCAGTCTGTACACACCCTAGTGAGCGCCGTCGACGATAAATGATATGGGTGGCTTGGGCTGCACGCGGCAGTGGGTAATGGATTGTACCATCATATGCATTACATCGCATCCCTGCATTTGCATCACATATATAGATATTGTTGTTCAGTTGTTCAGTTGCAGATGCTGTTATACACTGTATTAGCTTACTTTGTGTAATTATTGGGTTTTCTTGCTTTCGGATCTTTATTTGCTGTTATTACTCGCAGAGTTAGTAGACTCACCCCCTACTCCCTGCGCCTTGTGTGCACATTAAGGTATTCTAGAGGATTTGCGCGTGCGGTTGCTGATTATTAGTTTGACAGAGTATTGAGGTAGCTGACAGCGTCCGCAGGACCCATGTCTCTTGTTCTTCTAGTTATTTTCTAGCTATTCTGACACTTGTATTTCCCTCATTCTGACATGTATTCAGTATTTTGAGAGGCTCTTAAACTCGTGACCCCTGGTCTTTGGGAAGTTACGTTGTTCTGTGAGATTTTCGGGATACTTATACAACTATCAGTTTATTTTGGTTTCTTTCACTATTTATGGCTTAAAATAAAATGGTTTCTGAGCTCTAAGATCGGGTTGAGAGCGCATTTGGTCGGGCTTGCCTAGCCGTTGGGTTGGGCGCCATCTCGACCGGGTTTGTGGTCAAGACATCCAGCATATACTAAAAGGAGGTAATAAAAATTGGATGAATTTAGGATAAAAAGATAGGCATTATTCCATTCCAGTAGTAATTGATGAAGAACCGTCTTGTTTTCAATAGAAAAAAACTAGAAAATGTTGGCAAAAACATGCTTACTGGTATGCATATGATAGTTCCTGGGAAGCAAAGATAGTTAAGGAGAAGTCCAAAAATCTTCATATGTGATGGAGACTGGCCACATCAAAAACTAGAACCGCAGGATATTTGCTATTTGTCCCGAAAGTTATATTTATCAACTAATTAAAAGAGAAAATGTCTTGGTGCTCTAGTTTTTCATCTGGCCAATCCCCTTCACACATGAAGTATTTCGACTTGTCCTTAACTATCTGTGCTTCACATGAACTCCCTAATACACCCGATAAGCATGTCTTAGCCAACAGTTTCTTGTTTTTCTTTGAAATATGATAGAAATATATGGATGACTATGAAATTTTCAAGTGGAGCCATTGTTAATATACCCAAATAATGCACCTAACCAATTTAATAGCAATAAATGCTTTAAATATTGTTACCATTTTTTTGTCTGAGAAATTAAATGTAAGAACATAAGTAATTGGCAAAAGAAGTAAATAGTAAAAAAATATGCAATATTCTATACTAGTCGTAATTACAAGATGTAATGGTTTTATATTATGAACTCCAGTAAAATATACAGGAAACGAAATATTAAATTATTTAATTCTAGTAAATTGTTCTAACTACCAAATGTACTCTATTTAGTACCAATAAATGCTAAAAAGATTGGTAACTGTTTTTTGTCTGAGAAATGGAATGTAAGAACACAAGTAGTTGGCAAAAGAAGTAAGTGGTAAAAAAATCTTCATTATTTAATTCCAGTACTAATTACAGAAATATGTAAAACCAGATGCTACATAAAAAACACATTAATATGTAATAAAAAATATAAATAAATTTTTATTCTGTGAATGATTGTATTCCATTATATTATACTGGATAGTTATTATGGTAGAGTTTAGTTTTGTTTGACTCCAGTAAAGTTTACGGGATGTTTGCCATGTCTAAGCCTATTGTACAGTTAATTATCCAGTATAATTTACAGGTACGTAGTAATGTGTGTTGTCGTCCTGTATGCTATGCTAGGTCAGTTTTTATTGCTTCTGATTCATGTCATCCAGTATAATATACAAGTACATAGTCTAGTGTGTCTTACCTTGTTGTCCTATATGTTATATGTTACATGAAACTAAATATTAGATTATTTAATACATAGCATGAATAAAAATTTGATGAATATACGATAAAAAAATCTGCTTTATTCTATTCCAGTGGTAATTACATGATATAGCAGTTTTACAATATAATGTTCCAGTAAAATATACATGAAACTAAATATTAAATTATTTAATTCCAGTAAAATTTTTTATTTACCAACTTTCCACTATTTCCAACTCCTCCATTATAATATACTGGATTATATTCCTTCATGAGTAGCGATTTAAGCATACACTATAGGAGGTAATAAAAACTAGATAAATATAGGATAAAAAATATGCATTATTCCTTTCCCGTAGTAATTACAGGATATATTGGTTTATCAATATAAAATTCCAGTAAATTATACAGGAAACTAAATATTAAATTATTTTAATTCCAGGAAATTGTTCTAATTCCAAAAATTTCCACTATTTTCCACTTCAATCATAATATACACCATAATAATCTGCATATCAATCAAAAAATATGTATTAAATTACAGGAAAGAACAAAATATTATTCGTTGTTCTTAATCTCGCGCCTTTCAAAAACAGAAGGTTTTTCTAGTCTTCCTGTGGATTCATCTTCACTAACAAGAGATTCCAGCTGCTTCTTTTTACCATAGATGTATAGCAATGCTACATATCTTAATCGAAGACGTGTAGGATCAAACATGTTCTTGTCACATGGTATTTTCTTGCCTTCAATGAAATACTCTGCAAATGCAGAATAATATATACCACAATCACTACAATAAAACATATATTAAGAAAGAATAAAATAAAACAAGAAAGTATAAATAGTTGAAGTAATATAAAGAAGTAGTATAAAGATATGAAAACACTTACACTTTTTCCTGTTGAGGCAAGTTATCTACTGACAACATATGGTTTACTTGGATCATCTTTTTTCGAATAATGTGGTTTATCCATTGTAATGTCACTTCTTTGCTGATAAATGTTGAGCAACAATGGTATCATTACAGCAAATGAGTTCAAAGTTGAATGAACTACAACATCATGTCTTGAGGATCTTATTGAGTCATATATGTATATGCACCCATCATGCAAAGATAGAACACCCAAAACCCAATGCTATGCCTCTTTCACATTGATTGGCATAAGAACATAATCCACGAAAACCCAGGGGGTGTTGGCAAGAATGTAAAACCCAAGAACATACTCTCTTAACTTCTTTGTCAAATCAAAAATCTCATTTTGTACCTTTATGTCATGCATATTTGATTTACTGTACACTTCTTGAATGATATTACTGAAATAGTTGCCTGTAATTGTCATCCTTATGTTTCCATATTTTTCTTTCTTCCGGAGGTTATAGAATATAACATCAATGTGCTTAAAAAATAGATAATAAGTCAAATATACAGAAACATATTTATTCTAAAACAAAACAAAAAAAGTAATGTATGTTCACATACCGTTTGATTGATTCCTATACCAGTATAATGAAGTTCAAAGAACCATGTCTTATTAGCTATAAATTCAACTCCAAGATCAAACTCTTCTTCCAGTATATCGTCCTTCTCTTCATACCCCTTCTTGCTAAAAAGTTTAATAATCATTAAATAGAATAGTCCAAATTATCATTCCAAAGAAACTTCAATTAAAATATATGTTAAGTATATGTAAATTTACCTCTTGGTTAGGATCAACTTTGCCTCAACAAACTTACTGAATTCATCTCTAATTGATAGAGGAATTTCTTCAGTAATTGATATTGTAAAAGGGTTATCACCTTTCACAATAACACGAGATACAAGAGGTTTTTTCATTTTTGTTGCGTTTTCTCCAGGAGAGTTGTCCAAAATCTCATAAGCTTGAACACCTTCAAAACTTGAATGAATGGGCAAGGATGAAGTGGTAGCATCTTCATGTCTAGAATCAATTTGAGTGTCAGTCATCTCAATTTCATGATCTGGAATCATTATAGATGATGATTTTTAGCAACATTTAAAGCTGGAACATCTTCATTGAAGGACTCTTTTGTCATTTTAGCAGCGTTAATTTCTCTAAATCATGCATTTCCAGCATTTTTCATCATCTGGAGTTCCAACATCAACAAAACCAGATGCTACATAAAAACACATTAATATGTAAGAAAATATATAAATAAATTTTTATTCTGTAAATGATTGTATTCCAGTATGTTATACTAGAAAGTTATTATAATAGAGTTGAGTTTTGTTTGACTCGAGTAAATTTTACGTGATGCTTGTCATGTCTAATACTTTTCTCCAGTTAATTATATTGGACAATATAATTTACAGGTTCATGTCATCCAGTATAATTTTCAGGTACGTAGTCTAGTGGTGTGTTACCTTGTCGTCATGTATGTTATACTGGGTCAGTTTTCATTCCTTTTGATTCATGTCATACAGTATAATTTACATATACGTAGTCTAGTATTTGTTACCTTGTTGTCCTGTATGTTAATTGAGTAATAATTTCATTCTTTCTGATTCATATCATCCAGTATAATTTACAGGTTTTCTAGTGTGTGTTACTTTGTTGTCCTGTATGTTATACTGTGTGAGTTTTAATTACTTCTGGTTCATGTCACCCAGTATAATATACAGGTAGTCAAGAGTGTCTTACCTTCTTCTCCTGTATGCTAAACTGGGTGAGTTTTAATTCATTCTAGTTCATGTCATCCAATATAATTTAATTATACGCATCCAAGACGACTAAAGAGGCCAATTAATTATAACAATGCATCCAAATAACATAATGCAGAGTCGCTTGCGTGATTAAAGGTCTAAAATAACATCTAGAACGACAAGTTGGATTTAAAGAAATTAAGGCAATAAAAACAGTATATTTTATATTATACCTTGTTTGATTTCATTGACTGCATCCTGCTTCCCTTCAGTATCACCTTATACATCTTTTTTCACATTGCCATTGTGGTGATGTTGCATAAAAAATTTAAATAAAATAATAATAGATTTAAAACAACCAAAAGAAAAATGAAAAAAAACAAACAATAAGTACGGGTATACCTCTAACATGTTCTTCTTCATTGAATTAATTGCGTTGAACATCAAAACAAATTTCCCATCAAGATAATTTTTTAAAACCACATGTTCTTCCTTGTATTCCTTCTTCAATGATGATACTTCTTTTTGTAATTCACCTTGGCCATCTTGCAAAATCTTAAATTGGGTATACCACTCATTAGGTTTTGTTTACGGGTCCACACAAGCTTCACCTATACCTTGATTTTGGATATCAATATCTCCACCCCTTTTCCACTCTTTTTATTTGCTGTCGTAACATTAATACTATTAGAGACATTGTCAATAATTTGCTTCTCCAAATTATTAGCACAAACACTTTTCATTTTTGATGTTTCACTAAAATCTTTCTTTTGTTTCTTCAAATTGTTACCATCTTTTCCCTTCTTCTACAAAACATTAGAACGTGTCCCTTTCCTTTTAGCATTCTCATTAATCATCATTTTGTACTGACTTTTTAAAGTCTCAGGTGGACGATCAACAAAATCATCATCTGAAGTAACGTGTATCTGATCAACATTATCCTCAATCTTATTGTCAATACACATATTCCTTGAATTCAACTACATACATACAATTTACTAAATTTTGGTAAAATAATTATATATAGCAAAAGTAAGTCTTAATACATGACATACAAAAAAAAAATTATATTACCTTCTTAGATGGTAAGCTATATAGCTTATTGTTTAACTCTTCAAATTTCAGCTACCGCGTAACACTCCATCGAAGAATTGGTGGTGATATATTTTGACACCTACAAGCAATATAACTATCCAAATTTCCAAATATTCTGTCACGATCCAAACTCGGTCGTGATGGCACCCAGCCCTAAAGCTAGGTAAGCCTAACCAACAATCTCTTTGATTTAACATTTAAGTCTCAAAACCGAAATTTTTAAAAAAATACAATCCAAAAATATTAATAGTATAATATAGATAAGTACGAAATCTGATAACACACCCATAAGATCTTGGGTCACGAGTCTAGAGCCTCTAAACAAACTGAGTAATAATGATAGAATCTGAATACTAAGACCGAAATATCTGTGCAAGTATATAATAATAATCAAATGGAGAAGTAATGAAGAGCAGCCAGGTCCTACGAACGTCTTGCAACTACCTCAATGACTCTGAAACATCTCTGGAGACTACGAGACTCAGCTAAGCCTTCGGCATACTTGAATCTGCACACAAGGTGTAGGGAGTACGGGTGAGTACTACCGACTCAGTGAATAATAAGTGTAGAAAATGACTGAAAGTAAGAAATCCACAAGGTATCACAACGTAAATCTATAACTAACAATCCTACAACTTAGCTACAGGCTAATAATATAACAGTATCAAAACAACAAACAAGTATCTGATAAGGATGCAATGCAGATGAATACGCTGCGGCGTGCAGCCCGAGCCAACCATGCATATGATTTAACATCGACGGCGCTCATTGGGGATGTACACAGACTCCGGAGGGGCTCCTTCAGCCCAAGCTCAATATCAATATATATATATATATATCTATATCTTCTGCAAATCGTGCAGCCCGACCTAAACTCAATCCACAATATGCATATGAGTCACGTAAACAGATTCAACCTATTTTTCCAATTTCCAATAATTTGGAAGAATATAGTTTAAATATTTGATTTCATGAAAAGAAATGGTGACTTAGCATTTCAATTTCGGTGATTAATCACAGGACTGAGAATAATGATTAAGCAATCATGTCACAACACGGATATTCACCCTAGACAGGTACTACAGATTGGCACAAGGCCCCAAGCATGGCACTAAGCCTAATTATCAACCACACAATGTGCGTATCAGACGCCAATAGTTTATTTAACTCACTGGATGGACCATGTCACAATCCGCAATAATTTTCACCCCCGCACCTGCCATGGGGTGCGAGTCACGCCCTAACATAGCGTCACGATGTGATAAGCCGGGGTTTCAAACCCTCAGGCCATCATCTATACAAACTACTCACCTCTAACTGGTCGTAGCTTGGTCTGCAATGCCCTTTCCTTTCGAATCTTCTCCCATGAGCGTCGAATCTATTCAAAACCACAACGAATAGGTTATTATAGGCTAAATAGGTATAACCCAATTAAAATTATTTGAAAAACATTAAAAATCGCGAAGTTGGTAAAACCCGAGCCCCAGGCCTACTTCTCAAAAAATTCAGAAAGTTACAATTTTGGATTCCTCGTCTCGCCACGAGTCCGCACATATAAGATCTATAAAAAACTGAGTTCGTTTACCCTCTCAAATCACCATTTTAGTCTCTCTTAGACTTCAAGCCCTAACCACCATTTTTTTGCCTCAAAAACCTTGAATTTCATTGTTTAATCTACTATTTTACCCCATAAAGACATAATCCAACGCCAAGAATCATTACCTGAAAGAAACCCTCGAAACCCTCTTCAAAATCATCTACAATCGTCTCTCCTTGAAGTCCAAAAGTGTTTTCTTAACTTATGAAATTTGTAGCAATGCTTTATTCATGCCCTGCAATTTCCGCTTCCGCAATACAATGACCGCTTCCGCAGTGGTCGCTTTCATGGTCAATAGACCGTTTCTGCGGTCTGCCTCGTCTCGACTGGGACCGCATCTGCGGTCCTTAACCGCTTTCACGGTCCCCGCCTACACGGCGACTTGGCCGCTTCTGCGGTCGCTCAACTGGCCCAAGACCGCTTCTGCACTCATTTTACCGCGTCTATGATAGCCACTTTCATACAAATTCTTCCGCTTTCCTGGAAATACCAGAAGCTTGGCCAACAGATCTGCTGCATTTCCAAAAATCCTCGCTTTCATCATCCGATTTCACCCGAGGCCCTCGGGACCCCAACCAAATGTATAAATATGTCCCATTACTTCATTCAAACTTGCTCGCAACATAAAAACGCTATCATAAACATTAAAATCATCCAATTTCCACGGATTCAAGCTTAAGTTAAACATAAAACTTTCGAAACTTGCATTTGCTCCAACCTAAACACCTCTGAATGATCTGAAAATTTGCACACATATCAAAAATCACCTAACGGAGCCATTGAAACTGTCAGAATTTCATTCCGACTCCCGGATCAAAATATCACCTATCAACCGGACTTCGCCAAAATTCTAACTTAGCCAATTCAACCCTAATTCTACACCGGGCCTTCAAATTCAGTTCTGCTTTCGATCCTAAATCACAAATCACCATCCGAAACTAGTCGAACCATCGGAAATCCATTCTGAGCCCTCTAACTCACAAGTAAACGTTCGGTTGACTTTATCAAACTAACTTCCTCTTAAAGAGACTAATTGTCTCATTTCTATCCAAACTCCATCCGAATTACTCCAATCTCTCCAAATACACATATTGAAACATATAACAGCATAAAAAGGGAAAAACGGGGTGGAAATACACGGGACGGCGGGTCAGGTCGTTACATCCTCCCCAATTTAAACAAACACTCGTCCTCGAGTGTGTCAAGAAACATAGTTGGAGTATCAAACAGGTGAGGATATCTGCTCCGCATCTCCTGCTCGGTCTCCCTAGTGGCTTCCTCCACGGGCCGACCTCTCCACTGCACCTTCATCGAATTTATGTCCTTTGATCTCAATTTTCAAACTTGAAGACCCAAAATAGCCTGCGGCTCCACATCACAGGTCAAGTCTTTGTCAAGCTGATCGTTCTAAAGTCTAACACATGAGACGGGTCCCCAACATACTTCCGGAGCATAGAGACATGAAACACGGGGTGAACTCCTGAAAAGCTAGGTGGCAATGCAAGCATATAGGCCACCTCCCCAATTCTCCCAAGTATTTCAAAAGGTCCGATGAACCTTGGACTCAGTTTCCCTTTCTTTCCAAACCTCATAATGCCTTTCATAGGCGAAACCTTCAACAAGACCTTCTCGCCCACAACATAAGATACATCTCGAACCTTCCGGTCCGCATAACTCTTCTGACGCGACTGAGCCTTACGAAGTCTCTCCTAGATTACTTTCACCTTCTCTAAGGAATCTTGAACCAACTCTGTCTCCAATAATCTAGCCTCGCCGGGCGCCAACCAACAAACCGGAGATCTACACCGTCTCCCATATAAAGCCTCATATGGCGCCATCTGAATGCTAGATTGATAGCTGTTATTATGCGCAAACTCCGCAAGTGGAAAGAATTCCGCCCAAGAACCCCCAAAGTCAATAGCGCAGGCACGTAACATGTCCTCCAATATCTGAATCATGCGCTCGGACTGTTCGTCCGTTTATGGATGAAATGATGTGCTCAACTGTATCTGTGTTCCCAACTCCCAATTAAAAGTCCTCCAGAACTGGGAAGTAAACATGGTACCCCTATCTGATTCAATGGAAACCGGGACCCCATGCAACCGTACAATCTCCCGAATAAAAATCTCTACTAACTTCTCCGTCGAATAGGTAGTACATACTGGAATGAAGTGCGCGCACTTCGTTAGCCTATCCACAATCATTCAAACCGAATCAAACTTCTTTGAGGTACGATGAAGACCACTCACAAAATCCATAGTAATGTTTTTCCCATTTCCACTCCGGAATATCAATCCGCTGGAACACATCACCGGGTCTCTGGTGCTCGTATTTAACTTGCTGACAGTTGAGACACCGAGTCACGTAATTCACAATATCCTTTTTCATTCTCCTCCACCAGTAATCCTGGCTCAAATCCTGGTACATTTTCGCGGTACCCGGATGAATCGAATACCGTGAGCTATGAGCCTCCTCTAAAATCAACTCCCGGAGACCATCCACATTGGGCACACAAATCCGTCCATGCATCCACAATACACCATTATCCCCAATGGTAACATCTCTGGCCTCATCATGCTGGACCCTGTCCTTTAGGACAAGCAAATGTGGGTCATCATATTGTCTCTCTCTGATGCGGTCATACAAAGAAGACCGGGTGATCACACTCGCCAATACCCGACTAGGCTCAGAAATATCTAACCTTACCATATGATTGGCCAAATCCTGAACATCAACCGTAAGGGGCCTCTCCCCAACTGGAATGTACGCCAGACTACCCATGCTAATGGCCTTCCGACTCAAAGCATCGGCCACCACATTGGCCTTTCCAAGATGATACAAAATGATGATATCATAGTCTTTGAGTAACTCCTGCCATCTCCGCTGTCTCAAATTAAGATCTTTCTATTTAAACAAAATGCAGAAGACTGCAATTGTCTGAATATACCTCACAAGATACTCCATAAAGATAATGCCTCCAAATTTTCAAGGCATGCACAATCGCAGCTAACTCTAAGTCATGAACAAGATAGTTATTCTCATGGGGATTTAGCTGACTAGAAGCATACACAATAACTCTACCCCCTGCATCAATACACATCCGATCCCAACTCTTGAAGCATCACAATACACTGTGTATGAGCCTGAAGCTGATGGTAATACTAATACCGGAGCTGTGGTCAAAGCCGACTTGAGCTTCTGGAAGCTCTCCTTGCATTCATCTGACTACACAAAAGGATAATTCTTCTGAGTCAACTTCGTCAAAGGCAAAGCAATCGATAAGAAATCCTGAACGAATCTGCGATAATAACTCGCCAAACCGAGGAAACTCCGAATCTCAGTAGCTGAGGAAAGTGGGCCAATTCTGCACCACCTCAACCTTCTTCAGGTCGACCTGAATACCATCATTGGACACCACGTGTCCCAGAAAAGTCACAGGATTAAGCCAGAATTCGCACTTAGAGAATTTTGCATAGAGCTTCTCCTCTCTCAAGCGCTGCAAGACCACCCTCAGGTGCTGTGCGTGTTCCTCCTGGCTACGCGAATATACCAGGATATATTCAATAAGAACAACCACGAAAGAATCCAGGTAAGGCCGAAATACATTGTTCATCAAGTGCATGAACGCGGCTGGGGCATTAGTCAGCCCGAAAGACATCACTAGAAACTCGTAGTGCCCATATCTTGTCCTGAAAGCCGAATTCATAATGTCTGACTCCCTAATCTTTAGCTGATGATAGCCTGATCGAATGTCAATCTTAGAGAATACCCTCGCTCTTGAAGCTGATCAAATAAATCCTCAATACGGGGTAGTGGGTTCTTGTTCTTCACTGTCACCTTATTCAGTTGCCTGTAGTCAATGCACATTCTCATCGTGCCATCTTTCTTCTTTACAAATAACACTGGTGCACCCCAAGGTGACACACTGGGGAAAATGAACCTCTTATCCAGGAGTTCATGAAGTTGTTCTTTCAATTCCTTTAACTCTGCTGGTGCCATAAGATAGGGAGGAATAGAGATGGGCTGAGTGCCCGGCACCAGAATACCGAAATCGATGTCCCTGACCGGCGGCATGCCCGGCAAGTGCGCTGTAAATACATCTGAGAAATCCCTAACAACGGGAACCGAATCAGGGCTAGGAGCCTTGGCTTCCACATCTCTTACGAAAGCCAAATATGATAAACACCACTTGCCAATGATCCGTTGGGCTTTTTAGAAAGAAATCACTCTACTAGGTACACAGTCAGTTAAGCCTCATCACTCGATCCTCGGGATACCCGGAACAACTAGTGTAACTGTCTTAGCATGACAGTCTATAATAGCATGGTACGGAGATAGCCAATCCATACCCAAAATTACATCGAAATCCACCATGCCCAATAATAATAGATCAACTCTGGTCTCCAGACCCTAAATAGTTACAAAACAGGATCGATAGACATGATCCACAATAATACTATCACCCACCGGGGTAGATACATGCACATGCAATGCAAGACAACTACGGGTCATACCCAAATGATGAGTAAAATAAGAGGATGCATATGAATAGGTAGATCCGGGATCAAATAAAATAGAAACATTCCTGTGGCAGACTGAGATAATACCTGTGTTAACTGCATCCGACGCAATAGCGTCCCTCCGATCTGGAAGGGCATAGAAACGGGCATGGCCACCGCCAGTATGGTCCTCGCCCCTGGGGCGACCTCTGGCTGCCTAGCCTCCACCCCTAGCTGTCTGAGTGAAAGCTGAAGAAACTTGTTCGGAAGACGAGGGCTGATACCTCTACTGGGGCTACCTACTATGGGGTCGAGGACACTGCCTCTTTATGTGACCCAACTCACCACAATCGTAGCAACGAACTTAAGTCAGGGAAGAGGAGTGATGAGAACCCCTCGCTGCAGACGAACCCTGAATTGAAGGAGCAGGAACAGAGCTCTGAGATGGAAGAGCACTCAATGCAGGCTGACTCTGTTGACGACCCTGATAGCCCCAGCCTGAAAAGGCTCCACTGGACTCTGCGTCCTGACTGAGGAGGCCTGAAGGAACAACGTCTACCTTGCTGGAAATGACCCCTAGATGGAGCACCGATGAAATTACCCAATCGTCGAGGCCTCTTAGCCTCTCTCTCCACACGCTCCCGGCGGCGATCTATCTCAATCAGACGAGACGCATCAACAACCTCCTCAAAAGTAGCTGCTGTAGCTCTCTCTCTAGTCATCAGTATACGGATCGGATAGTTGAGGCCATCTATAAACCTCCTGATCCTCTCTCTACCTGTCGGGATCATCCACATAGCATGCCTTGCCAGCTGAGTAAACCGTAACTCATACTGAGTCACTGACATATCACCTTGAGTCAACAACTCTAACTGATGGCGCAACTCCTCCCTGTGAGACTAGGGCACATACTTCTCCAAAAATACTCTGGAAAACTGCTGTCAAGTGAGGGGTGCTGCCCCAATAGGCCTACGCCTCTCGAACTCTTCCCACCAATAAAATGCGGCTCCTGTGAACTGAAAAGTGGTAAAAGCCACTCCATTAGACTCCAGAATACCCGCAATGCGAAGCATACGCTGGCATTTATCCAGAAAACCTTGGGCATCCTCACCCTCAGCACCACTAAAAGTCAGAGGCTGGAGCCTACGGAACCTCTCCAATCATCACTGCTCATCATCCGGTATAGCTGGGTCGACATGAGTTGGAACTGGTGCGACCGACGCAATAGGGACAACCAGTGCAACTGGCTGAACTGGAGCAACTGGCTGATCTGGCTGAATTGGAGCAACTGGCTGAACTGGAGCTACCCCAGGTGTTTGTAAGCCCTGAACAACCTTCTCGGGAGTGCGAGCATCGGGGGTCTGATGACCGCCCCTGGTCTGAGAAGTAGACGCTGCTGTAGTGGCTGAAACCGCCTGAGCCAGGACAGTTCAGACGGACAAAATCTAGGCCAAAACCTCCTAAAGGCCAGGAATCACAATGGGCACTGCCGGTGCCTGAATACGTGCAGCTGGAGCATCAACAGCTGGAGGCTGATCCTACGCCTGGGCAGCTGGTGGGTCTGCTGGTGCTGCCCCTACTGGTCCGCCTCGTCCAGTACCACGACCGCGTCCACGGCCTCTAGCAGGTGGTATTGGTGGTCATCCTCCGCGTCTATTAGCGCGAGTTCTCGCCATCTGCGAGAGAATAGAATAAAGAACTTTAGTTTTCATGTGATCAAACCGCACAATATGAATTTCAAGAAAAAGTGAGATGTTTTCCTAAACGTTTTGTAGCCTCCTGCTTATAAGTATGGTGCACGACACACCAATAAACAAGACTCTACTAAACCGGCTCATGACTCGTGAAGCCTAGTAACCTAGGCTCTGATACCAACTTGTCACAACCCAAACCCGGTCGTGATGGCACCCAACCCTAAAGCTAGGTAAGCCTAACCAACAATCGCTTTGATTTAACATTTAAGTCCCAAAATCGTAAATTTTAAAAAATACAATCCAAGAATATTAATAGTATAAATAGATAAGTACGAAAACTGATAACACACCCATAAGATCTGGGTTCACGAGTCTAGAGCCTTTAAACAAACTGAGTAATAATAATAGAATCTGAATACTAAAACCGAACTACATGGGAAAGTATATAATAATAATCAAATGGAGAAATAATGAAAAGCAACCAGGTCCTGCGAACGTCATGCAACTACCTCAACGAATCTAAAACATCTCTGGAGACTACGAGACTCAGCTAAGCGTCCGGTGTACCTGAATCTGCACACAAGGTGCAGGGAGTAGGGGCGAGTACTACCGACTCAGTGAATAATAAGTATAGAAAATGACTAAAAGTAAGAAATCCACATGGTACCACTGTAAAGCTACAACTAACAATCCTAGAACTTAGTTACAGACTAACAACATAACAGTATCAAAACAACAAACAAGTATCAGATAAGGATGCAATGCAATGCACATGAATACGCTGTGGCGTGCAGCCCGAGCCAACCATGCATAATTTAACGTCGACACCACTCATTGGGGGTGTGTAGAGACTCTGGAGGGGCTCCTTCAGCCCAAGCGCAATATCAATATATATATATATCCTCTGCATATAGTGCAGCCCCACCCAAACTTAGTCCACAATATGCATATGAGTCACATAAACAGATTCAACTTATTTTTCCAATTTCAAATTCTTAGGAAGAATAGTTTGATTTCAGGAAAAGAAATGGTGACTTAGCATTTCAATTTCGGCAATTAATCAAAGGACTGAGACCAATGAATAAGCAATCATGTTATGAGATATTCACCCTAGATAGGTACTACAGATCGGCACAAGGCCCCAAATATGGCATTAAGCCCAATTATCAACCACAGAATGTGCGTATCAGACACCAATAGTTTATTTAACTCACGGGATGGACCATGTCACAATCCCCAATCATTTACACCCCCGCACCTGCCATAGAGTGCGAGTCACACCCTAATATAGCGTTACGATGTGATAAGCCGGGGTTTCAAACCCTCAGGCCATCATCTATACAAACTACTCACCTCTAACTGGTCATAGCCTAGTCTGCAATGCCCTTTCCTTTCGAATCTTCTCCCACGAGCGTCGAATCTATTCAAAACCACAACGAATAGGTTGTTATAGGCTAAATAGACATAACCCAATTGAAATTATTCGTAAAACATTAAAAATCGCAAAGTTGGTAAAACCCGAGCCCTGGTCCCACTTCACAAAAAATTCAGAAAGTTACAATTTTGGATTCCTCGTCTCTCCACGAGTCCGTACATATTTGTAAAAAATGGAGTTCGTTTACCGTCTCAAATCACCATTTTACTCTCTCTTAGGCTTCAAGACCAAACCATCATTTTTGGCCTCAAAAACCTTGAATTTTCATTGTTTTATCTACTATTTTACCCCATAAAGACATAATCAAAGGCCAAGAATCATTACGTGAAAGAAACCCTCGAAACCCTCTTCAAAATCGCCTACAATCCTCTCTCCCCGAAGTCATAAAGTGTTTTCTTAACTTATGAAATATGTAACACTGCTTTATTAATGCCCTGCGATTTCCGCTTCCGCGGTACAATGACCTCTTCCGCGGTGGTCGCTTTTGCGGTCCATAGACCTTTTTTGAGGTCTCCCTTGTCTCGACTGGGACCGCTTCTGCGGTCCTCAACCGCTTTCGCGGTCCTTAACCGCTTTCGCGGTCCTTAACCGCTTTCGCGGTCCCCGCCTATGCGGCGACTTGGCCGCTTCTGCGGTCGCTCAACTGGCCCAAGACCGCTTCTGCGGTCGATTTACCGCGTCTGCGATAGCCTCTTTCACGGAAATTCCTCCGCTTTCGCGGAAATACCATAAGCTTGGCCAACCGATCTGCTGCATTTCCAAAAATCCTCGCTTACATCATCTGATTTCACCCCGAGGCCCTCGGGACCCCAACCAAATGCATAAATATGTCCCATTACTTCATTCAAACTTGCTCTCAACATAAAAATTGTATCATAAACATTAAAATCATGCAATTTCCACGGATTCAAGCCTAAGTTAAACTAAAACTTCCGAAACTTACATTTTCTCCAAAATCTGACCTAAACACCTCCGAATGATCTAAATATTTGCACTCATGTCAAAAATCACCTAACGGAGCTACTACAACTGTCAGAATTTCATTCCGACTCTCGGATCAAAATATTGCCTATCAACCAGACTTCGCCAAAATTCTAACTTAGCCATTTTAAGCTTAATTATACTCCGGGCCTCCAAATTCAGTTCTGCTTTCACTCCAAAATCACAAATCCCCGTCCAAAACTAGTCGAACCATCAAAAATCCATTCCGAGCCCTCTAACTCATAAATCAATGTTCGGTTGACTTTTCCAAACTAACTTCCCTTAAAGAGGCTAATTGTCTCATTTCTATCCATCCTCCATCCGAATTACTCCAAACTCTCCAAATACATATATTGAAACATCTAACAGCATAAAAGGGAAAAAGGGGTGGAAATACATAGGACGACGGGTCAGGTTGTTAAACATTCATAGAACCACACTTGAACAACATAAGGGAATCATGAAATCCAATAATACTGTCGTTGCTTATCCAAAATACCTGACATTGTTCTCACTGTTTCTTCATATAAATCTATTCTCCATGGATAACTATTGTAATCACCCTTTTCAATCAAGTCTAAGTACTTCTTATCAATATGTTTGGTACTCTTAATAGAAAAAAGGAATGAATATACAACAAATAACACTGCTATCTTAATAGCATCTTCATCAGACTCAAATGTTTTTGTAAAAAAACAATCCAGAAGGCTATGTCAAGAAACAAAAGGGTAATCCTTAAATTACTTTGCAATTGAAGTATTATTGTTTTTCTTAACTTTACTACAAAGTTGTACATTACAAAAGCAAATTCTGCCAATTCAAAATGTAGCTTTACCACATTGATAAAAACACCATTTGATTCGCTTTCCCTTTTTCTACCTCCTTGGTTAACAAATAATATATTAATTGTATTTGCAATTTTATACTAGGCAAATTCAACAAATAGCCAAAACAAGTTGACTTAAGAAGTTCAAGTTGTTTTGCTAACAATTTTGTTTTCAAATTGCTAACAATCTCAGAATTGAAGTTATTGCCAAGTATTGGTCTATCACTTGTATTAATCTGCAATATAATACAAATACATGTATAAGTATATTACATGGTAAACATTATACAGAGCATGCATAAATAAAATAATTTGTAATATATTTTACCTTCAAATTTGATTTGGAATTTCTTCTCTTATGAGTACTTGATTCGAATCATTTCTCTTTTTTGTATGCTTTATATTATTTTGAGAAACATCAACTTGTGATTCCTTGATTCTTTTGGAACACTAATTTCGCATTCCTTAGCACTTTGAGAATGCGTTATTCTGATACTATCTGACCCAGAGGTATTCGAAGTTGATCTAGAGGTATTTCGTGCTTTAGCCTATGTGAACGAGTCCGTTCTAAACTATTAACTTTTGTTCCACTTGCTGATGATGATACAACAACTGCATGTGCACTTGGAGCATCTTCCATATAAGATTCTGCCATTGTAATAGAATAATTTTCGTTCTCCCTAACAAAATCAGATAAATTTGATGACACTGATATTGGATGAATAGGGTTTTTACGGTTGAGAGAGTGCTTTCTACCAATAAATTAAATCTCGAGAACAAGCGACTAAACCCTAACTGTGATCATTTTGGAAATTAGAGGTATGCTTTAAGCATAAGATAGGTTTTCTGGAAATTGGAATAATTATATTAATGAAAAAATAATTATTTTTGTAACACATCTCTCAATGTATATTTGTTGTATAAAACGTATAAATAACAGCACAAAAATTTTGTTATAAAAAATTAATAAACTTATGAAATATTATAGGCAAGTATATTACAACACTTGTATGTAACGTAGTCAAAATAGATATTCCATAATAATATAAATCGATGTGTATAATATAATAAAGACAAAAAATTACTTAATATAATTTAATATAGTAGGATTGGACACTCCCAGTACAAAAGCTGTTGAAATCCAAACTACTATCCATAAAATATAATAGAATCCTATGAAATGACAAAAAATATAATTATTACTCTGACACAACTCCCAAAGTATAATATAATTTGAATTTAAAAATGCATAAAATATTGCACCTAATTCTTATTAAAGCATTATCTCCAGTATATTAAACGGGATAAATACCATGTAAAAGCATAATGCCCAGTATTATCTACTGAATGTGAACAATCCAGATTCTTGTGGTATTTTAGAACCTAATTCAGGGTGAAATAATTAGGATTATCTACGTCCAGTAATAAATACAAGGCGTAGTGCGGTAGTGGTTTGAACATAAACACCTCCATTATAATCTACATGAAACAAAATGTGAAATTATTTAATTCTACCAATATAGGGTTAAAAATTTAGATTATTCTCGTCCAGTAATATCTACAGGGAATAGTGGTTTTACAATACAGATCTCCAATGTAATATACATGAAACTAAATATTAAATTATCTAATTTAGGTAAATTGTCCCAAATTAACGAGTTTCCATTATTTTACAATTATCCATTATAATATACTGGCATATATCACTTCATCAGTTGTATTTCCAACATATTTTATAGGGAGTAATCAAAATTGGATAAATTTAGTGTGAAAGAATTACAATTATTCACGTCCAGTATTAAATACAGGACGTAGATATTAAAACATATACCCTCCAATATATTCTACTTGAAACAAAATATGAAATTATTTAATTCTACCAATGTAGGGTTACAATTTTTTATTATTCTAGTACCTTAATATCTACAGGGAATAGTGGTTTTACAATACAGATCTCCTCTGTAATATATAGGAAACTAAATATTAAATTATCTAAAGGTAAATTGTCCTAAATTAACGAGTTTCAACTATTTTACAATTATCCATGATAATATACTTGCTTATATCACTTCATCAGTTGTATTTCCACCATATTTTATAGGGAGTAATCAAAATTGGACGAATTTAGTGTGAAAGAATTAGGATTATTCACGTCCAGTAGTAAATACAGGACGTAATGGTTTAAACATATACACCTCCAGTATAATCTACAGGAAATAAAATATGAAATTATTCAACTGTACCAATATAGAATTAAAAATTTTGGATTACTCCAGTCTAGTAATATCTACAGGACACAGTGGTTTTGCAATATGGATCTCCAGTGTAATATACAAGAAACTTAAAGTGATGCCTAAAGACAAAGCTCCAAGAGTGGATGGTTATCCTATGGAATTCTTCACTAGGAACTGGGAGATAGTCAAGTATGATATAGTTGCTGCTACTCAGGAATTCTTTTCTACTTGCACTATGCCTCATATGATCAACACAACTGCCATTGCTCTTCTGCCAAAAGTCAGTTCCCCTACAACTGTAAAGGATTATAGACCTATAGCATGCTGTACCACTTTGTATAAAATCATATCCAAAGTCATTACTAGAAGGCTTAAGACTGTGGTCAGTTTCTTAGTTGGACCAGCTCAGTCTGCATTCATTGAAGGAAGGAGCATTGTTGATAACATCTTTCTTAGCCATGAGATTTTTAAGGATATTCTAGGAAAGGAGTTTCTCCTAGATGTGTAATGAAAGTGGATTTGAGAAAGGCCTATGATACACTGGAATGGCCTTTCCTTAAGCAGCTTCTTATTGCATATGGATTTCGTGCAAAGTTCATCAACTGGATTATGGCCTGTGTCACTACTGTTTCTTTCTCCTTAGTTATGAATGGTGGGCTTACTAAGCCATTCAATGCTAAGAGGGGAATTAGGCAGGGTGATCCTATGTCTCCCTATCTATTTGTATTGGCTATGGAGTACTTAAATAGGATCCTGGGGCAGTTGCATGCAAATGGAGACTTTAATTTTCATCCCAAGTGTAGGAAACTAAACTGCACTCATGTTTGCTTTGCTGATGATCTTTTATTATTCTGTAGAGCTGGTACTATATCCATCCAGATTCTGCAGAATGCTTTCCAAAAATTCTCTGAAGCTTCTGGATTGGTTGCCAATGCTAGTAAAAGTGCCATATATCTGCCAGGGGTATAGCAGGAATTCAGGAAAGAAACTATAGAAACATTGGGGTTCATTGAGGGGCAACTTCCCTTCAAATATTTAGGGATTCCTCTAATTTCTAATAAACTCTCTATTCATCAATTCTTGCCATTGATTGAAAAGATCACAGCTAGAGTCACATGCTGGTCAGCTAAACTACTGTCTTATGCAGGGAGGTGTCAGCTTATTAAATCTGTTATCTTTGGTATTCAGGCTTATTGGTCTCAGGTGTTCATACTGCCAAAGAAAGTCTTGAAGTCCATTGAAGCAATTTGTCGAACCTTTCTGTGGACTAGCACTGCCAATATCTCTAAACGAGCACTAGTAGCATGGGACAGAATCTGTAGACCTCTCAATGCTGGAGGCTTGAACATACTAAATTTGACAGTTTGGAACAAAGCAGCTATTACTAAACTGCTCTGGGACATTACAAGGAAGAAGGACGGTCTATGGGTAAAATGGATACATTGCTACTATATTAAACATGATGATATTGCTTCAGTGTCTACACCTAAGCAAGCTGCATGGGTTATTAGGAAGATAATGGACTGCAGGACTGGCATACTGGAAAATCAGCAGTTACAAGGTGATCTTAGTGACAGATTGAAGGCTATGTGTTATTTGGACAAATTTCAGATCCAAATATTGTATACTGCTACGCTTCCCATTTATGACAGGGTGGATTGGAAGAACCTACATTTGAATACAAATGTTCTTCCTCGACATAAATTCACTGTCTGGTAGGCTGCACAAAGAAGGCTTCCCACAGTGGATAGGTTAGAACAATTTGGTATTCAAGTGCAACCACATTGTTCATTCTGTCAGCAACACACTGAAACTTTTTTGCACCTTTTTTTTTTAGTGTTGTATTACTCGCAGTCTTTGGTCTAGAATATGCTGTTGGTTGGGACATCGCAGACCAATACATGACTGGGACAGTGAACTGGAGTGGATCAGCAACAAAGCTCGTAGTCGCAATTGGCAGAATGCTATGACTGTTGCTGGATTTATAACTGTTATTGCTTTAATATGGAGGGAACGTAACAACATTCGGCCTAAGGATTCAGCTTATGATGAAGATCCTGTCAGCAGAGAAGTTGCTATGCTACTGCACTTAAGAGGCAGACAGTGTAAAAAATCGAAAAATGGACTAGGAAAGCTCAACAGTTATCCTTAGTGATGTCCTAGAGTTACTTATGCATACTGCCTTGTATAGGATACTTAGGTGGAGATGTTAGTATATAATTGTATGTGGAATGAGTAGTTGTTAGTCCAAACAACTACTATAGCATCGCTTTGTACATCTATTTGATATTGGAATATAATGCTTTACATTAAAAAAAATTAAATTATTTAATACAGGTAAATTGTCCTAATTACCGAGTTTCCAATATTTTTCAATTATCCATTATAATATAATGCCTTATATCACTTCATCAGTCGTATTCCACCATATTTTATGTAGGGAATAATCAAAATTGGACGAATTTAGTATTAAATAATTAGGATTATTCACGTCCAGTATAATGTACACGTAATAAAATATGAAATTATTTAATTTCTCTCAATTTTTCTAGATATTATTTTCAACTTCTCAATTATAATATACTGGCTTTAAGCCTTAATAAATGTACTTCCAGTAAAATTTACTGGAGATTATGGTTTCACGAGAAAAATCTCCAGCATATTTTACAGGAAGCAACCAAAATAAGAACTCCAATTGTATAAACTTTACTGCATGATATGCTTTCACATATTAGATGTTGCAATATAATATACAGGAAGCAAAATATTTTAAAATTTAAACTACAAAATCTGCATATATATCAACAAATTAATTATATTTAACATATATTTATCAAGTTGTTTACAATTCAAAACTGCCATAATTTAAAGGATATTTACAAAAGTTATTTCCTTCATTTCCATAATCATCACCAACCATCTCTGGAGGACTTTCATATCTTGATTTTTGTTTCCATGCTGCCTGCGCCCACAGACTAAAACCAAGATATTGACGATAGTGTTTGATTGTAATGGGCACAATTGACATAACATCTTTTCCATGCATCAACTTTCAAAAATCTTATAACAAATGCACCATAACTTGTGTTTCCTATCTGTTTTGGTGATTCTTTCCACTGAAGAACAAATGGTTTACACTCATGACCAAATGTACAATGCAAGTCACCAAATTTACAGTACTCCAAAACTATAGGAATAAATTCTTGATATCGACGAAGCTGCTTCTTTATGACTTCATACTCATATCCTTGTACACAAAATCATACACATCAATGGTCTTCTCATTCAAGTCCAACACTGCCATGTAATAATGAGTGAAACAATTCAAGGAAACTCTACCATCTACAATTGGTGCAGGAATTAGAATCGGAAAGAAAACTTTATAAACTGATGACCATGGAATCCCACACCTACGATTCTCACCCAATACTACTGAATAAGACCAAATCCCATTCCTTCATTTCAAAATTCAAACGTAAATTTTTCTGGACGTTTATGCCAGTCACTATATGCAAATTCTAAACAATCACTAAAGTCCACATCTGTTGTTGTTGAAGGAAATGCATACTCATTGATGTGATATATATGCTTCTTCCTCAAAAAATACATTGACACATCTATGTGCTGAATATAAAACAAAAAAATATATCAAAGTAATATTAAAGAAAATCAAAAGTTTAAAACGTAAAAGATATATACATACCGCTTCAGTTAATGTATAGTTATCATCAACAATCTCTTTAAAGAACATTTTTTATCTCACTTTCTCATTGTAAAGTTGATATGGCTTTTCTACCAGTACATGATCTTCTTTGTAAATATCAGTTACATTCCTAATAAAACAAGGACAAATCAAATATGAAAAACATACAAAAAGTGAAATTTTAATAACATATATATCAAATAAAAATTCAATGAAAAACTCACATTTGTAGACGGCCTCTTCTCTTGTTCCCCTTTAAATATGCTTCAAAATTATCCTCAGCACGTTTGATTGTTTTTCAATAATGCTAGCAACATCTTCGAACATATTTAGGATTCCAATTTAGACCTTTACATGTTTCCTTATATGGAGATTTTAATGCCAACTGGCAGCACGAAATCTTTTTCCTTTACAAGCAATTCTTCTTCTGCATTCACACTTTGTACAATCTATGGTACTTCTGCTCCTGCCGCTTCATTTCCTTTAAAGGAAGCAAAATTTTCTTTTTCAGTTTCACCTTGTTCCTTCTTATCATCCAGTTGAGAAAGAGACTTAGCAACTTTAAGACAAGAATCATAAAATCCCTCATCCACATTTGAATATAACATAATATTTTTATCACAATCATTTTTTTGTATATTAGCAGAAACAAGTTGTTCAACAGGGGTGCAATCAACAGTAGGTTTAGGATCATTTGATATACTTGATTGAGACAAAATATTAAAATTGGGGTGCGAATCCACAGAATTCCTCTTTCATTTACCAGTGTACAATTTTCCTTGTTTAAAAAAAAACCAAAAAAGAAATGGAAAGATTTTTACAACTGAAAAACATATTGAAATGGAATAAATTATACATATCCAATATAATATACTATACAAAATAGTCTGCATATGCTACTTTCCCAGTATAATATACTGGACAACATCTTAAACTCATTAGAATTCCAGTAAAATATACAGGAATCAAAGAAAACTCATACATAATATAATTATCCTCCAGTATAACATACTGGAAATCAAACAAAATCAAATACTTTTTCAAGGTTCTAATGAGAAAACAAAGAAATTATAACTCAAAAAAGGAATCGAAAAATAAAACAAAATTCTACTATAAAAAGAACTAGTCAAGTATAACATACTATAGAAAAAACTTAGACACAAGAAATAACAAAACTGTGCAAACTAACCTGCTGAATCTTTTCAATAATTTCATGAATAACAAGAGGTTGTTTTTCTTTCAATTCTGTTTCAACTCTTTCAACATTATCTTTATTTTATTTGATGTACATTTCAGAAAGATTTGCCAGACCAGTCTCAGCTTCTCTTTCCTTTGCTCCAGATGCTGCATTAATATTTACTAAAGGAATAACTTGTTCCACTCTAGGTGAATTTAAAATTATATTTCCTTTTTTAATATCATGAAAAATGGCTTGAACATATGTACCTACTGTTACAACATCTGTTGCACTTCCTTGAGAGACTCCAATTGTATTATTTTGCACAATACTTTGACTACACTGTGGCGACCATTCGGATCATTTATTTTTCTAATTAAAGAATCAATATCGCTACCAGTTGTAAGATCAGTCTCATCTGCACCACAATTTGATATTTATTCATTACAAATAGAACCTTTCATTACATATGCGCCACTTGGTCCACCTTGATCACTGCATAAATTATTTTGTGCATCTTGGAGCGAATCAATTCTTGGTATCTTTGATGACACATCTCCACAATTTTTTTATTATCTTGACTGTAGTGTGGTGTTGATATTTGATTATTTTTTGCCAGATAGCATCAACATCAGTGCCAGTTGACCGAACTTGACCAGGGGCACTACATTCTACTCTTACTTCATCAGAAGGAATTTTCTCTGAATTTGCATCATTTGCCTCTAGTTCATTAATAGCTTCATGTGCGACAGATTCAACATCTATATATGATGGAATTAATGATACAACTGTGGTATTTTCCAAAATCTTTTCAGTGGAATGTGGTGTAGAAAACTCTTGCTTCCCGTCAACTATTTTAACAACCAAACTTTCTGTTCCTGCTGTCAGAACTGGTTTAATTGCATAACATTGTGGCCTCAATTCATCACAAGGATCTTGCAACAAAATTGCAGTACCTGGTACAACTTCTTCATTAACTTTTGCTGCATCAACTCAATGAATATCCATAGAGAATGGAATTGAATCAACATGTGCTTGACCTTCATTGCCACTATCCTTATTGCACAGTTGATCGATCGTGTTCCAGGTATTCTCCATCTCCCTCTTTCTCATTTTGTTCGTCTCCCGACATATTAGGCAAATCTCTATCAAAAAAATTATCTCCATCAAAACAATTTCTTTGGTCATCATTCTTTTTATTACTTTCATTTTCCTCATGTTTTTCCTTGCTTTCCTTATTCTCTTCAGCACTTTAATCTACCTCATGATTTTCATCGCCTTTTACACTCCTTTACTCTTTATCTTCTTTGCTTTCATCATGATTTTTTAAGTCTTTAACAAACTTTAGAACAACATCAAGCTTGTCATTCATTTTCTGCATTAATGAGTACAATATAATAATTGTAAGAAAAATAAATACTAAAATAAATTGCCAAACTAGTTAATTACCTTAACAGAGCTCTTAACATACGTCTTCAACTTTTTCTGATTATCATTAATTTTTGTTTGCATCTCTATTTTTAATTTATAATTATCTGCACGTACAATCTCTTCAACTTTTGCAGATACCCTCTGAAAAGAAAAGAAAAATGACAAAAATTAGAGAATAATAACACATAAACATTCTTATCGAGTGTCAAAACAATTCAATAAATAGAAAATATAATTTTGTAGAGTAAGATTAAACAATTCAATTCTAATTATCTAGTATACGATTGTAGAAATTAATGAAAAGCAAGACTAAGTAATTTCAAATAAACTACTACCTACATTGACAATTTCGCTAACATTAACATTTGCTGAAGATTGGTGAAGATATGATTGATTAACCTTGAAAATCTTAAAATCCTATTAGTTAAACAGAATTGTAAATAGTTAGGTAAAAATAAAATATAAGCATAAGCGTACATTAAAAATTCACATATTATTAACTTACAGATGTTTTGTTAAAGAAATCATCGTAAAGAATGGTATATTTTTGACATCCATGCTGGAGTAAGACAACATCCTTATTGGCCCCCGATCCTCATATTTTGAATATTGACGAAAATCATTAATGACTTCCATTGTCCATACATTAAACAAAAATGGGAATCCCAGTGACGTATAAGATGAGATCCTACCAACAATTCACTTTTTCACTGACTCAGTTCTTAAAAGATAAGACAAAGTGTCGATTAGTTCTTCAATGCAAAGAGTGCCATATGGAAAAGAAGCACAAAGTACTTGGTTATATATAATTTTCATATATGTTCATATATATTTTTGCTCATGTCTTTTCCCAAAAGAACAGTTTCTAATATATAAATCTGAACAAGCTTTATAGCATCTTCGTCGCAGACTTCAACATCATCATGTATATCATTTGCTGCACCATCTCGGAACCGAGAACGCTCTTTAATAAACTGATACAAATGTTCTACTTTCAACCCTTTTTTCCCACCTTAGAGAAATATTGTTCCTTCAAACGATTATCTCTATCATCAACAAAACTATCATCTGCTACGTCAATCTTTAGTCCAGTAATGGAATGGAAATCTTCTTCTGTAAATGCTACTTTGTTATCAAAAACTCTAAAAACCATTTTGCTTTTATCATTGTAAAAGACTTGGAAAGTAACATGCAATGAGTCAACTTCCCAGAGTGACCCACGTCCTCCAACTCTAAAAAGTTCCCAAATAGACCATTCTTTAATTGGTCCATTTGAGTTCCACACAAAAATTCAGAAACTATTCTCTTAAATTTTCTATCACCTTTCCAATAACAATCAGCAACAACCCATTTTTTCAGATCATAAAATCTATCACCCTCCTAAAATAAAAATATAACACAAATAAAAAACTCGTATAATTTAAGATAAAAACTTCAATATTTTAGAAATACGTACCTTCAATATCTTAATTGATGATGTCATTTCTATAAATTAATCGAAACAAACATATTAAAATCAGATAAATAAACATAATCAAATTGTCAGTGTATATATAAGAAATAAATTTCAGGCGATGTCCTGTAAAATAAAGTGAAGTCCAGAAAAATTTACTGAATTCAAACAAAACTTAATTATACTGTTGTCTTAAAAGATATCCAGTATTATATACTAGAGAAAAAGTTTACATACAGGTAATGTCCCATAAAATTCACTGAATCCAAACAAAAACTCAATTATATTCTTGTCTTAGAACAAATACAGTATAATATACTGAAGAAAAAGCTTACAGGCAGGTGATGTCCAGTAGAATTCACTGAATTCAAACAAATAAATTATATTCTTGTCTTAAAACTTGAATCCACTATAGAATTATATATTATATCCACCATTAAATACTAGAGAAAGAGGTTACACACATGTGATGTACAGTAAAATTCACCGAATTCAAACAAATTAATTATATTCTTCTCTCAAAACTTATCCAGTATAATATACAGGAGAAAAAGGTTACACAAAGGTGATGTACAGTAATATTCACATAATTCAAACAAAATTATATTCGTCTTAGAACAAATGCAGTACAATATACTGGAGAAAAAAAATACACACACGTGATGTCCAGTAAAATTCACTGAATTCAAACAAATTAATTATATTCTTGTCTCAAAACTTATCCAGTATAATATACTGGAGAAATAGGTTACATACAGGTGATATCCAGTAAAATTCACTAAATTCAAACAAAATTATATTCTTCATAAAACTAATCCAGTATAATCTACTGCAGAAATAGCTTACAGATAGGTGATGTCCAGCAAAATTCACTGTATTCAAACAAAACAATTATATTATTCTCTAACAATTTATCCAGTATAATATACTGGGTAAAAAAGTTACAAACATGTTATGTCTAGCAAAATTCACTAAATTAAAACAAAATAATTATATTCTTGTCTAAAAAGCTTACAAACAAGTTATTTCCAGTAAAATACACTGAATGCCAAAAATTCTTAATTATACAATACATAATTATACTCTTGTCTTAAAAGATATCCAGTATTACATACTAGAGAAAAAGTTTACATACAGGTGATGTCCTATAAAATTCACTGAATTCAAAGAAAAACTCAATTATATTCTTGTCTGAGAACAAATACAGTATAATATACTGAAGAAAAAGCTTACAGACAAGTGATGTCCAGTAAAATTCACTGAATTCAAACAAATAAATTATATTCACAGAATTCAATCAAAACAATTATATTATTCTCTAACAACTTATCCAGTGTAATATAGTGGAGAAAAAGCATACTAACATACTTGAGAAAAAGGTTACACACAGGTGATGTCTAGTAATATTCTCTGAATTCAAACAAATTAATTATATTCTTTTTTTAAAACTTACCCAGTATAATATACTGGAAAAAAAGGTTACACATAGGTGATGTCCTGTAATATTCATTAAATTCAAACAAAATTAATTATATTCTTGTCTTAAAACTTATCCCGTATAATATACTGGAGAAAAAGGTTGCACACAGGTGATATCCAGTAAAATTCTATGAATTCAAACAAAATTATATTATTCTTAGAACTAATCCAGTATAATCTACTGCAGAAAATTACAAACAAGTTATTTTCAGTAAAATACATTGAATTCAAAAAAATCTTAACTATACAGTACTTAATTACACACTTTTTCTAAAAGTTATCCAATATTTTATACTAGAGAAAAAGTTTACATACATGTAATGTTCCATAAAATTCACTGAATTCAAACAAAAACTCAATTATATTCTTGTCTGAGAATAAATACAGTATAATATACTGAAGAAAAAACTTACAGACAGGTGATGCCCAGTAAAATTCACTAAATTCTAACAAATAAATTATATATACTGAATTCAAACAAAATAATTATATTCTTCTCTAACAACTTATCCAATGTAATATAGTGGAGAAAAAGCATACAAACATACTAGAGGAAAAAGTTGCACATAGGTGATGTGCAGTAATATTCACTGAATTCAAACAAATTAATTATATTCTTGTCTTAAAACTTATCCAGTATAATATACTATAGAAAAAGGTTGCACACAGGTGATGTCCAGTAATATTTTCTGAATTCAAAAAAAATTAATTATATTCTTGTCTTATAACTTATCCAGTATAATGTACTGGAGAAAAAGGTTACACACATGTGATATCCAGTAAAATTCATTGAATTCAAACAAAATTATATTCTTCTTAGAACTAATCTAGTATAATCTACTGCAGAAAAAGCTTAGAGACAGGTGATGTCCAGCGAAATTCACTGTATTCAAACAAAACAACTATATTCTTCTCTAACAACTTATCGAGTATAATACGCAGGAGAAAAATGTTACAAATAGGTTATGTCCAGTAAAATTCACTAAATTCAAACAAAACGATTATATTCTTGTCTAAAAAGCTTACAAACAAGTGATTTCCAACAAAATACATTGAATTCAAATAAATCTTAATTATACAATACTTAATTATACTCTTGTCTTAAAAGATATCCAGTATTACATACTAGGGAAAAAGTTTACATACAGGTGATGTTCCATAAAATTCACTGAATTCAAACAAAAACTCAATTATATTCTTATCTGAGAACAAATACAGTATAATATACTGAAGAAAAAGCTTACAGACAGTTGATGTACAGTAAAATTCACTGAATTCAAACAAATAAATTATATTCACTGAATTCAAACAAAACAATTATATTCTTCTCTAACAACTTGAAGGAATTTGGAGGGCAGGAATTAAGGCTATGCGAACGCACTGGGTCTGTGTGTACGCATAGAAGGACGAGGAGGCTGGGGAATTTTGCACTATGCGAACGCACTGAGGAGTGCAAACGCAAAGAAGAAGGCGTCTGGGCAGAGAAGTTTTATTACACATTTTATCCGCGAGTAAGGGTCACTTTTCCTCCATTTTTTCAAAACCTTGAGAGCTCATTAACGGATTTTGAAGGGGATTTCACCGGGAAGTGATGCAGGTAAGTCTCGTGGCCTTATTACGTCATTTTATTGAAGAATCAACCATTAATTCTCTGAAATTGGGCGTAAAAGGTGATGAACTAGGGCTTGAAATTTCAAATGAAATTTGGGGATTTGGAGGAGCAATTGGACTTCGATTTTGATAAACTTTATGTGTATAGATTTGTGGTGAGACGAGGGTCATTTTGACGTAAATTTTGTAATTTTTGGAGAAGCGGGTCCGCGGCTCGGGTTTTGCTAGTTTCGAGATTTTGGCTATTTCTCGGTTATTTTCGATTGGGTTATGCTCCATTGTCCTATTTTGACGTATTACTATTGGTTTTGATCAGATTTGGCATCCGCAGAGGGTGATTCTCGCGGGAAGGGCATTGCGAGCTAGTTTGCGGCCGGCTTGAGGTGAGTAATGGGTGTAGATGATGACCTAAGGGTTTGAAACCCCGGTATATCACATTGTGACGCTATTATGAGGCTAGACACGCACTCCATGTCTAGTGCGGGGTCGTATGTGTTGGAAATTGTGACTCGGTCCAATCAGAGGGGTATATTGTACTATGTTGGCGATTGCTTCGAATACTATATTGTTGTTATCTGGGCGTGATGCCATGTTTAGGGCCTTGTGCCGACTTGTAGAATCCTTCAGGGATCATTATCTCAAAATTTTCATGATTTGCATATTATTTGAAATCAGTCTTGGTTTAAATACTATTTTTTTCAAACTCAGCTGTATTTATACATTTTGAAAGCTCTAATGATTTTTAAATGATATCTCGGGATGTCGAGTACTATCTCGCTATTTTTGGACTGTTTATTATTTTAAATGAAAACGTTAGTAACTAAGGACACCGCGTATTTTAATGAAAAAGGTGGTAACTAAGGACACCGCGTATTGTAATGAAAACGGTGGTAATTAAGGACTGCGCGTATTGTAATGAAAATGGTGGTAACTAAGGACACCGCCTATTGTAATGAAAAAAGGTGGTAACAAAGGACACCGTGTATTGTGATGAAAACAGTGGTAACTATTGGCACTGTATGATATGGCGCTTGGGCTGATGGAGCCCCTCCGGAATCTGAAACCCCATAGTGAGCGGGGTACCCAAATAGATCGGACTGTACGTTCCGCAGTGGTCATGCATTGCATTGCATCGCATGCATTTATTTATTGTTGCTTTATTTGGATATATCTGAGACTTGTACTGTATAGAATTGTTTAACTAGCTTTACTCTGTGCTTTATTGTGGATTTCCTGCTTTCGGGTTTTTATACATGCTTATTACTCGCTGAGTTGGTAGACTCACCCCATACCCCCTACACCTTGTGTGCAGATTCAGGTGCTCCAGAGACTTAAAAGCTGCTGCTGTTGATTTCTCGAGCTATTAAGAGTATTGAGGTAGCTTCCCAGCGTCCGCAGGACTACTTACTCTGCCTCTATCAGTCATGTTATTTTGCTATTTATTCAGACTCTGTATCATTTCCGTTCAGACTTGTATTCTGTTTTGTTAGAGGCTTTGGTTTCGTGACTCCTCGGTTTTTGGGAGGATTACCATTCAGCTGTGTTTTTCTTTGGTATGAATTACCCATTGGGTTGGGAGTTTGTTATTGAATTTCGCTAGTTATTCCTAAATTATTTCTCTTTGGGCTGAGATGCCGTTCTTAATTGTGGTTTGGTTGGGCTTGCCTAGCCTCGCAGCCGGGCGCCATCACGACCGGGTTTGGGTAGTGACAAGTTGGTATCAGAGCCTAGGTTACTAGGCCTCATGAGTCATGAGCTGGTTTAGTAGAGTCTTGTTTATGGATGTGTCGTGCACCACATTTATAAGCAGGAGGCTACAGAACCATTAGGAAACACTCCACTTTCTTGAAATCTTATCGTGCGTTCTTGATTCAGTTTGAAGGGTAACCCTTGAAATTCCTTCCCAACGTTTGTATGCGTCCATGAGCATCCAGTATTATATGTGCCTTGATGGCTGGTGATTCCCCTATCGAGGGGCGAATTATGATTCCAATGAGTTGATGTTGGGCCAGTCTAGAGGACTTGAGGCTGAATCTCTGTCTATGGCTTGAGCACCAAGGTGCTGATTGTGGTGATGGTTGCTGGATTGATACGTGGTGTGTATGTTGGTGCCGTGTAATGTGTCCATATGACTTGGAAGTGTTGAAGAAGGTCTGCGAGGTGGTAGACAAACCATTAAATGTTTGATTCCATTGTGAAATGGAGATGTGGCCCGAGTTATGGGGGCGTGAAGAATCTTTTCGAGTCTCCTAGCTGGGAGTGTGTGTGTTGTGGTATGAGTCCAGACTCAGGAAGACCAATTGATTGCGTGAAGAGTATGATGGTGGATGATGTACCGAAATATTATATTGAAGCAAGCAGGTGGATATTCTAAATTATAAAGGAAACTCTGCCGAAATTTCTGGAAAAATTTGAGACTTACTAGAAATTTTGTCGCCTAAAGAATGGGCATGTCGGTTGTGTGAATGAATGCAAGAATTGGAGAAAAGTTAGAAATTCTGATGATTCCTGTTTCCACGAGCTTATGAAAGAGCGAGTTTAATCTCGCCATGATATTACGATGGCAATTGAGTATGGTTGTTTTGATATATATGGCTTCAAGCTAAGTGGGGCGGTTGTTATTGATGAGCTGGTGGTACCGTTATGTACTATGTTAGTTCTAATTTGATGTATGTGAGAGAATCAGTTCTGGGTGCAGAAAGTGACCGAGGGTGGCACAAGTGAAACAAAATTTTGCCAAAGGTTATACGGTGCTTCGTAGATGTGAGAAAATAAGAGAATGTGTTGAGTTGTTGATAAGGAATGCTTGGAGTATAGGGAAGGAGGTCATTTGGTTGTATCAGAATGAGATCTCGTCTCGTGAGGTCAGAGTGATAAGGCACGAGTGGTTCGATTTATTAAGTCAAGTAATTTGCAGTGTGTATAAGAGTGGAGGACTTTTGAGAATGGTTTGATGTGTTCAAGATTCTATGTGTATCTCTCAGGTGTATTAAGGTTGAGTATGCGACCAAGTCAGCGGTTTCTTTAGAACAGGTCAAGACTCGTGGCATTTTCATGTTAATTATGGGATTCTATGTATCAGTGTTTGGAATGTAATGGTAACCAATACAGTGTCGCAGGAAGTTGTTTGGGTAAAGTACTTTGGAAATGTGGTATTTCTGAGAGCGTTTGAGAAAGTATTCAATGGCTTATGGGTCATAGAAAGTGTATTCTAATGGATGGGTCTCGTGTAGTGAGCCTGGGTTAAGGCATTATGGTGCTATAGCAAGAGAGTATACCAAGTTGAAATTGAATCAGGTGGAAATCCAGGTAAATAAAGTAACTTGTTAGGGGACCGAATCGGTATGGTAACGATATGATCAATCGTCTGTATGTGTTCGAGGTAATGACTTCTTGCAAGCGTCGTGCAGCAAAGCTCCCAAGTACTAGAAGTTTTCTTAGCTTGGTTCAGGCAGAGGGATTCCATCATTGGCAGTTTAACTTGTGCAATAAAATTGGGAGAGAATTCTTGTTGAGTTCATCATGGTTTGGAGATGTGTAGTATCTATGGTCGTGTGGAGCATGGAATCGTGATAATCTTCTTCTAAATGGGATCAATGAAAGTTCTGAACTAGCTTAGTGCGTCGATGTCTGCAGCAGAAAAGAGGAGATGAAGGTTCTCGTGTTATCCTTAGAGGATATAGTATATGCGTATGTTGTAAAGGACCGAGATGGGCGTGTGCGAGCTTTCGGCTCAGTTTTGAAAGGTATGTGAATTTGGCTATGTCTTAGATAGTGAGTAGCTTCAGGTAATCAAGGAACTGGTACTGTTAAGTGGAAGTGATTTGACGATAGCATAAGTTTTGGAAAGAGGGTAATTCCACAAATGATACATCACTAGTGTTACGGCAATTCCTTATGGGATCGACTCCGGATATCTGAGTTGTCTGATCGCGCATGAGAGTTTTAAAACATCCCTCATGGAATAGTTCGGTACTTGAGGTGTAATCTGTATTTCGCATTGTGGAAATTTGGATCAGGCACGTTGATTCGTGTGCTATGAGTAGTCGGAGAGTGGAAGTTCTCCGGTGCAGTCTATGTGGTGATTGAGGATTGTGTGTGTTGCATTGGTACTTTCAGAGGCTATTGGTAATTCAGAAGCCGAGTGGATCTTTCCTTGCTTAGTATATTAATTCTGGACATGTTATGAGGATGTAGAGTGATTGTCGCAATGTCGGGTTATTCTAAACGATTGTGCTATGAGTCATGTTGGGAAATGCCACAGGTTGCGTGGCGGGGTGTATCGGACTATGTTCTAGGTGGATGGTTGTGTTAAAGAGACTAGCGGCCGACTAGCAAGAATTGCGCTCCTCAATTGTGCCTTCGAGGTGGATGTCAGTATAGAGGTTTCTACCATTGATTTCGGTTCCAGTATTGAGGGACTTTTCAGATGCGTCCTTGTAGTCGGGCATGTTGCCGGCCGAGACTGTGTTCAGTAATTATCAGGTGCTAGGCACCATGTAGTGCGGCTTCGTCATGAGTCATAATAGTGGGAGTGGAATTTTGTAGCTTACAACGCTAATAAGATATCTTTATGCACTCAGCTGCTTCGACCGATGTTGGTATTTTGTTATTGTGAGAAAATTTGGCTCGATGTGTACCTCCCTATGTGAGGCATGTTGTGTGGATCGGGTGGCAAGCCGCCATGAGTATGTTATCTGGATCGGGTTACGCGCCGCATTAGTCTGATGCTGGGAATAACTTTCCATGTGATGATTTGTATTCCTTGCTTCCTGGCTTCTGAGGAAAGTCCGTATTGAGAATTGGTTGGCGAATAGAATATTGGTTGTGTCCTTTCAGGATTGAATGGTGTACATTATTTCTTACACCGTGGGTGTGATGGGTGATTTGGTTTCACGCAAAGATCTATGCATGGGTATCTACTTTGAGCATGGTAACATGAGGTGCTTCATGTGTAACAGTGTTGAGATAGGATCGCGCGTTGTGGAAAGTCTATGTGAAGTTATGAACTATCGAGGAGGATTCAGGTACTTTATTTCTATGATATGAGACGGGGTCTCAGCTTTATTTTGAAAAGGTATTGACGGTTTTGAGGTGTAACTCTTCCCGTTGAGTCATTGGCCCTGATGTGGGGAATGTATATACTGATTCTTATTGGCGCGTGTGTTATGCAATTGTGTCTTAAGGCTGTATTGAGGTATCAGATCACCAGAAGTTGTGTGTTAGACCCGAGGTGATCATTGGGTTATTAATAAGCATGAGCTGATTTGATTTCAGTGGGTTAGAATGATAATATCGAGGTTTGACTGGAAAATCTGTTGTGGTAATAGTCAACTTGGAAGTGACTTCATGACTTATTGTTTTAAAGGACTGCTACTGTTCGTTGTATTTTAGTTATCGTTGTCAATATGCGGAAGTGTTGAAATAAGACTCTAGCTAAATAAGAGGTTATTCTTTTGATATTGAGTACTGAGGGCAACTGCATGAATAAAGACTATCATTCCGAGTGTTGTAATGTGTGGTATATTCATGAACGCACATGAGGTTGCAGGTGTGGGTTGTTACTGCTGGTTCATATTGATTCTGAGTATAGATGTGAGGTTCTGATCTTGTGTATGATTTCGGGTGAGGAAATGTAGTTCTACGGTTTATGGGCCAGATGGATTGTGAAATTTCAATTGTGTTGTATTTTCGATACCTGTGTGAGTTAGGGTAATGTGGGATCACCCCAGGCATGTGCCTCGTAATGTCATTTGGTTATTGGGTTGCTTCTAGTACAGCTCTAGGTACGCTCGAGGACGAGCGTTTGTTTAAGTTTGGGAGGATGTGACGACCCGACCCGTCGTCTCTTGTATTTCAGCCCCTTTATTCCCGTTATATGTTTCCCCATGCATTATTATATGTGTTTGGTGAGTTGGAAATGTGTTGGGTTGAATTTGGTTAGAAATGAGACCAAAAGCCTCTATAAGGAAAGCTTAAGTTTGCAAAGCCAACCGGACGTTGACATATGAGTTAGAGGTATCGGAATGGATTTCCCATGGTTCGATTAGTTTCGGATAGTGATTTGTGACTTGGGAGAGAAGGCGGAATTGAATTTGGAGGTCCGGTGAAGAATTAGGCTTGAATTGGCTATAGTTGAATTTCAGTGAATTCCGGTTGATATGTGAGATTTTGATCCGAGGGTCGGAATGGAATTCTGAGAGTTGCAGTAGCTTCGTTAGGTTATTATGGATATGTCTGTAAATTTTCAGGTCATTCGGGCGTCGTTTGGTTGGGTTTCGGATCGAGTGCGAATTTGGTAAGTTATAGTTTATCTTAGAATGAAATTCAGTGATTTTGGTGATTTTTGTTGTTAAAGATAGCGTTTTTATTGCCCGAGCAAGTTTGAATGAAGTATTAGAACATGTTTGTGGTTTTGGTTGAGGTTCCGAGGGCCTCAGGGTGATTTCGGATGGTTGTCGGGATGATTTTTGGACTTGGAATGTTGCAGATTTGCATTCAGCTGTTGCAGAGAGTTTAACTCTATGCGATCGCATACATGGAATTGATGGGGTAGTCACTGAAGCTATGCGAACGTCGTGAGGCAATCCGTTCGCATTGAAGGAAACCTGGGGGCACTGGAGATGTGCTATGCGAACGCGGAAAGGTATTGTATTCGCATTGAAGGAATTTGGAGGGCAGGAATTAAGGCTATGCGAACGCACTGGGTCTGTGCGAAAGCATAGAAGGACGAGGAGGCTGGGGAATTTTGCACTATGTGAACGCAGTGAAGGAGTGCGAACGCATAGAAGAAGGCGTCTGGGCAGAGAAGTTTTATTAAACATTTTATCTGCGAGTAAGGGTCATTTTTCCTCCATTTTTACAGCACCTTGAGAGCTCTTTGACGGATTTTGAAGGGGATTTCACCGGGATGTGATTGGAGGTAAGTCTCGTGGTCTTATTACGTCATTTATTGAACAACCAACCATTAATTCTCTCAAATTTGGTGTAAAAGGTGATGAACCAGGGCTTGAAATCTCAAATGAATTTTTGGGATTTGGAGGAGCAATTGGACTCCGATTTTAATAAAATTGATATGTATAGACTCGTGGAGAGATGAGAGTCATATTGATGTGAGTTTTGTTTTTTTTAAGAAGCAGGCCCGGGGCTCGGGTTTTGCTAGTTTCGTGATTTTGGCTATTTCTCGGTTGTTTTCAATTGGGTTATGCTCCATTGGCCTATTTTGACGTATTCCTATTGGTTTTGATCAGATTTGGCATCCGCGGAGGGTGATTCTCGCGAGAAGGGCACTGCGAGCTAGTTTGTGACCGACTTGAGGTGAGCAATGGGTGGGTTTGAAACGCCGGTATATCACATTGTGACGCTATTAAGAGGCTAGACACGTACTCCATGGCTAGTGCAGGGTCGTATATGTTGGAAATTGTGACTCGTTCCAATCCGAGGGGAATATTGTACTATGTTGGCGATTGCTTCGCATACTATATTGATGTTATCTGGGCGTGATGCCATGTTTGGGGCCTTGTGCCGACATGTAGAATCCATCAGGGATCATTATCTCAGAATTTTCATGATTTGCATATTATTTGAAATCAGTCCAGGTTTAAATACTATTTGTTTCAAACTCAGCCGTACTTATACTTTTGAAAGCTCGAATGATTATTAAATGATATCTCGGGCTGTCGAGTACTATCTTGCTATTTTTGGACTGTTTGTTATTTTAAATGAAAGTGATGGTAACTAAGGACACCGCGTATTTTAATGAAAAAGGTGGTAACTAAGGACACCGCGTATTGTAATGAAAACGGTGGTAATTAAGGACTGCGCGTATTGTAATGAAAATGGTGGTAACTAAGGACACCGCCTATTGTAATGAAAAAAGGTGGTAACAAAGGACACCGTGTATTGTGATGAAAACAGTGGTAAATATTGGCACTCTACGATATGGCGCTTGGGCTGAAGGAGCCCCTCCGGAGTCTGAACCCCCACAGTAAGCGCGGGTGCCCAAATGGATCGGGCTGCATGTTCCGCAGTGGTCATGCATTGCATTGCATCTCATGCATTTATTTACTGTCGCTTTATTTGGATATATCTGAGACTTGTACTGTATAGAACTGTTTAACTAGCTTTACTCTGTGCTTTATTGTGGATTTCCTGCTTTCGGGTTTTTATACATGCTTATTACTCGCTGAGTTGGTAGACTCACCCCATACTCCCTGCACCTTGAATGCTGATTCAAGTGCTCCAGAGACTTAGTGCTGCTGTTGTTGATTTCTCGAGCTATTAAAAGTATTGAGGTAGCTGCCCAGCGTCCGCAAGACCACTTACTCTGCCTCTATCATTCATGTTTTTTTGCTATTTTGTCAGACTCTGTATCATTTCCCTTTTGACTTGTATTTTGTTTTGTTAGAGGTTCTGGACTCGTGACTCCTCGGTTTTTGGGAGGATTATCATTCAACTGTGTTTTTCTTGGGTATGAATTACCCCTTGGTTGGGAGTTTGTTATTGAATTTCCCTGGTTATTCATAAATTATTTCTCTTTGGGCTGGGATGCAGTTCTTAATTTTGGTTTGGTCGGGCTTGCCTAGCCTCGCAGCCTGGGCGCCATCACGACCGGGTTTGGGTCGTGAAAATATGCTAGAATATATGTTGAATTAAAGAAACCTGTTGAAAAATTCATAACTATATAAGATTATAAAAAAATCATTGAGTATGAAGGGGATAAGCTACTTTGCAGAAATTTTGGTTCCTAAGGCCACACAATTAGCCAATGCTCGATGGTGTTATATTCTGGGCATTTAATAGAAGAAACTGAAGACAAAATCAACCAATTACAAAGCACAAGAAACTCCACCAAAACAATCAATGAGGATGACTGGCACACTGTCTCGTTTCATAAGACAAAAAGGTCAGTAAAGAAGGCCACATGGATGAACATTTCCACGGAGGTAGGTATAAACGTTAAGTTATTTAATACTTATACTGGTAAGTATATGAACACACAAAAATCTAAATTTGTTAATAAATCTCAGAATATTCCTCCATCGCACCAAGATGGCAAAGGCCATATTCTAATGGCAAATCCCAGAAAAACCACTACAAGCGTGAATAAGAATGTTTTCTACTTGAAAAACAGCTTTTCTGAATTGTGCAACGAGCACATGGTTTCATACTCTAATCTAACTGAAATTAAAAATTATTAACCAATAATTTGGACATGCACAAGCCCACATGTAGAATGGAACCTTCTAATGATGCCACTTTTACTAATCAATCTACTAATGACTCTATTAATACATGCACTCTAGCAACCAACAATATACTTAGTAACACTAAAAACAAAAATCACGTTACAACCACCCCAAACATGTCCAGTGAAAACCCCTCAAATGATGGACACCGCTACACGACAAGTGGCAATAAATTCCCATGCAAAATCCCACCCCAAATCTACAATACCTGTTTCTAATGCTCATACACTAACCCACTCGGATTGCATGTATATAGATGCAATAATAATGTACTCCACAAACCGTCCCACTTTAAGTAGTAACAATGATACTAACCGTGCCAAGACTCCTATTAAACAACCAGGCGAGATACAGATTAATACAACACCTCTGATCACAAAGGTCATTGAATATGAAGAATCTTCCACCATTACCACACCAAATCCCAAACGATCCAATAGTCTATGTTCACCCACCACTAACTCAAGACCATCACCTACTGTCCTGGATAGAGATAGGTTTAGCGGGGAGGGGCTTGATGTTCAATGCCACCATCAATGGATAGGAGAGTGTGATCCTAATTCAAAATCCAAGATATCTAGCTCAACTTGTGACAGAAGGCCTTCATTTGGCCATGAACAACTACATGAACCATGTATGGGTAAACAATATCTTATAGCCCTTAGCCCCAGCCTTGAATCCCAACCTTGTGCAAAAAATTAGAGGCCATTGGAATCTCCCTCCTCACTTCAATCCTGTCCCAATTCTCCCTCAGAATCTAGATCAAGATCTACCCTTCTCCCCCTCAGAAGCCCTAACAGCTGTGAATCCCATCCTAATGCAATGGGATGCTCCTCAGAATCACCCACAACCTCAACCACAAAACATCAATATGGATGTTCCCATGGAGAACATCAACCTCAATCCTCCAGTAGCTCCAAATGAAAGAAATAACATGGAAGATAAAATGATAGAACCAATAGACTTGATAGGGGAATCAGTGGTAGAGTAGGGAAGCCTAAACGAGGTAAAGGTCTTTTTATTCAAGGAAAATAAAGAGAAGAGGCATATCCGTTCATTCCCACTGAACTTAGTCAAGTGTTCAATGGACATTCGTCCACCCCACGATCCAACAGTGGGGAACAAAGCAATGATACTTGTTCCAACACTGAGGGGACTCATGAACCCAACAAGGGAGATTCTGAAATATGGTCACAACCAAACCCCTAATGTTAATATGTTTAACGCTACTAACTTTATAATATGGAACACTAGGGGAGAAATAATGACGACTTTAGGAACAACTTTAGAGACCTCATTGATACCCACAGGACATGCATGGTAACACTGCTTGAAACTAGAATGCAAACTCATGCACCACTCGTGTAAGAGTTTGGCTTCTCTGAACTTATTAAGGTTCCATCGTATGGACAAACTGGAGGCATGGTCTCCTTTGGGACCATGAATATTTTACGTAGAGACCATGAAATTCATGCTATAATCGAGGTACGCCCTACTAATTTTATTTGGCTTTTGTCATCACTATATGTCAGCATTGATATTGTTGACAGGGACTATATGTGGAACAATTTAAAAAATATAGCAGACTCTTATAAAATCCCTTGGCTAGTAGGAGGAGATTTTAACGATGTTTTTTGTACGAATGATAAAATTGGTGGGAGACCTATTAACTGTAGACGTGCCTTTAAATTTTGGGTCAATGTTAACTATTGTAAACTATAAGATTTAGGCTATAAAGGTTTGCAAATATACTTGGTCTAACCATAGATATGGAAATAATGATCTAACATTGGAACGTTTGGATAGGGTATTTGGAAATAATGAGTGGATTTCATTTTTTCCAAATGCCTCTATCAGCCACTTACCCAAGACCCATTCCGATCACAATGTACTCTTAATCAATCTTATTCTTAAAAAGAGCCTCTTACTTGACAAACCCTTCAAACTTGAGCCCTACTGGTGTAATGATCTGCAGTTTAAAACCTTAGTAAATGACTCGTGATGTAACAATACATATAGTAAGGCTGCGTATATATTCAACAAGGCTGTAATTAGTTGAAAAAATATTACTTTTGGAGACTTCTTTAAAAAGAAAAGAATTCCTTGCTCGACTCAAAGGTATCCAGATTTCCCCGTCCTATTAACATAGTAATTTTATTCAATCCTTAGAACACTCATTAACTCAAGAGTACAATAACATTCTATGTATTGACGAGGATTACTGGAAGCTTCGTTCTAGAGTTTACTGGCTAAACGAAGGTGATACTAACACAAAATTCTACCATATTGTAGCTACTGATAGGAAAAGAGTTAATAAGATTAAGTATTTAAAAAATGATCAAGGAATGTGGATTGATAACCCTGATGACATTATTATCCATAAAAAAATTATTTTGAAATGGCTTTTACAACATCTGACCCTAGTAGCAATTGAGATTTTATTAAAAATGACCCTAAGTGCTTCACTCACCTGGACTTATCCTCCCTCGATGATCCTATTACCCATGCAAAAATTACCAAGGCTTGCTACCCTTATAAACCATTCAAGGCGCCCAAACCTGATGGCCTTCACCCTTTTTACTTCTAAACCAATTGGAATATTGTTAGGAATTCAGTCACTAACCTCTGCCAAGAAGCCTTCAAAATAGGTAAAATTCCCAGCACTATTAATGATACACTGCTTTGCCTAATACCTAAAATCCCCAATGCTAATAACTTAAAAATTTTTAGACCGATGGGCCTTTGTATCACTGTCTACAAAATAATCACTAAGGCTATTTCCACCTGGATGAAATCATTCCATAACCATTTGATCAGCCCTTCCCAATGCAGCTTTCTAAGGAATAGGAAAGCAAGTGACAATGCCATTATCATTCAAGAACTAATTCTCAAAATGAATAAATATCGAGGCAAAAATCACAATATGATCCTAAAAATTAATTTAGAAAAAGCCTTCGAATGTTTAGAATTGTCTTTTGTTTATAGAACTTTAAGATTCTTTAAATTCCCTCCAAACATTACAAAGCTTATAATGAGTTGTGTCATCACTATTAGAATATCTATCTTAATTAATGGTACTAGAACTAGTTATTTCTCACCCAGCAGAGGTATTCGTCAAGGTGACCCCATGTCCCTATATCTCTTTGTTCTATGCATGGAAATGTTCTCCATCGTTATTAACCATAAGGTAGATATAGGATGTTGGGACCCAATTACAATTGGCAATAATAAGCTCCAAATATCTCATTTATTTGTTGCAGATGATCTTTGTGACGACCCAAAGGGTCATCACCATAATTCTCCATTTTTTGCACTTTTGAAGCCTTGAAAACCTCTTATTTGGTTGCCTTGATTTGCGTAAGCACTCCGGGCGCGAAGCCAGAAAATTTTTATGTGGAAATATTTGAATTCTGTCTTAAAAACTATGAATTTTGATAATAATATTACTATAGTTGACTTTGGTCAATGTTTTGGGTAAACGGACTCGGGTCCATAATGTGACGGTCCCCGAGGGTCTATAAGGAAATTTGGGATCCGGGCGTACACCCGAAATCAAAATCCGAGGTCCCAGGCCCGAGTACGGAGCTTTTCTATGAAATTATTTTCCACGAATGCTTAAGGAAAAATGAAAATAAAAATTAATCAAAAGTAATGGTATCGGGCTCGTATTTTTGGTTCCGATGCCCGGTACAAGTCATAAATAGTAGTTAAGCGCTATCTGCAAAGTTTGGTTGAAAACGGACATCGTTTGACGTGTTTCAGACTTAAAACAGAAAATTTGAAAGTTTTGAACTTTGAAATGAAAATCATGAGTTTTGGACGTTGATTCTTTGATTTTGATGTTATTTTGGCGATTTGATCGCTTGAGCAAGTTCGTAGGATGATATTGGGTTAGCTCGAGCTCTCATCCTATACTCTCCATAGACGAACTCCAAGTCCCTACTTCACCATAACTCTTTGGGTAAGTGATTCCAACTTCATTCTTCCATTATTTATTCATCTAATCATCAATTTTCTATCCCTAAATCATAGAATCATGGTATAAATTAGGGCTGTTGGGTAGAGTTAGGTTTTGAGAATTTTGGGCGATTCAACCTCAATTTGAGGTCGAATCTTAAAGAAAATTATATATTTGGACTCGTGGGGTTATGGGTAATTGGAATTTGGTCCGAGCCTCGAGTTTGGACCATGTGGGCCCGGTATCGGATTTTGGGATTTTTTGAAGAAAAACTAGAAATGAATTTCTAAGCTAGGAAATTGTGTCCCTGTGCTATTATTGATAATATTGAATCTAGTTATATTTGATATCGTTGGTTCGGGGTCAAATTCTATAGAAAAGGCGATTGTTAAGCTCTGAGTTGCTATTTTCGGATTCGAGGTAAGTGTTTGATCTAACTTTGGCTTGGGGGAACAGGATTAGGTTAATATTTGATATGTGGTATGTGGAGTCGGTATATAGGTATGGTGACGGTTACCTATGCGCCAGAGTCTAGCATGATCGTGAGTCATAATTGCTATTAAATTTCAAAAGAAGTGAACAATTGTGCTAATTACTTGTTAAATGAACTATAAAGTGATAGTTGAGAAGCAAATGAACTAAAAGAGGAAATTTTGGTACCTTTCCCCTGTCGGGCCTTATTATTGAGTTGTATTCCCTTGCTGGAATTTATTGTTTAGTTATTCTCCCTTGCCGGGATTTATTGTTGAGTTATTCTCCCTTGCCGGGATATTTTGGCTTGTTATATATTCCTTTTCTATTGGGTTGTGACCATCGATTGGGTGAGGAAGAGAGAGTAAAAGCACGAAGGGTGATGCCGTGCACTATGTATTTGAGAGTAAAAGAACAAAGGGTGATTTCGTGCACTATATATTGAGAGCAAAAGCACAAAAGGTGATGCCGTGAATTATATTTGATATTCTTGGTAAGAAATGAGAGTAAAAGCATAAAGTATGATGCTCTGCATTAATTTTGACAATTTTGGGTGAGGATTGAGAGTAAAAGCACGAAGGGTGATGCCGTGCAGTTGTTGATTCACTGGCTTTCTTTATTTAATTATTACATATTCAGTTCCATTTCTTGCTTGTTGAAGTTATATTTGAGTTGTTACTCCCCCAGCATGTTCCCTCCCAATTATCTGTTTAAATTCTTGTTCTTCTTCTGTTATTGCACATATATCTGTACAGGTTGATTGTGGTAGGTTCGGTTTAGCCTCGTCACTACCTCGCCGTGGTTAGGCCGGGCATTTACAATCACATGGGGTCAGTTGTGCTGATGCTACACTTCTGTGCCTTTTTGTGCACATGTCAGGACACAGCATACGAACCACAGCAGTAGTTAGGGGGCGATCCTTCAATCCAGAGACTCTGAGGTAGTTCGCTGGCATTCGCGGTCCCTGAGTCTCCTCTATCTTTTCTAGTTTGTTTTATTGTATCAAAAAAGACATGATATGTATTTCTTTCAGACATTTATTTTTAGTACTCTTTTAGTCATCCGTGAGTAGCGACACCAGATACTGGGTAGAGGCATGTTACAAATTTCCGGAGTTTGGTATTACTTCTATTAAAAGTCTTGCGCGTATTTCTATTTAATTATTTTGATTATTATATTGTTGGATTAATGTTATATGGAATACTTTAAAAAGGGCTGGCTTGCCTAGCTTCTACAGTAGGCGCCATCACGACTCCCGATAGTGGGAAAAACTCGGGTTGTGACAATCTTACCTTAATGGAAAAGATTAATAAAAAAACTATTGAAGCCATTAACGACTGTGTCAACTCTTTTTGTCTCCTATCAGGGCAATCCATTAATAATGCCAAGTGCAATAATTTTACATCAAAACATTGCCCTAAAACTACCCAAACTACCCTCTCACAATCCCTAAACATTAAAGTTAGTAATTCATTTGGCTGATACTTAGGTTTTCCTATCACAAACTCCAAACCTAGGGCCAAGGACTTTCAATTTGTCCTTGATAACATGATCTCTAGACTCAGTACTTGAAAGTCAAACCTCCTAAGCATGGCTGGCAGATGTACCCTTGCAAGTTCTTGTTTGAACTCTCTCCCAAATCACTCAATGCAATACACCCTTCTTCCTGCTAAGATCTTTAGCAAAATTGACAAGATCCAACGTAACTTTATATGAGGTTCAATTAGCACATCAAAGAAACTTCATCTCATTAAATGGGACAATATAACCCAAGACAAGAAGGTAGGTGGGTTAGGTATACATGCCGCAAAAAAAAAAAAAAACCTAGTAAATCTAGCTAATCTTACTTGGAGACTGCTTCAAAACATCCAATCACCTTGGGCAAAAACATTACAATATTATCATGGTACGAAAAATACTCTGATTAATAATTCTTTTATATGGAATGGTATTATCCTAGGTTGGGAAATATGTTGTAAAGGGATTACTTGGATGCCCCACAAATCCTCTACTTTCAGTGTCTGGAATAATCGTTGGATCCCTAAGCTCAACCCTCTCCGTGAAGTTATTCAGGGTCCCTTAACCCTACAACATGAATCTCTTACCATAAGGGACAATTTGAACAATAACACTTGGGAAGTCTCCAAAATCTTTATGACCCTAGAACCAAAAATTACCAATAAAATCAAGGCTACCCAAATTAGTAATAATCCCCATGACACTCCATTTTGGGCTTTGAGCTCAAATGGTCTGTTCACTAGCAAATCCTGCTACAGCCTCCTAGATGATCAACTAGTTTGCCACAAGGATTTCACTTGGATTTAGGACACAAATTGTCCAAACAAAATTAAATTTCTACTGTGGAGAAGTTACCATAATAAGCTTCCAACTATGAGCTTCTTAAACCATATAGTATTAACATAAACTCCATATGCTATACCTGCAAATCTGATAAATCAATCATCAAACACATATAGAATGTACAACAGTCAAACAGCTATGGTTTATGCATCAACCCTAGACTAGAATGATGCCACTGATTGGCTTATATACACATACGTGACTCAAAATCATCTTTTTAAAACCCCAGCATCTCTTGGAACGACCTATTTCAATTTTTCAATTGGACAATTTGGTTAAACAGAAATAATAACCACTTTAATAACTACACACACTCTCCCAACATTCAAAGTGCCATTAACTTATCGGTAGAGTTCAAATTTCTAACTGACAGAGAATATGCTAAAACGTTAAAAATCCCAATCAAGGTTAGATGGAACAACTCTCCTTGTGATTCAATCAAACTTAACTTTGATGGTTCCTTCAATGAAGACTAATCTCTTTGTAGTTGGGGGGGGGGGGGGGGTTGAAGATATCACCAGGCTCAATTTATTGCTGGCTATCGCAGAAAATCCTCAGGCTTTTCGGTACTGTATGTAGAATTAATGGCCTTTAAAATTGGCCTTACAACTGCACTTAGACAAGGTTTCACAAAAATAGAAGTAGAACTAGATTTAACTGATATTTTTAACTGCTTATAAAATGGAATATTATTACTTAATGATATTGTTAACGAGTGCAGATGGTTAACGAAGCAAGTGATGGTCCAGGGGGTGCATCACATATTCAGAGAGGCCAACAAGGCGGCACTCACACTGGCTAAGGAAGGACTGAAAGAAAACAGCAACAACAGGGATACCATCTTTATCTACTATGCAGTGTATTTTGTTACTAATGCCATAAATTCAAACAGTGATGGAAAAACTTATGTTATTAGGCGTCTTAACAATGATGTTTATCATAGAGTAGCAGCTTTTGGTAACCACAATGTCCTAAAGGACTTGTTGGTAATTTGTAATAGCCAAATAGGAAATACCCACCTGCGCGATCTAAATAATACTACTAGTACCTCTACTATTTTGTGATATATATATATATATATATATATATATATATATCCTGTTGTCAAGGATGGATAACTATAAGTACATTTGGTCAAACTTTTAAAAACTGTTTATTTTGAAAAGCACTTCTGTACAAAAGTACTTTACAAAATAGCAGTTTCTATTTGGCCAATTCATTTAAATAATATTTCTTGTAAGCTTATTGTGTTTGGCCAATCTCTTAAAAAAGTACGTTTAAGAATCAAATTACGAAAAGGGACAGTAAAGGTTCAATTATTGATTAAAATTATTTAGAAAGGAAAAATAAAAATTATTTGAAGAGAATTCAATTAAAATATAAAATGTAAAGTAAAAAGATAAATTAAAATTGTGACGACCTGCCCGGTCTTCTTTGGAATTTATGCCTCATTTTCCTATAAACTGCTTCCCCTAAGTTCAATTCTACTATTTTGGTTTGGCGGGATGTTCGGTAATAGAATTCGGAGTGTTTTGGGACAACTAGTCCCTAAATGAGAGTTTAAGTGTTAAAAAATGGTCCGTAATTAGAACAGTACCAAGATGACCTCGGAATGGAAAACTGATGGTTCTGTTTCAGGGTTGGGAGTGTGCTCAGAATGTATTTTGGATGTCCGTAGCTCATTTAGGCTGTAAATCCCGAAAGTTAGAACTTTGAAGTTTCCGGTTCGATAGTGAATTTTTTATCCAAGGGTGAAAACGGGATTTTGGAAGTTGTTGAAGCACCGTCATGTCATTTGAGACGTGTGTGCAAAATTTTAGTTCAATCGAATGTGTTTTAGTTAGGTTTTGAATCAAAAGCAAGTTTGGTTAAGGTTTGAAGTTTTTTAGTTCAAATCATTGATTAGTTCGAGTTTCTGGCCTTTTTTTAGGTGGTTTAAGGATTGGTACAAGTTCAAATGATGTTATGGGATGTGTTCGTAGGATTGGTTGAGGTCCAGGGGGCCTCGGGTGTGTTTCCGATGCTCATCGGAGCAATTTTTAGAACTTGAGAGTTGCAGAAAATTCACTCAGCAGCTGCAGATCCTTTTCTTCTCTTTTGCGATCGCAGGACCTGCCCTGCGTTCTCATAGGCCAAACTTTTGGGCCTTCACTTTTACTCTACGTGATCGCATCTCCCTTCATGCCATCGCATTGAACAAAGTATCAGAACAATTATAAACTTTTCAAAAATGATGGTTCTTTCATTTTTATCAAACTCAAGCTAGAGAGCTAGGTGTTGGGAGATGTTTTGAGGTATTATCAGAGACAAACATCGGGTAATGATTCCTTACTCCTATAAGACCAAAACCCACTAATGTAATCTCAAATTCAAGCTTTAATTTCGGATTTTGAATGAAAATTGGGGTAAAGTTCTTAGACCTAACTTTGATGATTTGAAGGGGTATTTGACCTCCGATTTGGGAGATTTTTATATGGTTAGACTCGTGAGTGTACGAAATTTCTGAAAATGTAAAAATTATTCGATTCTAAGACGTTGGCCTGAGGGGTATTTTTGTTATTTCGCCTATTTTTACGCCTTAGCTTTAGTTTTAACAGTGTAATTTGTTACTTGCAACGTTATTTAAAATATGTAATTGGTTTGAGTAGATTTGGGCCACTCAAAGTCGGATACTCATGGCAAGGGCATTGTTTTTAGCGGTTTTGTACCAATTCGAGGTAAGTTGCTTTTCTAACTTTGTGTAGGGGACCTTTCCCCTTAGGATATCTTTGTCATTATTTAAATGCCTTGTACGCGAGGTGACAGACATGTACTTGTGCTAGTTGTTAAAAATTCACCTTAATTGGCTTATTAACCTGTGTTTCTTTTCATATCTAATTGTTATAAATGAAACTTCACTTTGTTTGACTTAGGAAAAGCATGTTACTTACTTATTTGGCCTATTTGACTAAATTGCAATATCTATCTTCTCTTAGAAAGCATGTTGGCAACTTATTTGCCTTATTTGACTAAATGGCAATATCTGTCCTTCTTGTGAAGCATGTTAGATGCTCAATTTTATTGCTGTTCGCATTTCACTTTCTTTCTGTTTAATATTGGTTTGTTATGGTCTATTTACTATTGGGACTACGGGACGGCATCCCCGGAGCTACCCCTGTTCGTACTTGTTTTCGAGGTTTGGAAGTGCGGGATACCAAGAGATCCCCGACACTGGATTATATAACTGGCGGATTCTAAGAGATCCCCAGTGCAGGATTGATTTTCTGGCGGATACTAAGAGGTCCTCAGGCCAGGATTGATTAAATGGAGGATACTGGGAGATCCTCGGGATACTTGAATATCCCTTGCTTACATGATGAGGATACCAGGAGATCCTCGGGATACTTGGAGATCCCTTGTGTGTATGATGAGGATACCGGGAGATCATCGGGATACCAGGAGGTCCCCGATGATAAATAGCATGTAGTGATTGTTCTCGTTTTGTAGAATTATAATATAGTCTATTCCGTTCCTATTATTGTTTCATAGATATTTGATATTTACGTATTTCCTAATGTTATTTCATTTCATATTTATTTATTCTTATGCTAATCTCAGTATTCATCTATGCGAATCACTACTCCACCGAGGTTAGTCTTGGCACTTACTTGGTATCGCTGTGGTGTACTCACGCTACTCTTTTGCACACTTTTGTTGTGCGAATCCAGGTACTTCTGGTAAGGCACGCTATCAGTGATTTTAGGAGCTACATTTGGAGATTCGAGGTATGCATCTGCTGCGTCCACATAGCCGAGGAGTCTCCTTCTATTCTACCGTTAGTAGTAGTTTCATTCATGTACTCATTTGTTGTAGACACTTTTGGATGTTAGAGATGTATGTTATATTTTACTCTTTGCATGTGTTGCCCATGGGTTTTTGGGTGTTTGAGGTTTCACATTATTGGTTTGAAGTGTATGTGCCTAGTGGAACCCTATACATTTTTATATTATTCAGTTTTATTTATCGTTTTCGTAAAGATTATTGAACTTCCGCAACGTGTCAGGCTTACCTAATCGTGAAGACTGGGTGCCGTCATGACATGTTTATGATTGGTGAACTAGGGCCATGAAAAGTTGGTATTAGAGCTCTAGGTTCATAGGAGTCGTGGGACACAGGCCAGTTTATTAAAGTCTCGATGATCGGTACGAAGACATCTTTACTTATATACGAGAGGCTATGTAACTGATTAGGAAGAAAATCTTCACTTCATTGAATTCCTTGTCATGCTATGTTTTTTATACTGATTCTAAACTTCTTTCTTCTATTCACTCACAGATGGTGAGGACACGCACGACCCGAGACAATCAGGTGCCCGCACCCCCTCCTGCAGCAGCTAGGGGCAGGGGCCGGGGCAGCGGTCGTGGACGTGCGCGGGGTGTAGCCAGAGCACCTGCGCGAGCAGCCAACGAGGTGCCACCAGTGGACCCAGTCAGGACTCAGGCACTAGAGACGCCCACAACCACCACTACTCCAGCTGTTCAGGAGGCATTGCCTCAGTTTATTAGTATTTACACCACACTATCGTAGGCAGAGTTGCTTCCACCTCTTGCATCTATGTCCCAGGTCGGGGGAGGAACCCAGACTCCCACAGCTTGTACCTGGCTGTTTGGGTAGGTAGGGTGGCAGCTGGAGTTGGAACAAGGGCCTGAGAATCCCGCTGGGTACGCTGCTGCTGAGACTGCTGTGGAGGTGCACTCCTCCCAAGCCTAGGGAAATCCCTAACTACATGGCGGGTATCTCCGTACTCATAACAAGCTCTGGGAGGGCGTGGTGGCTGTGACTAACTGGCCCCACCCCTACTAGACTGACCTCTGGAGGTACCACGTGCAGGAGGTGCACTAGAAACCGGGGATGCATAATAAGGCTCCTAAGATTTGGGAGGAGCTGGAGTACTACTGGGTGAAAGAAGAGGTGAGTGAAATGGGCGACCAATATAGCCTCTACCATCACGTCCTTCTCCTGAAGTACGAGTACTAGAAAAATGACTAGACTCTCGAGACCTCTTGGCCTCCCTCTCTTCTTGCTCTCTAGCATGCATACCCTCTATCCTCCTGGCTATGCTCACCACCTGCTGATAGGGTATATCCATCTCCAACTCTCGCGCCATGCCAGACCTGATGGAAGGAATGAAACCCTCGATAAAGCTGCGAACCCTCTCACGAACTGTAGCCACCGAAGCAGGCGCATGGTTGGCCAACCTAGTATAACGGATGGCATACTCACAGACAATCATAGGCCCTGACGCAAGTGCTAAAACTCCACGCGCCATGCATCTCGGAGTCTCTGGGGAACAAACTCCCTCTAAAATATATCTGAAAACTAAGTCCAAGTCAGGGAGGCAGCCTCGTCCGGACTGTCTAACTCAAAAGTGCACCACTAGTTATAGGCGGCTCCCCGAAGCTTGAAAGCTGCAAAGGAAACCCCTCTCGAAGCAGTAATACCCATGGTGCAAAAAATGCGGTGACAATCCTCCAAAAACCCCAAGGCATCGTCTGTAGCTAGCCCGCTGAAAATAAGAGGGTCATACTTCTTGAACCGCTCCAATCTACATTGATGAGCCTCTGAAGTAGGTGCCCCATCCTCAGGCTGAACCGACACTATAGGGTGGACATGAATAATATCTGAATCGGCCCCGTGTTTAGCCTCTGCTCTGGAGGCAGAGATCGGGGAGATAGAGGTCACCCTCGAGGTAGGGGCCAAGCCAAATTTTATGCCATTCCAGATCATGCTGAGGCTGTTGCCTGCGATTCTGTAATCATAGGTATTATTCTGGTTAGTCATATAGAGGCATCGGTTCTATTCAATCCAGGCTCTACTTATTCTTATGTGTCATCTTATTTTGCTTCGCATTTGGGTACAGTCCGAGAGACCTTGAGCTATCCTATTTATGTTTCTACTCATATGGGAGATTCCTTTCTTGTGGACCGCATATATTGGTCGTGTTTCGTTACTATTCATGGTTTTGAGACCAGGGCAGATCTTTTATTACTTGATATGGTTGATTTCCATATTATCTTCCCATCGACTTCTTGTCGACCCATTATGCTATTCTTGATTGTCACGCTAAGACCGTGATGCTGGCTATGCCAGGTATTCGTCGTATTGAGTGGAGTGGCACTTTTGATCACACTCCCAGCAGAGTTATATCTTTTCTTAAAGCTCAGCGTACGGTTAAGAAGGTGTCTGCCGGGTATTTAGCCTATGTGAGAGATGTCAGTACTGATACCCTTTCTGTTGACTCTGTTCCAGTAGTACGAGATTTCCTTTATGTGTTCCCAACTGATCTTCCGGCATGCCGCCCGATCGGGACATTGATTTTGGTATTGATTTTTTGCCGGAAACTTAGCCCATATTTATTCCTCCTTATCATATGGCTCCTCCTGAGTTGAAGAAGTTGAAGAATCAGTTACGGGAATTGCTTGATAAGGGTTTTATTCGACCCAGTATTTCACTATTGGGTTCTCTCGTCTTTTTTGTGAAGAAAAAAGATGGTTCTATGTGCATGTGTATCGATTATTGTCAGTTGAATAAAGTTACAGCGAAGAACCGATATCCTTTGCCTCGTATTGATGATCTACTTGACCAGCTTCACGGTGCACAGGTCTTTTCAAAGATTGATTTGCGCTCAGGTTATCAAAAGCTAAAGATTCGGGAACCAGATATCCCGAAAAGTGCCTTCAGGACTCGGTATGGTCATTACGAGTTCCTTGTCATATCATATGGTTTGACCAACGCCCCAGCAGCTTTTATACATTTGATGCACAGTGTATTCAGGCCCTATCCCGACTCGTTTGTCATTGTTTTCATAGATGATATTCTTGTATACTCCCAGAGTCGGTAAAATCATGAGCAGCACCTGGGGACAATGCTTCAGACCCTAAGAGAAAAGAAATTATATGCAAAGTTTTCAAAATGTGAGTTTTGGTTGAGTTTTGTGGCATTCCTAGGCCACATGGTATCGAGTGAGGGAATTTGGGTAGATCCGGAGAAGGTGGAGGCCGTATAGAGTTGGCCCAGGCCCTCCTCAGCTATAGAGATCTGCAGTTTCCATAGCCTGGTGGGGTGTTACAGTAGTTTTGTGGAGGGCTCTCGTCGATTGCAGCCCCTATGACTAGATTGACCCAGAAGGGTGCTCCTTTTCTGTGGTCAAACGAGTGTGAGGCGAGCTTCCAAATGCTCAAGACGGCTTTGACTTCAGCCCATATTCTGATTTGGCCTACTAGTTTGAGGTCCTATACGGTATATTATGATGCCTCACGAGTTGGACTTGGAGCGGTATTGATGCAGACTGGTAGGGTGATTGCCTACACGTCCAGACAGTTGAAGGTGCATGAAAAGAACTATTCTTTCCATGACCTTGAGTTATCTGCTATTGTTCATGCCTTAAAGATCTGGCGTCATTATTTGTACGGCTTGCCTTGTGAGATTTACACAGATTATCGGAGTTTGGAGCACTTGTTCAAGCAAAAGGATCTGAACTTGCACTAGAGGAGATGGTTGGAGCTACTGAAGGACTATGATATTACTATTCTTTATCACCCGGGCAAGGCCAATGTGGTAGCCGATGCCTTGAGTCGCCTAGCGGAGAGTTTGGGGAGTTTTGCATATTTACTAGCTTTAGAGAGACCCATTGCGATGGATGTTCAGGCTCTAGCCAGTTGGTTTGCGAGATAGGACCTATCGAAGCCCAATCGGGTTCTACCCTGTGTGGTTCTCGGTCTTCATTGTTTGATCTTATCAGGGAGCAGCAGTATGATGATCCTCATTTGCTTGTCCTCAGGGACACAGTTCCGCATAGCGATGCTAAGGATGTGACTATTGGAGATGATGGGGTGTTGAGGATGCAGGGGCGGATTTCTGTGCCCAATGTTGATGATATTCGGGAGTTGATATTGGTTGAGGCCCATAGCTCGTGGTATTCCATCCACCCGGGTGCCGCAAAGATGTATCAGGATCGGAGGCAGCTTTATTGGTGGAGGCGGATGAAGAAGGACATAATAGAGTTTGTAGCTAGATTTCTCAACTGTCAGCAGGTGAAGGATGAGCATCAGAGACTGGGAGGGTCACTCCAGCAGATGGAGATTCCGGAGGGGAAATGGGAGAATATCACTATGGATTTTGTGACTGGTCTCCCTCTGACGGCGAGGAAGTTTGATTCTATTTGGGTTGTTGTGGATCGGCTGACTAAGTCCGCTCATTTCATTCCAGTGTGCACTTCTTACTCAACAGAGCAGTTAGCAGGGATTTATATCAGGGAGATTGTGCGTCTGCGTGGGCCTTCCAGTTTCTATCATCTCAGACAGGGGTTCAGTGTTTACATCACAGTTCTGGAGAGCAGTCCAGCATAAGTTGGGTACCGGGTGACCATGAGTACATCTTTCACCCTCAGAGGATGGACAGTCCGAGTGCACTATTCAGATTCTTGAGGATATGCTCCGTGTGTGCTATCGAGTTTAGAGGGTCTTGAGATCAGTTCTTGCCACTAGCTGAGTTTGCGTACAACAACAATTATCAGTCTAGTATTCAGATGGCGCCTTATAAGGCTTTATATGGTAGGAGATGCAGATCCCTGGTGGATTGGTTCGATCAGGGCGAGGCCAGGTTATTGGGCAGTGATTTGGTTTAGGATGCGATTGAGAAGGTTATGGTAATTCAGGATAGACTCCGTGCGGGCCACTCTAGGCAGAAGAGTTATACGGACCAGAAGGTTCTTGATGTTTCCTTTATGGTTGGTGAGCGGGTTTCGCTTTGGGGCTCGCATATGAAAGGCGTCATGAGGTTTGGGAAGAAAGGCAAGTTGAGCCCGAGGTTCATTGGTCCATTTGAGATTTTGAAGCAGGTTGGGAAGGTTTCTTATTAGCTTGCTTTACCTCCCAGTTTGGCCGAGATTCATCCAGTATTTAATGTTTCGATGCTTCGGAGTTATCATGGTGACCCGTCTCACGTGTTGGAGTTCACTTTAGTCCAGTTGGACAACGATTTGTCCTATGTTGAGGAGCCAGTGGCAATATTGGGTAGGCAAGTTCGAAGTTCAAGTTAAAGGATATATGTTCAGTAAAGGTTTTGGGGCAGGGTCAGCCGGCCAAGAAGGCGACTTGGGAGACTGAGCGGGATATGCACAGCCAATACCCTTATCTTTTTGCTACTTCAGGTATGTTCTTTATGCTCGTTCGAGGACGAACGAATGTCTAAGTGTAAGAGGATGTGATGATCTGGCCGGTCGTCTTTGGAATTTATGTCCCATTTCCCCATTTACTGCTTCCCCTAAGTTCATTTCTACTATTTTGGTTTGCCGGGATGTTCGGTAATAGAATTCGGAGTGTTGGGACACATAGTCCCTAAATGAGAGTTTAAGTGTTGGAAAATGATCCGGAACTAGAATAGTACCAAGACGACCTCGGAATGGAAAATCGATGGTTTCGCTATCTCTCTTAGGTGATTTCTGGGTTGGGAGCGTGTTCGTAATGTATTTTGGATGTCCATAGCTCATTTAGACTGTAAATGCCGAAAGTTAGAATTTTGAAATTTCCGGTCCGATAGTGAATTTTTTATCAGAGTGTCGGAACAGGATTTCGGAAGTCGATGTAGCACCGTCATATTATTTGGGACGTGCGTGCAAAATTTCAGGTCAATCAGATGTGTTTTGGTTAGGTTTTGAATCGAAAGCTAGTTTGGTTAAGTTTTGAAGTCTTAAAGTTCAAATCATTGATTAATTTGAGTTTCTGGCATTGTTTTAGGTGGTTTAATGATTGGTACAAGTTCTAATGATGTTATGGGATATGTTCGTAGGTTTGGATGAGGTCCCAGGGGCCTCGGGTGTGTTTCAGATGCTCAACGGAGCAATTTTTAGAACTTGAGAGTTGCAGAAAATTCACTCAGCAATTGCAGACCCTTTTCTTCTCTACAATCGCATTGGTTGCCATGCAATCGCGTAGTGCTTTTTGTGAGGGGTCCTAATTCCTTGAATGCAATCGCACAAACCTTCATGCGATCGCATAGTTTTGTCTCCCCCTTCTTCGCGTTCGCACTCCCTTTCACGCGTTCGCACAGAGTAATCTGGGATGGTGCCCCCGGGCCTAAATTTACTCTACGCGATCGCAGAGACCATGTTACGATCGCATAAGTCCAGCTTTTTCACTTCTGCGATCGCAGGACCTACCCTGCGTTTGCATAGGCCAACATCTGGTCCTTCATTTTTACTCTACGCGATCGCATCTCCCTTCATGCGATCGCATTGAACAAAGTATCAGAACATTTATAAACTTTTCAAAAATGAGGGTTCTTCCATTTTTATCAAACTCAAGCTAGAGAGCTCGGTGTTGGGAGATTTTTCGAGAGATTTTCTGAGACAAACATCGGGTAATAATTCCTTACTCCTCTAATACCAAAACTCACTAATCTAATCTCTAATTCAAGCTTTAATTTCGAATTTTGGATGAATATTGGTGTAAAGTTCTTAGACCTAACTTTGATGATTTGAAGGGGTATTTGACCTCCAATTTGGGAGATTTTTATATGGTTAGACTCGTGAGAGGACAAGATTTCTGAAAATGTAAATATTGTTCGATTTCGAGACGTTGACCTGAGAGACATTTTGGTCATTTCACCTATTTTCGCACCTTAGCTTTAATTTTTACAGTGTAATTAGTTACTTGCGATGTTATTTACAATATGTAATTGTTTTGAATAGATTTGGGCCACTCGGATTCTGGATACTCGTGGCGAGGGCATTGTTTCTTAGCGTTTTTGTACCAACTCGAGATCAGTGGCTTGTCTAACTTTGTGCGGGGGAAACAGCAGCAGTTGATACAATACAACAACAACAGTAAGAAGCAGAGCAGTAACATATCATAAACCAGTAGAATCCCAGAAATGCCAACAGCGACAGACCAGAAACCCGGTAAAATCAAACCAGAAAATACCAACAGAAATGGACCTTAACCCACAATAAAATCAACACAAACAAAATGAACTCAAAGATACACTAGAGTTACTTAAAATCTGTCTTAGTGTATTTGAATCAATAGAAATAAAATCAATGAAGCAAAAAAAAAGAAGCTTCAAGTAAAGAATGGGGTTTTCAGCTCTCTAATGCATAAGGTTTCAAAGTATGGAAGAATTCAGCTTTACAACTTTCACGAAGAACTGATCCTTCCATCCTCCCCTTTTCTAACTCTCTCTCTTTCTATGTTTAAACCCAAACTCTTTTTCCTTTTCAGCCCTCCTTTTTTCCTTTACAATTGTAATAGGAAAAACTTTTATTATTATCCTCTCCTCCTTTTACTTTTCAGCTTTTACATACTCTTCTACTAACACTTTTAACTTTTTCTTTATTACCACCCATCTCTTTTACTTTCAAGACCCCTTTTCCTTTCTTTATATTATTATGTCATGTTCCCCATTACTTTTAAACAAATGAATTAATTTATTGGTTCATTAGTTGGACAGACCACTCATAGTTGACCAATTCATACTTTAACATCCCAAAATACCCCTGAAACTACTGAAATTACTGTCATACCCTCATCCCTTTCAATCTGTACCAAGAACGTATCAGCTATAACCAATTTCCCTAATCAAAATCAATCAACAAACTTAAGTTAATTTAGATCAGATCAAATATCCACAGAACAAAAGATTCAGTGCAATATATATTGAACTAATACACTTCTAAATTAAAACTAATAATAGATCTGACATATTCATCTTAATCAACAAACATACTACAATCTGCATTCATAAGTAAGCAAGTAAGCAACAAAACAATTTAACATAAAAAGAAAGAAAGCTAATGAGACATAACGATTAACAAAGAGAATGCAATCTTCATGAGAGACTAGCTAAACAAAACTGAAGAAGAAGTACTAATGAAATATCTAATAAAACAATCAAAAGAAATCGAACCAAAACAAACAGATTATGAATTCGAACACTTACATATAATTTGAAAGGGGATCGACTTTTACAAATGCAACAATTCTCAACTCATCAAGCCAACGAGATCCATGAATAAGAAACCAAACGAACTGCCAGAATCTCAACAACCACCTCGAAACTCGACTCGATTACAAAACTCAAACCTTCTCCATTTTTGAAGGAAAATCAGAAGATGAAGTGGGTTGTTCGGCACTGGACATGGTGTGACAGTGGGGAAGTGGTCGTGGGCTAGCTCGGAAATGGTAGTGGTCGTGAGGGGTGAGTTGTCGAAGCTGGGTTGAGCTTTCTTGTTTTTGAAGATGAAGATGATGAAGAACAATGCAGATGGAATTCCTTACCACATAACCACTATGAACGATGATGGGTGGAGATGGACGTCGACTGGAGTGAGGTGGAGAAGATGGTGGTCGTTTGGGACGTTGCTGGAGGCTGGTTGATGCAGCAGCTGGTCGGAGATGGCAGTGGTTCGGCGAAAATATGGTGGGGTTGACATTGGAGGTTTGGCGGTTTGAGAGTGGTCGTCGGTGAGGGGTCTGGTTTGATCCGTCGATGGTGATGGACTGTTTGGTTAGGGTTTAAGAAGAACAAACGGGGATGGGGCAGCGGTGTGGCAGCTAGAGGTGGAAGGTTGGTGTATTTAGGGTTTTCATGTTTTATCTTGAAGAAGAAGAAGGGGCTTGGGTTTTTTTGTCCTAGTTCAAAAATAAGAGACAAATCTGATGGGTTTTGGTTGGGGGTGTTGGACCGGGTCAGGGGAGGTTTTGGGTTGGGTAAGGGTGTTTTTGGGTCTGGTTTGTTCAATTTGAAAGTTTGCCCAATCCGAGTTTCCTTCTATTTTTTCATTTCTTTGTTTTTCTTCTTTTCATTTTTATTTTATAATTTAAAATCAAAAACCAAGATTAAATTATAAAACTAAAATTAACTTAAAAATACTAAATAACTTCTACTAAAAATCATCGCACATAATTAAACACCAACTTAAAATAAATGTCACACAATTTGAAACTAAATGCTAAAACTGCAAAATACATTATTTATTGTGATTTTTTTATTTTTGTAAAACGAACTTAATTACTCTGAATGGCAAAATAAAATCATAAATACAAATGCAACATATCTTTTGTATTTTTATTAATTTAACCAAATAAACATGCACAGACAAATGCAGACAACACAAGAAAAATAACACAAAATTCACAGCAATTTCAAACAAATAAAATTATTTTAATTTAAATTTTTTGGGAGTAATTCTCATATAGGGAAAAAATCACGTGCTCACAACTGCCCCTCTTTGTCCGGAAACACAGAGTTTTCGTGCAAAGATAAAGTGAGCGGATACGAGCGATTTTTGCCCATTAGAGTAATCTGTGTGAAGAATTTCTTTGAAAAGATTTGACCAAACCTTTGCATTAAAAGATCTCCTACATATCCCTGGCTAAAAGGGAATCAGGTCAATAAAGTTCGGGAAGTTTTGGTAGCTAGGAGTACCACGGAGCTATGATTTTGCAACTATTGCTGCTGCTATCGCTTACTGACCTCCTTATTACACCATGCTAAAAGAAAATAAGAAGCTAGACAAAACTATTGCCTATGAATTACAAAATCTTATCTAGACCTTCAAGACATGCTCTTAGAGTCTTCTCTTGATTGCCGAACTAGACTGCTTATTTCCTTCTTGTGATCTTCAAATTATTTTTCCTTCAAAGCTTGAATTGCCTTCTTCTGACTTCTGAACTTGAATTTAGGCCATTTCGTTCTTCAGGAGGGCACCTGACCTCAATTAAAACTTCAATTTCATCTTAGAAATACAACGCCTTTCCGTTCTTCAGGCGGGCACCTGACCTCAATCATAATTTAAAACATTAAATACAACTTAAAAAGGCAATGCCTTTCTGTTCTTCAGGCGGACACCTAACCTTAATATAATTTAAAACTTTAAATATAACTTAGAAAGATAATGCCTTTTTGTTCTTCAGGCGGGCGCCTGACTTCAACAACAACTTAAAAATAAAACGCCATTTCGTTCTTCAGGCGGGCACCTAACCTCAATTAAAACTTCAATTTCATTTTACGAAAAAGACAACGCCTTTCCATTCTTCAGGCGGGCACCTGAGCTCAATCATAATTTAAAATTTTAAATACAAATTAAAAAAGACATCGCCTTTCCGTAAAAAAGAAAATGCCTTTTCGTTCTTCAGGCGAGCACCTGACCCCAATCATAATTTAATACTTTAAATACAACTTAAAAACGACAACGCCTTTCCATTCTTCAGGCAGGCACCTTACCTCAATCATAATTTAAAACTTTAAATATAACTTAGAAAATACAACGCCTTTCCATTTTTCAGGCGGGCACCTGACTTCAACAACAACTTAAAAATAAAATTCCATTCTGTTCTTTAGGCGGGCACCTGACCTCAATTAAAACTTCAATTTCAATTTAAAAAGACAATGCCTTTCTTTTGTTTAGGCGGGCACCTGACCTCAACTGTAATTTAAAACTTCAACTAAAATTTAAAACAACGCCTTTCCGTTCTTTAGGGGGGCACCTGACCTCAACTTCTAATTTAAAACTTTAAAAACAACTCCTTTCCGTTCTTTAGGGGGCACCTGACCTCAATTATAATTTAAAACTTCAATTAAACTTAAAAGACAACACCTTTCCGTTCTTCATGGGGGCACCTGACCTCAACTTGTAATTTAAAACTTCAATTAAAACTTAAAAAACAACGCCTTTCCGTTCTTCAGGGGGCACGTGAACTCATCTATAATTCAAAACATTAATTAAATTTAAAAGACAACGTCTTTCCGTTCTATATGGGGGCACCTGACCTCAACCATAATTTAAAACTTCAATTAAAACTTTAAAAAAAACAACGCCTTTCCGTTCTTCAGGAGGGCACCTGGCATCAACAGCATAAAAAGGGTATCGCCTCCGTTCTACGGGCGGGCTCTCGATTTCAACAAGTTACTTTATCTGCATTTGTGTCGCCATTGTTCCTCTTGCAACCATTTCCTTCTTACTTGAATTATCTTTCTTCCAAAACTACTTTCGTTAAAACTAAACTCGTGTTGTCTTCCCTCGAAACTGTTCGGATAATATTGTTGGGGAATTAGTTACTTACCTACTGGGGATAATAGTGCTGGGGGAATATCCTTTCTTCCCTTCCTTCTTCTTCTTTTCTTTTTTTCTTTTTGTTCTACTCCCTTTAAAACTTTTACTTTCTCTCAACATTGCTAGGGATAAAAATGTTATTAGCTAGGGATAACCCTGTTGAGGATAACCCTGATGGGGAATCCCTTTTCTTATTTCCTTTTTATTTTCTCTTTTTTTTTTCTTTTTTTTTTCAAAACTATGTTATCTTCCTCCTTCAACACTTCTTTCCATAACTTGTGCTTCATTCCTCTGAAAGTTGTTGGGGATAACACTACCAGGGACTTTTCATTCCTTCAAAACTGGTGCTTCATTCTTCCGGAACTGCTGGGGATGACACTGGCCTTTGTTCTGTCAACTGGGGATACAACTTCCTTTATTAAAACTTGTTGTTTTCCTTCTTTCAACACTGCTAGGGATAATAATGGTTCAAAGACCACTTCCCTGGTGTTATCTGGCTTCTTTGAAAGGAAAATTTTCCGCCCCACTTTGATAAGCTTCCACGTGGCATGCCTTTCCGTCAATGCCACTTCCTTTTCCTTATTTAAATCAAAGTAAACTTGCTAGTTTAAAATGCGGTGGTTGGTTGTGATGCTCCTGCTGGGGATGGTTCTCCCCTTCTTCTTTCGTGCTCTGGATTTCATTACACTTTCAAAACTTGTTGGGGATGTTATCTGCTGGTCTTAGCATGACTTTCCCTGCCTTGGGTCGTCCGGCCATCTTGGAACTTGGATAATAACATCCGACCTTCTTGTATACTCCTTATTCACAAGCCTTTCACCATTATTTTCCACGTGTATCATGAACACCCACATTCCTATGAAAATGACTGTGCTTGAGGATCTTGCATGTTTTACTGATGGACCACTTTCTTCGTTCATCTGTGTCACTAAAATACCTTTTCTATTGGGATATCCCTCTTCTTTTATGGAATAGCTAGGGAATTATCATTTTCCCCTGACCTTTAGGTCTCATATGAATCTCCAATTCATGCCCGTCACTCTTAGCATCGTTCTCCCTTGATATGTCCACTGGCCTTGGCCTTGAGGTCTATAACCTTTGATTTCTACAAGGATATCCATTTTGACAATGATATATACCTTTGTCAATCTCCTCTTGTTGGGGAAATCCTGACACTGGCTTTGTGCTTGTTCCTTCCTGACTTATACCACTTCGATGTACTAGTCAGGTCTCATCTTATATAATTGGAAAGGTGATGACAGATTTTGAAGTCATTTCTCACTTGTTCTGACCAAACAGACTCGACTGGGGAATTTTTCTATGAAAGGAGAAATGAAAAAGGGAACTGAATAAAAGACTAAAGAAAGAGATGACCCTCTAACAAGAGAAACTATAAAATAAAAAACTATCAAATGCGGACACTGACCCTAATGGACATGACATGCACATGTGGCCTATCCTCTGTCGTTAATTGTCTTTCATGATCTTCGTTAGGTGATTCCCCATATGATTCTCACCTTTATTCGGCTTGTAGTTCCCGAAGCGTTTTCACTGTTAAGCCTCTCTCATTTTGGTTTTCTCTCAGCTTTCATCGCCTTATGGGGCTCATGAAGTTTTTCACCTATAAGACTCTCATTTGTATTACCTTTCAGCTGGGGAGTGAGGTGTCACCGATAAGACTCTTCATTCTATTTTTTTTCTACAGGGGATGTGAGTCTTTTCTGCTGGGGATCAGAGTGTTATGTTCACCGGTAAGACTCTCTAACTTGTCTGACTTGGCATCTTTTGAAGACTGATCAGAAAGTTTTTCTTTGGACCGTCATGTGGGATTTTTGATAGGCTAGAAAGAAATGGCATTAAAGGCTCAAAAATGCATCAATTTTGGGTTCAAACTTACAACCTTCAGAACTAGATTTATTTTTTCAACAAACACAACCTTTGCCCCAGTTTCTTGCTTGGGAATTTTTAATTTTAGTTACACTATGACCGCGTCGTGAGGAGCCTACGTATCCTCTTTGAGGAATCAAGTGAAACTTAGTTCCTAATTCCTTTGTTTTCTTCTGGTGACTTTCTTTTCACTAATTATTTTTCTTTTTTTTCGTTATCTCTTTTTCTCTTTTGTTGTTTTCTATTGTTTTTGTTTCTTTCTTTTACTTTTTTTTCTTTTTCTTTTTCTTCCACATTTGTGTTTCTAACCTTTGTTACTGATTTCGAAAGAGGGGTATGAAAGAAAATAAATAACTCTCAAAAGGGGTAACGAAGGATAAAGGTTTAGGTAGCAGAACAAATGCCTTCATCATTCCAATCTACAAAACATACCCAGTGCAAACAATGTGATTAACATTTGTCATGCCTTTAAAGCACTGCTGGGAGACACTCTCATTTTCATTACTGCAAACGACCCCTATGTCAACATGGCTAACTTGCCTTTAACGGTTTCTTTATGTTTTACTTGCCCCAGTTTCACATGACTCGAGCTCCAAATAATCTCTAACCGTTATTGTTTCCTTTAAATATCCCGATCACCTCCCAATGGTTTTATGATTAACTTTTAAGATTAGGCCCAAACTGTGTGCGTATGTCATGTCACTAGAGTCGACATTTGAACAAAAGACACAACAAAAGGATAAAAGAACTAAACGAAAAGATGTCTGGAAATAATAAAAGACCGGATTTTGCATTAGACTAACGGTGAAATGGTTTGAATAACAAAACAAGCAAAACAAACTAGAGTGCAACCCTAGAAAGAAACTGAAACAAATATGGACAAAACTAAACAAACTACTATGACAAAAAGGTTAGTCAAAATAGAAGGATAAGAGGGTTTGACCACAAGATAATATCCGGATTACAACCCTAAAAATAAACAGGACAACAGAAATGACAACAAAATAAGCCATCAAAGCTCCTCACCGGTTGACCCAAAAATCGAGCGTCTTTCCAACTACCAAGCACGTCATCTAAGCCTTCTGCATCAACAATACTAGGAACTTCAATAGTCGTCATCATCATTCTTAACAAATTGTTTTTGCGTTTCTTTTACCGACCCGTTATCAAGATCAACCTCTGATAGTAAAGGAAGCTTAGCAACATGTGGGCCTTAGTGTCAGCAGCAGGAGGAGTTGCCACTTTAAAACCACAAACCAACTATCTTAATTTTTTGCGATTTAAAACAAAACAAATTAGAATGGACTCATCGGTCCTCATTATTAACAACATCTTTTTTTCATCATTTTTTTCATTTTTTATGGTGGTTGAAACTTATGGAGATTGCCTACATATTATGACCCCGCATGAATCAGATCTTGCGTAGTTCGGACCAATAAAAGGTAAACAACAATAAAATATTTTTTTTTGGAATTTTATGTACAAACAAACTGGGATTCAAAGGTTTAATGATGACCTATGAACTCGAAAATCAAACAACCCATACATTCTAACCAAAAGAATTACAAACTCAAGAAAACGGACAGATTCCTTTTCCTATTTGTCAATTTCAACCAAATGGTTGTTTTTACAAACGTAGCCCCTTCGCAATTTCATTTGAATTTTGAGGCGGGAGAATATTATTTTATGACACTTCACAAACTTGTCTGTTTTTTTACAAAAATAACCTTTCGACAACTGAAAGATACTCTAGGGCTATTTCGGCAAAAACGACACTACCGAAGCTGGATCAGCTTATTTTGACCAAAAATACGAATGGTATGTACTTGACCACTGACACTTTTCATGTTTTTCAAATTAAAATAAAAGGCCAGGTTTTAAAAAGACGGCCTTTCGGCAATTCGAGGACGAAGATTTTAAAGTTGTGTGGGTCAACTGGCCAAAATCTAAGAAAATGACCCAAAGGTGGCTATTTATACCAAGTCAGCCTTTCGGTGCCCCTTTCGGGAACATTCAGCTATTTTTGACCATAACGGCATCACCTGACTTATTTATGACTCTTTTATTTTCAAAATAGAAGACTCAATATTGCAAACACGACCTTTCAGCTCCTCGGGGACGAAGATTTTAAGGCTGTGTGGGTCAACGGTCAAAATCTAAACAATGACCACAAGTAGCTGTTAATGCAAAGTCAACCTTCCGACGTCCCATTCTGGAACATTCGGCTATTTTTTACAAAAATAGCATCACCCGGCTTATTTTTGACTCTTTCTCTTGTTTTGAAAAATAGAAAATCCGATATTGCAAACACGACCTTTCACCGCTCGGGGGACGAAGATATTAAGGCTGTGTGGGCCAACTGGCAAAAATCTCAAAATGACCAAAGGTGATTGTTTATGCAAAGCCATCCTTCCGGTGTCCCTTTCGGGAACATTCAGCTATATTCGACAAGAGCTGCATCACCTAACTTCTTTATGACAAAAAATAAAATTTTGACATTTTTTGGCTATTTTTGTAAAAGGGGAGGTTGGACCCGATGAGGGTAAACTACGTATCTCACACCCGGTGAGAATCAAACCAGCGTATTTCGGACCAAGAAAATAGACTAAATTTTGAAAACAAGACTCTTTCTTCTGCTTGTTCAAATAAATCATACTAAAAAAATATTTCTTCTTTTTTTCATTTTCTCAAAATTTTGATAGATTTTTGATACTACCTGGGCATTGTTTTTTTTTTCTAAAAATAAATAGTTATCTCTATACACTGTTATTTTTCTTATTTTTTTCTTTACCAATATTCCTAATTTTCAAAAGCCGGTCAGCATGCAAGTCTAAAGCAAATAAATGCGTAAAACAAACAGGATGCAACAGCATGGTCTTTTAAATTTCAGGTTGCTTGTCCTAGACGGACCCAACCCCTGTGTTGAGTTCCCTAAGTTAAATGCAATAATAATGCAAATAAGAGTTCCTACTAAGGATACGGCATGAAGCTGTATTATTCTAAGTTCAAAACCTCGTGTTTGTTCTAAACTTGGCTTACCCGAGCAGACAACTCAAGTCGAGGAGGGTCGGTGTATCCGGTAGCATTGCTTTTTCGGCATAACTGGCGACGCTCCCCACCTAAAACATATGTGACCAAAATCCTTCACTGAGTGTCAAGCACCTCATCTATCCCAAAAAAGCGGGCTATGTCAAGCAAATGACAAATTTTAATTTCAAGAAGACATAGAGGGGGTAGGTGAGAAGACAGTTTATATGCACAGTTCAAAAATTATAAAAGCGGTAAAAGCAACATTTAGCATATTAACCAAAACATGTAATAAGAATCAGATAATAAATAAGCCAAATACAACAATTATTCCAAGCTCGAATTCTTGAAACCTGAACCAGTGGTTCTGGGTTAGTGGTCCCCAATAGAATCGCCAGAGCTGTCACACCTCCTATTTTGGCTCGCGCCCAAAGGGTCGTAGATGAAATTTTTCCAATTAAAGGACAATCGAAACGAGATTTATAATTAAGATTCAGAGTCACAACTTGAGAGATTTATACTGTCCCAAGTCACTGGTTGAATCCCGAATCGAGGAAAAGATTGACTGTGTTTAATAGTCCGCAAACCAGAAATCCGGATAAGGAATTCTGTTAACCCGGGAGAAGGTGTTAGGAATTATCGAGTTCCGTGGATCTAGCACAGTCGCTCAACTGTCATATTCGGCTTATTTATATGATTTTAGTACATGTTAAACCTATGTGTAAATTTTATCCTTTATCGCTTTTGTTATTATTATTATTATTATTTTAAATAGATATGCAACGTCGCAAAAATGCGTCTCGAACCACGTCACAATAATGTACCCGTACTTGTTGACACATCTGTACTCTTTTGAGATTTGGATTTGGGTCACATAAATGTGCACCCGAATTTAGGGAGGTAATGTTGTTAAAGTACGTGCCTAAAGAGACTAACGCGTTATTATTTAGGGACGGCCGTGAAAATAACTAAACTGCCCATCCCGAAATCTAAGTGTTTCAATATATACATTTATGAGTGCTCTGAAGTTTGGTATTTTTTTTAGTGAGGCTCATCTTATTTTATTATTAAAAGAGCATTCAACTAAAGCAAACTAAGGTTGTTCAAGAAAATTTTCTTAAGCTAGTGATTATTGGAAGGCCATGGCTCATGGAATTTAAACTTAAAACAAAAATAGATTTAATCATTAGAAATTATTTACGACTAATAAATTTACACTATTCTATCCATTTGCATGATATAGGTCCATCTAGTCATTTACAATATTAAACATCACGGGAGTCAAATGAATTCTATATTAAGTAAAGAAAATAACTAGGTGAATTTTTAAAAGCGAACTACTATCCCCACTTTAAAATTAATACTTTAACATGCTAATCCAAGATATCAAACGAGGATCACAGAGATTCTAGCTACTCTCTTTGCAATTTATTAGAAACCTCCAAACAAAGCTTCCATTTATCATGCCAAATCAAAATAGTAGATATATATCTATATATATACACAAAGCTAAAATTAAACTATTAAAAAACATTCAATAATTAAGTGCCCGAGCATTTTCATTTCATGTTTACATCTCAAGGCTACATCACATTAAGCTCAGTTATGTGCCTGGTATTGGAAACAAGAGAAGAGGAAGACGAGAATCAGCAGCAGTAATAACAATACAACAACAGTAAGCAGCTGAGCAGTAACAGGTCAAAACCTAGTTGAATCCCAGAAATACCAACAGTAACAGACTAGAAACCAGTAAAATCAAACCAGAAAATACCAACAGAAATGGACCTTAACCCACAACAATATCAACACAAGCCAAATGAACTCAAAGATACACTAGAGTTACGTAAGATCAGTCTTAGTGTATTTGAACCAAGAGAAATGAAATCAATAAAGCAAAAAGAGAAGCTTCAAATAAACAGTGGGGTTTTCAGCTCTCTAATTCTTAAGGTTTCAAAGTATGGAAGAATTCATCTTTAAAACTTTCTAGAAGAATTGATCCTTCCACCCTCCACTTTTCTAACTCTCTTTCCTTCTATATTTAAACCAAAACTTTTATTCCTTTTCAGCCCTCCTTTTTTCTTTTAAAGTTGTAAAAGGAAAAACTTTTATTATTATCCCCTACTCCTTTTACTTTCCAACTTTTATATATTCTTCTACTATGTGAACACTTCTAACTTTTTTCACTTTTACCCCCATCTCTTTTTCTTTCCAGCCCCTTTTTCCTTTCTTTATATTATTATGTCTTGTTACCCACTACTTTTAAACAAATGAATTAATTTATTGGTTCATTAGCTGGAAAGACTTCTCATAGTTGACCAATTCAAACTTTTACATCCTAAAATACCCATGAAACTACTGAAATTACTATCCCACCCTCATCCTTTTCAATTTGTACCTAGAACGTATCAGTTATAACCAATTTCCCAAATAAAAATCAATCAACAAACTTAAGCTAATTCAGATCAGATCAAATATCCTCAAAACAAAAGATTCAGTGCAACATATATTGAACTAACACACTTCTAGATTACTACTAATAACAGATCTGACATATTCATCTTAATTAACAGACATACTGCAATATGCATTCATAAGTGGCCAAGAATCACATTTCTATCAATCTTCTCGTCCATCAAACAAGTAAGAAACAAAAAAATTTAACATTAAAAGAAAGAAAGCTAATAAGACATAGCGATCAACAAAGAGAATGCAATCTTCATGAGAGAACTAGCTCAACAAAACCGAAGAAGAAGTATTAATGAAATAGCTAATAAAACATGTAAAATAAATCGAACCAAAACAAATGGATTACGAATTCAAACACTTACATATAATTTGAAAGAGAATCGACTTCTACAATCTTAACAATTCTCAACTCATCAAGCCAATAAGAACCATGAACAGGAAACCAAACGAACTACCGGAATCTCAACAACGACCTCAAAACTCGACTCGATTACAAAAATCAAACCATCTCCATTTTGGAACAAAAATCAAAAGATGAAGCGGGTTGTCCGGCAGTGGACTTGGTGTGACAGTGGGGAAGTGGTCATGGGCTTGCTCGGAGATGGCACTGATCATGAGGGGTGAGTTGAGAAAGATGGGTTGAGCTTTCTTGTTTTGGAAGATGAAGATAATGAAGAACGATGCAAATGGCAGGATCGTCACCACAAAACCACTATGAACGATGCTAGTGGAGATGGATGTGGTCTGGAGTGAGGTGGAGGAGACGGTCGTTTGGGACATCGCTGGAGACTGGTTGATGCAACACAGCTGGTCTGAGATGGCAGTGGTTCGGCGGGAATCTGATGGGGTTGACGTTGGAGGTTTGGTGGTTTGAGAGTGGTCGCCAGTGAGGGGTCTGGTTTGATCCATCAATTGTGAAGGACTGTTTGGTTAGGGTTGAATAAGAACGAACAGGGAGGGGGCAGGGGTGTGGCGGCTGGAGGTTGAAGGGTGGTGTCTTTAGGGTTTCCATGTGTTATCTTGAAGAAAAGGAAGGGAGCTAGGGTTTTTTTTTTGTCCTAATTAAAAAATGAGACAAAAATTTGATGGGTTTTGGTTGGGAGTGTTGGACCGGGTCAGGGGAGGTTTTGGGTTGGGTAAGGGTGTTTTTTGGCCTTGTTTGTTTAATTGGAAAGTTTGCCCAATCCGAATTTCCTTCTATTTTTTCATTTGTTTCTTTTTCTTCTTTTTCTTTTTATTTTCTAATTTAAAACCAAAAACCTAGATTAAATTATAACACCAAAATTAACTTAAAAATACTAAATAACTTCTACTAAAAATCATCACACATAATTAAACACCAACTTAAAATAAAGGTCACACAATTTGACATTAAATGCATGTAAAATACATTATTTTTTATGATTTTTTCATTTTTGTAAACTGAACTTAATTACTCTGAGTTGTAAAATAAAATCATAAATGCAAATGCAACATATTTTTTGTATTTTTATTAATTTTAAATAATAAACATGCACAGACAATAAAAATAACACAAAATTCACAACAATTGCAATAAGAATAAAATTATTATTATTAAAACCACCCTTCTTCGTCGTTTTTTCTCGGTGCACGTTAGGTATCGTACGCCTAGCTCATAGCAATGGCGAGAGGGAGGGGCCGAGGTAGGGGACGACGCCGGAAGATTTTGATTTCAACAATAGAGAGAGTGATAACAACCATTAACCAGTCATCTACGGGAAACCAACCACCAGTGTTGCAGCTGAGCAATCTGTCGATCCTTCAAACAAAGGTGAGACTGAGATAACCAGTATGATTTCACAACAACCTAGTGGGCTAAAGGAGACAGATCGAAGCTTTCCAGTTTCGACTAAAGAAGCGTTAGCTCCGAAATCAGATAACCAGTGAAAGGGTACACATGCAGAAGCCTATGCAAGCCCAAACTCAGCCAGTGAAGGTAGTATTGGAGCAATCGGAGGAACTTCAAACAAAATAGAGGCACCAAAGCGGAACTGGCTAACCTCTTTCAGAAAAATAGATTTGCATCTAACGGTATAGCTCTAGAATACATACCTCCGGTAATGATTGAAGGTCAACCAATAGGGCAACTAAACAAAGCAGAGGTGGAGGAGGAAGACTAATTCTACACCAGACCTCCAAATTCAGTTCTGCTTTTGCTCCTAAATCACAAATCTCTTTCTGAAACTAGTCGAACCATCGAAAATCCATTCCGAGCCATCTAACTCATAAGTCAACGTTCGCTTGACTTTTCCAAACTAACTTCCTCTTAAAGACACTAATTGTCTCATTTCTATCCAAAATCCATCCGAATATTCGAATCTATCCAAATACACATATTGAAACATATAATAGCATAAAAAGGGGAAAATGGGGCGGAAATACACGGGACGACGGGTCAGGTCGTTACACTATAGGTAGAAATGGGAGAGAATCCCTTTACAGACATCGAGGAGTACATTGAGGATACTAACACTATTGTACCTCCAGTTGTTGGCGCTGCAACATTTAAAGTTGAACAGAGTTTAATCCTTATGCTCAAAACAGAGGGGTTCTTGAGAAATTCCACAGATGATGATCCAACACAATACCTTAGAAATTTCTTGGGTGTGTGTGCAATGCACAAGCAAAAAATGTCTCTGAGGATGACCTGAGGTTGAGATGCTTCAAGTATTCTCTAGCTGGGGATGCAAGGTAATGGCTTCATAATATGCCACCAAACTCTATCTATTCTTGGCCCAAACTTGTCCGGGCATTTTTTTAGTGGTTCCCGCAAAGTAAAAAGTCTTAGCTGTGGGATAAGATATTCTTCTTCAAGAAAATACAGGGAAATCAGTTGCATGATGCTTGGGATCATTTCAAACTATTTTGTGAGGTCTCCAAACCATGGTTTTCCGTATTCCATGTTGTTGGAAAAATTCTATATGGGTTGAATCCTATGAACCAAGCCATCACCAAGAATACAACTGACGGATCTTTCAAGGACAAATCATTTGCAAGGGTGACACGAATCCTAGACAAAATGACAAAGCACAACCAAGCATGGCACTCCGAGGACTCTATAGGTGGTATTACATATGGTTCACCTTCATTGAGGGACATGATCAAGGAAAATCAAGAGAAGGATCAGGTGATTGCAGGGCTTTCTACAAATAGCAATGTGTTGACAAAGATGTTCACCGAGAATAAAATGAAGAAAGTGAATGTGGTGGAAGATGTGCAGCCCATATTAGATGAGAATTTTAAGGAAGCAAATTATATCAACAACCCTCAAGGAGGGTATCAACGGCAACCCTCCATGGTCAAAGGCAACAAAACCAATGGAGGCCGAACCCGCAAGGGCAAGGCAACCAACAATGGAGAAATGATCAAGGTAGCTCGCACCAAGAAATTGGAACAACAATAATAACTTTGCAAATCGTAGCTCCAACCCTTATGTTCCCCCAAAAGGTCAATATGCAAATCAAGGGTCGTCAAGTGAGTCTAACCTAGAAAGCATACTTGAAAGAGTATTGCAAAACCGAGAAAATTTTGACACACCCATGAGGAACATGACCGAGATTGTTGGCTTTCACACTATATCGATTCAAAAGTTGGAGATGCAGATTAGAGGCCATTCTGGAGAGCAAAACACAAAGAAAAAAGGGCAACTTCCGAGTGACACTATTGCGAACCCAAAGGGTGGTGGAAGTGGTCCAACTTCTCACGCCGTGGAAATAACTACTTGAAGTGGGAAGGTGATACAGAGAGAAATTGAGCAAGTGGTAGTAGGGGAAGAGGCCGAACAAGAAAGTGAAGCGGAAGAGCAAAGGGTTGTTGAAGTCGAAAGGGTTCCAGGAAAAAAGAAGGCGCAATAAGTGAACAAAGAAGTGGTAAAGGAAAAAGTGAAAAAGACCTCAAAAGCTCCGCCTTTTATTCCTAGACCTCCTCCTCTTTTTCCTCAAAGACTCTTGAGAAGGGTTGATGATAGCAAGGTTGAGAAATTCTACGACATTATAAAGCAATTATCGGTGAACATTCCGTTCTTGGAAGCTTTTCAACAAATGCCGGAGTTTGCCAAATATTTGAAGGATTTGATCACCAAAAAGAGAACCACAAAGAATGAGGCGGTAAACATGACTCACTGGGTTAGCTCTATTATTGCCACAACCACTGTCCAAAAGAAGGAAGGCCCGATAGCCTTTACTATTCCATGCACTATTGGGGCGCAGGAATTTGCAAGAGCCCTTTATGACAATGGGGATACCATCAACTTGATGCCATTTTCCATTTACAAGCAAGAGGGATTAGAGATGCCAAGGTCAACAAGCATGAGATTACAAATGGCCGATCGTTCCATTAAGTGACCGGTAGGAATTGTGGATGATGTGATTATGAAAGTTGGAGAATTCCATTTGCCCGCTGACTTTGTAATTTTTGGTTGTGCGGGTGATAAAGAAATCCCTGTCATTTTAGGGAGACCAATTCCTAGCCAGAGGAAGAGCACTCATGGATTTGGAGCGGAACAAAATTAAATTCAGGGTGAATGATGAAGAACTCACATTTCAAGCGAGCAAGGGTATGAAATTATCTCATGAGTATGAGAGCATTTCAGTGATAGATGTTGTTGATGAGGTGGCATATGCGGTCGAATTGAAAATGGATGAACTATGCCTTAGTGCGGCATTGGCGGCTATCTTGGTAAATTTTGATGGTGAAGACATGGATGGGTACATGGAGTCGGTAAATGCATTGGAGGGTCTTGGATCCTGCAGTTATGCTCCAACAGAGCTTTCTCTTGACTTGGAAAATTTGCCACACCCCATGCAAAGTCATCAATCATTGAGCCACCACAACTAGAGCTCAAGCCACTTCCACACTTAAGGTATAAATTTCTTGGCTCTAATGATACTTTATTGGTAATCGTTTCATCTTTGTTAAATGATGTGCATGCAAACCAATTGTTGGAAGCCTTGAAAGAGCATAGGCAAGCCATTGGATGGACCATTGCGGACATTTGAAGGATCCCCGCGGGAATCTGTGAACTAACCTCCAATTGGAAAGCGAGACGAAACCAAGTGTTAAACATCAATGTCGGTTGAACCCATCAATACAAGAGGTAGTAAAGAGAGAGATGATCAAGTGGTTGGATACCGGGGTAGTCTACTCCATTGCCGATAGTTCATGGGTGAGCCCAGTACAATGTGTGCTAAAAAGGGGGGGCACGACCATGATCGAAAATGATAAGAATGAGCTCATCCTAATGAGAACAGTGACCGGATGGCATGTTTGTATCGACTACTGATCGGTGCAGACTCAATCCGAAGAAAGAGTTGGCACGACTACTTAAAACCCAATAGTAGTATCGGGTCGATTTTTTCACAAAGAGCTTCAAATTGGAGTTGAGTATTTGCTAAGCCTAGAAATGCGGTTTAGCTTCTATTTGATCTTCTATTATTTTTGGTTTTTATTTTGTTTAACAAATAAATTTATCAACTACAAGTGTAAACTAGATTATGCTAAGTAATGATACTAGTTGTATGCAATAAGAGAAAAGCACTAGGGTCGTAGCACTCACCTAGGTGGCTAATTAACGGGTGCAGAATTCTAACACAAGGATGATAATTAAGCGGAATATGGAACTCACTCTCATACCTCTCGGTAGAGAGAGTAATTTTTCCCAATTGACTCTCGAGACCAAATGGGTAGGCCAATTTGCCCAAGCAACTTTAAGGTTCAAGTGAGGTGATTACTCTCTCGAGGTTTAACCCGTTACTTGGGACTACCATTCTCATGGGTCCATCCCAAATCCTTGTTGGGTTAATTGTGAGGTCATAGACTCTTTTTCTCAAGAAGAGTTAAGACCCACTAAACTAGACTTAGTGTTTGCAACCACCAAATCTAAGTGAAAACATACAATCAACCCAAATACCAAACAACCAACATCATCCAAGCATTAAGCAAAAACACCCATTAATTACCCATACTAGGAATGAGCCACGACCCTAGCTAATGGGTTTAGCTAGAAATGAAAGATGTGGAAATAGAAGAAATACTAGAAGAAATTAACATAATCATTAACTACAAGCTTAATCTACTTGAATCCACGTTAATTACAAGAGAAAATTGCCTAAAGCAGTCTTATACGAAGTGACTCGTGCTCAGCTGCTAAAAGAAATTTCCCAAATTGACCTAAAAAAGTAAAGTGTTCTGTTTATACTACATAGGAAAAACCAGACAAAAATACCCAGGAGGGTCTGGCGCGGACCGCATAGAAATGACATGCGGCCGCATAGGGCATATGGTCTTTAGATCTGTGATTCTAGACTTGGAGATGTGGACCGCATAGAAAAGCCACACGGCCGCATAGGTTGAATCAAGCGGACCACGTGGAAATGGTGCGGGCGCACATGTTGAATCAAGAGGACCGCGTGGAAATGGTGCGCGGCCGCACAGTAGAAATCGTCCAATTGTTGACTATCTGAACTTTTACCTACGCGGACTGCACTAGTTTGGTATGCGGCCGCGTGGGTCTTTGCCTTGAATTGCTGAGCCTCTGATCACTCATCAGTACGAACCACATGGAAATAGATGCGGTCCGCGTGGATCTTCTTCACTTTTTCTGGTTCTCTGAACTTTTCTACGCGGGCATGTGACAATGTAGGGGGACCGTGCAGGTCAGGCTTGAACTTGGCAGCTTTCAGAACTCTCCCATGTAGCTGCACATCAAAACAGTGCGGTCCGCGCAGATTACTTTTTCCCACTTTCAATAATATTTTGACGCTTGGTAGGTTTCACTCCACTTTTGAGTCGATTTGTGATATGTACCATCTAGTCGCTCAAACCTGCAATCAAGCGCAACTTGTAAGCAATTTAGGGCTAATCTAGAGCAATTTATGCACAAAGCTGACATAAGAAGGGGTAGAAAACATCTATAATTCATAGTTATCAACTACCAAAAAGTTAACAGTGCTACATGCAGGGACCACTTCCCAATGCCTTTTATTGATCAAATGCTTGATCGGCTAGCGGGGAGGTTATTCTATTGTTTCCTTGATGGATATTCCGGCTACAATCAAATCAACATAGCTTTAGAAGATCAAGAGAAAACTACCTTCACTTGCCCATATGGCACTTTTGCTTTTAGCCGGATGCCCTTTGACTTGTGTAATGCTCCGGCCACGTTTCAAAGGAGCATGATGTCCATTTTCTCCGACATGGTAGAGAAATTTCTCAAAGTTTTAATGGATGATTTCTCAGTGGTTGGTGATTCTTTTGAGCATTGTCTTGCCAATCTTAGACAAGTGATTAAGATATGTGAAGAGACCAATCTTGTGCTCATTGGGAAAAATGTAACTTCATGGTGGAGGAAGATATTGTGTTGGGGCACAAAATTTCAAGGCATGACATTGAAGTCGACCAGGCAAAGATTGAGAATATTTCCAAACTTCCTCCACCTACCTCTGTGAAAGGTGTTCGAAGTTTCTTGGGTCATGCCGGGTTTTATAGGCAATCATTAAGGACTTCTCCAAGATTGTTAATCCTATGTGAAAACTCATGTAGAAGGATGCCAAGTTCGTGTTTGATGAGAATTGCCTCAAAGCTTTTGAGGAACTGAAGCAAAGGCTCACCACGGCACCCATTATTGTCACCCTCGATTGGTCAATTCCTTTAGAGCTCATGTGTGACGCCAGTGGTGTATCCATTGGAGAAATGCTTGACCAATGCCACAATAAATTTCTCTACCCGGTCTACTATGCAAGTAAAACTCTCAATGGGCACAAATTAACTACAAGGTAACTGAGCAAAAGCTTCTTGCAATTGTCTATGCCTTCGAGAAATTCCGGGCTTATTTTTTGGGGTCCCACGTGGTAGTATACACTAATCATGCGGCACTTCTATATCTCATGGCAAAGAAGGATGCAAAGCCTTGATTGATTCGATGGGTCTTGTTGTTGCAAGAATTTAACTTCGAAGTCAAGGATCGCAAGGGAACTCAAAATCAAGTAGCAGATCATTTGTCAAGGCTAGAAGAGGCAGGGAGAGCAAAGGGAGATATTGACCAAGGCTTGTGACCAATGTTACTATTGAATGACATTCTTGAATGAGGTTATTATTGGCCTTCCATCTATCATGATGCCAATCAAATGACTAAGGCTTGTGACCAATGTTAACGACAAGGTTCAATCTCCAAGAGGCATGAAATGCCAATGCACTTTGTGATAGAGATAGAGATCTTCGATGTGTGGGTAATTGACTTCCTGTGTCCCTTTGTAAGATCTTGCAGGATGAATTATATTTGTAGCTGTGGACTATGTGTCCAAATGGTTTGAAGCAGTTGCCTTACCAAACAATGAGGCAAGGAGTGTGACTGCCTTCTTGAAGAAAAACATATTCACTCGGTTTGGAACTCTTAGAGCCATTCTTAGTGATGGTGGATCTCATTTCTTTAACAAGGCTTTCTCGGGGCAACTTGAGAAGTATGGAGTCAGGAACAAGGTGGCCACACCTTATCGTCCGTATTCAAGTTGTCAAGTTAAGGTTTCCAACCGAGAAATCAAGAGCATTCTAGCAAAAACTATTAATGTAAATTGGACCAACTGGTCAAGGAGATTAGATGATGCATTATGGCCATACCGCACGACGTACAAGACCCCTATTGGTACTTCTCCTTATTGGTTAGTCTTTGGTAAAGCTTGTCATCTACCTGTCGAATTGGAACACAAGACCATGTGGGCATTGAAAAGGTTAAACTTGGACTGGGCTGAAGCTGCAAATTTGAGGTTAACACATCTCAATGCGGTTCCATGCTTATGAAAGTGCATCTGTTTATAAAGAACAGATGAAGTTTGTCCATGCAAAGAAGATCTTGAAAAGGGAGTTCAAGACAGGTGATTTGGTCTTGCTCTTTAACTCACGGCGAAAATTTTTTCCGGGCAATCTTAAATCAAAATGGTCCGGTCCATTCAAAGTGGCCAATGTCTCTCCCTATCGAGCGGTGGAACTAGAATCGGAAGATGGGTGCCGGACATTCAAGGTAAATGGCCAACACATCAAGCACTACTTGGGCACAGATGGAGAAAAACATTTGGTGGAGTAGCTGGCTCTCAAAGATGGTCCGTGTCTGACCATTGAGTTAATCCAAAGGAACATGCGGCGGTAAATCAAGCACTTCATGGGAGGCAAGCCATGTGTGGTAACACTCTTTTGTTCTTTGAATTTTTAATTTTTGATAGATAGATTTAGTTGAGAAATTTAAAGGTATTAGAGTGCATTGGGTTGAAAAGATCACAACACTTGGTAGGGATGTATAAAAAAAGGGAAGACAAACCACCTTGTGAAGTTTTCTCTAAAGATGTGGTCGCATTTTCACTATGCTGACCGTATATTGATTGCAAACCCAAGCCAAAAGTGTGGTTAAAATTGTGGGTAAAAATGCGCCGAGGTGGTGCACTCTGCAGATCACATTTCAATTATGCGACCGCATTGTGCACCGCATTTGTCACCCTTCAGCATGTCACTTGACCCTACCACATAACACATATGCGATCGCATTGTATGTTATGTGGTGTCCTACCTACCGTAAAGTTGACAAGGTATATGGCCGCATTCTCTTGTCTCTAACTCACTCAAAATAAAAAAAATAAAAAGTAAAGTAAAAAGAACAAAGAAAACAAAAAGAAAAGAACGGGGGTAAACACGAACAACGCAGGAAATCGAATTGTCAAGATTCAAATCGTTTTTGAACAAAGCAATCGATTTGTTCTACTCTACCATGTAGTGTGCACACTAAGCCTCACTAGAATGTACCCATTCCCCACTCTTCTTGTTTACGATTCATATTGGATGCTTGTTGATTCTCATTCATCCCATTATACAAATATGTGTTTGTGCACTGCTATATGTAGTTTTTTATCTATTGTTTACTCGATTATGGGTTGGAAACTATCTGGGGTAATGGGTTGAAGGAAACAGAACCACCATTGTTGAGATGGTAGTTTGAATCTTTAAGATACGAAGACATCTGCGGCCTGCATAGTCGAAATACGATCCGCATTTTGGACGCAAAGCTGAACGCTAGTTCTTATGATGAAGAGGGGGAAATGTGGTGACTTTGCGATCATATAATTGGTTTGCATACCGCAAATTCACCTCATAGCTATACAAAAATCCTAATTTTGAGCCATGCATTTGTGGTTATTCTACGATAGAATTCTCCACTTTGCGATGGGATTTGCGATCGCATTTTGTGATGTATGTTTTGGGCAAGTCCAATCTGCGATGGTTGTGCAGTCAGCATAGTGTTTATATGATCGCATAACCCACCACACACTGATACCCAATTTAGATTAATAGATATGCGACGATTCTGTGGTCTGCATTATGATTTTTGCGACCGCAGATCAGGTCGCATTTTGAGTTCTTCTTTAAATTTGTCTGTTTCTTCTCAGTATTGCTAATGATATCACTCATACTTCACCATTGTGCTGATATGGACCAAAAGAAACACTCATCTGATGCATTAAAATTGGCTTCCACAAGTCGTCAGGAATCACATGCAAAGAGTTTACGGATAGAGGAAAATGTGCCAAGCCCCTCCAGTCTGAGGAGAAGGATATCAGGCCCTCAGTCACTCTAGAGGATGACGAGAGAAAGAAACAAAGATAAGACTTCTAACTCCGATTTTGGGTTGATTGGTCCAGGAAATTATTTAAAGAAGGGCTCGACAAGCGCAAAATCATGGGCGAAAAACAATTGAGCTTGAACGAGCTGAAAGATCAGTACCCCCATCTCATGGAAAACATAAAAGCACGGAGATAGGAGTGCTTCAGTGAGCCACCTACTGAGTGCAATGAGACCCTTGTGAAGGAAGTCAATGCATCTTATGGGGCCTCAATCACTAAGTATCATAAATGCACCATAGTTTTTACTGATGAAGTACTTGTCCGGGGGAAGACTGTCTTCCGTAACATTACTGCCATTAATGAGTTGTACTTCCTGGGTTAGAGAGCAGGCATAGCTGAGTACAATTCCAAATTCACAAATAGGGAATATGAACGTAGGTGGATTGCTTCGGTGATAGCGAAAGGGATTCCGTTTTGATCGACCCTCAGCACAAGATATACAAGGAAGATCTCACAAGAGAAGGTCACTACTGGCTCAGTTTTGATACTTCTCGATTGGCACCAACTCAGAATGAGATTGAAATAGCCATTGAGAATGACCTTCTTAATGTATGTATGATAACTGGTATCAAGATAGATGTTGGAGCTTTGATCTTCCAAGAAATAGGGATCCGAGCAGAACATCATGCCACTTCACTTCCTTTCCCTTGCCTGATCACAACCCTTTGCACAGATGTGAAAGTTCCCCTCATTCCACACTATGAAAAAATCGGGAAGGAGACGAGGGATATTGATATCACTCGTATCACTGATGCTACTACCCCATCACAGGTTCATGTTCAGGATCTGATTGATCTAGAGCACAACGACTTACAGACCCCAGTGAATCCTCAGGTTACAATGGCCTCCACTTCCACTTCCGAACATGTTTCTTCATCTACCACTGTCCAACCTACTATTACCAATCCTGTTTTCTCAAAGCTTGGTCTACTGGCTTAGCATCCTAATGCCAAAGTAGACTAGCTTTTGAAGACCTTGCCGAATCTCATAAAACAATCCCTAGCGCCTATGCAATCCTCCGACATCCCTCCAACAACAACAGTCAAAGTATGAGGATCGCTTGCATCAACTTGAGTTGAGGGTGGAGAAGATAGAGCGGGCTGAAGTCAGTGGGTTGCCTGGCCTCAAGGAAGATGTTGCTTATACGAAGGCCGAACTCCACAAGATGCAGAACCTATAGTTCGATCTATCATTCCTCCTTCCCACAGATAGTGATTTGGTTACAGGCACATCACCCCCGAACTTGGGCCTTGATTTCTCTTCACTTATGACTGAAATTGCTCGTCCTACAGCCGGGACTCCCAATCCTCTAGCTCCTCCTGTACACATTGACATTCCTGATGAATAGGCTTCCAGACAATTGACTAATTCTGAAGATGAGGAGTTAGACCGGCAGTGCCCATCGTGATTCCTGGTCTTCAAGAGGCTTTGGCTCAGATTTTGTCTGTCTTCACATGCCTGGCACAGGAGGTTTCAGCTACTACAGCAACGCCTACTTCTTAGACCGGAGGCGGTTATCAGACCACCGATACTCGCACTCCCAAAGAGGTAATTCAGGGTTACAGACACCTGGGGTAGCTCCACTTCAGCCAGTTGCTCCAGTTTAGCCAGTTGCACCGGTTGTCCCAGTTGTGCCGGTTGCACCAGTTCTAGCTCATGTCGTCCCAGCTATGCCGGATGATGAGCAGCGGCGGTTGGAGAGGTTCGGTAGGCTCTAGCCTCCGACTTTTAGTGGTGCTGAGGGTGATGATGCCAAGGGTTTTCTCTATAAATGCCAGCGCATGCTTCGCACGGCGGGTATTCTGGAGTCAAATGGAGTGGATTTTACCACTTTTCAGTTCACAAGAACCGCACTTACTTGGTTGGAAAAGTTTGAGAGGCGTAGGCCTATTGGGGTAGCGCCCCTCACTTGGCAGCAGTTCTCCATGGTAGTTTTGGAGAAGTATGTGCCCCAGTCTCACATTGAGGAGTTGCATCGTCAGTTCGAGTTGTTTACTCAGGGTGATATGTCAGTGACTCAGTATGAGTTACGGTTTACTCAGCTAGCAAGGCATGCTATGTGTATTATCCCGACAGATAGAGAGAGGATCAAGAGGTTTATAGATGGCCTCAACTATTCGGTCCGTATACTGATGACTAGAGAGAGGGCTACAGCAGCTACTTTTGAGAAGGTTGTTAATGCAGCTCGTCTGATTGAGACAGATCGCCGCCGGAGCGTGTAGAGAGAGATGGTAAGAGGCCTCGAGGTTTTGGGCAATTTCAGCGGTGCTCCATCTAGGGGCCATTTCCAGCTTGGTAGAGGTCGTTCCTTCAAGCCTCCTTAGTCAGGACGCACAGAGTCCAGTGGAGCCTTTTCAGGCTGGGGCCATCAGGGTTTTCAGCAGAGTTAGCCTGCATTGAGTGCTCTTCCAGCTCAGAGATTTGTTCCTGCTCCTTCAGTTCAGGTTCGTCTGCAGCAAGGGGTTCTCATCAGTCACCTTCCCTGACTTCAGTTTGTATCTATGAATGAAGTGAGTTGGGTCACATAAAGAAGCAGTGTCCTCGACCCCGCAGTAGGCAGCCCTAGCAGAGGGATCAGCCATCGTCTTCCACACAGGTTTCTTCAGCTTCTACTCAGACAGCTTGGGGTGGAGGCCAGACAGCCAGAGGTCGCCCCAGGGGCGTGGACCGTACTGGCGGTGGCCAGGCTCGTTTCTATTCCCTTCCAAATCAGAGGGACATTATTGCCTCAGATGCAGTTATCACAGGTATTATCTCAGTCTGCCACAGGAATGCTTCTGTTTTGTTTGATCCCCGATCTACCTATTCATATGTATCCTCTTATTTTACTCATCATTTGGGTACGACCCGTGGTTGTCTTGCCTTGCTCGTGCATGTATCTACCCCGGTGGGTGATACTATTATTGTGGATCATGTCTATCAATCCTGTTTGGTAACTATGGGTGGTCTGAAGACCCAAGTTGATCTATTATTATTGGGCATGGTAGATTTCGATGTAATTTTGGGTATCGATTGGCTATCTCCATACCAAGCTATTCTGGACTGTCATACTAAGACAGTTACACTAGTTGTTCCGGGTATTCCGAGGATCGAGTGGCGAGGCGTGACTGACTATGTACCCAGTAGAGTGATTTCTTTCTTAAAAGCCCAACGGATGGTTGGCAAAGGGTGTTTATCATATTTTGCTTGGGTAATCCTAGATAAGGGGTTCATTCGCCCGAGTGTCACCTTGGGGTGCACCGGTGTTATTTGTAAAGTAGAAAGATGGAACGATGAGAATGTGGACTACAGGCAACTGAATAAGGTGACAGTGAAGAACAAGTACCCACTACCTCGTATTGAGGATTTATTTGATCAGCTTTAGAAGTGAGGGTATTCTCTAAGATTGACCTTTGATCAGGCTATCATCAGCTAAAGATTTGGGTGTCAGACATTATGAAGACAGCTTTCAGGACAAGATATGGGCACTACGAGTTTCTAGTGATGTCTCTCGGGCTGACTAATGCCCCAGCCGCGTTCATGCACTTGATGAACAATGTGTTTTGTCCTTACCTGGATTTTTTTCGTGATTGTGTTTATTGATGATATCCTGGTATATTCGCGTAGGAAGGAGGAACACGTACACCACCTGAGGGTGGTCTTACAGCGCTTGACAGAGGAGAAGCTCTATGCAAAATTCTCTAATTGCGAATTCTGGCTTAATGCTTCTGGCACATGTGGTGTGTAGTGATGATATTCAGGTCGACCCAAAGAAGGTTGAGGCAGTGTAGAGTTGGCACAGACAGTCCTCAGCTACTGAGATTCGGAGTTTCCTTGGGTGTTGGCGAGTGTGATCTCCAGGTCTTCTTTGTATGGCTGCATCAGAGAGAGACAGTATGATGACCCACATTTTCTTGTCCTAAAGGACAGGGTCCAGCATGATGATGCCAAAGAAGTTACCATTGGGGATGATGGCGTATTGCGGATGCAGGGCCAGATTTTCGTGCCCAATGTGGATGGTCTCTGGGAGTTGATTTTAGAGGAGGCTCATAGCTCGCGGTATTCGATTAATCCGGGTGCCGCGAAGATGTACCAGGATTTGAGCCAGCACTACTGGTAGAGGAGAATGAAAAAGGATATTGTGAATTACGTGGCTCGGTGTCTCAACTGCCAGCAAGTTAAATACGAGCACCAGAGACCCGGTGGTGTGTTCCAGTGGATGGGTATTCCGTAGTGGAAACGGGAAAACATTACTATGGATTTTGTGAGTGGTCTTCATTGTACCTCGAAGAAGTTTGATTCGGTTTGGGTGATTGTGGATAGGCTGACTAAGTCCGCGCACTTCATTCCAGTATGTACTACCTATTCGGCGGAGACGTTAGCAGAGATTTTTATTCGGGAGATTATACGATTGCATGGGGTCCCAGTTTCTATTGTATCAGATAGGGGTACCGTTTTTACTTCCCAGTTTTGGAGGACTTTTCATCGAGAGTTGGGCACACAGCTACAGTTGAGCACAGAATTTCATCCATAGATGGACGGACAGTCTGAGCGCACGATTCATAAATTGGAGGACATGTTACGTGCATGTGCTATTTATTTTGGGGGTTCTTGGGTGGAAATCTTGCCACGTGCGGAGTTTGCACTTAACAACAGCTACAAATCCACCATTCATATAGCACCATATGAGGCCTTATATGGGAGATGGTGTAGATCTCCGGTTGGTTGGTTTGAGACCGGCGAGGCTAGATTATTGGGGACAGAGTTGGTTCAGGATGCTATAGAGAAGGTGAAAGTAATCCAGGAGAGACTTCGTACGGCTCAGTCGCGTCAGAAGAGTTATGCGGACCTGAAGGTTTGAGATGTATATTATGCTATGAGCGAGAAGGTCTTGTTGAAGGTTTCACCTATGAAAGGCGTTATGAGGTTTGGAAAGAAAGGGAAACTGAGTCCAAGGTTCATCGGACCTTTTGAAATACTTAGGAGAAGTGGGGAGGTGGCCTATATGCTTGCCTTGCCACCAAGCTTGTCAGTAGTTCACCCGTGTTTCATGTCTCTATGCTCTGGAAGTATTTTGGGGACCCGTCTCATGTGTTAGACTTCAGCACTATCCAGCTTGAAGAAGACTTGACCTATGATGTGGAACCGGTGGCTATTTTGGGTTGTCTGGATCGAAAGTTGAGATCAAAGGACATATATTCGGTGAAGGTGCAGTGGAGAGGTCAGCCCGTGGAGGAAGCCACTTGGGAGGCTGAGCAGGAGATGCAGAGCAGATATCCTCACCTATTTGATACTCCAGTTATATTTCTTGACCCACTCGAGGACGAGTGTTTATTTAAGTTAGGGAGGATGTAACGACCTGACCCGTCGTCCTGTGTATTTCCGTCCCGTTTTTCCATTTTTATGCTGTTATATGTTTCAATATGTGTATTTGGAGAGTTTGGAGTAATTCGGATGGAGTTTTGATAGAAATGAGACAATTAGTCTCTTTAAGAGGAAGTTAGTTCGGAAAAGTCAACCGAACGTTGGCCTATGAGTTAAAGGTCTCGGAATGGATTTCCGATGGTTCGACTAGTTTTGGACGATGATTTGTGATTTAGGAGCGAAAGCAGAATTGAATTTGGAGATCCGGTGTAGAATTAGGCTTGAATTGGCTAAGTTAGAATTTTGGCGAAGTCCGGTTGATAGGTGATATTTTGATCTGGAGTCGGAATGAAATTCTGATAAGTGAAGTAGCTCCGCTAGGTGATTTTTGATATGTGTGCAAATTTTCAGATCATTCAGAGGTGATTAGGTTGGGTTTTGGAGCAAATGCAAGTTTCAGAAGTTTTGGTTTAACTTAGGCTTGAATTCGTAGAAATTGGATGATTTTAATGTTTATGATAGCATTTTTATATTGCGAGAAAGTTTGAATAAAGTAATGGGACATATTTATGCATTTGGTTGGGGTCCCGAGGGCCTCGGGGTGAAATCAGATGATAAAAGCGAGGATTTTTGGAAATGCAGCAGATCTATTGGCCAAGCTTCTAATATTTCTGCGAAAGCGGAAGAATTTCGACAAAAGTGGCTACCGCAGACGCGTTAAATCGACCGCAGAAGCGGTCTTGGGCAAGTTGGGCGACCGCAGAAGCGTCCAAGTTGTCGGGTAAGCGGGGACCGCGAAAGCGGCTAAGGACCGCAGAAGCGGTGCCAGTCGAGACAAGGGATACCGCAAAAGCGGTCTATTGACCGTGGAATCGACCACCGCGGAAGCGGTCATTGTATCGCGGAAGAGGAATCGCAGGGCATTAAAAAAGCAGTGTTACAAATTTCATAAGTTAAGAAAACACTTTTGGACTTCGAGGAGAGACGATTGTAAATGATTTTGAAGAGGGTTTCGAGGGTTTCTTTCAGGTAATGATTCTTGGCCTTGAATTATGTCCTTATGGGGTAAAATAGTAGATTAAACAATGAAAATTTTTTGAGGCCAAAAATGGGGGTTAGGGCTTGAAGCCTAAGAGAGAGTAAAATGGTGATTTGAGAGGGTAAACCAACTCCGTTTTTTGACAAACCGTATATTTACAAACTCGTGGCGAGACGAGGAATCCAAAATTATAACTTTTTGAATTTTTTGAGAAGTGGGCCCAGGGCTCGGGTTTTACCAACTTCGCGATTTTTAATGTTTTTCTAATAATTTCAATTGGGTGATGTCTATTTAGCCTATAATAACCTATTCGTTATGATTTTGAATAGATTCGACGCTCGTGGGAGAAGATTCGAATGGAAAGGGTATTGCAGACCAGGCTACGACCAGTTAGAGGTGAGTAGTTTGTATAGATGTTGGCCTAAGGGTTTGAAACCTTGGCTTATCACATCATGATGCTATGTTAGGCGTGACTCGCACCCCATGGCAAGTGCGGTGTTGTAAATGATTGGGGATTGTGCATTGGTCCATCCCGTGAGTTAAATAAACTATTGGCGTCTGATACGCACATTATGTGGTCGATAATTGGGCTTAATGCCATGTTTGGGGCCTTGTGCCGATCTGTAGTACTCGTCTAGGGTGAATATATGTGGTATGACATGATGGCTTAGTCATTGGTCTCAGTCCTATAATTAATCACCGAAATTGAAATACTAAGTCACCATTTCTTTTCCTGAAATCAAATAGTTAATTATATTCTTCCTAAGAATTGGAAATTGGAAAAATAGGTTGAAACTGTTTATGTGACTCATGTGCATATTGTGGACTGAGTTTTGGTCAGCTGCACGATCCGTAGAGGATATATATATAATGATATTGCGCTTGGGCTGAAGGAGCCCCTTCGGAGTCTGTACACACCCCCAGTGAGCGCCGTCGACGTTAAATCATATGCATGGTTGGCTCGGGCTGCACGCTGTAGCGTATTCATGTGCATTGCATGGCATCCTTATCTGATACTTGTTTGATGTTGTGATACTATTATGTTTTTAGCATGTAGCTAAGTTATAGGATTGTTAGTTATAGCTTTACGTTGTGGTACCTTGTGAATTTCTTACTTTCATTCATTTTCTGTACTTATTATTCACTGAGTCGGTAGTACTCACCCCTACTCCCTGCACCTTGTGTGCATATTCAGGTACACCGGAGACTTAGCTGAGTCTCACAGTCTCCATAGATGTATCAGAGTCGTTGAGGTAGTTGCATGACGTTCGCAGGGCCTGGCTGCTCTTCATTATTTCTCCATTTGATTATTATTATTATATACTTTTCTAGATATTTTGGTTTTAGTATTCGGATTCTATTACTATTAGTCCGTTTGTTAAGAGGCTCTAGACTCGTGACCCCAGATCTTATGGGTGTGTTATCAGTTTTCATACTTATCTGTATTATACTATTAATATTCTTGGATTGTTATTTTTAAAATTGTCGGTTTTGAGACTTAATTGTTAAATCAAAGCGACTGTTGGTTAGCCTTACCTAGCTTTAGGGCTGGGTGCCATCATGACCGGGTTTGGGTCGTGGCATATACATCATCTCCATATTCTGACATGTTTTCGTATCAACACCAAGCAAAGTGTGATGGAATAGAAATAAACATTAAGTAAAGCACACACTAAATGGTAATTTTGAAAACTGTATTCCCCGGCAACTACGTCAAAATTTGATACACTCAAATTATATTTTAATAATTACTGTAAGGCGGTCGATGTCAAATATTATAACCCAATAAGGTTGGGATCGAATCCCACAGGGAAAAGATGTGAAAAGGTTACTCTAATTGCTCGATTGAAGTCATAATTCTATTCAGTTAAAGGTAACAAGAGTATGAATTAATAGTGACAAGAGTATGCGTTGAGTTTATTTTGAAGTATGACTGATTGGAATATTGGTATGTAATTAATTAGATTAAAGAAACCAAGGTTGTATCCCCTTTAATTAAATGTAATGATATCGGTGTTAATATGATATATTTCTAATGGAATATTCTTTTGATATGCAAATGATGCCTAAATGACTACCCAAAATTTTCCCAATAGTTAGATAGTATTTTCTCTTTATGATTTTTTCAAATATACAAGAGTTGCAATTAAGAACCATCATTATATGCCAAATAAAATCCAATTATTCCTAATTGATTCTATTAACAATGTTTAAATACATGAGTATTTGATATTTATTTTTACCAAGTTCTAACCCGCTTTTCCAAGAAAAGTAAGAATTTAATGGCACTTGTTAATGTTTGCAACCCACCAATAATAAATGAAGAGTGAGAAGTAAATAAATATCAACCAGCCATTATATATATGGTAATGGATGTTTAATATATATATATATATATATATATATATATATATATATATATATTAAACACCCATTAACATAACACTCATTAGGGTCCACAACCTTAATATATAAAGTTAGCTACTCATACTACAATACTAAAGCCAAAGACTATTTAATGCCATAAAGCTTACAAAGTGAAAATTCTTGATCGGAAAGCTTTCAAAACTGAAGAGTATTTATGTCTTGGAATGTAGCTCAAAAACTAGACAAGATGAGCCCCAAAAATCCTCATAAAATTATTTATAGTGGACTCAAAATCGGAAAAGAAAACGGATAAAAATATCCTTTCAAGTCAGAAATGCGACCGCATTCTTGTCGCAAAGCGTACATGCGGTCCGCATTTTGGACGTCCCCATCGTAGTCTGAAACCCTAATTTTCATATTTTCATCGTAGTCCAGTTCTACGGTTCGTATTGTAGAAATGCGATCACATTTTGCATCGCATATTCGTTCTTCCACAACCTTCATGGTTGGTTTGCGGTCCACTTTGCGGCTCGCATGCAGGTTTTGCGATCGCAAAATGGACCACCTTCTTGACTTGAGATTTTTTCAGAACTCTGCTTTTGTGTGCGGTGTGGGTGTCAATTATGCGGCTCGCATAAGTGATCTGCGACCATGCGTCGCAGAACCTTATTTTTGCTACATTTTACTCTTTTCTTATCTCTTTGCTTTTATTTTCATGCTCTTGGGTCCGTAATCCTTATGTACTGTAAAAACACCAAAATTACATAAGTAAAAGAAGATAATTATATTAAAACAAGCTAAAATTAAATAATTAATAATAAAATGTACCGAAATTCCCCGGCACATCACAGTACGCTGTGGCTGAAGGTAGACGCAGATTCAACAAATATTACGTTTGGAACACAATCTATTCAAAAAATACAACTACTCCAACAGCAAGATAACAAAATTTAAAGGTTAAAACTTAAAAAAACTCATCGACTTTAAATTGAGAATTCGTCTGTGCATCGTTGGTCCACAAAACATAAGGACTGAGAATTGGATGTAAATACATAGATAAGTGAAATAATTGTCTTCTTTTTCCTGTTAAACTTGGGATCTACACGAAACAGCAGGCTGAATTTATTATTTTCCTAATTGATATATATATATATATATATATATATATATATATATATATATATATATATATATATATATATTGAGTGAATAGCTATTTAGGTCAATTCATTAATTAAAATAAGAATTATTAATGAATAAATTATGTAGCTCAACAAAAACATTATCGCTAAATTTAGCGAGAGATTGTTAAAAAAACTATTAGCTATGAGCAATTTAGCAATAAATCAATGATAAAGTTCGTAACTAATTTTAACTTTTGTAGTTATCTTTCTTCAAATGCTTCCATTTTTATCGCATGTGAAGGTAAATCTGCACGAGCTGGATGAGAGACTTTATAGGAGTTCGAAACTGAAATGATAATTATTTGGACACAAAGCATATTTTTAATGTTAAAAAAATTTTGCACAAATACATAATTCTCAGTACCATACTGCGAATTACTTTAACAAAAATTTTGTCGTTAAAGCAATTCGGAGCATTGTATTGTAAACTATTTAAAAAAAAATTTAATCTAATTTGCAGTACTATACTGTGAATTGCTTAAACGCAGTATAGTACTGCAAATTACATATTAATTGGGTCTCGTTCTGAAGAACTCCTACAAAACGCAGTATTATACTGCAAAGTATACTGAAACATATTGTTTTCCTACTTTTTACTCTGATTTTTGGCCATACCAATAATTTAACTGACATAACAATAATTAAATATATAAAATGTAGTATTGTACTGCGAATTCCTTTAAAAAATTCTATACCCCAAGCTCGGACTTGCTTATTTATAGGCGTTTCAATTTTATGAAAATTCATTCAACACTTAACTTAAAACATACTTTCATACTTCTCTCTTCTTCTTATAAATCATTTTTCTACAATGTCTGAAGTGACAAAAATAAGGATTCCACTATATTGGGGGGGTGAGGATGTGGTGGAGAATAACTCTGTGAGGTATAGCTCACCTCCACGGTGGCATGTTAAATTGCTGCTTACTCTGGAGTACTATATATTGATATCGTTGTTACGTAAAAAAATGAGTGAGAGAAGACGTTCGGTTAACCTCAAAGTAACCAATTGATTTCTGTATTTAGTGACTCCGCAGGGGTTTGCTTATTATTGTGAGTTTAACATCGAGGATGATGAAACTCTTAGAGATTTTTGGTGATTCCTGATGAATACAGGGAATTTATTGTAATAATATTATTGAAAATACACTTCAAGGTGGAAGACGTTCCCAGTAATGAGGGTGTGCATAGCAGGGATAATCCCCAGTCATTGGGTGGTTATTCTGGAGCAGTTTTGCCGGACAGATTGATGATGAAAGAGCTTACCTTGATTTAAACTTGTCACCACTAGCGAATGAGCAGCAACAAAATAATTTTTCGACTTTATATAATCAACAAGACAACTGGTGAACTTTAATTTTACTACGCTTTAGCGATGCTTATTTTATGTTTTAATTGAAATTATATTAACACTCATATTTTTCATAGGGTGTACCGTTCTGATATGAATTTTACAAGTTATGACCCCGCACCTAGATGGAATATGCGTAGCTTTGGAGTATTGGACCATGGTGGTCCATTCGGGAGTCATCACCAACAAAAAAATATCCATCATGAAACATCAAGACAGTACAACTTGTACGTAAAGTGATATAGCGTTATCTAAAATATTTTTCTGGAGTTTTGGGTAACTTATCTTTTTGTTATTTTTGTGCAGTGAAAATGAGCTTCTTGAAGCTCCTGACCTGACACAGTTGCCCATAGACAACGTATTTACTCATGATTTGGCAGATGAGCAGAGTCAAGAAGATGATAGTAATTATGACAATAATGCGGATGAGTCTAGGGATGACACACCCTTCCATGATGGGGGTGATGATGATGAGGAGGAAGTGAATATTGAACCTGAGCTGACGAGGGAGAATGTTCCTCCACCTCCAACTAGACCAAAACTGTACGAGTCCCACGTGCCATTTCATGAGCGGAATATTTCCTACCTTGATAATTTGTCAAGCATGCCGAACGTGGATGCCCCCATAAGTTATGATGATGAATAGTGGTTACAGATGTGGGATGAGTCTAGACCTGCTTTTCTGACAAAGGGCATGTATTTTCCAGATAAAGCTCGCCTAATTAGGGTTATAAAAATCTACAGTATAAGAGAGTGCCGTGAGATGATAGTAAGTGAGTCAACTACGGAGAAATACAAGGTTGTATGTCGTAAGTGGTTTTTGGGTTTTCATTGGATGTTGCGTGACCACGAAGAAATCCAGTTTTTGGAAAGTTGGTAAATATATTTGTGAGCACAGATGTGAAATGAACACATACAATGAGAATCACTTCAACTTGGATGTGGACTTGATTTCTCTTCTCTTGATTCTATATTTGGATGTGTCCATTAGGTTCAAGATTTAAGATCATATTATAGCCTTCCACCAGGAGTATAGTTGTACTATAACCAAAAGAAAGGCAACTCTCGGTCCCAAACGTGCCTTTGAACTTATTTATGGCGATTGGGATACGTCTTTTTAAAATCTGCCCAGGTACATGGCCACACTGCAACACTTTAACCCCGGGACTGTTGTTGAATGAAGGCGTGAGCGGAGTCTGGACAGACCCGAATATATTTTCAACTATGTGCTCTGGTCATTTAAACCGGCAATTGATGGTTTTGTCCATTGTCGTCCTGATATTTCCATAGACGGTACTCATGTCTATGAAAAGTATGATATTAAGCTTTTGATTGCAGTTGCAGTAGATACCAACGGGCAAATATTTCCATTAGCTTTTGCTATATGTGCCAACGAAAGTGAAGAGACGTGGACGCTTTTTTTGAACCACTTAAAGCAGCACCTTGTCAAACAGCGTTCAAGTATTTGTCTAATATCTTATCGGCATGGTGGTATTTTAAGTTTTGTACGTCACTTTCTTGAATGAAAGAAACCATATGCATACCACCGCTACTATGTGCGGCACTTGAAGGTCAATTTTCAGAAGAAATATCCTGACAAGGCCTTGCATGACTTAATGTGAATGGCTGCAACTGAGCACCAGCAGTGCAAATTCACGAGGCGCATAGAAGCGATCCGGCAAATAGAACTAAGAGCCTATTCTTGGTTGATGGGGCATGAGCTTCACAGGTGGACATGCATGCTGATGGCGGCACACGACGGGGATCCCTCATAACAAATATGTCGGAGTCATTCAACGGCTTGTTGAAGTTTGCCCGTGGACTGCCTGTCATTGCCATGGTTTGTATGTCATTCAAATAGAGTGGGAAGAGGTTTGTTGAAAGGCATGCAGCTTCATCAGCATTGATGGACCGGGGTGTTGAATTTATGCCAATACCCATGAGACGATTTGAAAGGTCCAGGAGGAGAGCACAGTGGTATTTATTTCTTCAGTACGATCATGAACGAGATGTATTTGAAGTTAAGACAGCTATTCGCGGACACCGTGGGAATAATCTACAGACGGTGAATGAAAATAGAATGGTGTGTTCATGTGGGAAATAGATGCCTTGAAGTGCTTTCAACAAGTTGGATATGGGGAAACAAACTATATTGATAGGCAATAGAATGTTGTTGCATGCATTGACACGTATAGTGGAAAGCTGCAGCCATTAGGTTCTAAGCATTATTGGCCGCCGGAATCTTTTAAGATGGTTTGTAACAAGGACTATTTGCGCAAGCTGCAAGTAAAAAAGAGAATGCACATACGGAACCAAATGGATGTTGGTGACACCGTTTATGCACGTAAATGTGGCATATGCTCATAAACAGGACACGGCCATTGTAAATGTCCTTCAGGTAGTGTGCGTGGCGGTGGTAATCCTGGTGCAAGTTCGTCTAATGTATCCAAGTATCAAGGATACCCCTAGTCTTTTATTTTGGTATTATTTTTTATAATACATGTCTGTACTTGTATTTGTTTCAATATATGTGAAATAAAATAAATTTTCACAATCTTGTTACATCTTTGTTTTAACGTTATATTTTGATATGGTTGTTAAAATTTTGAACTTTTTTTTGTTTGTAAACATGACCAAGAATGTGGTATAAAAAATTCATATTAAAAAATAAATTATATATGTAAAGCGCGATACAATAATGTGTTTTATCAATTGTCTTGTCGTTCCCAAAAAATTGTAAAGCGTGGTTCAAAAGCTTGAATTATTGAAGAAAAAACTTTTTTTTGGCAGAAAAATTAAATATGCAAATCTCACTATAATACTACATTTTGTTGAGTTTCCATGTCGTTTTGAACAAGCTGAAAAACCATTTGAAAATCCTATTTTATTATCAAAAGAATTTAATAAGTAAATCGCAGTATAATACTACGCTTTGTTGAGTTGTCATGTCATTCTAAAAAAACTGAAAACCATGTGAAAACCTAATTTTTTATCATAAAATTTTAATATATAAATTTTTGTTCAAACACAATTAATATAAAATTATTGTTTCCAGTATTTACATAATGCACTATTTAAATAAAGAATAAACATAAGTAAATCAGTGTGTCCCGTAGCCTTTGTGCTTCAGTGTTGCTGTTGGCCTGAATCGCATCCCCTGTTACACGGGTACACAATCTAGATAATCATCATCAACTAGCCGCCTATTTATGTGAGGATGTGAAGCCGCATCGACACTGTAGCTGGATGGATCAGAAGAATAGGATGTCGCATCGTCAGCAACCTAAAAAACAAGTAGTAATCTTAGCATCCGAAAATGTATTATTTTGATTTTTGAATTAAGTAATAAAATATTTTCTCACCATGGTCTCGTCGGCCTCCTAGGTATATGCATCTCTAGTCTGCTCATCACCTGATGTAGAGGCCTCATAGATGTGTTGGGATGAAGACTTCATAAGAAAGTAAAAATTAATTATTGTTGACTCATTATGGAAAAGAATTTAAATTAAAATTTTAAAGTAATACAAACATATTGCCGTATGTGGTAGATACGCATGAACCGCCGGGGATGAGGGATAACTCACCTACGCCCGTCATACACGTCCCGGGTGGGTCGTTCCTCAGCTGCGGTAGATGGACATGCAAAGTACTGATCCACATCCCCGTCGACTGTACCCGTGATCGATAATGCTCCTGAAGGGGTGACCTGCGATGCTGGCAAAGATACATGAAGACCATACGACAACATGCTGCTGGAAGGCTCATTTGCATGAGGCATATAACCCTGCTGATTCCTCAGCAAGTGGGTCGGCAGGTACCTCAACGCCCCCTTACTGGGCACCACCTCCTCATCGTCCCTCGCGACCCCATAGGACACCCCTGACTCGAGGGGCACCCCTCTCTCGTGCCCTATCCCTGCCTCGTGGAACTGCCCTACCCCGATGGTAGGTTTGTGGCGCCGCATACTGAGCCTCGCGGTCCAACCTCTCGGCATATCTCACCTGCAAAAGTGTCAGACGAGCCATCTGTGCAACTGCCGGCCATACTCAACCACTTTAGGGATGTCGGTACGCTGATGCTTCTCATGTCCTAACTAGTAGAGCCGATTATCATGACCCAAACCCGGTCGTGGTGCCGCCCGGCCGCGAGGCTAGGCAAGCCCGACCAAACAACAATTAAGAACGGCATCCCAGCCCAAAGAGAAACAATTTAGGAATAACCAGCGAAATTAAATAACAAACTCCCAAAACAAGGGGTAATTCATACCCAAGAAAAACACAACTGAATAATAATCCTCCCAAAAACCGAGGAGTCACGAGTCTAGAGCCTCTAACAAAATAGAATACAAGTCTGAACGGAAATGATACAGAGTTTGATAAAATAGCAAAAGAACATGACTGATAGAGAAAGAGTAAGCGGTCATGTGCACGCTGGCAACTACCTCAATACTCTTAATAGCTCGAGAAATCAACAGCAGTAGCACTAAGTCTCTGGAGCACCTGAATCTACACACAAGGTGCAGGGAGTATGGGGTGAGTCTACCAACTCAACGAGTAATAAGCATGACTAAATACCCGAAAGTAGGAAATCGACAATAAAGCACAGAGTAAAGCTAGTTAAACAGTTCTATACAGTACAAGTCTCAGATATATCCAAATAAAGCAATAGTAAATAAATGCATGAGATGCAATGCAATGCATGACCACTGCGAAACGTGCAGTCCGATCCATTTGGTACCTGCGCTCACGTGGGGGTTCAGACTCCGGAGGGGCTCCTACAGCCCAAGCGCAATATCATAGTAACATACGCTGCGGCGCACAGCCTGATCCACTATCAGTCCAGCTACATGCATGCAAGCCTCACAAGCACATATATCTTGCCATTGTTAGTTCAGTTTATTAGAAATATTAGGATTAGGTGTCAAACCTCAGTATTTACCAAATCATGTTAAACAGTGTTTTAGTGCAGGATTGATGTCATGAAAAGATGCTATAATGCATAGAAACAGTGATAACGATCCTCACGGGATCCAAATAACCGGCACGTAGCCCAAATATATTCATAACCATCCAAGTAGGAGGTTTACCAGCCCATCTATTGCCAACAACACCGTATAATGACACTCGGTCGGACTAAGCCATAGTCCCCAATCATAATCCACCCCGCACTCACAGTAGAGTACGTGTCTCGCCTCAATATAGCGTCACAATATGATATAGCGGGGTTTCGAACCCTCGGGTCATCATCTACACCCATTACTCACCTCAAGCCAGACGCAAACTATATCGTAATGCTTTTTCCTCGGGAATCAACCTCCGCTGATGCCAAACCTGCTCAAAACCAATAGGAATACATCAAAATAGGCTAATGAAACATAACCCGATCGAAATATCTCGAAATACACCCAAAAACATGAAGTTGGCAAAACCCGAGCACCGGGACCACTGTTAGAAATTATGAAATTCACATTTTCAAAATCCTCGTCTCGCCACGAGTCCATACATATCAAATTTACAAGAATCAGAGTCCATTTGACCCCTCAAATTAACAATTTAAAGTTCACTTCGGTTTCAAGCCCTAACCACCATTTTTACATTAATGACCTTGATTTCTAAGTGTTTAATCCATGGTTTAGCACCATAATCACATATTCGAGGTCTAAAGATCATACCTGAAGAATCCCCTTGAAAATCTCTCCAAACCTCTCTCAATCGCCTCAGCCTGAAGTTCTATTGTTCTTCTCCTTTTCAAAATATTAAACTCTCTGATTTCATTAAAACTAGACGATTTCCGCTTCGGTATTTTTCCGCTTCAGCGGTCCTCGTTTCCGCGTCCAATTGACTGCTTCTGCAGTCTGCCCATTTCTTCAGCGGCCGTTTTTGTGGTCGAACTACCATTTCCGCGACTCCCGCGTACGCGGTCCCTTTGGCCACTTCTGCGGTCTTTGGCTTCCCCCTTGGACGCTTCTGCGGCTTATTGTCCGCTTGTGCGGACACCGCTTAAGCGGTCTCCCCGCCGCTTCCACGAAAATACCAGAAGCAGCAACCATTTTTCAATCTTAACTCCAAAAATTTCTTATTTAACCATCCGATATCACACCGAGGCCCCCGGGGTCCAAACCAAAAACACAATTATGACCAAATACCTCATTCAAACTTGCTCGAGCCATAAAAGCACTAGCTTAAACACCAAAATCATCAAATCAAAGCCTAAGACAAACATGAACTTCTCAAAATCTCATTCGATTCCGAAACCAACCAAACGAAGCCCGAATGACCTGAAAATTTGCAGACATATCCAGAATCACCTAATGAAGCTACTGCATTTCTCGGAATTCCATTCCAACCTAGATCAAAATCTCACCTATCAACCGGAATTCATCGAAATTCAACATAGCCAATTCAAGCCTAATTCTACACCGGGCCTCAAAATTCAATTCCGCCTTCTTTCCAAGGTCACTAAATACCATATGAAACTTTTTGAATATCAGGAAATCCATTCCGAGCCCTCTAACTCATAAGTCAACATACAGTTGACTTTGCCAACTTAAGCTTTACTTAAAGAGACTATTGGCCTCATTTCTAACCAAATTTAACCCAACACACTTCCAACTCACCAAACATATATATCAACACACGGGGAAGCATTATACGGGGATAACGGGGCTGAAATACGGAAAACGATGAGTCGGATCGTCACATCCTCCCCAACTTAAGTAAACGCTTGTCCTCTAGCGTACCTAGAGTTGTACTAGAAGCAACCCAATAACCACACGACATTACCAGTCATATGATCGGGGTGATCCCACGTTACCCTAACTCACATAGGTACCGATAACACAACAAAGCTGAAATTTCACAATCCATCTGGCCCATAAATCGTAGAACCACACTGCACTATCCGAAATCACACACAAGATCAGAACCTCGCATCTATACTCAGAATCAATAAGAACCAGCTGTAATAACCCATACCTGCAACCTCAGGAGAATTCATACAACATACACCACATTCCAACACTCGGAACAATAGTCTCTATTCACAGCAGTTACCTACAGTACTCAATTACCAATAGGAAACCTCTTATCTAGCTAAAGTCTTATTCCAACACTTTCGCATATTTCCAACGATCACTAAAACACGCAACAAACCGTAGCAGTTCTTCAGATCAACCATTCACGAAGTCACTTCCAAGTTGACTATTAGCACAAATGATTTTTCGGGCCAAACGTCGATGTTACCACTCTAACCAGCTGAAATAAAATCTGCTCATACTTATTAGTAATCCAACGATCACCTCGAATCTATCACACCACTTCTGGTGATATGGTGCCTCAATACAAGCCTAAGACACAATTGCATAATACACGCGCCAATAAGGAACAGTCTATATATACAAAAATCAGACAAATGACTCAACCAGAAGAGTTATACCTCACGCTCATCAATACCTTCACAAAACCAAACTGAGACCCCATCTCACATCATAGGAATAGAGTACCTGAATCCTCCTCGAGAGGTCATAACTTCACGTGGACTCGTCACAACACGCGATCCTATCCCAACACCATTACACATGAAGCGCCTCGTGTTACCATGCTCAGTAGACAGCCATGCATAGATCTATGCCTGAAACCAAATTACCCCTCACACTCACGGTGAAACAAGTAATATACCCCATTCAGTCCTGAAAGGGCACAACCGATACATTATCCTCCTAGCAATTCTCAATGCGGATTTTTCTCAGAAGCCGGGAAGCAAGGAATACAAAACAAAACATGGAAAGCTCTTCTCAACCTCACATTGTTGCGACATCCAACCCGATCTAGATAACATACTCGTGGCGGCGTGCCGCCAGATCTACACAATATCACACATAGGGAGGTGCACATCGAGCCAACTTTTCTCACAATAACAAAATACCAACATCGGTCGAAGAAGCTGAGTGCATAAAGATATCTTATTAGCGTTGTAAGCTACAAAATTCCACTCCCACTACTATGACTCATGACGAAGTCGCACGACATGGTGCCTAGCACCTGATAATTACTGAAATCCACAGTCTCGCGCGGCAACATGCCCGACTGAAAGGACGCATCTGAAAAGTCCCTCAATACAGGAACCAAAATCAGTGGTAGAAACCTCTATACTGAAACCCGTCTCAAAGGCCCAATTAAGGAATCCAATTCTTCCCAGATGACCGCTAGTCTCTGGAACACAACCATCCAGCTAGAACATAGTCTGATACACCCCGCCACGTAACCTGTGGCATTTACCAACATTACTCATAGCATAATCGTTTAGAATAATCCGATACTGAGACAATCACTCTACATCCCCATAACATATCCAGAATTTAATATACTAAGCAAGGAAAGATCATCTTGGCTTCCGAATTCCCAATTGCCGCTGACAGTACCAATACAACACACACGATCCTCAATTACCGCATAAACTGCATCGGAGAACTCCCAGTCTCCAACTACTCATAGCACACGAATCAACGTGTACGATCCAAATTTCCACAATGTGAAATACAGATTACACCTCAAGTACCCAACTATTCCACGAGGGATATTTTAAAACTCCCATGCGCGATCAAAAAACTCATATATCCGCAGTCGATCCCTTAAGGAATTCCCGTAACACTACTGATGTATCATTTGTGGAATTACCCTCTTTTCGAAACTTACGCAATCATCAAATCACTTCAACTTAACAATACTAGTTCATTGATTACCTGAAGCTACTCATTACCTAATACATAGCCAAATTTACCATACCTTTCAGAAATGAGTCGAAAACTCGCACACGCCCATTTCGGTCCTTTACAGCATACCGCATACCCAATATTCTCCAAGGATAACACGAGAACTTCCATCTCCCTTCTGCGCCGCAGACATCGACGCACCCAACTAGTATTGGACTTCCATTGATCCCATTTAAAAGAAAATTTATTATACGCTCCATGCTCTGCATGTCCATAGCAAATATACATCTCCAAACCACGATGAAACTCAACAAGAATTCTCTCCCAATTCCATTTGCACAAGTTAAACTGCCAAGGACGGAATCTCTCTACCTGAACCAAGCTAAGTAGACTTTCAATACTCAAGAGCTTCGCTGCCCAACGCTGGTAAGAACCCATTACCTCAACACATACCACGATTGGTCATATCTGTACCATACCGATTCGGGCCCCTAACAAGTTACACCATTTGTCTCGATTCCCACCTGATTCGTTTTTCAACTAGATATATTCTCTTGCTGTAGCACCGCAACATCTCAACCCAGTCTCACTAAACGAGATCCAACACCAGACCACACCGTCTAAGACCCATAGGCCACTGAATGCTTTCTCAAACGTGCTCTGAATTACCACATTACAAAATACTTTACCCGAAGAACTTTTTCCGACTCTGAATCGGTTACCCTTACTTTCTAAATACTGATACCTAGAATCCTGTAATCAACGTAGAAATTCCACAAGTCTTGACCTATTCTAATGAAAACACTAACTTGGTCACATATTCAACCTCAAAACACCAGAGTGATACCTCGAATTTCGATCACATAAAAAAGTATTCTCGAAACTAGACCACTCTTATACACACTGCAATTCACTTGACTTAATGAGTCGAACCACTTGTGCATTATCAGCACTCTGACACCACGAGACGAGATCTTATTTCGATACAACCAAACAACTTTTTTTCCTTACACCAAGAATTCTTTATCAACAGCTCGAGATATTCCCTTATTCTCCCACATATGCGAAGCACCATATAACCTTTGGCAAAATTTCGCTTCACTCACACCACCCTCGGCTCCCTTTCTGCAACCAGAACTGATTCACTCACATGCATCGAATCAGAATTAACATAGTACATAACAATACGACCAGCGCATCCACAGCAACCTCCCCAACTTAGCTCGAAGTCATTTACATCACAACACATATTCTCTATTGCAATCGTAATATCATGGTTATATTAAACTCACTCTTTCACAAGCTTCTGGAAACACGAATCATCAGAAATTCTAACTTTCCCCCAATTCTTGCATTCATTCACACAACCGTTAATCCCACCCTTAAGGCGTCAAAATTTCTACTAAGTCCCAAATTCCCAAAAATTTTGGCAAAGTTTCCTTTGTAATTGAGCATATCCACCTGTAAGAGAATTGCCAAAATCATCCTAATAACGCGTCCACAACTCGACGTAGCATCACAATGTATAACAACAACCTCAATCTCGCTACTACATGTATTATATTATCAAAATTGGTACCTGAACATGCACTGCACCTATTCGAATCATAACATATATAAAAATACATATTAATTACACATACAGTCTTCTAACATACACATAATGATCATACCACTTTGGAATAATCTGCGCGAAATACCCACCTGCTTGCTTCAATATAATATTTCGGTACATCATCCACCGTCATACTCTTCACGCAATCAATTGGTCTTCCTGATTCTGGACTCATACCACAACACACGCAATCCCAGCTAGGAGACTCAAAAAGATTCTTCATGCCCCCATAACTCGGGCCACATCTCCATTTCACAATGAGAATCAAACATTTAATGGTTCGTCTACCGCCTAGCAGACCTTCTTCAACACTTCAAAATCATATGGACACATTACATGGCACCAACATAACACCAAGTAGCTATCTAGCCGCCATCACCACAATTAGGGACAATACTGAACTTATAAGCTCATAACACTAGCTCCCTCAATCAGCACCTTGGTGCTCAAGCCATAGACAGATATTCGGCCTCAAGTCCTCTAGACTGACCCAACATCAACTCATAGGAATCATAATTCGCCCCTCGATAGGGGAATCACCACCCATCAAGGCACATATAATACTGGACGCTCACGGACGCATACAAACTTCAGGAGGGAATTTCAAGGGTTACCCCTTCAAACTGAATCAAGAACGAACGATAAGATTTCAAGAAAGTGGAGTGTTTCCTAAACGTTCTGTATCCTCCGGCTTATAAGTATGGTGCGCGACACACCTATAAACAAGACTATACTAAACCGGCTAATGACTCGTGAGGCCTAGTAACCTAGGCTCTGATACCAACTTGTCACGACCCAAACCCGGTCGTGATGGCGCCAGGCCGCGAGGCTAGGCAAGCCCGACCAAACCACAACTAAGAACGGCATCCCAGCCCAAAGAGAAACAATTTAGGAATAACCAGCAAATTCAATAACAAACTCCCAACCCAAGGGGTAATTCATACCCAAGAAAAACACAACTGAATAATAATCCTCCCAAAAACTGAGGAGTCACGAGTCCAGAGCCTCTAACAAAATAGAATACAAGTCTGAACAGAAATGATAAAGAGTCTGATAAAATAGGAAAAGAACATGACTGATAGAGACAGAGTAAATGGTCCTGCAGACGCTGGGCAACTACCTCAATACTCTTAATAGCTCGAGAAATCAACAGCAGCAGCACTAAGTCTCTGGAGCACTTGAATCTGCACACAAGGTGCAGGGAGTATGGGGTGAGTCTGCCAACTCAGCGAGTAATAAGCATGTATAAGAACCCGAAAGAAGGAAATCCACAATGAAGCACAGAGTAGAGCTAGTTAAACAGTTCTATGCAGTACAAGTCTCGAATATATCCAAATAAAGCAACAGTAAATAAATGCATGAGATGCAATGCAGTGCATGACCACTGCGGAACAGGCAGTCCGATCCATTTGGGTACCCGCGCTCACTGTGGGGGTTCAGACTCCGGAGGGGCTCCTACAGCCCAAGCGCATATCATAATAACATACGGTGCGACGCACAACCCGATGCACTATCAGTCTAGCTACATGCATGCAAGCCTCACAGGCACATATATCTTGCCATTTTTACTTCGGTTTATTAGAAATCTTAGGATTCGGTGTCAAACGTCAATATTTACCAAATCATGTTAAATAGTGTTTTAGTACAGGACTGATGTCGTGAAAACATGCTATGATGCATAGAAACAGTAATAACGATCCTCACGGCATCCAAATAACCGGCACACAACCCAAATATATTCATAACTATCCAAGTAGGAGGTTTACCGGCCCATCTATTGCCAACAACACCGTATAATGACACTCGGTCGGACTAATCCATAGTCCCCAATCATAACCGACCACGCACTCGCAGTAGAGTATGTGTCTCGCCTCAATACAGTGTCACAATGTGATATATCGGGGTTTCTAACCCCCGGGTCATCATCTACACCCATTACTCACCTCAAGCCGGCGACAAACTAGCTCGTAATGTCTTTCCCTCGAAAATAAACCTTTGCGGATGCCAAATCTGCTCAAAACCAATAGGAATATGTCAAAATAGGCTAATAGAACATAACTCAATCGAAATATCTCGAAATACACCCAAAAATACGAAGTTTGAAAACCCCAAGCACCGGGCCCATTTCTCGAAAAATTACGAAATTTACATTTTCAGAATCCTTGTCTCGCCACGAGTCCATACATATCAAATTTACAAGAATCGGAGTCCATTTGACCTCTCAAATCAATACTTTAAGGTTCACTTGGGTTTCAAGCCCTAACCACCATTTTGACATTAAAGACCTTGATTTCTAAGTGTTTCATCAATGATTTAGCACCATAATCACATATTCGAGGTCTAAGAGATCATACCTGAAGAATCCCCTCGAAAAACTCTCCAAACCTCTCTCAATTGCCTCAGCCCGAAGTTCTATTGTTCTTCTCCTTTTAAAAACTTTAAACCCTGTGATTTCATTAAAACTGGACGATTTCCTCTTCCGCGGTATTTTTCCGCTACAGCGGTCCTCACTTCCGCGTCTAGTTGACCGCTTCCGTGGTCTGCCCATTTCTTCAGCAGCAGCTTCTGCGGTCGATCTACCGCTTCCGCGACTCCCGCGTACGTAGTCCCTTTGACCTCTTCTCCGGTCTCTGGCTTCCCCCTTGGGCGCTTCTGCAGCTTATTTTCCGCTTCTACGGACACCGCTTAAGTGATCTCCCTGCCGCTTCCGCAAAAATACAAGAAGCAGCAACCATTTTTCAAGCCTAACTCAAAAAATTCCTCGTTTAACCATCCGATATCACCCCGAGGCCCATGGGGTCCAAAACATAAACACAATTATGGCCAAATACCTCATTCAAACTTGCTCGAGCCATAAAAGTGTTAGGATTTATGCCCGTCACTAGAGGGGGGGTGAATAGTGCGGCACGAGAATATTGATAAATATTGCAGAATTAAAATAGCAGGAGTAAAGTAAATGCGGAAATTAAAAGATTAAGGAAAGGACACACCGAATTTATCCTGGTTCACCATAACGTGTGGTTAGTCCAGTCCCCGAGAGACTCTCTCGAGATTCCACTAACTCCGTTAAGCTTACGGGTGCCTAACAAACTGTTACACTTGCTCGTAGATGTACACTCTACAAGACTTCAACTTGCTCGAGGATACTGCACCTCAAGACTTCACCTTGCTCGTGGATACCGTACCACAAGACTTCACACACTAAGATTGAGGGTACTTAGCAAACCCGACAATCAATGAGAAGATATGGTCTTATCAAACACCTTTCTCTTTTACAACAAGAACTCTCTCAAAAGAGTAGATAAAGAGATACAATATTAGCTCTATGAACAACTCAAAGTTGTCTCTCAAATGGCTCAACAAAAGCTCTATAATGATGCACAAATGATATCAATATGTATATGAATAATGAGAGGTGTTGTGTGTTACAATTCAGCTCAAAAGACCTCTATTTATAGGTGTTATAAGTTGTATGTCCGTTGCTTAATTGACAATCAATTATGCTGATTTTATGCCAAGATAATCGATTATCATATTTTGATAATCGATTATCAGCTTACCGTTACAAAATCGGAAGCTGATTTTATGCAGGATAATCGATTATTGAATTTTGCATAATCGATTATTTTGTTACACTGTTCAAAAACTGGCAACGGACACAAGATAATCGACTATGCAATTCTGATAATCGATTATCCTACTCTGCGGAATTTTCCAATAAATGGAATTTTCCAGAATAATCGATTATCACTTTTGCTTAATCCATTATTCACAACTTACTTCAAAAACCATTTTGGTTAAAATGAAAATGTTAAAATCATTTTGTTTGAAGTATTTGAAATATGTTTATGATAAATATGATTTGATAAAATGATTTTATGCATATTTATGATGACCTATGTTGAGCCAAAAGACGAGATAACTTAAACGTTGCTCTTACATTGGTTCTACCTAACGACCTACGCCTTGGGTCTTCGGTCTTGAACTTTTGAGCTCGTCTTTGGCTTTCTCATTGCAATCCATTCATCAATATGCTTCTCGGCTTTCAATCTTGATTGTTTATCATATAAAAACGTTGTTTGACACTTGACTTCATTGTTTGTCATTCATCGACTTCGTTGTTTGTCATTCATCAAAACCTATACCTGAAAATCATGCTAATACAACCAAAGCTCACATATCATGGATAGAATGATTTTCTACAAAAAGCACTAGCATAAACACCAAAAAATCACCAAAATCATCAAATCAAAGCCTAAGATAAACTTGAACTTCTCAAAATCTCATTCGATGTCGAAACCAACCAAACGAAGCCCGAATGACCTGAAAATTTGTAGACATATACAGAATCACCTAATGAAGCTACTGCAACTCTCTGAATTTCATTCCGATCCCCGGATCAAAATCTCACCTATCAACCGAAATTCACCGAAATTTAACTTAGTCAATTCAAACCTAATTCTACAATTTCGCCTTCTCTCCCAAGTCAAAAATCACCATCCGCAACTAGTCGAATAGCCAAAAATCCATTCCAAGCCCTCTAACTTATAAGTCAACATCCGGTTGGCTTTGCCAACTTATGCTTTTCTTAAAGAGACTATTTGTCTCATTTCTAACCAAATTCAACCGAACACACTTCCAACTCACCAAACACATATACCAACAGAAGGGGAAGCATAATACGGGGATAACGGGGCTGAAATACGTAAGATGATGGGTCAGGTCGTCACACCGATGATGCCCAATAGGCTGTGAAATAATTAAAATATTAATTAAATAACGTTATATCACAATTATAAGATATTAATACGCCAAAAAAATATACCACTGCCTCGTGCCTCCAGCCGTACGGTCCATAGTGGTCGTAAAGTACATGAATGGGGTTTTCAACCGTCGGTCGGGTCTGACGGCGGTACCACTCAGCATATAGATGAATAGTGGCCTCCTGGGTAAATGTACATGGTTGCGAAGACGCTCAACTCACTCTTCCCAATAAACTAGCTACTATTGTAGCCATCCCATATGCCGTTGGTCTATGCTGGCACGGTCGAAACACACGCTCTGTAGCATGATTTTCAACATGGTCGAAGAAGATCATCGGGACAGAGGTGCTCCAAAGCATCCGATCGATTGAGCAACAAGCGAGCAGCTCAGCAAGCAACTCGACGTTGTATGGGGTCCAGATGAACTACCAAATAATAACATAAAAGTGAGTATGCGCAACACAACTCAATTTAAAACAACGAAGTGTTAGTACATATTTACATGTCCGTCCACCAATATATCTAGCACATCCTTGAAAAGGGGGAGATTATGATGAGCATCGGTTCATCAGTAGTTCCCATGCTGGAGAATCCACCTGACAGCTAGAGGGAGAAATGGATAAGCCTCACCAGGCGGAAGTGGTGGTAGAGGTGGCTACAATGGCATGATCTGCTGTAAGGCCCAAATCTAAGATAAAAGGTTGATTTAATTTTATGAGTCATTTCACGATATAGAATTCAGAGTAAAGAACAAAGTATTCAAAAATTTTGTCAACCGTAAGAGGGGCAGTAAACCATATATATCCACCGTTGGAACTATACTTGCCTGGCACATACTCCTACACAGGTATGCCAGAACAGCAACACCCTAGCTGTACTGGGGTAACTCATCCAACTGCTGAAGATGATGGAGAAAGCGCATACTCACTCTACTCCCAAAAGTGTCCGGTAACAAGACACACCCGGAAAGTAGGAGCAACGCCAACTGCGTGTACCTCTCAATCCAAAGATCCTCCGTCTCGCTAGCAATGTCTAGGTGCAAAAACACCATCTGATCTCTAATGGCTGATAATGCATGTGACTGCCCCCAGCGTCACCCTGAGGTCTAAAACCATCCAACTGCCCCATCATATCCAAAAAATGTGCACATGTCATGCCTCTAATGTAGTGGGGCAGTTCCACGGAATGTCCATCTATGCGCAGCCCATATAAAACATGAACATCCTCCAGCGTGATGGTGTCCTCTCCAGTGGGCAAGTGAAAAGTATGTGTCTCCGATTGCAATCGCTTTATCAAGGCTGTGATGAGAGACCAATCAAGCTGCATCCCAAGCTCAAAAATCGTATATAATCTCGTAGACTGGAGGCGTGCTACTACGTGATCATGAAATGGATGCTCCGCGATAAACTCCTATAAATCGTCAGGTCTTCTTGGGCGGAGAGCTTGCATGGATATCTATCCCTCCCCTACAAAGAAGGACCTATGGTAACCCACCAGCACTAATAACTGATCCTCGGTAGGTTTAGGATACGCAGACGGAAGAAAGGCCATGTCGTCTACTATAATTTAAACAAAATTAATTGTTTGTGTTAGTTTAATAAATTAAATAATTAATTATGTTTAATATTGTAGAGAATAGTTATGTATGAGTATTAGACTTGATTTTCGAGGCCCGGTAGCATAGAGTTATCCTTAATTATTATGCATATCAATTTCAACATTTTTAAAATTTTGTTACCTTGAAGAATTAAATTATAAATTTTTAAATTGGAGAGAATAGTTATATATGCGTTTCAAGCTTAATTTTCGAGGTCTGGTAGCACCGAGTTATCCTTAATTATTATGCGTGTCAATTTCAATATTTTTAGAATTTTGCTACCTTAAAAATTGAATTGTAAATTTTTGAATTGGAGTGAATAATTATGTATGTGTTCTAGGCTTGATTTTTGAGGCCCGGCAGCACTGAGTTATCCTTAATTATGCATGTCAATTTCAATACTTTTAGAATTTTTTTGCCTTAATAAATTATATAAATAATTATGTATAATATTGGAGAGAATAGTTATATATGAGTTTCAGGATTTATTTTTTAGGCCCGGTAGCACCGAGTTATCCTTAATTATTATGCGTGTCAATTTCAACATTTTTAGAATTTTGTTACTTTAATAAAATTAAATTATAAATTTTGTCATTGGAGTGAATAGTTATGTATGAGTTTCAGGCTAAATATTTGAGGCCCGGTAGCACCGATTTATCTTTAATTATTATGCGTCTCAATTTTAACATTTTTAGAATTTTGTTAGCTACTGAGACTCTACATTTTACTACGCTAATAGGCTCTATTCTTTTTACGCTAAATGGCACTATATTTTACTATTAAATGAATCTACATACAAATTTATCAACAACAATATGAACATAACATTAACAATACAAATAAACAAAATAAATAATATTATTTAACAATATAAATTATTTATCAAATTTTAATACAAATTTTATATATCAAATGTAAATTATTTTTGGTCTCAAAGCTAATAAATCAATCTGGGCATATAAAATATACAAATTTAAACACAAACATAACATAAATTCACATGAAAATGCACTAAACAATACAAATATGCATGTATTATACGAGTTTCGGCATAAACTGAATCGAAATACCTCAATATAAGTTTTTTGAATATTATTGAAATCGGATTTTTTCACTCAAAAGACGGAATCCAAAACTTATTTTATATGTGGGACCTTCACTCCTTGCTCTTTAGGTGACGGGTGGGGCCAAAATATTTTTTTTTTAAATGACGGGGTGGGGGACCAAATTTGGAGCAAGGGTAGGGTGTGCATTCGATTTATCGATTCGATTTTGACCCTTATCGATAATTATTTATCAATTATCGATTTGAGCATATGCTTATCGTTATCGTTTCTATAAGGTTTCGATTTTTTCGATTACGATCTATCGATTTTTGGGGCTTATCGATTCGGTTATCGATTGCACCAATAAGAAAATTTTTGGGATTCCACAAAAAGTATATTGCTACAAACACGCCTAACTAATATGGACAAAAAGAAGCTAAAATAAGAAGAACATCGTTTATAACATAAATATTGTGTCAACAAGCACATGAAACAAAATTAAAGTAAGGGATCAAATGTATGCCATCAACACTGCAACGGTATAAAAAAATAAAATATATCATCACGGCTAATTTTATTTTCCATTAATTTGAAATTTATTCCATTGAGCTTTAAATATGATCATTCCAGAAATGTGGTAGAGGAAATATAGCGCTAGGGACTTAGGGTAAAGGAAATGGTATTATAAATTAAGGGTAAAAAAATTTTTAGAAAATATTTTTTTAAAAAAATAAAAAATAGTTTATGTTATCGGTTTATCGATAAACTGATAAACCGAAAAGGACAGAATCTAAATCGAAATCAATAACTCGATAAACCGATATCGATAAATTGATAACAAATAATCGATTCGATTTATCGATAAACCGATTCGAATGCAAACCCCTAGCAGTGGGGGGTTTTAATGGGGGGGGGGGGGGGGGTAGTTCTATCATTGTCTTGGGGAAGAAGACCAGCCTTATTTTATTAAGAAAATTCGCAGTATAGTACTGTAAATTACTATACTGCAAATTGCTTTAATAAAATAAGGGTGAGACCAACTCATAAATGAAATGTTGTGTTTAAGCAATTCGTAGTATAGTACTGCGAATTAGATTATAAAAATTATAAAATAGTTTGTAGTATTATACTACAAATTACTTTAACAGTAAAATTTTTGTTAAATTAATTAATAATATAATACTATGAATTATCTATTTGTATAATTTCTTGTAACATTAAAAATTAAAAATATACTTGTGTCCAAATAATCGTTATTTCAATTTCGGACTCGACTTTACTGTATTTCAATTTAAGCGTTAAAAAATTGCAGAGAAATATGCTACAATTGTTAGATTTGTAGTTTTGGACGTTGGTGTCTTTATAAAGAGGATATGATGCATTTCACAGAGACAACAGATTTTTTTTTAGCAGACAAAGACAGGTCATAGCAATGCCCCTCATCATAGTATTCTAAGTTGGACATCTGTACAAAATTCAAAGCATTGCTCCGAAAACGAGGCGATTAGACTCTCACATATTTCCTTTTACTGTACTTTAGCCCCACTTGTCTTCGAGTTTGTACTTCTCTCATCCTCTCTTTCATTTGTATTACATTCTTTTCGATACATTCAAAGGCGAGATAAAGCAGAATCCAAAACTAAAATATGATTCTTTTAAATTTAAAGAATAAAAATGTGTTGAAAAAAAATATAGCGGCCAAATTATATATAGGGTCTTTTTAAAGAGGGTTATATTTTAATGGACATTTGACCAGTTAAATATAATATTTTTAAAAGACGATATATATATATATACATATATAATCTTTTTTACTAATACGCTATATATATTATATGTAATTTCTTTAGGTTTACCTAACATAATAATAATTCAACTGGATATAATTGACTCCCCGGATCGATTTTTACCTTATTTAAAGACGTTAAGAATTTTGTAAAAATCCATTTAGAAATATTCTCAAGTCTTGTGAAATTTTTCTTTAAATTGTTTTGCATTTTGACATAATGTTTGAAGAGCGAAGATTAGGGTTTCATTATATTGAAGGGTGAGGTTGTGGAGGCGAGTAACTCAGTAAACTAGAGTGTGTCTCGATAATCTCATGTTAAGTTGCCACTTACAATGGAGTATGATTCATTGATATCGTTGCTATGTGAAAATATATAGAGCAAACGTTTATTGAATCTTAAAATAATCAGAAGATATCTGTATTCTTAGACTCCGCAGGGGATTGCTTGTTATGCTGAGTTTAACATCGAAGACGATGAAACTCCGACAGATTTTATGAGATTTCGGATGAATGCCGGGAATTTATTGTGATAAAACTATTGAAAATGTATGTCAAGGCTGAAGACATTCGCAATAATGAAGTTGTGAAAAGTAGGAAAATCAATCATCGGGTGGTTATTTTGGAGTAGTCTTAGCGGAACAGGTTCCGGCTAAAAGAGTTTGACCGAATCTAATGTTATTTCCATGGACGAATGAGGAGCAAGGAAATAATTTCTCCCTTAGTTTATATAATCCACAAACTGGGTGATAAATTTTAATTTTTCTTTGTGTTACAATATATATTTTTGTGTTTTTTATTTATATTAACTCTCGTATATTCTACAAGGGGTATCGACTGGATATGAATTTTACAAGTTATGAACCAATGATCAATTGGAATATGCCTAGTTTTGGTGTGTTATTAAAATGCTATACCTATAGCATTTTTTAAAAGATATTATATTTTCCCACTTAGTTCAAATATAGCTTCTTTTTAAAAAATATTATACTTAACTGATCAAACGGTCATTAATTATAGCATTTTTAATATATTGTTTCATCACTATATTTTTTTTCATACATTTTCTTTTTAAGTTTAAAATAATAATATTTTAGTTTCGGACTCAATAAAGTAGTATAGTAGTTTAGACAAACATTAATGAAGGGCGTGGAAAACTACAAAAGACAAATAATATACACCATAGCCAACTGTAGCACTGTAAAAAGAGATATACACCAGATCAATCCTCAAGTTGAGTGATTTTTGGTGTGCTTCACACCACTTATATTAATAATTATATATATTAATAATTGTATGAAGCTTTTTTTTTATCTTAAATATTTATAAACTTATATTTTATATATTTCGATCCACAAAAAAATTGAACAATAAAATTATAAAATATAAAAAAAAATCTCACAGCTAGCAAAATAAAAATTTCTTCTACTAAGATTATCCACGTATAATCTTTTCTCACCAACCCCCAATGCAATTATTTACCCTCTCTTGTTTTCTTCCCCAAGGACACATAGAGCTGGTCCCATGATATGGACCAGTGTAGTTTTGCATGGTAACATGTGTTTCACGATCCGGATAACGCCAAGGCAAGTGTTATTTGAATCACTTCTGATAGACCAATTCGATATATAAAATATTTCATATTAATGTAGGATCAGTGAATAAATATATCTCAAGAAATAATGTAAATATTTTATTTTAATATAAATATTAATAATTATTTTTAATAATTCGAACTTATAATTTATAAGTCACACAAAAATATAAATAAAATATAAAAAAGATATTCATCGGTCCTTTTCTATAATATGAATTGGAGTGGTCCACCACATGTGAAATAAACGTGAATAGAGAGATCATGTAGGTCTAATAATTACTAATTTTAATACTCATATATATATGCCGTATAGTAGTCAATACAAAATGAAAGAAATAAAACCTCATTCCTCATTAGGAAAGTCTCTGTTAATTCTAACAGACAACACAATGAATCTAATAAGTAGGCATTTGGATCATATTTGGAATTTTGGATGAAGTTAAAAAAAATAAAGTATTAAAAGTTGCAGGTCTTCAATGGATGATCTTGGAAGATTACCAAACACATCATAGAAGTAAATACTATCGCTAATATTTTATCTGAACATAATTTAATATATTGCGACAGCAATTTTTTTACGTTTCTCTTTACTGCCTTCTTTTGTAATTAATCATTATATATATTAATAATCCTTCAAATCAGGTATCGAGGAGAAGGATTACATCTTGTAACAGTTAGTTTCATATATAAAATATATTTTCTTTATAAATATATATTTTGAAATTGAAAAAGAATATATAGAAGTTGATATACAACAAATCAACAATATTTTTGAGAGCGGAAAAAAAAAACATTTCCTCCCAAAGATGTTTTTTCTGGTAAGCCTGAAATTTATATTCAGTACTTTATTGTGTAAAATAGAAGTACTATATTTGTGCTAATAAGTTTGATGTTGTTACCTAGTTTGGGATATTGGAAATGTTTGATACCCCTGCTATTAGGAGTTTGGAATCGAATTGTGGTTTATTTGGACTCAAAATACCTTTTTAGGTATAAAAAAAGAGTTACAATTTTATATAAAATACGGTTATGAACGCCATTTGGGACGTTAAGGTAAAACGCGGTTTGTCACTGCATTTTATATAAAACGTATAATGTTCCTACTGTCGACAGATTACTGAAGATTGAAGTGAATGTGGATGAGAAATGTGTATTCTGTGATCATCAGACAGAAGACTTTGCTCACCTGTTTTTTGAATGCCCAGTCACTAATCGACTGTGGCATAGAATATGTTATTGGTTGGGCTATAACAGAAACAATTGGTAGTTGGAGTACTGAAATCCAATGGGTATGTTGCCTAGCTAGAAGTAAATGTGGCATAAGGCTGTTGCTGCTACTGCCTTTGTTACCACAGTTGCACTCATTTGGAGAAATAGAAACTATATCAGATTTGAGGGAAAACCATTAGAGGAAAATCAGTTCTGTCGCGAGGTTTCATTGCTCATTCATATTCGGGACAGAAACTGTAAGCGTTGGCAAACGGGACTGCGACAACTTAACCATTACCCTTAGCCTTAGATGTAAATTCTTGTATTAGCATAGTATTGAACTGTAAAGTAGTAGTTAGTCCATACTACTACTACGAACTCTCCATTGTATTTTTTTGATATCAATGAAAGCTAAATGTTAAACTTAAAAAAAAAATTGTGGTTCATTATGGCATTTTATATAAAATGCGGAAACAAACCGCGTTTCACCTATATGAGTATCAACCCCTCCCCTTTCCCCACTTTTCTCGACAGAACGATATCCCCATTTTTAAAACTCCAACAACGGTCCTCTCCACCATTAAAGCGATAAAAAACTCGAGTGGACCCCTTCTGTCTCATAAAAATTAATCAAAGTTGGTCCCACATCCTAGCTAAGCTTTCAGAGTCAAATTTTCAACTCTTCAACTTTCTGAAAAATATAAATTAAGGTATTTCGATTTAATTCAAACTCGTATAAATGATGTATATTAGTTGTTTTGAATATGTTGTAATATTGTTTTGTGTTCTTTTTTTTTTGCGATTAATTGGTTGTAGTGAAATGACACCGGAAAATAACAACAATAATAATACTGCAATAGTATTATTTGTGAGCGGAAATACTCCAACTAGCTTGAGTCGTGCTAGGCACTGTCCTAAGAAACTATTTCAGCAGTGAGAAATATTTCCCAGGATTGAACAAGCCTACCTCTATTAAGGATGATACAAGAATGAACAAATTATTAATTTTCAAATCCAGCAATTAATAAAAAAATAATAAGACCAACTAATATTAAATATTTAGAAGAGAGAGGAGAGAGACGTATGAGAATGTCTTTCTCATGATGAATGAAATGGTTTTAAGGGAGGACCATTTTATGTCAAAAATGCATAAGCCTTCTCTTGCCATTTGCTAAATTTTTTGACATTTGTCAAAGCCCTTTACCATTTGTCAAGACAATGACATGCATCTTGACAAGTTTTTGTCTTCTAGAACAACTGCATGCATCTTGACAAGTATTTTTCTTCTAGAATGCCAAATCAACTTTAAAATATTGCCACAGTCCCCACTATTTTAAAGACTTTCAAAAATAAACTTGCTGGATTTGTATGGTCCAAATGTAATAGGTTTGGTGTCTTCTAGACTATGAACCAAACTTAGAACAATAAAATTTAACTCACAGAATTACTGATGAAATATAATATTTCTATGAACCAATAGTTCTAATTGTTAGTCAGAGATTTTATCAATCACAATTTAAACCCCGGTAAGTTTGCTATTCAGTGCGGTTTTGCGCCCAATAGACCATGCGCGTGCCTGGTTATTCATGAGAACTCTAGAGACTAGGCCAAAATCTCATAGGAGCGGCCTACTCCACTCTCATATAAGTGAATTCATCAAGTGTATAGTGCTTTTAAATACACCATCCATATGGACTATAAATTTCATTAAGAATTATATCCCAGCTTCTCAATTAGTAGCAGTCAAGCATTCTCTTTTAGTGCATCAGTGTCAATATGGACTTGTTATTACCCATATGAACATATTTAATAGGATCTCCAATCACATAGGTTGGGTTACCATCTTTATTGACAACATGTCGGCCTTATCCCCATTTCTTTTGAGGTTTGAAGAATTAATTTTCTTCATACGGGTTTAGTCAGAAGATCGGCCAAATTAACTTCTGACTTCACATAATCAATGGAAATTATTCCATCTTTCAGCAGCTGCTTTATGACATCATGTCTCAATTTCATGTGTCTACTTTTACAATTATAAGATTTATTCTTTGCCATAGCTAGTGCCGCGTGACAATCATAGTGTATAGACACATGAGGCAATACGTCCTTTATCAAAGGGATTCTTTGCCACTCAACCTCAGTACCAGCTAACTCCAGAGCTACAAACTCTGATTCTATAGTCGATCTAGCAATGATCATCTCTTTAGCTGATTTCCATGATATTGCACCACCACCAAGGGTGAATACATATCCATTATGGATTTTGACTCATCTGAATCAGAGATCCAGTTTGCATCACTGTACACTTCTAAAGTAGAAGGAAATGCACTATATAGGATACAATAATTCATCATTCCTTTCAAATATTTCATTAGTCTCTCTAATACAGACAAATGCTCTCTGTTGGGATTATGAGTATATCTACTCAGTCTACACACAACATAGGCTATATCAGGCCTTGTAAAATTCATTAAATGCATCAGATTTCCAATAACCTGAGCATAATTAGACTGAGCAACTGGTCACCATTATTCTTTTTCAACTTGGATTTAGCATCAAAAGGAGTGCGCACAGATGTGACGTTAAAATATTGAAACTTCTTAAGAAGTCTTGTAACATAATGTTCTTGTGACTAACATTATTCCATCTTCACTCCTTATAACTTTAACTCCCAATATTGTATTTACTTCACCAAGATCTTTCATATGAAAATTAGAAGACAAGAATAATTTAGTACTTGGCACAATATTTAAACTTGTACCAAATATAAGCATGTCATCAACAAATAGACATATTATCACATAATCATTGTCTACCACTTTAGTATAAACACATTTATCTACCTCAATTGAAGAAAAATCGTCTCTCAGTAAGACTTGTTCAAATTTCTCATATCATTTCTTTTGATCTTGTTTAAGGCCATAAAGAGATTTAATTAATTTACAAACTTTATTTTCTTGTCCAGGAATGACACAGCCTTCAGGATGATCCTTATAAATTTCTTCTTCTAAATCACTATTTAGAAAAGCAGTTTTCACATCCATTTGGTGGATAAAAAGCTTACAGATTGAAGCTAAGGTAATTAAAATTCGAATAGAAGAAATTCGTGTCAGTGGTGAAAATGTATCAAAATAATCTATATTTTATTTTTGAGAAAAACCTTTAGCTTCTAACCGAGCTTTATATTTATCGAAAGATCCATCTGGATTAAATTTCCTTTTGAAAATCCATTTACAACCAATAGGTTTTGCACCAGGAGGTAAATCAGTTAAAATCCATGTATTATTCTTCATATTGGAATCAATTTCAACTTTTATTGCCTCTTTCCAATATTTATCATCTGAAGAAGATATAGCTTAAAAATAATTTGATGGTTCATTTTGACAAGAAAAGTTTGAAAATCATTTCCGTAAGAAAAATATTCTTTCCTAGGCCTTTTGCTCCTTCTCAGTTCCTCATTAGAGGTAATTTCATTATTTCTTTTAATAGGTATATGGGAAATTTTATCAGATATGGATAAATATATTCAAAGAACCCAACATTCTTTGTCTCAATTACAGTATTGTAATCAAGCACATCTCTTTTTAAAACAAGAAATCTATATGCAACACTATGTTGTACATATCCAATTAGAATGCAATCAACAGTTTTAGAACCTATTTTTCTTTTTTAGGTTCAGGTAAACGAATTTTAGCAAGGCACCCCCACACTTTTAAATATTTCAAGTTAGGTTTATAACCCTTCCACAATTCATAAGGAGTTTTGCCTGTTTTTCTATGTGGTATTCTATTTTGTAAGTGACATGCAGATAAAATAGCTTCACCTCACAAATTATAAGGAGCATTAGAACTAACTACCATAGAGTTCATCATCTCTTTCAATGTTCTATTTTTTCTTTCAGCTACTCCATTTGACATAAGGCAGAGTTACTTCATGAATAATACCATTATTTTCATAAAATTCATTTAAAGATAAATATTCTCCACCTCTATCTGATCTAGTTCTCTTGATTTTTCTACTAAGTTGATTTTCAACCTCAGTTTTATAAGAAATAAAAGCATTAAAAGCATCATCTTTATTTCTAGGCAAATACAACTTAGTATATATAGAAAAATCATCAATAAAAGTCACATAATATCTTTTACCACCTTTAGTCATAGTATGTTTTAAATCGCCTAAATCCGTGTGAATTAAGGATAATATTTCAGTTTCTCTATTTACAGAAAAATAAGTCTTTCTAGTACTTTTAGCTTAAGCATATATTTCACACTTGTTAATATTATTTGTGTATAAACCAGATACTAATCCTAGCGACTGCATTTTCTTTACATACGTGATATTAACATGTCCTAGTCTAGTATGCCACAAAGAAATTGACTCAACCATATAAGCAGAAGAAGATGCATTTTTACATAAATATTAAGCATAAATAAACCATGGTTACAAAATCTATTACCCACAACAATTTTATTTTTGGTCAATATGACCTCATTATTTTCAAATGAAAGCTTCACTCCAACTTTTCCTAATAACCCCACAGAAACCAAATTGGCTTGGACATTAGGAACACGCAATACATCATTCAATGCTAGAGTTTAATGTGACTTTGAGAAGAATGTTTCCTTTTCCAAGAACGCGCGTTGTTCTTGAGTAACCAAGATAAATAAACTCTTCTCCTTCCTCAACTTGGGTGTAAGACAAAAATTTATTTTTGTTTGCACAAATATGCCTAATACCACCAGAGTCTATCACCAAATATCTCATACTGGCCACTTTATTTAATTTGAAAATGACTGCAATAATTATATTATCCGGTTTAGTCAAATTTAATTTTGACTTAGCGAGATTGTAATTTATCTCAACTCTACTATTGCATTGAGGTGCATTTTTCTTGAAGTTTTTAATATTAGCATTAGATATGTAACCATGTCTGTTCACATACCTGTGTTTGGACATTAGTATTTGTCAAAGTTGTGGATGCAATGACGTATTTGAAACACCATGGATATCTGGCAGAACATCGGAAACCAGAATTGATAACACCATCAAAAATTTTCATTGTAGTATTGCTTGCCACAGTTTCATACATTGTAGGGAAATGACACCGGAAAATAATAACAATAATAATACTGTAATAATATTATTTGTGAGCGAAAATACTCCAACTGGCTTGAGTCGTACTAGGCACTATCCTAAAAAACTATTTCAGCAATGTGAAATATTTCCCCATGATTGAACAATCCTACCTTTATTAAGGAGGATATAGGAATCAACAAAATGTTAATTTTCAAATCTAGCAATTAATAAAAAAGAATAAGACCAACTAATATTAAATATTAACTAAATATTTGGAAGAGAGAGGAGAGAGACGTATGAGAATGTCTTTCTTATGATGAATGCAATGGTTTTAAGGGAGGACCATTTTATAGCCAAAAATGCTTCTCTTGCCATTTGTCAAATTTCTTGATATTTTTCAAAGCCCTTTACCATTTGTCAAGATAATGGCATGCATCCTGACAAGTATTTGGCTTCTAAAATAATTGCATGGATCTTGACAAGTATTTGTCTTCTAGAAGACCAAATCAACTTTAGAATATTTCCACAATTGGTATGTTATTTTATCCGGACAAAAATATTAATGTTGTAAAAAAATATGTAAAAATTGCGAAATCATTATTATTTGTTAATAAAAATGTTATTTGTGATTATAATGTACTTGTTGTGTTTTATCTAGTTTAAATTGTTTATTTGCTTAAGGACTAGTAATATAATGTCTTTTAGAGTGGTAAAATATAATGTCTTTTAGCGTAGTAAAATATAGTGACTTTTACCATAGTATAATGTAGCGCCTTTTAGCGAAGTAAAATGTTGTGCCTTTTACCGTTATTTTTCTGTAGTTTAAGTATCTCTTATAATAAAAACTACGTCAAAATATCTGATAGATCAAACACTCTACCGGGCCACAAATATCGAGCATAGAACCCATATATTAAATATTCATAATTATAAAAATTAGTTATTTAATTTACAAACAAACATACAAAATTTACAAACTAACATGTACAATAATAAAACTAGCAAATAAAAGAATTCAGGATATATTGGTGCTACTGGGCTCCAAATAACGAGCCTGGAACCTATTTGTAAATTTTTAATTATAAAAATAAATTTTTTAATTTACAAACTAACATATAAACTATAATATAACTAACACATAGAAGAATTATGGATAAATTGGTGTTATTGGGCTACAAATATAGAGCCTGAAACCCATATGTGAATATTTATTTATCAAAACTAATTATTTAATTTACAAACTAACATGTAAAATAATAAAACTAATAAATAGAAGAATTCAGGATAAATTGGTGCTGCTGGGCTCCAAATATCGAGTCTGGAACACATTTGTGAATATTTAATTATAAAAAATTAATTATTTAATTTACAAACTAACATATAAAATTATAATATAACTAACACATAGAAGAATTAAGGATAAATTGGTGCTATTGGGCTCCAAATATCGAGCCCCGAACCCATATGTGAATATTTATTTACAAAAACTAATTATTCAATTTACAAACAATCAAATAAAATTATAAAACTAACACATAGAGGAAAATAGGATAAATTGGTGCTGCTGGGCTCCAAATATCGAGCCTGTAACACATATGTGAATATTTATTTATAAACATAATTATTTAATTTACGAATAAACATATAAAATTATAAAACTAACATGTAATTAATGTTGTTTAATTTACACTAAACGGCATGGAGGTGCCGCCTATTCCTCCTGGACCTTCCGGCGATGCACTACTCTCGTTACAAGCCGATCATAGGTCCACCCACATATGGGAGGGTGAGTTACTGACCCAGACTCATCTGCGTCAGGAGAATAGACGACATGTGGGACTTTGTGCATGACAGAATTCTCCATGACCGTGTAGTCGCGCGGCTGTGGGACAGAAGTTTCTACATGACGATTGAGATAAGGAAGCTGCAGCTCGATTGGTCTTTGGTTACGGTCCTGGTAGAGCGGTAGCGACCGAAGACGCACACATTTTGCTTGCCCATTGGTGAGGACACCGTTACACTGCAGGACATGGAGGTTTTATATGGGTTGTCCGTCGATGGACTACTAGTTTCTTTAACGCCTGACATGAGAGAGTTGACATGTGTGCAGTACCTCGACATACTACAGCGGCTCACTGCTTTTCGCCTAGAGGATGGGAATGAGCTGCATGGGACTAGTCGTTTTCCGTTGATGACTATTCGACTCTGGTTGGAGGCATTGCATCCTCAAATCAATGGCGATACACCGGATTATCATGCTGACCGATATACGAGGATGTTGCTATTCATGTCTTTTGGAGGGGTCTTATTCCCAATAACTTCAGGGAACCTAGTCAGGTTGAGATTTCTTCTTCATCTTGAGAGGTTAGATGATTTCCACAAGTATAGCTGGGGATCTACTGTTCTTGGCTACTTGTACAGGCATACATGTCGGGCAAGCATGGGCACCCAGCGTGAGATTGCTGGATTCTTGCCGCTACTATAGTTTACAACATATTCGAATACTCTATTCATTTTGACATAGCAAGTAAAAATATATCGTAAATTTTACCTCAACCTTTTATATTAGGTTTGGCCCTGGGAGCGGTTTCTGCAGTTGCAGCCACCTCTACCACCATTAGAACTGGATGTACCACCAGAGTTGCTCCCTCTAGCTAGAAGGTAGGTACTCCGATGGGGACATATGCGTGAGTAAAAGGCTCGGCATAATATCTCCTTGTGCAGGGATATATTGGATTTGCTGGATTGCGCACAGGTAAATGTATATCTAAATTTACTTGTCATGCTTCAAACACAAGTTGCATATAGTGACGTTTTCTGTTCTTCCTTAATAGTTCATCTGGATGCCATACAACGACGCATTGATAACTGTCTTGAGGCTCTTCCATCCGCTTGCTCTACCTTAATATTATGGAGCATCATTCTACCGAGTGGGCACTTCTCTAGTTTGGCAGGCCGCTGCTCGTACTGACACCGGCCACCTAGGAGACCACACATTGCCAGCGGGATGATCGTACCAGGGTGCACGACCAATACTTGGCATGGCTACAGGATCAGATATTTACTTGGGACCAGAGATTAGGGTTAATTCCCCCCCCCCCCCCCCATAGAGTTGGCAGGATACTGAGAATGATTATATTTCCTGGTACTGCAGCATTACCTAACTTTTCGTCAGAAACCACATTTATCGAGTTGGTGGTCGGTACGTTCCATACGCCGGGAGGCACGAGACATTGGTATGTTATTTGGTATTCTTACTTATAACTATGATATAATGTTATGTAATTTATATTTTACATGTTCTGCAGGCTATTGGGCTACATTTAGTCCACCAGTTGGGACTGCAGATGCAGAAGCATGGCGGCGATCATGCGGTCTCTTCGTAGCAGTATGGCCGGCAGGTTACAGAATTGGCAGCTAGGACACTGCATCGACCCAGAGAGGATGAGCGCTTAGAGCATGTCCCTGCTTATGTGGAATCAAAGAACTACCATCGGGGTAGGCTTGTCCCACGTGGCAGGGGTGGCCCACGGGGTCATAGGGGCCGACGAAGAGGTGGTCCCAGCAAGGGAGAATTGAGGCACATGTTGAGGATGTTGGAGCTGATTTTTCGGGTTACCTCCCTCTGCCAGATGAGCATCCCATTAGCATGATGTCGTACAGCCTTCAGATGGTGCTGATTCCAGCTCACGTGATGGATCGACGGCCCCTTCTACTGATCCTACCAGCACTACTGACAATCATGCTGTAGCGCATCCTCATATAAAGAGGCAACGTGATAAGGATAATCCTGAGAGCATATTCGGGTGGGATGGGATGCGCCTCAGACCAAGGGTTGAATTGAAGAATACAGACTGTCAGACACAATGATTTTTATTTTTTGTATTTTATGTGCGCTATGTAAATATTATTTTATGTAAATAATAAAAATAATTTTTTATGCTTACATAATATGCGCATTACATTTTTATTTTCCAGTTTCTTCTTTATTTTGACACTACAACACAAACAGAAACATAGAAACCTAACATAATTTAACTGCGGTACAACTAAGGAAAACACATGACACGGAAAACATAAAGATAAAGTACTACATTCAACACATAGATGTCATTATTTAATCATCACCATCTAGTATTATCTGCTCCAACCTCTTAAATTTCTCTTCCAGCTTATTTTTCTTCTTCCACCTCTTTGAGTTTCTCCTTCAACTCCGCAATTTTTCATTTATATTCTCGTTCATATTCCCACTATTTTTTGTCAAATAATGAAGATACTGCAAAGATTTTCATAGCATTCCTGCTCATAGAGTTCATCAAGCCATACCTCAAAGTTGCAAAAATTTCTGTTGTTGCCTGTTCACACACATGCAGTATCTGCGCCCAACTTGACCATCATCCTAATAGTCCGCCATCATACAGCATTTTCCACGTTGGCATATTGGTACATACATACAGTCAGACATTTGTTAAAGTTTAAAAAACTTGCTTTTATGGAAAGTTTGCTATTTGTTATGGCTAAGCGCAGAAAATAACTGAAATGCATCTGTTATTTATAGACAAGAAAACACACAAAACGTAGCATTTAATTGCGCTAAATATCACACAAAGTATGAGCACGACATATGGTATATGGTCCATTTCCCACATGAACATAACTTGCTGGCTTCATTAATGGTGTGTATATTATTCCCTCGGTGTTGATGGATAGCGGTGCAAACTTCAAAAACAACCCGGTCGTGATCATACTGTAACATGAACGCCAATGTGCTCGCCTCCTGTATTTCTCAAATCTTTTCATCAGTATTGGCATAAATTCAACACTCCTCTCCATCAATTCAGATGCACTTCTATGCCTTTCAACCAACCTCTCCACCATCTATTTGAATGTCATCCAGACTATGGAAGTGATAGGCAATCCATGGGCAGACTTTAATAACCTGTTGAAAGACTCCGACACATTTGTAGTCAGGGTTCCCCATTGTCTGCCACCATCAGCATGCAATATCCACTTATGAAGTTCATGTCACAACAACCAATTATAGGCTCTTTGATCTAACTGGCAGATCGATTCCATGGGCTTCGTGAATTTGCACTGCTGGTGATTGATTGCAGTCATCCACATTAATTCATGAAAGTCTTTATTGGGAGATTTCTTCTGGAAATTGGCCTTCAAGTGCCTCACACAGTAATGGTGGTATGCAGAGGGTTCCTTCCATTCAAGAAAATGCTCGATAGAACTTAATATACCACCTTGCCGATCAGATAGTAGAAAAATACTTGAACATTGTTTGACAACGTGCAGCTTTAAGTGGTTCAAAAATAGCATCCACATCTCTTGCCTTTCATTGGCACGGATGACAAATGCTAGTGGAAATATTTGTCCATGGCATCTACTGCAACAACAATCAACAGCTTAATATCATACTTTCCACAGACATGAGTACAAGTCGCTGCCAACTCAATGCTGTACGAATGTAGGGAGAGCCGGTCATAAAGATTTTACCCGAATAGTGGTTTGGATTTCGAATTTTCACAGGGAGCTTGGGGAGGAGATGTATTGTCTGTTTAGCCTAGAATTATGTTTGTACTTCTAATTGCACTCCTAACAATTTTTTATTTTTTTTGCATTAACAACTACTATTATGAAATATGCTAAGGAAATATTGCTTGATTGTAACTAATAGGGAGAAAGGCACTAGGGTCGTGGCATCACCTAGGTGGTTAACTATCAAGTAGAAAATACTAAGAATAGATTGACATATTTGGGATTTATGTTATAACCGTTGCGCAATTGTACCCACTCTCACACCTCTCGGTATAGAGGGAGATTTCTCCCAATTGACTCTCTCGAGACCAATTAGGTAGGCCAATTTGATCAAGCAACTAGGGTTCAAGTAGGGTGATTACTCTCTCGAGATCTAACCCATTAATTGGGACTACCATCTCTCATGGGTGCATCCTAGTTCCTTGTTGGGTGAATTTTGGGGTCATAGACTCTCTTTCTCAAGAAGAGTCAAAACCCACTAAGCTAGAATAAATATTTTCAACCACCAATCCTTAATTAAAGCATAAAATTAACCCAAATAACAAATACCCAATATCAATCTATCATTAGAAAGCAAAACCCATCAATTACTCACACTAGGGTTGAGCCACAACCCTAGCTATGGGTTTAGCTCGACATAATTGAAGAAGAAATAGAAGGTGAAATAGATATATTAATTAATTACTAAGATAAAAATACAAGAATCTATGGAGAAATTAATGCTAAAATGCCAAAATAGCCTAAAACTTTGTCCTCACGAGCGCAGCTCTGCTCAGTAGATAAAACTTTACCTAAAAATGGTAAGATATTCTATTTATAGTGGGATGGAAAAGATGAACAAACTGGCCCAAGTGGGGTCAGTGCGGGCCGCACAATTATGATCGCGGCCGCAATGACTATTTTGACTTCCATTTCTATCTCTCTGAAGTGTCTGGCATGGATCGCGTGAAGATGTGGTGTTGCCGCGAGGAGGGCTGATGCGGGCCGCACAATTAGGACCGCGGCCGCGTGGCTTGCAATTCCCAAAACCTCCAGCTCTCTCACTCTCTTGGCGCGGGCCGCATGACACAATGGTTCAGGCGCGTGAGCTGATGCTGGCCACACATTTCCAACCGTGGCCGTGTGGTTGAAGGACCCATGCATAATTGTGTGGCCCGCACTAGGCTCCTTTTTCCACCACTTCACTTGGCCTTTGATACTTGAGCAGGTTTCACTTCGTTTTAAGCTGATCTTCCACATTTCGTCACTTTGTCGCTCAAACCTGCAATCAAGCACAACCTGTAACATTTTGGGACAAATTGTCGCAAATTATACCCAAAGCATTGGAAAGTAAGGGCATACAACACATTAAAATCCTACTTATCAACTCCCCCGAACTTAAACCTTTGCTTGTTCTCAAGAAAACAAAATAAGATCCACCCCTTAAAGGAAACATCCAAGAATATCCAGCTATCCTCAAGTAACCTCCACAAGAATCAATTGGTACTAACAATTGCCCTCAATACAAATGCATCTTTAACACATTTAAACTTGGAAAACTGTGGATCAAGCGTGACACAAGAGCATCAAGAGTTGACATATTTGATCAAGGAACTTCTCTAAATTACTTTGGTCATTTGTGGAACCCAAACTCACACATCCTCGACTCTTCCTAAGCGAACCTCACATTTTAGAGTATTGACACACAAAACGAGGTTGATGGACTTCCACTCATCTTTCTCAAGAGGAAGGTCACAAGTCCGGCTCTAAGTACCATATGTTTACCCCTTATGTAAGTATCCACTAATATTGGTTCCCTTCAACTCAAGATCATATAGGGCTTTTGTGGAGTCATTTTGAAGTCTTTTAGGTAAGGGTAGGTTATTTTTTTGTTCAAGTGGATTCAGTCTTCCCTTAAGCACTTATTTTGATGCATTTTGGCATACTTTCTTGATTCATTGGAGTATTCACTTCTTTTCAAGGGGTTATATGGATACATTGTCGCTATTTCTTATGCAATTCAAACATTTCTCCTTTTTCTACTTTTTCAACACTTTTTTCACGATTGTTTTCCTTGAATTCCCTTTTTGTTCTTATTCATATTGGTCTTTATTTTTGTATTTTTTTCTTTTCTTTATTTTTCATTATCTTCCTTTTCTTTTGCTTTTGTACCTTTTACCACATTTTTTACTTTCTTGCCTCTTCCCCCGAACTTAGAAATTTACCATTTACTCAAGGGAAGATTTGGGTGCCAAGAGAGGACATCATTAAGAATGGGTATAGGCTTGTAGCATTTGGTTCTTGAAAGAATAATCTTCAAGGCTCAAAAGGGTTAACTAGGGATCATTTTATTGGTAGGCTATGGAATTTTTCACCTTAGCATTTGGATCAAGGAGAGCCTATAATCACTTCTCAAGTCAAACTTCACCTAGGATTTCGCCTCAACAAACATTCAAGGCAAGTTCTAGACCATCGGCTTGAGACTTGGACTCTCAATTCGGATTCTCACCGCTCAGTCTCAAGAATTGCAAAAGACATCGAGTTGAGGGGCCACAACAACCTTAGCTACGATTCAAGCACACAATGATCCAAAACAACCATATGATGATTGTTTGGTCAACACAAGAGTCTCAAGGCCATGACATTCACCATCTTAAACACATTATTATGTCTTTGATCATGGGATCAAAGGAAAATGTGTTAGGCCCAAGTGAAGCTTTGCCTGAGCTACCCTTAACTACGAAATATCAAAATCAAAAGAAAAAAATAAAAAAACGGACTCAAACCATTAAGAAGGTTGTTGCACCATCTATAATTTGGAAGAGTCACCCGGTTCGCACAACACTTCACCCTTGAAAAGAAAAACCAAGGGCTTATTGAAAATGCCAAAAAAAAAACAAAAGGCTACGAGCCTATCTACGAAGCTAAAAACAAATTTTTTTTGCGAAAATAGAAAAATCGAATGAATATGTACAACGGGGTAGTAGAATATACATAGAAGGATAAATATATACATATAGTAACTTTATATACAGACCAAGATAAAAAGTACAAGAAAAGTAGCAAAAATGTAAAGTTATGTACAGACCAACAAGAAAATAAAATCAAAAAACATAAAATGAGTATCTAATATATACAACCATAAAATAGATAAACAGTAAGGTGCATCCCTACGAATAAGAGCTGGCATTGTCCCTAATGCCAACTACCAAAATAAGCACAAAGTATCAAAATAAAGGATATAGAGGGCTCCTTAGGCCTGGTCCGTATGTATGGGGTCCTCACTGGTCCCCTGATACTCTGTATGGACGGGAACCTCAGACTGGTCCCCAGCCTGCTGCTGCTCTGCTACTGGGATAGGGTCCTGCTACTAGACCGGCTGAATATTGGGTGCATCACCATAGGGAGTCTCCTGAATCTCAGCAAGCTAAATCATTACACCTTCAGTACTAGGCAGCTTCCTCTTCTTCTTGGGGGGCGTGGATGACTGCTCCTACTGTGGCTCTGACACTAGTGCTGCAGCTAGAGCGGCTGACTCCCCAAATAACAAGTCTAAAGGCAGCTGATCCGTCAATATCTTGTTGACATCCGCTTGAAGCACCTTCACTAACTCCTTAGACGCCCTCGTCTTTCTCATCTTTTTGTGCTCCCGGGCAAGCTCATTCAGAGTTATGCCATGTGCATCTAGTGCTTTAGTCAAGGCGCCCTGAGTCTCCATAGTCTTCTCCTAGTTGGCCAGGAGCTTCTTCAATGTGTCCTCAATATACTGAGGAATATGGACAGTGAGTGGTGCAAAATGGTCCTCAATTGAAGTGGCCAATATTGACAACTTGGATGTCGCAGCAGACATCCAGTTGTTTAAACTGGCCAAGGTCTTTGCTAACTACTGGGCTGTCAAAGGGTTGGTCCAAGAAGAGGGGACTGTTGGGCCAACTGAAGAACTAGGACCCGTAGAGGAGAAAGGCACATCATCTAGGACAATGACAACTGGAATGGAGGGGAGCTTAGTGGCAGGCTTGACAGTAGACTCTACCGCAACTGGCTCCTTAGACTGCCAGTCGAGGTAGAGGTGGATGCCTTGTGCTTTTTGTCCTTTGGATTGTCCATCCCTGAATGCTGAACCATGAGAACGGGGACACTGCGCACACTTTCACAACATAGGACTTCTTCTTCACCTTCAAGTCCCGGAAATACAGAGTGAGAGTGTTGGGGTATGGGTAGTTCCAAGTGCTATCAACCCCCGTTGAAGTCATCGCCCTGTACTTTAAATTCCCCACATTGATAGAGAAGCCAACCATGATGGATGCAATCAGCACAGCCCGGGGGAGTGGGATAGTCTGGTCATGGGAAGTGGGGTCAAGCATGTTGCATACAAAAGTGAGCCACCCTCTAGCCTCGAAATTCATGTTCTTCCTCAAATCTTTACCCCTGCCTGTATCCAATCCGGAACAACACCTGGATAAGCCAAATATTTAGCCAGCCATGGCCGAACCTCATCCTTCATCTCCAACTTCTCATTGTATTGGGTCTCTTCTTTATCGTCGAAACCCAAATATTCATTGAACACCTTCCCCGAAAATACCACATTTTTGTCTCGAACTTTGGTCACATTAGAGTCCTTTTTGGTGTAGGATGCGTTGCAATAGAACTCCTTGACCATGTGCTCATTTGCATCAATCAGATCATCTCTAAAATGCTCCCAACCGACTCTGGTTTGAAATTTCTCATGCACATTGGGGAGTATGGGCAATAAGTTTTGGGTGATTATGCTCCTCTCCAGAATCAGTTTTCGTTTTGGCAACATCTCTATGAATATGTGGAAGGCCACTTGACTAACAAAGCGGTCCTCCACCACTTCTGTATTTTTGTTCTTTCTACACCACCAAACTCGGCCACCCAACTACTCGGGACCTCATCATCACTATTGTTACCACCTACTGCACTCTCCCCAGATACTGAAGCTGTGGGAGAGATGGAGTACTTGCTGCTACCCGCTGCTAAGCCACCAGACGACTCACACTGTACAACTAGTGGAGTTTGGGCTGAAGGTGGGACTGGGACTGAGGGGGATTGCCCTGAGTCAGCTTAGATGTCATGAGATGGTAGGTACTCACTCCCCGACTTGTCATCATCACTCACTACTTGTTTTAAGTTTTGGTCTGGGAGTGAGTTTTGTTTGTTTTCCTTTACCTCCCCGGAGGAGTCCTCTCGGACGGGTTGTTTGTCACCTCGTCCTGTTTGTTTTACCATTTTCTGCAAGCAAACACGTATAATGTTGTTAGTTGAAGCTCAAGAAATGTATCAGGTGTTGAAAACAAGTGCACAATAACAACAGGAAATATTGCAGAACACATCTCAGAACAGGCCACCGCAGACCACACTTTCTGGAGAGTGTCCGCGTGGAAGGCACCATGAGCCGCGTGATCAAGACGTTGGGATGCACTGACCAACTAACAAAAACTTACCCTCTCCGAATCTCACCAACACGGGCCGCGTGAAAAGGGGGCCCGACAGCATGGAGCCAGCACGGACTGCACAAATAGGGACGGGCCGCACTGGACACTTCTTATCTTTTCAGGACCAAGGGCATCGTGGGTCGCTTGAACAAGGGGTGTGGCCACGTCAAGGCCATGCAGATCGTGTAAACATGATCGCGGGCCACGCTGGGTCAAGAGTTACGGACGAACAAAGGTTTTACACATTTGCCCATTTTGTTCAAGTTTACATCCTAATTTGTCCCTACTCGATTACCCACCACAAAAAGTCACGCCCGGCAACTAGAAGCACCAAATAAACTAAGCTAAACATTAGACTTAAGAAAAAACGGAAAAACAAAAAAGCTACACTACTCAAAAATAATAAAAATTGAAATTAACAACTAATTAATGTGAGAAGTTACCAAGAATATAAATAATCAACTCTTAGTGCAATCACATAATCACGTCTCAAAGGTGAATAGTAAAATTTAGGGCTCAGGTATTCAATTTGGCGAAAAGTATAAAATGAGTACCTAAGTCCCTATTTATAGTAAAATAGTGGGGGCCCTTTACTTACCACCAGCGCGGCCGCGTAAAACTGACTGCGGACCGCGCTGGGTATTATCATGTGCATTTGCAGAAAGAAGCCCACGCGGGTTGCACAAAAATGGACGCCATCGCGTGAGACCACCATGGATCGTTCCATCATGACCACAGCCGCGTGGTAAGCTTTTGGAATCAATCATCTTCATCATATTCTGGTGCGGGCCGCACAAATCATACCGCAGCCGCACTGGCAATCTTCAGAGACTGTGCATTTTTACACTTTATTTTGCACTGCTTCAACACAAGTCCTGCAACATCTCACAGATAATTAGCTCAAAAATCCTAATCTACAAAGAAAATCAAGGAGAAAGAATAATACATGGGTTGCATCCCAAGAAGCTCATGATTTAACGTTGCGACACGACGCATATTACCATCAATATCACTTCAAATGTATGAGTGCCACCACGTGGTTGTCATCAAAATTCCCCAAATAATGCTTTACATGATGCCCATTGACTCGAAAAACTTCACCATTTTTGTACTTCAAATCAATAGCACCAAATGGGGTTACACCAACAACTTCAAATGGACCACTCCAATTAGACTTGAGCTTTCCCAGGAATAATCTCAACCGGGAGTTAAAAAGAAGAACCATATGAATAACCTTGAATTCCTTTTCACCGGCATATTTTTTGTGAAGATACTTCATCTTGTCATTATAGAAGGACGAGCTGGAGTAGGCATGAAATCTAAACTCGTCAAGTTCATTGAGTTGCTTAACCCGGAGACTCACTACACATACCATTCTAAGTTCAACTTCCTCAAGGACCACATAGCCTTATGCTCCAATTCCACTAGAAGATGACAAGCTTTCACAAACACCAACCGGTACGGCGACATACCAATTGGGGTCTTGTAAGCCGTCCGATAGGCCCAAAGAGCATCATTTAATTTCTTCGACCAATCGGTCCTATTGGCATTGATAGTTTTGGACAAGATACTCTTTATTTATCAGTTGGAAACTTCCACCTTACCACTAGCTTGAGGATGATAGGGGTGGTTATTTTGTGATTTACTCCATACTTGGCAAGCAATGAATCAAAAGCCTTGTTGCAAAAGTGAGATCCCTCATCACTAATGATAGCAGGGGGGTGCCAAACCTTGTGAAGATACATTTTTTCAGAAATGCTACCACACTTCGGGCCTCATTGTTGGGAAATTCCATGACACCAACCCACTTTGAAACATAATCCACCGCCATCAAAATGTAAGTGTTCCCACAAGAGCTCGCGAAAGGACCCATAAACTCAATACCCCAAACATAAAAAATTTCCACCTTTAGAAAAGAGGCATCTCATCCTTTTTAAAAATCCCACTGGCTCGTTGCCATTCATCATATCTCTTAACAAAGTCGCCGCCATCTTTGAACCAGGAGGGCCAATAGAATCCGCAACGAAGCACCTTAGAGGTCGTCCTCACCCCGCCATGATGGCCACTATAGGGAGAGGAATGACACGCCTCCAAAACACTCAAATGTTCTTCTTCTGGGACACATCGAAGAATCACACCATCGCTGCAAATCTTGAACAAATATGGCTCATCCCAATAAAAATCCAAACTATCCCATTTGAGCTTCTTCCTTTGGTTAGAAGAGAGCTCATACGGGATTATACCAGTCATAAGATAGTTGGCAACGTCGGCAAACCACGACATATCATGCATTGACATCACGAGGAGTTGTTCATCCAGAAATGCATCATTGATCTCAAGGCCGTCACAAGGCCTCCCCTTCGCCTCCAAACGGGACAAGTTGTCTGCCACTTGATTTTCACTCCCTTTTCCGTTCACAATTTCTAGATCAAATTCTTGAAGAGGTAAAATCCATCTCGTCAATCTCGCCTTGGAGTATTTCTTGGTCATCAAATACCTAAGGGCGGCATGATCGATATGAATAATTACTTTGGCAACCATAAGGTATGGTCGGAACTTTTCCATGGAAAAAACAATAGCTAGCAATTCCTTCTCGGTGACAGTATAATTCCTTTGAGCTTCATTCATAGTCTTGATACACCGGATGGAACATCTTGTTGATTCTTTTGCCCAAGACTGCCCCTACCGCAACATCACTAACATCGCACATGAGCTCGAAAGGCAAGCTTCAATTGGGTGCGGTAATAATAGGGTTTGTTGTCAACTTGTGTTTGAGAATCTCGAAAGCCTCCATGCATTTCTCATCAAAAACAAATTTGGCCTCCTTCTCTAGCAACTTGTACAACGGATTAACTACCTTAGAAAAATCTTTGATGAAACTTCGATAGAAACCCATATGCCCAAGAAAACTCCTCACCGCTTTGACAGAAGTAGGGGAGGTAGCCTTGAAATAACTTCGATTTTGGCTTTGTCAACTTCAACACCTCTCTTCGAAATCTTGTGACCCAACACACTACCCTCTTCTACCATAAAATGGCACTTCTCCCAATTAAGAACTAGATTTGTGTCTTCACATCGGGACAACACTCGATCCAGATTTACCAAACATTCCTCGAATGAATCCCTAACCATGCTAAAATCATCCATGAAGACCTCTAATATATCTTCCACCATGTTGGTTAAAATAGCCATCATACACCGTTGGAAGGTAGCCGGGGCATTACATAATCCTAACGGCATCTTCGAGAATGTGAATGTGCCATAAGATCATGTAAAGGTTGTCTTCTCTTGGTCTTCCGAGGCAATGAGAATTTGATTATACCCCGAGTACCCATCTAAAAGGCAATAGAACGATCGGCCTGCATGACGATCAAACATTTAGTCATGGAACGGCAATGGGAAATGATCCTTTTGAGTCACCTTGTTTATCTTTCAGTAGTGTATACAAACTCTCCATCTCGTCACCATCCGAGTAGGAATAAGTTCATTGTTCGCATTGGTCACCACAGTCATCCCGCCCTTCTTCGGTATGCATTTCAGTAGAGAAGTCCATGAACTGTCAAAAATGGGATATACCACACCGGCATCAAGCCACTTGATAACTTCTTTCTTAAACACTTCTTGCATAGCTTCTTGAGTCTCCGTTGATGTTCAAGTGAAGGCCTCGCATCCTTCTCCAAAATGATCTTATGCATGCAATAGGCGGGGCTTATACCCCGAATATCGGTCAATGTTCATCCAATTGCCCTCTTGCACTTTTGTAGGCCAAGGGGGCGTCAACCTGCACGTTAGTTAAACAAGACGAAAGAATAACATGCAAAGTGAAATTCGGGCCCACGTATTCATATCTGAGGTGAGGAGGAAGTGGTTTCAACTCCAACACCGGCGGCTCCTCAGTAGATGGCTTGGTTGGTGCAGTTTTGCGATTCTCAAGATCCAATGATAACTTCCTAGGCTCTTAAGAATACGAGCCCATACCATGCAATGCATTTACACACTCCACTCTCCCGGCATCATCATTAACATCCATGTTCAAAAGCACGGCCTCAAGTGGATCTTCAACATCAATCATTGCGCTTGTGTCATCCACTATCACCGCCATGACAATGTCAACAAACGAGCACACCTAGGTACTATTTGGTTGCCTCATAGACTTGCACACATGGAACACCACCTTTTCATCACCAACACGGAAGGTTAACTCTCCCGCCTCAACATCGACCAAATCCTTCCCCGTAACTAGGAAAGGTCTTCCAAGAATAATAGGGACTTCAAAGTCCACCTCACAATCCAATATGAAGAAGTCTACCGGAAAGATGAATTTATCGACACGAACAAGGACATCATCAGTTATCCCCAAGGGCTGCTTCATTGACCGATCTTCTATTTGAAGCCTCATTGAAGTTGGACAAGGTTGTACGATTTCTAAGGTCTTGAAGACCGAATATGGCATTAAGTTTATATTCGCCCCCAAATCAAAAAGGGCTTTTGCAAATTTGGCACTTCCAATGGTACATGGGATAATGAATGAACTGGGGTCCTCAAGTTTTGGAGCCATAGAATGTACAATTGCGCTCACTTGATGAATCATCTTGATTGTCTCACACTCCATTGACCTCTTTTTTGTAACCAAATCCTTCATGAACTTGTGTACCTCGGCATTTGCTCGAGTGCCTCCACTAATGGCACGTTGATAGTTAGACTCTTCATCATTTCAATGAATTTCTTGAATTGTTTGTCACCCTTTTGCTTGGACAAGCGTTGAGGATAGGGTGGAGGAGGCCTAGGAAAGGGTTCTTTAGCTTTGGGCACCACCAGCTCGGGCATATCAATCACGTGTTCCCTATACGGGTTCACGGCTTCTTGTGTCTCCTCCTCAACCTCATGAATGTCAATCCGCACATCATTGTTCACATTGGGTTCAACTACATCCTCAACCACTAAAGGCATATCATCATCTCGCAACTCATCTTCATCAACCATAACTTGATTTCCTCTTGAGGCATGCACATCACCGCCTTTTCCACTTCATGTTTTTACCGCCATCACATGATTGTTGTGCCCACCCTTAGGGTTTACTACCGTATCACTTAGTAGAGCACCTTTTGGGCAAGTATTTAAAGATTGAGAAATTTGGCCAAGTTGCACCTCCAAGTTACGGATAGAAGTATTGTGGGAATCCAATTGAGTATCGGAGTCTTGTTTCTTCTTCATCATTTGCAAAACATAACTTCAATTCGACCACTATCATTACTCAAAGAACTAGACCTTTGAGATTGAAACGACGGTGGGTTTTTCGGTTGTTGAGATATCATAGGCCTTTGAAAGCCTTTCCCCCGATTACCTTGACCACCATTATTATTCCACCCAACTTGACCATTGTTTTTGTTCCAATTGTTGTTGTTTTTTCCGTTCCAATGCCCTTGATTACACGAATTGTTGTTCCCACAATTTCCGCCTTGGTTGTTGTTACTGTTCCAATTACTACCTTGTTGATTGCCCTAATTTCCTTCGGGCCGCCATTGTTGGTTCGCTTGATTTCCTTTATTCCCCTGATAGTTGTTGATGTATTGGACTTCCTCACTTTGATCATCATAGCATTCATTTTAATAACCACCACCATCATCATAGTTATCAAAATTTCCTTGAGGTTGTTGCCCTATTTGCCTCCTTTTCATCATGTTCACTCCATACATGGCATTGAATTGGTGCGGCTTTTAGACTTGTTGCAATTGCGCCTTCGCCAATTGATTCATTGCTGTTGTGAGTTTGGCAATAGCTTGGCCGTGATCATGCAACTCCTTATGCAAATGTATAATATTAGGGTCACATTGAGGAACATTTGCCCAGCTTTGCCATGCTGAAGAAGTGTTGGCTATTTCATCTAACGCAACACAAGCTTAGTTGTAAGGAAGCTTCATAAAATTTCCTCCCGCCAATTAATTCACAATACATTGGTTGGTTGTGTTGATGCCCCTATAGAACGTTTGTTGAATCATCACATCATTCATGTCATTGTTAGGGAACTCTTTCACCATAGTTCTAAATCTCTCCCAAATTTCGTGCAAGGGTTCCATTGGCTCTCGTTTGAAAGCCAAAATCTCATCACGGAGCGCCTCCATGTGACTTGGAGAAAAGAGCTTACCGATGAACTTGTCTGCCAATTCATGCTATGTGGTGAAAGAATGATTGGGAAGCTTCTCTAACCAATCCAACGCCTGTTCTCGCAATGAGAACAGTAAAATCCAAAGTCTCAATGCATCCTCCACGACGCTTGTCTACTTGATACCCCAACAAGTATCCACGAACCCTACAAATGTTTGTACGCATTCTGATCGGAGGCACTCGTGAAATAACTTCGTTGTTCGAGCAAGGTTAGCATAACATTTGTAATCTGGAAGTTCCTCGGCCGGATTCGGGGAGGAACTATTGCGCTCGCGTACCCTTGATTAGGGAGGACTCATGGGGCCACTCTTGGTGGAGGCGGAGCAGGGTCTTGTATGTTCTCATTTGCATTGGCATTTGCAATGCCATTTCGACCTCTCCTCAGAGCTTTAGGTAATATATCTTCTTGTTCTAGGTCCTCAACCTCCTCCCCTGTGACCATGTTTCCAAGAGGGTCATTTGAATTTAAATCCATGTGTACCTAAGTGATTGACACAAATAAAGTTAGTAAAAAGGAAAGAGAAGCAAAATACAAAACTAGCTACATAGATAGTCAACAACGTAAGCTCCCCGGTAACGGCACCAACAAGTGATCACTGCCAAATGAATGCTACATGAATGTAGGGAGAGCGGGTCGCTACAACTTTTACCCAAATAGTGGTTTAAGGTCAAATTTCCATAGGGAGTTTGAAGCGGAGTTGTATTGTCTGCTTAGCCTAGAATTGTGTCACGACCCCAACCCGGTTGTGATGGTGCCCAGCACACTACTAGGCAAGCCCGACCCTTTATAACAGTTTCTCCAATTATTAACAAGTAAAGATAAAACTATTTAAGTCAAGTTTTAAATACAAGTAAAAATGCGGAAAATCTGACAAAAATACCGATACAGTCCAACTAGGACCCGGTGTTACGAACATGAACCTCTAGAGTACAGAGTAATATCTTACTCAAAGTTTGTCTAAAAACATAAGTTTCAAAAATAAAGGATAAAGATAGACAGGAGAATCGTCGGCTGCGAACGCCATGCAGCTACCTCAAATACTCCCGGAAAGAACTCTGGATCAGCTGGAATGACTCAACATGAGACTGCCCTGGATCTGCACACAAAATGCAGAGAGTAAAGTGAGTACTACAACTCATTGAGTGATCAACATAAGTAAAGTCTGAAAGTAAGAAAACGCGTAAAATGCACAAAGTACTCTATATCTAGCAGTTCATGTCCAAAACAGTGGAAACAGTATACAACAAAGAATACAGTCAAGAAATAATGCATGAAAGAACGCAACACATGTAACGATATAATCCAGTACCCGCTGCGGCTTGCAGCCTGCTCCACTTATTAACATCGGAGGCGCACACTGGGGGTATGTACTGACTCCGGAGGGGCTCCTACAGCCCAAGCGCAATAACAGCCAGGTATTGGCATAAGACAGGCTCTCGGCCTCAATATCAATATATAATAATCACTATGGCATGTAGCCCGATCAATATCTAGGAAACAACCTCACCACTGGGTCCCTGACCTATCTTAGTCAAATAAGTCCACAGCCAATCGGGCAAGACATACTATAGGGATCTCAGCCCTCATATCCTTTTCATTTAAGGTGCATGTATAAAATATAACTATTATATTGTCTTTAATATTTGAAAACATGACTAAGAATTTATGTTGTGTTCACAAGTGAGGAAAACACATAAAGATCCCCTAAGGATTCTACAGGTCGGCACAAGCCCCAAACACGGCAATACGCCCAATCAGGATAATAGAGTATGCGTTTCAATCGCCAATATATTAGATATTAACACTCGGGATTTACTAAGTCTCAATCCCCAACAGTATATGACCCCGCACTCATCGTGGAATGCATGTCACGCCTCAATATAGCGTTACGATGTGAAAGTCTGGCGTTTCAAACCCTCAGAGCAGCAGTTACATCAATTACTCACCTCTAGCCGGCCGAAAACTAGCTAGCAATGCCCTTGCCTCTAGAATCGACCTCCTCACACGCCGAATCTGGCCAAAACCAAAACGAACACATTATAATTGGCTAAGGAAATATAATCCAATCGAAAAGAGTCGAAAAATAACAAAAACCATGAAATTTGCAAAATCCGAGCCCCGGGCCTACTTCTCGAACTCCTAAAAGTTTTACACCAAAATGTTACTTATCTCACCGCGAGTCTATACATGTAAATATTATCAAAATTGGATTCCATATGCTCCCTCAAAATCCAATTTCTCATTAAGAAAACACAAGCCCTAGTTCTTCCCTTTTTACTCAAATTCCATGAATTTAGGTGCTGAAATCACAATTAGATGACGTTTCTAGGCCATAGGATTTACCTCCAATCAATTCCCAGACAAAACCCTCTAAATTCCTCGTCAAAAGCTCCCAAGGTTGCTTAAAAATGGTGGAAAATAGACTTGGTTCGCGGATAAAATGTTATTAAAACCTTTTAGTCTGCCCAATTTAATCTATGCGATCACAGCCTTGCTTTTGCGATCGCATAGGAAAAAATTTCCAACCTCCAGATTTCCTCTCATGCGATCGCACTCAAACCCATGCAATTGCATAGAACAATTCTCCACCAGGGACCCCAGGCCCAAATACACTACACGATTGCACTCACCTTTATGCAAACGTATATACCAACATTCCAAACATATGCGATTGCATAGCCCCTAATGCGACCCCATAGCATAACATAGTGCCCCTATCCAAACCTCCTATGCGATCGCAATGCACCCTATGCAATCGCATAGGGAAATTCCTCTGCAACACACCACCAATTTGTTTCTGCAACTCCCAAAGGCTAAGATCAAAAACCCGACCTAAACATCTCCGAATAAACTAAAATTTTGCACAAACATCAAAAATCACATATTGAAGCTACTGCAACTCTTGGAATTCCGTTCCGAACCTTGAATCAAAATCTCACCTATCAACCGAAATTCGCCAAAATTCAAACTTAGCCAATTCAAGCCTAATTCTACACCGAGCCTCCACAATTACTTCCGATTGCTCCCCTAAGCCTTAAATCATCTCCCGAAACTAACTGAATCATCAAAAGTCCATTCCGAGCCCTCTAACTCACAAGTCAACATCCGATTGACTTTTTCAAACCAATTCTTCCTTAAAGAGACTAATTGTCTCATTTCCGACCAAACTCTAATCGAATTACTATAAAAATTCACCAAACACATACAATGAAACATGTAGAAGCATTTAATGGGGAAAACGGAATAGAAATACATGAGATGATGGGTCGGGCTGTCACATCCTCCCCAACAAAAACAAACGCTCGTCCTCGAGCGGGTCAAGAAACATACCTGGGGCCTCAAATAGGTGCGGGTATCTGCTTCACATCTCCGGCATAAATACACAGCCAATCTCGACTCTCAAAGAATCACAATAAACGAACTGGAAGTTGATGGCAAGATCCAATACTGGAGTTGTGGTCAAATCTGTCTTGAGCTTATGAAAGCTCTCCTCGCACTCATCCGACCATACAAACGGCACGCTCTTCTGCATCAACTTGGTCACGGACGAGGCAATCGATGAGAAACCCTAAAGGAAACGGCGATAATAGCCCGCTAAACCGAGGAAACTACGAATCTCTGTGGCCGAGGACGATCTTGGCCAACTCTGAACCGCCTCAATCTTCTTTGGAACAACCTAAATACCATCACTGCACACTACGTGTCCCAAGAAGTCCACGGAATTGGTCCAGAACTCACACTTGGAGAACTTGGGATACAACTTCTCTTCCTTCAATCTCTACAATACCACTCGCAAATGATATGTGTGCTCCTCCTGACTACGCGAGTATACCAAGCTATCATCGATGAATACAATAACAAACGAATCCAGATACGACCGAAATACACTGTTCATCAGATGCATGAACGTTATTGAGGCATTGGTCAGCCCGAAAGACATAACCAAAAACTCATAGTGGCCATATCTAGTCTTGAAGGCAGTCTTAAGAATATCTGACTCCTTGATCTTTAAATGGTGATAATCCGAACGGAGATCAATCTTAGAAAACACCCTCGCTCCCTGAAGCTGATCGAGTAAATCATCGATGCGAGGTAGGGGATACGTGTTCTTCACTGTTACTTTAATCAACTGCCTGTAGTCAATGCACATTCTCATTGTGCCATCTTTCTTCTTCACAAATAACACAAATGCACCCCATGGTGAACCACTCGGCCGAATAAACCCCTTTTCTAAGAGTTCCTGAAGCTAGTCTTTCAATTCATTCTACTCCACTGGTGCCATACGATAAGGCGGAATAGAAATGGGCTTAGTGCCCGGCACCAGGTCAATACCAAAATCAGTCTCCCTGTTCGGGGGCATACCCGGCAGGTTTACAGGAAATACATTAGGGAAGTCCCTCACAACGGGAATAGTATCACCCACCGGGGTAGATACGTGCACACGTGAAGAAGTGATCCCATTTTTTTCATCGGGTCCGGATAAAGACCAAAGATCTTGAGCGACCGATCCGGCAGAACAACCCAAAAGATAAAGAAGTATCGTTAATCTCTTCATGCTCGTTCCAAGCTCGAAGTACCATTTGTACAAATAAGAATCCCCTTCGTTACATGATTTCTTCTTCATATAGATAGATATAGGATCTATGGGGCAATTACTTAGAAGTACATATTGTGCTACAGCCCTTCCTATCTGATAGAAAAGGATCCCATGATACTAAACCGATCTTACCTGGGATCGCAAATCCCAAGTTTATCTATGAAGAGCGTACCCAAATAATGAGCAAAATATAAAGACACATAGGAATAGGTAGAACCGGGATCAAATAAGATAGAGGCATCTTTGTGGAAGACCGAAATAATACCTGTGATAACAGTATCGGATGCAAGGGCATCTGTCCTACCCAGGAGGGCATAAAATCTAGCCTGGTCACCGCCACCTTATCGGTCTCCGCCCGTAGGGTGACCCTGGTTGCCTGACCACCGCCCCTCTCTGACTGGGCTGGTGCTGAAGGAACCGGAGTAGAAGACGAGGGTTGATCCCTCTGCTGAGACTGGCTACCACGATGTCGAGGACACTGCCTTCTCATTTGCCCATACTCGCCACACTCGAAGCAAATACCATATGCTGGAAAGGGGGACTGATGGGAACCCCTCGCACCAGAATTACCAACCAATGCGCCCTGCACAGAAGAACCCTGAACTGAAGGGGCATGTGAAGAGCTATGAGCTGGGAGGGAACTATATGAAGCCTGACCCTAGTGATACCCTTGGTGACCACGGCCTGAAGACGCCCCATGATACTCGGGACGAGCCAACAGATGAGGCCTAAAAGAATGACCTCTGTTTTGCTTAAACTGGCCCGTAGATGGAGCACCACTGAAGCTGCCTGATCCTCAAGGCCTCTTGGCCTCTCTCTCCTCTCTCTCCTAACGGCAAGCCGTCTCAATATCACGAGCAATATCCACATCATCCTCAAACGTATGGCCTAGAACCCTCTCTCGGGTCATCAGAATATGAATGGTATAGGTGATTCCATCCACAAACCTACGAATCCTTTCCGATCAGTCGGGACCATCCATGGAACATATCTAGCCAACTCCGAAAATCTCACCTCATACTGAGTCACGGTTATATCTACCTAACGAAGGTACTCAAACTATCTACACAGCTCCTCCCTTTGAGACTGCGGTACCCACTTCTCAAGAAAAAGAGTGGAGAACTCCTGACATGACAAAGGCGCTGCACCTCTCGACCTACGCCGCTCATAAGCCTCCCACCAAGTGAAAGCTGCTCCATAAAACTGAAAAGTAGTAAATGATACCCCGTTCAGCTCCAAGATCTCTGCGGTGTGAATCATACATCGACACTTGTCAAGAAAATCGGGAATCCTCGCCCGGAACACCACTAAAAGTAGGAGGTTAAAGCCTGTTGAACCTCTCAAGACGACGTTGCTCATCGTCTGGCATAGCTGGGATCACATCATCCTGAACCGGGGCAACCGGCTGAACTGGGGCAACCTGCTGAACTAGTTGTGCCTCTGGTGTCTGCAAACGCTGCACTACCTGCACTACCTGCTCAGGCGTGCGAGCAGTGGGGGTCTGATTACCTCCCCTGGCCTGCGAAGTAGCTGCGGCAGTAATGGATGAGACAGCCTGAGCTAGGCAAGGGCAAACTGATAAGATCTGAGCTAGGGCCTCTTGAAGATCCGGAATCACAATAGGCACAGCTGGTACCTGAACAGGTGCTGGTGGAGTCTCTACAGCTGGAGCCTGTTCCTAAGCCGGGGAAACTGGTGCTGCCCCCTCAGCTCTGCCTCGACCACGACCTCGACCATGACCATATCCACAGCCTCTGGTGGCCTCAGTAGGTGAAATAGGTGGTCGCCTTCCACGTCCGGTAGCATGGGTCCTCGCCATCTGCGAGTGAATAGAATAATAGAAATTTTAATTCTTGGATCAAAAAAGTTGCACGATAATAATTCCAAGAATATGAAGTTTCCTAAATGTTCTGCAACCTCCCGATGATAAGTACAGATGTCTTCATACCGATTCGCGAGACTCTACTAAACCGGCTCATGACTCGCGAGACCAAGTAACCTAGGCCCTAATACCAATTTTTCACGACCCTAACCCGATCGTGATGGCGCCTAACACACTACTAGGCAAGCCCGACCATTTATAATAGTTTCTCCAATTATTTAAACAAGTAAAGATAAAGCTATTTAAGTCAAGTCTGAAATACTAGTAAAAATGCCGAAAATCTGACAAAAATACCGATACAGCCCAACTAGGACCCGGTGTCACGAACATGAGCCTCTAGAGTAAAGAGTAATATCTTACTACAAAGTTCATCCAAAAATTGAAATTTCAAAAATAAAGGATAGAGATAGAGCGGAGAATCGTCAGCTGCGAACACCCTGCAGCTACCTCAAATACTCCCGGAAAGAACTCTGGATCAGCTGGAATCACTCAGCCTGAGATTTCCCTGGATCTGCACACAAGGTGCAGGGAATAAAGTGAGTACTCCAACTCAGTGAGTAATAAACATAAATAAAGTCTGAAAGTAAGAAAACGCAGGAAATGCACAAAGTACTCTATATCTAGCATTTCATGTCTAATACAGTGGAAACAGTATACAACAAATAATGCAGTCAAGAAATAATGCATGAAAGAATGCAACACATGTAACGGTACACCCAGTACTCGCAGCGGCGTGCAGCCCGCTCCACTTATTTAACGTCGACGACGGTCACTGGGGAGGTGTACAGACTCCGGAGGGGCTCCTACAGCCAAAGCGTAACATCAGCCAGGTATTGGCATAAAATAGGCTCTCGTCCTCAATATCAATGTATATCAGGAAACACCTTCACCACTGGGTCCCCGACTCATCTCAGTCAAATAATTCAACATCCAATCGGGCGTGACATACTATAGGGATCTCAGCCCATATATCCTTTTCATTTAATGTTCATGTATAAAACACAGTTATTATATTATTTTTAATATTTGAAAACATGACTGAGAATTTATGTTATGCACATAAGTGAGTAAAATACATAAATATCCCCTAAGGATTCAATAGGTCGGCACAAGGTCCCAAACACGGCAATAAGCTCAATTAACGATGACAAAGTATGTGTTTCAATCGCCAATATATTAGAATTAGCACTCGGGATGGACTAAGGCTCAATTCCCAATAGTATACGACCCCAAAATCATCGTGGAATGCATGTCATGCCTCAATATAGCGTTACGATGTGAAAATCTGGGGTTTCAAACTGTCAGAGCAGCAGTTATATCAATTACTCACCTCTAGCCGACCGAAAACTAGCAAGCGTTGCCATTGCCTCTTCAATCGACCTCCTCGCGCACCGAATCTGGCTAAAACCACAACGAATACATTACAATTATCTAAGGGAATATAACCCAATCGAAAAGACTCAAAAAAATATCAAAAACCATGAAATTTGCTAAACCCGAGCCCCGGGCCCACTTTTCAAAATTCAAAAATTTTACACCAAAATGTTCCTTATCTCGGCGCGAGTCTATACATGTAAAATTTATCAAAATCGGAGTCCATATGCTCCCTCAAAATCCAATTTCTCATTAAGAAAACATAAGCCCTAGTTCTTCCCTTTTTACTCAAATTCCATGAATTTAGGTGTTGAAATCACTATTATATGACGTTTCTAGGCCATAGGACTTACCTCCAATTGATTCCCAGATAAAACCCTCTAAATTCCTCGTCAAAACCTCCCAAGGTTGCTTAAACAATGGTGGAAAGCGGATAAAATATTATTAAAACCCTTCTGTCTACCTAGTTTTTACTCTATGCAATCGCAGGTTTGCTATTGCGACTGCATAGCACAAAGTTCCAACCTCCAGATTTCCTTTTATGCGATCACACTCAAACCCATGCAATCGCATAGAACAATTCTCTACCAGGGACCCCAGGCCCAAATACACTACGCGATCGCAGTTACCCGTATGCGAACGCACAGACCAACATTCCAAACCTATACTCTCCACGCGATATAATCCCACTGCCAACGGCCAAGCCGAGTCCTCCAACAAAGTGATATTGAACATATTGAAAAACAAGCTCGAGGAATCTAAAGGGCTATGACCCGAATTACTACCTGAAGTATTATGGGCATACTGAATTACGCCAAAGTTCAACACGGGAGAAATATCATACTCACTGCTCTACGAGACCGACGCAGTCACACACGTCGAGGTCAGGGAACCCAATATGCGATACTCCTATATAAGCGGAGCGGATAACGATGAAAGCAGGTTGCAAGAACTAGATAAGGTTGAAGAACCGATAGACATGGCCCACGTGAGAATGATAGCCCAGAAGAAGAAAGTAGAGAGATACTACAACAAAAAAGTCAAGATAAGATCACTCAAAGTTGGCGACTACGTCCTCAATGCCAAAACATTGGCATCAAAATACCCAAATGAGGGAAAATTAGGAACCAACTGGGACGGATTGTATAAAATTATAGCAGCAGCAAATAAAGGAGCTGCAACCGAAATTTGTATGCATACATATTAATTTACAAGTTATAAAATTTATTAAATAGGCAGTGAACCTAATTAACTAAGATATATTGAGTTGGATAATAAAATAAATAAGATAATAACTAACGGCAAAACAATGGGCTAAGCCCATATATTTTTCTTATTGGCCACGTATAATGACCTAAGATGCAGGGAAAAAGTACATTTGGTCTTATAAATTAAGATAGAAAAAAAAATAGATCAAAAAGCTAAACTAACAGAAAGCGTCTTAGAAAATTTTATACGGCGGCTATCACGATTGGGGAAACGAAAGAATAAGGTTTGCTATTGAAAATTTTATACTGTTTTCAATTGATATAAAAAATATATTTCCTTTACATCATGACAATCATTATATCAATGATTATAGGAAGACACGGTGATCAATTAATAAGTGGAGTTGGGCTAAAACATTGGATTTCAAGAATAAGTAAACTGATATGGAAAAACAAGAATTTGTATGCTAGAATTTGTTTCTACCTCTTGAATTTAGACGAGTGGGGTTGATATTATGGTAAGCAACCCCCACTTCCAATTGAGAGGTTGTGAGTTCGAGTCTTTTCAAGAGTAAGGTGAGAAATTCTTGGAGAGAAGTATGTCGGGAATTTATTTGGAAACAGCCTCTTTACCCAAGGGTAAGGTCTATGTATATACTACCCTTCCCAAAACCCCACTAAGTAAGATTACACTGGGTTGTTGTTGTTGTTGAATTAAGAGATAATGCCGAATATTTGAAGTAACGATGATAATGATTAGGCATAGAGTAATTAAATTGCAAAGATTAATTGTATACATACTTTTATTAATTGGACAGAGGGTTAATTTTAATTTTGACTTGTCCTAATATTATGGATATTATCCACCTAGACTAAGTAGGACGTGTTATTTAATATTTTGGATAGATTCGGAGTTTTTGGAAACCGAATCGAGGGACAAATGCATCCCGAAGTAGGATTTTATGCGCTTGGGGTAAGTAACAGTTTTAACTCTGGCTTTGAGGGTATAAACCCGGAGAAAAGTAATATCATGTGATTGTTTGGTGGTGACACCCATTCTAGGTGACGGGCGTGTGGGTTTGTACTGCGAGGGATTGAGACTTGGTTCGTCCCGTGAGGCCTAATAGTTATTATTTGTGATTATGTGTTTACTTTTTGTTGAACTTGTCTGTCTTCATAGTAGAGATAAGGCTTAGGTTTTATTCAGGCTCACATTATTTTTACTCAAATATAGAAATTATTATAAATGTTTACCTTTGTCTCTATACTTGCTAATATGTTGTAATATTTGATGTGGGTTGTGTCCCCTTATTTGTTGATTATGGTGAGGCTAGTGAGGTACATGATTGAGTAAGGCCAAGGGCCTGGTTATGAGGATATTAATACCATAGCGCGTGAGTTGTCCGCGTAGCACGTAAGTTGACCGTGCGGGTCCAGGTATTGATGTCATAGCGCGTGAGTTGTCCGCATAGCACGTGAGTTGTTCGTGCTTAGCGCTTGGGCTTTGGGAGCCCCTCCGGAGTCTGTACACACCCCTAGTGAGCGCAGAGTGTTGAGTGTATTGAGTTTTGAGTGTTGAGTGCTGAGTGATTGAGTGACATTGCTGTGAAGTTTCATCTACTTTTGTTGTTGCTGCATTTATCTATTAAATTTCTTTGTGATATTTACTAAGTTATGGAATTTTCTTGTTTATCTTTAAATTCTGAAAATAAATAATTGAACTGTTTTACGTAGCTCGTCACTACTGCTCAGTTCCTTAGATATTTCTGTTACTACTGAGGTAGTAGTACTCATAGTACACTCTGCACTTTATGTGCAGATCTAGGTGAGTTAGAGTGCGGTGATCGTTGAGTTCGGCCGGCTATCTGTGAAGATTGCAAGGTAGCAGTGTCCGCATGACCTTGTAATTCCTCTTGTCATTTCTTATTTTAGACAATTATATTTCTTAGTTCATAGTTATAGACGCTTATGACTTAGTGACACCCCGATGTTTGGGGCTAGCTTCCGTATTTTTATATTAATTATATTTAGAGTTGATTTAGTGTATGAGAAATTTAAATGTTGAAATGTTTTATTAAACTCTTATAATCAAATTAGTAGTAATATTTTGGGAATTGACTTGCCTTATAACATGATAGGCGCCTTCACGACCATGGTTAGATTTTGGGTCGTGACAGGAGCATTCCAACTGGAAATAATGGAGGTAAAACTGCTCCAAAACAACTACAACATCGCCCATCTCAAATACTTCCATTTGTGAAAGGCGTCACCTAAGTCGTACTCTTTTTCCCTCACCCGATTTCTTATCCTAATCGAATTTTCTCGGGGAGATTTTTAACGAGACGGCGAAGAGGATATCCCATGGATCAGAGCATTGTTCATCACTTCGGCATGTCGACACGATCTCTACGCCGAAGTAATGAAGCGACTACACAATTCAATCTTCATTATATGAACAGAAATCTCCATCGTATGAACAAAATTCTCCATTGTATGAATAGAAATCTCCATTGTATCAATAGAATTCTCCATTGTATGAACATAAATCTTCGTTATATGAAATGCAAATACCCTAATGGCCAAGTCCATCGACATTAGTTCGACCTCGTTCAAACCGCGACGGGATACTAATTCAATGACAATCAAAGCAATCTGAATGTCCAAGGCCATCGATATTAGTTCGACCTCGTTCGAACCACGATGGGATACTACTTCGACGACTGTCGAAGCAACATCCTAATGGGCAAGGCCATCGACATTAGTTTGACCTCACTCGAACCATGACGGTATACTACTTCGAAGATAGTCGAAGAAACATCCTAATAGCCAAGGCCATCGACATTAGTTCGACCTCGTTCGAACCACAACGGGATACTACTTCGATGACAATCAAAGCAACATCTAATGGCCAAGGACATCGACATTAGTTCTACCTTGTTCGAACCATGACGGGATACTACTTCGATGATAGTCGAAGCAACATCCTAACGGCCAAGGCTATCGATATTAGTTCGACCTCGTTCGAACCACGAGTGGATACTACTTCGATGAGAGTCGAAGCAACATCCTAACGGCAAAGGCCTTTGATATTAGTTTGACCTTGTTCGAACAACGATTGGGATACTACTTCGACGACAGTCGAAGCAACATCCCAATATGGCCAAGGCCATCAACATTAGCTCTACCTCGTTCGAACCATGACAGGATACTACTTTGATGAGAGTCGAAGCAACATCCTAATGGCCAAGGTCATTGACATCAGTTCGACCTCGTTCGTACCACGATGAGATATTACTTTAACGACAGTTGAAGCAACATCCTAATGGCCAAGTCCATCGACATTAGTTCGGCCTAGTTTGAAGCACGATGAGATATCTTTTTAACAATAATCAAAACAACGTCCCTACAGAGGTTGATGAGGTAGTGAAAGCTGTGGGTAAGATGAGTCGGGGCAAAGCGACAGGACCAGACGAGATTCCTATAGAATTTTGGAGGTATGTTGGTAGAACGCTCTTCGAATGGCTGACTGGATCATTTAATGTTATTTTAAAGACGAAGAGGATGCCATATGAGTGGAGATGTAGTTTGATGATTCCGTTGTTTAAGAACAAATGTGATATCCAGAATTGTATCAATTATAGGGGCATCAAGTTGTTAAGTCATACAATGAATGTTTGGAGGAGGGTGGTGGAAGGGAGGGTAAGGAGGGCGTTATCTATTTTTGAAAATCAGTTTGGATTCGTGCTGAGATGTTCTACTAGAGAAGCTATCCCCTTGATAAGGAGGTTGGTGGAAAAACACAGGGAAAGGAAGAGAGATTTGCACATGATGTTTATTGACATAGAAAAGGCGTATGACAGGGTCCCTAGGGATTGCCAGAGGTGACACCGAGCTTTTTTCGGTAGCATACATTGAATCGATAAAGGATATGTATAATGGAGCTAAGACTCGGGTCAGGATTGCCAGAGGTGACACCGAGCTTTTTTCGGTGGTTATGGGGTTACACCAAGGGTCTGCGCTTATCCCTTTCTTAATTGCTATGACGATGGATGCCTTGACACACTATATTCAATGGGAGGTGCCATGGTGTATGTTGTTCGCTGATGATATAGTTTTGATCAATGAGTGGCGTAACAGTGTTAATGCAAGATTGGAGGTGTGAAGGCAAGCTATGAAGTTCAAAGGTTTCAAGTTGAGTAGGACCAAGACGGAATATGTGGAGTGTAAGTTCAGCGGTGTGTCGGGAGAAGCGGATGGGTGGTGAGGATCGACTCACAAGACATCTCCAAGACGGAAAGTTTCAAGTACCTAGGATCTATTATCCAGGGAAATTGGGAGATAGACGGGGATGTCACGCACCGCATTGGGATGGGGTGGATGAAATGGCGGTTAGCATATGGTGTCCTGTGTGACAAGAGGGTACCACTGAAACTCAAAGGTAAGTTCTACAGAGCGGTGGTTAGGTCGGTCATGTTATATGGGACTAAGTGTTGGCTAGTTAAAAATTCACATATCTATTAGATGAAAGTAGCCGAGATAAAGATGTTGAGATGGATGTGTAGACATACTAAAATGGATAAGATAAGGAATGAAGTTATTAGGGAGAAGATGGGCGCTGCTCCCGTGGATGATAAGACGCGGGAAGTGAGGCTTAGGTGGTTTGGACACGTGCAAAGGAGAATCATATAGATTTCTCAGTTAGGAGGTGCGAGCGGTTGGCTTTGGCAGGTACAAGAAGAGGTAGAGGGCGACCTAAGAAGAACTGGGGTGAGGTGATCAGGCAAGACATGGCGCGACTCAGGATTTCCGAGGACGTGACTCTTGATAGGAAAGCGTGAAGGTCGAGCATTAGGGTTGTAGGCTAGAGGGTAGTTCATAATTTTTCACTCTTTGTACCAGGTAGTTTGATAGATATTTGCACTCCCCTTTACTTATTTGGTCTATTTTAAGATATTATTATCATTTCTCTTGCTTCTTTTGTTGTTACATATCTATTCTTTCATTTCATTTCTGACATTATTATCTCTTCTGTTGAGCCGGGGGTCTCCTGGAAATAGCCTCTCTACCCTACCAGGGTAGGGGTAAGGTTTGCGTACATCCTACCCTATTCAGACCTCACTAGTGGAATTTAACTGGGTATGTTGTTGTTGTTACCGCTCTATAATAACTTTTTACTTATGACAGCAGCAACCGTATTTAATTTATAGCATAATGTTCTTTGTATAATTATCCCTCTATAACAGCCATATAGAATCATTAAGATTACTAATAATAGTTTTAAAAATACGCATACAATCTTTTCTATTAAACAAAGTTTCTATCTTGCATAAGATATAAGGTTTGAAAATTTGCACATAATATGTTTTCCATTGAACAAATTTACAAAAATATTTAGATAGAAATTTAACTGTTAAGCTCTTAGATTATCTTCAAGGGAAAGCTATTGGATACCTTCTACTGAAATTTTGGACATGAATTTTCGCCAATTCAAGCATTATATTGCTAGTAAGAGAATAAATCTACAAAATAAGCTACTTATAAAGTTCTTCCATCAGTCTTGAAAGAATTTATTTTTTCTAGGTAGCTTTAAAATGTCTGCCTTAGAGTTTAAATATTATACATTTACTTATGAATTTATTAATAATGTATTAGCTTTCTTCAATATTTAACTAGTAAAATATGGATATCTTTTGAGATTTTAAATTTGAATAATTTTCTAATCTTAACATGAAAACAGAAAAATTAATTAATTTTTTGATTATTTTTATCTATAGCAGCCAAAAAATACTTCAACGTCAGATGTTGTTACAGGTGTATAATAGCTATTCACTATAAAAGTCAAAAAATATCGGAAAAAAAAAAAATATTTTAAAGAGGATTGACCTTATATAGTATTGGATATTTATTACTAGTTGTTTGATTATTTCCAAGTATGACGAGAGATTGTGTCCTTGTGTAAAAATTCATTATTGATGGTCAACAAAAGATTATATTAAACGAACAAACAACAACAACAACAACTACCCAGTATAGCCCTACAAGGTGGGGTCTGGGGAGGGTAATATGTAGACAGACCTTATTTCTACCCGAAAGGACAGAGAGGCTGTTTCCAATCGACCCTCGGCTCAGTGAAGGAACAAATTCAAACGCATTTGCTAGTTACTAGCATGAAAACTAGTAGAATGTAAAACAAAGTAAAACAATCGAAATAATAGTACCTATAATGCCTTTGGTAAAAAGAATTGTTACACTGTTACAAAACTTAGCTCAAAGTAATAAACAAAAAGATAGACAACAAAGTAGAGAGAAATAGAGAAGAGAATATATTTCTTCTATGTATCCAAGTGTATTACAAAATGATTTCTCATCCTCTATTTATAGTACTACATAGAGGTATACTAAAAGAATTCCATAAATATGTCATTAAGCTTTTGAGATCATGGAGGAAGATCATGGGGGAGATCATGGAGGTGTGGGAGTTGCAACCATAAGTATTGGAGTAGTGGGAGTTATGGAGATAATGGATAAAAGTAGTGGGTGTTATAGGAGTTATGGACATCCACCATAATCTAATATTTCATAACACTCCCCCTTGGATGTCCAAAGATAATGTGCCTCGTTAAAACCTTAACTAAAATAAAACCCAATGGGAAAAAAAATTCTAGAAAAGGAAAAAGAGTACACATATCTAACAAAATGCATTTTTGTTGCCTCGTTAAAAACCTTGCAAGGAAAACCCAGTGGGACAAAACCTTGTAAGGGAAAAAGAGTGCAACGCGCATTAACTCCCCCTGAAAAGAGCATCAATTCACATCCTTGAGCCTTCGCATTCCAATCTTGTGTACCAGCTTCTTGAATGTTGACGTTGGTGGAGATTTTGTGAACAAATCAGCCATATTATCACTTGAACGAATCTGTTGCACATTGATATCACCATTCTTTTGAAGATCATGTGTGAAAAATAACTTTGGTGAAATATGCTTTGTTCTATCTCCTTTTATGAATCCTCCCTTCAATTGGGCTATGCATGCTGCATTGTCTTCATACAAAATCGTGGGTAGTTTGTCACATTTCAAACCACATTTGTCTCGAATATGATGTATTATAGACCTCAACCACACACACTCTCGACTTGCTTCATGAATAGCGATTATCTCAGCATGATTAGATGAAGTAGCCACAATTGATTGCTTAGTCGATCGCCAAGATATGGCAGTGCCTCCACAGATAAACACATAACCTGTTTGAGATCGAGCCTTGTGTAGATCAGATAAATATCCAGCATCAGCATAACCAACAAGATCAGGACTGCAATTATTGCTATAAAATAAGCCCATATCGGTAGTCCCTTTTAGATACCGCAATATATGTTTGATTCCATTCCAATGTCTCCTTGTGAGAGCAGAGCTATATCTTGCTAAGACATTAACTGAAAAACTTATGTCAGGCCTTGTAGTATTTGCAAGATACATTAGTGCGCCAATTGCACTAAGATATGGTACTTCAGGACCAAGTAGCTCTTCATTCTTTTCTTGCGGTCGGAATGGATCCTTATTCACATCAAGTGATCGAACAACCATCGGAGTACTTAAAGGATATGCTCCATCCACGTAGAACTGTTTCAATACCTTTTCTATATAGGCAGATTGATGAACAAAAATTCCGTTTGCCAAATATTCAATTTGCAAACCAAGACATAATTTTGTCTTTCCGAGATCTTTCATCTCGAATTCCTTCTTTAAATAATCAATTGCCTTTTGGAGTTCTATGGGAGTTCCAACAAGGTTTATGTCATCGACATATACGGCAAGTACAACAAATTCCGATGTTGTTTTATTTATAAAATCACATGGGCAAATGGCATCATTTATATAGCCTTCCTTTAATAAATACTCACTAAGACGATTATACCACATTCGTCCTGATTGCTTTAGACCATATAAAGATCTTTGCAATTTGATTGAAAACATTTCCCGGAACTTTGAATTATGAGTGTTTGGCATTTTGAATCCATCGGGAATTTTCATGTATATCTCATTATCAAGTGAGCCATAAAGATAGGTAGTAACCACATCCATTAAATGCATGTCAAGCTTTTCAAGGACAGCAAAACTAATGAGATAACGGAAAGTTCTAGCATCCATTACGGGTGAATATGTCTCTTCATAATTGACACCAGGCCTTTGAGAAAATCTTTGTGCAACAAGGCGTTCCTTATATCTTTGTACCTTGTTTTTCTCATTTCTCTTGCGTGCAAAGACCCATCTATAGCCAACAGGCTTAACACCATTAGGTGTTTCAACTATAGGCCCAAAAACTTCACGTTTTACAAGTGAATTCAATTCTGATTGGATTGCTTCTTGCCATTTTGGCCAATCAAGTCTTTGTCGACATTATCCAACAGATTGAGGTTCAAGATCCTCACTTTCTTGCATAATGCTAGATGCAACATTATATGCAAAGACATAATCCACCACTATATCCACTCGATTAGAATTTGTCTCAATATCGATTGGATTTATTGATAGTTCCTTATTTTCCTGAGTCTCAGGCTCAATGGATTCTTCACGAATCTCAGAATTTATTAAATCGTGAATTTCATCATGAGATTCTTTCGTAGTGTCATTTTGATCATTTGCTTTCCTTTTTCTAGGATTTCGATCTTTGGAACCTAATGGCCTGCCACGTTTTAGGCGTGCTTTCGACTCATTAGATATGACACTAGAAGATTGTCCATTAGGGACATCAATACGGATTGGAACATTCTCTGCGGGGATGTGAGATTTTGTTATCCTTTTCAAGTCCGTGAATGCGTCAGGCATTTGATTTGCTATTCTTTGCAAATGGATAATATTTTGCACCTCCTTTTCACAAATAGAGGTATGTGGATCAAGATGAGATAATGATGGATTTTTCCACAAAATTTTCCGTTTGGTTTCACCAACTTCTCCCCCTAATTTTGGGTAAAGTGTCTCATCGAATCGACAGTCTGCAAATCGTGCAGTGAACAAATCCCCTGTCAATGTTTCGAGGTAGCGAATAATGGAGGGCGATTCAAACCCAACATATATTCCTAACCTTCTTTACGGACCCATTTTGGTGCGGTATGGCGGTGCTACAGGCACATATACTGCGCATCCAAAAATTCTTAAATGGGATATATTAGGTTCATGACCCAAAACTAATTGCAACGGGGAATATTTGTGATAATTCGTCGGTCTGAGAAACTAGTGTTGCTGCATGCAAAATGGCGTGACCCCAAACTGAAGTGGGCTGCCTCATTTTCATGAGTAATGTCTTGCAATCAACTTTAGACGTTTAATTAAAGATTCTGCAAGACCATTTTGAGTGTGAACATGAGCTACAGGATGTTCCACTTTTATCCCAATTGATAAGCAATAATCATTAAATGCTTGGGATGAAAACTCAGCAGCATTATCTAGTCTAATAAACTTAATTGGATTATCAGGAAATTGTGCTCGTAATCGAATTATTTGTGCCATTAATTTTGCAAACACAAGGTTGCGTGATGACAATAGGCACACATGAGACCATCTAGAGGATGCGTCTATTAAGACCATAAAATATCTAAAGGACCCACTAGGTGGGTGAATAGGTCCACAAATATCCCCTTGTATACGTTCCAAAAACGTAGGTGACTCAGTTCCAACCTTTGTTGGTGATGGTCTAATAATAACTTTCCTTGATAACAAGAAGTGCAAGAAAATTCATTATTTAAAAGAATCTTTAAATACTTTAATGGATGCCCATATGAGTTTTCTATAATCCGTCTCATCATAATTGATCCAGGATGTCCCAATCGATCATGCCAAAGTACAAAAGTATTGGAATCAGTAACCTTTTGGTTTACTGTGGATGTGCCTCAATTGCACTAATTTTTGTCCAATACATGCCACAAGATAAAGACGGGAACTTCTCAATAACCCTCTTTTGGCCAGAGACATTCTTTGTAATGATGAGGTATTCAAGATTATTCTCATTTATTGTCTCAATATGATATCCATTTTGACGGATATCTTTAAAACTCAACAAGTTCCTCTTGGACTTGGAAGAGAACATTGCATTCTCTATGATAAATATTGTTCCTTTAGGCAGAGTTATAGTTGCTCTTCCAGAGCCTTCAATCAATTTACTACTACCAGAAATTGTAGTAACATCTGCCTTACACATACTTAAATGAGAGAAATATTTCTTCTCTTTGAATATCGTATGTGTGGTACATGAATCAATTATAAAAAAACAAATATTTTTACAATTGGACATTGATCCAAGTTTGCTTTGTGAGATATCCATATTTGCTTCCCATGGTTTGATATACAAAAGAAATATACGAAAAATATTAGTATTTTTTTTTATAGATATGAGAATAAACAAATTTAAGTCTATAATTCAACATAATAGTTTCAGTGCGGTAATTATAAAAAAAATATCTTTTATCATAGTTATTCTCCTTTTAATATCAAAGTATTAACAATTAGTAGTAGCATAAATACTCTTCACAATATTTCTTTTATTACTATATTTAATGTGCTACAAATAAAGCATAAGATGAATGTGTAATCTAAAGTTATATATTTTAAAATGATAATACAGATTATTTGTCAAGTTGATAAAACTCTTAAGGTATATATCGATATTTGATCATTGATTGAAAGCATAATAGCACCTTTAATGTGCTAACACATTAACACCGAGCTGATTAGAAAGGATTACAAAAAATGAAACTGATCATTCTGTTTAATATTTTTTTTTTATATTTTATTTCAAGCTTATTATAATTTTAACGAATACTTGCTTGATACTTAGCTTTACTAGCTTAAAGCAGAAAATATAAAATTTGAACCATATCACAATAATAGATAACTTATGTAAACTATGATAATTGTTTATTCATTAACTACTACGAATAAGTAAAAATAATAATATCAAACTGCTCAATCTTCTTTAACCATGGATCCATCACCGATCAAGTGATCTATTTTCCCCTCAGGGTGCTAAAAGAAGTCTGTCACATCCAAGTGGGTGATGTCAAAATTATTGTCAGAGACAAAATTGGTTTCAGGGCCTTTACTCTTTAGAGATGCTTGATAAAGCTCAACCAAATGTCTTGGTACACGGCAAATTTTTGCCTAGTGCCCTTTTCCACCGCAACGATAACATATAGTTTCTGAACTATTTGCTTTTGGATTCTCATAATTCCATTTCCGCTTTTGGTGGTTATATCTCTTTGGGGGGTGACTAACACCAGGAAAATTTCTTCCTTGTCCACGTCCACAGCCATGACCCCGACCACGACCACGACCATGATTAAAGCCATAGCCTTTACCACGCTTAGCATAATGGGAATACACCTTATCTACTTCAGGCAATGGTGTAGACCCAGTGGGTCGATTTTCGTGATTTCTCATGAGCAGGTCATTGTTTCGCTCAGCCACAAGGAAAAGAGAAATCAGCTCAGAGTACTTTTTGAAGCCTTTCTCTCTGTACTGTTGTTGCAGAACCATATTGGAGGCATGAAACGTTGTAAACGTTTTTTCAAGCATATCATAATCAGTTATAGTATCTCCACAGAGTTTCAATTTAGAAGTAATTCTAAGCATTGCAGAATTATATTCAGAAACAGACTTAAAGTCTTGGAGCCTCAGATGAGCCCAATCATATCGTTCTTGTGGCAGAGTGACCAACTTTAAGTTGTCATATCTCTCCTTTAAGCCATTCCACAAGATAAGTGGATCTTTGACTGTGAGATATTCAATTTTCAAACCTTCATCAAGGTGATGGCGCAAGAAAATCAAGGCCTTAGCACAGTCTTGGGTGGATGCATTATTTCTGTCTTTAATGGCGTCTCCAAGACCCATTACATCCAAATGGATTTCAGCATCCAACACCCATGTCATGTAGTTCTTGCCCGAAATTTCAAGGGCAACAAACTTTCTTTTCATAATGTCAGACATAATTAAAACAAAATTAGGAGGAGAAAAAAATACCTTAATTTTCTCAAAGAGATTCTTGAGATAGTAGAGCTTCGTGCTGATAACGTGTTACAAAACATAGCTCAAAGTAATAAACAAAAAGATAGACAACAAAGTAGAGAGAAATAGAGAAGAGAATATATTTCTTCTATGTATCCAAGTGTATTACAAAATGATTTCTCATCCTCTATTTATAGTACTACATAGAGGTATACTAAAAGAATTCCATAAATATGTCATTAAGCTTTTGAGATCATGGAGGAAGATCATGGGGGAGATCATGGAGGTGTGGGAGTTACAACCATAAGTATTGGAGTAGTGGGAGTTATGAAAATTGAATAAAAATAGTGGGTGTTATAGGAGTTATGGACATCCACCATAATCTAATATTTCATAACACTAAATACTCATGAAAATCCTTATAAACTCATTATACTCTAGATTAAGGTTCAAATGAAAGAGGGCAGTATTCAGTTATGTTAATTAGGACTCTTTAGCCTTCCTTTTTCAATTGTAAAACATCGATGGTGATAATTCCAATTTATGAAGAAAATAAGAAACTATGAGGGCTATAACTATATTAGGAAATAGATAGGGTTGGGTTTTGTCAATAAGAAAGGAAGGTAGCCTAAAAAAAAATAGATCATGTCAGATACTCATAATACTAACTTGTTCCACGTGCTTCCCGGGTGATCCTTCTTTACGTGGTTTTCCATTCAATGATTAGTATTTAGCTTGGTATCTAATTAAATCAAGATTCGCATAAGAAAGTCACTCACTAAGGATAAAATACTTTATTTTATATCTAAAGCTCGAACCCGAATATTTTAATTAAGAATAAAATTATATTTATAAGCAATGGCGGAACCACATTAAAGTACGAGGTATCAAGCGATACTCCTTCACCGGAAATTTACATTATTTTACTAGATAACTTTTTTTATTTTATGTATATTTATTATATGTTAAATCCCCTTCACTTTTCGATATATCTAATTATTTATATTATAACACTCCTTAATAAAAATTCTGAATCTGCCATCACTTATAAAAATAAAATAGTATTTATCATTTCACCGCAATCACCATATATGCTTCTCATGCAATCCAAAAATAGTCAAAAAGAAGTGTAAAAGCTAAACCCCACACATCATACTCAAGATTAAAAGCTTATCTACCAATCTTTGCATTAATTGAAATATATGTCAAAAAAGAGCATTGCTTCAGTAAATTGTAAAAGAATTCCCCCAAAACATTCTGCGTGGTTATAACGTATGGCATAAATATCATTGGACTACTTCAAAGGAAACTTTTGTATACTATTTTTTATCTTAGTGTTACATCAACGCGGTTTACCAAATGACAAGTTATTGCTTCTTTATTGTTTTTGCATTTGATAGGAAACAAACAAATGTATCACAAAAGAGCTCCTTCATTCAAATTTTTTTTTTGAGAGAAATATTTACTGAAATTAAGTGTTTGAATTAATTAATTAAACTAAATAAATATTTACTATAATTTTTAACATGCAACATTTCTTTCATCTTTTTTATGATTAATTAATAACTCAAATCGCGAGGACATAATCCTTGAAAAGAGGGTGTTAATGTTGAGAATTAGGATAGAAGGTTGATAAGTAGTCAAACTTGTCTCTTTTTCATGCCAGTAGTATTAATATTAGTCTCATATTTTCTTATCCGCAAAATTATATCATTAATATGTTGTTTCTTTCGCTTCGATTTTCTTATCATCTTATCTTATTGTTGTTACTTCTTATTCATCTTTCCTTGAGTCGAAGGTCTATCAGAAATAATCTATTTATATTCACGAGGTTTATGTAAGGTATGCGTACACGCCACTCATTCCAGACCTTACTTTATGGGATTATACATGGTTTATTGTTGTTGTAGTCAGAGGCAGGCCTATGACTTATGTTGAGGGATCACCGAACCCGTAAACTTCGGCATAAATCATGTATATGTATATGTGTATACCTTAAAAATGGTTGATTTAAATCACTTGGCACCCTTAACGCTAAAAACATTTAGAGGGTATTGATTGAACAGAATATTATGTCCCCGTCGCAGTAATGGGTCCGCCTTTGGTTGTAGTAGTAGTTAATAACTCAAATTGTTACTAGTGGTGTTACACCACATGGTTTCGTACGTGAAAGTACGTCGTAAGTCAATTGATGTAAGCTCTGAAACGAGATCATCTTTGAAAGTACATAAAGTATGTTAATCATGTTAACTTGGAGGTTACAAATATTTAAGATCATGGACTGCAAGTACTAAGAGGATTGGAAGCCTTAAAAGCTAAACCAATTGAAGAAAATAAGTTTCGTCAAAAGTCAACAAGTTGGGAATGTTATATCATTTACTTTTGGGGTGAGACTAGGGGGCTCAAAATAATGAGGTTATATGGGTTATTTTTGTCTTATAATAGTCGTGTGCTATGTTTTGAAGTCAAGTGAGCTGTGGAACAAAAGTTGGCAAAGATCATCCCAAGTTACAGTCATAAATATGCTGAAAATTAGGTCAAATGTAGCTGACCATTTCTCTCAGTGTACTTGAAATTATGGGATGATCCACATATTAAATTGATGATCTACGAATCTAGTTTCTAATTTATTGAACTATTCGTCAATACAACATCGTAGTAGAGAGATATGTCCAGTTTCGCAAGATTGCACAGATTGCATATGTGACAAGTAGGTGTGCCACTTAAGCTTTTTGAGCAATATATTTCGGGTGTTATATGAGGTCTTTTTGGGACATATTATATACCAAATTTAAGGTTTTGGAATGTAGTGTCTAAATAATAATCTATTCATTCATACGATATCTGGATAAAAATATATAAACGTCAGAAGAAAGGCCATTGCTAGGGTGCCAAGCTAGCACCTCTTTGACTTTTCAAAAGTTAATCTATATAGGTTCTAAATAGTCTTTCTCTTATTTTTTCAAATAACACGAAAAAGAACCCGCAAAATCTTATACGACCAAAGAACCCCAAAATCTTACCCTTAAGCTCTCTACAAGGGTTCCAAAGAAGATTAACATTCCTGGTACGAAATCAAAAAGCGATAACATTAGAACGATCCCTACGACGTAAGTATCGTATATCACCTTGATTTTTCTTTATAGTTTGAGTTTGAAACGTACTTCACAGTCAAGAAAATGCATATTTTTTTGTATTTAAACTTTTAAATGTAAAGGAAGGTTGATAAATTCATTTCCTAATAGTTAGAACTCAGGAAACAGTAATTGAAAGCTGTGAATTCGATTTATTGTACCTTTAGTGGACTGTTTTGTAGTCCACTCGTTTTGGCCTCTTGTGCTGATGTTTTATGGAGTTTTGGAGGAGAAAATATATGGATAAACACCACATAATAACAGAATAGTTGGCGGGTCGTTCGTCTTTATATTTTAGGTTGTTTTGACACTACTTTGGTTGTCGTTTTATGTATGAAGTGATTCGGGTATTTGGGTTGTTTTGTGGTATATTGTGATGGAGATAAGGTTAGAAAATGATGCATACATGTTGTTATTATTGTGATCTTGTTGTAGTTGGTATTTGTTATGGGATGAGGGTTTTGTTACAGGGGATATGTTGTCCGAATTCACGTAAATGAGCTACTAGTTTAAGTTGCGGACTTAGCATTTACTTAGCATTGATTTTGAATCTCCTTATGTTGTGTTAGATTGAGTTGAGTTATTTGAAGAATTTCTTGGAAGGTATTAAGGACTCAACGGAGTTAAGGTATGTTAACGCTAAGCCCTTCCTTCATTTTGGCATAATCTTGTAACTATATGTATTTGATAACGAGGCACAAAAGGAAGTTCGTATTCCCAAATTTATATACATTATCCTAGTCTCATAGACAGTATTCTTCATTATCGGGACTTTATATTCAATTGAGTATTTTCTTCTTTCGGTCAAAAGAGCAGGGGATTTATATATATACAGTATTATAGTAATTTTTACCACCATCGAGCTATAACCGGTGGCCAGGCCCCTCTTTGATCAGATGATAAGTTATATACTGAGCCTACTATGGCCGAGCTCATATGAGCGAGCCCAAAATGGCTGAGATACAGAGCCTAGTATAGTCGAGCGCTTATGAGCGAGCCTACTACAGTAGAGCAGTTACACATACCAAGCCTTATAGGGTCGGACAGCTATTGTACTTGCTATATTGAGAGAGTTTAGTTAGTATCAACAAGTAAGTACATCTTTAGATTATCTTTGACTCCCAGTTACTTTCAGTTATTATATTATCAATTTAGTTTCAATTTTCAGCTATTCTATTAACTTACATACTCAATACATTATTTAGTACTGACGTCCCTTTTGTCAGGGACATTGTATTTCATGCATGCAGGTCCTGATAGACAGTTAAATAGACTTTTCTAGTAGACAAAGCCAAACATCAGTTTGGTTGGTAAGCTGCACTTCTCCAGAGTTACCAGGTTTAGATCTTAGAGTCCATTTTCTTAAACAGGTTGGTCGGTAGGTCAAGTCCTGTACCGACCATGATATAGTCATCTCTAGAGGCTTGTAGCCCGCAACAAAAATTATTTACATTTGGTAGCCAAAAAGTACCAAACTTGTATATTTGTATATAACATGCATAATGTGTGTGTATATATATATATATATATATATATATAATTTTTCAATTATTATTTTTACAGTGGCTATACAATATTATTATTCCTTCTTTTTAACTGTAAAAATATTTACTATAAGTGGGTTTTTTTTTTCATTATAAGCCTCTCCACCTTTTCCCCCTTTTCTTGGGCATGCTTCGCTCCATTTAAAGTTGAAGTCATATCAAGTGAAGTCGTTTATAAAAAAATGAAATCTTTGTGGTCACGTTAGTTAATATTTTATGAGTTATTAGTCAAATTGATTTGTTTTCTTTTTTGGTCAACTATCAAATTTTTATTTAATCAGAAATGATATTTAAAGCACCTCAAACTCTTTTGGACTAAATAGTTAGACTCAAAAAAAACATCAAGATAACTATATCAAAGAAAACATTTACAGACTTTTACAGTTTCTCTTCTACACTAGACTTCATAGAGGAAAACTATTGACTCTTTCTAAGTACATCTTCCATTTTGTCTTCTGGTGTCCTCTAGTGTGTAATTGAAGGACAATCTCTCGAATCATCAGTTTTCTTTTCTTGGAATCTACGCATGTTCCTTTATTTCCAAGTGTGATATATTAGTGTTGCAAACAGAAATGCAAGAATACTACCATAGGCCCGACTGTTTTTTGTTCTTGTACTCAACCAGTTGACTTTTTTCTTCCCATGAACCAATCTAATGTTTATCTCCTATCCAATTAAGCAGAATGTCCCATATGCTTCTTGAGTATTTACACTCAAAGTAGAGATGAGCCAAATCTTCAGTTATCCCAGTCTTGCATAGGACACATCCAAGTCTACTTGTAAGCCCCAAGCTGCTAATTTATCCACAGGATTAAGTCTGTGGTTTAGAGCTAGCCATAGTATAATGGTGTGCCTAGGGATACTTGTACCCAATAGTAAAGCTTTCCACTCTACCTTTGGATACTGAGGTCTTGATAGAGTGTACATCCTCTAAATACTGAATTTCCTCCTCTGTAGAACTTGTATATATTTGCAAATGATTCAAAGTTTGTCTACTAGTCTCTTATATCAAATATCTTCCTTACCAGCCAGCAAGCTTGATTAGGGGTCTGCATACTATTGAAATCCTTTCTCTTTATATATACTGAGTGAATCCATTTGATCCAGAGAGCATCTTTCTTTGAGTGTACTGCCCACATTAGCTTACATAATGCAGCTTTATTCCACCATTCAAAGATTATAAAACTTAGACCTCCAGCTGATGCAGGCATACATATTTTTTCCCATGAAATCAAAGCTCTCTTTGAAGGGCTATAACTTCCTATCTATGGAGTTCACTAGATGTGTGATCTTCTTTGGTATCAAAAATACCTGCCCCCAGTATGTCTGCATTTCAAATAGCACACTTCTTATCGGTTGAAGTATGCCACTATATGATAGTAACTTTGTCATCCAGCACTTTATTCTATTTGTAATCTTCTCCACTAGTGGCATACATTGTTGAACTGATAGCTTTCTTGAGGATAAAGGCACTCCCAAGTACTTGAATGGCAAGGACTCTAGTTTGAATTGAAAATCTGAGCATATCATTTCATTAAATCCCTGATTGACTCCAGCTACATAGATAGAACTTTTATCTAAGTTAGCCATGAGTCCTGTCACCTTTGTAAAATGGTTGAACTTGTCTAGCAGTAATTGGATAGAGGTCTTGTCAGCTCTGCAGTACATGATCAGATCATTTGCAAAGCATATGTGAGTGAGATTCATTTTGGCATATCTTGGATGGAAATTGAAATCAGAAATATCGTTTAGGCTATTCAAATTTCTGCTCAAATATTCCATCACTAAGACAAAATAAGTATGGGGACATAGGATCCCCTTGTCTTAATCCTTTTTTTGCTTGAAATCTTTTTGTGAGTCCCCCGTTGATCAGTATAGAGTAGTTTGCATTAGTTACGCATTCCATGATCCATTGCACCATTTTTTTAGGAATTCCATACTCCAACAGCACCATTTGTAATAAAGGCCATTCAACAGAGTCATAGGACTTTCTTATATGTACTTTGATAATACATCTAGGTAAAATCCCCTTTTTACTATATCCTTTACCAATTCATGAGCAAGTATAACATTGTCTAGTATACTTCTCCCCTTTATGAATTGTGATTGAGCTGGTCCAACTATGAATTCAACCACTGTTTTGAGCGTTGAACTGAAAATTTTGGCAATGACTTTATAGATGGTAGTACAACTTGCTATGGGCCGAAATTCTTTGACAAAAGAAGTACTACCCACTTTTGGTACTAATATAATGGTTGCACTACAAACATTATTCAATAGTTTCCCTAATTGAAAGAGCTCCTTCACTGCCATTTGTCGATGCCCCCACTTGCCATGTGGATGGGAATCCAAAAAACGAGTATACAACATTATGGGACGACAACTCTTATTCCCTTAGGAGAATTAGGTTTTGGAGTTTTGGAGAGTCGCCACCTAATGATTATAGCGCATTAGGAAACTTTTAAAGGAATAAAGAAATTGAGAAGAAGAAACCAGAGTTTGGGTAAGGGCATAGAGATTATCTCGAGGGGAAGGTGTTAGGCACCCATCAAGATACACTAGTGTGGTTCCTGGCCATGCTATAATTGTGACTTTAGAAGATAGGAGAAACAAGTAAGGTTCGCACATAGGGATTACAAATATGTTTAAATCTTTGAAAAGGAAGAGAAGAATAGATATTTTTTTAGAAAACGAATTGATTAAAAGAAACGGAATTAAAAGAAAACATTATAAAAGAAAAGGAAAGGGGTCCTAGGTTTAAAAATAATATGGATCACATCAATGCAATATCCAACAATCACTTCTCAGAAGAGGGGTCGCACGTGAGATTAGTACACCGATCATCATATCCATATTCTACCCTTCCCATCCCATTAAGGTATTAAAGCGTATTTAGTCTCGATTACTTATTGCATGCTAGTACCCGTCACGACCTATCAGTCCCAGGGTATTAAGACTTCTAATCCTAAAAAGGGAAGAAGGTGATGGGGGCTTTTATGGAGTTTCAAAGGATAAAATTCTAATTTCTTCATTCAAAACAAATAGAAAATAAAGGGAAGAGTAAACGAATATGTAATGATCAAATAAACCTTTTAAATCAGACAAACATTTTGTTTAGCATGTCTTGGCACATACTGGTTTGGTCTTAAATTAAAATGAACGGACTGGCTCAACACATATATTTTGACAGAAAATCTGCATTAGGCAACTCGGATACAATTGTCAGAGGTTAAGACATTTTTATGTGAGTTTTTTTTACTTATTTTAGAAGATAAGCTAATGCAGAAGAGTTTTTGGGAAGAAAGAACAGGCTGCAGACTTAGTAAACTGTTTAGAGATAAATTTTTGAAAATGGATCAGCGGACTGTCCCGTCATAAAACATAGAAGTAGTTGCAAAAGAATTTTAGAGAAAAAGACAGAATTATCGAAGGGAAGAGTAAGCTGCAGGACTAATTAAAAAGACGAGTTTGGGAATTTTGAGTTGGAAAAAAAAATGTTCAGGCAGAACATTTTAAAAAAACCGTTTAGAAAAGGCATGCAACTTTTAAAGAAATGTACACTGTTTTTAAGAGAAATTTATCAAAGGTTGAAGTTTCAGAAAAAAGTTAGTGAATTATAAATTTAAGAACTAGTTAGGCAGTTGTTACTGCTTTTCAAAAATGAACAAACGAATTTGACGCAAATCCTATTGGCATGATATCTACTCTATTGATTTTCAAAGCTTGTTAATGAACTTATGAAAAGATGATTGTTTAATTAACCCTAAAGTTTTTCCTAATGAATATGCATTTCCTATGGGCTTGAACTCTATATATGTTCATTACAAAATAAGAACATTAAAACCTATAGGCATGCTTTCTATGTGATTTGCAGTATAGTTAAACGTTAAACCCTATAGGAATGGTCTCTGTGTGATTGAATAAGAAATATTAAACAGTCCTATAGGCAGGATTTCTAGTAAAAGTAAAGTCCTAGATGATGATATCCACCCTTTTGATGCAAGAAAGTAAAAACCCCTCCCACACCCTTTTACTATACTCCCCAAGTTTTATACAAATTATTACAAACCAGAAAAGAGATAAACAAATACATCAAAGACTAATATCTAGATTCGAGAAACTTAATTAAACCTTAATGTATAACAATATGTGATTAACCAATTCCGGGATCCAGATTTCCAAAGCCTCCTCATTATCCAAAGTGTTTCAAATTTCCAAGGAATCTCAGGGATTCCCGGCATTGCTTACACCCAGGTTACCATTAGAATTAGAATTGTGCACTGTGGAAGAGCCAGCCCTCAGGCGTCCAAGTTCAGAGGGAGCTTAGGGGTCCCAAAGCATTTCTTTCAAGAGAGGGGCAGAACCAATAACTAGGAGTAAGTTCAAAGTGAAAAAGGTAATTAGGGAGCCTTAACAAATGGTGGTCATACCAAGCCACAAGTGTAGGCTGGCATACCCCTGACCACTTGTTTGGTTAAACAAGTTAGGAGCAGACCCTTGAAGTTCATAGCTAAGTCTCGATAGTGATTAGGACATCATCAGACCCAAGTCCAAGGCTCAAACACATAAAGGGGAATGAGGAGTGCGAATTGATTGAGTTAGGGTTCAAAGAAGCCAGTTCAGAGTCATAGACAACAATTTTAAAGTTTTGCTATGTATTGAACCATACTCACATACAAAGGGGAAAAGGGAAAGGGAGTTCACATAAGAGAAGTAGTAACAAAGTTGCAGGAACACGGTAAAGAAGAGCATAACATAACTTAGGATGTAAACACATAGTGGAGGAGCATTATTTAAACTAAGGAGAGCATACCAGTTGCAAATTGAGAATAAGCAGAATAACAAAGCAAGAAAATAGCATGAACAAACTCAAATTCTCAGCAGAACACTTGAAGGCTCGAAGACAACTCAAAGGTGTTTCAGAAAGCAAAGAGTAGAAGTATAGAGAAGAAGAGAGTAGAAAGCAGAGTGCTTAATACTGTTGTGTGTGTAAGAATGCAACTCGAGAGTGTTAGTCTAATTGTGCGTCTCAGGTGCAGAAAAAAAGTGTTCAAGTGCAGAAGGATAGCCCCCCTTTATAGTGCAGAAAACAAGTTGGAAGAGGTAAGAAATAACTTTGAAAATCAGTCTCAATGATTTTCCTTCAGTCAAGGGATTCGATTTCAAATGGCCATGAGGTAATTAAGAAAAGAAAATAACTAAAACCTTTTCCAGAGTAACATAATAGGGGTAAATACACAAAGACATTATTTTTTTAAGTAAAGAGTCTAGTAGTACACAATTTGGGCTAAATAAGTAGAGGCAATCAATCAACAGCCAGTAAAAACCAAAGTGACAGGCTCTGTTTAAATGAACCAGGTCAGGAAAAAGGGAAGGGACATTAAAAGAAAGTCAAAATCAATTAAGTAGTTGGCAAAGACCTTTTGAATGGAGAATTTATCATATATAAAGCATACAGACATGTGAGACAAGAGGGAGACTAGAATAGAAAAATTCATAGTCAAAACAAAGAGGTTGAGTTCAGCTTATAGACTCAAAGCGAGTCTGATGGAGTCAAGGGTTCTGAATAGAACCCTAGTCCAAACATTAAATCAAGCCTGCCAAAACCCCCAAATACAAGGGTTTCTGACTCGAATCAGATGCATAGATGAGAAGACAATAACTAGAACAGATTCAGTAGTCTTTTCAGAGACTTATGAGAAAACAAACAAATAGCATAGCAGGCTTAAGGCAAATGTAATGTGGAAACCAATTTGAAGCACAGTGAACACGTTCAAGCAAAGCTTTGTCACTCAAACAAGTTCAGAAGAGAAAAAGCGATATAAGCTTAGGAAAATAATAGATGAAACATGTCTAGAAAGAACTCAAAAAAATTCCAGAAGAAGGCGAGTAAAGAGCTAAAACGTAGTAGAAAAATCAGTAAAGGGACACGGGGTAACTGGACATGTGAAAGCATGATATAGAAAGAGCGAAGCACAGTAATGCATGTATAAGAACATAACATAGGCAGATACATTCAAAGAAAAGAAGAAGAAGAATCATGCTAAATAGAAAGAAAATAGGAGATCAAATACATGTGTAGTAGAGAAGAAAACATACGATAGAAACACATACAGACACACATAAAGAAAAGAGTAGAAAGAATCAAAAGATTTTTCAGAAACCCTAGTTTAAAAATCAAATGACTTTAAAAAGGAAAATTGGGGAAAAGGCTTAAAACGTCAAATATAGAATAGATATACCACAGACTTAAGAAAACAACCTGAGAAAAACCTCGAATAGCTTTAGGATTTCAAAGAAATCCTAGAAATGAGAAGGCTTGAAAGAAAGTCTGGTCTCGAGTCGGAGATGGCTAGAGATAGGCTCCTGAAGCTTGAACACATCGGAGCAAGGCCGGGGAGGCCATAGAACCATGTACCTATAAAGGATATGAACGGAAACCATCGAGGAAAAACCTCGAAATCTCGAACACCCAGGGTTTAGGGGTGAAGGAAGGTGAGTACAGGCCGTCAGTGGCTTGAAAAGCCATTGATTCCGGTGAGATTATGGTCGAAGAAGTCGAGAAGGGCTAAGGATTCAGGACCTTTCGAGATAGTTTGAGAGAGGGAGAGATTTTAGAGGCGGATATTGAAGATAAATGAGGATTAGGGTTGGGTTAGGTGAAATTAAAAAGGAAGGGGTTAATCGCGGTCGTTGATCAAAAGGATCAACGGCGTGGATTAAAAGGAATCCGGGGCGGGTTAGATAAACGAGTTAAGGGGGTTGAGTTAAATAAATTGGGATAGTACAATTAGGTTTGAAATTTGGTTGTTTTTAGGCCACAGTTCAAACGAAATTGGTGCTACAAGTGAAATGAGTTGGGGCTATATAATAAATAGCCAGTTTTTCCATTTTATTTTATAAAAATGATAGAAATAATTTAGAAATTAAATTAAAGTTACTGAATTGGTTAATAATACATAAATATTAAAATAAAAATACTAAAACCAATTTTATAAATTATAAAATGCTATTAAATCTTAAAGTAGGCTACCATTGCAATTACATGCAATTTAGTTTTAAAAATACCAAATAAATTCGTAAAAATATAAAAAAAATCATCTTATTTATATTTTGCTGTAAATATGAGAATAAAAAATAAGTTTTTACCAAAATAATAATTTTGAGAATAATTATTGGATTTTATGGTACAAAAATAGACAATAAATGGGTTTAAAAAATCACTAAGATAACTTTTTGATGTGCTTATATGCACATATATGCTATTTTGAAAGTTTTTTGGGTATAAAAATACATAGGAAAAAACTGGGTATTAACATCTTTCCCTATTTACCCGAGCAAGATGAAAGAGTTGTCGGGTAAAGACAAGATGGCCAATTTTGACCGAAATGGCGATTGAAAAGAACTTTGACAAAGCTTTGGCTTCTGAGCCACTTGCATATTCCTTGTTTTATATGAATCGGGCCATATGTAGTTCGGGAACCATTAACAGAACGTGTTGATGGAGATTCGAAAAGAACAGACGCGATGATTAGATTTGAAAAGGTGTTTGGAGTCGGATAGGCTGCGAAAACCGGAGTGGGATTACCCCTGCTGAGACGGTCGTTTGCTAGCCGGTGTACCTGAAAATGAGTAATGTGGTGTATATTGTGGATAATTTAAACAAGATGCAAGTTCCTGCTGAACCATGAATGTTGTCTTTGGACGGTTAGGATGACGTCCTCAGACTATGACGTCCTGGGCCATGAAGAGCATAAGTAATGATTCACAGGCCATGAAATGGTGTTGTAGGGGTATGCAGATGGTGCCTTCGAACTATGACACCTTTGAATAAGTTGGCGATCTTTCAGCCCATGAGAAGGTGGCAATCTTTCAGCCGATGAATGCAAAGGGTGGCGATCTTTAAGCCAAAGTGAGAATTTAAATGTAGGTGGCAATGTTTTGGCCATTTAAAAGATAAAGTGCGATATTTCAGCCATGCAAAAAGGCAGATAGGTGGCCTTATGCAGGATGGAAACAGGGCTTGGTCTCGAAAGACAGATAGATAGCCTTATGCAAAGGAGGCAGAGCTTAACCTCGAAAGGCAGATAGGTAGCCTTATGTAGGATAGAGGTAGAGCTTAACCTTGGAAGGCAGATAACTAGCCTTATCCAGGAATTGCAAATGGAGACAGTCCTTAGTCTCGAAAGGAAGATGATAGTCGTATGCAGGATGGAGACAGGGCTTAGTATCGAAAGACAGATAGATAGCCTTATGCAGGATGGAGGTAGAGCTTAAACTCGGAAGGCAGATTAGTAGCCTTATGCAGGAAATGCAGATAGAGACAGTGCTTAGTCTCGAAAGGCAAATGATAGCCTTATGCAGGAAATGCAGATGGAGACAGTCTTAGTCTCAAAAGGTATATGACAGCCTTATGCAGGATGAAAGTAGAAATTAACCTCGGAAGGCAGATTAGTAGCCTTATGCAGGAAATGAAGATGGAGACAGTGCTTAGTCTCGAAAGGCAGATGATAGCCTTATGCAGGAAATGTAGATGGAGATAGTGCTTAGTCTCGAAAGGCAGATGTCATCTTTATGCCGGATGGAGGTAGAGCTTAACCTCGGAAGTCAAACGATAGCCTTATGGAATGCAAGAATGTAAAGGTGGATAGTGGTAAGACTTTCTTAGCTGGTAGCTGATATCGTAATTGCTAGAGGAATGTTGCGCGGATAGCGATTTTCTGAATAAGCGATTATTCTAACAGTTTAATTCATGAAAAGTATGAGTGTGTGAATGTATTCAATTATTTGTGACCTACATCCAAAGAAAAATTGTGAGTTCTACAGAGGGGGAAAGGTTCGTTCGTCTTCCCGTGGCTCCTGACGTCACGTATCACTGGGGTAGCGTTGCTAAACGGCAGCGATTCAAATGATAGCTATGCATGATTTAGTAAATATAGCATAATTATATGTTTAAAACAATGGTTTTATTTTGAATGAACCAATGACTGCAACGTGACTCAAGACATTACAACCTTGCATGCTCCGTAATTGTGAGGGTTCTCCTCAAAATTCTTCCCCAGTTTACTGAATTGGTGCTTTTGGCGATACAAATACTGAAAAACTACCTTTAGAATTTTGAGGTCCTCCTCAAAATTCTTCCCCAGTTCTAATAACGGGGAAAAATGGGATTTAATTAAGTTGTGACCAAACCCATAGGGCTGCCTACGTATCCTCTCTTAAACGGGAATCAGGTCAAGCTTAATTCAAATTATAACATGAATAGAAAGGATAAAATTACACATAGTATCGTTTCACTGCATTAGAATTGATTGGCTTCTGCCAGACTTCTCCGTCCATTTCTACAAGAATAAAGGGCTCCTCCAGTTAGAACCCGATGAACTATGTACGGACCCTACCAATTGAGAGAGAATTTCCCTTTGGCTTCATCTTGATGTGGAAATAATTTCCTCAACACCAGGTGTCCTGGTGTAAACTTCCTTGGTCTAACTCATTTGTTGAAGGCTCTGGAAATTCTGATATAATACAACTGACCGGGGCAAATTGCATTCAATATCTTTCCTTCTACATGGGCTAATTGCTCGTAGCAACCTTTGACCCATTCTGCGTCATCCAACTATGCTTCTATTATAATTCTTAAAGATGTAATTTCTACCTCGACAGGAATGACTACCTCCGTACCGTAAACTAGCATGTAGGGAGTTGCTCCGGTTGATGTGCAGACTATGGTGTGGTATCCTAATAAGGCGAATGATAACTTCTCATGCCATTGTTTGCGTCTTTCGATCATCTTCCTTAGTATCTTCTTGATATTCTTGTTGGCTGCTTCCACAGCTCCATTTATCTGAGGTCTGTAGGCTGTAGAGTTCATATGTTTGATTTTGAATGTTTCACACATTGCTTTCATCAAGTCGCTATTGAGATTGGAACCATTGTTATTGATGATTGATTCTGAAATTCCGAATCGACAAATGATATGGTCGCGGAGGAAATCTACCACAACTTTCTTAGTCACTGCTTTGTATGACCCTACTTTGACCCATTTGGTAAAGTAATAAATAACCACTAAGATGAACCGATTCTCGTTTGATGCAGCAGGCTCGATTGGTCCTATAACATCCATTCCCCAAGTGGCGAATGACCACAGTGAGCTCATTACAGTAAGCTCATTTGGACGAACCTTTATCATGTATGCATATATCTGACATTGATGGCACCTTCGAACATACTAGATGTTGTCTGTTTCCATTGTTATCCAAAAGCATCCTGCTCGGAGTATCTTCTTTGCTATAACAAAACCATTCATGTGCGGTCCGCAAGTCCCTGCGTGCACTTCGTCCAATAGTCTGGACGCCTCTCTTGCTTTGACGCACGGTAGTCCTCCTATATAGGATTCCCCCGCTGTGAAAGAAGTTGTTAGATAACCTCCAAAGTGTGCACTTCTGAGTAGCATTGGAAAGTTCGGGATATTCTCGTGTTATTAAGTATTCCTTGATGTCATGGAAACATTGTTTTCCATCTGCTTCTTCCTCAATGCGAGCACAATATGATGGTTGGTCATAAATTTTGATCTAGATGGTATCAATGAAATCTGTATCTGGATGCTGAATCATGGATGACAAAGTGGCTAGTGCAAAAGCTAACTCATTCTGTATTCGAGGAACATGTTGGAATTCAGTCTTTGTGAATCTCTTCCTCAGCTCCTGTCTGTGATGCAGATAAGGGAGTATACTAGAATTCTTGGTTGCCCATTCTTCTCGAACCAGATGTATGAGTAGGTCCGAGTCTCCGATCACTAGTAACTCCTGAATGTTCATGTCGATGGCCAGTATGATCCCCAAGATGCAGGCTTCGTACTCTGCCATGTTGTTGGTGCATGGGAACCTGAGTTTGGCAGATACCGGGTAATGCTGACCGATTTCTGATACCAGTACTGTTCCTATGCCAACCCCTTTGAAATTCACGGCTCCTTCAAAAAACATTGTCCAACCATCATAGGATTCTACAATATCTTCTCCTATGAAAGATACCTCTTATTCAGGAAAATATGTCTTTAGAGGTTCATATTATCCTCCCACAGGATTCTCGGCGAGGTGATCTGCTAAGGCTTGTCCTTTGACTACCTTCTGAGCAACGTAAACAATGTCGAATTTACTTAGCAGGATTTGCCATTTGGTGAGCTTCCTAGCAGGCATAGGCTTCTGGAAGATATACTTCAGCGGGTCCATTCTGGATATAAGATAAGTGGTGTAGGCACATAAATAATGCCTCAGTTTCTAAGCTACCCAAGTCAAAGCACAGCAGGTGCATTCTAATAAGGAATACCGGGCCTCGTACGGGGTAAACTTCTTACTGAGATAATAGATGGCTTGCTCCTTTCTCCCCGTTTCGTCACGTTGTCACAAAACACATCCAAATGCTCCATCCAATACTGTGAGATAAAGCAAAAGGGGTCTTCCTAGTTCAGGTGGAACCAAGACTGGCGGCATAGACAAGTATTCCTTAATCTTGTCAAAAGCTTTCTGACAAACATCAGTCCATTTGGTGGTGACATCCTTTTTCAACATCTTGAAGATAGGTTCACAAATAACAGTGGACTAACCTATGAACCGGCTGATAGTTGTGCCTCCCCAAAAAACTCATCACGACCTTCCTGTTCTTTGACGTTGGCAACTCTTGAATGGACTTGCCTTTGATGGATCCAACTCTATGCCCCAGCGGCTCACAATGAAGCCCAGTAGCTTTCCAACAGGAACCCTGAATGCACACTTGGCGGGATTGAGTTTCAGATTGTATCTCCTCGGTCTGTTGAAGAATTTTCTCAACTCTTCCATATGATCTGTGGCTTTCTTGGATTCGATGATGATGTCATCCATATACACCTCGATTTCTTTATGTATCAGGTCATGAAAGTTGGTAGTCATAGCCCTCATGTAGGTGGCACCGGCATTCTTCAAACAAAGCGGCATCATTCTGTAACAATACATCCCCCACGGCGTGATAAAAACTGTTTTCTCTGCATCTTCTTCATCCATCCATATCTGATGGTACCCAGCGAAACAATCAAAAAATGACTGCAGCTCATGCTTGGCGCAGTTGTCGATCAGGATATGTATGTTTAGCAAGGGAAATTCATCTTTGGGACTGGCCCGGTTGAGATCCAGATAGTCAACATAAACTATAACCTTCCCATATTTTTTCGGTACTGGCACGATGTTGGCTAACCATGTCGGATACTTCACTACTCTAAGAACCCTGGCTTTGACTTGCTTGGTAACCTCTTCTTTGATTTTTAAACTCATGTCGGGTTTGAACTTTCTGAGCTTCTGTTTCACTGGCAGACATGTCGGATCTGATGGTAATTTGTGAGCTACAATAGGGGTGTTGAGACTAGTAATTGTAGAAAATCAATCTATCTATGATATGTGCGCTTTGGTTGTATGAGCATGATTTTCAGGTATAGGTTTTGATGAATGACAAACAATGAAGTCAAGTGTCAAACAATGATATAATATGACAAACAATCAAGCTTGTATGCCGAGAAGCATATTGATGAACGGATTGCAATGGAAAAGCCAAAGACGAGCTCAAATGTTCAAGACCAAAGACCCAAGGCGTAGGTCGTTAGGTAGAACAAATGTAAGAGCAACGCTTAAGTTATCTCGTCTTTTGGCTCAACATAGGTCATCATAAATATGCATAAAATCATTTTATTAAATCATATTTATCATACTTCAAATACTTCAAACAAAATGATATTAAAGTTTTCATCTTAACCAAAATGGTTTTTGAAGTAAGTTTTCAATTCTGCCTCAGAATAATCGATTATCAGTATATGCATAATCGATTATGTTGTAGATCGTTGCCAGTGTTTGAACACTGCCACAGAATAATCGATTATACAGTATCAGATAATCGATTATTCAGTAGAAAATCAGCTTCTGATTTTCTGAACGTTGGAGAATAATCGATTATCAGATACTGAATAATCGATTATCTTGCCACAAAATCAGCATAATTGATTGCCAATTAAGCAACGGACATACACCATTTTTCACCTATAAAAAGAGGTCTTTTGAGCTGATATTAAACACACAACACCTCCCAATATTTATATACATATTGACATTATTTGAGCATCATTTTAGAGCTTTTGTTGAGCCATTTGAGAGACAACTTTGTGTTGTTCATAGAGCTTATTTGTTATCTCTTTATCTACTCTTTTGAGAGAGCTCTTATTGTAAAAAGAGAAAGGTGTTTGAGAAGAACATATCTTCTCATTGATTGTCGGGTTCGCTAAGTACCCTAAGTCTTAGTGCGTGAAGTCTTGTGGTGCGGTATCCACGAGCAAGGTTGAAGTCTTGAGGTGCGGTATCCTCGAGCAAGTTGAAGTCTTGTAGAGTGTACATCTACGAGCAAGTGTAATGGTTTGTTAGGCACCCGTAAGCTTAACGGAGTTAGTGGAATCTCGAGAGAGTCTCTCGGGGACTGGACTAGCCACAAGTTGTGGTAAACCAGGATAAAACCGGTGCGTTCTTTCCTTGTTATTTTAATTACCGAATTTATTTTATTCCTGCAATTTTAATTCCGCAATATTTATCAATATTGTCGTGCCGCACTATTCACCCCCCCCCCCTCTAGTGACGGGCATAAATCCTAACAATTGGTATCAGAGCCTAACTCTCTGAAAGCCTTAACCGGTTGAGAGCGATATATATTTTTTTGAGAATATTGAACACAGGAATAATGAGCGAAGGACACTCCACCGAGAGGCCTCCATTTTTTGATGGAAGAAATTATACATACTGGAAAGAGCGGATGGGAATATTCATCCAATCACACAACTTTCGATTATGGCAACTCATCAAGAAAGGTGAACAAATGCCAACAAAGAAAGTTGGGGAAATCATGGTTCCAAAGGAGGAAAATGAATATGATGCCGAAGACATCAAGAAAATTGAAAGAAACGCAAAGGTCGTCAACTTACTATTTTGTGCGGTGAATCCGGACGACTATCGGAAAATCTCTTGTTGCACAACCGCAAAGGAAATGTAGGATAAACTCGAGATCACTTATGAAGGTACGTCTCAAGTCCGAGAATCTAAAATTGATTTTCTAACACATGAATATGAACTTTTTAGAATGAGGGAAGATGAAAACATCGATAATATGTTCGAACGATTCTCAATAATCGTCAACGATCTTCATGCTCTAGGAAAAATATACTCGAACAAAGATCTAGTTCGAAAAATCCTACGGAGTCTCACTCCCAAATGGCGCTCCAAAGCAAATGCTATCCAAGAGTCGATAGGAATCACGGACGTCACAATTGATGGACTACGAGGTAATCTTAAAGATTATCAAAGCACAATTCTTAATCCGTATCTTAGAAGTAAGTCGAATATTGCCTTCAAAGCCTCATCTTCTAAAAGAGTAGAGGTAAGTGATTCGGAAAGTGATGATGATATTATTTCCAATGATATAATTGAAAAGTTTTGTAAGTTTATGAAGAAGGAAATAAAGAAGGAAGAACCAAGTCCTTCATGCCAAAAGTGTGGAAAACTTGGCCACACCAAATCACATTGTCCAAAATCAAAGGACAAGAAAAAAAAACACCATAGACGCGTAACATGGGATTCGGACAGCTCGGGTGATGAAATTGCCGCATTATGCCTTATGGCCAACGAAGAAGAAGAGGTAAGTATTTCTAACTCTTACTCGTTAGAAGAAATGCAAAATGCTTATGATGAATTATATGGTGAATTTGATAAAGCTTCCAAAACCATAAAAGGATTGAAGAAAACACTTTCTTTACAAGAAAAAGATTTTGAGAAAACACTTTCTTTGCAAGAAAGAGATTTTGAGAAAACACTTTCTTTGCAAGAAAAAGATTTTGAAAAACAACCTTCTTTAAAAGAAAAAGATTTTGAAAAACTGACTTGTGAAGAAAATGATCTTTTAGAAAATGACATTACTTTTCTTAAAAATAAAATCAAAGTTTTAGAAGAAGAAAATAGAATTTTGGAAAATGACATTGTTGATTTCAAAAATAAAATCAAGAAGATGAATGAAGCCTCTTTAATTGTTCAAAGTTCAAATTGTTCTTCTTGTAGTTCTTTAAAAATGGAGAACGTAGAACTTAGAAATACACTATAAAAATGTAGTGTAAATGATTCTAGAACAAGTGAGGTAATTAAAAAGGACGATAGAAATAAGGTTAAACCACCTAGAAACGACTCTAGGATTTTTGTTAATAAGTCTAAAACTAATCATTTTAGACCACCTAGACACAATTCTAGGAATTTTATTAATGAGTCTAGAATGAATAATTTTAGACCATCTAGAAATGACTCTAGGAATTTCAACGCTTCTAGGAATAACAACTTTAGATTACCTAGAACGCATTTGGCTCAACCTAGACATATGCACAATCCTAATGTCATATGTCATTATTGTAACCGGGTAGGACACATTGCACCCGTATGTTTTGCCAAACATAGAGATTCATATTTTGATTATGATTATTATTTGCCTTACCCCCAAGGACCCAAAATAAGTTGGGTACCGAAAACCTATTTTTAAGTACTTTTGCAGGTGTGCTTGAAGACTACAGTATTGTAGTAGGTGCACCAAGCACGAAACCTTACTGCATCAAGGGGGAACGTCGGTTAGTTATCGTATTCTTGATAAAAACGTAATAGTTGATATGTGCTTACAATTGATATTAATTATTTGATTCATGTTTTGATAAGTGTTAGTTTGAATAACAAATTGGTATCAATTATTTTTATGTTAAATGATTGATTCATGTTTTGATGAATATTTTTAGTTTAAATAACAGTTGGTATATTTGCGAAAAATGACCGTTATTATGGTTGGTATGTTTTTACTAACGTTTGGTATTATTTGATGTTGATACGATTTTTTCCCTACCAATTGGTATGATTATTTTTCTAACAATTGGTATCGTCAATAGTTTAAACAACAATTGGTATACTCTTTTTGCTAATGCCAAAAGGGGGAAGAATTTAGGCGATATGCATCGAATAATGGGAATGTCTTCACATTCTAGTATGCTTTAATTGAGGGGAAATATTCAATTAAGGGGGAATTATATTGTATTGTTTGCATAAATTGTATGAGGTATAGCATGAAGTTAAGGGGGAATTATATTGTATTGTTTGCATAAATTGTATGAGGTATAGCATGAAGTTAGGGGGAACTCAATATGCATATCTCCTGTTGTTTGTCATTATCAAAAAGGGGGAAATTGTAGAAAATCACTCTATCTATGATATGTGCGCTTTGGTTGTATGAGCATGATTTTCAGGTATAGGTTTTGATGAATGACAAACAATGAAGTCAAGTGTCAAACAATGATATAATATGACAAACAATCAAGCTTGTATGCCGAGAAGCATATTGATGAACGGATTGCAATGGAAAAGCCAAAGACGAGCTCAAATGTTCAAGACCAAAGACCCAAGGCGTAGGTCGTTAGGTAGAACAAATGTAAGAGCAACGCTTAAGTTATCTCGTCTTTTGGCTCAACATAGGTCATCATAAATATGCATAAAATCATTTTATTAAATCATATTTATCATAAACATACTTCAAATACTTCAAACAAAATAATATTAAAGTTTTCATCTTAACCAAAATGGTTTTTGAAGTAAGTTTTCAATTATGCCTCAGAATAATCGATTATCAGTATATGCATAATCGATTATGCTGTAGACCGTTGCCAGTGTTTGAACACTGCCACAGAATAATCGATTATGCAGTATCAGATAATCGATTATTCAGCAGAAAATCAGCTTCTGATTTTCTGAACGTTGGAGAATAATCGATTATCAGATACTGAATAATCGATTATATGGGCACAAAATCAGCATAATTGATTGCCAATTAAGCAACGGACATACACCATTTTTCACCTATGAAAAGAGGTCTTTTGAGCTGATTTTAAACACACAACACCTCCCAATATTGATATACATATTGATATTATTTGAGCATCATTTTAGAGCTTTTGTTGAGCCATTTGAGAGACAACTTTGTGTTGTTCATAGAGCTTATTTTGTATCTCTTTATCTACTCTTTTGAGAGAGCTCTTATTGTAAAAAGAGAAAGGTGTTTGAGAAGAACATATCTTCTCATTGATTGTCGGGTTCGCTAAGTACCCTAAGTCTTAGTGCGTGAAGTCTTGTGGTGCGGTATCCACGAGCAAGGTTGAAGTCTTGAGGTGCAGTATCCTCGAGCAAGTTGAAGTCTTGTAGAGTGTACATCTACGAGCAAGTGTAACGGTTTGTTAGGCACCCGTAAGCTTAACGGAGTTAGTGGAATCTCGAGAGAGTCTCTCGGGGACTGGACTAGCCACAAGTTGTGGTGAACCAGGATAAAATCGGTGCGTTCTTTCCTTGTTATTTTAATTACCGAATTTATTTTATTCCTGCAATTTTAATTCCGCAATATTTATCAATATTCTCGTGACGCACTATTCACCCCCCCCCCCCCTCTAGTGACGGGCATAAATCCTAACAGTAATATCATCATAATACTAGGCAAAGATGTCCTCATACTCTCTCAGGAACTCGGTGTACTCTTTCTTTTCTGATGGCGGTAAGTGTACGTTGATGCGTGTTTCCTTGACTTTCTCGATATCTCCTAAATTAACAACCTCAGTTTCGTCCAAGTTAGATTTAGGTCTGTTCTCAAAGTTCTCGACCTCTCTGACAACTTCTTCTGGTATATCATCCTCTTCTAATCTATATCTGTTTGTTGCGTTGTCTGTTTGCAAGTCACGGCCCTTGGTTCCTCATCAAGATAGGTAATAGTAATGTTGTGTAAATAAATTAAATGATAGAGAAAATAAAAAGAGTGAGATATATAATTAACTTAGAAATGCTTTTGATTGAATTCATAACTTTTCGATTAAATGCTTTTGATTGAATTCATAATTAGTCCTTCCGGTGGAAGCTCGTCCTCGTGGAAGGTGATCTTGTGACTCTCCCACAATTTTCCTACCATATTCGCCATTTCACCTCCAGTTATATTGCTGTAACATAAGCTTCACTCAATATTTTCATCAAAGAATTTTTTTGTGCCTCAGAGCTCTGCAGAAGAGTCGGATGGAAATATGCGCTGGTGTCCTGTTCAATTGCTCAACGACCGAGTATTCTTTTGCTTGTATTTTCCTCCAGAGATTATCGAGCTTAGTTTCAATAGGCCATCTAGAGATTTGTTTGTTGGACTCAGCTAAGTGTTCGGGAGTGGTATCCTGCCTGTTCTGGTCATGCCTTGTGCGCCGATCGCTTGTCTAGTTTTTATTTTCCCATTTCTCCTGGCTTCAACTATGTAATCCCAGGGTATGGAAATTTAGTTGGATGGGGTCACTTATGTCATCGTGACCGAAATAGGTACCCTTGGAGGTAACACAGCAACTTCAAATGGTGCAGGTTCTTTTGGAATTCCGAATTCGACCTCAATTGGCTCTAGCGCCTTTGTAGGAGGTACTTCAAACTCGAGCAGCATGGACATATTCACCTCATCGCTCTCATAGGGATGGATCTGGACGACAATAGGGCTGAGGGTGACTTTTGGCTTCTTCGGTTCATCCTCTTCGGCAATCAATCCAATTGACCCTTTGGGGTCCCAATCATCCTCAATCTCAATCATGTGAATGCCTCCACCCTTGTAGTCAGGCAGAGGATTGTTGCTAACATTGGGAGCGGGCTACTTTGCTATAATGACCTTATTATCAGTCAAGGTCTGAATCATATCTTTCATTGAGCGAAACTCGTCGATAGTATGGCCTTTCATTCTAGAATGGTATGCGCAGGTTTTGTACGGATTGATCCGTTGGGAGGGATTTTTTGGAGTTATGGCTGGGATAGGGATAGTGTGACCGGCTGCTTTGAGTCTTCATATAGTTGGTCAATAGGCACGGCGATTGCTAGTTATTGTCTGGGGTGTCTTTGGTCGAAGTTTGCTCTAGGTCGAGAAACGTTTTGGCAAGTGGGTGGTGATTGATAGTGAGAAGGTTGGTCATTATAGGCTATGTACACGGATGCGGGTTGGGAAAATCTTGGTGAAGTGGGTTGATATGTAGGTGGTGGAGGTGATTGGTCGGCTGGTGGTGGAATTTGGTATGTAGGTGAGGGTGCTTGGTAATTAGGGAAGGCTGATATGTGAGTTGAGTTAGAGGGTATGTTTGGTATTTCATTGGGGATTTGGTTTTCAGCATAGCTATTACGGAGTTCACATCCTTCTTATTTGACGTGCCACCAGACTGCAAAGCCTTGTTGGTGGCCTGTAAAGCTTCAAGATTAGTGACCATACCATTTTTAATGCCATCTTCAATTCTTTCTCCCAACTTGATGATATCGGACAATTTCTGACCCTCCATCAGCATCAACCTTTCATAATATGGTGGATCCTGAGCCCGGACAAAGAACATATTCATCTGCTCTTATTCTAAAGCCGGTTTGACCTTAGCGGCTTCTGACCTCTAACGAGAATCATACTCGCGGAATGTTTCTATGGGTTTCTTCTTCAGAATTTTGGATAAAAAACACATCTGGTGCGTTCCTTGTGTTAAACCTGAACCGTTCCATAAAGTCAGATGCCATGTCTACCTAGTTTGTCCATTTCTTTGTTTCCTTGCTGATATACCAAGATAAGGTGTCTCCTTTAGACTCATCATGAATAGCTTCATGCGGATTTTCTCATCGGGTGTACAACATTATGAGAGGGCAATTCTTATTCCCTTGGGATAATTAGGTTCTGGAGTTTTGGAGAGTCGCCACCTAATGATTATAGTGCATGAGGAAACTTTTAAGGAATGAAGAAATTGAGAAGAAGAAACCAGAGTTTGGGTAAGGGCTTAGAGATTATCTCGAGGGGAAGGTGTTAGGCACCCCTCAAGATCCACTAGTGTGGTTCCCGTCCGTGCTATAATTGTGACTTTAGAAGATAGGAGAAACAAGTAAGTTTTGCACATAGGGATTACAAATAAGTTTAAAGCTTTGAAAAGGAAGAGAAGAATAGAAAGTGTTTTCGAAAAAGAATTGATTAAAAGAAACAGAATTAAAAGAAAAAATTATAAATGAAAAGGAAAGGGGGTCCTAAGTTTAAAAATAATATGGATCACATCAATGCAATATCCAGCAATCACTCCTGAGAAGAGGGTCGCACGTGATATTAGAGCACTGGTCATCATATTCATATTCTACCCTTCCAACCTTGTTAAGGTATTAATGCGCGTTTAGTCTCGATTACTTATTTCATGCTAGTACTCGTCCCGACCTATTAGTCTCGGGGTATTAGGACTTCTAATCCTAAAAAGTCAAGAAAGGGATGGAGCTTTTATGGAGTTTCAAAGGATAAAATTCTAATTTCGTCATTCAAAATAAATAGCAAATAAAGGGTAGAGTAAATGAATAAGTAAGGCTCAAATAAACCCCTAAAATAGGACAAACACTTAGTTTGGCATGTCTTGGCACACACTGGTTTGGTCTTAAATTAAAATTAAGCGGTGAGCGGACTGGCTCAACACATATATTTAGATAGAAAATCCGCATTTGGCAACTCGAATATAATTGTAAGAGATTAAGGCATTTTTATGTGAGTTGTTCACTGATTTTAGAAGATAAGCTAATGCAGAAGAGTTTTTTGGGAGAAACAACAGGCTGGAGACTTAGTAAACTGCTTAGAGATGAATTTTCAAAAATGGATCAGCGGACTGTCCCGTCATATAACACAGAAGTTGTTGTAAAAGAATTTTAGAGAAAAAGACAGAATTATCTAAGGGAAGAGTAAGTTGTAGGACTGACTAAAAAGACAAGTTTAGGAATTTTGAGTTTGAAAAAAAATACATTCAGACAGAACAATTAAAAAAGTTGTTCAGAAAAGGTATGAAGCTTTTAAAGAAATGTACACTGTTTTTAAGAGAAATTTATCAAAAGTTGAAGTTTCAGAAAAAAAGGCTACTGAATTAAGCGTTTAAGAACTAATTACCCAATTTTTACTGTTTTTTTTTAAATGGACAAATGAATTTGATGCAAATCCTATAGGCATGATATCTACTTTGTTGATTCTCAGAGCTTGTTAATGAACTTATGAAAAGATGATTGTTTAATTAACCCTAAAGTTTTGACTAATAAATATGTGTATCCTATGGGCATGATCTCTATATGCGTTAATTAAAAAATATGAACTTTAAACCCTATTGGAATGCTTTCAATGTGATATACACTACAGTTAAATGTTAAACCCAATAGGCATGGTCTCAATGTGATTGAATCAGAAATATTAAACAGACCTATAAGCAGGATTTCTAGTAAAAGTAAAGTACTAGATCATGATATCTACCCTTTTGATACAAGAAAGTAAAAACCCCTCCCACACCCTTTTACTATACTCCGCGAGTTTTATACAAATTATTACAAACCAGAGAAGAGATACAACAAAATACATCGAAGACTAACAGCTAGATCCGAGAAGCCTAATTCAACCTTAATGTCTAAGTTCAAACAAGCTTATAGGGTTTAAGAAATCTCGAGTTCAGCTTATAGACTCAAAGTGAGTCTGATGGAGTCAAGGGTTCTGAATAGAACCCTAGTCCAAATATAAAATCAAGCCTGCCAAAACCCCTAAATACTAGGGTTTTTTACTCGAATCAGATGCATAGATGAGAAGACAATAACTAGAACAGGCCCAGTAGCCTTTTTAGAGACTTATGAGAAAACAAACAAATATCATAGCAGGCTCAAGGCAAATGTAATGTAGAAACCAATTTGAAGCACAGGGAACATGTTTTAACCAAAACTTTGTCACTCAAACAAGTTTAGAAGAGAAAACGTGATACAAGCTTAGGAAAACAATAAATGAAACATGTCTAGAAAGATCTCAAACAAAATCTAAAAGAAGGCGAGTAAAGAACTAAAGCTTAGTAGAAAATCAGTAAAGGGCACGGGGTAAGTGAACATGTGAAAGCATGATATAGAAAGAGCGAAGCACAGTAATGCAGACATAAGAACATAACATAGGCAGATACACTCAAACAAAAGAAGAAGAAGAAGAAGAAGAAGAAGAAGAAGAATCATGCTTAATAGAAAGAAAATAGGAGATAAAATACATGCATAGTAGAGAATAAAACATACGAGACAAACAGAGACAGATACACATAAAGAAAAGAGTAGAAAGAATCAAAAGGTTTTTTAGGAACCCTAGTTTAAAAATCAAATGATTTTAAATAGGAAAATTGAGTAAAAAGCTTATTAAATCGAATATAGCACATATATAATATATATTTAAGAAAACAACTAGAGGAAAACCTCGAATAGCTTTAGGGCTTCAGATAAATCCTAGAAATCAGAAGGCTTGGAAGAAAGTCGGTCTCGAGTCGCAGATGGCTAGAGATAGGCTCCTGAAGCTTGAACATGCCGGAGCAAGGCCGGAGAGGCCATAGAACCACGGATCTGTTGAGGATCTGAATAGACACCATCGAGGTCAGACCTAAAAATCTCGTACACCCAGGGTTTATGGGTGAAGGGAGGTGAGTACAAGCCGTCTGTGGCCTGAGAAGCCATGGATTCCGGTGAGATTATGGTCAGAGAAGGGTGAGAGAGGATAGGGTTTCAGGACCCTTCGAGAGAGTTTAAGAGAGGGAGAGATTTCAGAGGCGGTTGTTGAAGAGAAATGAGTATTAGGATTGGGTTAGGCAGAATTAAAAAGGAAAGGTTTAATCGTGGCCGTTGATCAAAAAGAGTAACGGCCTGAATTAAAAGTAATTTCGGGCGGGTCGGATAAACCGATTAAGGGGGTTGGGTTAAATGAATTAGGCTGGTCCACTTAGATTTGAAATTGGGTCGATTTCAGGCCACAATTGAAACGAAATTGGTGTTATAATTGAAATGAATTGGGGCTATATATTAAATTGCCAGTTTTTCCCTTTCATTTTATAAAAATAGTAGAAATAATGTTGAAATTAAATTAAAGGTACTCAATCATCTAATAATATATAAACATTAATTTTAAAAAATATTTGAACCAATTTTATAAATTATAAAATGCTATTATATCTTAAAGCAGGTTAAAATTATAATTACATGTAATTTAGTTTTAAAAGTACCAAATAAATTTTTAAAAATATGCAAAAATCATATTAGCTATATTTTAGTGTAAATATGAGAATAAAAATAAGTTTTTACCAAAATAATAATTCTGGGAATAATTACTGAATTTTATGGTACAATAATAGACAATAAACGGGTTTAAAAAATTACTAAAAAATTGGGTATCAATACCTTTATCACCTCTTCTCCAACCATGTTCCAGTATTTCTTAAAGAATGCTAATGGGAATCCATCAATGCAGGTTCTTTGTCACTTGGCAAATCCTTTAGCCCTTCTAGGATCTCAGTATCAGAAACACTCTATATCATATTCAGCTGTTGCTCCATATCTAAGCAAGGACCATTTCTAGCTATGTTTAATCAAGGCAGGGCAATTCTGGGTCCCTTGTTCCAAGTAGATCTTCAGAGAATGATGTAATCTCTTGTTGAACTAGCAGAGGGTTAGTCAGTTTTTGTCCAAGCTCATTACAAATGGTAGAAATTTTGTTTCTAGCTTGTCTTGCCTTCAGATGCCCATGAAAATACTTTTTATTTGAATCTCCTACAGCAATCCACACTGCCCTAGATTTCTGCCTGTAGACATTCTCTTGTATACCTTGCCACTTTTCTATTAGTACTAGTAGCTCTTATCCTTTAGGATCAAGTTATTATTGAATAGGTCATTGTCTATCATCTTCTGAGTTTCCTGAAGCTTATCTTTCAATATATCAACCTTTTTGTCTACTGAATTACAGACTCTATTCATTCCTTTTGCCCTGCTTCCAAGTCTGTGAAGTTTTGGCCAGACTAAATACATAGTGCATCCACTGATCTTTTGATCCCACACCTCTTGTAACATTTTGTTGTCCTTATCCTGCAAAAGTACATTAAGAAGTAAATGGTTTTGGTAAATGGTTTCTAATAATCTCAGTACATAACACTATGGGTGAATGATCTGAGACCCATAGTTCTCATATACTGCCTTATATATCCATATTGCATGAACCAGTAAGAGTTCCCCAAAGCCTAGTCAATATTGCTATATATTCTATCAGCATTCTCTCTTTTGTTGCACCAAGACCAATGACATCCTTTTCTGTTTAACAATCCCAAACCAGTATCATCTACACAAGTTTGGAAATCAACCACTTCACTCTGATGAACTGGATTACCATTAATTCTGTCATTAATGGAAAGCATAGTGTTGAAATCTCCAAGAATCAGTCAGTCCGCCATCATAGTGCTTTGTATATGTCTTAGTTGGTTCCATATTTCTTGTCTCTCTGCAGCAGTGTTGTAACCATACACAAAAGTCAGCCAGCATTTGAAGTTTGAATTCATATCCTTGATCTCACAATGCACCAATTATGCTCCAGCCCGGGTTATGTTAACATCTATTTGCTGAGTCTTCCACATTACCCATATCATCCCATTATGAGCATATGAATAATTTGAGAATACTTCCCATTCAATTCCAATCTTTCTTCTAACTTTTTTCTCATTCCATTTTCTCATTTTGGTCTTAAGGCACCATAACACTGTGATTTGATTCTTAAGCAGAAAAGCCTTGAGTTCTTTCTGCTTATAGGACTTAATAAGCCCTCTAATATTCCAAGAGCTAATGATCATGGGGGTGAATCAAAGGAACAGTTTCTTCCTTTGATTCCAAACTAGCATCCTCTCTTTCCTGGATTCTTAGGGCATTAAACTTGTTTTTATGTAGCATAGCTGCAATAGTTTCATCAGTCATACCCTTTCTCACTAAATTTCTCCCCTTGGGACTTTGTATTTGTTTTCCTTTTGACTTTGCCATCTGAACATCCTTGTCCTACTGCTCTACTTTTGTGCTGGTAATTGGTGGCGCAATTGGATAAGCTTTGCTAGTATCATTTCGAGTCTCTTTTGGTCGTGCTTCCTCTGTTGGCTTTTGCTTTACAATATATTTTGTAGTTACTTTTTTCCCCTCAATGTCATGTCCTCCTACTTGTCTTTTCGCATCAGGTCCATGATGATTTTCCATATCAGTTTGGCCATTGCATTTCCCTTTGTCATGACCTATTGTGAGGCAATCATGACAGAAGAAAGGATGTCAATCATAGCTTAATTTTTGCTCCATTGTTTTTCCTTAAGCAGTTTCTATCAATAATGTCTCAGGTAATGTTTGGGACACATCCATTTCAATCAACATACGAGCATAGGATACTCTAGCCTACTGTGCTGTTAGATCATCACTGCAGATTGGGTTTCCAATCGAGCTTGCAATTCTCCCTAAATTCTCTGTTGTCCAGTACTGTATGGGTAGCCCAGGGAAGTTTACCCACACTAGTACATTTTTTGTGGATTCCTTACTCATTTGGAAGTCTGGTTCCCATACTTCCAAAACCATAGGTCTATTGTTGAACGTGCATGGTCCATTTTGAAGGACCAAGTCTCTGTCCTTATCAGATTCAAATTTGAAAATAAAGTAACCCTCATCATGTATTAGTACATCTGGAGTTGAGACAAATTGCCAAACTCCATACATAAATTTAGAATCTCTTTGAATTGAGGGGATCCACCAATGACATAGCCAATTAAGCTAGTTCTCCATCTTCTATTCTGCTCTTCTACTTCTATGAGGTTCAGTCTAACAATTTTCCTTCCATCTTTCACAATAGGGGTTAATAGTTCAATTTCAAACTCTGCTGTACAGATCTATTACCTTGAACCACCGCAGCTAGAGTTGATTTTGTGATCTCTACTCCTGCCGAGAAAGTCAATTTTCTAGCTGTTGCCGCCATTTCCAGCTCATTTGGTGCTGGATCTGCAGGAGTCTTTGCCATCGGAGCTGCCTGGGTTTGAATTGCCACCGCTGGATTTGCTGAAGTCTTAGTCATCGGAGATGTCTGTGTTTGTATTGCCACCGCCTCCTCCGCTTTCTTCCTCTCTTATTCATGCAGAACAGTTGGTGCACTCCTCATACCTTTCATCAAATGGAACAGTTGTACTAAGTCCAAAGCTCGGGGAATCCCCATTTCTGGTATAACAAATCTTATATCTTCCTCATCCATGGTCGCTTTCTTAGCTATGGAGTTCTTCTTACTCTGTCTCGCCATATCCACCAGTGCACGTTAGCAAACCTTGGTTAACGTGGGCCAGAGAGAAGACTTTTTAAGAAGATGAGGATGGTTGCTTTATCAATTGATTTATTTTCGTTGTGGCGTTTAGCTTGTTAATGTGAAATTACAATAAAAAAAGAAAAACAGAGTATTGACCACCAATTAAGTAGTAGCTAAATCTTAAGTGCTTCTGCACATCAGTTGTATTTTGTTGTAACATTATCCCTTGTATTTATCGAATAATTTCGTTTTATACGGTAGTTATCCGTACACATAGCTAAGATTGGTTGACTACTTTATTTTATGTATTCCGGTCTAAAATAAATGATTTTTTGACTTTTTTTTGTGATCCAAAATAAGTGATTTTTCCATTTTAAAAATGAATTAATTATTTTTTTCCTACATTACCTATGGAGTAAATAGTATTGGAGTATGTGTTAAGAGTATTTATGTGAAGAGCAGTAAAAATTAATATGATCAATTTTATTGTTAGTTAATGTTAAAATATAAATTTCTTAATACGTATGAAAATAACTGGAAAAAATTACTTATTTTAGACGAGAGAGTACTATATAACAAAATCCCAGTTTTCTGCCCCTCTTTTTTTCCAAAAATAAATAAATAAATGAAAAGGTGACACCTGTTGGTATTTTCGAAGAAGACAGGAAAATCGTTTGCGGATTACGAGAACACTAAGTAATTGCAACAATTAATTCGATGTAATTTCTCATCAATTAATAAACACATGCGGTGGGGGTGTGCATTCGAATCGGTTTATCGATAAATCGAATCGATTATTTGTTATCGAAATCAAAAAAATCAAAATCGAAAAAATCGAAATCTTATTGAAACGATAACGATAAGCATATGTACACATCGATAATCGATAAGTAATTATCGATAAGGGTCAAAATCGAATCGATAAATCGAATGCACACCCCTAGACGGTAGACATTTGTAAAATAAGTAATTACCTATTTGTGTAGATTAATATAACATATAAAATGTATATATATTCCGCTACTATTTTGAAAGCGGCTATACAATATCATTTTCCCTAATCTATACCCTTTCCTTTACCCTAAGTCCCTTACCCTACTATTTCCTCTACCACATTTAAGGAATGATAAAGATCAAGGGAATGAAGTTCAAATTAAGAAAAAAAAATTAGCCGTGATGATGTATTTTGTTTTGTTTTATTTTCTTATACTGTTGGAATATTGGTGGCATACTTGATCCCTTACTTTAGTTTTGTTGCATGTGCTTGTTGATACAATTTTTATGTTATAAATGATGTTCGTCTTATTTTAGCTTCTTTTTGTCCATATAAATTAGGCGCGTTTATAGCGGAATACTTTCCGTGGAATCCCGCAAATTTTCTTATTGGTGTAATCGATAACCGAATCGATAAGCCTCCAAAATCGATAAATCGAAATCGAAAAAATCGAAACCTTATTGAAACGATAACGATAAGCATATGTACAAATCGATAATCGATAAGTAATTATCGATAAGGGTCAAAATCGAATCGATAAATCGAATGCACACCCCTAACATGCGGTTTGTTTACCTTAATTTATTCGCATTACGTGTTGACATCAATTCAAGCAATGAATTTTAGCAACATAACTATCATTATTATGTGATAAATATGTGCATGCAATATATAAATCTTAAATATATTGATTTGATGTAAATATTACTTCCTCCGATTTAAAATAAGTGATTTTTTTAGATGTTTTTTACACAAATTAAGAAATCTACCATTTAGCATTAGTCAGCAATAAAATTGACATTATTAATATTTACTATCTCATATAAACACTCCTAACACATATTCCAACACTATTTACTCCAAGAACAATGTAGGGAAAAAATAATTAATTCAATATTTTGAAATCTGAAAAAATTTACTTATTTTGAACTAAAAAAAAATGCCAAAAATCACTTATTTTGGAACAAGGAAATAGTAAGTAGTAATGATTCTGAGAAAAAAACTTCGGAGAAATTACGGTTTTATTTTTAAAACGAAAAGCAACTCAAATAACAAGATTTACAAAGATTGGTACAAATACTTTCCTAAAACATTTTTCAAAACATATTTTAGAAAAATTTTACTTTCTAAAAAGACAAGATCAAATCCAAAACCTCCAAAAATAATATTTGACTTCCAATGGTCATTTTTTGGATCTCCAAATGCCTTTTATGGATGAAAACAACTCTAATGGTTTTTTTTTTCTTGCAAATATTTGAAAATTAAGTTTGTTTTACTCAAAGTTCTCATACATTTTGCAAGCATAAAAACAATCGAAGTAAATCAAGCGTCAATCATAGCAGACAGTAATAATCAAAGGACCAAATAAAAAATGTAAGAGACGAATGTTATTTGTTAGGGAGAGAAGTGTAAAGATCTTTATTGATGGTGTTGATTTGGTCTGCCTCTCCATGGAGAGGTTCAGAGCCTTACAATGATAGTCTCTTATTTTAGAAATCGAAATTAAGAAGAAGAAGCAACCCCCCTTCTAGGGTTCCTTCTCTTTGTATTTATAGCTGTGAATCTTGCCAGTTGCCGTTAGGCAGGCGCGACCGTGTTGAGTGGACGTCCGTCAGTAGCGAGTAGGTCGTAGCCTCGTTGATTATGTCGAGCGATCTTTGAGCACTCATTATTAATGATTGTTCATGCCATTAACCAATACGAATTTGCTTAAGGATGAATTAATCTCATTAATTATCGCGAGTCGAGTTTTGACCCATACAGTTAGTCCCTCCGCTTATTGAGGTCGAGATCCGGTCGAACTCGATGAGCGGACTTTACTGTGCGCGATTCAAATAGATTCGAAGAAGGAGATCGGAGGTCGTTCTTGTTGTAGCCTGAGGTGACCGTTAGCGGTTTATACTCAGGAGATGGTCGTTGCCACTTATATTTTCAGGAAACAGCCGTGGCTTCTTATATTTGGGGGATAGCCATAGCTATTCATATTCGGGAGACAACCGTGGCCATTTTTATGCACGGGGGATGGTCGTATCCATTCATACTTGAAGATAGCTGTAGCTATTCACATTTAGGAGATGGTCGTAGCCATTTGCTTATTTAGAGGATGGCCGTAGCCATTTTACATTTGAAGAAGCGGCTGTAGCCATATGCACTTGGAAGACAGCCATAGCCATTTATAGTTAGGGGACGGCCGTAGCCATTTGCTTATTTAGAGGATGGTTGTAGCCATTTATATTTAGGGGACGACCTTAGCCATTTGCTTATTTAGAGGATGGTCGAAGCCATTTTACATTTAAAGGAGCGGCCGTAGCCATACGCACTTGGAAGACGGCCGTAGCCATTTACAATTAGGGGAAGGCCGTTTGATGTTTTCATCCAGGTCCGTGTGTTCCCGTAGGCAGCCGCTGGTGATATGGGCTTGCCTGATGTGCATTACAATAACGCTCAGTGTATGGAGGCATACTGGACGCCTTTCCTTCATACCCAGATCGTTGACCCTGCCTCGAGGACAAAGCGTCGGTTGACGGTTGCGAAAACCATTTCGTGATATCTGTCATAATGACACCCATTAGGATTCGAACCGTTTTGCGGTTGGTTGGGTAGTTAATGATGGCTTTTGGAATTCAGGAAAGCCACTTTGCAGCATAAATATTGAGTAATGTTATCTGTTTCTCACGTTTTAGTATCTGCTTAAGATTTCTGAAGAATAAACTTCTCTCACTATTTGTCTTCATCAGCTTGTGTTGTTTTTTCTCTTCTTCCACTCAATCTCCGTTTTCACTTCTTCTTCATCAAGCTTCGTTCACTCATTGCTTAGTAGTTATCAATGGCAAGCAGTTCTAACGCAAAGCTTTCTCCGGTGACTCTTCCGGCGGTCGACGGGTCTTCTGCGATGGCGAGGCCCATTAACCGGCGGAAACTGATAGGATCCCGTCAGCGGCCGATATCCTTTCTCAACCCAGGGGTTCGGCGACCGATTTTAGAGACGATGAGGGGGAGAATCAGGTTGATAAGGGACTAATGGGTGAGGTGGGCCTCGCCCAATTGAGGGAGCAATGGATATTCCTCGTTCTGTCGACATCTTCCTCGCCAGGAGCGAGGAAAGGGTTCATATCGATCGCCCTGGGTATTGAGTTTTCTACGCTTACCCTTTTTGATTAGGGTTCAGGCTCCCCCTTCCGATGCTGGTGGCGGATTTTTGTTGTTACTATGAAGTGTGCCCTGGGCAACTCGTCCCCTCTGTTTTCAAGCTTTTTTTTATGCTCGCCAAGTACACGGAATTGGAGCGGAGAGAAATAACGGTGAGGCACGTGCTGACTCTATACGCCCCTTAAAGGGTCCGCGAGACCATGATTCAGATGGTCCCTCGCAGGGCCCAGGGTTTGACTGCTAAGCTAGACGATACGGTCGACCCTCATTCTTATAAGAAATTTTTCTATATCAGGACCGAGCACTTGGTGGGGAATGTCTGACACTTCCCAAAGACTTGGAATTATATACGTGAGTTTTATATTCGTCGGGTCCTTTCCTCTGCTCTTTCTTATTCTTGCTCTAATGGGTGTTAATTTTTGTCTTGTGTTCGCAGCTTAGCGGGTGCCTCCGGCTCCTCTGTCCGGCATTGGCGAATGGGTAGGGGCCATACTCCCTCAGACAGCGAGGATTCGAACATGGTCGGCCTTCTGGGAGAGGCGTGGCTGTAGGCCAGCCGTGGGTGAGTGTCCGAGCTATTGTATCATTCCCGTTTAGTCAAGGTGAGTTTCTTTTCTCCTAATTCCTTTTTGTTTTATTGGTATGGGGCGGTGCGCCTTGTAAGGGCTCCTCAGCTTGCTTTCCGTAGGCCTGGTGCGACTGCTCAATTAGAGATGGCGCCAACCCCACGCCCCGTTCCGAGGGCGACTTCAGCTGAGTCGTCGGCAGCCCACTCCCCAGCGCAGTCTTCAATGAGGGTCGAGGTGTCTCTGGGGGTCGTTCACACTAGGGCGGAACCAATGTTGGATAAGGAAGAGGAGGAAGAAGAGGAAAGACCATTGGTGAGGCAACGGGTCGCCTTCACGCCTACCGCAGAGGTGGTACATTTGGATTCTCCGCCGTCGGATGCTGTGGGGGAAGAGTCAACTTTGCCTGCCCTTGAGGGTGAGAACGCAATGAGGGTTGCTCGGTCGGCTTAGGCCATAGTGAAACAATCGCTTCGCTGGCTACATCATCAGTTCCAACTGCTGAGAGGGAGATTGGTTCCTCGGTAGTTGCTTTGGTAGGGGAAGCAAGTGTCAACCCTTTAGCGATGGGAGAAGCTTCGACCTCCCGGCCGGTCGAGTAAGGACGGGACGCCCTGGGAAGGGGATCAGATTTTGAGTCCTACCTGGAGTCTAACAACGTTTGCATGAGGCTTTACTAATGCGTCGGCACATGCAAAGGGGTCGTACCGTTATGCTGAGATTCCTATCGACCATAACTTGCTGCTCGAGGAGGACAATTTGATTCCGATATTTGCGCCTCTATGCTCAGAGGAGGAGAGAAGGTCGTTGAGGGACTTCTCGGACGTCAGTTTGTTGACTGAGGTGGCCGTTTTTTATCTTAAACACTGCTTTTATCTTGCAATCTTTCCTTTTGGAGGTGGAGAGCACGTGTCGGGCCAACGCCCGGTCGAGAATTTTCTTGCGGGTGCTAGAGAAATATCGTCGCTATCAGGATAAGTGCTGCGTGTTGCGCGAGCGCCTGAGGAACGACCCTCGCAGTCGAGAGTTAGCTGAGGAGCTGGAGAGGCGGGAGCTTCTGGTGTAGCAAGCTTAGGGCAGGATAAGTGCCCTTGAAAATCAACTTCGGCGTAGGGATGAGGAGTTGGAGGCTGAGAGAAATGTTGCAGCCGAGAAGGAGCGCCGGAGTCAGGAGGCTGTGGCGGAGGCTTCCATGTTCCTGATTAGGCAGGTGCTCCGACTGGATGAGGAGCTCACTGCTTCAAGGCAGCAAGCCAAGGATGCTTCTACGAAGGCTGGGGCGATAGAGGCGGTGATTCGCGTTCGGGTGAGGGAGCGGGAGATGGAAATTTCTGCTGCGACTTTTAGAGTGGCAGGGGTGGAGGAACGCATCGACATTTATGAGCGGGACGCTCAAGCAACGGCGGACCAGATTGCGGCCTTGGAGGCCGAGAACCGGTGCCTAAGGGATCAGACGGCTTCTTACGGCCCCGCTCGTGACCTTTGGTCGCTTTGCTGAGGCCCAGCTTAACGTGTATAGGAAGTTGTGGCAGGCCGGCGACGTGCTTGAAGCTGTTTATGAGGGGACCGCCAAAAGGCTAGTGAAGCTCGTCTTGGCTGTAGGTTCGACCCGGCCACTCCAATGACCAATGATGGCATTGAGGGCGCAGATGATGGTGCGGGTAGCGCCGAGTAGAAGGGGTTTTCAGAGTTAGCTTTTTTTTTTGTAGTTGTTTTTTTGTTGCCGTTTGGTTTTCTTCTTTTTTTTTGTTTGTCGGCCTCAGACGTATGTATAAATGGAGGCGACCTGTTGTAAATAATGATGTGAATATATATATAATTTTATGTTCTTCTCTTTCTTGTTTCCGAGTTTTTCTTTCCACTTATTCAAGAGGGGAACGTGTTGATCTCCTTACGACTTTAGTTGCGATAACGTCGGCGGCCTTGGCCATGATGACGTTGACGGTCTTATTCAGTTGGACGAATCCAACTATTGTCGGGTCGCCTGCTTGCCTTAATCAAAAACTACGCGGGCTATTGGCATCGACGACCTCGGCCGTGATTGGATGCTTTTCGTTTATCGTTTTTCTTTATCTGGCATGAGTAAGCTGTAGCCTTTGTTTGGTAAGGGCGGCATATAGCCTTAGTCCCAGTTTGGGCATGATTGAATTGTTGGTCGTGGCCTTATAATTCGAGTTTTTGGCCGTGGCCTTGTAATTTGACTGGGTCCGAACTCATCGCGGCCTGAATTTTAGTTTAAATTAGGCGTACTTACTTGATTGGCAAGGGTGCTTAACTTGTCCCTTTGTTCATAGGGGAATAGGTTTTGCAGTATCAACCGGTAAGGGCTCTTGGCTTGAGTCTTGGTATATTCTGTAGTTGAATTTTTATGTGAAGTTGTGTGTACTGCGTCGTAGTTTGACTGTAGCTGATCCTTTGCAATTTTGTTATCAAATGTGCGTGGCCTGGGTCCCAGTTCAACTCATAGTTGAACTTTTTGGGCGAGGGGCACATAGCTTGAGATGTTGTTCAACCGTAGTTGAACCTTTGCAATTCTTTATGTCGAAGGCACATGGCCTGAGTTCCAGTTCAACTCATAGTTGAACTTTTTGGGCGAGGGCACGTAGCCTGAGATATTGTTCAACCGTAGTTGAACCTTTGCAATTTTTGATGTCGAAGGCACATAGCCTGAGTTCCAGTTCAACTCATAGTTGAATTTTTTGCGCGAGGGCACGTAGCCTGAGGTATTGTTCAACCGTAGTTGAACCTTTGCAATTTTTGATATCGAAGGCACATAGCCTGAGTCCCAGTTCAACTCACAGTTGAACTTTTTGGGCGAGGGCATGTAGCCTGAGATGTTGTTCAACCGCAGTTGAACCTTTGCAATTTTTGATGTCAAAGGCACATAGCCTGAGTCCCAGTTCAACTCATAGTTGAACTTTTTGGGCGAGTGCATGTAGCCTGAGATGCTGTTCAACCATAGTTGAACCTTTGCAATTTTTGATGTCGAAGGCACATAGGCTGAGTCTCAGTTCAACTCATAGTTGAACTTTTTGGGCGAGGGCACGTAGCCTGAGATGTTGTTCAACCATAGTTGAACCTTTGCAATTTTTGATGTCGAAGGCACATAGCTTGAGTCCCAGTTTAACTCATAGTTAAACTTTTTGAGCAAGGGAACGTAGCCTGAGATGTTGTTCAACCGTAGTTGAAATTTTGCAATTTTTGATGTCGAAGGCACATAGCCTTAGTCCCAGTTCAACTCATAGTTGAACTTTTTGGGCGAGGGAACGTAGCCTGAGATGTTGTTCAACAGTAGTCGAACCTTTGCAATTCTTGATGTCGAAGGCACATAGCCTGAGTTCTAGTTCAACTCATAGTTTAACTTTTGTCGTTTCACCGGACTCAGTTTCTTGTTGGGGGGGGGGGGAGACCGTTCTTCGTTTAAGATCTTATCTGATTCGTACATAGCCTTCTTGTCTAGTTTTCAGAAGAAATTTTGTTATGGTCCTGGTCTCGCGCCACTTTCCGGTGGGGTCTCGTGTTAACGGGACGAGGGTCTCTTGCCTGTGTTCTTCCCTTAGGGAGGGGGGGATACCTGCTTCTTCTTCTACTTCTTCTTTTGCTCTCTTGAGAATGGGGAGAAGTCAGGGCTTCGGACTCTTATCGGAGCTTTCAAGTTTTATTCACCCGCCGTGCTACCTTGGCTCATTCGAGCCGTGTTGCTTTCCCTTTTGGGTGTTCTCTTTCCATTTTTTGTCGAAGGGTGAACTACGTGACTTTGCTATGAAATCCCCACAGACGGCGCCAAATTGTTTTACTCAAAGTTCTCATACACTTTGCAAGCACAAAAACAATCGAAGTAAATCAAGGGCCAATCATAGCAGGCCGTAATAATCAAAGGACCAAATGAAAAATGTAAGAGACGAATGTTATTTATTAGGAGAGAAGTGTAAAGATCTTTATTGATGATGTTGATTTGGTCTGCCTCTCCATAGAGGGCTTCAGAGCCTTACAATGATATTCTCCTCTTTTAGAAGTCGAAATGAAGAAGAAGAAGCATCCCCGTTACAGGGTTCCTTCTCTTAGTATTTATAGTTGTGAATCTTGCCAGCTGGCATTAGGCAGGCGCGACCGTGTTGAGGGGACATCCGTCAGTAACGAGTAGGTCGTAGCCTCGTTGATTGGGCCGAGCAATCTTTGAGCACTAATTATTAAGGACTGGTCATGCCATTAACCAATCCGAATTTGCTTAAGGATGAATTAATCTCATTAATTAATGCGAGTCGAGTTTTGACCCATACAAAGTTTTCAAAGACTTCCAAGCAAACACAGTTTTGCTAATTTGTTTGTCCAGTTTTTTCAAAGAAGTGGTCAAACAAACGCCACCATTTAAATTTATGCTATATCATTTGTTTAATTCATTAAAAAAATTGAATTAATTTAAAACATTTGACATGATTTCATGTTTATATGGTTCTCCTTACTTTCAAAATCAGACTAAGCTATTCAAAATGTTCCGATATTTTTCTGACTATTTAAAATACTTTACTAAGACTTTCTTCCACTTTTACTAAAATAAAATTTAATACATCATAAACTGAATATTAGTCAAATACTATTATAAATAAATGAAAGATAAGAAGTATAAATATTTCATAAAAACCCAATGAAAATACAATTTAGTAAAATAGGAAAGAATTTTACTAGTAAATCTTTTTTTCTTTTCCATGTATGCTAGTACACCTACTTCCTTAGAAGCCATATACCTAGTCTACCAAAAAAAAAATAGATCTAGTCGAGATTTTCATGGCAAAATCTCAAAGTTCCCAAAGTTAGAATGGATTTAGTAATAAATTAAAGGATTGATAAAGCAAGAAATATTTACCCATCACTATAATTTATCTAATTATAGTAGATTATCACTCTTTTTCTAAGGTTGTCATATTTAACTTGATATTAAAAGGTTTTTTTTGGTTTCCCACTTGCGTTCGCTACTCGTATTGGAGTTCAATTATATCCGAATTCGCGCCACGTAAGGCCTCATTCGGGAGAAAACGCTCCATACCAAGGATTTTTCCATACCTAGGGCTCAAACTCAAGACCTCTGATTAAGGAAAGAGCAATCCATCCATTGTACCACATCCTTTGGTGGTATTTTATATTAAAAGTTACATACAATTTTCGGTCAAAATATATCCAATAATATAAAAAATATATACATTGTGAACACACAAAACTTAAACTTAAAGTGATCATTTGGTAAGATGTATTAAGAAAAATAATATATGCATTACTTTTGGTATTATTAATTCTTTGTTTGATAGTGTTTTTCAACCTATATATGTATTAGTTATATATCATATTTAGTACTATTTTAATATTGTCACGATCAGAATTTTTCATCGTTTGGACCGTGATGACACCTATCATTGAACCCACTAGGCAAGCCAACATTTTTGATTGTTTTACCTTTTTCCATTATCTTTAATAGCCTATCAGATGATATAAGAAAATCAATGAAAAATAAAGTACGGAAGAACATAATTCGACAATTTAACTTAGAACAGATACGAATCCGTAATAAAACTCCACCCAGAACTGGTGTCACAATTTCACGGACTGTCTACGAATACTACAAATAGTAATCTGAACAAGAAAATACAAGTCTGTCTCAAAAATAGATAAAACAGAAAAGAGCATCATAGAAGGGGGCGCCAATGCCTGCGGATGCCTGCAGGACTACCTCGGGTCTCCACTGGACTGAAGACAGGTACCTTAAGATACTCACCGAGTCCAACACCGAAATCTATACAAAAGAGTGCAGAGTGCAGTATCAGTACAACCGACCCCATGTAATGGTAAGCGTCAAGCCTAACCTTGACAAAGTAGTGACGATGCTAGGACATGACAATCATATAGACTCGTGCAATTAAATCATATACGAGAAGCTGTAATAATAAAAATTTAACAGAATAAGACGGAAAAAGGGGAAACATGTTTAGGGGGATATCGGGAGGTTATGACAACAATAAAGTAAAGCGACAAAGTTAATATCGAACTTGAAACAACTGAAATGGTAACACAATAACAAGTGCACAACATCACCCTCCGTGCTATTACTCTCATCCTCACCATAGAAATTAACAAAAATGGCATGGAATTATGCTTCATGTAATACCTCTCATAATCATGGCATGACATCACCCTTCGTGCATTAACTCCCAAAATATCAGTACGACATCACCCTTCATGCCTTAACTCTCAAATCATGGTACGGCATGACCTTTCGTGCATTAACACTCACTCACAATATCATGCACTGCATCGCCCTTCGTGTTTTACACTCAATCATAATGCCATGCACGACATCACCCTTCGTGCTTTATACTCTTCCTCACCCAATAAATAGAAACAATGCACCCCACCAAGGGAATCAACAATATAAACAATAACATCATGGCAATGGAATCAACAACATAATAAGCAACGTCCCGGTAAGGGAATCAACTATAACCAATCTCATTTCAATAGTTAACGTCACATAATAAATCTTAACTTTAGTCAATACTCAACAATGACGAATTACCAAGAAATATCATAAGTGTTGTTCAACATGGATAATCATCAATTTAAGCATGGGGAATACATAATAAGAATCACAACAATAATGGTATAAGAATCACGGGCATGCTTGACACCAACGTATAGATACTCATTACCACACCTTTACGTCGTACACAATACTAACATGTAGCAAATAGGACTACAACACATATTCCCTCAAGCTAAGGTTAGACCAAACACTTACCTCGATTCCATGATAAAAAATCAAGCCTCAATTACCGTTTTACCTCTTGGTTGCACCTCTAATCCACTTGTATCTAGTCATAAATTACTTAATAATATCAATATAAGCTAAATAAACTAATTGTAATGCATGAATATTGATTCCCAATGTTTTCCTCAAAAAGTCAAAAATTAACCTCAGGTCCGCTTAGTCAAAGCTCGAAGTTCGAACCGAAACCCGTTCAATCATTCACCCACGATCTCAAATATGCAATTACTTTTGAAACCAGACCTCAATTCAAAGTCAAATCCCCAAAATTAAAAATTCATAACTTGGACCCAAAAACACCCAAATTCCCATGAAAAAATTCTAGATTTGGAGTAAAATTACGTAAAAAGATGAATTAGATTGAAAAAGATGAGTTAGAAATCACTTACTTATGATTTTGAGAAGTTTGAGACTTTGAAAAATCGCCTAGGGATGTATAGGGTTTGAAATTTTGAATAATGAAGTTGAAATCCCGTAAAAAATCCACTTAACACATTTGCAGATGTCGTCGCAAATGCGAACCTTCGCAATCTCTGTTGACCTCGCATTTGCGAATATTTTGTCACATTTACAACCTCTAGCCTACCTAGACAACTTCGCATTTGCGAAGTAAATCTCGCACTTACGAGAAAAGCTGGCCCCGACCTTTTTCGTATTTGCGAAGCAAAAACTCGCATTTGCTGTCACTGTCTCACATCGCAATTGCGATGCCTAATCTCGCAATTGTGAGATCAGGGGGCCAACTACACAGCTGCAACATACCAGCAATCTCCCTAAGTCCATAATGACTTTGCGGTCGACCTACCCAAAACTCATCTGAGCCCTAAGGACTCCAAACTAAATATGTATGCAAGTCTAATAATATCATACAGACTTGCTCGTGCGATCAAATCATCAAAATAAAATAACGTCAACAACTACGAATTTAACCTCAAACTCATGAAATTCATAATATAGTTCAAATTTTCCATTTTCTTAACCTAAAGTCCCCAAATCAACTCCGATTCCTACCAAATTTCACAAATTTGACTTAACTATTATTTTAAACCTGTACTAGGTTCCGGAACCAAGGTACGGGCATGATATCATCAAGAACACACACCATTTCATTTTCATAAGTCTTTAAATTTTCCAGCAAATAATTTTCTTTAAAAAGTTCTTTTCTCGGGCTAGGGACCTCGAAATTCGATACCGGGCATACGCCCAAGTCCCATATTTTACTACGGACGCTAAGGGGCCGTCAAATCACAGGTCCGGGTTTGTTTACAAAAAATATTGACCAAAGTCAATTTTTAAAGGCTAAATTCATTATTTTTCTTAAATTTCACAGAAAAATTTTCTGGAAACGCGTCCGAACTGCGCATGCAAATCAAGGTGAAACAAAAGGAGGTTTTTAAGGCCTCGGAACACTGATTTGACCTCTAAATAGCAATTATATATATATATAGAGAGAAAGAACTGCCATGTCAAAACTTTTAACAAAACACATGTGGAGGGTATTTTTGTTTACAAATAATTTTAAAAAAAATTCTGTAATACATGTTATTCTAATACACCAAGTTAAACCTTGGATAAAAAATTATCTCAATATAAATAATGCATACATGATCAATCACATTATTAATAATACACCTATTTAATGCTTCCTCCTCCTATGTATAATAAGTGACTCTTTAGCCTTTGGTATACCCCCTTAAAAAAAAGGAATTACCATAAAAAAGATGTATTCACTAAATTACTCTTAATTAATTGTTACCTTAATATACTGTGATAGGTAAATAAGGCCAAAATTTGAAAAATAAAATTAATTTCTTATTGATTATATAAAAAATATTTATTTTGAAATTAAATAAAAAGATCAAAAAGTTATTTATTATAATTCGGAGCAAGTAGTACTATTATTGTACACCTATCAAACGACCGCTTTGGGGGGTGGGGGGAGGGGGGATCCATTCAATGGGTGAAAGTATGAAAGAGACACGTAAAGTCATATAATAGTTAAATATTCCACTCATGCTCTTAATTTATTACACCGAACTACTAATCTCCCCCTCTTACACCCACAATCTTGTTCTTATTCCAGCCAGTGGAACCGGTCACCAAAAATCTAGGAGCAAGCTTACAGTATTTAATTCAAAGCAATAATAAGAAATCATTATGCATATCTTACCCCTATCTTTGGATAGAGAGACTATTTTCAAATAGACCCCCAGCGTTCTTCCCTCTAAAAATTTTCCACCACCTTACTTTTGGGGAGACTCGAACTCACGACCTCCAACTGAGGGCTGCTACTGCATAGATTAATATTTGGACCTTATACTTGGATAGTAATAATAAAAATATCTACATAGGTGTTGCTTTTACGAAGAAAGTTTGATTCCTTTTTTAATCAGAAGCAATGGAATTCCGTTAAGAATAGGTTATAACTACAAATCACTCTGTATTTGGCTTTTCTCTCATTCTGTAACAGCACAACGCTTGGTTTCTTCGCGTGACTCAAACTTCTTAACTTTTTCTCCTCATTTTCTTCTATCCTTCTCTCTCTCGCTCTCATATATTGCGCGAAACTCACGGCTTACTTTGTTTGTTTTCATGTTTTTTTCTCTCTTTGGAATTCTGTTTCATCTTTTTTGGGGCTGCATAGTAGAAAGGGCACGTCATTTTCCAGAGAAGAAAACCAGAAAGCAGAATTCGGTTTGTTTGTTTTATTGCTTTGAGGGTCGGCTATATTTTTTTCATTTGAATTGAAAGACAAGTCTATTGCTGGTTTTTTCTTGGGTTTGTGTTTTCTTTAAGTTTAAAGTTATACTTTAGGGTAACAATTCTGCTTACTAGATTTGTGGGTTTTGACTGAAAGGGAGAAAATCGCGCCGGAGTCATTGGTTCGCGGTGACCGGAAAGTGAAGAAAAAAGAGAAAAAAATTGGGGAAAAAAAGACGACTTTTTGTCTTCCTTTTTTTCTTTTATTTTCCGTATAATAATTAGTTGTCTAAACGTCAAACATTGGTTTCTAATATATTTATTTATTTTTCACCTTGCATATTTAGACCGAGTTATATTCGCCCCTTCTCATTCTCATACTAATACAATCCCGTCATTTTCTCTCTCGCTCTTTCTCCCATTTCTACTTTGTGTTTTTGTTTTTCTCTTCTTCTCTGTTTCTTTTGGGTCTCCTCTGTTTCACAGAGTTTAGAGAGAGAGACAGTAATTTCCTATCTCTTTCTCTCTCTCAATTTTTCTTGAATAATAATCATGTCAATGGACAAAAGCTCATTGCAATCAAACCTTGATTGCTTCTTGGAATGCACCACACCGTTAGTCCCTTCCCAATTTCTACCCCAGGTATTTTTTTTTCCAATTCATTTCTGTTTATTAGAAATATGTAATATATTTTTATTTAATAAATGTGATTAATGTTTTATGTGCAGAGTGAGATTAGGAATCTGAATAGGTTATGGCATCCATGGGAAAGGGAGAAGGTTGAATATTTTACTTTGGGTGATCTATGGAATTGTTATGATGAATGGAGTGCTTATGGGGCTGGAGTTCCTATTAAAATGGATACAGGCGAAACTTTAGTTCAATATTACGTGCCTTATCTTTCAGCTATTCAAATCTTTACCAGCAGGTCTTCTGTTAATTTTCTTAGGTAAAATTCTTTTTGGTTCTAGATTATCTCCATCGATTTTGGGGGTCTTTTCTTGTCAAAAGAATTTCTGTGTTTTTTGGAAGTAACAAAGCATTGATTGTTTACCAAGTTGAGATGGTCAAAGTTTTGTGATGGCAGCATATAAGCGAAATACGCTAATAATTACATTGTTTATGTTGGTAATTATGCGTTTCCCTGAATTTAGATCATTCAAAGTTTGTTAATTGCATATTAGAGGAGCAACTATGGTTCATAATTGTAAGGAGATAATGAAGTTGTTCTACATTTTGATCTTCTTTTAGGGAAGACACTGAGTCTGTTTGCGAGACGAGGGATTCGTTCAGTGATTCGTTCAGCGATGAGAGTGAAAGTGAAAAGCTATCAAGATGGGATGGTTGTTCCTCTGAGGAAGGAGATAGTCTTTGGCAAATGAATGATAGATGGGGCTATCTTTATTTTCAGTATTTTGAGAGATCCACTCCTTATGGAAGAGTCCCTTTGATGGACAAGGTTTCCCCTTTTGACTTGTTACACCTTTTTACCCCCCCCCCCCCCCCCCTTCCCCCTTGTCTTCTATTCCGGAAGGGGAGCCTTGGCGTAGCCGGTAAAGTTGCCTCCGTGTGATCGGGAGGTGACATGTTCAAGCTGTGGAAACAGCCTCCTGCAGAAAAGCAGGGTAAGGTTGTGTACAATAGACCCTTGTGGTCCGGCCGCGCATAGCGGGAGCTTAGTGCCTTGGGCTGCTCTTTTCTTTTCTTCTATTCCCCTGCTTCTGAAAGTCTTCTTTTGATCCAAACTTTATCCTGTTAACTAGTGCTTTAGGAAATGTATGTAGTAGAATCAGATAAGTTTAGTTGTATATTTCCAATTACTTTTATCTCCTTTTTTCTTTGTTTTTGATCCCTTCTTTTTATGAACTTCATATTAGAAAGAAATAGGACTCACCGGGGTTTGTTTCTGTTTATATGGATGATAGAGTTAAATCTTGGCTTGTGACTTGTAAGTACAAATTTACAGGCCTTAATTGTGCTTTTAGTCCCACTTCCCCCAGAATCATTGGTGATAAATCTATTAGTATTGTTCTTTATTCTGTATTCTAACCTAATCCGGACATTATGGTTGACTTAACCACCCACTCATCTGTTTATGCAACTCAGAGAAAATTTGATGCATTTGTTCTTTCTTTATGTATTAGAGTTGTCTAATGATTCTTTATTTGATAGGATATATAAGATTCCATGTGAAACATGTGGTTTTGAACTTTTTAGCATATAAGTATTGTTTTGTTTTGAACGTTTATTTGACACAAACTCTGATTCTTTTTGCTCGCAGATTAGTGGTTTAGCTGAAAGATACCCCGGATTAATGTCATTGAGAAGCGTAGATCTTTCACCAGCTAGTTGGATGTCGGTTGCTTGGTATGCCAGTTCTCCAGCTCTCTGCACTTATGGTCATGAAACTAATGGTTAACTGAAGTAGATTTAATCAAGTTAGTGAAATTTATACCACATAAAAAAGTTGTTTTTAAGTATTATTTGTATCCGGGACATGTAAAATACGTTTACTTGCTCCTTGATGGGTATTAATTGGATCATAGTTTTCCTGTAGCGCAACCAATTTTATACCACTTAAGTTGATCCTGCATCCTTTTGGTATTGCTGACTTGCTTGGTTGCCACCAGTGAGTAATGAAAGGGGAATAAAGACGGATTTTGTTACTAACCCTTTTGACCTGAACATTACAGGTATCCGATTTATCACATTCCTATGGGAAGAACCATAAAAGACTTGTCAGCTTGCTTTCTCACATTCCACACCCTTTCCTCTTCTTTTCAAGGTATTGTTTGTCTGTCATTTGGACATTAAATTTACCACTGTTTTTCCCTTTTAAATTGCTATCTTACGAGCGAACGAGTGACGAGGTACAGAATGTTTTTACACTAATATTTTGGTCGTCTCGTGCAGATATGGACCTTGAAGATGACATGGAGAATGGTAAACAGAAACGAAAGGAAGGAGAAAGTATCCCACTTCCACCTTTCGGTTTGGGCACTTACAAGATGCAGGGTGATGTGTGGCTTTCAGACAAAAATGGAAGGGACCAAGAGAGGCTGGTATCACTTTTTAGCGTGGCGGATTCTTGGCTAAAGCAGTTAGGTGTTCAGCACCACGACTTCAACTATTTCATGGGTATTCGTCGTGGCTAACTATTCCAAACGATGAATTTTCACTTTAAACCCCATCAATGGGGCGTATCGCTGCAGTCCCTTTCCTTAACTTAGGCTCTGAGGTGTTTTGGTTTGTCGTGTTGGTAGTATGAACAGCCTTAGTAACTGAGGATATCTTTTATGTAAAGACATTAGGCTTTTATGTCATCTTCTCCTTATCCCAAAATAAGGATGTAGTAAAGATGCTGCCTTTAAGCTTCAGACTTATGTGACTTGTTTTTGTATAGGGACTAATTGGTAGGACATGATCTTTACATGACTCCTAGCTCTTTGTGAGCAGTTCTTGCACGCTTGTGCAAATTGCTCTATCTTTTGTATGAGTTTTAAGGTGTCTTTTTGGTGTTTCTTTTGTGCTTTCCTTGTAATATTTTCATGTAAATAGTTGGATCTTTTTTAAAACAAGTAAATTCCAGTACAATTATGAAAGTCTAAAACATAATTAGAGGGTGGGTCCTATTTTGTTACACAAACAGCCATATCAGTGGTGTCGACATTATGTCAGTGCCATACTAATTTGTGTTATTTTCTAAATTAGTAAGATTTGAGAAACTAGCACTAAAATCTGTTGGCTTTGTTTAGTGGACTTTGTGTATGTAGTTGTCTTATCTTTACAACCAAAATTCTCTTTCATTTTTCCCCAGCTTTTTAGCCTCCCCCTCATTATATCTAAGAATGGTAGAGCTTTTTACTGGATGAAGGAATTGAATAAATGTTTATCATTTTCTATTACTTAACAAATCAATCTATAAAAATAAATAACTTGCTGCTATAGAGAAACTTTAACTCTAAATGAAATGAAAGGAAATGGGAAAAAGTCAAATTCTATTTGGACTACACAATACATAATGCAATGTTGATGACTCTCTCTCACATAGGGCGGATTAAGGAGTTAAAATTTATCGGTTCTAATTTTAAGTTAATATACAAATAATAATAGGATTACGATATTTAATAAATATACATGATTAGGATCAAAGTTACTGATTTCCCATTAATTCATATATTATAACATCTAAGTTTCCGTATAATTCCAAGCATTAATTTCTTTTTAAAATTTAAATTTGCTTAACTTAAAATAACACATAAGAGTGTTATAAATTACGATTATTTCTACTTAAAAGATTTAGAAAATATTCGCTAAATTGCAGCCCAATTTAAATAACAAAATTGTCACATAAAATCAAACAGACAAAGTACCAAAAGAAAAAGAAGTATTATGAATTTTTCTAGTGAAGTAAAAATAAATGATTTATAAAAATATTGTATAGGTAAAAATGTGGTTCACCTCGCCGCCGCCTGAGTGAGTACGCTCCACACAATAAGGCCGCCCTCAGAGCCTTGCCAATCAGATGAGGACGGTCCGCAAGGACGTCCTGATCCATTAAGCAGAGGAACGACACCGTTTTGAGCTAAGCTTCTACCGTATAAAAATCTACCAACCCTTGTACTTTACTTTTTGTGTATTTCAAGAAAAGGTCTCCTAGTATATAAAAGGGGATCTGAACCTTGTAATAGGACAGGTTGATTACTCTGAATATACCAACTCTTTCTCTCTCTCTCTCTCTCTCTCTCTCTCTCTCTCTGTATATATATATATATATATATATATATATCTTCACATTTTTTATCTCTTTCTAACACCAAGAACTCTCTATTATCTTATATACATTAAAGATCTACTACGACCCCGGTACAATAACCATTTTTAGGACTTATTATACTTGATTAAGATTTACCCCCATATCTTCTTGTTAGCTTGTAAAGTGCATAGATCTTTTGAGCAAAATAATTTGGCGCCGTCTGTGGGGATATCAAGAATCAAGGTTATAGTTTGTGCCTAGAAAACTACCGACAATCATCCCTTATATCACACAAACCAGTATGGTTGACTACTGTGCGAAGATGAAAGCGATAGATGGGGTTCGGGTCAACCTCATGGATTCGCTCGACGAGGTAAATGAAAATAATCTCTTGAACGCAACCCCCAGTACCATGATGAGTCGAGGAACCACACCTCCTCCACCTGCAGACCCGACGGAACCACGAGAAAGGGGGCTTCTACATCTACATCTAAGGAAGTACATCCGGAGGTCAAGGAACTACTGAAAGAATGGCTCGCAAGCACTCTAAACGATTTGGTCGAAAAGCCACCAGAATGTGGCGTAAGACGCACGCCAGTGATGGATCTCACCATGACAAAAGATGAACTCGAGGTCGCGCGAGCAAATAATGCGCTCACCGACACTCAGACCAGCAATGATGCGCTCACAGCCATCCTCAGAAAAATGGAAGAAATGGAGCAAGAAATCAAGTCGCTCCGCGATCAAATGAAGAAGCATCAAGAAAGAGTGAACAAGATCATGGGCGCTCCTAAGCTACCACCAAAGCGCGACATAGGGAGGTTCGTGGAACAACCATACACATAGGAGGCCGCATTATACCCCATCCCAAAGACCTTCGGAATGCCTCCCTATCTAAGGGTATACGACGGGACTACCGATCCCGAGGACCATCCGATCCACTATGTCACCGCTATGAAAGGAAACAATTTGGACAGGTACCGTCAGTACTTCTAAAGAAGTACGGCGAGACGCTGACTAGTGGGGCGTTGGTATGGTACTCTCAACTACCGGCCAATAGTATCTCCATGTTCGAGGAAATGGCGGACAAGTTCGTCACAGCACATGCGGGAGCGAAGAAAGCGGGGGCAAGGGTCAATGACATATTCTCCATTCGGCAAACTATGGGAGAAAGGCTCAAGGATTTCATGGCCAAGATGAGCCTACCGAACGTATCGGAGGGCATGAAAGTTGCCACTTTCCAGAACGGGCTAAACAGGGACGACTCGAGGGCGACTAAGAAGCTACTAAGTCGCCTCATGAAATATCCCCCTACCACATGGGAAGAAATTCACAATGCATACTGCGTCGAGGTACGTGTAGATGAGGACGATCTTAACGACCCTACCCAGCTATTAACAATAATACTTTTGGAGACCACGATGGACCGACGCAATGAGGGTGAAGAGAGCGAATCTCGCGTCCCAACAGGGAAAAGCATCAACCGTATATCAGATCATCCCATCCGCCACCACCCAGGCACATAGATGCACTACAGCAACACGTCGCCCCCTACGAAACGAACGAGGTATGCCTCATTTACTGTCTACAAATAAATTTTGTGTTTTCCCTTCAGAGGTAGTGTACGCACTAAAAAGGCTGGGCAACAAGGTACAATGGCCGGCAAAGATGAAGTCGGACCTACCAACCGGAAATCAAACGCGTGAGTTCCACCAGGAGCGAGGGCACAAGACCGAGGACTGCATATGCCTACGGCAGGAGGTGGTTAGGATGCTAAACCAAGGATTCCTGAGGGAACTACTCAGCGATAAAGGGAAGCTCAACTTCACATGAGGGCGGGATCAACCCAACGGGCCACCAAGGATGCCCTCGCCAATACACACGATCAATATGATCATCGGCGATGGAAATGACTTGATGATCAATCATGTAAAATTTACCATCACTCACAAGTTGAAGCGAACTATCGCCCACGAACGGTATGACGACTTCGAAGATAGTATCATCTTCGATAAGTCTGATACCGACGGTTTGTCTTTTCCTCACTACAATGATCTAGTTATTACTTTACGCATTGTAGATACAGATGTTAGTAGAATTATTATTGATGACAGAATCGGCGCTTGTATTATCCACCCAAGGGTCCTTGCACTTATGGGATTTGAGGATAAGATAATATCGTGATGTATAACGCTGACTGGTTTTAACAATGCAATAGAAAGAACCTCTGGAGAGATAATGCTGTCTGTCTTGGCAGGAGGAGTCACGTTGGAAACCATCTTCCATGTGATGAACTAGGAAACAACATACAACGCCATCATTGGACGACCATTGATACATACCATGAGATCAGTCCCCTCCATATTCTATCATATGATGAAATTCCCTACCCCTTGGGGGATATTCAGCATACGGGGTGAACCCCACACCGCCCAAGAATGTTACAAAATAGCTCAAGACTATACCTACACAAAACAACTCCAAGGGGAGAGCGCGGATGCATAGCAATCAGCTCTGTCGGGGACTAAGGTTCTTCCGACAGAGGATGCTATCAAAGATCCAGATATCACAGAAGCCAGCAAAGCTACGGTCGAAGATCTTGATCCCGTACAGCTAGTCAACCACAACCCCACAAAGAAGGCCTACATCGGGCACGACCTTTCGAATCCAAGTAAGTATTTTTATCTAACCATGTGGACTTGTTCACTTTTTCCCATTCAGACAAGCCAATGATAGCACGAGACATTGCCACTCACAAGTTAAACGTCGACCCGCTACACTCGCCCGTGAGGCAGATGAGGAGAAACTTCAATGCCGCCATTAATGAAGCCGTAAGTGAAGAAGTAGACAAACTATTAGAAAATGGTTCCATCATAGAATCCAAATACCCTGAGTGGGTCACCAACGTTGTCATGGTTAAGAAGAAAATGGGAAGTGGCGGATGTGCATGGATTTCACAGACTTGAACAAAGCATGCGCAAAAGATTCATTCCCACTCCCCCAAATCGATCAGCTGATAGACGCGACTGCCGGGCACGAATTCTTAAGCTTCATAGATGCATATTCCGGCTACAATCAGATCATGATGGCCGAAGAAGACCAGGAGAAGATGACCTTCATCACTCACTGAGGTACGTACTGCTACAAAGTGATGCCCTTCGGACTCAAAAATGCGGGAGCAACGTACCAAAGATTGGTGAACGAGATGTTCAAGGAACAACTTGGCAAAATAATGGAAGTCTACATCGATGACATGCTGGTAAAGACATCCAGAAAAGATGATCACCTCGACCATCTGAAGGAGGCCTTCGAAATATTGAGAAGATACGAGATGAAACTGAACCCCGAAAAATGTGCATTCGGCGTGGCCTCGGGAAGTTCTTGGGATTCCTCCTATCTCAGAGAGGTATCGAAGTCAATCCGGACCACATCGAAGCAATAGACGCAATCCTGAAAGTACTAAGTAGCAAAAAATAGGTGCAAAAGCTGACGGGTAGGATAGCCGCCCTTTCCATGTTCATCTCGCAATCCTCCTACAGGTGCCATAAGTTCTTCAGCGTGTTAAAAAAATATCAGGGGCTCCAACAAAATGAAGAATGCGTCGAAGCCCTAAAAATCTGAAGGCATACCTATCTTCGCCGCCCCTACTATCCAAAGAAAGCCCAAGAGAACCACTTTTGGTGTATCTAGCCGTGTCTAAGGTCGCCGTGAGCGCTGTCCTAGTGCACGAGAACAAAGGTACGTAAACTCCTATCTATTACGTTAGCAAAACACTAGTGGACGCCGAAACTCGGTACTCGCACCTTGAAAAGCTGGCATTAGCCCTAGTCGTAGCTTCACGAAAGAAGCGACCTTATTTTCAATGCCATCCCATAAGAGTAGTAACGACCTTCCCACTGAGGAGCGTCCTACATAGGCCTGAGCTATCAGGCCGACTCGCAAAATGGCTATCGAGCTCAGCAAGCACGAAATCACGTACCTATCGAGAAATGCCATCAAGTCGCAAGCCCTAGCCGAATTCAACGCAGAAATCCTGCCGAAAGCAGGACTAGAAGCATGACATGACCTCCCCTCTAACGACCTATGGGTCCTCCACACTGATGGTGCCGCCAATGCTTCGGGATCGGGACTAGGACTCGTCTTCGAGGTCACTACGGGTGAAACGATTTGCCAGTCCATACGATGCCTCGAAATGACTAACAACCAGGCCGAGTATAAGGCCATTATTGCAGTTATGAAGTTAGCCATCAAATACGGAGCTCGACGGGTCCTTCTCCACTGCGACTCGCAACTCGTGGTAAACCAGATCGCTGGGACTTACCAGATAAAAGAACAGAGGCTACAGAAACACCAGGCATAAATCCATAGGCTAATGGCTGAGTTCGACGAGTGTAGCTTCGAACAAATTCCAAGAGCACAGAACGTCGAAGTGGACGGTCTGGAAAAATTGGTCGCAACCACCAAAAACATCAACAAGGAAAGCGTGGTCACCCTCCTCCATTCAGCCATCGACCACACCGAGGTATTTTCATTAAATCTAACCTGCTGAATCAGTTCATATCCTATCTATAGGATGGAACACTGTCGTGCGACAAAAAAGAGGCAAAGAAACTCCACGTGCAAGCCGGCCGGTACTGCCTGATCAGCAACGACCTCTACAAGAGAACGTATGGCGGACCTTTGGACAAGTGCCTAGGTCCGCACCAAACAAGGCCAGTACTCGAAGAGGTACACGAGGGTGACTGAGGTGCCCATATAGGCAATCGCGCCGTCGTACGGTGCATCATCCGTGCGGGATACTACTGGCTCACCATGAAGAAAAAAGCAGCAGAATACGTTCGCCGATGCGAACAATAACAAAAGTATGCTCCAATGATCCACTAGCCAGAGGAGCCCCTACACTCAGTCACCTCTCCATGGCCCTTCATCAAATGAGGAATGCACATAGTCGGCCCCCTACCCACAGGACCAGGAAAGGTACGGTTTCTGCTTGTTTTGACTGACTATTTTTCTAAGTGGGTGGAAGCAGGTGCGTACGCACAAATACGAGAACTGGAGGTCATCGTCTTCATATGGAAGAACATCATATGCCGTTTCGGCATCTCCAAAGAAATCAGTTGCGACAATGGACGATAGTTCGTCGGTCAAAAAGTGACTGAATTCTTCGAGAAATGGCGCATCAAGAGAATCCTCTCCACGCCATACCACCCCGCCGCCAACAGTCAAGAAGAATCCTCCAACAAAACCATACTAAACATACTGAAGAAAAATCTTGAAGACGCCAAAGGGCTGTGGCCTGAACTGTTGCCCGAAGTGCTGTGGGCACACATGACCACACCCAAGTCCATCACATGGGAAATCCCATACTCATTGATCTAGGGAACCGATGCGATCATACCCGTCGAAGTAGGTGAACCAAGCCTGAGATATTCACACACCAGCGGAACGGAAAACAACGTAAATAGGCTCCAAGATCTTGATGAAGCCGAGGAAAGAAGGGAAATGGCCCACATAAGAATGGTGGCCCAAAAGCAGCAAGTCGAAAGGTACTACAACAAAAGGGCAAAAATAAGGCCGCTCAAAGTAGGAGACTACGTCCTCAAAGCCAAGACATTGGCCTTCAAAGACCCCAATGAAGGAAAATTGGGTACAAACTGGGACAGACCCTACAAAATCACAGTAATAGCAAATAAAGGGTCATTTCAGCCGGAAACAATGGAAGGAAAAACGCTCCAGAACAGCTGGAATGTCACCCACCTCAAATTGGGTTTTCTTGGGAGGTTTTTAACGAGGCAACGAAGGGGACACCTGGGGATGTTTGTAGGGCAAGTGTATCATGCCCGCCTCTCCAAACGCCCTCCAGCCAGAACTGATACAGGGACTAGACCAGAGACATCTCCAATGAATGAAAAGGCTACGGCCGTCTCCAATGAATGAAAATGCTACGACCATCTCCAAAGTGTAAAAGGCTACGGCCATCTCCAACGTGTAAAAGGCTACGGCCATCTCCAACGTGTAAAAGGCTACGATCGTGTCTCCATGAATGAAAAGGCTACTGCCATCTCCAACGTGTAAAGGTCTATGGCCATCTCCAACTTATAAAAGGCTACAGCCGTCTCCTATGAATGAAAAGGCTACGACCATCTTCAACGTGCAAAAGGCTACGACCATCTCCAACGTGTAAAAGGCTACGACCATCTCCAATGTGTAAAAGGCTACGTCCATCTCCAATGAATGAAAAGGCTACGCCCATCTCCAACGTGTAAAAGGCTATGACCATCTCTAACGTGTAGAGGTTATGACCGAAAAGGCTATGGCCATCTCCAATGAACGAAATGGCTACGACCATCTCCAACATGTAAAAAGGCTTACGACTGTCTCCAATAAATGAAAAGGCTACGGTCGTCTCCAATGAATGAAAAGGCTAAGATCATTCAATTATACATGGCCAAGGCCATCGATTTAAAATGGCTGAGGCCATCGCCGCTACAGTCGACCCAATGTCGACTTCGGCAAAATGAAGGACTCGACGACAGTCGAAGTCAGCCACATGGCTAAGGCCATTCAATTCTACATGGCCAAGGCCATCGATTTAAAATGGCTAAGGCCATCGGCGTTAACAGTCGACCCAACATCGACTTCGGCAAAATGAAGCACTCGACAACAGTCGAAGTCAGTCACATGGCTAAGGCCATTCAATTCTACATGGCCAAGGCCATCGTTTTAAAATGGCTAAGGCCATCGCCGCTAACAGTCGACCCAACGTCGATTACGAAAAAATGAAGGACTCGACGACAGTCGAAGTCAACCACATGGCTAAGGCCATTCAATTCTACATGGCCAAGGCCATCGATTTAAAATGGCTAAATCCATCAACGCTAACAGTCGACCCAATGCTGACTGCGGCAGAACGAGAGACTCGACGACAGTCGAAGTCAACTAGAATGGCTAAGGCCATTTAGTATGAACATGGCTAATGCCATCACCGTTAACAGTCGACATAACATCGACCACGGAAAAACAAAGGACTTCACGAAGGGCGAGTTAAGCTAAAACTACAAGTCGCAAACACAACAGAAGTTCCAAGAAACAAAGAAAGAATAACAATGGAAAATGTAAAAACTGTTATATCCAAAAGAGTATATACATGATTGTCCTCAGAAAAGGGGCCATTTATAACAAAAGGGTACAAAAATAAAACCCTAGGAACCCCCATCACCCTGGCCGGCACAATCAGCACCCGGAGTGTCACCGCCTCTTGGCGGGTAGTCCCTAGAAATCCAAGAAGCAAATGCTAAGCGGTTAAGATCTTCTGAGTTATAACCTTCCCTAGCAGGCGAATCAGAAAGGTAACCGGCCACCTCACGAACAACCCGAGTCATACTCCGCTGCCTATCCACGTCCTCCTCGGACACTATGCCAGCTGTCAAGAATTCTTCAAGCGCAACTAGTAGGGAATTATGGTACACCCACATATCGTGAGCATCCCGGTGCTCAGCTTCCTGAGAAGCAACCCAAGCAAGGGCCTCAATCTCGTCCTCCTTGGCTTTAAGCTCAGCGGTCAAGGCCGCAACCCAGGCTCGAAGCTCAGCAGCCTCCGCCACTACGGCACGGCCAAGCTCAAGCTCATCATTCTTTGCTCGAAGAAGAGCCTCCAACTCAATGTTCCGGGCGACCATGGCCACAAGCTGCTCATCCGCCCTCTCCAACTCGGCCAACCGCTTCTTGAGCTGCTCCTCCGACTAGGTAAGAGCCTCGCGAACAGCCTGAACTCGGGGTCCTGCTTGTACATGTCGGCCAACATTTGGTGCGCATCACGAACCCGCTTATACCTCTGCCACAACTTCTTATGGGCATCCGCCCTCTTCGCCAGGCGTTGCCCCCTCTCCACTTCCAAAATGAGAACCTGAAAAATATCAAAGTGAGAGTTAGTATACAGGCAAACCGCCCCTAAGACATCAAAGCCAAAGTTACCTGCAAAGCGGTGCCTGCTACCCTTCTAGACAGGACCCTGTCACTAATTTCCGCCAGTGCTTTACCCTCGGCGCGCGAACAGAAAAAGGTCATGTCCGCGGCCGCCTCCTCACAATTCTCCAAAAGGTTATAACTGCTGGGGGTCACAATAGGGAGTGTGGACCTACCGGCCGTCATCTCAACACGAGCCGGAGAGTCCATTCGTTTGACCACCCTCTCCAAAGGTGCACTTGCCCTCCCCGCTGCACCCGACGAACCGTCCTCCCTAGAAGGAGACGGATCGGCATCAGCATCAGCCCTCCCCTGAGGAGCGCTCCTCTACGAGCAAATCGCGTCGGCAATAAACGGTTGTCCCGGCTCGCGACAAGGCAACTCCAATTTCTCCCCTTCGACGGCCATCCCTTTGCCGGTGATCAACCTCCGCCTCCTACTTGCGAGGGACTCCTCATCTTCGGGAGTCGCCTCCGATGGCTGTGAATACGGCCCCGAGGGAAGCGCTTCATTGCCGGATGCAACTTCGGCCCCCCTCTCAGGCACGACCTTAGGAACCACCAGAGCCTCCTCTTCCGCCATCCTCTCGGCCGTCGCATGACGTGCCTCCCCCGGCACAACTTCCTGTTGAAGAGTCGAGAGTGCACTACTCTCGGGTGAACACTCCACGTGCACGTATTCCTCCTCAGAGTCTGGCTCCGCTCTAGATGGGCCAACATCAGTTCTCCTTCTCTTGGCCCTCTTGGAGACGCCCCAGCCTGCCAAAGAAAAGGTATGTCAAACTGAAGGACTCCCGAGAAAAAAGAAAAAGAGTAGGGAAAAGACCGTTACCAGTCGGGCCGTACGTGCTACAAAATTGAGCCCATGTACGGCACTCCTCCACATGCGGAATCATCCTCTCCTCCCACGACCTAATGGCGTCCGCACATGAGAGAGACGAAGAGTCATTGGGCATACGGAGTGCCATAGCAAATAACGGATAAAAAGAATCGTGAAAAGTTAAACCGTCACAGCAAAGGGCGCCGAATAAGATACGAGAAAATACTTACACTTCGGGTTCCGCACCTCCGGGAACCCTTCGGGGTTGACCACCAGATGCTTCGTCCGGACGTAGAAAAACTTCTTCCAGTAGCCACGGTTGGCCTTGTCATCAGACTGCACCATGAAATTTTTGTTGCCATGATGTGTCAGGTGCAACATTGAACCCCGCAGATAACTCACATTGAACATCTGCAAAAGGTGGTATATTGTGACCGCGCACCCGGCTTTCTCCGCGTGAGTGGTAAGTATTCTGCACACTTTCAGCGTATAGGGAGTAAGTTTAGCCGGGAATGCGCTGAAGAAACGGCAAAGTTCCTCTGCCAGAGGGTTGGGAGGAAAATTGTACCCGATCCGGAATGCATACTCATAGAATGTGTAGAATCTGGGCCTGTGCACGTTAGCATAATTTTCTCCGGCAGGCGCTATATCAACATGGTCCGGAAACCCATATGTCATCCTAAGAGCAACAAGGTGGGAAGGCGTCAACTCAATATGTTCCCAAGGTGGAGATGAACCTTTATTCTTAAAATTATTCCTCTTGCTCATGTTCTTCGGAAGAACATTCGCCACCGATAGAGGAACTAGAACCTCTTCGGCCACCTCAGCCTCACCGTCGAAAGGAGGTGAAACCCTAGTAGGAGCATTGTTTTTGGGCCTCCTGCTACCTTGAGATCGTTTCACCATGGTTAAAGCTTACCAAAAAGAATGTTTCGAGCAGATGCAAAGCTCAATTCGTGAAAGTGACGGTTCTTGAAGAAAGCTGTAATCGCCAGAAAATAGAACAAGAAAAAGAGAGAAATATCCTTCAAAGCTTCAAACAATGAATCATTTTTGAATCATTCCGTTGTTTATAGGGGTAGGATGCACAAAAATCGAAGCGACATCATTCAGAAGCTGGCGCGGGAAACCCAAAAGCCATGTCAGGATCTGAACCGCCTCGGGAGTAAAAATAATAATGATGCATGTGATTGGTGACGTCACCCAAAGAGGGAGTCGAGTGTCAACGGCCACGTACTGTCGCGTAAGCAAACATGTCCGTCCATTGAAGACTCTCCTCGGGGACGCCTCCAACAGACGGATGAACTAATTGTATGAGGTAAAAATGTGGTTCACCTCGCCGCCGCCTAAGTGTGTATGCTCCACACAATGAGGCCGCCCTTAGAGCCTTGCCAATCAGATGAGAATGGCCCGACCAAGGACGTCCTGATCCATTAAGCAAAGGAACGACACCGTTTTGAGCTAAGCTTGTACGGTACAAAAATCCACCAACCCTTGTACCTTACTTTTTGTGTATTTCAAAAAGGTCTCCTAGTATATAAAGGGGACCTTAACCTTGTAATAGGGCAGGTTGATTACTCTGAATATACCAACTCTCTCTCTCTCTCTCTCTCTCTCTCTCTATATATATATATATATATATATATATATATCTATTGTTATCAAGCAAACATCTTCACATTTCTTTATCTCTTTCTAACAGCAAGAACTCCCTATTATCTTATATGCATCAAAGATCTACCACGATCCCGGTACAATAATCATTTCTAAGACTTATTATACTTAATTATGATTTACTCTCATATCTTTTTAATTATTTTTTAGCTTATAAAGTGGATAGATCTTTTCAGGAAAACAAATATATTTTAAGATTTGACGATGTGGTTGGTAAAGATAAAAACACAATGGGCAATATCCAACACGTGTCCAATAAGATGCTAAATTTTCCTGCTGGTACACAATCCTTTATCATTAGTAATTAGGGCATTCAATTTTCCACGTCCATTGTACTGCTTCCAGTACATTATCTTAGATTATCTTTTAGCTAATTTCTCGAGATGACATTGAAAAAAGTACTCTCTTCTCCATCACATATTAAGTGTCGTGATAATTATATTAAATTATTCGTTATTTTAAAAGTTCAAAAATAATTTAACTACTGTTTTTCTATTCTATCCTTAATATTACTTGTTCTTAAAAACTACAAACACCTTAATGAGTAAGTAATATATGAAGAAAAATTATATTTTAAAATATAAATAAAAGTAAAATAGCACCAATGTTTCCTATTTATTATTTTTTTTTAAGAAACATATAAAAAAAAGTCACCACACATAATATGAGGCGGAGAGAATATTAGTTAATTGGTTAAGAGTGGTCCAATTTTATTTGGATAACCTGAAGTAAAAGAAAGGTCCACCTGAAACCTTTTTCTACTACAATCGAATGGTGAGGTAGAATGGTTGGAATTTTTTTATCCTTGACCAGAAGTTTTGACTTCGACTCTTAGTACTTGTTTGGTCAAGCTTTTGGGGTACCAAATATTTTTTTATTAAAAACAATAATATTTTTTGTAAATTTAAGGTGTTCGACCAAAAACACTTTTGAGCAACAACAAAGGCCCAAAAGCTATATTTTTGTGTCAACACTATTGCTTTAGATAACTATATTTATAAGCTATAACTTTTTATGAATATTTATTATAAGAGAATAAATATTATTGCTTTAGATAACTATACTTTATATAAATTAACTTTTCAATACTACATATTTTAATATTTATTTATTTTTTAATTAAATATAAATAGAAAATTAATTAGATTCTTTTATAATAAATATTTAAATTTATTTCCCTTTTTAAATTAATAAGTACTAATTATAAACTAAATATTATTGTCTTATTTCGTAATTTATCTTTTTTTTTTAGTTTAACGTTACTTTCCATTGATATCAACAAATATACAAGTATAAGTTCTTTATGGTAGTATAGACTACTACCACACTACAAATCTGTTAAGCTAATACATTTCTAAACTAGCTAAGGATAGTTGTTTAGTTGTCGCAGCCCCTTTTGCCATTTCTTACATTTCCTGCCCCGAGCATGTATAAGTATTGCAATCTCTCGGCAGACTTGATTTTCATCATAAGACTTCCCCTCGAATCTGATAGTATTCCTGCTCCTCCAGATAAGTGATACTGTGGTGACAAAAGCAGTGGCCACCACAGCCTTTTTCCACACTTTACTCCTAGCAAGGCAACAAATCCATAGGAGTTCATCATTCCAGCATCCTATTGTTCTGTTACATCCCAACCAGCAGCAAATTCTGTACCATATCTTACTTGTAGCTGGACAGGTAAAGTATAAATGATCAAATTCTTCAACAACCCGTTGACAGAATACACATTTTTCCTCTACACTTATTCCAAACTTCAATAATCTGTCGACTGTAGGCAGTCGATCATGAGCAGCCAGCCATGTAGTAAACTTATGTCTAGGCAAGACATTAGTTGTAGCCATTAAGTTCTTCCATTCCACCCTAGGGAAAACTGGGAGCAAAGAGTGATATAGAGATTGGATTTGAAATTTGCCAGCTTTACACATACCTGCCAATCTGAACAATAGATCACCTTGCAATTTGTTATCAGTCAAAATTGGGATCTTGCGTCTATTATTTTCCTGACCACCCAAGAAGCAGTTTTGGGATTATCCACTGTCTCAATAGCACCACTCTTTATGTAATAATAATGGATCCACTTAATCCATAGGCAGTCCTTTTTCCTTGCTAAGTCCCACAACAGTTTAGTAATAGCAGCCTTGTTCCAAATCTGTATGTCAATAAAATTGAGTCCTCCAGCAGTGACAGGTCTGCAGATTTTGTCCCAGGCTACCAGTGATCTTCTGGACACTGTTATATTGCCAGTCCAAAGAAAAGATCTACATACAGCTTCAATTGCTTTCACTACCTTCTTAGGCAATATGAATATCTGTGACCAATAGGTTTGAATCCCAAACAACACTGATTTAATAAGTTGGCTCCTGCCTGCATAAGATAGGAATTTGGCAGACCAGCATGTAATCCTGTCAGTTATTTTTTCAACCAGAGGTAGGTAGTGATGAATATTCAGTTTCTTTGAGTGAAGTGGAATGCCTAAATATTTGAAAGGAAGATGCCCTTCACTGAAACACAAAGCCTCTAGAATATCCTCTTTATCATTCTGAGAAATTCCAGCAAAGTATACCGCACTGTTGGACCTATTAGCAGAAAGCCCAGATGCTGCAGAAAATGTTAGGAAAGCATCATGCAGTAACTTGATAGAAGTTTTATCAGCTCTGCAGAATAATAGCAAGTCATCTGCAAAGCAAATATGGGAACAATTAAGCTTCCTACATCTAGGATGGAAGTTGAAATCACCATTTTTATGCATCTGTGCCAGAATTCTGTTAAGATACTCCATAGCAAGTACAAATAGGTAAGGAGATATAGGATCTCCTTGCCTAATTCCCCTCCTAGCTTGGAATGGTTTGGTGAGTCCCCCATTTATCACTAAAGAATAAGATACAGATGAGACACAGGCCATAGTCCAGTCAACAAATTTTGCAGGAAATCCAAGATCAATAAGCATTTGTTTAAGGAACCTCCATTCAAGGGTATCATAAGCCTTCCTTAAGTCCACCTTTAGTACACACCTAGAGGAAATACCCTTCCTGGTATAACCCTTGAAAAGTTCGTGACTGAACAAGACATTATCTATTATGCTTCTCCGCTCAATGAATGCTGATTGGGATTTGCCAACAATGTTATCAATTACAGTTTTCAACCTTCTGGTAATGACTTTTGATATGATCTTATATATGGTGGTACAACAAGCAATAGGCCTATAGTCGTTCACTGTTTTAGGAATTTTAACCTTCGGAACAAGAGCAATGGCAGTAGCATTAATCATGTGTGGCATCTGGCAAGTAGAAAAGAACACCTTAGTGGCAGCATATACATCACTCTTGACAGTCTCCCAATTTTTGGTGAAGAATTCCACAGGGAAACCATCAACACCTGGTGCTTTGTCAGTAGGCATATCTTTAATAGCAGCAGTAATTTCATCCAAGTGATTTCCTTAATCAGTGCTCTTTGCTGATCAAAAGAAAGGCATATTCCTTCCTTAACAGTAGCAGAATTAAGACATGGCAATTCAGCAGGACTATCACCCATCAGTGATTTAAACACCTCAATAAATTCCTGCTCTACAGCCACAGGATCTGTTAGTTTTACACCAGTTTCAGTATAGATAGAAGTGATATTGTTCTGACTGGTTCTTATCCTCCATTGTGCATGAAGTACTTTTTGAAGAGATTGGTCAAACACAATTTACTTAACAAATATTTCAAAAAGCATTGTTTAAATGAATTGACCAAACACAAAACTGAACTTTCTAAAAGCACATTTTAAAAAATATTTTTTAAGATAAATAATTTTTGACAAATTGATTAAAGAAACTCTTAGAAATGGAGAATTTCTTCGTAAAGGATGCTTTTCGATCTTAGTGAGTCTACTGAATATGAAACCGAATTAGTTAAATGAATCTTCTAGCGGTTCACTGTACATTTCCAAGCCCTTCAAGCACTAGGTATTAAACAGCTAGCTGAATTTGACCTTTTCTTTTTCAAGGTAAAGGGGCCAACTTATCACCAACTTTGGAAATGGTCCAATAGTAGGAAAAAATATAAAAAACAAGATGATTTAACTATCTTATTTAGGAGTAGAAAATTTTTGTTGATCTATAAAGTGCAACCACTAACCATATGACAATAAGAGAAACTTTGAGTGCACCCACCAACAAACAACTTCTAGCTAAATACATGGGGCATTTTGTTTCTTTTTTATTGTCAATTGAGTCAAGAAGTCATGTCCACAATGGTTGTATATGACACTTGTTCGAATTCAACTCATGTTGCAACAAACAACAAAGCAATTAATGAATTGTATGATCCACTTAGGGAACCAATGAATGAATGCATTAAGAGCTGTTTGCTTTTTCTAGTATGGAATTATGATGATCTAATCTATTCGATGTGGTTTGTTTGATTTTGTGCTTGATGATTGGGAAAGCTCTAACTTAGGGTTAGAGATAATAATATTGTGAGCAATAAATAATATCATAATGTCACTTAAGATTGTGTTGTCAATGGGAACATATGACTTTGAGTTGTAGCACCACTATGAACTGCCTTACATTTTTCCACAAAAGGGTGATCTTTGGATGTGCGAAGGATTATAGCACTGGGAAAGGTTTGTTACTTTTCTATAAATTTCAATGGCACTTGACGAGGTTTGGATAAGGAGAGATGCAAATGTAGTAAGTGTGGTAGGTTTCAAAATGTGGGAATTGAGGTTGAGATAGTTTGGGCACATGCAAAGAAGTGTCGTAAATGTTGTGATCAGAATGTATGAGAGATTAATTATGATGGGTCTAAGGAAGGGTAGGGGTAGGCCTAAAAAATATTAGGGTGAGATGATTAGGCAAGATATGACATTGTTCCATCTAGGGGTGTACATGGATCGGGTTAGTTCGATTTTTATCAAAACCAAACCAAACCAACTATATCGGTTTTGGATTGGTTTAGTTTTTGTCGGGTTATTCGGATTTTTCGTTACTTAAATGTTATTTCAATGTTACTTTGTTAAATTTTTTATAAATAAATACATGTTTAGTAAAAATATAAAAAATTGACAAACATATTATCATTTAAAATATTCTGATGGTAGAATTTTCTTAATAATACTGTAATAGTTATTTTTTAGTCGCCTGATAATAATTTTTTGTCTAATCGAATTTAGTAATTAAACATAAAAATCAATATGACATCAATCATATGATGTGAATATGGAAGAAAAAAGAGATTGACACATTTCAGTAACACTTGATAAGAAAAGTGATCATACAATCCATTATTTACTGTTAATAAATATGAAGCACTTCATATTCTATTAAATATTATATCCCGCAAGAGAATTTTAAATATCTCTAGATATTTTTAAAGAAAATTTTGTATAAATTCTTAAAAGTATATATAAAAATTATATATTTATATGTCGGTCTGGTTCGAATTTTTTTACTCAATACCAAACTAAACCTAGTCAGATTTTTTAATCGGTTGGTTTGACTTTCGATTTGGTGCGATTTTCCAGTTCGGTTTGTACACCCCTAGTTCCAGTTTATTGAGGATATGACCCTCGTTAGGGTAAGGTGGTGGCAGAGAATTAGGATGGAATGTTGACAGTAGTCACTAGTCCCTTAGTCTTATCAGTAGTACTAGTACTATTTTTGTATTTTTTTTCTTATTCCTGGTTCTGTATATTACATGTGCTGCCATTTGCTCCTATTATATTCCTGTTGCTACTATTTGTTATTTTATTTTCATTGTTCCTTAAGCCGAGAGTCTATTGGAGACAACCTCTCTACCTCCACAAGGTAGGGGTAAGATCTGCATACATACTATCCTCCCAGACTCCGCATATGAGATTACAGTAGGTTTGTTATTGTTATTATTGTTGTAACTATGGTTAAGTGATAGAAATTATTGTGCAAATACACATTATGTATCTATAGATTGAATATGTAATCACACGAAGTGAATAAGTTTTTACCTTATTTTGATTAGTCTTATTACCGAAGGTCCATTTAAACAAGTAGAACCGTAGAAGTGATGATTGCCTCTCTTCTAAAATTATAGATACAAATTCTTCATAGAAGCTCAAGATAAGGTAAAGAACTGAGAGCTCTTGAGAACAAAACAGTGGAGATGTTAATTTACAAAGGAAAGCCCAAAGACATGTTCAAATTCTTTATATTTAAGCCCAAATCCTTTCTTCGAAGCGATTAAATCTGAAATTAATATTTGTAACGATTGTTAAAAAAAATTGATGTTTGTGGGGACAGTTAAAGTACATGAAGAAAAATCAAACTATCAAATCCTTTTTGATCAAGTGAAACTTCTTCAAAATTCAAGATCAGTTTCAATAAAATCCCCGAATCAATTATAAATTCATCGAATTCATGGTAAAAATATCAATTCAATAAATTAATGTATACAATCATTAAATTAAAGATAAAGCTAAGGATTCCCTGGATTTACAGTTCAAGTAAAACAATCAGATGATATTCCCTCGATTTACATTTCAAGTAAACTCAATGAGATGATTTACTTGTCTTGCTCAAATGCGTTGTTCTGTTTTGGATTTTAGAAGAGTTGGCTAACAGATGCCAACATTTTTGGGCTATTGTTGGCCGGCTAAACCTTGACTATTTTGGTGCCAATAGCTGGTATGGCAGCTATATATCTATAACAACAATAACAACCCAGTATAATCTCACTTAGTGGGGTCTGGGGAGAATAGTGTGTACGCAGACCTTACCCCTACCATGGGTTAGAGAGGCTGTTTCCAAATAGACCCCCGGCATCCTTCCCTCCAAGAACTTCCCACCTTGCTCTTGGAGAGACTCGAACTCACAACCTCTCGGTTGGAAGTGGGGGTTGCTTACCATCAGAGCAACCCCTCTTGGCAGCTATATATCTAAGGGTGTTAAATGGGCCGGGTCATCCCGATTCCGAACCGGACTGAAACGGTAAAGGGGGGAGGGGTGGGGAGGGATGGGCTGGGCTGGGCTGGGTTAGGGGGTTTGGCGGGGTTGTTTCGTTTATATTTTAAGGGAGAAATTTAAAAATAGCCACATTTACAACTGGTCATTCAAAAATAGCGCAGTTGCAAAAGTAATCAAAATTTAGCCACTTTTCATGTAAAGATAAATGTGAGCGAAAACACTATTTAAAATTCGAAAAATACGCCCACATATTATACGAGAGTTCCAGCATAAGTATGCTTGAATTCTAGCATATTATACGGGAGTTCCAGAATAACTATGCTGGAACTCCTGTATAATATACGGGAGTTCAGGTATAATTATGTTGGAACTCCCGCATAATATGCTGGAGTTCCATCAAGTATAAATGTCCAGTATAATATACTGAAGTTTTGAGCACCGGTGCTCTAGTCTCCCGTATATTATACATGAGTCAGCAAAGTATACCGGTCCAGCATAATATACTGGAGTTCGTACAAAAATGCTTCAAACTCTCATATATTATACGGGACCGGTCTCTTTGGCAGTAAAATATTGTCTACTTTTTATGACTTGGCAAACGCTTGCTATTTTTGATTAACCAGTACGAAAACTGGCTATACCGTCCTATTTTATCCCATTTTAAATACTGGTTATCCTGATCGGTAAAACCCGTTAGATGAACAGTGTCGTTAAACCGGTTAACGGCCTGGCCCGGCCCAAACCGTGAATAAACGATGAATATACCATAAATATACTAAAAATATACCATGAATATACTATGAATATACCAATTATTGTATACTAATTAACATAAGTTAATATTATTGGAATTTAACACATAGTGTATATATTTAGGGTATAAAAATATAAATGTTCATATCATAGAATATGATGGTAACGTATTATTTTGAAAATATGCTATATATGTTTTATTTTAAGATTTTAAGATAATTTATGCTATTTTAAATTAATAGACGTATTTATGCTTAATGTTTTAGTTTATTAGATTAATTTGAAGTATTATTAATTTATTATGCATGAAAATTTAGTTTAGTATTTTTTGTTAATTTATTTTTTAAATGCAAACTTTAATTTTGTAATTTTGAAATAGCACTTGCAATTTATAAGTGCAATTTTTTCTCATCTTTCTTATATTCTTTATATTAATAAAGTATTGATATAACTTACGATAATTATAAAAAATATATACAAAAATTAAGAATATAACCTTGCCTGGCCCGCTCCCCTGAACCCGTAACCCTTACGGTTTAATTTTTACCCAAATGAATTCGAACTCGTTAAACCCGTTAAGAACCAATCCGGAACCGATCTGGACCGTAACCCGTACGGGTCCAAAACAAAATAGGACCAACCCACCCGTTAAACACCCATATATCCAATGACCCTAATATTAAAGCGAGTGGAAAAAATCAAAAAATAGCCAAATTTATAACTAGTAATTGAAAAATGGGGAACTTTCATAAATGGCTATTGTTTGGAGGCTTTTTGCTGGTGTAGCTAATTTAGCTAATTACATTCCGTAGCTATTAATTGCTTGCCATGGGGTGTATGTTGCTGTATTCAATTCGGTTGTATATACTGTATACAATTTGGATGTATTCGTTCTAATACATTTAATATTGTATTCAGTTTTACTGTATTAAATTTAGTTGTATTCAAATAACAAAAAATCAAGAAATATGGTGTATACAATTATATTCAATTAAGTTGTATAAACTGTATTCAATTCAGCTATATTCATTCTTAACTATTTTATATTGTATTCAATTTCAGTGTATTCAATTCAATTGTATTCAAACAATAAAAAATTACAAACAACAGTACTATTTGGATGCATTCAATTCACTTTATTCGTTCGTAGCCGCTTTTATATTGTATTCAATTTACTATATTTAATTTGGCTGTATTCAAACAGCAAATAAGAAAATAGAGGGATCTGCCACAAAAAATAACCTTCGAAATCCATAATTTTACAGGCGAAAATACAAAAAAAAAAAATACTACCATTGAAAAATACAGAATACATTCAAATTTGAGTGTATTTGTACAAAACACCATGTATTTGTATTACTGTATGTTACTCAATAGCAAAGAAGAGAAAAAAGGTCCGATGATGATGACGTCTTCCCGCCAAGCAAATCACTGTATACATGTATTAGAACTAAAAAAATGAATACGAACAAACTTCCAGCCAAATTTGAGAATATACATCACATTGTATCTACCAAAACCAGGCCATAATATGTATTTTATAGTATTTAATTCTACCACAAAAAATAAAATATACTCAGATTCAGAGAAATGCACTTAGATCTTAGAGAACACACTCGGATTTGAGAAATACAGTCAATTGGCCATGGATTCTAGCCAGAGATGACGACGACGATGGAAGTAATGATATGGCCAATCTGGATTGAGGAATTTGTGATACTGAATTGAATAATCTCCATAGTGGGCGAAACGAGAGAGAGAGAGAGAGAGAGTACATGGGAGAGAAAAAAATAAATAAAAAAGAGGTCAGACAACAGTGTTCTGGTGGTTTAGGTCGATGTTGGTTCTCCATCGAGATTGTAACACTATAGAGAAATAGAATTTAAGGGAGACGAGGGATGCAGCTAGGCTATAGAACGAAAAAGAAAGAGGAAGAGAGGAAAGTTACTTTAGGGTTGAAAATCTGTTGAGTTGTCCCACATCGGAGGGATTTGAGGTCCTTGGTCTCCTTATATGGTTTGGGCAATCCTCACCTTATAAGCTAGCTTTTGGGGTTGAGTTAGGCCCAATGTCCATTCTTATCATGGTATCAGAGCCAGGCCCATCCCAATTATTGTTATCGATGTTGGGCCCCCATTTATGTTGTCCACGCTCCAGAGATCTGGGCGTGGGGGGGGGGGGGGGGGGGGTGTTGAGTTGTCCCACATCGGAGGGATTTGAGGTCCTTGGTCTCCTTATATGGTTTGAGCAATCCTATATATATATATATATATATATATATATATACACACACTTATGATAAATATAATGTATAACTTAGTTATACTAGGTAAAATTTCCTTAGAAAATAGCCACAAATTTCAAAATAATTGAAATTTAGCTACTTTTTTACGTAAAGATAAAATTTTAACAAAAATATCTTTAAAAATTCGAAAACATTTCAGTATATTATGCTAGAGTTCGAATTTTTTACATATGAGATTTCAGCGTAATATGCTAAAATTTCATATGTGCTGGGGTTCGAACATAATATGCTGGAAGTTTATACGCATGAGTTCCATAATCCATCAACTTTCCGTATGTTGGAGGTTGATGTACAAGCATAATCCAGTATATTATGCTGAAATTTTTCGTGTTTTAGCACAATAATGACTATTTTTAATTAACGGTCCGAAAACTGCCTAGCTCGTGCTATTTTCACCATAATAGGCCAACCTTTAAGACTTGGACCGACGAAATTTGTCCAGCGGCCCTGTTGACTTCCATGAAATTGATCCATTAGAAATATCAATTTGGATTTGGACAATGGGTTGGGCTATATGCTCCGAACCAAGATGGGCCTAAGAGTTGAAATAGTAAGAACTTGAAAGAGATAACGAGCGATCTTTACACAAATAGCCGTCGAATTCACTGCTTACTTTTTTTTAGTTGATTATATATGATTGTACACATATTATATACTATATATAATTATAGATATATTATATATGCGTTGACTATTTTTAGTTTAATAACGGGTTGGATAGACAACTATTTGGGTTAATATGACAAAAAGTTGGTAGAAACGTATTTCTAACAAAAAGTAAATTAGAGAAAAAAAGAAAAAATTTCTAGTAGACGGTTAAGAAAAGTATTTGAAGCTCAAACTTCCAAGATTTATGCATAAGGTGAAATAGAAAATTGAGTTTATATTCTATTCATTGACTTGACTGTGTAAATTTTGAACTTAACTTCCAAGATTTATAGTATTTTTTTTTCTGGTAATTAGATAAATATTTATGATAAGTATATATTCCAGTAAAATGGTAACTAATCTATTATGACAGATTAAATTTACAAGTAAAGAAATCTAACAGTACAAAAACAGTAGTAGTTCTCTTTGATTAGACATAGGAATGCTGGATTGTTGGGAGCATATGGGAAAAGGAAGTACAATGAAAGCTCTAAGAAACAAAAAATATGTTGAGAAACAGGAAATATGATGATAATTTTGTGTGAATAATTTTCTAAAATTCATTTAAGGAACAGGGTAAGACTTGTTATGACACATACATTTGTAAGCCATAGGACAAGTCTCAGCTTCTTCCAGAGATGAACAAACAAAGCTAACCATAACTAATCTACAAGGTCTACAAGATCCACATGCATGCGAACAATCTGGCAATCTTGACCCAGCTATTTCCAATGTTTCTGCACCTCTTTTCTGCATCATTGCTCCCCTTCTTAATTCCCACCTCCTCGCTGTCCCCTTTTTTGCTTCATTCATCTCTTCTGCTAATTATATAAACAACATATTCAATGAATTAACCTTAATTATTTGCTACCTTGACACATTGGAATATGTAAATAAGGAGAAATTTTGGAAAATAAAATTAATTAATTCTTGATTATGTAAATAGACACTTATTTTGGACCAAAATAAAAAGGTACAATGTTCATTTATTGTGGACCGGAGGGAGTACTATACAATAACATGTTAAAATGCACTAAAATCAATGATACTCCGTTACCATTAGTGTATATAAATTAAATTTGTCAAGTATATAATGTATATATAAAGAGAAAGAAGAAGTGAGGCATACGTGAGCGTAGGTTGCGAATATGTCTGGCATTGATGAAAACTGGGAGGAATACAATTAGAAGAATGAGAAGAGTTTTAGTGAACACACAACTCTTCATTGGCTTTCAATTAAACTTGCTTCTTTTTCTTCTTAGATTTTGTGGTCAAATTCTTAGGCAGTTGATGGTAGAAAACAAGTTTGGTTATGTTGAAAAAGGTGGAAGAAATGCATTGATATTTAAAAGGACAGCAAAAGGAGGTAGAATTGAAGCAAGTCACAGGCAAGAGTATGAAGACTAGATAACAAAAAGGATCACATGAAAGAGGCAGAGTTGCAGTGATGAACAGGGCTTGAACCCTGTGAGATATATGGTGATTGCATTTGCCCAGTTCACACACATTTGGTAGTGATTATGGAATTATTACTACGTAGAATTTACTGATGCAAATGGAAGGTGAGCTTATTTTACGTGAAAGTTTCAATGGAGATTGATAGTGGCTGGCCAGGCATGGAAAAGCAAGTCTGCTTTAAATGTACAGTGCCAATATTGGTATGTAAATTCTGCTAACAGTAACACAACAACGACACAACCCAGTATAATCCCAATTAGTGGGGTCTGGAGAGGATAGTATGTACGCAGACCTTACCCCTACCTTTGGATAGAGAGGCTGTTTCCAAATAGACCCCCGACATTCTTCCCTCCAAAAACTTCCCACCTTGCTTTTGGGGAGACTCAAACTCACAACCTCTCAGTTGAAAGTGGGGGTTGCTTACCATCATAACAACCCCTCTTGTCTTCTGCTAACAGTAACACATTAGTTGGAAATGTAATATGCTAGTAAAGTTATGATATTAGGCTAGACGAATGTGACTTCAATAAATGTCTCCTAGTTCACTTGAATGATTCAGATTATAAAAAGACCAGTATTTGTTCTACTGCACGTGATGTATTTATTACTACTAGTTGGTAATATTGGTAGTTTGGTACACGTGTCTTTTAGTTATTCAATGAAAGAACTTCAATGAAAAATGATCAATTTTTTCAGGAAAATATTTAAGTTAACAAAAGCAACTAGAAATATTTTGATTTATACATAAAATGGAGAAAATAAATAATTTCCATGTATCTGGGGCAAGAATGAATTTCTGAATATCAATATTGGCTAGTTAAAGTAAGAAAAATAATTTAAAAAAGGCGAACATACTATCGTTGAACAAATATTTTAAGAAATGGAATGGAGATGACTATCAAGATATTATGGGACGAGTATATTATTTGATAAAAAAGTGTTCAGCTTTTTGTTAAGCTAATTAATAATGAAATAGATAGTAAATTTTAGTCAAGGATAATTAACTCTAGATCAAAGCATGTTAAACACAAGAATCGAATAAACTCGAGCTTGTATAACTCTTCTTAAGATTACTAAAAGATATCAAACATAAATGATAAGCTTACATTTTTGAAGTATTGTTTCGTAATTTAAGAGCAAAGAAAGGAAAGGAAGGAATGATATTGACAACTATGAGACCTATCTTTATTGATTCAGCCATGACGATTAAAAAAATTAGCGACCGAAATCTGGACTTTTGCTTTGTTGTTAGAGATCTTCTCCTGTTCTTCTATCCTTCTCTCTTGAGGGAGCCAGTCCCCGTCCCCTCCCCCCTCTTCCTTTCTTACCTCCTATATATATTATAAATATTCCCCTTTGTCCAACGGTCTATAGTCAGAATACCCTCTCTCTTGATTATACTTTACATCGCTCCCCTCAAGTATTACGACGTATATTTTTCCGTATAAGCTTTCTGATGGCTCGACCTCGACAGTGGCCGAGATTCCTATCATCATTACGCCTTGTGGATACGACCACGGCTTAATCGACCCTTACCATTCCTTTTAGCGTTAATCCACGTGTGGGCGGATTTTAACCCATAAGGAAGTAGGAACACTAGACAAAAGCAATTCTGCATTTTTAACATTTCAATAAATAAAAAAGAAAGAACAAGAGGAGAAAAGTGCGAACAGAAAAAAAAAGTTTTTCATTTCTCAAAATAGTACAACATTTTTTAAATTACTTCAATATGTTTGTTTACCGTGAAAATGGTAATAATAATTAAATTTAATTTAGTGGTTCTGAAAATATGCGATCTATTTTTATGCTGGTTGTTCAGCAGTTGATGCTATGTGAAAGACTTAAGAAGCAAAATAAGAGCTTAAAAACGAGATGTTAATCAAACCGAATCGCTGCCAAGCCTCGAGTGTGCCTATTCGAGGGCCTCGGGGTCGAGTCTGAAGCTCGGCTGGGAGCTATAAGGTGGTCGACGGAGACTAACAGTTATAAATAAATCAAAGTCGGCTCTTTATGGCCAATAATATGCAATAAATGATGAACAATAAATAGAACACAATAAATATGAGCAATAAATGAGATAACGAGATCAAAAGAATGTGTTAGAAGGCAGAGAGAATGTTCTAGTATATTTAATATGGAGCAACAGATATTTACAAAATAAGAAGGATCCCCTTTATATAAGAGGGGGAATCCCAACATAGTACAAGTGCATTTATTACAAAGATATGAGTATGGGGCACCTAGTTAATGCCACGATACGGGCTCAGACTAGCCTGACAGATTTTGTCGGCTCTAGCTAGCTTCACGCCTTTGGAACTTTCCACTTTCTTTCGTAACCGTCAGCCTCATACAGTCTCGAGGTCGAGCGCCGATGGCCCTCGAGGGATATCGAAATTGCTGCACATCCCATCTTTCATGAACGTACCAAGCATATAGATATTGACTGCCATTTTGTAAGGGAGAAACTAATGCAGGGTCTCATACAGACACAGCATGTAGGAACAGCTGAACATCTAGCAGATGTATTGACTAAAGCTCTGTGCAAACCACATCATGACTATCTTCTCAACAAGCTGGGAATAAAGAATGTATTTCATCCCTCAACTTGAAGGGGAGTGTTGAGAGAAAGGATAGCTTAGTTAACTTGACTATAGTTAGTAGGTAGTTAATTACTTAACTATAGTTAGTAGTTATGGTTAGTTGTTAGTAATTGTATATATACACACTACTGTAGCTCATAGCAATGTAACCGTGTAGAATTTTCTCCTTCTCGAAAATGAAGTAACAGTTTGCTTCTACACTCTTCTTCTCATTTCTTCTTTTTCCTAATTCTCAACCGACATAGCTGAACCTTTAACTGATTATCATTAATTAACACATTATTATCCCAATTTTGCCACTTATCATGACAACTAGGAGCAATATAGTTTGGTGTAAATATAGGCATGAAAAAGTTTAATCGTCAGACCTAGGTGACTATCATTAGATTGTGCAGGCCTGAGGGGTGCCTGACATTTAGCTACATGCCTTAGCCAAACGACCCCACTTTTCTAACACTTGTATTCTATTGTTTCAGTTATTTATTAGTTGGTTACCAACTCCTTGCCTTTTTCCTAATATGTCACGTCATCCCACTGATGTCTTGGCTATTATTGTTATTGTTTTTATTACCATCAAAAGTACGAGGATCAAGTCATACATTAGATCGAGAATCATTAGATTCATTTATTCATGACTATGCAATCAAGAATATGACGAAACGTTATACAAGTAAATTTTATAATATTCCCCTCCCTACAAATTTTTCTGTCATGGAAACTTCAATTGTTCGTTTTAGAAGTGGAAATTTTTGGAGAAAAGGAGCCAATTTTAGCTTTTTCCAAATTCCACCAAGTGTATTACCATGGCCTTTTGTTAAGAGATTTGACATCATTTATGAAAATCTTGGTAATTGGTCATCTAAATACTATGATGTTCCAAATTACACATTTGTAACTCCTGTCATAGGTTTTTTAGCATATGATGCAAATAGAAGCAGAGAAAATTATGGAATGGTTGAGCTCAACATTATGGCAAATCACATTTTGGTTCATTTTCCACAAATATCTTTGCCACATGATCACAACAAGAATGTGACGATGAGATGTGTTAGATTTTTCACAAATGGAAGCATAGAATTCAGCAATGTAACGATGAATAACTCGTGTATATCGCGAGGACACGGCCATTTTTCGATTGTTATTCCTTCATTAAACCCAGAGGAGGAGGAAAAGAAAAGAGGGCAATGGAAATGGTAGGTAATAGGATTTGGAGTAGGAATTGTTGGATTAATATTGTTGATTGTGATTGGAATTTTGGTATACAAATGTGTTAGGCTAAAAATGAGGGGAAAAATGGAGAGACAATCTGAAAAAAGTGAGGCTTTGAATACATTTTGGGTTGGGAATAGCAGAATCCCATATACACATAGATGTAACTCCCCGACAAGAAATCAGTGCGTGCTTTTGAAGTAACAAATCCATTCTCTAGAGCGAGGAGAGCGGGTTTGAACGAACTCAATTGTCTTGATTCGTCATAAAAATTATATTGAATATATATAAATTATTAATTTAAAATTCAATAACATAAAACGATTAGAATCTTAAACTCATAAACTTAAAATCTTGGCTCCGCTACTGCCTATACTGCACCTCTCTATTCCTGTGTTTGAAACCAAAACATGAGCAAATAATAATATGATTCAAGAAAGTTGGGGCTAATGGTAGTGAAAGAAGTGGAGCAGTTTCCAAATTTATTATTGTTGAATTATAAACCCTTCTTCTAAAATAACTACCCCAACTTGTCCATTGATGGTTCAGTTCATAGTAATTATTGTTCATGCATATACTTTACTTGTCTGATCACTATAGCACGTGGCAGCCCTTCAAATTCATTATATATTTGACTAGTCATAAGAACCCCAAAACTGTGAACTTGTTACCAGGCCATCGACTTGTCTGTTTGGAAGAAATGTTTGATATATTCTTTGGCTGGAGAAAAGCTTCTAAATGGTATATATGGAGTCCTAGTTTTATCCAAATCTTACACCAACACCTTTTCAAAACTTAGTCTTTGAGTATTATAAAGGGGAGCCTTGGCGTAAATGGTAAAGTTGCTGCCAATTGACCAGGAGGTCACGGATTCGAGCCGTGAAAATAGCCTCTTGCAGACATGTAGGATAATGCTACGTACAATAGAACCTTGTGGTATTAGTGCATCGGGCTGCCCTTTAGTCTTTGAGTATTATATCTTTCTAAGTCAGATCATTCTATGAGTACAGATGAAGGATAATTTATGCACAAACTCTGTATCAGATGAAGAGAAATATAGATTGGTGGATGAAATAGCAAGGATTTGCTTCCAACAAGGACCTTTGCTTCTTCAATACAGACGCGAATCACAAGAAGAGCTGATAATTATTTATGTAATCCATCAATATATGCTTCTATCATAAAATAGCCTAAGCAAAACACAAAGATAAAGCAGGTTTTTCCTGCTTTATCCTTATTGGCATCATAAAACTCGTTATGCCGAGAAATTGCAGATAAACGAAATAAGTAATACAGCAGCTGATTACAAGGAAAATGGACTAATGAGATTAAAGGATCCCAACATTCTAGAGACAGAAGCAAAGATAGTAAATGGTGATTGTTCATCTAAGAGCAAGAATGTTATCGAAGATCCTTCCGTTTCTCGCCAACAACTGCTTCCTACTGCAACTTCTACTTGCTTTTCAACAGCTAACACATATATAGATTCAGTGCACTACTTGAAGAACAACAGTAACAAAAGAGTTCTACATTCTGCTCAGCCAGGTTATTTGTCCGAATCCCCCATTTCAAATCCTGAACGCCTAATAGAAAGGCATATGGTCAAAACTTGTGGCTTTACTTTGGATAAAAAGATAGAGAGAAGAGATGCAGAATCGTCTACAGAAGATTCAGCTGAATCGCCGCAGCAGATGATATACCTAGATGACATTCAGGAGTTTGAGTCTGTTGTGAGCAAAGATGTGAGGTTCCAGGATCAGAGGCTATTCATGTTCAAAGCCCCATTTGTTCCCTTGAGACTAAAGATAGATACTGGAAGCAATTTTGAGCAGCAGAATGCAAAAGAGCGACCAAGAAGCGCGAGGAAGAATAACAAGATATCTGGAAAAAGAATGAGAAGGAGATCACTTTCCATTGAGAAGAGCTTTGTGTCAGACACTGATAGTACAATCTACTACGGTGACTTACGTGAGAGTTCTCTAGATAGCAAACCAAAACGCCAAAACAGGCGAAGAAATTCCAGGAAGAGTTCTGTTGAGGAAAATCAGAAGTCCTATTATGCATTTGCACATGACAGCCAAGATCTACCTTGCTATGTCAAATTCAGAAGCACATTGACTTTTGTCAAGTCGATGTGCAATGGGCCAATGGAAAATTACTGCAGTTTGAAGCATCCATGTTATTACTGGATCAGTGATGAAAAACATAACGGGGAATCTTCTTTTCGAGTGCCAAGGAGAAGAGTCAAAGCTGCAAAGGATTTCAGTAAGCATAGTCTAAAGGAAAGGAAACAAGGATTTTATCAATGCCAATGTTCCTGCAGCCAAGACCAACATATCATTGGCTATCGATTAGTACTTCCACCACTGATAGCAAAAACAAGTCAAGATGTTGAATCAAGGAGGGATCATTTTGTAAAGCCTGATACGGAAGAAGTATGGGAAAGGCAAGAAACTTGTTCTCCAATTATGTCCTCAAAATCAAGAATGACAGATCAAAGGGCAAGAAATGAAAATCAGAATCCTTATTTGAGGGCAATGACTATGCCCCCTGAAAGGCCTAAAGATAGCATCATAGATAACTTTATACGGTCAAATTCCTTTCCATTTCAGGAGCCTGGAAATGGATTATCTGAAAATAGTCATATCCATCCTAAGCTACCAGACTACGAGGAAATAGCAGCTAAGTTCATGGCTCTCAAGAAAGAGAAACTGCAAGACAAATGTTAGCATTACATCAATGGTTTTACCATATCATGGCCATCTTTACTCTAGCCGAGAAAAATTATACTTGAGTTACTTTTTTCTTTTGTTTGTTCATAGAATAGCAGAGTCATACTTGCATTGTAAATGGATATTACAATATTTCTTTTGTGCACGTGTATGTTTTGGTGAATTTATGGGTCCTTGGAGTGCAATGAGTAATACTTTGATGAAACTAGCTTGTGTTTTGGAGATTAACTATTAAATTCTGAGTAATTTTGGACTGCTTTAGTCATTGCGGCAGCTTTGATGTAGAAATTCTTGAACAGATAATACTGTCATTCTTTTCATTTCATTTTCATAAAAAATTCCTCTAAAAGGATTCACTTAGGCCTGTGTTTTTGTAATCAGTAAACAGTTTACTGATATAGACATTAGGTGAACAGTCCTCAGTTTTTCGCAATTGAGATTGATTTGGACTCGTATAGGCTATAGCGTAGAAATGAGACCAGATAGCCATTCTAAAAGGTTTCTATTTAGGAATTAATCAATGTGTCATGAATTTTAGTTTTTCAATTCAATTTTTCCAGGGCAAAAATGTCCTATATTCTCCTAGAGTTAAGATTTTTAATTTAAAATTTCAGGACAAAATAAATATTGGTTAGTCTTTAAATATCATCCCTGAGAATGACTATTTGTGCGCTTGGGTATGAACCAAAGTAGAAATGGGCCTTCTTTTATAAATGGCCAGCTGAGGCCTTTGTGGCCATGGCCCAATAAAACATCAAAACAACACGGTATAGACAGTTTTCGCACTGGCCAATCAAAAATAGCCAGCGTTTACCAAGTCAATGAGAAATAGTTACTATTTTGCTGCAAGAGAGACCGGTCCCGTATAATATACGAGAGTTCGGTGCATTTGTGTACGAACTCCAGCTTATTATGCTGGTCTGGTATACTTTGCTGACCCCTGTATAATATACGAGAGACTGGAGCACCGGTGTTCAAAACTCCAGTATATTATACTGGACATTTATACTTGCTGAAACTCTGGTATATTATGCGGGAGTTCAAGCATAGTTATCCTGGAACTCACGTATAATATGCGGGAATTCAATAACATTTATGCTGGAACTCCCGTATAATATGCGGGCGTATTTCTCGGATTTTGAACAGTGTTTTCACTCAGATTTATCTTTACATAAAAAGTGGCTAAAGTTCGTTTACTTTTGAAACTGGGCTATTTTTGAATGACCAGTTGTAAATCTAGCTATTTTTAAATTTCTCCCCAATAAAACGATATATAGCAATGATCATAATATAGGGAAATTACCAACTATGTCACTCTGCAAATTTTCCTATCAAAAAATAGCCCAAAACAAAATATCTACTAAAAAAGTCCATATGTCATTTTTTACCCAAAATAGTTTCAAATAATGTCAGTTTCTTTTTCTATCCGTTATTATACAAAATCGAGTTCTCTCTCTTTCTCTGTATCTCTCTCTCTCTCTCTCTCCCTCTCTCTCTCCCTCCCTCCCTCCGTCTCTCTCTCTCTCTCTCTCTCTCTCTCTCTCTCTCTCTCTCTCTCTCTCTCGCACACGCGCTCTTTTTGCAATGTTTTCCTAAATTCAACCAAAATTGATGAAATTGACCACAAAATAAGATACACTTTCGGTTATTTTCGTCTGATTCTGGGTATTATGGAGTAGATTACCTCTTATTTTGTATACTTTTCATATTGCATGTGTTTTTGTAAAATCGATGTTTCTTTTTTACAGGCTTTTGCGACTGATTTTGTAAGTTTTGGTCGAGTTTTTGTATTAGTTTCTTCACAAATTTCTGTAACCCTTTCTTCGTATATTTTTTTAAAAAAATTGTCCTTGAACCTAGTTTCAATTTTGAAACAGAGCAATATGAGGAGACAAACTCATTCTATGAGTTCATCACCTTATTCAAAGTCTGTTTCAATAGAGAAATCGAGCAAAATCAAATGAAAAACTAGGTCGATGAGTTTATCTCGTCATTCAATCCCGGTTTTAGTTAGAAATCGATTGATGAACAAAATATGTGAAGTCAAAATCGTTCCGACAGTGTTAAATTGTTAGAATCTCGAAAGGATATTGTTGGAAAATCTGAGAAAAAGAAGAGCAAGAGAAACTGTGTCGTGGAGGACGAAGCGAATTTGAGTATCAAACCAGAAAAAAAAAAGCTTCAGAAGGCAGAAAAAGTTAATTTGTGTCATGTATCTGTAGCCTTGGAAGCTCTATATTCCAGTTGGTGAGCCGTTTCCTGTTACTCATTGGTCATCATACACTGATGTGGACATTGTATCGGTTTTATAGTCAAAGCTAACTGATGTCCAGCTTCGGATGTTTAGGGAAAGTTGTTTTGGCTATTTCCTTGATTTACCTCGAGTTGCTATCCAGGAACAACTTATTCGTCTTTAATATTTAGAGAGTTGATTCAAGATAAGTGTGACCAATTTTATGTGAAATTGAATGACGAATGTATTTTACGTTTTGGTCTCCGAGTTTGGTATTGTATGTGGTTTAAACTGTTGTGGTAATGAACCTGTTGAGGGTAAATTCAGTGGACCCAATAGGTTGGTGGATACTTATTTCTCTGGTTTTGAAGTGGTGTCAAAGAAGTCACTTATTGATTGTTTTGAGAATAAAAAAGGGCAGTCTGATGAAGACGCAGTTAAGATTGCAATCATTTATTTCATAACACATTTCCAATGTCCACTTAGGTTCAGAAGACATTTATAAGTAAATGTGATTTCCATCTTGTCGGGAGTGGTGAGTACGTGTCGTTTTCCATGGGGTAAGATTGCGTTTCGAGTTTTAATGAAGTCGGTGAGGGACAGGTTGAGGGAGAAGTCTGAGTTTTATAGGATTGGTGGATTTCCTCTTGCACTACAGGTGTGGTTCCTGTAGTTGATCAAAACTTTTTTGTTCGTGTTGGAGATCATACACAACACATATTGAATTGGGAAATGACAGACAAACCAACACGTGAAGACTTCTCTACTGGTTTCTTCAACAACACAGGGAATAAGGTACAATCTTTTATGTCTTGATGGGACTATAATTCATTATGATACATCAAACATACAGTTTTTATACATCTTTGATACATCTAGCACTGAAGCACTTTTTGATACCTTTGTAGTTTAAAAATATTCCTCCGATAATTGAAGAGCTCAGAAGATTTACTTTGCCTGTTGAAGTTACCGATGAGTATCAGAAATATTTTACATCACGTAATAGGGGAAAACTTCCTATTGATGATAGCGATGATTTTGTCTCGCCACCCCCGAAACACATTAAGGAGCCTGTCCCACCAAAAAAGGCGCAAAAAAATGTGCCAGGCATCCAGCCTGTTCATTATGATCATGAGTTGCAGAAGTTGAAATCTGATGTGAAGCAAGTATGTATTGGCATTTTTAAATATATTTTTTGAAATTATTTTTCAAATTGTATATTCAAAGTCTATTATCTTTTTTATTTGTTTCATCATGTATCTCAATATGCAGTTAAATTCCTTCATGGAATATGTTTCTGATAAATTCATGGAGGTTTTTGAGTTGATAAATTCCAAGGTATGTGTTTCTTTTCTGTTATGCATTTCTTTTTATTTTTTAGTTAACTTACTATATCCTTTTTTTTAAAATAGCTTGGTACAATCGAAGTCAATTATGGTGTAAATCCAGAAGAAGACACCAGTGGTCGTAAAGACAATAATAATTTTGTGATCAATATGGAGTTAGGTGGCAATGAAGATATTGAAATGGATGGTTGTGAGGTGTGTTTAGTTGTGCATTCTGTACTTTTTCCTTTTCTTTTCTTTGTTATTTTTGATAATTCGATTCTTTTTTAAAAGAATAGGTTGGTGGAAGAGAAGGCAAAGATGTTCTACATTCTCGAAGAGATACTAATGTAGCGGATCAGTTAGGTGTCAATGCTATGGAAGGACTTTCTGGTGTGGAAGTTGACATGTTTGTTGCTAAAGTAACTTTCACACCAGATATAGCACATGATGGCGGTATTGGTGAGATTGCAGATGCGGTGGCAGGGGAGATGAAGGAAGAATTTGAGAAACAAAAGGTTACTGAATCCCAGACTGGTGATGTTTGTGCGACGGCAAGTGTTGATGCAGCGCCAGCGGAGACGGAGGAAGAATCTGAGAAACAAAAGGTTCCTGAATCTCGGACTGGTGCTGTTTTTGCGACTGCAAGTGATGATGACACGGCAGGGGAGACGGGGGAAGAATCTGAGAAACAAAAGGTTGCTGAATCCCAAACTAGTGATGTTTTTGCGACTGCAAGTGTTGATGCGGCGCCTGGGGAGACGGAGGAAGAATCTGAGAAACAAAAGGTTCCTAAATCTCGGACTAGTGCTGTTTGTGCGACTGCAAGTGTTGATGATGCAGTGATGGAGATGGTTCGGTACAATACTGAATTACTTCCTGAAGTATCGCCATAAATGGAAAAAAGAAAGAGATGCCTGCAAAGGCCGTGCAGTCTCTGTTCATTACTGTGTTTGATTCAGGTTCCAGTACTAGTGTTGTGAAGCGAAAGCAAAAAAGCAAATTTATGCTATTAAGCATCCTTTTCAAAGCAAAATCGAAACTGGTGTTAACAACACTTTGTTAAATGCTTTTGTTGCGTGGGTCAAAGAAGAGAAGTCCAGAAAGAAGTATGTTTCCAACTTTTGATTTTTTTTTAGTTTTATATTTTAAAATATATCACTTATAGTATTATTTTATATCAAATCATTGTACTCTTTTGTGTACATATGTTACAAGAAATAAAATTTACTCGAAGTATATTAGTGAACTCAATCCTGCTTATGATCTTGGTGTATTTCATGCTGAAGACAAAAACTGGTTTTAAACTTTGGCATATAATGGCCAGCCCTTGGATGATTCGGTATGTAAGAAATTACTTTTCAGTATTTTTTTTAATTTTAGCCAGTGTACACATGAACTCAGTCATGTTAAGTTAGCAGTGAGCATTCCTTTTCCTTTATTTTTTGTTATTTTGGTTTGAAAAACTGTAGCTGCTTAAAGCTTTCGAGCGCGTTTAGTGATTAGTTATTTGTTACATTTTGTTACAACATATTGATGTTTTGTTTTATTATCTGAGGAAGAAGGGGAAGTATGACAAAGACCTACCTGTAATATTCACCACCACAGATTGGTACTACGACGAGGAAATTAATGATTTGTAGCAAGTGTTGATACAGATGGAGATAGTGATGTGTGCAATCCGAAACATGTCATTGCAGAGTATATTCAGGGGTTTGTCTTGGATTCCAATGTTCTATGGTACACTGTCGAGCATGTCCTAATGTCAATTAATATTGCAGAACAATGGCATTGGATAATGGTTGTGATGTCCTTCAAGGATAGGTGGAGCTTCTCATAAAACCAAAGTTCATAAGGCCATGGCCAAGTACTCTGTGTTGCTGCCTCATTTTTTCGTGCACACGCAGTTCTTCTTAAACGAAAATGATATCAATTGGCGCACTGGTGTCTACCGATCAAAAGACTTGATTACCCCCTTTAATGTAAAACTGGTTGATGTGAACACCTAATTTTTTGCCACACCCAAATTCTATACTATTTTAGTGTAAATATTTCTTTTAGGTCTAATCTTAATATTTTAAAACTTTTATCTTGTTCTTAATTGGTTTTATTTCATAAAAACTAATATATATATATAGCTACCAAAAAAATAAAAGATAAAAGATAAAAATACTTACACCCTTATAATATAAGTTTTATTTCTATTTTTTTAAAAAGAAAAAAATTTATTCATATATATATATATATATATATATATATATATATATATATATAGTCCAAAACTACATAAAGATTCACGTCCCCAACTCCCCAATTCACGATTCTCACATCTCACCTAATTGCGCGCACACACACACACGATCATCTGCTCACACATATTTATATATATACACACGCATTCACATAAATGAGGGGTTGCTATTGTTCTTCCTTAATAAATCCTATCATAGAAACAGTCCCAAAATGATCTTTGTAAATCACTCCATCAACCATCATCAAAGTAGTATTTTCTATCATGAAAAACAAGAGAAACTCTATAAAACTCAGTCCCGAATATGCCTCAAAGCAGTTTGTTTCCACCATTATTGTATCCCAGTTGGAGTTCAAAATTCAGAGATTGGTAATTGATTGAGTGCGCTTTCCTTTCTCAATGGCACAGCAAATTGTTCGAGTTGAGGGTGCTGATCGAGTCGCTGGATTATCGGTTCTTTTTCTTCACTGTAATCCCACCATGGGAGATTCTTTATTAACTGAAAGCAAATTTTTCTCATTAAAGTCTGTTTTCTTAATTTTCAATCTTCTTATCTCTTTACGAATAGCTTAATGAATGCTCTTGTATAACATGTATTTCTTCTGTGATTAGTTTGATTATTTATTCACCTTTCTAGATGAACTTTGTCTCATTGTTTAGTTTTGCGATAATAAAATAAATAAATTAATCATCATTTGGACTCCAAAAGGAAGTAGGCTTTGTCATAGCCAGTTTATCTTTTTTCCTACATAATTATTGTTTGATGAAGTACTTCATTAATTATTTTCGATATTTTGTTTTCTTAACTAAATGGAATAAATATTACTTAGATTAGTTTTGTTAGTTTGTTTGTATATAGTTGATTGGCAAATATCAAAATTGAGAAAATATATTCAATATTTATTAGTAAGGATAGGAACATTAATAAAGATATATGCATACTCTTGAGGCATACCTTTGAATAAGCCAGCTTTAAAATCTCACTAACCTTCAAATACTTAGTGTAATGAAAACTAGTACATCATACCCTTTCTTCTAAACAAACTCCATAACTCTTGGCGTCACAATAATCTCTTGCTTAGGAAAATAATAATGAACACCAGTAGTATAACTTAAGGCATGCACTTTATTAATTAAATTATTGTAATTGTGTCCACGTTCTCGTGACATGATTATGACTCTCAAAATAAATTAAAGTATGCGTTCGCGCAACTTCAACCAAACTTTTTTCTTAAAAAATAAATAAAGCGTTATTAATTGTACATATGTTTGTGTGGCATGATATTTGACGTGCCAAAGGAAAAGAGTATACGTACGCATAACTCAATTCTTTAATTTTGAACAATCAAGTAATTAAAAGCGGTTTAAAGGTAAATGCACATAGGCTCTAAAGATGAGTAGTTAAAGAATTTAAGCCAGGTACTAACTACTAAGCAACTTTGCTAGAACCACGGAACCCGGGAATACCTAAAACCTTCTCTCAGGTTAACAGAATTCCTTATCTAGAATTTCTCGTTTGCATATTTTAAAAATAAAATTTTTCTTGATTTGGGATTTTAAAATAAACCGGTGACTTGGGACACCAAATAGACTATTCCAAGTGGTGACTCTAATCAATAAAATAATACTATTTCAATAATATCACTTTAATTGAAAAAACTCTCATATCCCCTCGGGGCGGTAAAAATGAGGTGTGACAGCGATGGCAACTCTGCTGGGGAAGATAACACAGAACTTCTGTTCAGGGTTTAAAATTCGAGCTTGTAATGTGATCTGTACTTGGTTTTATTAATTTGATGTTATTACTGTGTTTTTGGCCTAATGTGCTAATTGTCGCTTATTTACCGCTTCGATATTATTTTAATTGTATTAAACTGTCTTCTTACGCCTCCCTTCTGAATCTTCTGAATTTGTGGTGCACATGTGCGCATAGCCCACTTTTCTGTTAGAAGTCATACCAAGTAGAACGAGGTTGGGTCAATTAACTAGGCCGGGTAGACTTTCGTGCTCCCGGTACGTTGCCCCCACTTCGGCTCGAGCTGTCTGCTTGAGTAAGCTAGGTCTAGAACAATATACCCAGGTTTTATACTTAAAATAACTCAGCCTCATGTCGAATCTCTAGTAGGAATATTTACTTGCATCATACACATTTGACTTTGGAGGCTTAACACAGAGGTTGGTTCTGTCTCGGACAGGTGTAACCTAAATGAAAAGACCATCCTGATGCATCCTATGTGCTATGTGAATATTTATTTGTTTCGGCATGCATGCTGATGAACTAGGAAAAAATGAAGCAAAAGAAAAACCAAGAGTGAGGTAGGAAGAGAATCCACCCGGTTATGAAAACTCCGGTATTTGAGACTGCCTCAAAACTTAGCCAAAAATTTTTGAAAAAAAAAGAGGAAAAGAAAATGTAAATAAAAATAAATGAATGTGAGTCAATATCATATTTTTTCCAATTATGTCAAAACTGACTGAACTACGCGGGTCTGCTTCTCACCGAATGTGAGATACATAGGCAACCTTCATCGGGTCTGGCCCCCATTTTCAAAAAATCCAAAAAATATTTTCCACCTTTTTTTAGAAGTATTTCTCCCAAATATTTCAAAAAAAATCGAAATAAAAAAATTATTCTAACATCGTTGTTGTATTGATAAAGGTGGTCGGTTTGTTGGTTGGAAATGGCGAGTTATGCAAACAATCCAAGATCCCTCGGAAATAAAAGCAACTTCTCAACAAATGGAACAAGAACCACTGTTGTTGATCCAAGGTCACAAAAAGGCAAGCAGGCAAGTTGACGATGAAAAAAAATAAAGGCAAATGTGGGGTTGACTTTACCAGATTTGAGCAATAGGACATGGCCTACTCGGAATGATTTGATGATGGGTAATTTGATCCATCATTGAAAGCTACAGTAGCCATTGCCGCGGCAAAAGAGGAAAAACAAATGGGTGCCAACCTAGAAACTATCCCTATCAGATGGGTGTCTCGGTAGCCGGTCATGCTATTTTTTCTGCCTTTCGAGTTATTTCAGTCTGTCATCCCAATATTTTTTCTTATTGTCTTTCATTCTTACGTAAACTCCTCTATTTTTTTAAATATTCAAATAAAATAAATCAATATTTCATCATCCATGAATGTTTCTTTTCTTAATCTTGTCACATTTCTTATTCTCTTTTGAGTTCTGTAAATGCAAATTTTAATAACATGACATGCTTGCAGACTTCATGCCCAGATTCTAAAATGTTGTTAGATTTTGAAATAATGAACTATGAAGCATAATGTGTTGAAGATAAGGCTTGTAAGAAAATAAACAAAGAATTGAAACGAAAATGAGATTCCCTCTCTTCAGATCATTGTTGAAGATGAGATAGATGATTAAGATTGAGTCAAGATCTAATTGAAACATTGTCTTTGATTGATAGAAAGTGATTGGCCGGAGGCTACCATGGGCAGTTGTACAACAAAGAATGGCCCATGCTTACCAAAAAAGTACGTCCCAAGAAATTTGAAGTGGGGCACTCGTCCTGAGACATATTCTCTCGCATCATGAAGAAGCTAAGGAAAATATCCTGCAAATTGTAAAGGTCCATACATTGTAACAAGAGTATTGTACGGTCCGTTGTATTTGGGAGACATCAAAGGAAATGTCCCCGAGACAACAGTCAATGTACATGCAGTCAAAGTTATTATGTTTAACACATTACTTGGTGTTATCATTCTTTGGTTGGGATGACGAAGGCTTTCTTTCTCACTACCCAAATATCATTAAACACTTTTTGCAAACCCTTTGAGCCGATTCCCTCTCTTTGATTACCCTCTTTTGAATCTGGAAGTTATTATTAAAAATGACAAAGACAGGAAAGAAAAAAAAGAAAAAAAAACAAAAAAAAAAAAGAAAAAAAAGAAAAAGAAAAGCAAAAGAAAACAAAAAAACAAAAGAAAATAAAATAGAGTTCTCTGAACTACATTCGACTTGATTCCGAAAGGATACGTAGGCAGTCTCTCTCAAAGGTTCAGTCAAACTAAAATAAAAATCTAAATTCCCCAAAAAGTAAAACTGGGGCACATTTATAATGTTTCGGCAATGGTTTTTCCTGAAAGGTTCCAAAGTTGTAATTCAATCCAAATTATTTTTACCCAAATCCTTACAAGTCCTTCCGATCAATCGGCGAGAATGTTCAAGAATTGGAGGATACGGTTACGTGGATTCGACGCGACCAAATGAGTGAAATAAAATGAGAGAGTCATATTGGTGAAAACCCTCATGGGCACTGTACGGCGATGGTGAGTAGAGAAAATGAAAATGAGAGTCTTATTAGTGAAAATCCGCACAGGGCACTATAAGAAGATGGCGAGAAGAGAAATGAGAGAGATCAGCTAGTGATAACCCGCAAGGGAACTGTTGATCGAAAATAGGATCCACGCAGCCATGGCATCAACACAATCATGATCAAGGTTTCCCGCTTTCAAGTCAAACATTGTGATGAGTTTCTGAGAATCGGACGATTTATACAGATCAGGCATTCAATCCAAAATTTACGTCATGTTCATTAAAGTCTGTATGTACTCCTAGATAAATGCATATTTCTTTTCCCCGAAAGGGACACCTCTTGTTTAAACTCATTCTCTATTCCACGGGTTATTTTCTTTCTTTGAATCCCTTTCGGTCATACTTTGTTCCAAAAATAAGTCAAAGAAAAGATGTGAAGACTGATTCAGAGGGATCTCGTTGAAGAAAGCTTATATATTCAAAAGGCGCCCACCCTCGACAAGGGCATCAAGTCAACCCCGACTGGCCATGATTGGCCGATGCTTTGAAATGGAAAACTTTGAAAGAGGTCAAAAGCAAAATGCTTACAAAGTCAAAATAAAGTCAAAAAATGTTGAGTCCCAGATGACCAACCATCATGACAAAGTTTGGAAAAGCCAAAGGATTTCGGGTCAGAAATGCAGTTGCTATTCAGAAAATAACCAGTTGCACTTGAAATCATTAAAGAAGATGAGCCAAGATTAAAGAGCGAAATAATCAAGGCCACAAACCGACCACCATTTTAAAACTAATGAATCTTTCTTTGTTCAGAGTAGGAACAGAACAATTTTAGGAAATAGTTCGCGAAAAGGTGAACACCGCCAAGTGAAGTTCTCAAATTCTTGATTTTTTTCCAATGTACATGTAAACATGTTATTTTTAGTTTCATTATAGGGAATCAACACCCTATCATCAACACAGGGTATAATATCCCCTGGTTGCATTATTTTCTACATAGAGTATGACATCCCCTACTAGCATTTCAGAGTGCCACGAGCCTCATTTTATTCTCAACACAGGGTACAACATCCCCTGGTTGCATTATTTTCTGTCAACACATGGTACTACATCCCTTGCTTGCATCATTTTGTTGCCAACACAGGATACTACTTCCCCTGGTTGCATTATTTTCTACATAGGGTACAACATCCCCTAGTAGCATTGCAGAGTGCCACGAGCCTCATCTTGTTGTCAACACAGGGTACAACATCCCCTGGTTGCATTATTTTCTGCAAACACAGGATATAACATCCTCTAGTTGCATTATTTTCTGTCAACACATGGTACGGCATCCTCTAGTTGTATTTCAGGGTGCCACAAGCCTCGTTTTATTGCAAACATAGGGTACTACATCCCTTGGTTGTATTATTTTCTACATAGGGTACAACATCCCCTAGTAGCATTGTAGAGTACCACGAGCTTCACTTGTTGTCAACATAGGGTACAACATCCCCTGGTTGCATTATTTTCTTCCAACACAGGGTACAATATCCCCTGGTTGCATTTATTTTCTTCCAACACATGGTACAACATCCTCTAGTTGCACTTAGGGTACTACATCCCCTAGTTGTATTATTTTCTACATAGGGTACAGGATCCCCTAGTAGCATTGTAGAGTGCCATGAGCCTTATCTTGTTGTCAGCACAGGGTACAACATCCCCTTATTGAATTATTTTCTGCCAACACAGGGTACTGCATCCCCGGTTGCCTTCCTTCTTGTTAACACAGGGTATAACATTCCCTTTTTTTTAAAAAAAAAATGTGTCTTTTTAAATTCTTTATTCAGCAATATCAATGATAGTTTAATGTGTTTTCAATAACTCACAAAAAATTTTCTAGTACAAACTGGGGCAGAAAATTTTTATTCGTTTTGTTTGTTTGTGATGGCTTGTAGGTTTTTCTGCAAAGCACTGATTGGATGTGCAATAAATAAGATTCCACCTCTTGCCAGAGAAAGCAGAACGTTTGGTCTTAATGCCGGCCGAACCAGCTTTGACATAATGCATGTAGAGAAGTAGAATTTCAAGATCTATCTTCTTATCATCTAATCAAGAAACAAGCATGAAAGAATATTTCACAGTCTGTTGCATCGAGAGCATCAAGTTTCAATTCAAATTCACTGGGAGAAGCAAGTCAAGAATCAAGACATGACTCCAAATGGCATTTAGATAGGAATTTTGTAACTCTTAAATTTGAGGAATGTGTAATTTTCTTTTCATTTGGATGTAATAGTAGGAATTGCGGATCGGAACCTCGACAGAACTTCACTCGACTCTCCATCTAAGCATAATCCAACACTCTTTTTCTACTTGAACTACACATGACTTGATTCCCGTATAACCCAGGATATGTAGGCTGCCCAAAACCAAGGTTCGGTCACATTCTTTTCTTTAATCTTCTTTTTCCTTTTAAATAATGGTGATGTCAAAAATTAGTCACTTTGTTCATTTTCTTTACGTGAAAACTCTTCATGTTTCCAAGCAAAGAGGGGCATGCTGTGAACACCTAATTTTTTACCACACCCAAATTCTGTACTATTTTTAGTGCAAATATTTCTTTTAGGCCTAATCTTAATATTTTAAAACTTTTACCTTGTTCTTAATAGGTTTTATTTCATAAAAACTAATATATATATATAACTACCAAAAAAAAAATAAAAAAAAAATATACTTACACTCTTAGAATATAAGTTTTATTTCTATTTTTTTAAAAGAACAAAATAAACATTGATATATATGTATATATACATCCAAAAACTACCTAAACTACCTAAACACTCACATCCAAAACTACCTAAAGACTCACGTCCCCAACTCCCCAATTCAAGTTTCTCACGTCTCACTTTATTGCACACACACACGATCATCTACATACGCATTCACATAAATGAGGGGGTTGTTGTTGTTCTTCCTTAATAAATCCTAGCATAGAAACAGTCCTAAAAGGATCTTTGTAAATCATTCCATCAACCATCACCAAAGTAGTATTTTCTGCCATGAAAGCCAAGTGAAACTCCTTAAAATCCAGTCCCGAATATGCCTCAAAACAATTTGTTTCCACCATTATTTTAGCCAAGTTGGAGTTCAAAATTGAGAGTTTTGTTCGAGTTGAGGGTGCTGATCGAGTCGCTGGATAATTGGTTCTTTTTTTTCACTGTAATCCCACATTGGGAGATTCTTTATTAACTGAAAGTAAATTTTCCTCATTAAGGTCTGTTTTCTTAATTTTCACTCTTCTTTCATCTCTTTACAACTAGCTTAATAAATGCTCTTGTATGACATATATTTATTTTGTGATTAGTTTGATTATTTATTCACCTTTCTTAAAGAACTTTGTCTCATTCTTTAGTTTTGTGATAATAAAATGAATAAATTAATCATCTTTTGGACTCCAAATGGAAGTAGGCTTTGTCATAGCCAGTTTATCTTTTTTCCTACGTAATTATTGTTTGATGAAGTGCTTCATTAATTATTATCGGTATTTTGTTTTCTTAACTAAATGGAATAAATATTACTTAGATTAGTTTTGTTAGTTTGTTTATATATAGTTGATTAGCAAATATCAAAGTTGAGAAAGTATATTCAATATTTATTAATAAGGATAGGAACATTAATAAAGATATATGCATACTCTTGAGGCATACCTTTGAATAAGCCAGCTTTAAATCTCACTAATCTTCAAATACTTAGTATCATGAAAACTAGAGTACATCATACCCTTTCTTCTAAACAAACTCCATAACTCTTGGCGTCACAATAATCTCTAGCTTAGGAAAATAATAATGAACACAAGTAGTATAACTTTAGGCATGCACTTTATTAATTAAATCATCGTAATTGTGTACATTTTTGCGTGACATGATTATGACTCTCAAAATAAATTAAAGTATGTGTTCGCGCAACTTCAACCAAACATTTTTCTTAGAAAATAAACAAAGCGTTATTAATTGTACACATATTTGCGTGGCATGATCTTTGACGTGCCAAAGGAAAAGAGTATACGTACATGTAATTCAATTGTTTAATTATGAACAATCAAGTGATTAAAAGCGGTTTAAAGGTAAATACACATAGGATCTAAAGATGAGTAGTTAAACAATTTAAGCCAAGTAGTAATTACTAAGCGACTGTGCTAGAACCACGGAACCCGGGAATGACTAACACCTTCTTCCGGGTTAACAGAATTCCTATCTAGAATTTCTGGTTCGCAGATTTTAAAAATAAAATTTTCATTGATTTGAGATTTTAAAATAAACCGTCGACTTACCAAATAAACTATTCCAAGTGGCGGCTTTAATAAATAAAATAATTCCATTTCGAATAATGTCACTTTAATTGAAAAAACTCTCATACCCCCTTGGGGCGATAAAAATGAGGTGTGACAGTTGAAGGATTGCCTCAGCAAGTCGAAGCGTATGAATTTCTTTTAACACAATCTGTTTTGCTTTTAGATTCTACAGTTTGATAATGGTTGTTCTTTTTATTTTTGCAGTGATTGCGGTGTATTTGCATCATTTATCGTGTGATGACCCAAAGGGGTCATCATCGTAATTCTCGCTTCCACCCTGCTTTCGAGGCCATGAAAACCTCTTATTTGATCGCCTCGATTTGCATGTTTCCGAGGCTTTTGTGCATGTGGACACTAGTTTTACAGAATCACACAAAGGGTTCAAGATATAACGGATCCGTAAATTCGGCATGATTATGTATTCTATGCTCAAGTATCTACAGATTCCAATCATACCTTCATCTGATGTGACAATTCAAGATTGTCCATCAGCATTGTATCATTTTTTTTCAAGATCAGTGAATGACTCTACTGCATTATTTAGGTTTGTAAGATTCCATCGTCCGATCAATTGCCTTATGTAGTCTAGCAAAGGTAGTACTGGGAGTTCCCTAGCAGCCTTGAGCGCTGCATTGATCGACCCCGCAAAGTTTGAATCCATTGTCAATGTTCTGTTGAAAGTGGAATGTGCTCTGGACCATCTTTCATACCCATCATTCATTAAGTAATATTTGACCCTCTTATCAATTATCTCTACGTCTGCCATGTGGTAATCAAACTTCTCAACTGTGTATGCTTTGGCAATAACAAACAATATGTCTTTGAGCAGCAAATATTTTTTTTATAATTTTTTTTACATTATTTCATACATGCCATATGCAAACACAATGAGGTACTTGTGGATACAATGTTGCCGCTGCATTTTAAGTAACTTCATTCATGTCCAAGACTATGCACATTCCCTTCCTTTCCCTAAATGCATCCTTGAATCTCATAAAAACCCACTCGGAGGAAGCATTATTCTGTGAATCTACTATGGTATATGCGAGTGGTAGGATACTACCTGCTAGATCTTGTGTTGATGCTATCAATAATGTTCCTATATATACAGATTTAAGAAAAGTATCATCTACAACAACAACCGGTTTGTAATAATGCCATCCTCTTATAGACGGATATAGTGCAACGAAAGCTACATAAACAAGTCTTCCTCTATTTTTTCAAAATTACCACCGATAAATGATTTGTAAGAACTAGCATATAAAAGTATCTTGGCATCTTTTCATATGATTCGCTCGGGTTCCCTCTCAGTACTTGAACTGCATATTCTTTCGATCTCCATGCTTGCATATATGTAATCTGAAGATCATATTGCTTGTTCATGTCTCCAATTATGTCATTATGAGTGTATATCATTTTTGGGTCTTTATACGTGTCTATCAGAAGAGTGCCGATGAGTTTTACTGTAGCTTGACGTTGTGCGTAAGATCTGTCTTTCAGGGGGCATGAAAGCACTTTGCCGAAATTTCTGACCTTGAAAATGTTTACTTTTTTCAGGCTCGAAGACTTAAAATTCCAATCACAGCTGTTGTTGATGCATACTACGCAGTACCTACGATAAGGATATAAACGTTTCTATCAATAAATAGTGCGACATGAAATACAATCATATATAGTGATACACACTGCCATCAACAATACTATATGAGAAAAATACAATGACTATATAGTACTAGACGGTGACAACCATAATTTAAAAGTGTGCATCCACATTCTTATAAGCAACAACTTATTTTCTGCATTATTATGCTTAACTACGATATACATTGAGATACATAATTATACAATAAAAATTTTGATACCTGCTTTCACTTGATCTATGCACCTTAAACATAAATGTTTCCTCTATTGCCAAGAGCTTCATGACTTTGATTATCGTCGCCTTGTCTTTATAAATTTGACCTTCTTCTACATCTATGTGTTAGAGTCAGTTATTATTGTATTTCCATTAGATTCTGTATCATTCCAGTCTTCTCCATCCCCAAACTCGATCATCTTAATTGTATTGCCATTGTATCTCTTAACTACAATTGAGCTTTGTGCACATTTCGAGGAAGTCACAGCAGAATTGTAATTGTAGCAAATCATATCCATATCCATTTCACTCGATGTTATACAAAGGGGATACATTGTAAATTCTGAGTTTTTTCTGCTTAAGATATACACATACACACATACTATTGTGTATCACTATTGGCGGAGAACTATTTTGGACAGTGTATTTAATTTTAATATCATTAAATGAAGTATCTATCATAAGTTATTTCGAAATCACGTCAACAAAATCTTCAAAACTTATATTTGGAGTAACTATTACAACATCTGCATTATAATCTACAAAGTTGTTGTCAACATTCCATCGGCCACCATACTGAATAAAATTGGTAAATTTGCCATTGAAGTAGTTGAAATTAGGTCAAAACTCACTAATTCATTGATTGATTGTGATTGAAATTCGTAGTTCTTTCTACACAGAAATTGCAACAGCTGTATCTACACAGAAATTGCAAAGGCATATAGTGAAATTGATCGATTTTGAGTGAAATTTGGAGCTCTTTTTGAGAATTTTTTGAGAGAGAATGTCGTGATTTATAGAGGTAGAGAATGTTGTGATCTGTTAAATTGATAGAGACAGGGAAGGAAGGAAGATCTATAGCGTGATTCTCGGATATAAGAATCTTTCCTTACGTGTATCTCTAATTTTGGGCTACTTTAGGTAAGTTTCTAATTTTGGGCTAGAGGTCGGTAAGTTTGTATTTAAATTGTTTGTTTCTACACTTTTTCCGTTAATGTATCCTGTGGATATAAGTAAGATATCCAGAAGAAAAGCTTAGTACCCTATTTATTTAAATAAATATAATTTTAAAAAATTATATTATATAGCTACCTTTTACCCTTTATAGCAAAATATCTAATTATAGTTATATCCCACACTTAAGGCACCATATACGCTAATTAATATTTTTCTCTCTCCTTTTTCAGATTTTCTCTCACATAATCATGGTAAATTTCACAAATCACATTCTTTCTCTCTTTTTGCATACACTTTACTCTATTCTCCCACAAAACCACGATTGAATCACCAACTCCTACAACGTTGCAATACACTCTGGTAACTGTCAACACCTAACAATTCTTTATCATTCGCTTTACTCCCACACTATCCCTTTTTCCTTGGGCAAAACTCGTTAGTTTTGTTCACTTCTATGCTTATGTTAAAGAAATACACTCTGTAAGCAAGAGGGAGTCGATAATGGTGAGGAAATTAGGGTCGTCTAGGAAGAGTTTTGAAGAGAAAGAGAAAGAGAAAGGCTTTTTTTCCTCATGCAATGGCAATTACACCAAGTTACCTAGTTTCAAGCACACTCTTGAATACCCTGAATCGTCTTTTCGTGAAAAAGAGAGGTATGGAAGTATTGGAGCAGCATAGCCATGAAGGCGATGGAGATGGGTTTTTTGGGTGCTGAGTTTCATCACGGCTTCGTGCCTAGGAGTTGCGAGGAGTAATACAAAAGCTACGATGGTACTGATGTGTCAAAGGCAATGTACAAGATGCGTGGAACTGTGTGACTCAGGGTTTTTGCTCAACAGCGGATTCGTTGAAAATTAGTGTTTGTTCTTGAACAAAGACAACGGATTCTGGGGCTGAACAACTTGTTTTTCTGTATATATATTTCAATGTATTTTCAATGTATCACGACGCACATGTATTTTATTGTATTCGTTGTCTTTTTTATTTTAATTTAATGTATTTCGTTGTATTCCATGTATTTTATTGTATGTCAATGTATCTCGTTGTATTTTATGTATTTTATTGTATTCACTGTCTCACTAAATGCCATAAATGTATTCATATATTTTTTTTATGTGTTTAGATGTACTATATAATTTCTGTGAAGATTGCTTTGTTTTTAATGTATTCAGTTGAGAATCTTTTTTATAACTGAAAATACAAAATTTGTGTGTTATAATTGAGTTTGTTGAGTTATATTAGGAGTCTGTTATGTTAATTGATTCACTTTCTGTTTTAAAAATAGTGTAATCCATCCAGTCGAATATGATAATATGTCCAACTGTAATCCGATGTTTCACTCCATGAATACTGTCAAATACACTCAAATACAACAATTGATTAGCTGGACTTCCCTGATTCACGCCTATTTAAGCTATTGTATTTTTTTGAAAAAGATCGTAGAATAGTCTTTGATTGAGATTGAGTCTGCTTGCAGGTATCTTCCCATTTCCCTATTCCGCAGTTTTCCCTTTCACAAATGGCACATCAAATGCTGTATCAACCAGCAAGTTGTTAAAGGCCAACGCGAACAATTCTCCCAAGATGGCAGCTAAGAGACGCCATTAAGAAGTAAGACAGGGACCCCTTTTTCTCTTTACAACGTCTTACTACCACAGCTATTCCACTCTGGTAGATACGAATAGTCCAAACACGTATCTTCGGGCGAATAGCCTTTAATTAAGCAAGGGCGAGACCAAAGCACTTAACTATAGAAATTACTTAGAATAGTGAAAATCGGCACTACTCAAGCCTTCTTATCCGCGAGTGCTACTCGCCCAAGGAAGTCTCTAGCGGTTCAATTCAATTAGGTGAAAACTGTCTCGGATGCCCCTTCCTCCTCAACCCGGGAGAAGACCGGGCTTTAGCCGCTTGAGCGCACTCGTCTCTCTCTTTAGGGGCCTTTGGGAATCTTGTTCAATGGGTAATTCTGCATCCACTTTCCAGCCGGTTGACGATGTGGCATTTCTTCCTAAACCTTCAGTCTTGTCCTAAGCGAAAGGGGAATCGGATTCTTGCACAAGCCATTCAAAGAACTGATTCTAGCAAGACCTATTCGTGCACAAGGGAATCTGTCCATTTACAGCAAGCAAGCCGCAAAACCAAAAGAGTAAGACATGGTAATTGCTACGCTACTCTAGCCAGTCGAATGATAAAGGGGAGTGGAAATGGAATTGATTTAAGAAAAACTGCTAGTTCCGCATCAAGACCGCTTTCACCTGAGGAAGGAGCAAAATAAGACATACTTTTATTAACCTTTCTGTGCTATTATTCACTTGCCCAAGAAAGCGTTATGCAAAATGAAATGGTACTGGCACTTCGTCAAACCTTCCATGAGCAGCAGATTCAATAGCAATTGCAGCTACTTCTATCATCCTTATTTGATTTAGCTGCGGTTACGTCGACGCGCACGGCAAAAACGCTTCACTCCATGAATACTGTCAAATACACTCAAATACAACAATTGATTAGCTGGACTTCCCTGATTCACGCCTATTTTTGCTATTGTATTCATGAATACAATAGCTTAAATACATCAAACACATCTTAAACCATATAAAAGGTATCTATAATCCATAATATAGCAAATGGTATCTATAGATGGATAATTACTGTTAAAAAATAGTGCTTTATGAAATTTCTCATATAAGATCTGGACATTATGTGAAACATATCTGTTGAAATTGGTTTTTCTACTTATTATTTCATTATAACACGTTACAACAAAAGTGTCACTGGGGCCACATAATATGCCGGTTTGGAATACCGGCCGAGATATTATGCGATAAATAACAGGAAGCAGTTCATCGACAGCAAAGTAAACAAATTTTTTGAGGACCATAAGATCAAAAAGATCTTGTCAACACGCTATCACCCTAGTGGGAATGGTCAGACAGAATCTACAAACAAGACCATAATTCAAAACCTGAAGAAAAGGTTGACCGATGCAAAAGGAAAATGAAAAGAAATTCTGCCTGAAGCCCTGGGGAGATACCGTACAACCTCAAAGTCTAGCGCCGGGGCCACTCCCTTTTCATTGGTCTACGGTGTCAAAGCACTAATACCGATGGAAGTGGGAGAAGAGCCTTAAGTTCTGATATTCGACCAAAGAATCAAACGGTGAGGCGATGAGCGCGGGCATGGAACTATTGGATGACAGGCGCGTGGCCACCCTAGTCTGGTTGGCTGCCCAAAAGTAGAGGATAGAGAGATATTACAACCGAAGAGCCAACCCTCCACTTCAATATCGGGAACTTGGTGATAAGAAAAGCAACACTACACACTCGGAACTCGAACAAAGGGAAGCTGGGAGAAAATTGGAAAGGGCCATATCGAGTCATCGCGATTACCGGTAAGGGTTAATACAAACTCGAAGCAGGAAACAGTGTAAAACTTTCGAACAATTGGAATGTAACGCACTTAAAGCGGTTACTACTGATAACGTACGATCTCATACACTTTTTTTATTATTATGAATCGGACTAACACCTGCAGGAAACAAATAATGGAGAATGTGACTATTATATCTGAAAGCACGAGTTGCACTTTTTTCGTTTGAATCGATTTTGTCCCAAACGAGTTTTTCGACAAGGTTTTAACGAGGCAATAGTAAATCGTGCTAATTTAGAATCAAAGACTGGCTTTAAATCGGAGTTAATGGTCTCATCGACAGTATCTGAGCCCTCTCAATATCGACCTTGAATAATGGAGGCCATCACCATCGGCTCTTGTTTCTTAGCAAGCAAGGAAGGAAACTTTATGCGTGAACAGTCTAAGTTCGGTGGTTAGTGTTTATTGTACGGGCCAAACGGTCAAAGTGAAACGTGTCCACGTAGGCCTCCATAGCCATAATACAAGCTTTTACACTGTCAATATTGTACGTTATACACAGAAATGAAAGGAAGTTTCTACCTTGCTATTACACACTTTTTGCTTCTTAAAAGCGTCAAGCCTAAGGGCTATTCCTACCCGGGACTATCGAGCCCACGTCCACCCCATCAGAGCACAAAGGGGTAACCCTATTTGGGACCTGTCATGAAATAAGTTCGGGCGACTCGGGTTATTGAAATTCGAAGGCACAAAACCTATTAGCAGTGCCTAAGCCTAAAAGGCTATAGCCACCCTAAAAAAAAGTTCGAAAACGTCCGAAGCCCGTAATCAAAATATAAGGCCTTCAACAAAATTCTAAACCCGGTAAAATGTTACCCTCGACAAAGGCAACGTCTAAAAACATTTAAGCAAGCACCTTAGGAAAACTTCCGATTACCCCGAGTTTTCAAACGTTTCGAACAAAAATTATTAAGGAGAGGTTTTGTTTGGACCTCCGAAAAATGACTTATTACTATGTTTGATTCTGTGCTAAGGCATTAGAAATATTTGCAATAATAAAAAGATACTAAGATAATAGAAACCTGAAATTTTTTTGTATATTCCTCAATATTTTTACAAAGGCCCAACAAAATTGGCCTCAGCAAAAAATATGTATAGAATACAAAAAGCGAAAAAATTTCTAAGGCATATACGCCTGATCTTTGCCGGAGCCCGACTCATCACTAGAACCATCGAGGCCTTCGGATTCCTTGGAGCCCTCTTCATCTTGGGGTTCAGCTAGCTTCTTCCCCTAAACCTCAATTCTTTTTGCCTCCTCGATCTCGGCAGATAGGTCGAAGCCTCGGGCATGAATTTCTGCGAGGGTCTACCTCCGGGATAGTTGCCTCACTTATTCAGCAGTGGTCTTTAGCTGCTTCGACATCGACCTTGTAGTGGGCCACCATCTCGTCAGCATCGGCCGAGGTTTTCTCCAACCTGGACCTTGTTGTTTCACGCTCATTACCAAGGGCATCCCTTTCAGTGATGGCAGAGCCCAGTTGAGTTCGGAGATCCTCATTTTGCTGAGCTCATGTTTCAACCTTCTCCTTCGCCACCCAAAGCTGAACTTCCGCCAAAGACAGCTTGTCTTGGCGATCTCCTTCTCCGAGGCAAGCAGGTCTATCTTGCTTTTCCACTCGTCACCTATTACTTGGGTCTCGTCCATCTCCTTTCAGAGTCGGTCGATCTTTTGCTGGACCTGCGAGGTATTACGACAGAACCCCTATTTCTAACTTCAATAACCGTTACCTTTTCCATCAATTCGACGTGCTCCTTCCTTAAGGCTGATGCTTTTTGTAAGTTGCATCCAGCTCGACTTCGAGTTTCTTAGCGACCCCCTCTTACTTATCGCGGAGAAGCTTGTACATGTCCATTTTTTGGGCAAACTCCTTGATCTCGAGCTCAATCTGATTGAATAAGGTTCTTTGTTAGGTTTCCATGAAGAAGAAGAGCTTAGGGTGTGTGTGTGTGTTCAAATCAGAAACGACTGCTTCAAGACTAGGGTTCTTGGTCTGTTTGTTTTTTGTTTTTTGAAGAAGATGATGCTTAGGGCTTGGTATGTGAAGGAGAAGATGATAGCAGGGGTCGTTGTTTTGTCTGTGTGTGTATTAAGGGTGAAGAAGAAGAAGATATTCAGGGGAGGGGATGAGGGTCTTGGTATGTGCGGTTGATGATCTCTAACTAGGTTATGGTCCTTTTTGTTAGAGAATTATTAGGGTTTTAGGGTAATGGGCCACCCGTATCTGGGCTTAAAATTGGGCCAACTCAAGTTTAAAATTGTGGTCTTCTCCCCTAAAAAAAAGAACAAACTTAGTCCAAAAGATTTCTTTTTATCTTTTTTTTTTGAAAAATAAAACATCAATACTATTTTTATGTTTTCATATATTTTTTTAATCGTATGAAAGGTTGATAAACTAAAGGTAACCAGATAAAATATCGATTAGCCAAACAAAAGAAGATACTTTTATAATTTTCATTTTTTGTGATAAAACAAAGTAGAAGAGTCAAAACTATTTAGAATAGCGATACTAAATCTAAACTAAATATTTACGCTAAAATGTGTAAAAAATCTTGGGAATGGTCAAAAATTACATGTGTACATCTGCTTCTCTTTGATTAAAAATGCAAAGAGTTTGCAGACAAAGAAACAACGAGATAGGTTTTTTGACTCGAACCTTATTTAAAGAGACCAAAACTAAGAGAGGAGAATGTGACTGAGCTTTGGTATCTGAGCTACCTACATATCCTTGGTTATAAAGGAATCAGACCACGTGTAGTTCAGAAGTGAGAAGAGCGATGGAGCACCGAGGTGGAGAGTCGATTAGGTGATGTTGAGGTTCCGCTCCGCGGTTTATGCTATTACATCAAAAATAAAATGAAAAACTATTGCAAAAATAAATTAAAAATTACATCAAAAAAATCTCATATATTTTTTGTCTTGAATCTTCTTTGAATCTTTACTCGCTCCTTCAACATGAAACTAAAAATTCACCCCAATCTTCAGGTCAGCATATAAAATTATATAAAATTGAAAAAGAATAAAGAGAAAATAACAAAGGTGCCAAACTTGTAGGTATTATCTGTACGAATCCTTTTCTTCTATAGTATCTTGTCTTTAGCTAAATAATTACAAAATGAGTGTAACAACAAAATTAAAATTGTCAATATCCAATCTTATATGACACGGATTGACTCTGTAGTCAAATTTTATTTTATTCGTTTAAATGTAAGAATGAATGAAATATCTTATAGATCTTGTTTGGCTAAAAAGTTACGTAAATACATATTAAGCTCAAGAACAATCGAAAATAATAAGGGTTAATCGGAATCAAGCATAATATGAATTAGAGAATATCATGTAGCTAAGATTGGTGATAATAGTGTAGATATCTTGAGATGTAAGAACAATAGAACAAGTAATAATCTTTGCACAAGAGAGAGAGAGGGAGAGAGAGAGAGAGAGAGAGAGAGAGAGTTGTATATTCTGAGTAGCAAAATACACATGAGCCTTTACAAAGGGAAGGTCCCTTTTATATATTAAGGGAACTTCCTCGAAATAATCAAAGAAAAGTACAGTGGTTGGTGGTCTAGTGTACGGAAGAGTCAGAGCTTCAAACGACGTCGTCTTGAGTCATGTCACTCGGTCCGTCCACTTACTGGGGTCGACCTTACTCAAGTCGGCCTAAGTTGGGCCGGTCTCTATGTCAAGTACGTCCGTAGATAGCATGAGAACATAGGGAACCATTTGCCCAATACAGATAGTCCCTCCGTATGTTGGGAACGTAGCTGAGAAACATCTTCAACGAACAGACATACATGCTCGACCTTTCTAGAAATTTGGTCGTACCCGTAGATACCGTAAAAAAGGGCGTGATCATATACGAAGGTCTTATGCTGTTGACATATAACCTCCTTTTAGGGCTCCTTTTTAGGATGACATCATCGATCACGTGCGTGATCATTGCTTTTGTTTCCGAGGCGGTTCAGGACATGATGTGACATTTTGGTTTCCCACGCCAGTTTCGAATCATGCCTTTTCGATTTACGTATGTCTTTCCTTATAAGTAGAGGGGAGGTTGAACCCAATTCAACTGTCGAACCTTTTCAGAGAGTATTTTCTCAATCTTATCCTCATCTTTTTCTCGTACTCGTCGATCTTCTTAAAATTTTTGTTCCCGAGAATCAAACCATGTGCCCCTGAAACGCCTTTCTTTAATTACTTTCATCATAGCTAAGCGTCGCCACGATAGCGAAAATACCAAGGGTGATGCCCCTTCTAGGGTTCCATCGTCCTCAGACAATGGGGAAGGAGAAGCCGATGAGGTCCTCGTTCCTCTATCAACGTCCAACATACTTCCGCAAGACATGGTTACATAGAAGGATTTTAACAACAAATGTAAACTCCCTCCTTGGGAGTTTAGCGAGGCTGACGTCGTCTCATATGGCTACTCTGGGGAAGTCGTATAATATTCCTGATTACGTTGAGATGGCTCCCGCTGGGACGGACTACGCTAATGTGCACATGCCGGGATATTACACATTACATGAGTATGCTTTTCGGATTGGATATAGCCTCCCGCTCAATCCACTAGTAGAGGAGCTTTGTCGTTGGTATGGGGCGTGTCCGGCCCAACTTACCCCGTACGTGCTGAAGGTGTGTAGGATTCTTACCAGCTACGCGACTAAGGCTGGGAAGAGAACTTTGTTAACGACCTCTTGCAAATGTGAAGCGTGAGCTTCATGAGAGGTACCATGCTTTGATTGGCACATCGAGGCAAGAAGAGTTTTTTGGTGCAAGCCGACGACAAGGCCAGTCGTAAATTATGGAAAAATATTTTCTACTTTCGTATTGAGCATCTGGCATCAAACCCCGAAGGGTTCCTGGAGGCGTGGAACACAACGTGTAAGCATTTCCTGTATGCAGTTTTATGGAAATTTTATTTCGTCGGCTTAACTATCGTAGATTTCTTTTTACCTTTATGTAGTGACAGCTCACACTCCTTGACGGATTGATAACATTAGGTCGTGAGTGAGAGCATTAATACTGTTTGCGGAGGAATGCCGCACCTAGCCAAAATACCTCAGGCTCTATGGCCCGACAGTTAATGGCCTCGCTTGGTGTTTCCTTTCCGTTCTGGCTTGGAGACCCCCCTTAATTTTCCTTGCTCAAGTCATACATGTATTGGTAGGTCGAGGTGCTTCGAAGAAGGCGCAGAAGAAGAAGAAGAAAATTGTGGCCGGCCCTTCTAGGGCGGCGTCTGGTTCTGACGAGGAGGATATACTCCTCGTAGGTATGTCTAGGGGCAGTGCTTCTCCCGCTCAAGGCAAGAGACCGCATAGGTGGCGGCACCCGAGGCAATGTCTGAGACGGTGCTTGGGGTCGCGCTTGAGATGACGCCCGAGGAGATACCAGCAGCTGTGCCTAGGACCGTCCCCGAGGTTGCCCCTAGAAGGACGCCCACTATCAAAGTGACGCGATCTGAGCCCGACTTTCATCCCATGGAGGTGAGCCTCGAAGAAGAAGAGTCTTTGGAAATGAAGAGACGCCGGATTTGTGCTGGCAAGGCAGTGGTCACACACACAGAGAAGGTTAAGCCACCCCGCCGTGAGTCCAGGCTGGTCTTCATGGCTGAAGCCATTCGCTCAGGGAGGTCTGCTCTTAGAAGGTAGCACTTACTGACCTCCGCCTGCGACGTGCTCGGGATGGCGGATCGCGGGCGGCCACAGAGAGAGGGGATGATTGTGTGGATGGGACGAGCTCAGACATTGCCATCGAGGACGTGAGCGGAGAAGGCGGGTCCTTAGACTAAGTGGAGATGGTGGCTGGCCAGTCTTCCCGTCGCATAGTGATTCCCAGTCATTATAATTTGTTGGAAAATTGCGAGGAGGCGGCCACCAGTATGACACTTTTATGTGTGGGTACCGAGAGCGCGGCCCTAGCAGAGACCAGTGACAAGGACTTGGCCCGAAGAGTGGCGGGTGTGGCCTTGCAGGTATGTGTTTTGACTTGATTATTTTTTATATATATTTTTAGAGGTTGATTTTCCTTGCACTTACTTTTTCCCTTTTTCCAGACCTTATCTTGGAGGCAGAGAGGGGTTGACGTCTGAAGAAGAAAGTGGCCAAGTACAATTAGTTGGTGCAGAAGCATAACAGGACGCGTGAGGCGCACCGAACCTTGGTCGATATGTATAAATAGGACCCTAACTTTAGGGTGTTCCGTGAAGGCCTCGTGCAGTGAGGCGCAGTTGAAGAGGGTGGCTGAGCTGGAGAAAGTTGACGAGCAACTCATGGCCGCTGTTGCTCGAGCTGAGGAGATGGAGAACCTTATTCATCTAAGGATGAAGAATTACAGCTCGGTCGCGTAGTGGCAGAGAAGGCGGCGGAATTGTGCACTCGAGTTGCGGCCTTAACGGTGGAACTTGATGCCAAGAAGGCTGAGGTTGAGGACATCAAGCGGGCTCTTGCACAAGCCGATGCGTCTCGTGAGGCACACGAGATGTGCGTGTATGCGGTGGCCTGGCTGGTCGTACTTGTAAACCTTTTGGCGGCCGAGCAAGAATTTGAGATGGAGGTTGAGAGTCAATGCCAGTTTGTTAGAGCTGCCCGCGAAGCGGCCGGCTATAGTCCCAAATAACCAGCCCGGGAGGGGGGTAACTCTGCAGATGTTAACCGTTTGGAGTCCAGCTCTTGGATTTCCAAGGCGTACCCTCCTAGGAACGAAGACGAGCCACATAAAGACCAGGCGGGGCAGGATGATCAGAGTGGTGGAGGCCATTAGGATTTTTGTAAACAAATATGTTTGTAAATACCGATTTTGGTATCATGGGTGTTGGCCCTTTTGAAGATAAAGACATATGACTTTTTCCATAGTTAATCTTTTCTATTTTCTGGAACCTTGTTATATTTTTTGCTGGTGTTGAAGCTAAGTGGTTCATTCGGTGGCGACCACTCTGAGCGCCTACGATTCCGCGGCCTTGGCCAAGTAGAAAAGATGACTTTGGCTACGTAAATTTTGACAACCTTAGATATGTAAAAAATGTGGACTTAGCCGTATAAACAGTGGCTTTTAGCTATGTAAGATCAAATGGCCTTAATCCATATTTAACTTCGGCCTTAACCATGTAAGATTTTACGGCCTTAACCGTGTAGAAATGATTGCCTTATCCATGTAAGAGTTTTTGCGGCCTTGGCCGTGTGAAAACTATGGCCTTAGCCATGTAAAGGTTTTTGCGGCCTTAGCCATGTAAGAACGATGGCATTAGCCATGAAAGGGTTTTTCGGCCTTGACCGTGTAAGAATGATGGCCTTAGCCATGTAAAATTCAACGGCCTTAGCTGCGTAAAAAAATGGCCTTAGCCATGTAAAATTTGACGGCCTTAGCCATGTAAAGACAATGGCCTTAGCCATGTAAAATTCCACGACCTTAGCCATGTAAAAACAATGGCCTTAGCCATGTAAAATCCGACTGCCTTAGCCGTGTAAAAACGATGGCCTTAGCCATGTAAAGTTCGACGGCCCTAGCCCTGTAAAAACGATGGCCTTAGCCATGAAAAATTCAACCGCCATAGCCGCGTAAAAACGATGGCCTTAGCCATGTAAAATTCGATGGCATTAGCCGTGTAAACACGATGTCCTTAGCCATGTAAACTTTGACGGCCCTAGCCGTGTAAAAACGATGGCCTAGCCATGAAGAATTCGACAGCCCTAGTCGTGTAAAAATGATGGCCTTAGCCATGTAAAATTCCACCGCCTTCGCCGCGTAAAAACGATGGCCTTAACCATGTAAAATTCGATAGCCTTAGCCGTGTAAACACGGTGGCCTTAGCCATGTAAAATTTGACGGCCCTAGCCGTGTAAAACGATGGCCTAGACATGTAAAATTCGATGGCCTTAGCCGTGTAAACACAATGGCCTTAGCCATGTAAAATTTGACGGCCCTAGCCGTGTAAAAATGATGGCCTAGCCATGTAAAATTCGACCGGCTTAGCCACGTAAAAAGATGTCCTTAGCCATGTAATATTTGACGGCCTTAGCCATGTAAAAACACTGGCCTTAACCATGTAAAATTCAAAGGCGTTAGCCGTGTAAAAACGATGGCCTTAGCCATGTAAAATTCTACGGCCTTAGCCGTGTAAAAACGATGGCCTTAGCCTTTTTGTGCATTGGAGATGGTCGTAGCCTTTTCATACATTTGGAGATGTCCGTAGCCTTTTCATAAATTTGGAGGTGGCCATAGCCTTTTCATACATTTGGAGATGGTCGTAGCCTTTTCATACATTTGGAGATGTCCGTAGCCTTTTCATACATTTGGAGATGGTCGTAGCCTTTTCATACATTTGGAGGTGGTCGTAGCCTTTCTACATATTGGAGATGGCACTAATATAGTCTTTGTATCATGTCGTGCTTGGAGAGTACACGGAGAGGCTGATATGAAACACTTGTACTGCAAACATCTTCAGGTGTTCCCTTTCCCGCCTCGTTAAAAACCTTCTCGAGAAAAGCCAATTGGGACAAAACTTGGATAAGAGAAAAAGAGTACGACTTAGGGGACGCCTTTTACAAATGGAAATGTTTGAGGTGAGCGACATTCCAGTTATTCTGGAGTGTTTTTCCTTCCATTGTCTCTAGCTGGAATGCTACTTTCTCGGCTTCCGCTGTGATCTTGTAAGGTCCTTCCCAGTTTGTGCCCAGTTTTCCTTCACTTGGGTCTTTGGAGGCCAACGTCTTGGTTTTGAGGACGTAGTATCCTAATTTGAGTGGCCTTATTTTTTCCCGTTTGTCGTAATATCTTTCCACTTGCTGTTATTGGGCTACCATCCTGATGTGGGCCGTTTCCTTTCTTTCTTCGGCTTCATCAAGATCTTGAAGTCTACTGGTGCTATTTTCTATTCCGCTGGTGTGCGAATACCTTAGGCTGGGTTTGCCTACTTCGACAGGTATGACCACGTCGGTTCCATAAACTAGCGAGTATGAGGTTTCCCCGATGCTGGACTTGGATGTAGTTCTGTATGCCCACAAGACTTCAGGTAGTAGTTCGGGCCATTTCCCCTTAGCGTCTTCAAGCTTCTTTTTCAGAATGCTTAGAATTATTTTGTTGGAGGACTCCGCTTGGCCATCGGCGGCGGGGTGGTATGGCATGGATAGTATCCTTTTGATGCGCCATTTCTCAAAGAACTCGGTCATTGTTTGATCGATGAACTGTCGCCCGTTGTCGCAACTAATTTCTTTGGGGATGCCAAAGCGGCATATGATGTTTTTCCATATGAAGGCGATGACTTTTTGTTCGCGTACATACGCTTACGCACCTGCTTCTACCCACTTTGAAAAATAGTCAGTTAAATAAGTAAAAATCGTACCTTTTCTCGTCTTACGGGTAGTGGACCAACTATATCCATTCCCCATTTGATGAAGGGCTAGGGGGAAGTTACGGGATTGAGGGGTTCTCCTGGTTGGTGTATCATTGGGCATACTTTTGGCATTGTTCGCATCGGCGGACATATTCAGTTGCCTCTTTTTTCATGGTGGGCCAGTAGTAGCCGGCACGTATGATGCATTGCACAAGGGCGTGGTTGCCAGTGTGGGCTCCGCAATGGCCTTTGTGCACTTCTTCGAGTACCGGCCTCGTTTGGTGTGGCCCTAGGCATTTGGCCAGGGGGGCCAACGAACATCCAAATATCATTGTTGATCATGCAGTATCGGGTGGCCTATACGCGAAGTTTCTTCACCTCTTTTTTATCGGGGGTAATGTCCCATCCTGCAGATAAGATATGAATTTGTTGTGCCAGTCCCAAGTCAGGTTTAAAGAAAGTACCTCGATGTGATCAATAGCCGAGTGGAGGAGCGTGACCACACTTTCTCTATTGATGTTTTTGGTGGCTGCAACCAACTTTACCAGGCTTTCTGCTTCGATGTTCCGTGCTCTGGGGATTTGTTCGAAGCGGCATTCATCAAATGTAGCCATCAACTTGTGGATTTCTATCTGGTACTTTTTTATCCTTTGCTCTTTAGTTTGATAAGTCCCAGTGACCTGGTTTACCACAAGTTGGGAGTCGCAGTGAAGGAGGATTCGGCGAGCCCCATACCTGGTGGCCAGTTTCATGCCTGCAATAACGGCCTCATACTCGGCCTCATTGTTAGTCATTTTCGGGAATCGTATGGACTGGAAAATTGTTTTGCCCATGGGGACCTCAAGAATGAGTCCCAATCCTGATCTCGATGCATTGGCGGTTCCATCCGTATAAAGGACCCATAGGTCGCTTTTGGAGGATGCGCGTTGTGCCTCGAGTTCTGGCTTTGGCAGGACTTCCGCACTTAAGTCGGCAATAAAGTCGGCTAGGACTTGCAACTTGATGGCAGTCCTTGGAAGCTATGTGATATCATGCTCGCTAAGCTCAACGACCCATCTGGCGAGCCATCTTGAGAGTTCGGGCTTGTGTAATACACTCCTTAAAGGGAAGGTCGTTACTACCCTTATAGGGTGGCATTTGAAATAGGGTCGTAACTTTCGTGAAGCTACTACGAGTGCCAATTCCACCCTCTCAAGGTGTGGGTACCGGGTTTCGGCGTCCACTAAAGTTTTGCTAATGTAATAAATAGGAGAGCGCGCACCTTTATTTTCGCGCACTAGGACGGCGCTGACCGCGACTTCTGAAGATACGGCCAAGTACACCAACAGCGGTTCGCCTGGGTTGGCTTTGACTAGTAGGGGTGGCGATGACAGATATTGCCTTCAAAATCCTTAGGGCGTCGATGGATTCTTTGTTCCATTGTACTCCCTGGTCTTATTTCAATACACCGAAGAATTTATGGCACCTGTCGGAGGAGCGTCAGATGAACCTTGAGAGGGCAGCTATTCGACCTGTCAGCTTTTGCACTTGTTTCTTGTTGCTTAGTGTTTCTGGGATGGCTTTTATGGCCTTGATCTGGTCAGGGTTGACTTTGATGCCCCTTTGTGACACCAGAAACCCCAGGAACTTTCCCGAGGCTACGTCGAAGGCGCATTTCCCAGGATTCAGTTTCATACCGTATCTTCTTAATATTTCGAAGACTTCATTAAAGTGATCGAGGTGGTCCTCTTTCTTTGACGACTTCACTATCATGTCGCCAATATAGACCTCTATCGTTTTGTTGAGTAGCTCTTTGAACATAGTAGTCACCAGCCTCTAGTGTGTGGCCCCCGCATTCTTGAGCCCGAAAGGCATTACCTTGTAACAGTATGTTCCCTGGTGAGTGATGAAGGTTGTTTTTCCGTGATCTTCCTCGGCCATTATGATTTGATTGTAGTCGGAGTACGCGTCCAGGAAGCTTAACAGTTCATGCCCTGCCATTGCGTCTATTAATTGGTCGATGTGGGGCAGTGGGAACAAATCTTTTGGACATTGTTTGTTTAGGTCGGTGAAATCCACTCTCATCCGCCACTTCTCATTTATTTTTTTGACCATTACAACGTTGGCGACCAATTCCGGATACTTGAACTCCCTAATGGAACTATTCGCTAGCAGCTTGTCTACTTCTTCACTTACTGCTTCGTTGATGGCGGCATTGAATTTCCTCCTTACCTACCACATGGGCGAGTGTAGCGGATCGACATTCAGTTTTTAAGAGGCAATTTCTCGTGGAATCCCTGGCATATCTGCATGGAAAAAGCAAACAGTTCTGCATGGTTAGATAGAAATTCATGATACTTACTTGGATTTGAGAGGTCGTGGGCTATATAAGCCTTATTTGTGGAATCTCTCTTGCTCAGCTGGACAGGGTCAAGATCTTAAACTGTGGCCTTGTTCGCCTCAACGTCATTGGGATCTTTGATGGCGTCCTCTGTCCTGATTGATATGCCTCCACACTCTCTCCTTTGAGTTGTTTGGTGTAAGTGTAATCATGAGCTATTTTATAACACTCTTGGGCGGTGCGCGGCTCGCCTCGTATGTTGTACACCCCCCATGGGTTAGGGAATTTGATCACTTGATAGAAATTGGAGTGGACTGCCCTCATGGCATGTATCCATGGACGTCCGATGATGGCATTCATGCCGTTTCTTGGTTCATTACGTGGAAAGTGATTTCTATCGTAACTCCTCCGGCCAGAAAGGGCAGCACTACCTCCCCAGAGGTTCTTTCCGTTACATTGTTAAAACCAGTTAGTGTTGTACAACGTGGAATTATCTTATCTTCGAGTCCCATTAGTGCAAGGACTCTTGGATGAATGATACATGTGCCGCTGCCATCGTTGACCATAATCCTTTTAACGCCAGTATCTACTATGCGTAAAGTAATAACTAAAGCATTATAATGGGGTAAAAACAAACTGTCAGTATTAGACTTATCAAAGGTGATATTATCTTCGAAGTCGCCATACCGTTCATGAGCGATGGTTTGCTTAAATTTGTGGGTGGAGGTGAATTTGACATGGTTGATCGCTGAGTCATTGTCGTCCCTAATGATCATGTTGATGGTGCGTGTTGATGAGGGCAGCCTTGGCGGGCCGTGAGGTTGTTCCCGCCCGCGTGCGAAGTTGAGTTTTCCTTTGTCGCTGAGCAGTTCTTTCAAGAATCCTTGGTTCAACATTCGGACCACCTCCTGTCGGAGACCTATGCAGTCTTCGGTTTTGTGCCCCCGTTCCTGGTGGAACGCACATAGGTCATTGGATTTTCTGGTAGCGGGGTCGGACTTCATCTTCGCTGGCCATTGTACTTTGTTGCCCATCTTCTTCAGTGCGTACACTACTTCTGAAGGAGATACACAAAAGTTATGTGCAAATAGTAAAGGAGGCATACCTCTGTCGTTCCTCGGTGGGGCGACATGTCGTTGTATGGCATCTATGTGCCTCGGCGGATGCAAAGATCTTATATACGATTTGTGCCTCTCCACTTTGAGGCGTGGGACTTGTTCCCGTCGTCCCTCGTTGCGTCGGTCTCTTCATATTGCTGGGTGCACTGTTATTATCCGTCGGGTCAGCCCATTAAGGTCGTCGTCGTCTCCACATACCTCAGCACAGTAGGCGTTGTGAATTTCTTCCCAAGTGGTTGGGGGATATTTCATAAGACGGCTAAGCAGTTTCCTGGTTGCCTGTGAGCCGTCCCTACTGAGTCCGTTCTGAAAAGTCGTAACTGCCATGTCTTCTAACACGTTTGGTAGGCTCATTCTGACCCTGTTGAACCTGGCTAAGAACTCTCTGAGCCCTTCTCCTGAGGACTGTGGTACAGCAAAGATTTCGTTGACCTGTGCGTCCGCTTTCTTGGCTCATGCATGGGCGGTGAAATATTTATCTGCCATTTTCTCGAACGTGGAGATGCTTTTGGCCGGCAGCTGGGAGTACCACGTTAGGGCCCCTCCTGTTAGAATTTCGTCGAACTTATTCAGAAGTACGGATGGTACCTGCTCCTTTGATAGATCATTACCTTTGACTGTCGTGACATAGTGAATCAGATGGCTTCGGGATCGGAGGTACCGTCATATACCTTCAAGTAGGGGGAATTTTGAAGGTCTTTGGGATGGGGTATGGTGCATCTCCTTCTGTGTAGGGTTGTTCAACGAACCTCCCCATGTCTCGCTTTGGCAGCAGCTTAGGCGCACCCGGGATCTTGTCCACTCTTTCTTGGGCTCCTTCATCTGGTCGCGAAGCGACCTATTTTCGTTTTCCATTTCCTTCATCTTTTTGAACATGGCTGTGAGTGTTCCCCCGTGGGCTTGAGTATCGACGAGCACGTTGTTTGTTCGTATGTCGCAGGTGTGCATCTAGCATTTTGGGGTGGCTTCCCAACTAAACTACTCAGAGCATTTGTCAACCACTCTTCCAGTAACCTCTTTACCTGTGGGGGTGCTTCTTTAGTTGTAGATGTAGAAGCCTTTTTTTCTCATGGAACTACCAGATCTTCAGAAGAGGAATGTGGGTTTTCCACGTTTATCAGGATACTAGGGGTTGTGTGTAGAGCATCCCCTTCAGCAGCCGCGTTGAGTGGGCCCATGAGATTGGCTCTAGCATCCACGATAGCTTTCATTCTTGCGTTGTTTTTAGCAATTCTAGGTTATAGAAAGTGATTTTTGAAGGATGTCTAGAAGCAAACTACAACTTTGATTCATGAAATCCCCACAAACGGCACCAAATTGTTTGGCTATAAAGATATGTAAATACTTATTAAGCTCAAGAACAATCAAAAATAACAAGGGTTAACCGGAATCAAGCGTAATATGAACTAGAGAAAATCGTGTAGCTAAGATTGGTGATAATAGTGTAGATATCTTGAGTTGTAAGAACAATAGAACAAGTAATAATCTTTGCACAAGAGAGAGAGAGAGAGTTGTATATTCTGAGTAGCAAAATACACATGAGCACTTACAAAGGGATGGTCCCCTTTATATATTAAGGGACCTTCCTCGAAATAATCATAGAAAAGTACAGAGGTTGGTGGTCTCATTGTACGGAAGAGTCAAAGCTTCAAACCACGTCGTCTTGAGTCATGTCACTCGGTCCGTCCACTTATTAGGGTCGACCTTACTCAAGTCGGCCTTAGTTGGGCCTGTCTCTATATCGAGGACGTGCATAGATAGCATGAGAACATAGGGAACCAAATTTGTCCAATACAAATCTAATTATTAACCATTAAGAAAACATTGAGTTTCTTCTTTAGAACCAAAAAAAATCTTTTACTTTCGTCTTCATTATGTAAGCTAGAGAGACTTGGTTGACATGCAACCTTAATTAACATCATAGTGCTTAATGAAATGGCGTCCAAATGGCCACTGATAACCATTTTTCAGTAATTAAATTTGATGATAAACATTGGTCTTGTCGACAAAACACTCAAATTCACAAGCTAATTTAATTTGCAGCCGACCAATTGATATTTTTTTTAATTACTTATACTAAGTTTTAGTCCTCAGGTAATTGTTTCCCAATTTTCGACGGAACTTATGTTATAACCTACGAGGCTACGACTACAAAACACTCAAAACATCTCATTGGCTGTGTCTTTGTCAACTACTGTTTTAATGTTAAATTAGTTGAGGATGTGGTTTAAAGTGGTCAAAGTACTAAAATACTTTAAATAATCTTCACAAAAGAAATTTCAAAATGAGACACAATTAGAATAAAACTACTCATAGTACATTTAATTTGTTTTTATCTTTCCTTATTGTTGGTATTACTATAAGCAATGCAAAGCAAAAGATTATTTGTGGGTCCTTTTTTTCATTTACTTCTTTTATCTCGTGTAAAATCCAAAAGTTTCATATAAATTAGGAATGAGACCTTTTATTTTATTTTACGAAAAATATCAAAATTATTTGACTCAAAAGATGTTAAGACTTTTTTGAACAAATCAATCAAAGATGAAGGGAAACAATCTCTAGAATAATAATAAGTAAAGAGAAGAAAGTTGCAAAGTTTCATTCTTTTTAAGATTAATAAATTTTTAAGGATCCCCCCTTTTACAACGTCCTTTCCCCCCTTATATACTAGAGAGAAACTATTCTGAATTGTAAGAAATAAAAACACAAGGAATATTCGGCGAAATATTCTTAATGTCCCCTAATGGGTTTGCACTTCTATAAGGGTCATACAGTTTCTTCTTTCGCCTTAAGGTAGTCTCCTTCGGGACGCCGGTTCGGAGTTTCCCGATCATTTGTCGTACTCGTTATGGGTCGTGGTCGGTCAAATTTAGCCCCATGCAGCTAGTCCCTCCGCTTGTCGGGCTCGCGACCGGATGCGTCCTCGATGAGCACACTTCATGCATCCTTTTGGAGAAATTTGACCCGTGGGAGTGTTATGACGTGACTAATGGGAGATGGTCGTTACGCTCAGCAAAATATCATGTGGTGCATTTCTCCGAGAAGTGATGTCAGCTTTACGTGTGTCATCATTACGCATGCTTCTTAGGCGGGGACTGACGGCTTGGTGATTCGATTCTTGCGTTGCTTTGAACCATGTCGCCTCGATTCTGGAACCTCCAAATCCCATAAATAGCTGAAGGATTTGATCTTTTGAAAAACATTAGTCATTCCTCTCTTGAATACCATTTTCATTCCTTCTCACTTTCTCTCATATTTTTTTGTTCTTCTTTCGTTCACCACCTGAAACTTCTTCTTCCTTCCTCTTTTTGTGTTGATACTCCTTCAAAAGATATTATGCCGAAGTCTCATCGTTCTCGCGAAAAGGTCCTGAAACCACCCTGTCATTAGTGGTGCCTACCTCTGACAGTGGAAATGTGGTGGTAGAAGAGAGTGACAACCCTCCTACAGTGGAGGAGCTACTACCGAGGCACCCTTAATCTCGGAGTGACTTCCTCAAATATCCACCTCCTACCCCGAAGCCCGTATTCTCTTAGATGGATCAGGTCCATATTAATGCCCTTTGTATCAAGCATGGCATTCCTGCTCATATAAAAAATGGTTCCAACAGGGAGAGATTACATAGACGTCTATAGACCTTGGTACTGTGCTTTTTATGAGTACCCTTTTATGATCGGCTACACCTTTCCTCTCTTCCCTTAGCAGAAGAATTCTTTAGATTTACCAAGTTTACCCAGCACAACTTTCACCATACGTGCTCAATGTGCTTCTGCTATTGACTAAGTACGCAGAGTTTGCGGAGTGTAGTGTTTCTGTCCACCACCTTTTGCACCTGTTCACGCCTAGCATAATCAAGGGTACCAAGGTACATTTGAGGCTTCGTGATACGAAAGGGCTGGTGGTTGGAACGGATGACTGGGCGAGCCGTAAGTTTTGGCACAAGTATTACTTTGTCAAGACCGAGCACGTCATCGTGGAACGGGAATCATAAGTTCCGTCATTCGTTATGTTCCTCTCTCATTTGTATTTACTATAAAGTTTATTCGCTTGCCTTTTTGCAGCTATGGGCCATCCACCTCGCCCTATTGCTGGTATCAAGGATTGGGTAGCAGGTCTGTTGCCTCATGCAGCATAAACTCGAACTTGGCCTGCCTTCGTGCAACATTATGGCCCTAAAGCTCCCTCAGGTAAATGTGTTACTTACTACTTCGTTGGCCATGCCACCCTGTTTAATGGTACGACACTATAACGACAGGTCGAGGGGCTTCCAGGCGGAGGGTGCCTGTTCCCACCTTTAGACAGGTCGTTGCTATTGTAAATACACAGTTCGTTTTGAGCGAGTCTGTTTGAGAGGGTCATCCTCAATCTATTCAATTGGGAGATCCATCTCGAGTTGTGGCAGTGAGAGAAGAGGCTTATTCGGTACCGGCCTCACATCCCTTGGATGAATCTTCTAACGGGGACGAGCCACTGCCAAGGAAAAGGAGGAGGCTGGAGCTAGGAAAGAGCGTGGCTACGGACGCCAATAGCATTAGGGCGTCTCAGACAACCCCAGTGCATGTATTCATGGCCTATGCCATTTTGTCGGGGAGATCTCCCCAAGTTGAAGGAGTTGGCCTAGGAACTGGTTCAGTGATCTATGTTGAGGGTGGTACATCGTCTAATGTTGGAGGGTATCGTGTTGAGGGTGGCAGCTTGGGTTCGGAGATCGACCCAGAGGATCTTAGTGAATTTGTGGGTCGCCATGCGGACATCAATCCATGGACGGATCTGACCATTATGTGGTCGTTCCGGGGAACTAGAACTTGCTACTGAACAGTGAGCACATAGTGTCGGCCCTAGCTCCTCTGTGCCGCTCCAGAAAGAGAGATTTTTTGGGCGATGAGTGACGTGGAGTTATCTCATAAGGTCGCTGGTATGGCCCTGCAGGTAGGTGCCTTTCCTTCTCTTTTTGAAGTTGGATTGTTGCGGTAATCGTCGTTCTGTATTTTGTTTCTAACTTCTGCCTTTCCCTTTTTTGTTAGAACCTTATCCTGGAGATTGAGAAAGAGCATCGAGAGAGAAAAATGACATGCCTTTATAAGAACATATTGTCCAAGTATCATCAGTATCATGCTAAGAATCAGGCGATGTTCGACATTTATCATTAGGACCCCGAGTTTCAGGAGTTTCTTGAGGGGCTTAAGCAGCGGGAGGATAAGTTAGAGCACAAGATAGAGGAGTTGAGGGAGAGGGCGAGGAGCTTACGAAGGCCGTCGCCCGTAACAGTGAGTTGGAGGCATCCCTTAAGGTGAAGGAGGATGAGACCGAGTTGAGCAAGGGGTTGACGGTTAAGAATGTTGACTTACAAGTGAAGATGGCTGACTTGACTACTGAGTTGAGTACTAAGGAAGAGGAGATTGAGGGGCTTAAGGGTGAGCTGGACGTTAGCGCTGATAAGGTGGCAGCAGCTATTTCTAAGTCGGTATCATTGGAAGAAGCTCTCCGCATTTCAAGGACAGAGTTGATTGGAGAGAAGGAGGCCTCTGATCGTCTAATTACAGTTCTCAAAGGGCATATCAAGGAGCTGGAGGCGGAACTGACCGCACTAAACGGACAAATGGCCTTGCTGAGGGTGGAGGATGCGAGTCGATGTTCTCATCCTTCTACGTCTCGTGCCTCAGCCGATCTGGTTGTGCGCCATAATTTATGCGAGTTGTGGGTCCATGCAGAGGCTCGGCTTGATGTGTATAAGGCTTTTCTCGCCGAGGGAAGGGCTACTAAGGCAGAGGTCAAGTCTATGCATGGCGAAGCTCGTGCAACTCTTGAATCATGCGGGTACGACCCCCTCACACCTGAAGGGGGTTGTATCAACTCTGATAATGCGAATCACCTTGCTTCAGATTCGTGGTATGAAGACGCTTACACCACAGGGGATGATGTGTAGCCTTAGTTTGTATTTGCTTTTGTTTAGGGATTTTTGCTCGAGTCATACTTGGGCCCGTTTGTAGGGGAAAGTGTAAATGATATTTTGCTAAAATGTAAAATTTACTTTTGTCGGCCTCTTTTTTCTCTTGCATTTATCGCGCGCATGATATAATTGACGCCCTTGGCTATTGGGATGTTGCTTCGACCTATTGTCGAAGAGTCCCGTCATAACTCAAACGAGGTCGAACTTATACTTTCGTCGATGGCCTTGGCCATTGGGATTTTGCTTCGAACTATCGTCGAAGTAGAATCTTGTTGTAGTTCGAATGAGGTCAAACTTATACTTTCGTTGATGGCCTTGGCCATTGGGATGTTACTTCGAACTGTCGTCGAAGTATAATCTTGTCGTAGTTCGAAGAGGTAGAACTTATACTTTCGTCGATGGCCTTGGCCATTGGGATGTTGCTTCAAACTGTCGTCGAAGTAAAATCCCGTCGTATCTCGAACAAGTTTGCACTTATACTTTCGTCGATGGCCTTGGCCATTGGGATGTTGCTTTGAACTTTCATCGAAGTAGAATCCCATCATAGTTCGAACGAGGTCGAACTTATACTTTCATTGACGGTCTTGGCCATTGGTATGTTGCTTCGAAGTGCCATCTAAGTAGAATCTCGTCGTAGTTCGAACGAGCTAAAACTTATACTTTCATCGATGGCCTTGGCCATTGGGATGTTGCTTTGAACTGTCATCGAAGTAGAATCCCATCGTAGTTCGAACGAGGCCAAACTTATACTTTCGTGGATGGCCTTGGCCATTAGGATGTTGCTTCGAACTTCCATCGAAGTAGAATGTCGCCGTAGTTCGAACGAGGACAAACTTATACTTTCGTCGATGGCCTTGGCCATTGGGATGTTGCTTTGAACTGCCGTCGAAGTAGAATCCCGACGTAGTTTGAACGAGATCGAACTTATACTTTCATTCATACCCTTGGCCATTGGGATGTTTCGAACTATCGTCGAAGTAGAATCCCATCATAGTTCAAACGAGGTCGAACTTATGCTTTTGGAGATTTGATCGTATTCCCATAGGAAGACGTCACATGCCGATTAGTGAAGATCTGGTTCTGCATATACTATGGAGATTTGGCTACGTAGATACAATGGAGATTTTATTCCATACATACAATGGAGATTTGGTTCCATAGATACAATGGAGATTTGATTTCATAAATACTATGGACAATTGATTCTGTACATGCAATGGATATTCGATTCTGTACATACAATAGAGATTTGATTATCTATATGTAGTCCCTTCATTACTTGAATCCGAAGGTTATATCGACGGGTCGAGGTAATCTACAATATGTCGCTCCTTAAGGCGTCCCCCTTGCCGCCTCGATAAAAACCTCCCCGGAAAAACCCGGTTGGGACAAAACTCGGATGAGGAAAAAATAGTACAACTTAGGTATTGCCTTATTCTAGAAGTGGAAATACTTGATATGGGCAACGTTCTAGTTGTTTTGGAGTAGCTTTCCCTCCATTGTTTCTAGCTGGAACGCTCCTTTATTTGCTGTTGTTATGATTTTGTATGGTCCATCCCAATTTGTTCCCAATTATCCTTCATTAGGGTCTTTTGACGTTTGTGTTTTGCCTTGAGGACGTTAAGGGTGTTCAAAACCAATCCAAAACCGAAAACTGAACCGAACCGAAGCTTGATGGCTTAATGGTAACGGTTTAACGGCTTAACGGACGGAGAATGGATTGAACTTTTTTTATTAACGGCTTATCGGTTTGGGGGCGGATTATTCAATTTTCTTAACGGATAATCCGTTAACCCGTTAAGAATATATATATATATATATATATATATATATATATATATATATATATATATATATATATATATATATATATATATATATATATATATATATATATATATATATATATATATATCTTTTTTTTTACTTACATAATTATATATATTAAATATAAAAACTAAAAACCTTAAAAATGAATAAGTATAACTTTATAAATGTATCACAAAAATAAATTAGAAAAACAAACCATCCCCCACTAAGCAACTAAATTAGTAAGTTTTGAAATGTCAAAGATTGATTAATAGTGTGTTTGTTATAACAGACATGAAAACCACAAAACTTAGGTGATTTGTTCTTTAAACTATGCTGCTCTAATTATACAGTAATTTGTACGCACCTCTGCTTACAACCAGCTGGAAAAGTGTGACAGTATTCTTGCACATATGCACAGTAGTGGCATAAGTTAATATTGCAGCAATATCTAAACTTCTTTTATAAGTGTTAGTGGACGAATTAACATAGAGCTTTGGGAAGTTGGTCATCACACCTTTCCTGTATTCTCCGACAGAATAGGCAAATTGTAGCTGCTAATTTTGGCAACAAGGTTCTGATCCAACATGATATCTGTTATTTTCAAGTTATTTGAAAAGATACCAGGGACAATTCCATTATGCAAGAACTGTAGGCCCTTTGCTATCCCTGTTGCAGCTGCTATACGTTGTGTCCAAGTTATTTTCCGTCTTCCATGTCTATCTGCAAATAGGACAGTGAGGAGCAACGAGCATCAAATTTCCAAATGTATATAATTCAGCTAAGCATTTACATTAATCACACTACACCCAATGGAACTGGACATTGGACAATGTAGTGTGTACTGTGCGGACAGAATACATTTGAGCCCTTAGGTATTAAACCGATAAACCGTCCGGTAACCGTCCGATAAGAGCTAACCCGATACCAATCCGCCCGATATCTTATCGGGTGGCTAACAGATAAATACATTTAAAAGCCGATAGCCGTTAAGCCAAACCGTTAAGAGTAAAAAGCCGCCCAATCCGCCCGATGAACACCCCTAGAGGACGTAGTCACCAACTTTGAGTGGTCGCACCTTGGCTCTCTTGTTGTAGTATCTTTTTACTTACTGCTTCTAGGATACCATTCTTACGTGGTCCATATCTCTTCATTCTTCAACTTCATCCAGATCTTGTAGCCTACTTTCGTCGTTGCTAGTTCTGCTCTCATCGGAGTATCTCAAACTGGGCTCCCCGATCTCGACGGGCATAACTGCATCGATCCCGTAGACCAGTGAATATGGCTTTTCTCGTGTGCTAGTTTTTGGTGTAGTGTTGTATGCCCATAATACTTCCGATAGTAGTTCAAGCCATAGCCCTTTAGCTTTCTCAAGTTTCCTTTTTAGTATGTTCAATATTACTTTATTGAAGGATTCGGCATGACCATTTGTGGCAGGGTGGTATGACATAGAGAGTATTCGTTTGATATGACACATTTTGAAAAACTCAGTCGTTCTTTTTCTGATGACCTGAGGTTTGTTGTTGCACCACTCTATGGGGATGCCAAAATGGCATATAATGTTTTTCCATATGAAGGCAATGACCTCCTGCTCACGTATCTGAGGGTATGTGCCTGCTTCCACCCATTTAGAGAAGTAGTCAGTTAAAACCAAAAAGAAGCGTACCTTACCTAGTCCTGTTGGGAGGGTGCCGACTGTCCATTCCCCACTTTATGAACGACCATGGCAAAGTGACAGAATGAAGGAGTTCCCCTGCTTGATTTATCATAGGGGCGTATTTTTGACCTTATTCACATCTCCTGTCATAATCGCTGGCTCCTTTTTTCATGGTGGGCCAGTAGTACCCGGCGCGAATGAGGCATTGGACGAGGGAGGGGGTTTCCCGTGTGGGCGCCGCAATTCCCGTCGTGTATTCTTTCGGTACTCACCTTGTTTGATGTGGCCCAAGACATTTGGCAAGGGGGACGCCGAATGTTCTATTGTAGAGATCACCCTTTACTAGGTTGTATGAGTCTGCCTGGACCCGGAGTTTTTTGGCTTCTTTTTTGTCTTGCTGGAGTGTTCCATCATGCAAATAGGCTAAGTAGCGGTTATGCCAGTCCCAAGTTCCATTTATAGAATGTACCTCAACGTGGTCTATTGCGGAATGAAGGAAGGTGACCACGTTTTCTTTGTTGATATGCTTGGTGGCCGCAGTCAATTTAGCGAGGCCATCTGCTTCGATATTTTGCGCCCTGGGTATTTGATCGAGGCGGCGTTCATCAAATCCTAGCAGTAGTTTGTGGCTTTCTGACTGGTATTTTTGTAGCCTCTGCTCTTTGATTTGGAAAGTCCTGGTGACCTAATTCACCACGAGTTGAGAGTCACGGTGGAGGACGAGTCGTCGAGCGCTATATTTGAGGGCCAACCTCGAACCTGCAATCATAGATTCATACTCGGCCTCGTTGTTACTCATCCGGGGCATCGTATGGATTGGAGAATTACTTTTCCTGTAGGGACCTTTAGGACGAGTCCCGATCCTGAGGCATTAGAGGCACCATCAATGTAGAGGTCCTAAAGGTCAGCATGTGTAGAAGTGCGGAGTGCTTCCTGTTCTACCTCAGTCAAAATTTACATGCTGAAATCAGCGACGAAGTCCGCAAGAACCTGCGACTTGATGGTAGTTCGTGGTTGGTACGTTATGTCATGCTTGCTTAGTTCTATGGCCTATTTGGCCAGTTTACCTGATAGTTTGGGTTTGTGTAGGATACTCCTTAGAGGGAAGGTTGTCACTACTTTTATGGGGTGACATTGGAAGTAAAGGTCTAAGCTTCCGTGAAGCTACGACCAATGCCAGAGCTAGTTTCTCAAGGTCAGGGTACCTCATCTCAGCATCGATTAAAGTTTTGCTGATATAGTAAATCGAAGATTTCGTACCTTTATTTTCAAGACCGCGCTTACCGCAACTTCGAAAACTACTAAATACACATGTAGGCATTCGCCTAGGTTTGCTTTGACGAGTTGTGGTAGCGAGGATAGGTACATTTCAACTTTCTCAGGGTGTCGATGAATTCATCATTCCATTACAACCCATGGTCTTTCATTAGTTAATTAAAGAATTTATGGCATCCATCCGAGGATCGTGAAATGAACCTTGATAAGACGACTATTTGTCTTGTTAGCTTCTACACATGCTTTTTGTTGTTCAGTACCTCTGGTATTGCATCGATGACTTTGATTTTATCTGGTTGACTTCGATTTCCCGTTGTGACACGAAGAAGCCAAAGAATTTTCCAAAAGTTACGCCGAAGACGCACTTCTCGGGATTTAACTTCATCCCGTACCGCCTTAAAATCTAGAAGGCTTCTTTCAGATGGCCAATGTAATCCTCCTTCTTTGTCGACTTTACCAGAATGTCGTCGATGTATGCCTCCATGGTCCTGCCGAGTTGTTCTTTGAACATTTTGGTGACCAACCTTTGATACGTGGCACATGTGTTCTTAAGCCCGAACGACATCACCTTATAACAGTACGTACCTCGGCGAGTCATGAAAGTGGTATTTTCTTGATCTTCTTCAGCCATTAGAATTTGGTTATAACCGGAGTATGCGTCCAAGAAGCTCAGCAGTTCGCGCCCCGTTGTTGCATCGATAAGTTGGTCGATGTGGGGTAACGGGAAAGAGTCCTTCGGGCATGCTTTGTTCAAATCGGAGAATTCGACACACATCTCCACTTCCAGTTCTTCTTTTTGACCATGACCACATTGGCGACCCATTGGGGGTATTTTGATTCTTTGATAGAACCGTTGGTGAGTAATTTATCAACTTCTTCTCTAACCGTATCATTGATTGCGGCATTGAACTTTCTCATCATTTTTCGTACTGGCGGATAAAGTGGATTGACATTTAGCTTGTGTGTGGCGATCTCCCTTGGGATTCCTAGCATATCTGATTGAGAAAAAGAAAATAGATCGCCGTTGTTAGTTAAAAACTCACGATATTTACCTGATTCTGAAAGGTTGTGTCCAACATAAGCCTTTTTTTGTGCTGTCAGTGTCGTCCAATTGGACGGGATCGAGATCTTCTACAGTTTCTTTTCAAGCTTCTACGATATCCGGGTCTTTGATGGCCTCTGTTTGTATGTCGGAAATAGTTCCCGACATGGCTGACTGTTATGCCTCTGCGCTTGCCCCTTTTAGTTGTTTGGTGGTTGTGCAATCTTGGGCGATACGATAGATTCTTGGGCGTTGCGTGGATCGCCTCGGATACTGAATATTCCCCATGGGGTGGAAATTTTGACCACTTGATAGAAACTGGATGGGATAGCTCGCATGGCGTGTATCGATGGTTGCCCTATGATGGTGTTGTAGGTCGTTTACTGGTTCATGACATGGAATTTCGTCTACAGAGTAACCCCTCCGGCCAAGACGGGTAGCACTATTTCTCCAGATGTTCGCTCTAGTGTATTATTAAAACTCATTTGTGTTATGCAATGCGGTATTATTTTATCCTCGAGCCTCATTTGCATGAGAACTCGAGGGTGAACAATACATGCACCGCTTCCATCATCCACCATGATTCTTTTACACCGGTGTCAGCGATGCGTAAAGTTATAACCAAAGCATCATAGTGAGGGAAAGACATATCTTCGGTATCTGACTTATCGAAGATGATACTATCTTCGAGGTCATCATACCGTTCGTGGCGACTGTCCGTTTGAGTTTGTGCATGGTGGTGAACTTCACATGGTTGATTACCGTATCATCGCCACCGCCAATGATCATTTGTATGGTACGCACTGGTGATGGTGGGTTTGGAAGTCCTTGAGATGGGTCGCGCCTTCGGGCGAATTTGGCCCTTCCTTTATCACTTAACAGTTCTTTCAGGTACTCCTTGTTCAACATCCTAACAACTTCTTGTCGTAGACCTATGCAATCTTCGCTCGTATGTCCTATTTCTTGGTGGAATTCACAGAGGACGTTTGACCTCCTGGTGCTTGGGTCCAATTTCATTTTTTGCGGCCACTGCACCTTCATGCCAAGCTTTTCCCGTGTCTACACTATCTCTTAAGGGGAAACACAAAATTTATGAGCAGATAGTAGTGGAGGCATACCTCTATCATTTCTGAGGGGGTGCACTGTGTTGTGGCACATCATCAGCATGTCGTGGAGGGGCCGGGTTGGATGTTCAGATATAGGGCTGAAGCCTTTCTCAATTGAAGCATGGTGGTTGATCTCTTTGCCCATCGTTATGTCGATCTCTCCTTGTCTCAGTCTGGACCGATATTAATCGCTGAATCAGGCCGTTCAGGTCGTCCTTGTTTGACCTTACCTCGGCGCAATAGACGTTGTGGATCTCTTCCCATGTGGTAGGGAGTACTTCATGACTCTACTAAGCAGTTTTTTGGTTGCCTTTGATCCATTCTTGTTTAACCCATTTTGAAAGGATGCTACTGCCAACCCTTCTGACACGTTTGGTAGGCTCATCCTTACTCTATTGAATCGAGCAAGAAAATCCCGAAGTCCCTCGCCTGTCGTTTGCCTGGCGGCAAAGATATCATTGACCCTAGCTTCAGCCTCCTTCGCTCCAATATGAGCGGAGGAGAATTTATTCGCCATCTCTTCAATAGTCTATATCGATCACGCTGGTAGATGGGAGTACCACATCAATGCTCCCCCTTTCAAGGTCTCACCGAACTCTTTTAGCTGCACAGACGGTACCTGTTCTTTTGAAAGGTCGTTGCCTTTTACTGCAGTAACATAATGGATTAGGTGATCCTCTGGGGCCGTGGTCCCATCATATATTTTCAAGTATGGCGGCATCTTGAAGGTTTTGGGAATAGGATGAGGAGATCCCCTTCGCTGTATGGTTGTTCGATGAATTGACCCACATCGCATTTTGGTAATAGCTTCGTAGCGCCTGGTATTTTGTTGACCCTCTCCTGATGTTCCTTCATTTGGTCACGGAGTGTTTTATTCTCATTTTCCATATCTTCCACTTTCTTTAAGATGCCCATGAGTTCGTCGTCACCTGTATTAGTAACAGTACGGGTGTTACCTGCCCAAGTAGAGCTTGGCTCCTCGGCGGTAGCTGCGATTTCTGTATGTGGCACGTCTTTGACATCTCCTTGAGGAGGTTTCTTGAGCATGTTGCTCAAAGCACTTGTTAACCATTCTTCTAGCCACTTTTTGACTGCTGATGGTGCATCAACCACCGTGGATATTGAGGCTCCCCTTTAGCGCAAGATCGTTAGATTCCCGTGTGGAAGAGGTGAGATGTCCCCCTCCAGTGTAGCTCTTGGTGTTGCATTCTCACTGTCTTCTCTGTCGGCTTCATAGAGGGAGTTCAGGAGATTATTTGAGATATCTGCTACCGCCTTTAGCATTGCTTCATTTCCTGCCATGGTTGGTTTATACGAAGTTTGAAGAAAAGTAATTATCACTTTCAAGAATCTAGATGAGAACTATGGTTTCAGCTATAGAAAACCCCACAGACGCCGTCAAATTATTTGACTCAAAAGATGTTAAGACCTTTTTGAACAAATCAATCAAAGATGAAGGGGTAAATCGTCGTTGAAGATAATAATCTCTAGAATAATAATAAGTAAAGAGAAGAGAGTTGCAAAGTTTCTTTCCTTTTAAGATTGATAAATTTTTCAGGATCCCCCCTTTTACAAGGTCCTTTTCCCCTTTATATACTAGAGAGAAACCCTTCTGAATTGTAAGAAATAAAAATACAAGGAATATTCGGCGGAATATTCTTAATGTCCCATAATAGGTTTACACTTGCACAAGGGTCGTACAATTTCTTCTTTCGCCTTAAGGTCATCTCCTTCGGGATGCCGGTTTGAAAATACTCGATCGTTTGTCATATTCGTTATGGGTTGTGGTCGGTCAAATTTAGACTCATACAAAAACTATCCCTATTATTTGCTAAATAATTTACAAATACCCTATATCGGTCTATTCGTCTAAAAATGTATTGTCCAAATAGGGATAGTTTTGACCCTTCACTTGGTAAGCTCATTTTCACACTCGCTGGTAATGAATTGTACCTTATTGGGCTTAAAAGAACTAGTAAAAGTTACTGAGCTCGCGCATGTGAGCTTGTATATCTTCATGTTTGCATTAATTAGACATCTTTATTAAGTTTCAATACATAATGCTCTACAAAGTTGATAATGGAAAATTTGGGTGCTAAATTATATGAGACAGGTTGAATTACAGATAAATGGATCTTATTAAAGGTTAAGAAAGGGATAAACACACACATTTATTTTTATTCCTGCAGTTAATTTTGAAATAAGTTGAAGCTTTATTGAAAACAACATCTTTGCCTCATCGAGGCAAAGGTAAAATATATGTATATGCTACGCTCCCCAAACCTGACACAGTGGAAATACACTATGTATTTTATTGTTGTTTAATTCTAAAAGAAACCTTAGTATTGTTCCTTTCTTAACATCTTCCACCTTAAATCCGTACAAGTATGTTTTGCAGATAATTGATTACTCATATCATTGATCATTCAGCGAATTTTAAAAGAAGGCAAACAACAAAAGAAATTTGAGAAAGAAGTTTCACGCTTCAGCTTTTGAAGAACTTTATATATATAAAATAGTCAGCTAAAAAATATTATTTCTATAAAAATTAAGTAGTATTCCTTCCAGTTCAAAATAAGTGATTTTTTTTCTTTTTTCTTATGGTCCAAAATAAGCAATTTTTTCAGATTTCAAGAATAAGTTAATTATTTTTTTTCCTACATTATCCGTGGAGTAATTTATTGAAGTATGTGTTAGGAGTGTTTATGTGAAGAGATAATAAAGGTTAATATGGTCAATTTCATTGCTAATTAATGTTAAAAAGTAAATTCCTTAATATTTGTGAAAACTAGGGGTGCCAATGGTTCGGGTCGGCCGGTTATTTTATAAAATTTGTACCATACTAAATTTTCGGTTATTCTATTATGTATAACCAAAATTAAGCTTTTCGAAACCGTCCCATCATGTCAGTTTCTCTTCAGTATCGGTACGGTTCGGTTAATTTTCGATATTTTTTTAATATCATGCAAAATTTACCAGTAGAAGTAGAATAACAATAACATATGTTCTTTTATAGGACTTAGCAAAACTGTCTAAACATTTTTACTGTTTAAAAGGAGATGAGTTAAAAAGAAGATGGCTAGAGTATAGATCCATCAACTATTTTGCAACATCATAAAATAAATCAAACAAAGGCAAAGAAAATATTAATCACACGAGTTGAAAGATATACCAAGCTGAGACTCAAGAATAAAGTCTATAGAAGATTAGATATTTAAAAAGATAAATCTAAATTATATGAAAGAAAACATATTCAATACATTATAGTTTGCTACTCATAATCGCTAGAATACTTTGTTCTTGCTAATAAAGATACTTAAAATAACTTAGTTTAAGTAGAAGTAGCATAACAGGTTTTAGGAATTAATATTTTGAGTTTAATTAATTGTTGGCTTGTAATTGTTTTCATAATTTCAAGGCTCAAGAAAATTTAGTGCATTATTATTTTTATGCTTACTAAATAAGTATATTTTTTTACATGTAAAATTTATTCGGTACGGTTCGGTATTATATTTTTTCGGTTTACTTTTATAAAATAAAAATCTACCCTAATTATCCGTGCGGTTATATATTTATATAGAAATCTATGATTTTTTAAAAAGAAACCTAAAAGTCGGTTCGGTGCGATACGGTTCGGTCGGTTTAGATGGTTTTTATACATTTATTGACACCGCTAATGAAAACAACCCAAAAAATCAATTATTTTGGACCGGAGATACTACTAGTTAGATATTTTTTATTAACCTTACGAATTTCAATATGTAATCATTGCTGTACCAATAAATGTTAGACAAAATTGAAATTACTATGAAAAAGTTTATGATTTTCCCGATATACGTTTTCAACGTAGTTCCAAACTTCCAATATCTAGTCAAAAGGTAAGCAATACAAAAAAGTAAATGGAAGAAGAAGTAGAAGAAATTTTCAATGTGGGATGAGAAAGATATTAGTTCTAGAGTTCCGTGGTCAAATAATGGTGTTATAGGATAGAGTTACAGACAGAGTTAGAGTTCTGCACTTATGGAAAAATCATTTGTTAAATTTTTTAATTTTGTTGAACGTTGTGTTCCATAAAGGATAGATGATTATTGTTGTGGTCATGTATTCCAAAAGAGGCTCTGCATGCTTTGTTCACCTAATCTATGTAGATAGATTTTGGTTGGTGAGTTTTCATTATTAATGGAGGGCCAAAGAAACCGACTTCTCTCTTTTTGTCCCCACGACATTAATATCTGCTAATCCATTGGCTTCTACTCTAATCCCTTGCTTTCCACTTTAATTTGTTCTCGTCTTTTCTACATTAATTTTCTCTCCGTTTCTATGGATCGGTTGTTCACTTCAGTTCCAGTCTAGCTATAGTCTAAATTGACGGACATAACACTAATCCCTCCGGTTTACACTAAATATCCAATTTACTTTTAGCATGCTCATTAAAAAAATATTAAATTCTATACAAAAATATTTAATATGACTAAACTACCTGTTTAGTTCACAGATTTCACACACTTTATACGCATAAAACAATCAAAATAAATGAATGGTCAATCGTAGCAGATCGTAATAATCGAATGATCAAAATGGAAAGTGCAAGAGACAAATGTTATTTGTTAAGAGGAGGGGGTAGAGATCTTTTATTGATAATATCGATTTGATCTGCTTCTCCATGGAGAGGTTCAGAACCTTATAATGACATTTTGTCTTCTCTATGGAAGTGTGATGAAGAAGAAGCAGCCCCCCTTTTTAGGGTTCTTTCTCTTAGTATTTATAGTTGTACACCTTGTCAACTGGCGTTGGATAGCCGTGGTCATGTTAAGGGGACGCCGACCAATAATGAGCAACTCGTGGCCTCATTGATTAAGCTGAGTGATCTTCGAGTGCTTATTATTAATGAATAGTTATACCATTTATTAGCCCGAATATGCTTAAGAGCGAACTAATCTCATTAATTATTATGAGTCAGATTTTGCCCTATACAGTTAGTCTCTCCGCTTATTGAGGTCGAGGTCCGGTCGGACTCGAAGAGCGGACTTCACCGAATGTGACTCAATAGATCCGGAAGAGGAGATTGGATAACGTTTGGTCGTGACCCTAGAAGGGCCGTAGTTGTTCACGCTCCGAAGACGGCCGTAACCGTTGATACTTAAAGGGTGGCATAGCCATTTGCGTACTTGGAGGATGGCCGTAACCATTTTATGTTTTTGGGGAACGGCCATAGCCGGTTATACTTAAGAGACGGCCGTAGCCATTTATATTTGAGAGATGGCCGTAGCCATTTATATTTAGGAGACAGCCGTGCCAGTTATATTCGAGAGATGGCCGTAGCCATTTATATTTGAGGGATGGTCGTAGTCGTTTATATTTATGAGATGGCCGTAGCCAGTTATATTTGAGGGACGGCCGTTTGATGTCATCATCTGGGGCCACGTATTCCCGTAGGCGGCCGCTGAGGATATGGGTGTGCTTGATGTGTACTGCAGTGGTGCTTAGTGTAAGGAGGCATACAGGACGTCCTTCCAACACACCCAGGTCGTTATACCCACTTCGAAGACGAAGTGTCGATTGACGGTTGCAAAACCATTTCGTGGAACCTGTCATAATGACACCCGTTGCACTGGATTCATACCATTTTGTGGTTGGTTATGCAGCTAATGGTGGCTTTTGAAATTCGGGAAAGGCACATTTGTAGTATAAATAATGAGTTATGTTATCCGTTTCTCACTTTTCAGCATGTCTAAGTAGGATTTCTGAAGAAGCATCTTTTCTCACTCTTTTTCTTCGTTAGTTTGCATTGTTCTTTGCCTTGTTTTACTCAATCTCCATTTTTACTCCTTCTTCGGTAAATCTCATTCATTCACTATCCAGTAATCAGTAACGGAAAGTAGTTATGACACATATCTTTCTCCGGCAGTCGATGGGTCTTCTGCGATGGTGAGGGACACCGAATTGACGGAGATCGATGGGGTCCCGTCGGCAGTTGATATTCTTTCTCTACCTAGGGTTCCGGCAACCGACTTCTCTACCGATGAGGGAGAGGATCAGGTCAATGAGGCTCCACTAATGGGAGAGGTGGGCCTTGCCCAGTTAAGGGAGCAATGGGGTATTCCTCGTTCTGTCGAAATCTCCCTTCCCAAGAGCGAGGAAAGGGTTCACATCGACCTCCCCGGATATTGCGTTTTCTACGGTTAACCTTTCAGATTAGGGTTCAAGCTTCCCCTTTCGGCGCTGTTAGTGTATTTTTGCCGTTATTATGAAGTGTGCCCTGTGAAACTCGTCCCTTCCTTCTACAAGCTCTGTGCCATACTCGCCAAGTATGCGGAATTGGCTCGAAGGGAAATAACGCTGCAGCACGTGCTGACTTTATACGCCCCTATGATGGTTTTCGGTACTATGATTTGAATGGTTCCCGGTGGGGTCGGGGGTTTAACCGCGAAGCTGGATGACACGGTCGACTCTCATTCTTATGAGAACTGTTTCTACATCAGGATCGAGCATTTGGTGGGAACGCCAGGGAGATCCCAGAGACTTGGAACCATATACGTGAGTTTTCTATTAGTCGAGTTTTGCCTTACGTTCTTTCTTGTTCTTTGTTCTAATGGGTGTTGACTTTATCTTGTGTTTGTAGCTGAGAGGACACCACCGGGGATTCGCACATGGCCATACTTTTGGGAAAGGCACGGTCGTAGACCTGCTATGGGTGAGTGCTTGAGTTATTTAATCGTTCTTGTTCGGTCGTGTTGAGTTTCTTTCCTTTTAATTCTTTTCTTTTGCTGATCAGGGGTGATCCGTCGGGTAAACTCAGGCCGAGGTGTCTTCGGGGGTTGTTCATCCCGGGGCGGAGTCATCTTTGACGAGGAGGAGGAGGAGAGATTGTTGGTTAAGAGAAGGGTCGCCTTCATGCCTACTGCGGAGGTGGTACATTTGGACTCTCCGCCGTCGGGTACAAAGGGGAATGAGGCGCCTGTGCCTACCCTTGAGCGCAAAAACACAATGGGGTTTGCCCCAGTCGGCTAAGGCTGTAGTGGCTTCAGCGGCTCAATCATCAGTCCCAGCTGTTGAGAGGGAAGTTAGTTCCGCGGCAGCTTCTTCGGTCAGAGAAGCAACTGTCAAACTGTTGGCGGGGGGGGGGGGGGGGGGGAGAGTGGGGAAGCCTCAACCTCTCGGCCGTTTGAGGAAGGAAGGGACGTCGCGGGAGGGGAGTTTGACTCAGAATCCGACCTGGAGTCTGATGACGTCCGCATGCACTAGGAGGCTTCACCAACGCATCGACGCATGCAGAGGGGCCGTATCGTTATGCCGAGATTCCCCGACTAGAACCTGCTGCTCGAGGAGGACAATTTGGTACCTATGTTTGCGCCCTTGTGCTTAGAGGAGGAGAGTAGGTCGATGAGGAACGTGTCAAACGTCGGATTGATGACTGAGGCAGCCGTGTTGGATTTTAGGGTACGTGTGGTGATCTTCTTTCGTTTCTTTTCTTGCCTTGGTTTGCTTCCTAACTTCACCGCTTCTTTTGTCTTGCAGACTTTTCTTCTGGAGGTAGAGAGCATACGTTGGGCTAACGTTTGCTCGGGACTCTTCTTGCAAGCGCTGGAGAAATATCGCCGCTACCGGTATAGGTGTCGTGTGATGCGCGAGCATCTGAGGAATGACCCCCACAGCAGGGAGTTGGTTTAGGAGTTGGCGAGGCGAGAGCTTCTAGTTCAGAAAGCCAGAACATGGTAAATTCTCTCGAGGAGAAACTTCGTCATAGGTACGAGGAGGTGGAGGCCGAGAGGAGTGCTGCAGCTGAGACGGAGCTCCAGAGTCAGAAGGCTTTGGCGTAGGCCTCTGAGGCCCTGATTAGGCAGGTGGTCAGGTAGGACGAGGAGCTCACTGGTTCGAGGCGGCAAGCCAGGGATACTTCGACAAAGGCTGGGGCGTTGGAGGCGGCGGTCCACATTCGCGAGATGGAACGGGAGCTGTAGAGGTCTGCTGCGGCTTACAGAGTGGCGGGGCTGGAGGAATGCATCGGCGTTTATGACCAGAATGCCCACGTTGCAGCAGATCGAATTACGGCTTTGGAGGCCGAGAATCAGTGTTTGAGGGATCAGGCGGCCTCTTACGGCCCCGCTTGTGATCTTTGGTCTTTTGTTGAGGCCCAGCTTAACGTGTACAGGAAACTAGTGCAGGTTGGTGTTGTGCCTGAAGCTGTTTATAAGGGGGCGTGCCAAAAGGCTCGTGATGCTCGTCTTGGCTGTGGCTTCGACCCAACCACTCCGGGGGCTGATAATGGTGCTGAGGGCGTTGATGGTGGCCCGGGTGGCCTTGAGGGTGGCGTGGGTGGCGCTGAGTAAAAGGGCTTTTTTTGTAGAGTTTGTTTTGTTCTATTTTGTTTTTTGTTTGTTTTTTATTGATGTTTAGCTCTTACTTTTCTTTGTTCGCCGGCCTTGGCCATTTGTAAGCGGGGGTGGCCCGTTGTAAATGAAGTTGTAGATATATATGCAATGTTATATTCTCTTTCTTGTTTCCAAGTTTTCTTTTTGCACTTGTTCAAGGGGGTTTTGTCTTCAGAGTTTTCTGGTGGGCATATTGATCCCTCTACGACTTTAGTCGTGGTAATGTCGGTGGCCTTGGCCATGATGACGTTGATGGTCTCGGCCAGTTGGATGACTTTGACTGTTGTTGTGTCGTCTGCTCGCCCTTAGTCGAAATCGAGGCGGCGTCGATGGCCTTAGCTGCGATTGGCCACTTTTTTCCTATCGTTTTTCCTTTACTCGGTATGAGTAAGCTCTAGCCATTATTTGGCAAGGGTGACATATATCCTTAGTCCCAATTCGGGCATGGACGAATTGGTGGTCGTGGCCTTGCAATTCGACTGGGTCCGAACTTATCATGGCCTGAATCTTATTTCGGGTTAGGCGTACTTACTTGATTGGCGAGGGTGCTTAACTTATCCCTCCATTCAATGGGGATCAAACCTTGCGGCGTCCAATGGTGAGGGTTGTTGTCGAAGGAACATGGCCTGAGTCCCAGTTCAACCCATAGTTGAACTTTTGGGCGAGGGCACGTAGCCTGAGTTGTTGTTCCATCGTAGTTGAACCTTTGTAATTTTGTTGTCGAAGGCACATGACATGAGTCCCAGTTCAACCCATAGTTGAACTTTTGGGCGAGGGAATGTAACCTGAGTTGTTGTTCAACCGTAGTTGAACCTTTGCAATTTTTATGTCGAAGGCACATAGCCTGAGTCCCAGTTCAACTCATAGTTGAACTTTTGGGCTAGGGCACGTTGCCGGAGTTGTTGTTCAACCATAGTTGAACCTTTTTAATTTTTATGTCGAACGCACATAGCCCGAGTACTAGTTCAACTCATAGTTGAACTTTTGGGCGAGGGCACATAGCCTGAGTTGTTGTTTAACCGTAGTTGAACCTTAGAAATTTTTGTTGTCGAAGGCACATGGAATGAGTCCCAGTTTAACTCATAGTTGAACTTTTGGGCGACGGAACGTAGCCTGAGTTGTTGTTCAACCATAGTTGAACCTTTGCAATTTTTGTTGTCGACGGCACATGGCCTGAGTCCCAGTTCAATTCATAGTTGAACTTTTGGGTGAGGGCACGTAGCCTGAGTTGTTGTTCAACCGTAGTTGTACCTTTGTAATTTTTGTTGTCGAAGGCACATGGCCTGAGTCCCAGTTCAACCCATAGTTGAACTTCTAAGCGAGGGCACAAAACCTAAGTTGTTGTTCAACCGTAGTTGAACCTTTGCAATTTTTGTTGTCGAAGGCACATGGCCTGAGTCCAAGTTTAACCCATAGTTGAACTTTTGGGCGAGGACACATAACCTGAGTTGTTATTTAACCGTAGTTGAACCTTTGCAATTTTTATGTTGAAGGCACATAGCCTGAGTCCCAGTTCAACTCATAGTTGAACTTTTGGGCGAGGGCACGTAGCCTGAGTTATTTTTCAACCGTAGTTGAACCTTTGCAATTTTTATGTCGAAGGCACATAGTTTGAGTCCCAGTTCAACCCATAGTTGAACATTTGGGTGAGGGCACGTAGCCTGAGTTGTTGTTCAATTGTAGTTGAACCTTTGCAATTTTTGTTGTCGAAGGCACATGGTCTGAGTCCCAGTTCAACTCATAGTTGAACTTTTGGGTGACGGCACATAGCCTGAGTTGTTGTTCAACCATAGTTGAACCTTTATAATTTTTGTTGTCGAAGGCACATGACCTGAGTCCCAAATCAACCCATAGTTGAACTTCTGGGCTAGGGCACGTAGCCTGAGTTGTTGTTCAACTGTAGTTGAACCTTTGCAATTTTTGTTGTCTAAGGCACATGGCCTGAGTCCCAGTTCAACCGATAGTTGAACTTCTGGGTGAAGGCACGTAGCCTGAATTGTTGTTCAACCGTAGTTGAACCTTTGCAATTTTTGTTGTCGAAGGCACATAGCTTGAGTCTCAGTTCAACCCATAGTTGAACTTTTGTTTTTTCGCATGACCCATTGTGTGCAGGGCGTCAGGTGTTAGGTTTCCGTTTGAGATCTTGTCCGATTTGTGTGTAGTATTCTTGATTAGTTTGTAGAGGTCATTCTGTTATAAATCTTGGTTCGAGATGCCCTCATTCCATTTTCCGGTAGGGTCTCGTATCGAGGGGATGAGGGTATCTCGCCCGTGTTCTCCCCGTATGAGGGGGGGTCTGCTTCTTCTTCTTCTTCTTTTCTTCTTTTGCTTTCTGGAGTATGGGGGAAGTCGGGGCTTCGGACTCTTGCCGGAGCTTTCGAGTTCAATTCACCCGATGCGCTACTTTGGCTCGTTCGAGCTGGTTATTTTCCCTTCTGGGTGGTTCCTTTCTTCTTTTGTTTGAGGATGAACTACGCGATTCTGCTATGAAATCCTCACATATGCCGCCTAATTGTTTAGCTCAAAGTTCTCACACACTTTATAAGCATAAAACAATCAAAATAAATGAAGGGCCAATCATAGCAGATTGTAATAATCGAATGACCAAAATGAAAAGTGCAAGAGACAAATGTTATTTGTTAAGAAGAGGGGGCAGAGATCTTTTATTGATAATATTGATTTGATATGCCTCTCCATGGAGAGGTTCAGAACCTTACAATGACATTTTGTCTTCTCTATGGAAGTGTGATGAAGAAGGAGAAGAAGCAGCCTCTCTTTTTAGGGTTCTTTCTCTTAGTATTTATAGTTGTACACCTTGCCAGCTGGCGTTGGACGACCGTGGTCATGTTGAGGGGATGCCCGCCAATAGTGAGCAGGTCGTGGCCTCATTGATTAAGCTGAGTGATCTTCGAGTGCTTATCATTAACGAATAGTTATGCCATTTATTAGCCCGAATATGCTTAAGAGCGAATTAATCTCATTAAATTATTATGAGTCAGGTTTTGACCCATACACTACCCCTAATTAATCATTTAATGTGAGGAGTAAGAAAACTTTTTAGAGATATGCACATATAGTTTATTTCATAAAAATAAATTAAATTTTTTCTTGATTACATAACTGGACACTTATCTTGAACCAAAATGAAAAAGTAAATTTGACACTTATTATGAACCGGAGGGAGTATAATCTCAAAGTTTTTGAACATACTCTCTCCGTTCACTTTTATTTGCCCACTGTTGATTTTGCATACCCCTTAAGAAATAATAAATGATTTGCATAATTTACCATGATACCTATATTAATTGATGTATATCTTTAATGGATTGGAGAAAATAATTTAAAATAAATAATTAATATTGTGGGTATATCATGAAAAAAGAAATTGTCCTTTCTTGATATGCGAGAACTAACAAGTAAAAATAAAAATCTATTTTTAGTATACTGGACAAGTTAAAGTGAACGGACGTAATACTAAACAAAAACATGTTTTTGGTTACAATGGAAATCCAATCACCGTTTGTTCTTCACATGTGATTATGAACTACTCCCTCCGGTCCGCAATAAGTGTCCAATTTACTTTTTAACTTCCACAATGGAATCTGATAAGTGAGATCCCGAGTAAGTGTTTACATAATCTTCTTCTGTCCGAAGAAATGATTCATCGAAATAATGAGTCACCATTGATATCGACACATCTGAGATCGCCAAATGCTCGGGAGTTCCTCTATTCAATCCTTTTCCTTCTTCTTGTTGCTGGATATCTCGTTCGTACACATCTTCTCTTTGTTTCCCGGGCCTCTAGTGAGTTACAGACAGAGTTCGAAAAGGTCAAATCTTTGATGATTCCATCATCTATGATTGAGTTGCGAAAACTTCTTGATAGGTATCTAGTTAGGCAATCAAGAAAAAATTTAATTTAATTTTACTCTTTTACCCTTCTGTACATATCCCTAAAAGATTCTCTTTCATCATATTAACTTACTAAATAAGGGTAGTTTAGTCATACTAGGTAATTTTATATAGGAGTTAGTATTTTCTTAATGAGAGTGCTAAAAGTAAATTGGACAGTTATTATGGACCGGAGGAAGGTAATTAATTTTTCATCAGGCAAATGGCGCACTTGGACATACGATAATTCAAAAAGAAAATATTATTTATCGCACCTAATATTTTTATCATACTACACCGTTCACTTTTATTTGTCCAATATACTAAAAATAATTTTTACTTTTATTTGTCCATTATACTAAATCAAGTGAGGGATAATCTTTTTTTTCTTGTTTTACCTTTGGGATTTTTACCTATCTATACCATATACCAAACCTTATTATCAAAAATGTTCATAATTTGATATTTACCCGTGTTGTCCATAATTTCACTACAAAATATATACCAATCCAAAATTAGGCAGATTTTCCATAAAAAAACGCGCAAAATTATAGGCACCAGATCAGCGTGTGATCCTATCACCACTAAATTTGAATTTTGAAACGGAAGAAAATCTTATTGCAGCGTAATTCTCTCCTTCTCCATATATTTTCCACCATTGATAGCCATTAAAAAGCTTGAAAGCTTTGAATTCAAATTTGGGTTTTCAAAAATTATTATTTGTTTGGATTGAGTGTTCTTGTAAATAATTCGGAATATGTTTAGGAGTTTATATTTTGAGGGGTTTTGGTGAAGATTAGACTTGGTTTTGATTTAATTTCATATTGAAACTCGTCGAAGAAGAAGAAGAAGACATATTTCCAGAATTGTAGTTAAATTGTAGATAAATTATAGAATTTTAGATAAATTATAGATATATTGTACATAAATTGTAGATTGGGAAGACTAAAACTTCTACAAGTCTTCTACAATTATGTCGAAAATTCCAATTATGCTACAACTAAAATGGGAATTGGGAAGAATTGTACATATCATGTCAAAAATCCCAAAGTTGAAAAAATCTATTCTTCCATATATTTTTCTCCATTGATAGTCATTAAAAAGCTTGAAAGCTTTTGAATTCGAATTCGGGTCATTATTTGTTTGGATTGGGTATTGTTGTAAATAATTTGGAATATGTTTAGGAGTTTATATCTCAATTTTGAGGAGTTTTGGTGAAGATTAGACTTGGTTTTGACTGAATTTCACATTAAAACTCGTCGAAGAAGAAAAGGAAGAAGACATATTTCCAGAAATTGTAGATAAATTGTAGATTGGAAAGACCAAAATTTCTGCAAGTCTTCTACAATTATGTCGAAAAAATGCCAATTATGCTACAATTGAAATGAAAAATTGGGATATTAAAATTCAATGTATTCAGTTTGTGGATATCTTGTAGATAAAATTTCTACAAATAAACTACAAATCAGTTTAAATATTGTATAAAGTTGTATTGTTTTTAAGAGTATCTACAAAATTACTACATTTATACTACAATCTTATGTCAAAAAAAATGTTGACAACAAAATTTGCTCTTCATCTACAAAATTTCTACAAAAAACTACAAATAAACTACAATTGCACTCACACTGTCAACTTTATTGTCTTCTCAATTGAAAATACATTTCAATATAAATCAAATGATATATCTCTAATCTCCTTTTATCCTGAAAGAACATCCTTCGGTAACTCTAGCACGACCACCAGTAGGGTGGCACAAAACTGTCTGGCAGTTTTCGCAAACAAATGGGCGCTTGAATTGAGGATTAGCATAAACATCATCTCGTAATTGCTTTATTAAGTCTGCAAAACACAACAGTAAACAAAATGTTAAACTTAACAGTTCAAAATTCAAAACAAAAAAAAATATTTCTCATCTCATTTTTTCTAGAAAACTTACCTTTTATTCCTCAGTTTTTCTGAGAAAAAATTAATAGATCTAACCATTGGCTGAAGAAGAAGAAGAAAATAGTTTTAAAGTTTGGATCAGAAAAAATAGTAATCGTTATTGTTCTCTATAATTTTCGGCATTTGTTCTCTCTCTCTCTCTCTCTCTCTCTCTCTCTCTCTCTCTCTCTAACGTTAGGGAAGAAGAATAACACAAGCTTGAAAAACAAAGCGAGTAGTGAAAAAATGTATTACGTAATAGAAAATGGGGGAATTAACTGAAGGTAAAATGTGGGGGGTGTGAAGGGTGGGAGGAATGAGAGACGGGTAAATTAAAATTGGAGAATATAAGCTCCTAAAATCACGCCTATAATAAATGAAGCAATAATTATACCATTAGTTTGAATTATAGTATATAAATGTTAATTTGGTATGCTTAAATGTAATAAACACAAACCTTAAACATTGAGGGTAATAAGGTTTGGTATATAGTATACCTATGTAAAAATCCATTTACCTTTACCATTTACTACTCATTCCCCAAATCATTTGTCAAGACTTTTGAAAATGCTATTGTTATTACGGGTAAAATTATAAAATATATATTTCATTTATTAATTTTTAAAGAGGGTGAAAAATCCAAAGTGAAAAACTAAAAGTCAAAGGAGGGAGTATATTTCTTTACCTTTGTATAATGGTAAGTCATCTGGAAACATTGTTTGAGAGCTAAGTATTTCATTATATTATGTTATGAAATAATATAAGAACAAGAACAATAATACAAGAACAAGAACAGTAGAGAGAAAAGTAGAGAGAGGAGTATTCTTATTAATACTTTGGGATGATTTACAATGGGGTAAGACCCCTCTATTTATAGGCATAGAAAAGATTAGCCTCAAAGTAGAACTCTTCTATAAGATAGACATTCATTCTAATTAGAGTTCTATTTATAACACTCCCCCTTGAATGTCTATTCAATAAACAATGTGCCTCGTTAAAACCTTAACTAAAATAAAACCCAATGGGAAAAAATTATAGAAAAGAAAAAAGAGTACATATGTTTAGAAATGCGCCTATTGGTTGCCTCGTTAAAAACCTTGCAAGGAAAACCCAGTGGGACAAAACCTTGTAAGGGAAAAAGAGTGCAACGCGCATTAACCCCCCTGAAGAGAGCATCAATTCACATCCTTGAACCTTCACATTCCAATCTTGTGCACTAGCTTCAAGAAATCGTTAGTAGATATTTGATAAATAAATCAACCATATTGACTTGAATGAATATTCCGTACCTTGAAATTATCATTCTTGATAGATATGAACATCTTCATATAATGTCGTGGAATGACTCTTCAATATCTCCATAGAGGTATTCTCGATGCCATCATGCTTATAGTTATAGCAAGATACATATGTACACAAGTTGCACTTAGGATGTGGTACTTCAGGACCAAGAATTGTATATGCTTCAAGCAACTTCAATCTTTCATGGATTGACATAAAGTTAAGTCATATAAGCCATATAATAGACTTTAGATGCATATCAAGTTTTCATATCATGCTAAACAAATAAGATATCGAAAACTGATTACACATACCATTGACTTTATACTTTCAAGTATTCAAACTACATGTCTTTCATATGGAATCAATTCTACTTGAATTGTATCTCTTCCATTTTGGCCCATATTTTTGTTTGTATTTGATAAACATAAGATCCTCATCGATATTTAGCGTTATCATAGATGTCATCGACGGACATTTTATATCGGTTCCAATAAATTTTCATAAGGACATAACATGGAGATCTCTTCATTCATATATCAGGTACCTGGATCTCTCATGAGATTTTATGAAGTGTTATGTCATGTGATCTTCTGGATCACTTGCCTCCTTATTATGGTCACTTTGATCATTTGCTCATCTTCTTTATTAAGAAGTTATTTTGAAACCGATTTGTCTATGCGCTTTAAGCGTATCAAAGACTTTGTCCTTCTGGGACTTAATATGAGCATTTACAGTGAGAATATAGTTACTTTCGTTGGGTCAGCAAATGCGTATAGCATGCTTTGCTATATGTTGCAATTGAATTATCCTTTTATGAACTTCAGGTTCATATTATGATATTCAAGGATCTGTATATACAAATGATAATTCATCCCATGTAACTTTTTCTCAATTGTTTATCATGTCTCCCCATCATGTTAGAAAAGCTAACTTGTTTCCTCAACTTTGAGAGTCCATCTTTGTGCATTATGGTGTTAATGAAAATATACACCGCACATCAATAATAAGATGGAGTTATTTGGTTCCTGACCCTGAACCACTTGTGAGGGGAGAATATAATATACTCTCGTATACAACGTATATCAAACTGATATATATAACTTTGTTCTCATAAGAAACAGTTTAGCTATTAAGTGGAGGCACTCAATAATTATCTTGCTAAACCAACTATGATATAAACCAACTTATCAAGATGAACTATCTTGAATAGAAAATCTGGAAATTATGCTCGAAGTTATATTACTGAGCAATTTACCTCACAAGCACCGGCCAGGCTGCGGGTTAATAACAATCGCACATGTAACCATATCATAGATGCATCATATGTGGTATACATGGCAGGTGAATGGGCCCATATTCACCTTTGATATTTCCAGAATTTATGGGATTCAACCCGAACTCTTTAGTTGGTCAATCAATTAATGAGAACAAGTAATACAAGAGAATTCGTAAAGAACTTTCTAGTTCTTTAATATTTACCCATGTGAATTCTCTATTACTGCACATCATACTTAAAATGACATGGCTAACCCGAATGCCAACTGAATAAATTATCAATATTGATAAACTTCAAATTTACACCATGACATGTGCAATTATCAATAAACTTCAAGTTTGTTATGATATGGGTTTTTATATCAATAAACGTCCACTTTATTGTGGTATTCTTGTGTATTACAAACTGGAGAATTAAGCGGGTAGCTTTTCATATACAAATTATCCCGTTACAAGTTGTAGTAATAGAAGATATCAAATCTTTCCTTTATTTATAGTCTCAATATAATCAATCGCTTTCGCATATACTTTGGAAACTGAATAAGTTTCTTTGAGACTTACTACAACACAATACCTTATTGGTAATCAATTGCGTTTCTCCAACATAGTAATAATTGGCTCTTCTAGAGCTCTCAATTAATTTTGTACTACCACAGATTCATCAACATCCATGTGGTGAGTATCTCTTTTAAAGAGAAAGTTATACCATTATGGTCATGGTCAAAATTATATGCAAGATATGTTTCTTGCATTATCGTTGTCCTTTAATAGTCATATTTCCAAAATATTTTGGCGTACAATAGGTACGTGACCAACGATCATTCATGCCATAATAATGACATTATTTTCATATATCATCTCAAACCTCCTTCTAGGGGTGAGTGTGGTATATTCAATACCAATTTCATGTTCATATTCTTCCAATAATGAATATGTATTCGTGAATCAGATGTTGTCACATTCAATGCGGGGATATGTGATTTTGTTATCCTTTTCAAATCTGTAAATGCGTCTGGCATTTGGTTTGCTATTCTTTGCAAGTGGATAATATTTTGCACCGCTCTTTCACAAATAGAGGTATGTGGATCAAGATGAGATAATGATGCATTTTTCCACAAAATTTCCCGTTTGGTTTCACCAACTTCTCCCCCTAATTTTGGGAAAAGTGTCTCATCGAATTGACAGTCTGCAAATCGTGCAGTGAACAAATCACCTGTCAATGTTTCGAGGTAGCGAATAATGGAGGGCGATTCAAACTCAACATATATTCCTAACCTTCTTTGCAGACCCATTTTGGTGCAATATAAGCGGTGCTACAGGCACATATACTGCACATCCAAAGATTCTTAAATGGGATATATTAGGTTCATGACCCAAAACCAATTGCAACGGGGAATATTTGTGATAATTCGTCGGTCTTAGACGAACTAGCATTGCTGCATGCAAAATGGCGTGACCCCAAACCGAAGTGGGCAGCCGGCGAACTAGCATTGCTGCATGCAAAATGGCGTGGCCCCAAACCGAAGTGGGCAGCCGACGTTTTCATGAGTAAATGAGATTTCAAGATTATACTCATGTATTGTCTCAATCTGATATCCATTTTGAATGATATCTTTCAAAACTCAACAAGTTCCTTAGACTTGGAGGAGAACATTGCATTCTCTAAGATATTGTTCCTTTAGGCAGAGTTATAGTTGCTCTTCAGGAGCCTTCAATCAATTTAATTCCCATGGTTTGACATACAAAAGAAAATATACGAACATGAGAATAAACAAATTCAATCCGTTTGCTTCATATTTAAACAATATTTTCAAAATCTGCTGAGGTTAGTCGAATAACTGAATTGATAGTCGACTAACTTAGGGAAGCAGTCATTAGGTTATTCGAATAACTAAACCTGATATTCGACTATCTTGCCTTGCGGAAAAATCCAGTTTTAATGCGAAATATTGGTTAGTCGAATAACTAAATCAAGTTATTCGAATAACTAAATCAGGTTATTCGAATATTTAAATCAGATATTCGCATAACTTAGCTTGCGGAAATTCCAGTTTTAATACAAAATATTAGATAGCCGACTTTATTAGTTAATCGACTAACTTTGCTGGAAAATAAAAATTTCTTCGAAATTTAAGCATATTGAAACATTCTAAAGAACTAATACTAACATTATATCATAAACTAACTAATACGAGCTGATACTAATGACTATTAGTTTATTCACTAACTAATACAAATAAATAAAGTAAAATCAAACATCCATCTTCCTTCATCACAGATTCATCACCGATTAGGTGGTCTATTTTCCCCTTGGGTTGCTCAAAGAAGTCTGCCACATCCAGGTGGGTGATGTCAAAATTGTCATCAGAGACAAAATTTGTTTCAGGGCCTTTATTCTTTAGAGATGCTTGACAAAGGTCAACCAAATGTCTTGGTACATGGCAAGCTTTTGACCAGTGCCCTTTTCCACCGCAACGATAACATATAGTTTCTGAACTATTTGCCTTTGGATTCTCATCGTATCGTGCTTGTGGCAGAGTGACCAACTTCAGGTTGTCATATCTCTCCTTTTAAGCCATTCCACAAGGTAGGTGGATCTTTGACTGTGATATATTCAATTTTCAAACCTTCATCAAGGTGATGGGGCAAGAAAATCAAGGCCTTAGCACAGTTTCAAACCTTCATCAAGGTGATGGCGCAAGAAAAACAAGGCCTTAGCACAGTTTCAAACCTTCATCAAGGTGATGGCGCAAGAAAATCAAGGCCTTAGCATAGTCTTGGGTGGATGCATTATTTCTGTCTTTAATGGCGTCTCCAGGACCCATTGCATCCAAATGGATTTCAGCATCCAACACCCATGTCATATAGTTCTTGCCCGAAATTTCAAGGGCAACGAACTTTCTTTTCATAATGTCAGACATAAGACACAATTATATCAAGAGCGTGTTCATACTTACAGGTTTTATTACAATTATCACATTCACTTCAGGGAATGGATCATAATCATCTGTATGTGCTATACACAATCTCATGTCAAATATTACTTTCATAAAGTGAAAGATTATTTTGAGAATCTTTATTATTCTCATTATCACAATGATGACGATTATAATTTCGTCTATTGCCACGTCCACATTCATTGATACCTTCATGGTAATAATTTTGTCTTCTTTCAGACTTATCACATACTGCTACCACATTCTCTAAAGGGAATGGAGCAAATTCAATGGGACGGATTTTCAATTCTTTGCCCACAATCATACATGAATTTGATCATGGCAAGGCATAGAAATTTTACCACTTCATGTGAGTGTAATTTCTTACAAACTCCATTAGAGTTATAATCAAACTTTGTTGTCTTTGTTTGTATACGAAATCAAATTGTAGAATTTCAAGAATTTGAAAGGGAAAAGTAAATTACTTACCTTTAAGGTATACCAATAAATGTTGTGATATCAAATATACCTCTTGAGTTTCCATCCCGTTGCATTACTTTATGATGATACTATCTCTTCTATACTTTTTTTTTCGTATAGAAATTCTATTTGTTGAATTGGGTGGTTTCCAATATCTTCCCTCCTACTGAACATTGAGCTTGAACCAAATTCGGAGTTTGATTGTATATAAGAATATTGTAATCAAATAATGTTAATAAAGTAACACTGTAACAGTCAACGAAAAATAACTTAGGACAAAGCAAAATATGAAGAGGTGATATAATAATGGGAAAGACACGGTGAGTTTTTCTATTGGTTAGAGACTCGTGCTGATAACGTGTTATGACATAATATAAGAACAAGAACAGTAATACAAGAACAAGAACAATAGAGAGAAAAGTAGAGAGAGGAGTATTCTTATTAATACTTTGGGATGATTTACAATGGGGTAAGACCCCTCTATTTATAGGCATAGAAAAGACTTAGCCTCAAAGTAGAACTCTTCTATAAGATAGACATTCACTCTAATTAGAGTTCTATTTATAACATTTTCATACTTATGGACGAAAGTCATTTTCCATACGACTCTCTATATTTAATCTACTAATACACTTATTATTAATTTCTACTACCCGGTAGTTTCATCAAAAACTCTTTGATTTGGTAATAATATTATTAGTTTGTAATTATTATAAAACAATAAAAGAACAAGAGCAATATTGCAGAGAAAGAGAGAGAAAATTCTTATTGAATTTTGGGGTGGTTTACAATGGGGTAAGACCCCTCTATTTATAGGAGGAAAAATAACTTAGCATCAAAGTAAAACTCTCTACAAGATAGACATTCACTCTAATTAGAATTCTATTCTTAACACTCCCCCTTGAATGTCTACTCAATAAGTAATGTGCCTCATTAAAAACCATAACTAAAATAAAACCCAATGGGAAAAAAAATTCTAGAAAAGGAAAAAGAGTACATATATTTAGTAATGCGCCTATTGGTTGCCTCGTTAAAAACCTTGCAAGGAAAACCCAGTGGGACAAAACCTTGTAAGGTAAAAAGAGTACAACGCGCATTAACTCCCCCCGAAGAGAGCATCAATTCACATCCTTGAGCATTTGCATTCCAATCTTGTGCACCATCTTCAAAACGATCTTTGGTAGAGATTTGGTAAATAAATCAGTCACATTAACTTGAATGAATATTTTGGAACCTTGAAATCATATACAATTTCTTTAAAAATATCGTGGAATTGCTCTTCAATATCTCCATAGAGGTATCCTCGCTATCACATTATCATGCTTATAGTTATAGAAAGATATATTTGTGCATAAATTACACTGAGGAAGTGGTACCTCAAGATCAAGAATGGTAGATGCTTCAAGCAACTTAAATCCTTCATGGATTGTCATATAAGTTAAGTCATATAAGCCATATCATCGATTTTAGATGCATATCAAGTTTTCATGTCATGCTAGACAAATAAGATATCGAAAACTGATTGCACATACCATTGACTTTATACTTTTAAGTATTTGAACTACATGTCCAAAACTACATGTCTTTCATATGGAATCAATTCTACTTGAATTGTATCTCTTCCATTTGGCCAATACTTTTGTGTCTATGTTCGATAGACTTAAGATCCTCATCAAAACTTAGGGCTATGATAGATATCATCGACGAACATGTTATATCGGTTCCAATAAATTTTCATAAAGACATAACATAGAGATCTTCATTCATATATTCAGATACCTAAATCTCTCATGAGATTTTATGAAGTGTTGTGTCATGTGATCTTCTAGATCACTTGCCATCTTTATTATGATCACTTTGATCATTTGCTCATCTTCTTTATCAAGAATTTTATTTGAAATCATTTGTCTATACGCTTTAAGCGTACCATCGATTTTGTCATTCTAAGACTTAATATGAGCATTTTCAATGAGAATATAGTTACTTTATTTGGGTCAGCAAAATGCGTCTAGCATACTTTGCAATATATTGCAGATGGATAATGAACTTCGAGTTCATAGTATCTTATTCGAGGATCTAGATATACAAATGATAATTCATTCCACGTAACTTTTTCTCAATTGTTTATCATGTCTCCCCCTCATGTTAGAAAAACTAACTTATTTCCTCAACTTTGAGGATCCATCTTTGTGCATTATGGTGTTAATGAAAATATACAGCGCACATCAATAATAATAAGATGGAGTTATTTGGTTCCTGACCCTGAACCACTTGTGAGGGGATAATATGATATCTATCGTATCTAACGTATATCATAATGATATAGATACCTTTGTTCTCATAAGCAATAGTTTAGCTATTAAGTGGAATTTTGCTAACCCAACTATGATGTAAACCAACTTATCAAGATGAACTATCTTGAAAAGAAAATATGAAAATTGTGCTCTAAATTGAATTGTTGAGCAAGTTACCTCGCAAAACACCATGTTGCGGGTTAATAATAATCGCACATGTAACCATCCAATAGATGCATCTTATGTGATATACATGGCAGGTGAATGGGCCCATATTCACCTTTGATATTTCCAGAATTCATGGGATTCAATTCCACTTTTAGTTGATTTATTAATTAATGAGAACAAGCAATATAAGAGAATTCATAAAGAACTTTCTAGTTCTTTCAATATTTACCCATGTGAATTCTCTATTATTTTTTCACATCATACTTAAATTGATATGGCTAAACCAATTATGCCAACTGAGTAAATTATCAATATTGATAAACTTAAGATTTACACCATGACGTGTGCAATTATCAATAAACTCCAAGTTTATAATAATATGGATTTTTATATCGATAAACATCCACTTTATTGTGGCATTCTTTTGTTTGTGTAGTACAAACTGGAGAATAAAGCGGGTAGCTTTTCATATACAGATTATCCCGCTACAAGTTGTTGTAATAGAAGATATCAAATCTTTCCTTTATTTATTGTCTCAATGCTTTCGCATATACTTTGGAAACTGAATAAGTTTCTTTGAGACTTACTACAACACAATACCTTATTGGTAATCAATTGTGTTTTCCAAAATAATATAATTGGCTCTTGCAGAGTTCTCAATTAATTTGGTGCTACCACATATCCATGAACATCCATATGGTGAATATCTCTTTTAAAGAAAAAGTTATACCATTATGGTTACGGTCGAAATTATATGCAAGATATGTTTCTTGCATTAATATAATTCTTTAATATCACATGTCCAAAATATTTTGGTGTACAATAGGTACGTGACCAATGACCATTCATGCCATAATAATGATATTATTTTCTTATATCATCTCAAACCTCTTTCTAGAGGGAGTGTTGTATATTCACTACCACTAGCAAGTTCATATTCTTCCAAGAATGAATATGTATTCATAAATTAGATGTTGTAACACTCACATCATGAATGGACCATAATCATCTATATGTGCTTTATAAAATCTCATATTGTCAAATTGATGACAAATATTACTTTCACAGAGTGAAGGATTATTTTGAGAATCCTTATTATCTCATTATCACAATGATGACGATTATAATTTCGTCTATTGCCACGTCCACATCCATTGATACCTTCACGGTAATAATTTTGTCTTCTTTCAGACTTATCACATACTGCTATCACATTCTCTATGGGGAATGAGAATGGAGCAAATTCAATGGGACGGATTTTCAATTCTTTTCCTACAATCATACGTGATATTGATCATGGCAAGCCATAGAAATTTTACCACTTCATGTGGTTATAATTTCTTACAAACTCCTATCGTCTTTGCTTGTATTTAATAACAAATTATAGAATATCAATAATTTGAAAGAGAAAAGTAAAATACTTACCTAAAATTCAGAATTAATCTTGAAGGAAGTTCATAGAACGATTAACAATCATTATGCTCAATATTATGTAAAAATTGAGCATCGTGCATGTATCCAAAGCCATAGTTCTGAAGATTTGCATGAGCCCCTCATATGGAGATAAACGTATTATTATTCATGAACGTCCTCCTAAATTTAAGACGGAAAACCAACGGACAGAACCTCGACAACTTCGAACGCAAACAGAATCGACCTCGAGCAGCAGCAAGCTTCGAATCGGAATTGCCGTCGAACAATCTCGATCAGCGGCGAACTCCAAAACGGATAGAACCAGGACTGATGTATTTGGTTGATGGAGAAGAGTTGCTGGTGCGACGTGCAGCGGATGACACGGGTGGTTTTGGCAGCTGGTTCACTACTGATTGTTTGCAGACGTGAGGGAGGGCTGGTTCCATTGACAACGAAACTGGAGCAGCGATGAGGACTGGTGCGACGACAGGAGAGAGGGGGGTCGTTGGGAGAAGACAACACAGGGGTGGTGGGTGTCTTCTTCAGCAGTGTTGCGGCTGTTTGTTCCCTAGGGTTTTGTACTTGTTTCCGTGAAGAAGGTGACCTACTGTAGCGGCTGCTCTTCTATTTAGTTTCTAGGGTTTTTCACTTCTTCATGAAGAAGATAGATACCTGGGGGATGGGTTCCTCTTTCCGTTGTTGCTTAATCTTCTCAAAGAGCTTCTTGAGACGGTAGAGTCTCGTGCTGATAACGTGTTATAAAACAATAAAAGAACAAGAGCAATATTGCAGAGAAAGAGAGAGAAAATTCTTATTGAATTTTGGGGTGGTTTACAATGGGGTAGACCCCTCTATTTATAGGAGGAAAAATAACTTAGCCTCAAAGTAAAACTCTCTACAAGATAGACATTCACTCTAATTAGAATTCTATTCTTAATATTAATATATTTTTTTTATATTTATACACCAAACAAATATTTACCAAAATAATATTTTCGTGAAAAAAATTTCTCCGTGGAGGAAACGACAAATTACAGTACCCTTTCAATAGGAGTGGCGGGTTGTAGCAAGTTGTAATCGCATAAGTGAAGCCCTCTTACTACGTTCGATTGGAGATCACAATTTCACTATTAGGGCTACGGATAAGAATGGACTTTGGGGCTAACTCAACCCCAAAAGCTAGCTTATAAGGTGAGGATTTCCCAAGCCATATAAGGAGATCAAGGACCTCAAATCCCTCTGATGTGGGACAACTCAACACCCCCCATTACGCCCTGGAGCGTGGACAACATAAATCGGGGCCCAACATCGGCAATAATAATTGGGGTGGGCCTGGCTCTGATACCATGATAAGAATGGACCTTGGGCCTAACTCAACCCCAAAAGCTAGCTTATGAGGTGAGGATTGCCCAAGTCATATAAGGAGACCAAGGACCTCAAATTTCTCCGATGTGGGACAACTCAACAGCTACTTTAATATTCAGTTAGCTCATTCAATTATTATGAAGACAAAACTTAGGAATATTTTTATTTTTGGCAATTTAATGGAAAGTAAGAAAATTCAACTGAGCAGCGTAGTCAAAGGCATTGCGGATGTCCTAATTTTTAGTCACAAAATTTGTCTATTTAACTCTAATAACAAATTCACATATTTTAACTTTTCCACTGCCAAAAGGATTTCAGACAATAATTATGTGTGGCAAACAATTTCCCCGTTTGAACAATCTTTGGTTACAACTGAAAAACTTCAATATTTGATGTTGAAGCTGAAAAAAAGTTGTATCCAATGCGAATTTCACGTAGATTTTTAAAATATAGTGAAAAAATAATTATTTTATTTAAAATACTGCTCACAATATTTTGAATTTTTGAATTTTCTATTTTAAATCTCAAATAATGTACGAACTTTTGAACAAGTACTTTAACTTGCAAATATTGCATGTCAAAAGTGTTCAGTTGATTGATAAGAATGTGTCACCAAGACTTAAATGTAAGTTTTACAAAGTGCTTGTTAGATCAACTACGTAGTATATGGGTGGGAATACTGACTAGTCAAGAACTCCGACGTCCAAAAGATGAAAATAGCGGAAATAAGGACATTGAGATGAACGTGTGAGTATACTATGAGAGATCAGATTAAGAACGAAGATATCACAGACATGGTGAGAGTGGTCTCCGTGCTGGACAAGATGCGGAAACTAAGGTTGAAATGGTTCGAACATATAAAGAGAAGAGGTCCAGATGCCCCAATGAGAAAGTGTGATAGGTTGGCTATGATAGATCCTAGGAAAGGTAGAGATAGGCCGAACAAGTATTTGCGAGAGATGAATATGTAGGGCGTGGCACATTTTAAATTTACTAAGGACATTATACAACTTGATAAGAGGGTGTAAATATCAAAGATTATTAATATATGAAGTTAGTAGATAGTCTAGCATTCCTTTTTTTCCACACCAGTAATATTGGTACGTTATCTCATATTTCTTATTCTTAGGTGTCGACCAATATTTTATTGTTTCTTTCGTTTCGGTTATTTTATTATTTTGTTGTTATTATTGTTTCTTTTATGACTTATTTTTCTTTGTCATAATTATTGCTTATGTGTTGTTAAAACCGAGAATATATTAAAAATAATTTTTCTATCTTTACGTAATAAGGGTGAGGTCAGCATATATAATATTTTTGTCAGATTTCATTACGTTAAATTACACTGTATATGTTATTAGTGATGTTGAAAGGGCTCAGTTGGATACTGGGAGATATTTGCACAAGTGAATCTGGTTAAGGAAGTTATATATTTTGTGGACAAAGCAATGAGAAAATTAGCTTTTTATTTGTGGTGGGGTCCCACGTGTTGATGGAAGATCAGAAAAAATAGGGAGAAAAATGATGAAGTGACCGGTTCGTGCCGATTTCCACCGCCCTCCCACAGACACCGTTTTGTTGGTTGACTTTTATGTTAACGCTTAAGTACAAAAAACCTGACATTTTAAAACCAATTTAAAAGTCCTTTGCCGAAAGTTAGTGATTACGTGGATATCTTAATCCCATGCCCTTCTCATCTGTTTCTCGCACCTATCATTATTCTCTTCGACTCAATTATATGTGTTCTTGTAACTACTTTCTTTGGTATATTTAAGGGCCCGTTTGTCCATAAAAAAAATTATTATTCTTTTTTAATAAATTTTACATATATATAAGAAAAATAGTGTTAGGCCATAAAAATTTTAAACTTTAGAAATTTTTTTTTAAAACTTTCACTTCAGATTATTCATAAAATTTAAAACATTTCAAAATTATATGCATATTCAAACACAACTCTAATTTTTAAATATTATTTTCACTTAAATTTTTTTTGAAGTTTTATAATTCTTATATCCAAACGCCAACTTAGAGATCACCTATCATATATAGTTATTGAAATATTCCATTTCAAAAATTCTTGAAAATAATTTCGTTTAAACTTCTCATTTCATTTGTAATGACAATTTCTTTTTAAGTAATACAAATAATATGACATGTTTGATATCATAAGTTTAAAAAGTTTTAATTTATTTTTTAAATCTCGTCCACAGTCCCTAGATTTACACAAATTTAAACGTATGGAGTATTTGTTTTTCAATCATATTTATATTGGAACCTTTTTGTTTGGTTCAAAAATTATCAATATACTTTGTAAGCTTAAAAACAATCAAAAATAAACGAAGGTAAATCGTAATCAAATATAATAAGACCTAGAGATGAAAATAACGACGTTGTTATAGTAGATCTGAAAGATAAAAAGACGGCATGAACTTGAGAGAAAGTATTCGTTAGAGATAGAGATAAAGAGAGAGTAAGAGAGAATCAGAGAGTTGTATTATTCGAGAATAACAATGATGCCTTTTACAATGTGAATGTCACATTTATATAGTAAGAGACCTTCCTCGAAATAATAAAAAACGTACAGAAGTAAGTAGCGTCTCTTAGCGAGGGCGCCGGGTTTTAGTCGACATACACTCACTGGGTGTACCCATCAGCATAAAGACGTTTAGGATCAAATTTGACCATATACAGTTAGTCCCTTTGTTCATTGGAGACGCATTCGGTAGGCGTCTCCAATGGACGGAGCTGAAAACCTCGTCTTTGGAGAATTTGATCTTATACTTGGGCGGTAACAGGAACGAGGTGAAATGTATGACGTTGTTGAGCCGTTGACGCGTAGTTTCTTTTTGGAATGATGTCATCGCCCACATACGTCATTATTACACTTATTCTCGAGGCGGTTCAAGAGGTGATGTGACGTTTTGGTTTCCCGCGCCCTTTTTGAATCATGTCTTTTCGATTTCCATACAACCTAACCCTATAAATAGGGGAAAGGTTCAATCTGATTCGTCTTTCAAACCTTTGAAAAATATTTTTTGATTTCCTTCTGTCTTTCTCTCTTGTAACCATTATTTCGTGTGAGACTCTTCCACTTCTTTGAAGTCGTATTTCTCGTCGTTAGTACCTTATTTCTTAAATAGAACAACATGGAAAAATGTCATCAAGGTAGTAAAACGACCAAGGACACCACCCCATCTAGGTTTCCACTCTCCTCTGGCGGCGAAGAGAAAGAAGTAGAAAAGATCCTCGTTCCCTTACGGTGGACAACGTGCTTCCAAAGGAAATGCACATTCGAAGAGATTTTCAAACGAAAAACCCAACTCTTCCCTGGGAGCTTAGTGAATTATTGCAGTCTCATTTAGACAATCTTCGAGCGACACACGCTGTTCCGGGCCATGTGAAAATGGCTCCAGCTGGAATGGATTATGTCGATGTGCATAGGCCTGGATACTGCACATTTTACGAGTATCCATTTTTGATCGGTTATAGTCTTCTGATTTACCCTCTAACGGAGAGCTCTACTGCTTTTTCAACGTATGTTCGGCTCAGCTCACTCCTTGCACCTTGAAGGTGTGCAGGCTTTTGACCACGTACCGGCCAAGGTTGAGTGCAAAGTCTCACTTCATCATCTTTTATAGTTATTCAGCACTAGTTACCTTAGGGGTACCATGTTGCAATTGAAGAGCCGTGGTATGAAAGGCCCAGCAGTTAAGTCTAACGACAAGACCAATCGTGGCTTCTGGCGCAGGTACTTTTACATCAAAACAGAGCACCCGGTGCCGAACCCTAATAGGTTCCCGAAAGGTGGAACTCAGAACGTAAGTACCTTTGTGTGTGGAATTCATGATTGTATGTTTTTTTGACCATTCGGCCACTGTGAAATTTCTTTTTTTTTTGTAGTGAGGGCTTCTCCACCCCAATTCATCAACAATATTAAATCATAGGTGGAAAGATAAATACCTTATGCGGAGGAGTGCCGTACCTGGGCCGCATTTCGTTAACAGTACGACCAATTAGGTAATTATTCGGCTTTGGTTTGAAAGCTCCCTTACGTTTTGTCACCTGACTTATTCGTGTTGGCAGGCCGGAGTGCCCCAAAAAAGAAGAAGGTCGTTGTTACCTCGCCTAGGGCAAATACTAATTCTGATGGTGAATACATACCATGCAGCTCGTTCAGTGACATCGTTCCCGTGGTTCCTCAGCAGGAGGTTGCGCATGTGGCGGCATCCACAAGTGAAGCAACTCCTTCGGTACTATCCCTGCAGCCTGTGGAGGAGACTTCGGAAGGTGAGGAGCCGCCAGAGAGAAAGAGACGGCGGTTGATAATGGGTAAGGGGATAGCAACTGAAGATAAGAGGGTCAGTGAGCCTCGTCAAGAGCCAAGGCCAATTTTCATGGTCGATGTTATCCGTATGGGAGGTCGGCTCCTCAAAGGATAGCTACCACCGATGCCAGCCCAGCCCGTGTTCCGGAGGGCGGTTCATCAGCCGCTATTGGATAAGTGGGCGATGATGCTGAGAGGGCGGGCCCTGAGGCTGCCCCTGGAGATATAGATAAGGTAACGAGGGATCCAGCCCACGTGGGGATGACGGCGGGTAGGTCCAACCACCGAATCATGATCCCAGGAGGGTATAATTTGCTAGAGAACAGCGAGCAGGCCACAGCGGATATGACCCTATTATGTGCGGTTGCTGAAGGGTGTTAGTGACAGGGATCTATCTCGGAGGGGCGTTGGCACAGCCTTGCATGTAGCTTTTAGTTTTTCTTTGTGGGACATGGAGACGACTTTGATGCGTATTTTGACTTGTCTTTCCTCTTTTTCCTTTCCTTTTTAGACTCTCATTTTGGAGGTGGAGAGGAGGCAGCATGCGCAAAAGAAGGCGACCACCTTCAACAAAATGGCAAAGAAGTACCAATGGTGCCATGCAAAGAATCAGGCATTGGCGGATATGCTTAAATAGGACCCAGAGTTTTGGGTGTTCCGTGAGGGCCTTAAACAATCAGAGAATCAACTAAAACGGAGGTTGGCCGAGTTGGAGGAGGTCGATGAGCAGCTGATGGCCGCTTTGGCTTGGAACATTAAGCTGGAGACTCTTCTTCAGTCGAAGGAAGAGGAGTTTGAGATTATTCATAGGGTAGCGGTGGAGGTGGCTAAATTGCATACCAGGTTCGCAGCCTTGACCGTCGAACTCAATGCCAGGGCGGCTGAGATTGAAGTCCTCAAGCTGACTGCTCCGCCAAGGTTTGATGATGATGCACATCGTGAGATGCATGAGATGTGGGTATGCGGCGAGTCTAGATTAGTTGTACTCAAGGAGTACTTTTCAGCGGGTCGAGCCACTTAGGTAGAGGTTCAGGATCAACAGCGTGTAGCCCTTGTTGCCCGTGAAACTTGTGGATATAGCTCTAACTCCCCAAATCGGGTGGGCCATAAATCTGAATACGTCAACCATCTAGAATCCTGCTCTTGGATCTCTAACAGTTACCAACTCGGGGGTGGCGACGAACAAGATGGCAGCCAGGCGGGGAACAATGAGCAGAACGATGGTCGCACAGGGGGTGATGACCGAAGTGGCGAAGCCCCTTAAGACTTATGTATATTTTGTTTTCTTTTTGGAATGTAAATGAGACCTTTTACAAGGTTGGATGTACATGTATTTTTTGATGATAATCAAACATAGCTTCTTGTTGCTGTTATTCTTCTTTTGCTCCTTTGTTTTTCGGTGCCTCGTCTTTGTAGAGCGGGTGCTTGTTTACTTGTACGAATTTCATTGTGTTTCTGATTGTTGTCTACGTGTTTTCTGCCGTAGTTAAACTAGGTCGTTGGTTAGTGGGGAATGATCGAACTAGGTTGATGCTTTAATATCGATGGCCTTATCCTAATACGTAATTTCAACTTTTATTGGATTGTTTGTTTGTCGTAGTCGAGCTAGGTCAATGATTGAAGATAATGGCCTTAACTAATGATAACGTCGATGGCCCTAGCCATATAATTTTGATGGCTTTAGCCATATCGTGTCGATGGCCTTGTCCATATGTGTGACTTTGACTGTCGTCGAATCACTTGCTTGCCGTAGTCGAACTGGGCCGACGATTGACGGTGATGGCCTTGGCCATAATAAAGTCGATGGCCTTAGCCGTATCGTGTCGATGTCCTTAGCCACATAGCGTCGATGGCCTTAGCTATATATGTGACTTTGACTGTCGTCGAATCAGTTGATTGCCATAGTCAAATTGGATTGACGATTGACAGCGATGGGCTTGGCCAGAATAAAGTCGATGGCCTTATCCGTTTATACATTAGAGATTGTGGCCTTAGCCATTTTTACATTGGAGATCGTGGCCTTAGCCATTTACGCATTAAAGATGGCCTTAGCCATTTTACACATTGAAGATACCTTAGCCATTTACACATTGGAGATTGTGGCCTTAGCCATTTACGCATTGGAGATGAGCTTAGCCATTTTACACATTGGAGATAGCCTTAGACATTTACACATTGGATATGGCCTTAGCAATTTACACATTGGAGATTATGCTAGTCCAGTACCTTTATCATGCCGGCGTGGAGAGAGTATGGAGAGGATGATATGATGAACTTGTTTTGCAAATATCACCATGTGTCCCCCTCTACCTCCTCGTTAAAAACCTCCCTGAGAAAACCCAGTTGGGACAAAACTCGAGTAAGGGAAAAAGAGCACGACTCGGGAAACGCCTTTCAGAAATGGAAATACTTGAGGTGGGCGACGTTTCAATTATTTTGGAGCATTTTTTCTTCCATTGTTTCCAATTGGAATGCTCATTTACTTGTTGGTGCTGTGATTTTGTAGGGTCTGTCTCATTTAGTGCCTATTTTTTCTTCGCTTGGGTCTTTTAATGCCAGTGATTTGGCTTTGAGGACATAATCTCCCTCTTTGAGTGGTCTTATCTTGGCTCTCTAGTTGTTGTACCTATCAACCTATTGTTTTTGAGCCACCATTCTTATGTGGGTAATTTCTCTTCTTTCCTCGGCCTCATCGAGGTCTTGGAGTCTGTTTATGTCATTCTCTGCTCCGCTGGTGTGTGAATACCTCAAGCTTGGTTCGCCAACTTTGACTGGTATGACCGCGTCCATTCCGTAGACCAGTGAGTACGGAGTTTCTCCTATGCTGGATTTGGGTGTGGTTTAGTGAGCCCACAACACTTCTGGTAGTAGCTCGGGCAATACCCTTTTGACTTCCTCAAGTTTCTTCTTCAATATGTTTAGTATTGTTTTGTTGCAAGACTCTGCTTGGCCGTTGGCGGCAGGGTGATATGGTGTGGAGAGTATTCACTTAATATGCCATTTTCAAAGAACTCTGTCATCTTCTGGTCGATGAACTGTCGTCCGTTGTCGCAGTTGATTTCCTTGGGGATGCCGAAACGACATATGATATTTTTCCATATGAAGGCTATGACTTCATTTTCGTGTATTTGGGCGTATGCACCTGCTTCCACCCACTTGGAGAAATAGTCAGTTAAAACTAATAGAAATCTTACCTTCCCTTGTCCCGCTGGTAGGGGATCGATTATGTCCATTACCCATTTGATAAAAGGCCATAGGGAGGTGACTGAGTGGAGGGGTTCTCCTACTTGGTGTATCATGGGGGCATATTTTTGGCATTGTTCGCATCGGCGAACGTATTCTGCTGCCTCTTTCTTCATAGTGGGCCAGTAATAATCGGCCTGTATGATGCAGCGCATGAGGGCGCAATTACCTGTGTTGGCGCTGCAGTGACCCTTGTGTGCCTCTTCGAGCACTAGCCTCATTTGGTACGTCCCTAGGCACTTGGCCAGGGGTCCGCCAAACGTCCTTTTATAGAGGTCATGCTTTATAAGGCAATACCATACAGCTTATACACTGAGCTTCTTTGCTTCTTTTTCTGTTGAGTGACAGTCTCCCATCCTGCAGATAGGATACAAATTGGTTGCGCCAGTCCTAAGTCAAATTTAAAGAGAATACCTTAGTGTGATCGATGGCTGAATGGAGGAGGGTGACCATGCTTTCTTTGTTGATGTTTTTAGTAGTTGCTGCTAATTTTGACCGTCTGCTTCAATGTTCTGTGCCCTCAGGATTTGTTCGAAATGGCATTTGCCGAACTTAGTCATTAATCGGCGGATTCCCGATTGGTATTTTTGTAATCTCTACTTCTTGACTTGGTAAGTCCCAGTTACTTGGTTCACTACAAGTTGGGAGTCGCAATGGAGAATGAGTCGTCGAGCCCCATATTTGATGGCTAGTTTTATGCCTCGTACTCGGCCTCGTTGTTAGTCATTTCAGGCATCGTATGGACTGGCAAATTATTTCGCCTGTGGGGACCTCGAGGATGAGTCCCAGTTCTAATCACAAGGTATTAGCGGCGGCATAAGTTTAGAGAGTCCATAGGTTGGTATTGGAGGAGGCACGATGTGCCTCCAATTCTACCTCTAGCAGTATCTCTTTGCTGAATTCGGCTACAAAGTTGACAAGTACTTGCAACTTGATGGAGGTTCTTGGGTGATATGATATGTTGTGCTCACTAAGGTCAATAGCATATCTGGCGAGCCTGCCTGATAACTCAGGCTTGTATAGGATGCTTCTCAATGGGAAGGCCTTTACTACTTTTATGGGGTGGCATTGAAAATAGGGCTGGAGCTTTCGTGAAGCTACAACCAACGCCAGAGCTAACTTCTCAAGGTGTGGATACCGTGTTTTGGCATCCACTAAGTTTTTCCTAATATAGTAAATAGTAGATTGCGTATCTTCATTTTTGCGAACTAAGACTGCACTGATGGCAACCTCGGATACGGCCAGATACATCATTAGGGGATTTCCTAGGCTCGCTTTCACCAGCAGTTATGGCGAAGCTAGGTATGATTTTAAATTTCTCAAGACTTCGACGCATTCCTCGTTCCACTGTAACCCGTGGTCTTTTCTCAAGACATTGAAAAACTTATGGCACCTAACGGAGGATCGTGAGATGAACCTGGATAGGGCGGCTATTCGCCCCGCCATCTTTTGTACCTGTTTTTTGCTGTTCAATATATCAGGTATTGCATCTATCGCCTTGATCTGATCTGGGTTGACCTTGATGCCTCATTGTGATACGAGAAATCCTAAGAATTTTCCTGAGGCCGTGCTGAAGGGGCATTTTCGGGGATCAGCTTCATCCCGTACCTTCTCAATATTTCGAAGGCTACCTTCAGATGGTCGATATAGTCTTCTTTCTTTGTCGACTTCACTAGAATATCATCGATATATACTTCCATGGTCTTATCGAGCTATTCTTTGAACATTTTGGTGACCATTCTTTGGTACGTAGCTCCTGCGTTTTTGAGCCCGAAGGGCATTACCTTGTAGCAATATGTCCCTTGTGGGTGATGAAAGTCGTCTTCTCCTGGTATTCTTCGGACATCATGATTTGATTGTAGCCGGAGTAGGCATCTAAGAAACTCAACAGTTCATGCCCTACGGTGGCGTCGATTAGTTGGTCGATGTGGGGTAGCGGGAATGAATCTTTTGGACATGCCTTGTTTAGGTGAGTTAAGTCCACACACATTCTCCACTTCGCATTTTTCTTTTTGACCATGACGATATTGGTGACCCATTGGGGGTACTTAAATTCTCTGATGGATCTGTTGGCCAGTAACTTATCTACCTCTTCACTGACTGCTTCATTGATAGTGGTATTGAATTTCCTTCTCATCTTCCGCACAGTCAGATGTAATGGATCGACATTCAGCCTGTGGGTGGCGATGTCTTGCGGGATTCCCGAGGTTGTGCCCGATGTTGTGCCCGATGTTGGCTTTCCTAGTAAGGTCGGTGTTGTCCTATTGGAGTGGGTCAAGATCTTCGACTGTCGCTTTACAGGCCTCCACGACATCGGTGTCTTTGATGGCGTCTGTTGTCGGGTCGACCTTGGTCCCCGACATAGCTCATTGATATGCCTCTGCACTCGTCCCCTTTAGCTATTTGGTGTGGGCGCAATCTTGAGCTATTTTGCAGCATTCTTGTACGGTGCGCAGCTTGCCTCGAATGTTGAATATTCCCCATGGGGTAGGGAATTTGATCACTTGGTAAAAGCGTGAAGGGACCGCTCGCATGGCGTGTATCCATGGGCGTCCTATGATGGCATGAGAGTTGTTTCTAGCGTGACTACTCCGGCTTAAACGGGCAATGATATTTCTCCGGAGGTCCATTCCACTGGATTAAAACTAGTTAGTGTTATGCAACGTGGTATTATCTTATCCTTGAGTCCCATTTGTACGAGGACCCTCGGATAGATAATATAGGTGCCAGTTCCGTAATCAACCATGATTCTTTTAACATCCGTATCTGCGATACGTTAAGTGATAACGAAAGTATCATAATGAGGGAAATACAAATCATCGGCATCGGAATTATCAAAGGTGATACTATTTTTCAAAGTCGTCATACCGTTCATGGGCGATGGTTCGCTTTAGTTTGTGTCGTGGTGGTGAACTTGACGTGATTCATTGTGAAGTCATCGCCGCCTTCGACGATCATGTTTATTGTGAGGGTGGCTTCAGCGGCCCATGGGTTGTTCCCGCCCACGTGCAAAGTTGGTTTTCCCTTTGTCACTGAGTAGTTCCCTCAGGTATCCCTGGTTCAGCATACCGACCACCTCTTGCCATAGGCCTATGCAGTCTTCTATTTTGTGTCCTCGTTTCTGATGGAACTCACATAGGACTATTGATTTCCTTGTGGTACGGTCTGATTTTATCTTCGTCGGCCACTGCACCTTGGTATCCAATTTCACCCGTGCGTACACTATTTCTGAAGGAGACACACAAAAGTTATGGGCATATAATAAAAAAGGCATACCTCTTTCGTTTCGGAGTGGAGCGACATGTCGCAGTAGTGTAACCATGTGATTTCCCCCCGCCGTCCCTTGTTGCGTCGATGCGTCCTGATTTCTGGGTGTATTGTCGTTAACTATTGGGTCAGCCTGTTGAGGTCATCCTCTTCCACTCGTACCTCAGCGCAGTAGACATTATGGATTTCATCGCATGTGGTAGGGGGATACTTCAGGATACAGCTCAGTAGCTTCTTAGTCGCCCTCGAACCGTCTCTGTTTAGCCCATTCTGGAAAGCGGCGACCGCCATGCCTTCTGACACTTATGGCAGGATCATCCTTACCATATTAAACCTGTCTAGGAAGTTCCTGAGTCCCTCTCCTGCGGCTTGCCTGATGGCGAAGATGTCATTGACCCTTGCTTCCGCTTTATTTGCTCCGGCATGGGTGGTAGTGAACTTGTCCGTCGCTTTCTCGAACGTAAAGATATTCTTAGCTGGTAGCTGAGAGTACTATGTCAGGGGCCCTCCTGATAGCATCTCACCAAACTTCTTTAGCACCATGGATGGTACCTGTTCCTTTGAAAGGTCGTTGCCCTTCAAAGCAGTGACATAGTGGATCAAATGATCCTCGGGATCTGTGGTTCTGTCATATACCCTTAGGTAGGGTGGCATCTTGAAGGTTTTTGGGATAGAGTGAGGGGCAGCTTCTTCAGTGTATGATTGTTCAATGAACCTTCCCACGTCGCATTTTGGTAACAACTTGGGAACACCGGGAATCTTGTCTACCCTCTCCTGATGTTCTTTCATTTGGTCGCGAAGTGCCTTGTTTTCATTTTCCATTTCTCCCATCTTCTTAAGGATGGTTGTGAGTGTGCCATCATTGGTTTGTACATCGATGGGCCTGTTATTTTCTCGTACAACTTCATGTTCACCTATTGCAGTGGTGATGCCTGTCGTTGATGTGCACCTATCGTTAGTGTGCGGTGAATTCTCGATTAAGCCTCCCAGAGTACTTGTAAGCCACTCTACCTATAGCTGCTTGACTACTGGGGGTGTTTCCTTAGTCACAGATGTTGAAGCTCCTTGTACATGCAAGATCGTCAGATCTTCCGATGGGGAGGGTGAGATTCCTCCATCGGCTGCGATACTAGGTGTTGTGTTCAAAATGCCCTCCTCATCGGCCTCATTGAGAGGACCTATGAGATTGGCTGTAAAATCCACTATTGCTTTCATTCTTGTGTTATTTTCGGCCATCTTTTATTTTGTGTGGTGTAGAGAATGGTAGTTGTTGTTCTCTAGGTGCAAACTATGATTTTGATTCTCGAAATCCCCACGGACGGCGCCAATTTTTTTGGCTCGAAATTTATCAATATACTTTGTAAGCTTAAAAACAATCAAAAGTAAAACGAAGATAAATTTTAATCAAATATAAAAAGACCTAGAGATGAAAAGAACGACATTGTTATAGTACTGTTATAGTATATCTGAAAGATAAAAAGACAGTATGAACTTGAGAGAAAGTATTCGTCAGAGATAGAGATAGAGAGAGAGAGTAAGAGAGAATCAGAGAGTTGTATTATTCGAGAATAAATGATGCCTTTTACAATGTGAAGGTCTCCTTTATATAGTAAGAGACCTTCCTCGAAATATCAAAAAAGTACAGAAGTAAGTAGCGTCTTCTTAGCGAGGGCGCCAGATTTTAGACGACGTCGCATATGTCCCCACGCCCAAGTCATACCCTTGCTTTAGTCGACGTACATTCACTGAGCATACCCATCAGCATAGAGACGTTTAGAATCAAATTTGACCCTATACACTTTTCTTTCATAACTGAGATTAATGCTAAAAGTGGAAAAATAAGATTTGAATTCACACTTAGTGCGTGGAATAATCTTATTGATGCCATTAGACTATAAACCTTGGTAGTAATAGTTTTTTCTTTTTTCTGTCTTCTTCTTTTTTTGTGTATAGTTTTTTACCCATGCCGTGAACATCCTTAATAGGGAGGCCTATCTAAATTACCATTTAACTAAAAGAACGCAACATCAGAGGTTCTTATAGTGAAAATACAATGAACATAGACCTAGGAATTCGAAAATGATACCTCCTCCGTCTAGATTTGTGTGGTATTATTTCGTTTTAGTCAGTTCCAAGAAGAATATTATATGGAATAAAATTTGGCTCGTAATGCCCCCACACGGAGTGGGCACTTCCCTTATGATAAGGACGACCCAAGTAAGGGCACGACCCAAGTTGCTAAAGAAGAAGCGACATCGTTTAGTGCCTAACCTTTTTACTGAGTGAAAACCATCAAATTTTGTATTTCGAGGAAGGTCTCTTACTATATAAAGGAGACCTTCACATTGTAATAGTCATCATGATTATTCTCAGATAATACAACTTTTCTCTCTATCTCTAAGCTAAGTTCCATTTTTCTTCACACTATCAGATCTACAATAATCTTAAAACAATAATCATTTCTGAGGGCTCATTATATTTGATTACAATTTTACCCTTATATATTTTTGATTGTTTTTAAGCTCATAAAGTACGAGCATAATTTTTTAGCTAAACAGTTTGGCGCCGTCTTTGGGGATTTCGAAATCAAAACCATTATTTGCACCAAGAACCACCGAAAACCTTTCTCTACAACACACAAACGGAAAATGGCTGACAATAATGCAAGAATGAAAGCGATAGCAGATGTTGCAACCAATCTCATAGGTCCTCTCAACGAAGCCGGTGAAGAGGGGGTTTCGATTGCAACCCCTAGCACCACCACAAGCGGAGACATTCCACCTCCACCGCCCAAAGATCTAATGATCTTTCGGGAAAAAGGCATTTCTACATCTGCAACTGAAGAAGCACCCCTAGAGGTCAGGAAACTACTAGAAGAGTGGTTAACGAGTACTCAAAGTGTCTTAGTTAAAAAGTCACCCCAAAACAACTTCATATGCATGACAACAACAGACCTTGTGTAATCGAAGGTGAACCCGAGATCGTACGAGCAAATAATGCGTTCATCGATACTCGGGCCAAAGGTGGCATGATCACAGCCATCCTCAAACAGATGGAGGAAATCGAAAACGAAAACAAGTCACTTCGTGACCAGATGAAGGAACAACAAGAGAGGGTGGACAAGATCCCTGGTGCTCGCAAGCTGCTGTCAAAGCGTGATGCGGGGAGGTTTGTTGAACAACCCTGCACGGAAGAGGCTGCACCATACTCCATCCCAATAACCTTCAAATGCCTCCTTATTAAGAGTGTACGACGGACAGATCCCGAGGACCACCTGATCTACTACATCACTGCTATAAAAGGTAACAACCTATCAAAAGAACAGGTACCGTCTGTGCTGGTGAAGAAGTTCGGGAAAACACTGACAGGAGGAGCACTAACCTGATATTCCCAGCTACCGGCCAAAATCATTTCTACGTTCGAGGAGATGGCGGACAAGTTTTTCACCGCCCATGTAGGAGCAAAGAAAGCATAAGCCAGGGTTAACTACATCTTCGCTGTTCGGTAAACCGCAGGAGAAGGACCTAGGGACTTCCTAACCAGGTTTAACAAAGTAAGGATGAGCCTACCAAACATGTTGGAAGTCATGGCGGTCACTGCTTTCTAGAACGGGTTAAGCAGGGACGGCTCTAAGGCAACCAAAAAACTACTAAGTCATCTCATGAAGTACCCGCCCACCACGTGGGAAGATATTCACAACGCCTACTGCGGTGAGGTACATGCAGATAAAGACCTCAATGGGCCGACCCAACGTTTATCAACAATACACCCAGAAATCAGGAGGGACCGACGCAATAGAGGACGACGGGAACAGGTCCCACGTCCCAATAGGGAGAGACACAAACCTTACATCAGATCCTCTCACCCACCACCACCCAGGCATGCGGACGCACTACAACGACATATCGCTCCACTACGAAATGAAGAGGTATGCCTCCTTTATTATCTACCCATAACTTTTGTGTGTCCACTTCAGAGTTAGTGTACGCACTTGAAAATCCAGGCAACAAGGTGCAATGGCTGGCAAAGATGAAGTCGGACCCCGTTACCAGAAAATCAAACGCCTTGTGTGAGTTCCACCAAGAGAGAGGGCACAAAACCGACGATTGTATAGGCCTACAGCAAGAGGTGGTCAGGATGTTTAACCAAGGGTTCCTGAGAGAGCTGCTCAGTGAGATAGGAAAAATCAACTTTGCACGTGGATGGGAGCAGCCCCACGGGCCACCAAAGCCGCCTTCACCAACACGCACAATCAACATAATCATCAAAAATGGAGACAACTCAATGATCAATCACGTCAATTTCACCACTGCACACAAGCTTAAGTGAACTATCACCCACGAACGGTATGACGACTTCAAAGATAGTATCACCTTCGATAAGTCCGATGCCGACGGTTTGTCTTTCCCTCGTTACGATGCTTTACTTATCACTATACATATCGCTGATATGGATGTTAAAAGAATTATGGTCGATGACAGTACCGGCGCATGTATTATCCACTCGAGGGTCCTCGTACTAATGGGACTCGAGGGTAAGATAATACCGCGCTGCATAACACTAACCGGTTTTAATAATGCAGTAGAACGAACCTCCGGTGAGATATCTCTACCCGTCCTAGCAGGGGGGTCATGCTGGAAACAACTTTCCACGTGATGAACTAGGAAATGGCATACAACGCCATCATCGGACGCCCGTGGATACACGCCATGAGAGCGGTCCCGTCGAGTTTCTATCAAATAATTAAATTTCCCACCCCGTGGGGAGTATTCAGCATTCGAGGTGAGCCTCTCACCGCTCAGGAATTCTATAAATAGCTCAAGACTACGCCCACACCAAACAACTTAAAGGGGCGAGCGCAGATGCATAGCAATCACCTATGTCGGGGACTAAGGTCTACCCAAGAGAGCAGGCCATTAAAGACCCTGATGTGATGGAAGCCTGCAATGCTACGGTCGAATACCTCAACCCAGTCCAACTAAACAATGACGACCCTTCAAGGAAAGCTTACATCAGGCACGACCTCTCAAATCCAAGTAAGTATCATGAGTTTTCATCTAACCATGCAGACCTATTTGATTTTTCCCATTCAGTTATGCGAGGGATCCCGCAAGAAATCGCTACTCACAAGTTTAACGTCGACCCATTACACCCGCCCGTGCGGCAAATGAGAAGAAAATTAATGACGCTATCAACGAAACGGTCAGGGAGGAAGTGGACAAACTTCTGGCTAACAGCTCCATCAGGGAATCAAAGTACCCTCAATGGGTCGCTAATGTCATCATGGTTAAGAAGAAAAATGAGAAGTGGAGAATGTGTGTATACTTCACCGACTTGAACAAGGCGTACCAAAAGACTCCTTCCCACTGCCCCACATCGACCAGGTGATAGACACGACCGAAGGGCATGAGCTGCTAAGTTTCCTAGATGCATACTCTGGCTACAACCAAATCATGATGGCCGAGGAGGACCACGAAAAAACAACTTTCATCACCCACCAGGGGACATATTGCTACAAGGTAATGCAATTCGGGCTTAATAATGCAGGAGCCACATACTAAAGGCTAGTCACCAGAATGTTCAAAGAGCAACTCGGTAAGACCATGGAAGTTTATATCAACAATTTTCTTGTAAAATCGGCAAAGAAAGAAGACTATATCGACCACCTAAAAGAGGCATTCGAGATACTAAGGAGGTTCGGGATGAAGTTGAACCTCAAGAAATGCGCTATCGGTGTAGCCTCAGGAAAATTCTTAGGATTTCTTGTATCGCAATGAGGCATCGAGGTCAACCTATACTAGATCAAGGCGATAGACGCAATACTTGAGATGCTGAGTAGCAAGAAATAGGTATAGAAGCTGACATGGTGCATAGGCGCCCTATCTAGATTCATCTCGGTCATCCGATAAGTGCCACAAATTTTTCAACGTGCTAAAAAAAGAACAAGGGCAATAGTGGAATGAGGAATGCGTCGAAGCCATGAGAAAGCTGAAAATGTACTTGTCTTCTCAACCCTTGTTGGTCAAAGCAAGCCCAGGCGAGCCCCTGCTGGTGTACCTGGTAATGTCTAAGGTCGCGATTAGCGCCGTCCTGGTTCGCGAAGGAAAAGGTACACAATCCCCTATCTATTACATTAGCAAAACCTTAGTGGATGCCGAAACTCGGTACCCACGCCTTGATAGATTGGCACTGGCACTAGTAGTAGCATCACGAAAGCTACGGCCCTATTTTCAGTGCCACCCCATAAAAGTGGTAACGACCTTCCCATTAAGGAGCATCTTACACAAGCCCGAAGTATCGGTCCGGCTCGCAAGATGCCCCATTGAGATCAGCGAGCACGACATCTCGTATCTTCCAAGAACTACCATCAAGTCTCAAGTCCAGGCCGATTTTACAGCCAACTTTAGTGCAGAAATCCTTCCAAACATAGAACTTGAGGACCAAACATGCCTCCACCAATAACGACCTATGGTTCCTCTACGCTGATGGCACCGCCAATGCATCAGGGTCAGGACTAGGACTTGTCCTCGAGGTCCCCACGGGTGAAATAATTTGCCAGTCCATATGATGCCCTGAAATGACTAACAACGAGGCCGAGTATGAGGTCGTTATTGCACGCATGAAACTGGCCATCAAATATGGGGTTCGCCGACTCATCCTTAACTGCGATTCCCAACTCGTAGTAAACCAAGTGACTTGGACTTACCAGATCAAAGAACAAAGATTGCAAAAATACCTGTTGGAAATTCGCAGGTTAGTGGCTGACTTCGACGAATGCCTCTTCGAACAGATCCCAAGGGCATGAAATATCGAGGCAGACGGTCTAGCGAAGCTGGCTACGTCCACCAAAAACTTAAACAAAGAGAGCGTGGTCACCCACCTCCACTCCTCCATAGATCACACCGAGGTATTCTCTTTAAATTTGACTTGGGACTGGCGCAACCAGTTTGTATCCTATCTGCAGGACGGAATGCTGCCACCCGACACAAAGATGGCAAAGAAACTCCGCACGCAAGCTCTTAGTATTGCTTAATAAACAATTACCTCTACAAAAGAACGTTTGGCGTACCCTTGTCCAAGTGCCTAGGGCCGCACCATACGAGGCCGGTACTCGAAGAAGTGCACGAGGGCCACTGCGGTGCCCATACAAGTAACTGTACCCTCGTGCAATGCATCATATAGGTCGACTACTACAGGCCCACAATGAAAAAGGAGATAGCAGAATACATTCGCCGATGCGAACAATGCCAAAAATATGCCCCCATGATACACCAACCAGGATAGCCCCTCCATTCAGTCACCTCCCCATGGCCTTTCATCAAATGAGGAATGGATATAGTCGGCCCCCTACCCGCAGGATGGGGAAAGGTACAATTTTTATTAGTTTTAACTGACTATTTCTCTAAGTGGGTAGAAGCAGGTGTGTATGCACAAATACGCGAACAGGAGGTGACCGCCTTCATATGGAAAAATATTATATGACACTTTGGAATCCCTAAAGAAATCAGTTGTGACAACAGACGACAGTTCATCGGTCAAAAAACTATCAAATTCTTCAGAAAATGGCGCATCAAGAGGATACTTTCCACACCATATCACCCCGCCGCTAATGGCCGAGCAAAATCCTCCAACAAAACAATATCAAACATACTACATAAGAAGCTCGAGAACGCTAAAGGGCTATGGTCCGAGCTCCTACTCGAAGTGATGTGGGCACACAGGACCACACCCAAATCCAGCACGAGGGAAACACCGTACTTGCTGGTCTACGAAACCGATGCGGTCTTACCCGTCGAGGTCGGCACACCAGTGGAATAGAAAACGACACAAATAGGCTCCAATAGCTCGACGAAGTTATGGAAAGGAGAGAAATGGCCCATATCAGAATGGTGTCCCAAAAACAACTAGTCGAAAGATGCTACAACAAGAGGGCCAAAATAAGATCACTCAAAGTGGGAGACTATGTCCTCAAAGCCAAGACATTGGCATCCAAAGACCCAAGTGAAGGAAAATTGGGCACCAACTGGGAAGGACCCTGACCCTACAAATAGCAGTAATAGCCAGCAAATGGGCATTCCAGTTGGAAACAATGGAAGGAAAATCACTCCAAAACAACTGGAACGTTGCCCACCTCAAGTATTTCCACTTTTGAAAGGCGTCTCCAGAGTTGTACTCTTTTTTCCCTTGCCCGAGTTTTGTCCCAAGTGGGTTTTCTCGGGGAGGTTATTAACAAGGCGGCAAAGGACCTCCAGGCTGATATGATAAAGGGATTGGACTAGCTTGATCTCTAACGTATGAAACGCTACGGCCCTCTCCAATGTATGAAAGTCTACGACCATCTCCAATGAATGAAAGGCTACGGCCATCTCCAATGTATGAAAGGCCACGACAATCTCCAATGTATGAAAGGCTACGACCATCTCCAATGTATGAAAGGCTACGGCCATCTCCAATGTATTAATGGCTAAGGCCATCACCACCAACACTCGACCTAGTTCGACTAAGGCAAACAATGATTCCATGACAGTCGAAGTCTACCATATGGCTAAGGCCATCAATTCTATTATGGCTAAGGCCATCGCCGCCAACGGTCGACCTAGATTCGACCACTATAATTAAACGACTCGACGACAGTCGAAGTCGCCTACATGTCTAAGGCCATCAATTCTATCATGGCTAAGGCCATCGATTCTATTATGGCTAAGGCCATCAATTCTATTATGGCTAAGGCCATCTCCGCCAAACGGTCAACCTAGATTCGACTACGGTAAGTAAACGACTCGACGACAGTCGAAGTCGCCTACATGGATAAGGCCATCAAGTCTATCATGGCTAAGGTCATCGATTCTATTATGGATAAGGCTATCAATTCTATTATAGCTAAGGCCATCGCCGCCAAACGGTCGACCTAAATTTGACTACAACAAGTAAATGACTCAACGACAATCGAAGTCACCTACATGGCTAAGGCCATCAATTCTATCATGGCTAAGGCCCATCGATTCTATTATGGCTAAGGCCATCAATTCTATTATGGTTGAGGCCATCGCTGCAAAACGGTGGATCTAGATTCGACTACGGTAAGTAAACGACTCGACGACAATCGAAGTCGCCTACATGACTAAGGCCATCAATTCTATCATGGCTAACGCCATCCATTCTATTATGGATAAGGCCATCAATTCAATTATGGCTAAGGCCATCTATGCCAAACAGTCGACCTAGATTCGACTACGTTAAGTAAACGACCAAACGACAGTTGAAGTCACCTACATGACTAAGGTCATCAATTCTATCATGATAAGCCATCGATTCTATTATGGCTAAGGCCATAGCCGCCAACGGTCGACCTAGATTCAACTACGGTAAGAAAACGACTCGACGACAATCGAAGTCGCCTTTATGGCTAGGGCCATCGACTCAATCATAACTAAGGTCGTTAATCTAAATCCAACTAGGTCCATCAACACCGATGGTCAATCCGGTTCGGCTACGATGAACGAGTCATTCGACGATACTCAAAGCTGCTCATGCCGACCAAGCATAATCTACGGTGAAAAGCGTGAAAACAACAACCAAAAATGCAATAAAAGCTCTAAGGAACAAAAGAAAAACAGCAATAGCAAAAAGTCATATTTCATTATCTCCAAAGGTATACATACATCTGGCCTTAGAAAAAGTCCCCATCTACACAAAAATATATAAATAAAAGTCTTAAGAGCCTTTATCGCTCCGCCCATCACGACTCACCTGGTCGCCGTCCGATTCGTTGCCATCTCTAGGCTGATAAGACTAAGAAATCCATGAACTGGAGCCCAAACGGTTGACGTCCTTAGAGTTACAGCCCTTTTACAAGGCGATTTGGAGCTATAACTGGCCGCTTCACTGGCAACACGGGATAAGTGTCGTTGCCTTTCGACTTTCGCCTCAGAAGCTAGACCTGCCACCAAAATCTCTTAAAAAGCGACCAACCTGGCATCATGATACACCCACATCTCATGCGCATCACGATGCACAGCATCTTGTGGGGAAGTTTACCTGAGAAATTCAACCTTGGCCGTCCTAGAATCAAGCTCAGTTGTAAGAGTCGTGACCTGGGTCCGCAGTTCCGCAGCCTCTGCCGCTACTCCACAGCTTATCTCCAATTCCTCATTTTTAGATTGGAAGAGGGTCTCCAGCCCGATGTTTTGAGCCAAAGCAGCCATCAGTTGCTCATAAATCTCCTCTAGCTCGGTCTCTCTCTTCTTCAAAAGAGCCTCTGATTCCTCAAGACCCTCACGGAACGTCTGGAACTGGGGGTCCTGCTTAAGTACGTCTGCCAACGCCTGATGCTTAGAACGACACTATTTATATTTCTTCGCTATTTTATTGAAGGTGGCTGCCTTCTTTTTTCACGCCACCTCCTCTACACCTCCAAGATGAGGGTCAGAAAAGAAGAGAAGAAACGCGTCAGTACATACTAAAGTAAACAAAAAAAAATTGAAACCTACCTACAAAACTACGCCGGCTATCCGCCTCAACAAATCCCTGTTGCTAATACTTCTCAGCGTCTCGTGCTCCGTAGCCGCACATAACATGGTCATGTCCATTGTAGCTTGCTCGCTGTCTTCTAACAAATTATACCCGCCAGGGATCACGATACGGTGAGTAGACCTGCCCTCCCTCATCTCCACGCAGACCGAGCCCCCCTCTGCGTCTCCAAGAGCGACTTCAGATCCCGTCCTCTCAATTTCCACGGCATCTCCCCTAACTGTTAAAGAAGACCCACCTCCTGGGGCACGGGCCGAGTGGATAGGGAGGCTGTTCCCCGAAGATCCAGTCTCCCTGAACGAATGGCCTCAGCCATAAAAATTGGCCTCGGTTCTCCGCGGGGCTCATTAGGCCTCGCGCCTTTAGTTGCAATTCCCTTGCCAGTAATCAGTTGCCGCCTCTTTCTCTCTGGCGACTCTTCTTCTTCAGAAGCCGCCTCCACTTGAGCAACTTCACATGCCGACACAGGAACGACCTAAGGCGTCGTTATTGATACGACCTCAGGTATCTCTACACAAGCAACCTCAGGCACCGCCTCAAATGTAGCCACCGGCGTAACCCCCTGGTGAAAGGTCGAAAGGGAGTTGTCTTTAGGCGAGCCCTCCAAAAATATATCTCCCTCATCGGAGTCAGACTCTACCCTAGGCGGGCCAGCGTCGGATTTCTTATTCTTCGCCTTTGTAGAAGCACCCTAACCTGCCAAACGAGAGTACATTGAATAAAAGGGTCTCCAAGCTAAAACAGAGTGAATGAGAAGAACAAAAAAAGTTGTTACCAGTTGGGCCGTACAATTTACGAAACTCAGCCAAGTGCGGCATTTTTCCGCATGAGGTATCATCCCTGCCACCCACAACCTAATGTCGTCAACGGGATGAGGCGAGAAAGCCAGCACTACAAATGGAAGGAAAGTAAGTTAGAATGATTGATCAATCAAAACAAGGCATCGGAAATTACATGCAGAGATAATTACATCCCGCGTTCCACGTCTCTGGAAACCCTTCGGGATGGGACCCTAGATGGCTCGTCCAAATGTAAAAGTATTCACGCCAGAAGTTGCGGTTAGCTTTGTCGTCATCCCTCACCACGAAGCTCTTCTTAGCATGGCTCCTCAATTGGAGCATGGTACCTCTCATATAGCTAGGGTTGAACATCTAAGCAGGTAGTGAACAAAAACGACGGTCCCGGCCTCGCCCGCAACCGTGGTAAGAATTCGACATACCTTTAGGGCATAAGGTGTAGATGAGCCAGGCACACATGATAAAAGCGACAAATCTCTTCCGCTAGAGGGGTTAAGATAAAAGCTATATCTAATCCTAAGTGCGTATTCATAGAACATACAGAACTCGGGCCTATGCAAATTGGCATAGTCTGTCCCGACCGGAGCCATTTTAACCTGGCCGGGGATATTATACGTAGTTCTGATGGCGTCTAGGTGAGATTGCAGTAACTGACTATGCTCCCAGGGATAACAGGGGCATGTCAAGTTGAAGTCTTTTCGAACACTCAGTTCATTCGGAAGAACATTATCCACCGTTAAAGGAATGAGGAGTTTCTCCACTTCTTCCCCTTCACCATCGGAAGAAGGCGGAGCCCTTGAAGGAGTGTTGTCCTTGGTCCTTTAGTTGTCTTGACAATGCTTCACCATGATATGATTTATAAGAAAAGGTGTTAACAACAAGAGATATGATCCTTAGAAATGGTAGTTCTCTAACGATGCAACGATTACCAGAAAGAAAGATGAAGAAAGAGACAAAGGGAAACTCTCTAAAGGTTTCAAAGGTGAATCCCATTGAACCACCCCTCTATTTATAGGAATAAGGTACGCGGAAATCGAAGAGGCTCAATTCTAAAATTGATGCGGGAAACTAAAACGTCACGTTATGCACTGAATATTCTCGGGAACAAGTATAATGATGACGCATGTGACCAGTGACGTCACTCTAGAAAAGGGGGTCGCATGTCAACGGCTCAACAAATATTATCCACGCTCATGCTCTTTGAAAGAGTACATCTCCAACAAACGGATGGACTAACTGTATAGGGTAAAATTTGGCTCGTAACTCCCCACGCCGAGTGGGCACGTCCCTTATGATTATTGCGACCCAAGTAAGGGCACGACCCAAGTTGGTAAAGAAGAAGAGACGTCGTTTAGTAACTAACCTTTTTACTAAATGGAAGCCACCAACTTTTGTACTTTTTGATTATTTCAAGGAAGGTCTCCTACTATATAAAGGAGACCTTCACAGTGAAATAGACATCATGATTATTCTCGGATAATACAACTTCTCTCTTTATCTCTATCTTTTCTTGGTTTTCAACCTATTGCGTCTCTCTTAAACTAAGTCTCATTTTTCTTCACACATTTAGATCTTTAACAATATTAAAACAATAATCATCTCTGATCGCTCATTATATTTGATTACGATTTACCCTTATATGTTTTCGATTATTTTTAAGCTTATAAAGTACGAGTATAATTTTTGAACTAAACAAATATCATCTTTCTTTTTTAGAAATATTTTATCTTTAGAATTCATTATTTATCCATAATGATAGATTTTCAACCACACAAATATATCTGCCAAAACCCAGTAATAAAAGTGGTGTGGGTTCAATGGTAAGGGGTTCTGGGTTCGTTAGAAAACACCCGAGTTCAAATCCCCCATAAACATTGTGTTATTAATATTTTTTACAATACTTTTAAAAAGCACACAGTAAAAGTCTTTTTCCTATCACTTTTTCCCGACAAAATTCCTCTCACAAAAAAATGATTTTAAAAAGCTCACAGTAAAAGACTTAGTCTTTATCTTTCTAATAAAGAAAATCCAAAGGTCTAAACAAAAGCCAAAACTCCTAAACAAAAAGTAAAAACCAAACACCTCTGCAAGTTCCAACTCCAAACAAGGAGGAAATCGAAAACCCCAAATCAAAAAAAAAACCTAGGGTTCTGCTCTGCTGATCTGCTTTGTGACCGTCGGTGTGAGTGTTGTTCTTTCCAAAAGTTCTAACTTAAAATCCTGAATCCTAGACAAGCCGACTGACAAGGTATATGGTCTATTGGTCCTACTTTCTTGTTTTTAATTTTTTAGTGAGACCAATTGTATTTGGGTACTACATATAGATAAATTTGTTATTATATTTTATATAATAAATGTGAAAAGCATCAAGCAAAAATGTTAGTTGTAACTGTTATTTTGGGCTCAAGCTCTGAGGCTAATGGTAGAAAACTATATGAACAGTAGTGGAGCGATAGTTAGAACCCACAAACTCAAACTCTTAGTTTCGTCTCTGAGTGTGCATAAGCTGGGGCAGGGTACTATTCAAAAGCAGTGGGAGAAACGGCACCATAAGTTCCGTCGACCCCTCAAGGATATGTATTTAATTTTTATTTATTTTAATATTTCGAGGAGCATCCCTTCTTTTTTGATTTAAATTTAGCTTTCATTGATATCAACAAAAATTACAATGAAGAGTTCATAGTAGTAGTATGGACTAACTACTACTTTACAGTTCAATACTATGCTAATACAAAAATTTACACCTAAGGCTAAGGGTAATGGTTAAGTTGTCGCAGTCCCGCTTGCCAACGCTTACAGTTTCTGCCACGAATATGAATGATCATTGCAACATCTCGGCAGAACTGGTTTACCTCTAATGGTTTCCCCTCAAATCTAATATAGTTTCTATTTCTCCAAATGAGTGCAACTATGGTCACAAAGGCAGTAGCAGCAATAGCCTTATGCCACACTTTACTTCTAGCTAGGCAGCATATCCATTGGACTTCAGCATCCCAACTACCAATTGTTCTGTTATAGCCCAGCCAACAGCAGATTCTATGCCACGGTCGATTAGTGACTGGACATTCAAAAAACAGATGAGCAAAGACCTCTACCTGTTGATCACAGAATACACATTTCTCATCCACATTCACTTCAATCTTCAGTAATTTGTCGACAGTAGGTACTCGACCTTGAGCAACAAGCCAAGCAGTGAATTTCTGTCGAGGCAGAACATTAGATGTCAATAGCAGATTCTTCCATTCCACCCTCGGATAGATAGGAAGCATAACATGGTATAGTTTCTGAATATGGAATTTGCCAAGCCTGCATAGTCCATCCAGTCTAAGCATGAGATCACCTTGCAATTGTTGCATATTCAGAAGAGGAATTCTGCTGTCTATTATATTTCTAACTACCTAAGATGCTGCCTTGGGAATGGGCATTGTAGCAATGCCACTGTTCTTAATATAATAGTAGTGTATCCACTTGATCCATAAACAATCCTTATTCCTAGCCAAATCCCACAGTAGCTTAGTGATAGCAGCCTTATTCCATACCTGCATGTCTATAATGTTGAGTCCTCCAGCAGTGATAGGTCTACAGATTCTTTCCCATGCTACCAGAGCTCTTCTAGATATTGGTTCACTTCCAGTCCAAAGATAAGATCTGCAGACAGCTTCTATATTAAGGGATCCTCCTCCTTCTTCGAGGAGGATCCCTTAATATATAAGGGGGATCCTAGCATTGTAAAAGAGGGGGAACAATCCATTATTATTGAACTTATTTCTCTCGCTGAATCTCTCTCTCTCTCTCTCTCTCTCCCTCTCTCTCTCTCTCCCTCTTTGAATCTCTCTCATATGATGAAATCATTATAAACGAAGTATTTCGAATATCCTAGGGTATGATTATCTTCGATTATGATTTACCCTTGATTTCTTTTGATTGATTTACTCGAAAATTGTTCGATAACTTTCGAGCGAAAAAATTTGGCGCTATTTGTAGGGATTTCGGCAATCGAAATTATAGTTCACGCCTAGGGTATCCAAAAAAATAACAAAATCACCTTCACCGCTCTTCACACTCCTTAGAAGCCAAATGATGGCAAAAAGAGAAGCAAGGATGAAGACAATAGCATACGTCGCCACCAACTCATAGGGCCTCTCAACGAGACCAGTAGAGAAAACATCACGAGCATAACACCCAGTAGTGCACCGGAAAGGCAGGTCTCACCCTCTTCACTTGAAAATCTAACAATTTTGCACGAGAAAAGGGCTTCTACATCTGCATCCAAAGAAACACCCCCAGTAGTCAAAAAGCTACTAGAGGAATGGTTGACAAACACTCTAAGTAGCTTTCTCGAAAACTCACCTCAAGGGAATATCACAGACTCGTCAGCGGCAGATATCACTATCACCACTCGTGAATCCGGTATTGTACGAACAAATAAAACTCATGTCAATATCAACGGTAGAGATGGTGCACTCGCAACCATCCTTAAGAAAATGGAAGAAATGGAGAACGAGAACAAAGCACTTTGTGATCAAATGAATGAGCACCAGGAAATAGTAGAAAATTCCTGGCGCCCCTAAGCTACTGCCGAAACACGACGTAGGAAGGTTCTTCGAGCAACCGTATAGTGAAGATGCTACTCCTCACCCAATTCAGAAAATTTTCCAAATGCCACCATACTTGAGAATATATGACGGGACTACGGATTCCGAGGATCATCTTATCCACTATGTGACCGTTGTAAGAGGCAATGATTTATTAAAAGAGCAAGTACCGTTTGTTCTACTAAAAAAGATCGGAGAAACATTAAAAGGAGGGGCCTTAACATGGTACTCTCAACTACCAGCTAGGAAAATATCGATGTTCAAAGAGATGACAGACAAGTTAGCCACCGCCCATGCATGAGCACTGAAGGCCGAAGATAGGGTCAACAATATCTTTGCCTTCAGACAAACAATAGGTAAGGGACTCAGGGACTTCCTGGCCAGATTCAACAGGGTAAGAATGAGTTTGCCAAACGTATTGGAGGGCATGGCATTCATGGCTTTCCAAAACGATCCGAACAGAGACGGTTCAATAGCGACAAAGAAGCTACTCAGCTGACTCATGAATTACCCCCTGCCACATGGGAAGAGATCCACAATTCTTATTATGCCGAAGTGAGAGCATACGAAGACGATCTCAACGGGACAGCCCAACGGCTAACATTAGTACAATCAGAATTAAGAAGGGATCGATGTAACGATGGACCACGGGAACAACCTCCACACTTCAACAAAGAAAAGCATCAGCATTACGTCAGAACTCTCAATCCACCCCCTCCAAGGCACCCAGATGCGGTGCAACGACAAGTCGCCCCACTCCAAAATGAAAGAAGTATGCCCCATTTATTATCTGCTCATAACCTTTGTGTGTCGCCTTCAGAAATAGTGTACACACTGGAGACGCTGGGCACAAAGGTACAGTGGCTGTAAAAAATGAAATCAGATCCTAGTACAATGATGTCGAACATCCTATACGAATTCCATCAGGAAAGAGGACACAAGACCGAAAATTACCTGAAAGAGCTGTTTAGCGATAAGGTAAAGGCCAATTTCTCCAGAGGGCGAGATCAATCCAAAGGACCACCAAAACCACCTTATCCAGCACACACCAAACAAATGATCTTCGGCGGTAGCGAGACTCAACAGTCAACCAAGTAAACTTCACCACCACACATAATTGAAGCGCACAATCTCCCACGAACGGTATGACAACTTCGAAGATAATATCACCTTCGATAAGTCTGATACTGACGGTTTATATTTTCCTCATTATGATGCTTTAGTTATAACTTTATGCATCGCCGATACTGATGTGAAGAGAATCATAGTAGACGACGGAAGCGGAGCTTGTATTATACATCCAAGAGTCCTCGTGCAAATGAGACTCGAATATAAGATAATACCGCGTTTCATAATATTAACGGATTTTAACAATGCAGTGGATCAGACCTCCGGAAAGATATCGTTGCCAGTCTTAGCATGGGGAGTTATGCTGGAAACCACATTCCACGTCATGAATAGGAAACGACTTACAACGCCATCATAGGGCGTCCTTGGATACACGCCATCCGTTTCGCCCTCTCAAGCTTCTACCAGGTAATCAAATTCCCTACCCCATGGGGAATATTTAGCATTCGAGGTAAGACACGCACCGCTCAAGAATGCTATCGGATTTCCCAAGACTCTACATATACCAAATAGCTAGAAGGAGCAAGTGCGGAAGCATAGCAATCAGCCATGTCGGGGACTAAAGTCAACCCGACAGCAAAAGCCATCAAAGACCCAAGCATCGTAGAGGCTTGCAAAGTGACGGTCAAAGATCTCAAACCGGTTCAATTGGACAATGCCGACCCTTCAAAGAAAGCCTACATCAGGCATAATCTCTCCGACCCAAGTAAGTACCATGAATTCTTAGCTAACCACGCCGATTTATTTGCCTTCTCTTATTCAGATATGCCAGGAATCCCGAAAAACATAGCCACTCATAAGCTGAATGTAGACCCACTTTACCCGCCCGTATGGCAGATGATAATGAAATTCAATGTCGCAATAAATAAGGCGGTCAGTGAAGAAGTGGACAAGTTACTAGCCAATGGTTCCATCAGAGAATCGAAGTACCCGCATTGGGTCGCTAATGTCGTCATGGTTAAAAAGAAAAATGGGAAATGGAGAATATGCATGGATTTCAGAGTCCTGAACAAGACATGTCCAAAATACTCGTTCCCAATACCCCACATAGACCAACTGATTGATGCAACCGCAGGGCACGAACTGCTCAGTTTCTTAGATTCCTACTCCGGCTACAACCAAATCATGTTGACCGAAGAGGATCAAGAAAAAGCAACTTTCATCACCCACCAAGGGACATACTGCTATAAGGTGATGCCCTTCGGACTCAAAAATGCGGGAGCAACGTATCAAATATTGGTCACCAAAATATTCAAGGAACAGCTCAGTAAGGCTATGAAGGTCTACATCGACGATATACTGGTAAAGTCGACAAAAAGAAGAATCACATCGATCATTTGAAATAAGCCTTCGGGATACTGAGACAATACGGGATGAAGCTAAACCCAGAAAAGTGCGCCTTCGGCGTGGCCTCGAGAAAATTCTTGGTTTCCTCGTATCATAACGTGGTATCAAAGTCAACCCAGATTAGATCACGGCCAAGACACAATACCCGAGACTTTGAATAGCAAGTAGCAGGTACAGACATTGACGGGACAAATAGCCGCCCTGTCAAGGTTCATCTCGCGGTCCTCTGACAGATGCCATAAGTTCTTCACCATACTGAGAAACGATTATGGGTTACAGTGGAACGAGGAATGCATCGAGGCCTTGAGAAAACTAAAAGCTTACTTATCTTCATCGCAGTTACTCGTCAAAGCAAACCCGGGCGAGTGTTTGCTGGTATATCTGGCCGTATCCGAAGTTGCTGTCAGCATAGTTTTGGTCCACGAAAATAAAGGCACGCAATCTCCTGTTTACTATATCAGCAAAACCTTAGTAGATGCTGAATCACGGTATACACACCATGAGAAGTTGGCTCTGGCGCTGGTCGTAGCTTCACGAAAACTCAGACCTTATTTTCAGTGTCATCTCATAAAAGTAATAATGACCTTCCCACTAAAAAGCATTCTGCATAAGCCCAAACTCTCGGGTAGGCTCGTTTAGTTGACCATAAATCTCAGCGAGCATGACATATCCTATCACCCAAGAACCGCTATTAAGTCGCAGGTACTTGCCGACTTCAGCGTAGAAACATTGCCAGAGTCAGAACTGGAGACCCTTCTTGCCTCTACTAACACCGACCTCTGCACTCTCTACATTGACGATGCCGCAAACACCTTGAGATCAAAACTAAGACTCGTCTTCGAAGACCCCATGGGCAAAATAATTCTTCAGCCCATACGATGCCCCGAGATGACTAACAATGAGGCTGAGTATAAGGTTGTGATTGCATGTATGAAATTAGCCATCAAATCTGGGGCCCGGCGACTCATCCTCCACTGCGCCTCCCAACTTGTAGTAAATCAGGTCACCGGAACTTACCAAATCAAAGAACATAGGCTACAATAATACCAATCAAAAATCCACAAGTAAATGCCCGAATTCAACGAATGTCGCTTCGAGCAAATCCCCATGGCACAAAATGTCGAGGAAGATGGCTTAGCAAAACTAGCCGCTGCCACCAAGATTATAAGCAAAGAAAGTGTGGTCACCCTCTTTCATTCGGCCATCGATCATGTTGAGGTACTCTCTTTAAACATTACTTAAGACTGGCGTAACCAGTTAGTATCCTATCTGAAGGACGGAACACTCCCACATGATAAAAAATGAGCCAAGAAGCGTTGCGTACAAGCCGCCTGATACAGGTTGATAAATTATGATCTCTACAAGAGGACGTTTGGCGGCCTCCTCGCTAAGTGCCTCGGGCCGCATCAAATGAGACATGTATTAGAAAAAGTGCATGAAAGCCATTGTGGCACTCATACAGGTAATTGTGCCCTTGTCCGTTGCATCATCCAGACTGATTATTACTGGCCCTCTATCAAAAAAAAGGCATCAGAGTACGTTCGCAGGTGCGAACAGTGCCAAACGTACGCCCATATGATACACCAACCGGGAGAGCTTCTCTACTCAATCACCTCGCCTTGGCCCTTCATCAAGTGGGGAATGGATATAATCGGTCCTCTACCAACAGGACGAGGAAAGGTATGATTTCTTCTATTTTTGACTAACTATTTTTCGAAGTGGGTGGAAGCAAGTGCGTACGCATAGATAGGCGAACTGGAAGTATTTGCCTTTGTATGGAAAAACATCATGTGTCATTTCGCCATCCCCAAAGAAATCAGCTGCGACAAGGGACCCTAGTTCATTGGTAAGAAGATAACTGAGTTCTTCAAAAGGTGGCACATTAAGCGGATACTCTACACTCTATATCATCCCACTGCCAAAGGCGAAGTCGAGTCTTCCAACAAAATAATATTTAACATACTGACGAAGAAGGTCGAGGAAGCTAAAGAGCTGTGGCCCGAATTACTACCTGAAGTGTTGTGGGCATGCCGCACCACACCCAAATCCAGCACAGGAGAGACGCCATACTCGTTGGTCTACGAAACCGACGCAGTCATACCCGTTGAAATTGGGGAGCCAAGCCTGAGATATTTGCATAACAGCGGGGCTGAAAATGACAAAAGCAGATTGCAAGACCTGGACGAAGCCGAAGAACTAAGGGACATGGCCCATATAAGAATGACGACCCAAAAACAGCAAGCAGAAAGATATTACAACAAGAAAGACAAAATAAGACCACTTAAAGTGCGTGATTATGTCCTCAAAGACAAAACATTGGCATCAAAAGATCCGAATGAAGGAAAAATGGGTACCAACTGTGACAGACCATAAAAAATCACAACAGCAACAAACAAATGAGCATTCTAGTTAGAAACAATGGAAGGAAAAACACTTCAAAACAACTGGAACGTCGCCCACCTCAAGTACTTCCACTTATGAAAGGTGTCTCCCGAGTCGTACTCTTTTTCCCTCGCCCGAGTTTTATCCCAATTGGATTTTCTCTAGCAGGTTTTTAATGAGGTGGCGTAGGGGACACCTTGTGGTATCTGAGAGCAAGTTTATCATATCGATAAGTTGACACGGTCTTCGGGCCGGTATAAAAAAGGGATTACACTAGTCAAATCTCTATTCTATAGGCAAAACTCTACATTTTACAGAATTCTCCATTGTGTAAACGGCTAAGGCCATTTTATCCATTGTGTCAACGGCTAAGGCCATATGAAAATAAACGGCTAAGACCATATGAAAATCAACAATGGCTAAGGTCATTGACATCAAGGTTCGACCTAGTTCAACCACAACGGATAACACTTCGACGACACTCAAAGTAACATCCTATTGGCTAAGTCCATCAACATCAAGGTTTGACCCAATTCGACAACAATGGATAACACTTCTACGACAGTCAAAGTAACATCCTATTGGCTAAGACCATCGACACCAAGGATCGACCCAGTTCAACCACAAAGGATAACACTTCGACGACAATTGAAATAACATCCTATTGGCTAAGGCCATCGACATCAAGGTTCGACCCAGTTGGCCACGACGAATAACATTTCGATGATATTCGATGTAACATCCTATTGTCTAAGGCCATCGACATCAAGGTTCGACCCAGTTCGACCACGACGGATAACACTTCGACGACAGTCGAAGTAACATCCTATTGGCTAAGGCCATCGACATCAAAGTTCGACCCAGTTCGACCATGACGGATAAGACTTCGATGACAGTCAAAGAAACATCCTATTGGCTAGGGCCATTGACATCAAGGTTCAACCCAGTTCGACCCCGACAAATAACACTTCGACGACAGTCGAAGTAACATCCGATTGGCTAAGGCCATTGACATCAAGGATTGACCCAGTTCGACCACAACGGACAACACATCGACGACAATTGAAGTAACATCCTATTGGCTAAGACCATCGACACCAAGGATCGACCCAGTTCGACCACAAAGGATAACACTTCGACGACAATTGAAATAACATCCTATTGGCTAAGGCCATCGACATCAAAGTTCGACCCAGTTTGACCATGACGGATAAGACTTCGATGACAGTCGAAGAAACATCCTATTGGCTAGGGCCATCGACATCAAGGTTCGACCCAGTTTGACCCCGACGAAAAACACTTCGACGACAGTCGAAGTAACATCCTATTGGCTAAGGCCATCGATATCAAAGTACGCCCCAGTTCGACCATGGCGGATAATACTTCGATGACAGTCGAAGAAACATCCTATTGTCTAGGGCCATCGACATCAAGGTTTGACCCAGTTCGACCCCGATGAGTAACACTTTGACGACAGTCGAACTAAAATCCTATTGGCTAAGGCCATCGACATCAAGGATCGACCCAGTTCGACCACAAAGGATAACACTTCGACGACAATTGAAGTAACATCCTATTGGCTAAGGCCATCGACTCTAAGGTTCGATCCAGTCCTACCACGACGGATAACATTTCGACGACAGTCGAAGTAATATCCTTCTGGATAAGGCCATCGACATCAGGGTTTGATCTAATCCAATCACAATATTTCAACGATGGTCAAAATTATATCCTATTGGATAAGGCCATCTACCTCGTTCGAATATGACTGGACAACTCCAACGACGGCCAAAACTAACGGCCTAGTGGCTATAGCCGTAAAAATCATTTCGACCCCGCTCAAGTCATGATGATGTTTTAAATACAAAAGGGTAAAGAAAAGAACAAATAAACAAACGATCAAAAAAGAATAAGGACAATAATAACCTTTATATATCACAACAAAAATGTATTTACATTCAACCCCGCGAAAGGGCCCCACTACATTCCAAAAAAAGAGAGCAACAAAACATGTACAAGTTCAAGTCACCTTGCCACCCTGCACGTCGCCTCAAGGGTAGTAAACCTCATTATACCAGGAGTCAGAGTCTAGACGATCGACGTCCTCCAAAGTGTAGCCTTCCCAACTAGGGGAGTTAGCACTATACCCGCAATCTTCACGGGCGGTACGAGACTCGCACTGTCGTGCCTGGCCTTCCTCCTCTGTGGCTCGACCGTTAGCGTGAAGCTCTCTATTAATGTCAAGTCTAAATTCCGAATAAATCAACATCTCATGCGCGTTTTGGCGCGCATTATTATCAGACGGGGGGCGAGATGAGGAAAGTTGTGAAGGTCGAACCCCATCCTCAGACCTTGCAGGGGCACTCTTCCTAAGAGTGATAATCTCTGTTGCCATGGCTTCAAGCTCAGCGGTCAAATCTTCCATCCTATATTGGAGGTCGGCATTCTCCGCCGCCAACCCCCCCCCCCCCCCCCATGAGCTCAAGCTCATCATCCTTTGCCTTAAGGAGCGCTTCCAACTCACTATTACGAGCTACGGCTCTCACCAGCTCATCGTTCGTCTTCTCCAATTCAGCCCCCCTACGTTCTAGCTGGGCCTCCCTCTGCTCAAGACCTTCACGAAGCACCCAAAATTTGGGGTCTTGCTGGAAAAGGTCCGCCGCCGCTTGATGCTTTGAGCGGTACTGTCGATACTTCTTGGCCAAGTTGTCAAAGATGGTCGCCTTTTTTTGCTCAGGACGTCTATGATCCACCTCCAAAATGAGGGTCTAAGAAGAACGGTAGGAATTAGCACACATCAAGCCAACCTTACAACACGCAAAAAAAACAAAAGGGTTACCTGTAAAGTCATGCTGGCGACTCTTCTTGACAATTCCGCATCACTGATGGCCCTGAGCGTCTCGCTCTCAGGTAAGGGTGTATTTTGTCCTGGGCCCGTGCCTAAACGGGCTTTACGGGTTGGGCTTTATGGTCCCGGGCCTGGCGGTCCCGGACTTCGTGCGCCTGGCGGGTGAGACCAGCCCGTGACTGGCCTAAGCCCATAGTGGTCCTGGGCTTAGCAGGCCGGGCCTGGCGATTTTTTTCAGGCAATATCTTGTATAGTAGTTATTGGTATAGTATAAAATATATTTTATATAGTATAATAGTTAATAGTATAGTATATATAATATATATTTCATTGTATATTGTATTATAGTAATTAGTATATATTGTATACTATGTGTGTGTGTGTGTGTGTGTGTATATATATATATATATATATATATATATATATATATATATATATATATTCCTTTATATATTTTCTTGTAGTATATATTATATGTTATGTATATATATTCTCTTATATATTTTCATGTAGTATATATATTGTATCTTATGTATATATATTATAACTTATATAGTTATATATTTTGTTATAGTATATATATATATATTGTATCTCTTATGTATAATGTATATATATTCTCTTATATATATTGTATCTTATGTATATATGTTATTACTTATATATTTTATTGTAGATTAGGTTGTATGTTATGTATATATATTCTCTTATATATTTTCATGTAGTATATATATTGTATCTTATGTATATATATTATAACTTATATAGTTATATATTTTGTTGTAGTGTATATATATATATATATAGATATATATATATATATATATATATATATATATATATATATATATATATATATATATATATATATATATATATATATATATATATATATATATATATATATATATATATATATTGTAGCTTATAAATAATTCAAAGTAAAGACAAAAAAATATTGAGAAAAAAGATATTCAAGGGTATGTCTTATAATTTTTATTACCAAAATGGCATATCTTTCTTAGTCTTCCTTCCCCCAATGGAATGAGCACAACAAGGTACTAATAACACCATTAAAAGGAAATAAACTAAAAGAAGATGTGCCAATGTACAAGTTACATCATAATCTACATTGTATCTCTAACAAATCTCATAAATCCGTCAAGGTTGGGAGGAGGTTGTGTTGGTGGTGGTAGAAACGAATCTTGTTCATCACCACTTCCGGGCGAAGCCGAATCCTCCAGAAGTTCCGCTATCATTTCTTCATAATCTTCATATATCGCCGGTTGTGATTCTGCAATTCCAAAGTTTTTTCTTTCCGCGCGGATCCAATCTCTAAAAAGTACCGAATTTTCCAAGCTATCCCTCATCGCCGCTCTATGATCACCTATTTGTAGTTTTGCTTGACTGAAAGCGCTCTCCGATGCAACAGTTGAAGCTTGAATTTACAATTAAATGATAAATATGACAAATACATCTAACATGGAAAATATTAGTAAATGCAGGATTTAGTGTTTTGTAAGCATGCCTATAGCACTAGTGTTACTCGAATCATTATCCATAGAAATTGCCATTATTTTATCGCAAAAGCAAAAATATCATCAAATATCTGAAATAATGTTAGCTATAAACTTACCTGTGTGACGTGAATTAATTATTCTACACGTAATTATACGTTTTTGCATTGTCCAGTCCTCATCTATCCAATGACTTGTAACAGTTAGATAATCACAATCATTACCATTTCTACCAATATCAGTAGTAATAGAAATCCGATTAGGTATATGAGTAAATAAATAGCGCAAATATTGTTCATATTCATGTTTGAATTTACAAATATCGGCCTTAACTGTTGCGCGAGGCCAACCTTTATAAGTAGGATTAAAAATCTTCTAATATAATGAACCCAATTAGGATTAGAAGCAAAAGTATAAGGTAAGCACATAACAGTAATCATCTTTGCTAATTCTTCACGATCTCTATTTGGATCGTAATATAAAATACCTCCGGTGACAGTGTTAATTCCTGGTTGAACTAGATTTGAACCTGTACTAGGGTAACCGCAGAACCTACACTTGTCCCCTCTTGCTGCGGTTGCATTTGAAAAAATCTAGCCCTATCTGTAGGGTGTGTTTTTATATGCCTAGTCAAACTACCCGTGTCGCTACGGTCTCCAGTAAATTTATGAACCAGTAATTTTCCACAAGTTTACACCTAGCCTTATTTAGTTCTCTTACTTGAGTAAAAAAACTCCAAACTAATGATGTTTCTGGACGTTTAGCAGGTTGTCTACTAAAAGTTGGAGTTTCTACAGGTGGGTGGGCCGGTGCATTACTTGAGTTATGAACAGGACTAGTAGGTGTATCATCTAAATCTAGTGCTTGGGTTTCATCATCATCATCCTCATTTTCCTCTAAGATAGGTTCATTAGGATAAAGAGCATTCATAATTTCATCATCTAATCTATCACCTACTGCAATATCATGTAGAAATTCACTATCGGTAAATTAAAAACAAGGGTGATTACTATCAAGCATTACGGGAGGCGGAGGAGGACGTCTAGGTTGGCGACTACTTTCAACTTGCTTATCTTTTGTAGGTCGGGGAGCCGGGGGAAGGGTAGTATTATGGCCACTACTTTCACCGGTTTTACCTTTTCCTTTACCGAAATTTTTTTTTCAAAGAAACTGTCATGCTAATTATAATTATGCAATCTAAACCACACAAAAATATATTATTAAAACGTAAGAGTTGAAACGAGTTTACCGGATTGCCGAACAACTTCTTGAAAATTGAAAATCGTTGAACACTTGAAAACATCAATTCAACAACTTCACAATTTTTCACGAATTTTCAACAATAAATTAAGCAATTGTAGTAGAAAGATTGAGAGAGATTGAGAGATATTGATGAATTGGTGAATAAAAATGAAAGAATGAGGGGGTATTTATAGTTGAGATATGGGAAAAAGTGTAAGTATATAAAGTTTGGGGGCTAAATGACTATTTTATAAAGTTCCAAACGGTTATATTTGAAATTGAGCCGTTACTGATTTTTAATAAATAATAAAAAAAAATTTAAAAAAAGAGCCGTTGGGCAAGTTTAGGCCCGTCCCAGGCCCGGCTGACAGTCCCGGGCCTAGCGGTCCCTAACTCACGGGCTTTCATTCTTGGACCGGCCCGTCACAGGCCTATTGGTACAACCAGGCCCAGGACCGGCCCACCAGGACCGTTAGGCCCGCTAGGACGGCGGGCCCGGTCCGGTCCGGTTCAGGCCCGGGCCACAGTGCACCCTTACTCTCAGGGGTGGCGCATAGCAAAGTAAGCTCCGATGCGGCCTGCTCGCTGTTCAACAATAAATTGTAAGCCTCCGGGATCATAATTCGACAGTTGGACCCGTCCTTCGTAATCTTCACAGCGTGAGACCCTTCACAAGCTCGTCCATATCCTCCCGGGTGATCTCGGAGTCCGATCCCTCAATTTTCCCACCAACTCCATCGACGTTGGTCGTTGAGCCACCCTCAGCGGCACGCCAAACTAGTACCACCAACGGTACTCTCCTGCTAGGCCGAGCTTCCAGAACAGATGACGTCGGCTATGAAAACGGGTATAGACATTTGTTGGGGAACGCTACTCCTTTCGTCTTCTGTAACCACCCCCTTGCACGTCACAAGTCTCTGCTTTTTCCTCTCCATCCGTTCTTCACCCTCAGAGACTTATCTATATGTTGCGGAGTCGGTACCGATAACGTCGACTCTCTCACAACTGTCACCACCGATGCTACTCCTTGCAAAGGGACTATATGAATGCCTCCTTGGATGGATGCGCAGAATATCTCATGAGTATCCGAAGCAGCGCTAGACCATGCAGAAGTAGGCACTACCGCCATTTTCCTCGGACAAACTTGTCTTGTCTCCATGAAGATAAACCAGTCAGTGAAATTTACAAAGCACATTAAACAAATACAAGAATCTACCTGAAGGGACCGCGTGGCCATAATGTTGGAGAAAAGCAGACCATGTGCGAGTCCTTTCTGCATAAGGCAACAAGTCGGCAACCCACTTCCTAATGTCGGTGACGAGCCGGAGTGTGTTAGATATGGCTGCAATGGAAAAATTTAGAATCGTAATAGTCACAAATAACGAGGAATTTTGTGATAGAGACACCTACATTTCAAATTCCACTTCTCCGGGAACCCGGCAGGGTTAGAAACCAGGTGTTCGGTCCTAACGTAAAAATACCTACGCCAAAATCTGCGATTAGTTCAGTCATTAGTCTTGACCACCAGCCCCTTTTTACCACGGCTCCTCAAGTATTGCATGGTGCCTCTCAGGTAGTCGGCACTGAATAAGTGCAAAATATGGTGGATAGATACCTCGCACCCGACCAGTTCCACGTATTTGGACAACAGCCGACGTACTTTCAGGTTTTATGGCATAAGCTAAGACGGGCATACCTTATAAAAAGGATAGAGCTCCTCTGTCAAAGGAAAAATGGGAAGACCATAGCCAATCAAGAATGGATATTCGTAGAAGATGCAACACCCCGGTCTATGAACGTCTACATAATCCGCCCCCGCTGGAACTAACTCCACGTGAGCAAATATGTCGTACGTCATGTGGAGATCATCTAAGTGATCTTGTAGCAACTCAGAGTGTTCCGGAGGTTGTGCGGGAGAGTCTTTGTTGAAATCACTCCGAGATATGAGGTGTTTCGGCAACAAGGTCTCCACTGCGAGATAGTTAATATCTTCTTCTTCCTCCCTATCACCATCGCCAGAGAAAGAAGGCATATTCGATGGAGTAGTCTCAGTAACCCTCTTATTATCCCGCCGAGATTTGGGCATGGTTTCTATTCAAGAGGATAATGTGTATGGCACAACGGAGGAGAGGGAAATTTTCGGGCAACGGAGAAGCGCCAGAGATAGAAGATGGTTTTTGAGAAAATGGAAGGTTACTTACAAGTGATCAAGATTTATATCAGGTTAAACCCTTCCCCTATTTATAGGGTTGGGCGGTGCTAAAATCGAAGAGACAGATTTCAAACCGACGCGGGAAACCAAACGCCATAACACCTTTTGTGTTGCCTCGAAAATATGCATAATGATGATGTATGCGCGTCAGCATTTCAACAGTCATGAGTGTTGTCTCCTGCCTGTTACGTTATGGCTTTTGAACAAGGTCAAGCTCTCCCTGAACGAGGATACTTATTCCATCCATCGAGGACGCACCTCACTGTGTCCCCAACGAATGGAGGGACTAGCTGTATAGGGTCGAATTTGACCAACCACTTCTCTAAATCATCACGGATAACCACCAAGCGTGCATAAGCTGGGGCAGGGGTATGACTCAAGAGCAGTGGGAGAAACGACACCATAAGTTCCATCAACCCCTCGAGGATATGTATTTAGTTTCTATTTATTTTAATATTTCGAGGAGGGTCTCTTAATATATAAGGAGAATCCTAGCATTGTAGGGGGACAATCCATTATTATTGAACTTATTTCTCTCTCTGAATCTCTCTCTCTCTATCTATCTCTCTCTCTCTCTTTAATCTCTCTCATATACTGAAATCAATATAAACGAAGCATTTCGAATATCCTAGGGTCTTATTATCTTCATTACGATTTACCCTTGATTTCATTTGATTGATATGCTCGGAAATTATTCGATAACTTTTGAGTCAAACACTATGCATTAAGATTCAATGCGCAGAAATCAAACTTGCAGTCCAAATTCCATAAGATTAATGAATTTGACCTAAGTTGCTCCGACACGGTAGTTTAGATGTCGCACCCGTATCGATACCAAATTAATATGAGTGTGGGTATGAGATTCGTATTTTGGATATTTTGACCACGACATACGGAAAAATTCGACACGAGATACAATCTGATTCCAGAAATCAGAACCAAAACTAGGGTAAATTAAAAAAACACACTTTATCTAGGAAATCATTCCTTACTTTATCTACGACTTGAGAATAAAAAAGAAATTCACACTTTACAAGCTATAAGTAAGTATTCCACAAAATTTCTCATAATTTAGAGATACTTTTATATTTTAATTTTTTTGAATTATATTTAACCGAATCCCCACATCTGTATCTGTACTAGAATCCGCATCCTTGAATCTTAGAATCTACATCTAGAAAAATCTGACCTCTAACTCTGCACAGGTGACGGATATCCACGCGCGTGTCCGGGCAACTTATAATTCGACTGCACTTTCTTCTTGCACATAAAGACATAGTAATAGAAGAAAATGTTCAGAAACTACAAATGGAACAAATAATTATATTTAAGTGTTACTCCTACTACGTAGTATTTCCTTGACAAAATTAGAAAGTAACAACAACAACAATTACGTTTTAGTTCTAAATAAGTTGGGATTAGTGGTATGAATCATTTTTTTTTAAAAAAGTTCAACTCATATTTTTAACACAAAATTAGAAAGCACTCCATTAAAATAATTGAAAACTTACAGAAATGTCTCATATAAATTTTAACTTATCAATCTCTATCCAATATTCAAAAAATCAAAACAAACAAAAAAAAATTTAATGGGTATAGTCGAAATTCATTGAAAACATATAGATAAGTCATAATACAAAATTTGAGTAAGAGTGGATGTGATTTGGACTGGTTTTGTATCAAAATTCATAATTAAAGCGATGTCAAAAAATTCTTCTATGACACATGTAGCACGCATGTATCTCACACACAGATATACATGGATATACATGTGATACAAAACCGATACAAATATGATACATATGTGATACACAGTGTGATACACGTATCATTTTTTCATATTAAGTTTTTACTTCGAATTTTCAATTCAAACCACCTCAAAACTTCAACAATCATCTCAAACCTGAGATTCAAGCTCCTTAAGATATACACAATCTATTCTAATAGCACTCACTCAAAAGAAAGTAAAAATTTGATATTTTTTGCTACAAATAGCTAAGTGGCTATTTTGGTTTATATTAGTAATATTTTATCAATTGACCAATTTTTATAATGAGCTATTTTTGAATAGACATAGCTGATAATTTCTCTAAAATAAATAGAGAGGGAAAACAAAGAACAAAAAGGAAAGAAAAAGTCACATAGTATCTATTGGAAAACCATGTGCTTTCTCCAAATAAGAGAAAATGGTGACTTCAATCAATAGCTAGCTTGTGTTTTTTATCTTCACTTCCAATTAAGAGGTTGTGAGTTTGAGTATCCTTAAAAACAAGGTGAGAAGTTTTTGGAGGAAAGAATGTTGAGAATTTATTTGGTAATAGCCTTTCTATCTTAAGATAAGGGTAAGGTCTGCATACATACTAATCTCCTCAACCCCCACTACTGAATTGTTGTTGGTGGTGGTTATTAAGCATAAAATAGTAGTCAAACATTATGGAAGGAGAAATTTGGATTTTGATCACACTTTGAAACTTGAGATATTTAGTTCAGTTCCAACAGCCAATTGTAAGTCACCACCTCATTGTACGGAACTACTTGCAGATTTTTCATAGTGGCACCCACGCCCGTACTACATATGTGCTACTCTCTCATTGGTTAATTCATATTGGAGCACTCTAGCCCCGCCCTTTTCTTTTACTGTTTCACATGTGGAACTAAACGACCTAGCTTAGAAAATTCAATTTACACAAATTAATGTGGGCCAATTTTCATTTTTTTATGCGGTAAACTGTACAGTATATATTCTCAATTTAGGACGGACATAGTAAAATAAACCCTATTATTTTATTCTCTATGACACCAATTTAAGGAGTCAAACCATTCGATGTTTGCTATATATTCCAATATTTTTTACTTGTAAATATTGTGACTTATAAATTTCATGTGTGGTTCCTTCTTTCCATTTCATATATGTTGTAAATGTTTAAATAGTAATTATTATAGAACTAAAAAATTATAATATTAAAAAAAATTATAAATTAAATTTTGATCCTAGTATTGTAAAGGGATGCAAGAGAAAAATTATCAAACATTGTGGTAAGATAGATGATTCTCCCGCTCTTCACTAAAGGTTTCGGATTCAAGTCCTGGAATAAAAAAATTGCGGGAGAGAGTGGTTCTAGATTATTGGGGTCTCTAATTTAGATACCGAGATAGAATGAGAAAAAAGAATAAAAATTGCATGGGGTGCCCTATTTGGCCCCTCATTTAATTTATACCTATTTTTTAAAAAAAATTTAGCTTATACCCTTTTGATGAACAACTTCAGCCCTCTTTTCTCCTCCTCCTTCTGCTCCTCAAATTCAAAAGTGACTTATAATTTTAGCCAGACATTCCCTCATCGAACTTCAACTGAAAAATAAATTTCAGCGAGTGTGCACGCTTGCCGGTTGAATTTATATTTGCTAGTGCTTATGTTATTGTCGCTTTCGTTTTGGAAACATATCCATGATGTTTCGACAGTATTTGAACAGATTGCTACAAAAAGAAAATAAAAACTTCGTAAAGGATGGAAGGTGTTGAATTGGGAGGAAAGATTCCAAGAAGCACGAAGAAGCAACTAATAACGTGATTTGAAAAGACAAAGTGGCATTTGAATTATAGAGTTGAAATTTCAAAAATTTCAGCTCTAGAGCTGAATTTCAGGCCCGGTTATTAGATTATTGAAGTTTTGTGTGATTGGCGTTGCTACTTTAGCGCCGTATGCTGAAATTATGCGAAAAAGCGAGTATGCTTGTAACTTTTATTTTTGCAAAACGGATACAAGTTAAAACGTGACACAATAAGCGAGTATAAATGCAAATGCCTCGAAAAAAGAAGGGCAAGTTACACATTTGGCCGATCGAAAAAAAATAATTACGTCTGTTAGGACTGAAAAATAAGGTTTCATGCAGAAGATAGTAAAGCAATACCTGAACGACGATAAATCAAACAACCGAAAAGAAATATATCGAAAGAGACACAAACATTTATTGTGGTTCGGTTAATTAACCTATATCCACGGAGGAGACCAGTAATCCACTATGTAAAAGAGAATAGAAAATATCGAGAGAACAAACTCACAAAGAGGCAAACATAAGTGACACACTAACAGTTGTCCCGAAAAATTCATCCCCTAAACAAGATTCTCAAACCCATATGAATACATTATGGAAGTTGCTGAATAAGAAGGAAGAATCTTCAACTTGTAGGAGTACAAACAATTTCCTCCAAGAAAAGAGACTAGTCAATTATGATAAATATCTTTCTTTTTCTTTCAAGAGATAGAAAAATCAAATATGGTAAGAAAATTATAACAAACACCTAACAATTCTTCCCTTCCTAGATATATATATATATAGTTAGCAATTACTTCTAGAGCGACAATACAACATAAAAAAAAAATAGAAAGGGGGAATATAGTGGAAGGAAGAGAATTGAAGAAGGTTGGAGTGGAAGCAACGGAAATACAGAAAAAAGAAGCCGCGTGGGTCCAAACGTAGGAGTTGGATATGGATGTTTCTACACTCCTTTCAAATCCTCTTATATTTACTCTCATTTCCTCTGCCTCTCCCTTTCTCTCACAAATCAACTTCTTAATCCACACATTCATTTTCACATAGCCTTAACAATTACCAATTTGGACTTTTCTTCTCTCCTTACACGACGCCGCTCGCTCTCTCTTTCTCCCAAAACAATATCTCTTGCCTACATTTTGGGATGGTTTGTTCACCAATTCACCTCTTTCTTTCCTCTTAGTTTCACCATATCTAATTAAAATTCAGACCACTTTTTTGTTTTTTCAACCAAATTATCCCCAGATCCCACCTGGTGGGAGTATACTGGGTTGTTGTTGTTGTTGTTGAGTTCATTTTTTTTGAACTCAAGAGAGCGAGTGGCAAAATCGTGCTGTTTCTGCAATTGAATATTTGACAATGGCTACATCAGAGGATTATAGCAAATCAACAACAGCTATTGGAGAAGAAATGGATGAGGATAATACCTTTGAAAGGCAACAAAGGAGGCCAGTTTTTGAAGAAGCTTCCATTTCACGCCGCCGTTTCAAGAAAATCAAAAGTCCCGAACACCAACACTATTCTCAATCCTCTACTTCTTCTAACTCTCAGCAGCCGCTTTCACAATCCTCTGTTCCTTATAATAATCCCATATCCATGTCATTTCCTCCTCCTCCGTCGTCGTCAAAGCTTATTTTTCCTTTTTCTTTTGACGGAACACAACAATCAATAGAAAATTTATATCAAATGAGACCAAATACAACTCCTCTGTTTCCCCCGCAGCATCAAATGATCTCATTTTCACCTCAACAATGTCCTTACCCTCCCTATTTTGCAGGAGAGTTAGGACAATCACAGAATCAGCAGCAGTTGTTGCAGTACTGGAATGAAACGCTAAATTTAAGTCCGAGGGGAAGAATGATGATGATGGGCAGATTAGGGCAAGATAACAAGGGTTTGTTTAGGCCGCAATTACAACCTATTAGTACGACGAAGCTATACAGAGGAGTGAGACAGAGACATTGGGGTAAATGGGTTGCTGAAATTCGTCTTCCTCGAAATCGGACTCGTCTGTGGCTTGGTACTTTTGATACAGCTGAAGATGCAGCTATGGCTTATGATCGCGAGGCGTTTAAGCTTAGAGGAGAGAATGCTAAGCTCAATTTCCCTGAACTGTTTCTTGGTAAAGACAGAGAAGGACCATCGATAGAAACTGTTGAAACAAAGCAACCTGATGAAGAATCAGAAAGCGTTCAGTTGGAACCTTTAAATATAGAGTTACTACCTCCACCTCCACCTCCACCTCCGCCTGAAGTTGATAATCAAGACGAGGACTCGGGAGTGGGATCGAGCGAGGTGACTGCGTGTGATGAAGTTCAGGGTGTAACATTACAATCAACTGAATTGGTATGGGGTGAAAATGAAATGGCTGAGGCTTGGTTTAATGCAATACCGGCAGGTTGGGGTCCAGGAAGTCCAGTTTGGGATGATTTAGACACAAATAATAACTTCATTTTTCCTTCTAATTTCCACTTTGGGAATGTTCATTCTCATAATTCTGATCCTCACAATCAGCATATTCATGATAATACTGATCCATCTTCACCTTCTTGTCCTATGAGACCTTTCTTTTGAAAAGCTTCCACATTTCTCATACATTTGCTCTATTAGGATATTTAGGTGTTTCCCTTCTCCTCTCCTGTCCTTATCCGTATCACTAGTTGGCCATAGGAGATCTGTTTTTAAATGATCTCCTCGGATTCATTCACCGGTTGAATATTCCTGGCCAAACCAGTGATTTCATATTGCATCTCTTTTCATCTGGTTGCAGTTTTAACCTGCAATAGCACAGCCTTTTAAGCCTTTACTTCTTTTGCATTTGGCTTTAGTGATTCTCTTTTGGACCCTATTCCACTTGATCCACCTTAGTTGTCATGTCCGCGAAATGGCTGCATATTTAAGGCCTTTTTTGCAGACAATTTTACATCTTCATGCATATATATGTATCACATTTTGTGAGATCATCTGTATTTAGTTGCTCATGTCGTTATATTTTCGCATTTGCAGTGTTTCATTTAGTGTAATAAGTTTTGTTTTCGTTGAGTAGTTTGCCCTAGTACCAATGTCAAGAGAGACAGTTTTATGATCTACTCTTGACGGTCGTTCCTATTAGGAAATATTGTAAATATCTTTTGTGTATCTTTTTATTATTGGTAGAATATTCTCTCATTAATTGTACAATCCTATAGTTGGTAGGTTTTGATTTTGCTTCATTATTGTACAATCCTATAGTTGGTAGGTTTTGATTTCCCTATACTATATATATACCTTTGTAAGCAATATATTTTTATGAGAAGCCTCAAACCAATTAACTTCTCCAAAACTCTCTATAGTTCCATCACGAGCTTAATTTTTGATTTGCGGGATATTATGGAGAAAATAGCTACAAGTGTCAGTATATGTTTGATCTTCACTTCAGATCTATATGTTGTTATTTGTTGAAAATATTAGTTCAGCATTGATATTTTCATATGTTGGTATCTACGAGTGTAACAAGCATGCAACAAAGCAGAACATGCTGTCCTGCAAAAGGGTGTTAAAAAAATGCTGCTCAACATATTCAAGAATGAAGAAACGGCCATAAAAATCTAGCAAAAACATCGCTTTTAGTGTTTTGTTTTGTTTTGTTTCTAGTTCCTCTGTAAATAATGATGGTAATTAGTGGCCGAACGAGTATTTTCATCAAGGGGATTCAACCAATAAAAAAAGTTAACACGCAAAGAAGTTAGGGGATTCAACATCTAATATATACATAAAAAAAATTTAATCTAATAAACAACAACAACAACTACCCAGTATACTCCCACCAGGTGGGGTCTGGGGAGGGTAAATGTAGACAAGCCTTATCCCTACCCGAAAGGGCAGAGAGGCTGTTTCCAATCGACCCCCGACTCATAGGATAAAAGGAAAAACAGCAGTAAAACAAAAACAAAGACAAAAACAAAAACAATAGAGCATTAGTAACTCCAGCAGAAATAGCGTAAATAGCGTAAATAATTATCTAAACATACGAAACATAAATATTATTGCATGCAATAATATCATACAGTAACTACCATAACTAACAGCCATAGGGGGACATAAGCTGCTGACCCACACCCAACCCCGGATGAGGAGTACGAAAAACTCTAGGAGCCCCTATCCTACAACCCTGATTTTAGACCTCCGGACTTAACCTAATATACATAATGTAATTTTCTATAAGGGGGTCGTGATGGAGATATCTTCAAATATGCTAAAGCTGGTTTGGCCGCCACTTTTTTTCTCGACTTATATCATTAGTATATGTGATGGTTCTGTCTTAGACATCCAACGTGACTCTTCCTCCTCAGATTTATGTATACTCCATACACTTTTAGATTTCTGTCTTTCATTTTCCGAAAATTTAACCGATATAGATTTGATTGAAACTTGAAAAAAAAAAGTTTTTAAAGTGTGATAGAGAATAATTTTAAAAGTTGAAGTTGTGTTTGGACATATATTTTATTTGAAGAAAAACTAAATTTTGTGATTGGAGAAAAAAATTTCATTTAAAAACTGACCTAAACCATATAGTGGGAACTTAAAATAATTTTCCCCCGAAACATGATCATATCACCTAAATAAACAATGCCTTCAGATTTTTCTTTTTTATTAAAAAAACAGAAGCCAAAATCTATGGCCAAACCGGAGTTTAGTTCTAGTTTGATATGCCTTGTTTATCTTCTGATAAAAAAAACTCAATTCTTCTTTAGGGAGTCTAGCTAGTTCTTACATTTAATAAATTGTACGGAAAGACAGACCAACATATAAGTAATGGATATACAGATATAACTTTTTCACATTTTAATTTATTTAAATTTTATTTTTAAAATGATTACAACAACAATAAGCAAGTATAATCCCACTTGATGGGATCTGGGGAGGATAGTGTGTACGCAGACATTACCTCTACCCTTGGGTAGAAGGCTGTTTTCAAATAGACCCTCAGCATCCTTCCCTCCAAGAACTTACTACCTTAATCTTGCGGAGACTAGAACACACAACCTCTCGGTTGGAAGTGGGGGTTGCTTACCATCAGAGCAACCATGTTGTCCTTTATTTTTAAAAGATTAAAAACCTAAAATATTATGGATTCATCCCGTGCAACTGGGGCTTAAACGTTAAACCTCGTCCCATCATGAATAAACATCACTCGAGCAGCTATTGCAAAGCAGCAAATTTGTTGGATTAACCCAAAAAAATAAAAAATAAAAAAGAAAGAAAAAGTCAATCCATTTTATAATATGTCGTTAGCACGCTTTTAATCCTCAATTATTTTGTTAATCCATAGAGTGGGACCCAGTCGCCGGCCCAATGAAATCACCTTAATTAAACAGTTCGGACGTCACAACATCAATGCAGTCTACAACAACAACAACTATCCAGTATACTTCCACCAGGTGAGGTCTGGGTAGGGTAATATGTAGACAAGCCTTACCCCTACCCGAAAGGACAAAGAGGCTGTTTCCAATCGACCCTCGCAACATTAATGCAGTCTGTGATGAGAAAATGACATGCTTAAAAATTGTCAACTAATAATATAAATTAAAAAAACAAAAATATCTTAAATGTTGTGGTTAGATAGCTATAGATTACGTTATGCCAAACATTTGATGTCATGGAGCGGCTGCAGCCTTTATTATCTCCACAAAATAAAATTATTTCCCTTGCAATTTATTAATGACCTTATTACCTATCAGCTTTCATTGTCCTTTTATAATATGTTTTTAAAATATGAATTTAATTTGTATACACCATAAATAAAAATATGTCTACATCTTTAGTGGTTTAACATGTTGTATTAGTTTATATTTTAGGTTACTATTAATTTTTACACAAATAATCTGTCGGATTCACACTTTACTTTTTGTAGTCAGTATACACAGATTATATACTGAGTATATATAATTATATACATGTTATACATAAAATATACTTGGTTATATATCCGTCGGCTGTTTTTAGTTTAAATAATTCTGTGGACGGCTCTTTAAGTTTATTCTTCTTCTATTTTGTATGAATATTTACCTATAGATATGTCACTTAAATAACATATATCAGTGTATAGAAGTTAATGAGCTCTTTAATTATATCCATTTTGACATATGATTGAGCATGTTCACGAGCGAGGACAAAAACAAAATCCTAGGACCTGGCAATAGAATTTTGATATTAAAAAACTTCTAGAGTGTTCGGCAATCATCCATAAACATAGGACTATATTTTATTTAGATGTTTGTTTGACTGTGTATTCATTGTGACAATTTTTACGATTATTGCATCTGACAAAAGAAACGTCGAGAGGAATTAATTAGAAACATTCCAAGCCCACACTATTTTAATTAAAAAATAGTGTTCAAAAGAACTTGTTGTGCAAGGGAATTGTTTCAATTTCTGCTAGAAAAATGAAATAGGATCTAAAAAGAAAGGGTGAAATTCAAAAATAGTTATATTTAACCACTTTTTATAAAGAAATCTAGCATAATATATTGGAGTTCGAATATTTTACATATGAACTTCCGACATAATATGCGGGAATTTTATAATATACTGGAGTTTCATCATAATATGCTGGAAGTTTACATACAGGAGCTCCATAATCCATTATATTATATTGGAACTTTCTGCATTTCAGCAAAACGATGATCATTTTAATAACTTCACAAAACACTAATTATTTTTCAATTACCAATCCGAAAATTGGTCCATTCTATTTCCATCCCCAAAATAGCCTAGCGCTTGGTCATCTGAGAAGTCATCCTACCCCCGACAAATAACTCCAAAAATACTTGAGACCTATATAAAAGAGAAAAAAGAATGAAAGGACAAATTTCGAAGACTTCTTTTCCCCCTAAACTATGTGCACGGTCTAATACCTTCCCATAAATGAGACAGTAAGGGTGTATATAGGTCGGATTGATCGGATTTTCTAATTTGTAAATCAAGTCAATTGTATCGGATTATTAAATTTAAAGACCCAACCAAACCACTAAAACTCGAATTTTTCAATCTCGATTTTTCGGGTTATTCGGGTTTTCTCGGGGTAAAATCTTTGTAGCACAAAACATATAACTTATGCACGACAAATATATAAGGTATTTTTCATGAAAATAATACAAACTATGAGATGTGTCATGCTAAAATAAGTAGACTAATAAGGGAGTATTAATTATATGACTAAACGTTAAAGAAAAATAAAAAAGGTTATACATTTTTATCTAAATATTGCAAAACAAAAAGTAGATATTCCATACATTGTCGTTCGTAGTATTGAATCGAATGTCTTTTGTTAGCATTAGTATTGATTTGATCTTGGTTTGGGCTTTTGTTGGCATTATTTTACTAATATTAATGGCTATAACAACACTTGGTAATTTTTACCTTCTATAGTAAAAGTTAAGATCTTATTTATTTTAAATAAATACTATATAAAAAAATTATATTATATAAATACCTTTTCAGTTTTATAGCAAAATATTTAATTTTGGTTACCTCCTAACCCTGAGTCACTAAATACGCTAACAAGTTACATTATTTTCTTTCTCTCTCTGCTTTGATACATCACGTTCTCTTTCCATACCACTTCATATTTCTTTCTGCTTCATACCCACTTCTCCAAATCTTAATGTCATCGCCACCCATGGTACGTTTATTTACCTATAATCCTTCCTTGCTTTTTATTCTTATATATTATCATTTTTTAATAAAATTAAGTTATTTGTGTTTTATTTAAGGTTGATTGCTTTTGCAAATTGGTGAGGTTTTGATGGTTTATTGTAGCAGAGCATTCGGATGGAAGTCTACTGTTTCGGTTCGGGGACCCAAGTGAGTTTGCAAAAGAGGATGAATTGGAGAAATCCCTTTTAAGGGTTGAAGAGGTGGAAAGGGACAGCGAGAAGGAGGAATTTAGTGTAGTGAAAGTTATGGACGGTGATAATGAGAGATAAGTCATTGTCAAGAATGTAGAGGGATGAGTGCTACAATGGTGATTTCCTTTTCAAATTCATAAACTTTACACAGACACTTCCTCTCTACGTTCCGGATCTCAATTCGATTTTTAGAGTATATACATATTACCAAGTGGTGGGCATATAGTTCAACACCCCTACCATAAATCCCTCTGCTACGTCGGCGGTGACAACCGTGTCATTTTCGTTGACTGTCGTACCATTGTCGCGTCCCTCTCCGCCCTTACTGCCCATCTTTCCCGTTCCCTTTACATTATAATTCAATGTGTCTCGTTATATTCCATGTATTTTGTTTTATTCACTATCTTTTTTTCACATTGTATTTCGATGTATCCTGCTGTATTCTATATATTTCATTGCATTTACTGTCTCGCTATATGACATGAATGCATTCATATGTTTTTTTAATTAATATAATATATGTATTTAGATGTATTATATAATTTTTGTGAAGGTTGCTTTATTTTTGGTGTATTTTTCGGTTGAGAATCTTTTTTATAACTGATAATACAAAAATTATGTGTTTATAATTGAGTTTTTTGAGTTATATTAGGAGTCTATTATGTTAATTGATTCACTTTCCGTTTTAAAAACAGTGTAATACCCTATTTCACGTCGTGAATATAGTTGAATACAGTCGAATACAATAATTTGTCCAACTGTAATCCCATGTTTTACTCCATGAATACAGCCGAATACACTCGAATACAACAACTAATTACCTGGACTTCCTTAATTCACGCCTATTTTTGCTACTGTATTCATGAATACAATAGCCTAAATACATCAAATACCTCTTATAACCACATAAAAGGTATCTATAATTCGTAATATAACAAATGGTATTTATAGATGGTTAATTACTACTAAAAGATAGTGGTTTATGAAAATTTCCCTAAAGCTTATTGGAACATTCAAAAATTCTAAGTCCAACTTTGAAATAATACCTTAAAAAATAAATTATAAAAAATTTTAAGAAATATTTAAATTACATCACAATAAGTATATTTGTATATTAAATATATCTAAAATTTCTACATATAATCGGGTTGGTTTGATTTCTTTAGTTAAAACTAAACCAAACTAATTATGATCTGGTTTTTTTCTCCAACACCAAACCATAACCAGATTTTTTTTTTCGGTTTGACTCGAGTTATCAGGTTGGTGCGATTTATAGGTTTCTTTTGTACACCCCTAAAATGAGAGTTATTAGGCTAAGGATGAAGATTACACAAGGGGCTGAAAGGTCCATCTCTGATGTCCTCGTTGCATTAAATTGGTAATGTCCCCTTTGTTATTAAATTGGATATTATGGTCTCACTTCGATTATTTTTCCTTTCTCTTCTCCCTTAGTTTATGTCCTAGTAGTAGTTATTTTGCCTTAGTTTATATGCATCACTCCTCGTTAAGCATATTCCTTGATGTCTTGTCGAAATACGTTAATTTATTTAAAAGAAATTGAGAAGTAATATTCCTGTATACCCAAAAAATAAGATATTTTTACCTCTATTATGAACCTATCATTCTTCTTAGAACAAGGTAAAAAGTAGTCAAGAGAGTTTGTCAATGCCCAAGAAGGGCTTTCCTAAATGATTTCTACCTTAGGTCGAGAGTCTTCTTTGGGCCCTATCACAAATATAAGCCTCTGAACATTCTGGTCCAGCCCAGATCTATCAGCATATGCTGCCAGTAAATACTTTTAACTAAATATCAAGGAGAATCCAAAACTCAAGCATTGATTGGTTAGAGGAAGCTGACATGGTATCTCCAGATTACTCCATTACCATCTTATCCTTGCCCCAAAACCCATTCTCCTTAATATCCTTTATAGAAGTCCACAACCCCCCCCCCCCCCCCCCCCCAAACCCAAAACACACACACAACATCACCTTCATAATAGAGTTGTAAGTTGTAACAAGAGTTGAGTGAAAACCCATTGAATAGTAGGTTCAAAAATGGCTCTCCAAGCAGCATCTCTGCTTCCTTCTGCATTTTCCATGCACAAAGAGGTAGGCTGCTAATTTTCCAGCTCTTTAACACTTAGCTCTGTTAATTACTCACCTGAAATTTTAACAAGATCTTTCCAATTGTGGCAGGGTAAATCATGTGCTACTCTCAAGGACAGTAGCCTCTTTGGAGTTACATTATCTTACAATCAAAAATCTAAGTTCATTCCTCCTGCTGCATCGAACAAGGTACCATTCATTATACACAGTCTGCAAGTTTAATTTTTTAAATATTTAATGTGCTAGTTGTTGATTAATTCTCTACTACGATGAACATGTATATTATAGCCCAAGAAGCACAATTACAGTCAGTTCTCATCACGGAAAGCCATTTTAAAAGGGCAGCCCGGTGCACAAACAGAGGCGGATTCAGAATTTAAACTCTATGGATTCAAACTTATTACATTTTTAAAGTTATAGGTTCATATATACTATTTCTTGCAATTTTAGTGAATTTTTACACTTTAAATTTATACACCGCGTCGAAAGTACTGGGTCAGATGAACCGATACTCTCAAGCTGCATCCGCCCCTCTGCCCAAGGCATTCTATGTAAAGTGTTGCACCCCAAAGGGTGTGATGTAGACAGCCTACCCTAATGTAAGCATTAGTGACTGCTTTTACAGCTCGAACCCGTGACCTATAGGTCACACAAAGATAACTTCACTGTTGCTCCAAGGCTATGGAAAGCCATTTTAGGATATCAAAATATTAGCAGAGTGCAGACTAAGAAGAAAGATTACCTCTTGAGGTCATCACAATATTTTCAAGCTGCATAAACAGTACAAATGTTTAAGAGTTCCAAATTCTTTTTGGCTCTACTTAGAACCGTATGACTGATGTCTTTTTGCGCTTTTGGTTATCTAACATTTCTCACTTGATATGTACAGCTTAATAGAATTATAGAGAATGAGATAAACTAATATCATTGCATATCATGTAATAGGAATTGACAAAGAAAATAGCAGCTGTACCTATTAGAGCACAAACAGCTGCTACCACACCAGCAGTCAACCAGTCTACCTCAGAACAGAAGAAAATCCTCAGGAAAGGCAATGTGATAATTACCGGAGCCTCCTCTGGTTTAGGACTAGCTACAGCAAAGGCTATAGGTGAAACAGGAGAGTGGCACGTTATAATGGCCTGCAGAGACTTCCTTAAGGCTGAGAAAGCAGCAAAATCTGTGGGCATTCCAAAGGAAAACTACACTGTCATGCATCTGGACCTCGCTTCCCTTGAAAGTGTCCGCCAATTTGTAGATACTTTCCGACGTTCAGGGAGGCCACTTGATGCACTAGTCTGCAATGCTGCAGTGTACTTGCCGACTGCTAAAGAGCCAACTTTTACTGCTGACGGGTTTGAGCTTAGTGTGGGTACCAACCATCTTGGACATTTCCTGCTTTCAAGGTTGCTGCTAGATGACCTCAAGCAATCGGATTACCCACAAAAGCGCCTTATAATTGTTGGCTCCATTACAGGTACTGGTCTCAAACTCGTAGCTTATGCTCTGATGTTCAGCATACTCAACTTCATTGAGCAACTTAATTTCAGGTATCTATCAGTAAGCTAGGAGAACAAATTATTAATGCTGCAAAGCTAGAACTCCACAAATTAGCATATCTAGATATTCTTTTTTATAAGTAGTTAAGCATTAACATACCTAGATATACACAAGGCAGAATCGAGAAACTACACCTTTCATGATACATCACTAAAATGCTGGACAGCATATGACAGAAGCATGATAGATTTCATAGATGCCCTACAGAAATAAGATAGGGACAAGCACTTTTTTGCTCTTTGGGCTTCTGAATTTTCGTATTAAAGGAATTGCCGTATTAAAGGAAACCCAAGATGATTCTAAGACTTAATTTTTCTGAATCAGGAAACACAAACACTTTGGCTGGAAACGTACCGCCAAAGGCTAATCTTGGAGATCTACGAGGACTATCAGGAGGATTGAATAGTTTAAACTGCTCACCCATGATTGATGGAGGAGAATTTGACGGCGCCAAAGCCTACAAAGACAGCAAAGTCTGTAACATGCTTACCATGCAAGAGTTCCATAGGCGTTTCCACGAGGAGAATGGCATTGCCTTTGCGTCCCTCTATCCCGGCTGCATTGCTGAAACTGGTTTGTTTAGGAATCACATTCCCTTGTTCAGGGCTCTCTTCCCACCATTTCAGAAGTACATTACCAAAGGCTATGTATCTGAAGCAGAAGCAGGAAAAAGACTTGCACAGGTTAGTCAAAATAAGCAAACTTGGACATCTTTATCCCTTGCATTTTCACAGACTGATTCATAAACTAGTGCATGAAGAATACCACTGAATCATCCGTGCTAAATTCAGGTTGTACGTGATCCAAGCCTTTCAAAATCTGGTGTCTACTGGAGTTGGAACAGCACCTCCTCCTCGTTTGAGAACCAGCTCTCAAAAGAAGCCAGTGATGCAGAAAAGGCACGGAAGCTATGGGAGGTCAGTGAGAAGCTTGTTGGACTGGCTTAAATGGCAAGGGCGTGGCTTTCTGTTCCCATCCAAGTCAGGAGAATATGTATATATGAGATCACTAGAGTTCTTTTCTCAAGTACTTATTGGTATTTGTTGTTGGTTAATTTCACCAATATAGAGTTTTCAGGTAGGTATCCTTGGTAATGATATGAACTACTCAACATAAGATTTGTAAGCATAACATTTCAAGTGTTGGTCCAGCAAGTATAAAACTGGAGATACCTTCACTGAATTGATCAAACAAAGAGTTTATGATACATCACGCTATTTGCCAAATTAAGATAAGAAGACTCTGGCATTTCGACATACCCATTAAAAGCTAGACGCACTACTTGTTACTCTTCAGATTTTTCAGTTGGCATCCTCTTCTTTTCTCAGCATTAAAGTTTTTTTGCTATATGAATAGCAGTTGCAGTACAAATGCCTAAATTAATAAAAAAATTAGGTATGAATATACACTACAGAATTGGCACGACATTTGTGATCTATCACTCAGTAATGTGATATGGAGTGCATGAGAAAAATCCAAGCTCTAAAACAGCTCGCCTACCACAACAACAACAATGGGAGGGTAATATGTAGCAAGCCTTACCCCTATCCGAAAGGGCAGAGAGGCTGTTTCCAATCGACCCCCGGCTCATAGGATAAAAGGAAAAACAGCAGTAAAACAAAAACAAAGACAAAAACAAAACAAAAACAATAGAGCATTAGTAACTCCAGCAGAAATAGCGTAAATAGCGTAAATAATTATCTAAACATATGAAACATAAATACAATCGCATACAATAATATCATACAGTAACTACCATAACTAACAGCCATAGGGGGGACATAAGCTAAAACACAAATCATCTATGGGTAACCCTGCTGACCCACACCCAACCCCGGATGAGGCGTACGAAAAACTCTAGGAGCCCCTATCCTACAACCCTGATTCTAGACCTCCAGACTTTCCTATCAAGGAAATTATTCCCCTATCAAAGTTCAAAATATCATCAATTCCCAAGTCCAACCTGAGCTGATACACAATTGAATGGAAACCTCAAGATACTAGATATCTCCTAATACAACAACATAATGCATTCGGTCTTGCTTGAAGAACAGAAAGTTACTACATTGCAATCACTCAACAGGCAAAGCCACGCAACCACATCCTTTATTCTCTTCCAAAACAGCCTTCAATTTTGTTATAACCAAATTATATACTTCTAGGATCAAGACAGAAGTTTTCATTGTATAGTAAGCATATAAAACAAATTGGAAAGGAACAAGTATATCTTTCTTTCTTTTTTGCTTGATATACTGAATAAAAAGAGGAGGGAGAGTTTTAAAAAAAAAGGGAAGAGTTGGAAGAAGGACAAATCTAGTGTCTGTTTCTGTGACTTGGTGCTCATGAAGATATATCAATTCGGAATCTCCTTGAATAAATTACCGTAGCTCTAAAGAGATTGAACGCATCTCAATTCGGAATATATCAATTCGGAATCTCCTTGAATAAATTACCGTAGCTCTAAGGATATTGAACACATTTCAATGCTTTGTAAGTAAGCAAATCAAAAACTTGTGTAAAATGAAAAAGAAAAAAAAAAGCACCAAATTCTTTATACACCGAAGGATAGATATCTGCAGAACTGGAAAGTAGCGGACTACTGCTAATCAGACAAAACTAAAACAATTCCTAAAGATTGGTTCCACATGTTCTACAATGAACATATATACCCTATCTTCTTTTCTCCCTTGCCCTCATCCTTCGACAAACCCGAATCAAGAAACTCACATAACAACAATATAATCATCACACCTCAGAATTCTTTTGCATGTAAACAAGGATCTGAAACTACCCCACTAGTGGGATTATTATTGGGTTGTTGTTGTTGTAAACAAGGATCTGAAACAACACTAATAAATGGGACTTAGCGGAAACATCAACAAACATAAATTTTATAAGATAACAGAATAGAACTTGACCTGAGCCGAAAGTCTCTTGAAAACAGTGTCTCTACCTGCACACAGTAAGGTTAAGATCTGCGTACACACTACTTATCCCAGACGCCACATGTGGGAATATACTGGGTATGTTTTTGTTGTTGTAATAGAAATGAACTTGATTCCTTATTTTATTTCCATATCGCCAGATTTTTATGTAATGGGCTTCTAGATTGATTCCTTCAAAAATTTCTCACCTTCGCAGAGTAACATTGGACCCACTGATAACCCAGGCCACCATATTTGATGCATCCATTAAGGTTGAATGGTTAATAGTGGATGCTTGAATAGTTCCAATGGCAGCTGAAGGGGAAGTCTGGGTGACTGAAGCTCCTTTGCACTTCCTAAACTTGGTTTGTGTTCCACGCTCATCATTTTTTTTTTTGGGGGGGGGGGGGGGGGGAGTTGTGAATCTCTGTTCCTGTCATGATCATCATTTTCACTCTCATTTGGATCAGATCGCTCAGGTTCAGTCCCCTGACTGCCTCTTCTTCTTCTTGAATAAGCATTGTGATAGTTGCGAGATGTTCTTTGTGCAGAGGGAGCAGCTATGTCGTTTCCAACTTTGCACCTCTTAATTAGTGCTTTAGATTGGCGTTGAGAAATTTGGGCATGGATGCTTGAATCTGTCCAATAAAACACAAGGCATGTATCAGGTCTATATATCTAGCCCCCAAAACATATAGTGAAGTGTTAATCATGAACGAAAAGTTAAATATATATATCTATGTCCATTGCAATTAACAGTTTATGTGCACAGTTATTTATAATCTACTTTGTATGCAGTAAAGTGAATTGGACTATCGGATAGGCATATTATTGTCACACCTCCTTTTGGCGTGCCTACCCCGAAGGGTAAACGCATAAGGGAATTTTTCCATTTTAAGTGACAATATTCGAAATGGGATTATTTATTTATTTAGAGTCGCCACTTGGGATAGGTTTTGGCTTTTGGTGTCCCAAGTCACCGGTTTATCTTGAATCCCAATTCGAGGAAAACGTTCGACTTTCCAAATAAAGTCTACGAACCGGAAATTCTAAGTAAGGAATTCTGTTGACCCGAGGGAAGGTGTTAGGCACCCCCGGATCCCATGGTTCTTGCACAGTCGCTTAAACTATTATAAATGGCTAAATATCTGATTTTAATACATGTTGTAATTTATGTGCTTTTAAACAATTGTAAGAAAATCTTCCATTTCATTCTCAGATTCTCAAATACAAGGAGAACATAGCCTTTTAAAGTTGGATTAACATGTTGTGTCAATAAGAGCACGTGGAGTGAGTTACCAAAGAGCTAATACTGGACACATTAAGATCTTCATTTACTAAGAACGCAGTTCCATAGTAGGCGTCCTAGTTTCCACATAAGAGTTCTTTTGTAGAATGACATCTTTAAGATCTCAGTGATAAAAGGGAGAAAACAGAATCTATTACATTATAGAGAAGATATCATCAATAGATTCAGTTCTATTAATTCATAACAACTAAATTCAACATGCATGGACCTGTAATGACTATGCATAGATCTCTATATGTGTGTTCTGTTCCAGCAACAACTTTGACTCTGTAAACAAAAGAGGATAGACAGAAAACAAGAACTAAAAACATGTAAACAAATATGTGTCCATTAAAGAATGAGGATTTCAAGTGCTTCTTTAACTGACCTGCTCATTGAGTGCCCATTCCTCTTCAAGAAAGACAAGCTCCTGAAACAAGATATTCCAAAAATTAACAGACAAGTTTCATCGAAAACAGAAGAGGAAAGGAATAGAGGCCTCTAGTGTTTTGTATTTCCTTTTTTTCCCCGTAGTCTCCCTTCTTTTTCCATGTTAAAGGCGGGGGAGGGGGTTCATTAAGTTGCATAATATTAATTAAGGAAATACCTCCTCTTCGTACTTCTCAACATCTGGATATATTGCCTCAATTAAGGTATCAAATCTAGGATAATCTCTCAATGGCCGTCGACTAGCACTGTGTGTGTGGCAAGCAGGGAATTCACTATTCCTGTAAAAGCGCAATACAAGTAAAATCCAGAGTAGTTTTCAGGTAATTCTTGACTTCTAACGACTAGTTGAACCACAAAACTAACTTTATGCACTAGATACCCCAGTCTCATTGATTTATCTATGCATTCCCTGCAAAAACGGTGTTGACATCCCATCACAACCCGTTCTCTTGATAATACCTGTGCATGCAGTGCGGACAGCAAATGTTAAAAAGCTATTGGACTCTGTGGTCTTCATCCAACACATAACAAATTAGTAATCAAATCTAGTACTATTAAGTAATGGAACTCCAGTGCAGCTGTGATTGATTGATGTAGACCTCCACATAGACTAAGCGAAAACTGAAAACGAAAATAATTGGCTCCTCATAGTATATAGGAAAAAGTAAGACCAGGTATACAACATGGTTATTGAGAAGATTAGTCATTTTAGTTGTTCATTAAGTTACCAAAGTCCAAAGAGTAGCCAGCAAATATTGATGAAACAAAAGTAAACCAATTGAAGCCTGTGTTTGGTAGTTTCCTTTTCCTATGAAGGTATCTAGTAGTTATCCTTTTCCATTCTTTTGCAGAAAACATGAATTACTAACACTTGCTGCTTGAGGATAAAAAAGAAAGAATACTTTTGAAGAAGCTACTGATAACGAATCAATTCGGGAAGGTTCAAACTGCTGCTCTAGCTGCAAGACACAGAAAGGATAAGGAAATGAGATTTCTTGGGCGAACTAGCTAAATAGTCAACTAGTGTTCAGCTTTATGATAATATATCGGGCACAAGAAAACACACTTGAGAGTTTATACCTCTGATTTAGAACAGGGTGGAAGACAACTGCACAAGTTACCATGATAAACTCAGGCTAGGAACGACAGAAGCATCATACTGGAGTTCTCTCGTCAAAGCTATAAACGAGAAGTAAAAGATGTATTTTTTGGAGAACCTGGATTCGTTTTCCATGCAGCAGAACTTACCTCATGTTTACACGTCCTTCAGAGGAGTAATATCATCATTGTCTTTTCAAGTATTCCCTTTTGCCACAGTAAACTGAAGATTTAAACTCTCTGACAACATCTGTAAGACAACTCCCACAGAAAGAAAAGAGATTATAGGTTTGTGGCAGTTTTCAAAATCACATACTCCATCTGTCTCAGCAAAAGCACTCAATGCCTAGGTGCCAATTACGTACTCCATCTCTCCCAGCAAAAGCATTCAATGCCTAGGTGCCAATGCCATTGCCAGGTACAATGATAGGAAACGGGAAATGAAATGGAGAGGAACGAGTAGGATTTTATTCAAACTTCAGGTTATTGGAATAGTAGCCATGTGTTGGAAGTTTCTTAGTCATTACAAGGAAATAGATGCTACAGCTCTCAAGTCTTTATCAAGTTTCTGGTCCACCTTGTAGATAAATTCACATCTTAAGGTATCATCTCTAGAGTGAATTTTCTTTGTGATCCTTAACTTTGCCTTGACTACCTGTGCAGTTGCGAGATGGGGTTTAGGAGCGCCACCAGCACATGCTTAAGCTTGTACCTCACCAAATTGTATCACTGTTGATACCTTCTTTGTTCACCGACAACCAAAAGAAAGAAAATTCTGACATCATTGCTGTAAGCCAATAGAGGATTCTGATTAATGAATCTTGTAAATCCATCATCAAATAATGAACTAATATAGAGCACAAGCTGAATTTCAAAAGTACTTCTTAGCACGGAGTAGCGATTTCCTGCATGCTTGACATTACCACATGAAAATTTAAGGAGAAGGAATATCAAAAGAACAGGAAAAATGTTATTGTCAGAACTAAAATTACACATGGTAATCAAATGGTCATGGATTCAGAAAGTGAGTCATTACAGGGGCCGAAAGTAACACAATGCAAAGTGTGAGATTCAATTTCCAGAATGGTATACTGCTGAAATAATGTCCATATAAAGAAAGAGAAAAACAGAAAGCTACCAAGTCTGTCAACATAGCAAGTTCTCTCTCGGTATGGCATTATCTCAAAAAGCATAGATATCGAATGACTTTCTTTGTCTCGGTCTCTGATAATTATGAATAACATATCACCAACACTACATGACATAATTAACCCATCAAATGGTTGTACTGAAAAAAGAGCTTCTTCTGTTTTGTTAAGAGATAAGCTGACTCCATCCCATCTCTCTACATACAACAACAACTCAGTAGAATCCCACTAACTCATCTCTCTACATATGTCAATATAATAGGCATGTCCACATCCATGCATAACTTTAAAACTTGCCTTGAACTTCATTAACTCAAATGTCATGAGTGACGTGAAAAACAGAACTTACATAAAAAGGTGTATGAGATTTTTGATAAAAACATAAAAAGGAGTGTATGAAAAAAAAGGTATATGACATAATAGAGGAAATACAAAACATTGAATAAACCTTTTAAAGGGAATCATAACATTCGTCTCTAAAATAAAATACAACAAGAAACATAAACTTGAGAACAATATGAGAAACATCCCTGCTGACCTTATAATAATATGAGGAATGGAAATTGCAACATTCAGATCAACTTACACATCAGGTGAAACACAACCAAGACACAATACTCTGAAGCAACTCAAACAGGGATGTTGTAACTACTGTCTATAACCTATAAATCGCTCCAAGATTATCAAGTACAGAGACTCTCACACTAAGCTGATTAGTTGTTGTTATTTTCAGCCAAATTCTCGTCCTTCTTTAATGTGGCTACCACCTTCTTCAAAATGCTTTCCGTTGGTTCATGAGAGTTCTCTACAGCCTTGGCTGTAGCTTGCCATTTTTCCCCATGCTTTGGCTCTGTGGCGACGCACCTCTTCAACACATCATTCCTCTGCTCCTCTGTCCCATGCTGCTGTTCGAATTTGAAGTACAATGCCCAGAAATCACCAATATCTGGTGCAAGGGTCACTGCCCTGTTGAACCAACTTCTTGCTTTGTCTACTTTCCTCTCCTGCCAAAACAGCTTAGCCACAGCAACAATAACATGTGGATCATGATCACACTTCTTTAAAGCATCCGAACTTTTGGTTTTTCTCTGAGGACGAGGTGCCATCTCAATTGAAGCAGCCCATAGAATGCCGCTATTGGGGCACTCCTGCAATGCTTTAGCCATGAGAACATCAGCTTCCCTTTTGTATCCATGCCTAGCTTCAGCTCGCACAGCTGCAAGCCATAGCTCAGGGCTCTGAGGATTCTTCTTCCTGGCCATAGTAAGAACTGCTCGAGCTTTGCTCAGCCCATTCATCTTCTCCTCTAGTGACGCAAGGGACAGCCAAAGGGGTATACAATTGGGACAATTCTTAATGCCAGACTCATAGGCATCCTTTGCCTTGCCAGAATTACCAAGTCTCTCTTCCAACTGTCCCAACATCAACCAAAGTTTGAAAAATGAGGGGAAGCGCCTCAATGCGTCATCCAGCAATCTCCTCTCCTCATCCACATTTCCAAGCTCTCTCTCCACAATGGCCGATTTCATCCAGACCCGTTCCAAGCCTCCCCTTTCACGTGCCTTAGCAAGAAGCTTCCTTGCCCTCTCTGTCTCACGATTCTCAAACTCGAGCTTGAAAGCAGCAAGCCATATCTCCTCAGAATCAGGAATTGCAGCGAATGCTTCCTCCAAAATTGCTCGAGCTGCAGGAACATCACCAGCAAGCCACTTCTCCTTGGCACCCATCAACCATAGAACTTCGGCCTTTGGAATGTAGGTCACTGCTTTTCGAAGCAGTGCATCAAGTGACTCCCTGGTGCCATGGCTTTTCTCGAGCTGTGCTGCTTTAAGCCAGATGCTTTTCTTAGTTCTAAATACAGTAAGAGCATGTGCATAAATGTATTTCGCTGTTTCAATCGAACCCCGTTTCTTGCACTCCTCAGCATCAGCAACCCAGGTTCTCTTCCTATCTTCTTCCTCAACACCAATCCCAACAGTGTTATTTATTATTGCCTGGCAAGTCCCAAGGGAACCAGCTCTTTCGCATCCTTCGGCCTCCTTCATCCAAGCCTCCCTGTCAATCTCCAAACCTTCTCTTTGCAAAGCCCGGATTGCCCTTTCAATAATTTTCCCAACAGAAGTAGTGTTCCCATTGGCTTCTTCCAGCCTAGCTGCAGTGATCCAGATGGCAGGCTCTTTAGGAAGCTTTTCTCTAGCCTTGTTAAGTACCTTCTTAGCGCTTTCATAAGTTTCCAACTTAGCAAGAGCAAGCCACAGCTCCACATGCAATGGACAGCATTCTACGGCCCTCTGAAGCAAAAGTCTAGCATCTTCCTCATTAGCCAACTCCACAACAGCTTTCCACAACCTCACCGAATCAGGGATATGCTCTAGACCTTTCCTCAAAACACGGCTCTTATTTGCTGTATCTTCCTCCAACTTTGAGGCCTGCATCCACAATTTCACTGAATTAGGATTTGCTTTAACACCTTGAGCAATCACTGCCTTAGCCTCAAGGGGGCTCGCCAAACGGCACGCCTCCAACCAAACATCCTCATTCTTAGGACACTCTTCACAACCTTTCTTTATCAACTGCCTTGCTACCTGCATCTTCCCCGCAACCTCCTCCAGTCTAGCAGCTGCTATCCAACCAGGAGGATGCTTCGGATTTGTCTGAGTAACCGACTTAAGCAACAACCTAGCCTTCTTTATATCCGAAATCTCAGCATCACTAGTAATCTTCATGCTCTTCAAATCAGTCAAGTATCCCTTAGGATCCACCACAGTTTGTCCAGTAACCGAGTCCAAAATCCTATCCAACCTCACCGACAACACCGTTCCTCTCCCTTCACCCACAGCAGTCAAATCAGCGACGGGTGTTTGCGCTGAAGGTGTCTCCATGCCACCAACTATCCTACTCCTTGGATCCAATGCACTTACATGCTCTTTCTCCTGCCTAGCCTTCTCCAGAAGAGTATCCGGAACAGGCACAAAACTCTCAAACCTCTTTTTCTTGTTTCGTAACGAATAATCCCCAATTTCAGGTATACTATCCCACTCATCACTCGACAAAGTATACAGTTTCCTCTTCAAATCAGCAAACTGTTCAGTGATCTTCGGGTTAGACGCCCGATACTTCTCAATTTCTTCCTTTAACCTAGCTTCTCTTCTATCTTTCCTCCTTGAATCCATTCTCTGATCAATAGCTTCCCAAATAGCATCAGCTTCTTTATCATCTTCATCATACTCAGCAGAAGCAAATAACCCTACATCATTACCTTCAAATTCGTCGAATTTCTGGTTCTCATCATACCCCTTTTCCTCATTGTCATCCTCCTCATCTTCCTCTCCCGCACCACCCTTGCCACGGCCCCGGCCAACGCCGCCAGCTGCTGGTGCAGCGCCGCCAACAGCAGCTGAACGATCTGGGAGGTCAGGGGCAGCACGGGCAGGCCCAATATCAGAACGGGTAGTGAAACCCGTAGCACCACGGCCCAATCCAGCAACATAATTCGGAGGAGGCCTTGTGTTTAAGAAATCGAGTCGCGCTTTCGGTGCCCCGGGTGCTTGCATACCTCCGAGGAGAGGAACGTGTAGGGTAAGAGTCGAATTAGGGAAAATTCCTAGATCGGATAATCGTACGTCGGTGTTCAGTAACCGCCGGCAGGAAAGAAAAAGACGCTGTTGGATGATTGGGATGTGGAAATTTTCATGGATTTTTAGGTTTAGGGTTTGGAGCGAACTTATACGGGGATTAATGTCCTAGGGATAGGGTTTTGTTACCGGGAAGATTGATAAAAAGCATGGTTGTTGATGCGCAAAATCGTTAGCCAGAAACACTGTATTTAGAACATAGATTTGTAGCAATACATTCAGTTGAAATGAGAGTTCTGGGTTAATCACAGGAAATGCCGTTTATGAAATAGAATTTCCGGCCACTCAAACTTGGAGTCCATTTTAAAATTAATATAGCAACTTTGTATTTTTTTATTTGAACACTCAAACTTTAACAAAATAAGTATTGATAAATATTTTTAACCGTTAGCCATATCTAGGTAGAAGCACTACCCATAACATGACAAATAATATTATTTTTAATAAAAAATAGAATTAGAATAAAATATGAATAAAATAATTAAAAAAGAAAAAGAAACTTTTCCCTCACTCTTCTCTCTCCAGACTTTTTCTTCCTTACTGCAGCAACAGCCTCCGCCTCCACCGGTGTTGTCACCTGTAACCTCGCCACTGTCCTTTTCGTATTCCCTTGCCGGTCTCTCTCAACTATATTATTACTACTACTACTACTGTTATTAGCATTACTATTACTATTACTATTATTATTGTTATAATTGTTTTCAGCTTTGTTTTTCGAGTGAATATTGTTTGTATCGTGTTGGATCGAGGAGAATTGTGGGTTGGACATAATAGTGAGGGGGATCGGAGAAGGGATTGTCTAGGGAGGGTTTAGTGGTGGAGATCGTGGGGTTGCATAGAGCAAACGTTGGGGTTTTGGCCAAGAAAATTTTGAAATATAATCGAGTGATTTTGCAGAAATTTAAGTGAAAAAAATTTTGCGAGTCTTTTCAAGAGTGTTATAACCATTTTTACGTTATTATTTTTTACTAAGGTTTGACTAGAATCTAAAGGTTCAAATTTGACTTCTAACAATTGAAAATGGTGGATTTACCGGTGGCGTTGTTTCCCTATCCTGGTGGCGTTGTTCGAAACCGCCACAGCCACCATCTTTTGTTCTTATTCTTCTACTACAACAAGAACAAACTAAAAGTAAGTAAATTATTTTTTTAAGTGGGACCCATAAATTACACATGGCAATTAATAAGAGGATAAGTATGTGACATGTTATTTGTGTCCTAGAGCTTGCATACCATGCACAATTACATGTGTTTATTAGTTATAGGTTTCAGGAGTTTGAGTGTTCAAATGGAAAAATGCAAAGTTCGGGTATCGGCTTTAAAATCGGCTGCGAATTTGAGTGGCCAGGAAGCCATTTCGCCAAATAGAAATAACGGAAAATCCATATGTTTCAATATTTATCATGTGAGTTGCATCTTAATAATGTTGCGAAGCACCAACAAGTGGTGTGGTGGAGTGGTAGTTACTCCTTCATCCTTAACTAGAGGTTTTAAGTTTGAGCCCTGGGAATGGAGTCGCCTTTGTTAGGGAATGCTTTACCCCACAATGTGGGACTTCCCGGCGCGAACCCGGATTTAGTCGGGCCCCAATATGGAACCGGACACCGGGTGAAAAATAAAAAAAATGCTACAAAGCAACAATAAAATTTAATTAATGAGTGAAAGTTTATGTATAACAATACAATAATCATCTAAGTATCGAAAAATATTATTACATTAACATAATATATGAATTTAAAATAAAAGAACATCAACAAAACTTACACAAATGATCAATTTTATCATGTTAGTTAGATAATTATGTATTATAGTTTAAAAGTATTTAATGTGATGGTATCTTAACTAGCACTTCTTTGTGGACAATACTTTTTTGTGCATGTTTCCTCCTAATGCTTTGGTTGCTCTGTCTTAACCAAAACTCTTATTGTCGATCATGATATCCCTCTTGAAAGTGCAACTTACAGTTGTTCGTGCAAGAAAATATATTGCGATAAATATAGTCCAATATTTAGGATATTTGTCCTTGTGCTTTATTTGTTATACTAGTATAGTTCTCGCGCGATGCGCGAAAAGTGTTAGAGAAAATATGTATAAAAATATTATTGCGTGATTTTAAAAGCTAAATATAAATATTACTGTTAATAGAGGCAATTGGCATAATGACAAATGTAAAGTTTTCTTTTCTATAATCTGAATTAACAAAAAGAGTCTCTCAGCTAATCCCTTAAACGAAAAATAGTCGGTGAGCGTATATATATAAAAGAGATGATACATGGCGGTATCCTTGCAGCTATTTGTATTAAAATCCCTTTATTTGTATTGTTGAACATTTTCCTTTTCTTCTATGCTTTCTTTGTCATTTGTTTTGTTATGTGCTTAATACCTAAGGATGTATGGAATTCTGATGAATGTTTAGTTTTCTAAGGACTCTCTTGTCTGGTTCCCTTTCTTCTGCAATTTACGTAGAAACAAATAAATAAAAAGGAGCGCCTTCCGTTGCTTAAATAGTTATGAAATGCCCCTGCGTTCAGCTTGTATGTTTCTCCAAAGCTTAAGCTGGAAAGAAGTGTGTGCTTTAGCAGCATAGGCTTCCATTTTTCCATGTTAAATTATCTCCTCTACTCTTATTGATAATTTTGTGGACTTTGGTCTGCTGCACACTTTATTGAATGAATAACTGGATTACTCTCTTGTTGGTGGATTGATTGGAATTATCTTGAGTGCATTAGGTCGACGGTAGTAGGTTTGTATTTGGAAATCTGATTCCTTTGAAGTTGGTGGATGTAGCTGCATAATCTAAAGTGGCTTTGCTAGGGATCCAGACTCATTATTTTGATATGGTGTTTGTCTTTCAGTTGGTTGTTTGCATTAATTATTTTTCTTGCCAATTTTTGTTTGACTAATCTGCTTTGCTTCTCTTGTTGGTAATTAATATGCAGCACGATGTGGATGCCGGGGAGCTGAGGAAAGTGATCTTAGCCGATGGTGCTGTTGTTACAGTCAAAGGTGCCAGATCTATCAGCCTGCGCCACCCAATAGAGCTTCCACTCCCCTTCAACAGAACGACAAATGGATTTGCCTCTGGTCTGTTGGCATTGGCTGAATATTTACGTCAAGCTTCTCTAACTCAAGGGGAACCTCTCCTCTCTCTTCGAATTGTTGGTCCTACATCTCTTACATCCCCTGCCTCACCATCTTCCCCTTCTGCAAACAAACTTAAGCTTAAACGGCTTGCACCTGGTCTTGTTGAGTTGTCATCAGTGTCGAAAATGAAAGCCATGGACGCCATCTCCACCATCGATCTCCAGGGAGAAACTACTGCGCTTCTTACACCCAATCAATTTACTACATTGTGGCCTGTCACATCTGTCAATGGTTCAAACTCAAACTTGCTTGGTTTTGAGGCCTTGCTTTCTAATGTGCTGGGCCTTAAAGCAAGTCAAAAGGGTTCTTTCAACTGAAGGCAGATGTATCAGCCCAGACTTTCGTGAAGATTGGTTTTGGAGTCGAGAAGAAGTTGAAGGAAGGAGATGAATTCAATTAGGAGGGTTGTCCAGAGTGGAGAACTAAGCCCGAATCAGTGAAGATGCATTTTGAAGTTCTGGCAAAGGTATATGGGGACAAAGTTGTGCCAGAGAGAATCGTGCAGGTTGATCCGATAACTATAGCGGATACAGTGGCACCAAGTGTGCTCATGGGCAATGTCTCCATGTCAAAGACTCCAATCAGTCACCCACCTCCAAATCCATTCACATTGTAAACTCTTTAGGCTGGCAAGGTTTGTGTTGAGCAATATTGTATAGATAAAATTTCCCTTTTTCTTTTGTCCTCTCTTTTCATAGCAATCACATACATCAGGTGCGAAGAGACCTGACTTTGTAAGAACTTATCAAAGAAGTATCAGGAATATATGCCAGATCTTTTTGGTACTCTCTACTATTTATCATATTGTTTTGGCAGTTGCTGTCTACAAAAATTTTCTAACTTAACATGGCAAAGGTTTCCATCAGGCGGAAGAAACTATCAGTATATGCTGATAGTTTCTGCTGCAAGAAACTATCAGTATATGCTGAATTGCAAGTAGTGCACGCATACCTCAACAACTTCTGTCCCTCCATCTTGAATGCGCTTAGTCAAATATTCTGTTTCCTCCTGTGTGAAGGAGCAAGGAGGCTTGACCTACAATGCATTACAAAGATCAAAATATCAGTATCAAAGGAAATTTCAACCTGCAAGAAAGTTTCTGTTTGTATCTCTGCTTAGTATAATTTTGTTAGACCTGTGAGAGGAGAGGCAAAATTGTCACCCCGGCATGACCTCCAACAACAGGAACATCTACTTCCCTAGGATCTAGTCCCAAAACTTCTGCCTGTAGAGACCTCAATCACATATAAATAAAGGAAAAGAAAAGAAAAAGAAACGTATAGTAGTTAGTGGATGGAGCCACAAAAACAGTGACAGAAGTGTCTGATGAAACTCAATAAGCACGAAAAAATCGATCAAAAACAAAGCCGAGATTCTTGGGAGGGGTTAGAATTATTTAAAGTTAGCTGATACAGAGGACACTCAGAAATAAACAGCGAAATCGCGCTAAGATATTGCAGAACAATTTAAAAAGTAGTAGTATATTGGGAAACACTTACCACAAAAGTATTGGTTCTCACAACATCTAGTGAGGTAACTCCAAGAAGCTTCTTTGGATCATAAGTACCTGCTTTCTTGAAAACTTCAGCTGCAATAGGAACCGTGGAGTTCACTGGATTACTAATCAAATTAACAATAGCATTAGGACAACACTTTGCATTTCCTTCACAGAGAGTCCTGACATTCCCAGCATTAATCTTAAAAAGATCATCTCTTGTCATTCCTGGTTTTCTTGGAATACCAGCAGGTATGATCACAAGGTCCATTCCTGTAAGTGCAGCCTCAAGCTGACTTTGCCCTAGAAAACCCCTCACCTGAAATGCACAAAGTAAGAAAATTATTCTTCAAATATAACTTCTGCAACTAAATGTGAAGATTTTATCGAAAAGGAACTCACAACAGCACTGGTATCCATGTGGCTAATATCAGCAGTAACACCAGGAGCATTAACAACATCATAGAGATGAAGAACTAGACTAAAGGATTCATCTTCATCAACATTGCAAGTGGTTGGCCAATACCCCCAGCAGCACCCAATATATGAATTAATCTCTTGCCACTTGAGAAAGCAAGAGCTGCTCGATGAAACTTAGAATTTACAGAAGCTTCGCGGCCTCTGTTTCGTGCATAATAGAGCAGAATGTTACTTCATGAGCACAAACAAATTTATAGATATTGACGTTTAATTTTCGAAGAGTACAAAAGAATAACAATCTGGAAGAGCAAAACATATCTATGGATGTTGACATTTACTTTCGAAGAGGACAAACGAATTAGCAAGGCAATAACGTAATAAAAATACCTTTTTATTATATAAAGTGAACAGCATCGACAACATGCTAAATCATACCTTCTTTTATAACATGCTAAATCATACTTGTTTCATAGTAAGAACTAAACAAAATACACAGGATAACACTATGGAAGAGCAAAACAAATCTATAGATTTTGACATCTAAATTTCGAAGATCATAAAGATAACAATCTGGAAGAGCAAAACAAATCTATGTATAATGACATTTAATTTTCGAACAGCACAAAGAAATTAGCAAGGCAATAACATAATAAAAATACATTTTCATCTTGTAGAACCAATTTAGTGGAGAATATAGAGCCGGGATTAAAACGATCCGGTTGTTACCAAGAAAATTCAGAAATAATAGTCCAACTTCAACATAAAAGACTCCTGATAAAATAGATGCTGCACAATAAGTTTACAGCACAATGCCTTAGCTTCTTAAGTGATTTATCCTTTCTAAGTTCTAACCAATATTATTAGCCATAAAGCTGATGCAAAAACTTCCCCGCGCAATCTTTCTTGGGTCCAAAGGGATTTATAGCTGTTAAGGATTCATAACTGACACTCCGCCTATGAATCCTCTAACTATAGGCCGGTCAATTTTGCCATTGCATCATCTAAAACCTAGTGTACATCCTTCAGCATTTACATCCAGTTGCTGGAAAACCTCCACCAAACTCAACATTGAGAGAAACTATTCATAAGAGAAGGCATTGAGCAAGCATAACAATTGAATATCACACTGTTTATTTTTTGTTCCTTTAGTAAATTGAAGATTTAAGTGTTTAAAGGCATTGAGTGAAAGTTTAAAAGAAATATCAGTAGATTTGTTTTGCTCTTCCAGATTCTTATCGTTTGTGCTCTTCCAACATTACAAAGAAATTAGCACTGCAATAACATAAATAAAATACCTTCTTTTAAGTGTTTAAAAGACATTGAGTGAAAGTTTAAAAGAAATATCGGTAGATTTGTTTTATATAGGTAGATTCTTATCGTTTGTGCTCTTGGAACATCACAAAGAAATTAGCAATGCAATAACATAATCAAAATACCTTTTCATCTTGTAGAACCAATTCAATGGAGAATATAGAGCCAGGATTAAAACGATCCAGTTTTTGCCACATACGGACAACGCGAACTTTCAACTTCCATTGCATCTTTGAAATAATTATATCCTTGATGAAATCATTGTTAGCGGCCATGTTTTTGCTAATTCGTAAGTTCTGTTGAAACCTTGCTAGAAGAACGAACATTAGAATTGAAAGTGGGGAAGAAATATATATTTTGAGGTTTGAGCAGTTGCTACCCAGTAAATTAAATCGTGGGTTAAATCGTGTGAAGTTTGAACGGTTTGTTTCTGTTTCCCACGTTCAATTAATGCTTTCGGTTATGGAATTATTTTGGGAAAAAAATTAAGTTTACACGGTTTTACCCACATTTGATTACTTGAGTTTAAACATATTTAAATGAATATATTCGCAGATAAAGTTGAGCGGCAGTTTTGGAAGAGTTTTGCAACCAAATTTGAGTAAATAACTTCTACCGTAAAAACCTAATGTAAGTTACATTGTTATTGGTTAGTTTAATTCCTAAAATGTTGGAGCCATGTCTGAATGTGCCATGTGTCAGATTTTAATTTTTCCGCTTGGCTTCATGATAGGCTTTTATTCTTGGCTTTTAATTATAGATAGATATCAATATATTTGTTTTATATAGGTAGATTCTTATCGTTTGTGCTCTTGGAACATCACAAATAAATTAGCAATGCAATAACATAATCAAAATACCTTTTCATCTTGTAGAACCAATTCAATGGAGAATATAGAGCCAGGATTAAAACGATCCAGTTTTTTCAACATACGGACAACGCGAACTTTCAACTTCCATTGCATCTTTGAAATAGTTATATCCTTGATGAAATCATTGTTAGCGGCTATATTTTTGCTAATTCGTAAGTTCTGTTGAAATCTTGGTAGAAGAACGAACATTAGAATTGAAGTAGTTGTACGTGTGGAAGAACTATATATTTTGAGGTTTGAGCAGTTGCGACCCAGTAAACTAAATCGTGGGTTAAATCGTGTAAAGTTTGAACGGTTTGTTTATGTTTCCCACGTTCAATTAATGCTTTCTATTATGGAATTATTTTGGGAAAAAAAATTAAGTTTACACGGTTTTACCCACATTTGATTACTTGAGTTTAAACATATTTAAATGAATATATTCGCAGATAAAGTTGAGCGGCAGTTTTGGAAGAGTTTTGCAACCAAATTTGAGTAAATAACTTCTACCGTAAAAACCTAATGTAAGTTACATTGTTATTGGTTAGTTTAATTCCTAAAATGTTGGAGCCATGTCTGAATGTGCCATGTGTCAGATTTTAATTTTTCCACTTGGCTTCATGATAGGCTTTTATTCTTGGCTTTTAATTATAGATAGATATCACTATATATGTTTTATACAGGTAGATTCTTATCGTTTGTGCTCTTGGAACATCACAAATAAATTAGCAATGCAATAACATAATCAAAATACCTTTTCATCTTGTAGAACCAATTCAATAGAGAATATAGAGCCAGGAATAAAACGATCCAGTTTTTCCAACATACGGACAACGCGAACTTTCAACTTCCATTGCATCTTTGAAATAGTTATATCCTTGATGAAATCATTGTTAGCGGCTATATTTTTGCTAATTCGTAAGTTCTGTTGAAATCTTGGTAGAAGAACGAACATTAGAATTGAAGTAGTTGTACGTGTGGAAGAACTATATATTTTGAGGTTTGAGCAGTTGCGACCCAGTAAACTAAATCGTGGGTTAAATCGTGTGAAGTTTGAACGCTTTGTTTATGTTTCCCACGTTCAATTAATGCTTTCTGTTATGGAATTATTTTGGGAAAAAAATTAAGTTCACATGGTTTTACCCACGTTTGATTAACTGAGTTTACAAAAAATTTAAATGAATATATTCGCAGATAAAGTTGAGCGGCAGTTTTGGAAGAGTTTTGCAACCAAATTTGAGTAAATAACTTCAACCGTAAAAACCTAATGTAAGTGGCATTGTTATTGGTTAGTTTAATTCCTAAAATTTTGGAGCCATGTCTGAATGTGCCATGTGTCAGATTTTAATTTTCCCACTTGGCTTCATGAGAGGCGTTTATCCTTGGCTTTTAATTATAGATAGATATCAGTAGATTTGTTTTATATAGGTAGATTCTTATCGTTTGTGCTCTTGGAACATCACAAAGAAATTAGCAATGCAATAACATAATCAAAATACCTTTTCATCTTGTAGAACCGATTCAATAGAGAATATAGAGCCAGGTTTAATACGATCCAGTTTTTCCCACATACGGACAACGCGAACTTTCAACTTCCATTGCATCTTTGAAATAGTTATATCCTTGATGAAATCATTGTTAGCGGCCGTGTTTTTGCTAATTCGTAAGTTCTGTTGAAATCTTGGTTGAAGAACGAACATTAGAATTGAAGCAGTTGTACGTGTGGAAGAAATATATATTTTGAGGTTTGAGCAGTTGCTACCTAGTAAACTAAATCGTGGGTTAAATCGTGTGAAGTTTGAACGGTTTGTTTCTGTTTCCCACATTCAATTAATGCTTTCTGTTATGGAATTATTTTGGGGAAAAAATTAAGTTCACACGGTTTTACCCACATTTGATTAACTGAGTTTAAAAAAATTTAAATGAATATATTCGCACATAAAGTTGAGCGGCAGTTTTGGAAAAGTTTTGCAACCAAATTTGAGTAAATAACTTCTACCGTAAAAACCTAATTTAAGTCACATTGTTATTGGTTAGTTTAATTCCTAAAATGTTGGAGCTATGTCTGAATGTGCCATGTGTCAGATTTTAATTTTTCCACTTGCTTCATAAGAGGCTTTTATCCTTGGCTTTTAATTATAGATAGATTTGCAAAACATAAACATACTAAAAATTATTTCACACAAATTTAAAAGGATATTTCTTATTTTCGGAAGCTGAAAGTTGAATTCAAGAATAAGAATATATTTAGAAACACATTGACTAGTATCATAATTTTTGTATGTATGACGTTATTGTCAAAACTTCTATATATCATATGTGTGCTATTACTTATGCTATTCGGCGCATCTAAGTTTTTCAGTAGCATGACGAACATATTTGTTTTCAAAATTTACCTATATACAATAGAAGATCAATTTTAACTTAGTCTATTATATATACGGTGACACTAATATACATAAAAAATAATAAACTTGATAATAAACATGAATAGTGGAAGGTTATTTGGTATTAAAGTATTTAAGTATTCTTCTTGGTAGTAATTACTGGTATCATTTTCTATTGAGTAAAAACTGAAAAACATTTTAGTTTTATTATTAAATTTTGCAATCAACCTTTTATTTAGTTGATCAACGTATTCATTTCTGTTAGCTAAGATATCTTTTTAACTCCACCATAGAATTTGCACAAATTAGATTTTAATCTAATGATAGAAATATTTCTCTTATTAAATGCACTACTGTTAACATTGGGATTAATAAGTAGGTGTTCAGGAAAGATCAAATCATCGCTTTATTGGATGCTCTTATTCGTTTCCAACACAAAGCAAGAAGACACTGAATATTGAATTTGTTCTTACTTTATATTTCTTGTCAGTTAAATCTTTTTTGTTTGGAGCTAGAAGTATAACTTTGGCAAGCTAGCTTTTATAGTCTCTGCTTTTGTCGATTTTTAATACTTGATAGAAATCACCTTCCAAACGATTAATTTTCCACCAAACGGTTCATTAATACGAACTCTGGGAAATTATTTCGATTGTTTGACACTTTTCTATAAGTGTTTCATCCCAAATTCTCATTAATTTCCTTATAACTTTAGCACCATTGCTCTGTCTTAATATATTTGTGATGGTTATTTAAGTTGTTTGAAGAGGTATATCAAATCTGAAGTGGGTGGCTTCGCAATATATCATTGTTGGTACACCACTTGCTATTATTGCTAACAGTGTCATGCCTCTTGATATGATATATGCAAGTAATGTATAACATAAAAATATTATTTCAATTCTGCCAGACCAATTTACAAAGAACAATCTCTGTCATGACCCAAAATCCACTAAGGGTCATTATGGCACTGGACACTGTTGTCAGGCAAGCCAACCAAATTACTCAATTAAATCTCATTTTAACACTTTTGAAAATACATGATTTTTCTTCCATATTTAGAAATTTTTGAAAAATGTAGTTCAAATAACATTTAAGAGTTAAACAATCATTACAATATTTCAACCATCCCAGAACCCAGAGTCACAAGTACTTGAGCATCTATTGATAAGAGAAATAAAAATACAACCTCCGTCCGGAATACAGTGAACGGGAAGTAAATACAGTGCTGGAAAGGGACTACCATGGCTGCGGCCGTCTCGAATGATGCAGCTCATCTAGTCCCAGAATCGTCCGTGATGCTATGTCCGGTAGACCACATGAATTATGTATACATGTGCAACAAAATACACAACAAGTGTAGTATGAGTACAAAAACAACGTGTACCCAATGAGTGTCCCGCATGTGAGCACGTGATTTTTGCCCTATATATGAATTATTCCCAGAAAATTCAAAATAAAATAATTTTAGTTTGTTTGCAATTGTTGTGAATTTTGTGTTATTTTTCTTGTATTATTTGTATTTGTCTTTTCATGTTTATTTGTTAAATTAATAGAAAATACAAAAATATATCGCATTTGTATTTAGGATTTAATTTTACAATTAGGAGTAATTAAGTTTGTTTTACAAGAATGAAAATTACAAAAATAGGCATCGTTTGCATTTTTTAGCCTTTAATGTCCAAATTGCGTGAGTGTCATTTAATTGTTATTTAATTTTAAATAATAATTATTAGGAGTTAATTAGTATTTTAAGATAATTTTGGGTTTTATAATTAATCTTAGCATTTTAGTTTTATTAAATAGTAAAAGAAAAGAGAACAAAAATAGAAGAACAAGTTCTGAATTGGGCCAATTCTTGAATTCACTTGGCCCAAATATCTTACAAATCCAACTCAAAACCCACTAGGCCAACCCGACCCGGTCTATCTCATAACCCAAATGACCCCCTCCTCATTTTCATTTCATTTTCCTTACACACCCTAACACAAAAAAAACTCTAATCCTCTCAAGCCCTAGCTGCCACTATTCATTATGTTCTTCCTCCATCTCCAAACCCTTCCACGGCTGCCCTTCCTATCTTCTTCCCCGTCACCTCACGGCCAATGAACCAGCCCCACTGCCATGTCCGTCGCCCTAGCCACCACGCCAGTCCCGTCACCAACAGCCCTCATTCTCCGTTATCGACCAACGGCGACCACCAACTTTCCAGCTCGTCAGCCCCACATTGTCTGCTTCCATCCTGCCTGTCTCGAGCCCAGCGATGCAACCAAACGGAGCTCCACTGGTTGGAGAAATTGTTCACTTCTCGTTGGAGTTTGACTAGAAAGTTCATATCGGACTTGAACGCCGACCTCTTTGATTTCGTGCTCCGGCGATGGCTACTGTTCTTCTTTCTCCCTCGTCTATCTATTTTCTCTATTACTGTTGCAACAAGGATGAATGATCTGACCTAATATACAGGTTTCCGTCAACCCATTTCCAATACACTCAACGTTAGGCACGAGCAAGTTATTTTTCATCTCTGCCCTAGTACTTCATGTTCTCATGGTGATATATATGTGATGTTGAAATCACTTGCTCATGTGTTTAAATAAATAAATTAACCGATGTTGTTATAAAGGTGGAAAATAGATGGTTTGATTTTTGTAGGTCAATCCCGTCACTCTTTTAAACAGAGGGAGTAGTATTCGAATTCTCATTGTAAGTTTGAATTGATATTGGTGATCGGCCTGATGTTCGTCCAGTTCTGTATCTATTTGATAATTGGAACACTTGATAATTTGAAATTGCTAGATTTCATGAGTTGATATTAATTAATACTTCTGTTTTGGGCTGTGTAAATTCATGTACTCCTGTAACTGTTTGGTGTTATTTGGTTCAAATGGTTTCATTGTGTATTGTTTGCTTCCACTGCTCTTTGTTGTTCGTCATATGATTTCAGTTTGTATTTCGATTCAGTTTAATTGTGATTCATATTGTTTTAGTTGGTTCTTTGTTGTTCATCATTTAAGTTTGAATTTGTTGATTAAATTTGATTAAGAATTGGTTATAGTTGTTATATTTTGGTTAATTGATTTAGGTGAATTGGTTATAGCTGACAGGGGTAGAATAGTAATTTTCAGTAATTTCGGCAATATTTTTGAAATTTAAAATTTAGACAAATATTTAATTTGAGTGTTCTGTCCAGTAGTCACTAAAGTATTATTAAAATAATATAGTGGTGAATAAAACATATGGTAGTGGTAATCTAATATATTTATTTAAGTAGTGGTGGAGGACAAGACATAATGATGTAAAGTAAAAGGGGTAATAGTGTGGTCTTCTTTGACCACTGAAAAAGAGGGGGACTGTGGGGTCCGTGTTGACTGCTTTTTACTTAATTGAAAATCAGAAATAGTATAGGTAATAATAAAGTTAAAAGATACACCTAGTATAAGAATATTATGCTAGAAAAGTAAAAGAGGAAAAAGGGTTAGTAATAATAGTTTAAAAGAAAAAGTTAATAGCTAAATGGTAAAAGAAAGAGTCTTGATTTGGGATAAAATATGACTCATTTAACACTAAAAAAACTGAATTTTGAGATAGAAATTTCAGAACTTGAGAGGAAATAAAAAGACTTTTGAATCTTAAGAATTAGAGAGTGTTTGAAAGTTAGAAACTGAAGAAAAATCTGTTTCTTTTCTTCACTGTTAAAAATCAACATCAATTGATATTGTTCATTGAAGCTTCAAGCTTCTCTTCTTGAGTGTTAAAAATTAGAAGTGACTATTTTTGGCAACTGGTATTTTCTCTGTTGGTGTGCTTATTTTCTAATACTACTAGCATTCAAGTAGTGTTGCTTGGGTTTAGTGTTGGTTTTCGGTTGGTTTGGAAATTTGTAGTTTTTCTGCTTGGTTGTAATCTCCTGGGTTTTTGCTGCTATTTCCGCTGTTACTAGGCTACTCCCGCTTTGTTGAGCTGCTGTTGTTGTGTGTGTGCTGCCATTGCTTCCTACTTATCTTCCTCTTCTTTGTATTACAATACCAGCTACACCACTTTGAATCACTTTGATGTACGCCTTGAAGATGAAACGAACTGGCAGAAATTTATGTATTTAGTTATAGTATATTTGTATTTTAGTTAAACATTAGTTATATATTTTCCTGCTATACGAAATGTAGAGGTATGCATAATTAGGACCGTTCCTTTTATAAGGTCACTAATTAGCAGTTGACTGGGGCATAATATTAGATTATGAAACTAAGATCCTTGAAATGGCACGAATAGTAGTCAATGTGGTATTCTTATTTAATTCGAGCCAGTTGGTATATTATTAAACTATAGGATGTATGTTCGCAAGAATCGCATAACTAATAACTTCAGTTTTACTAGTTCATGTTTAAAATAAGGTAGTTCGCGATCTAATTCTTTTCGAATTAGTTTAATTGGTTAGTTAAATCTAGGTTTGAATTTGCAAATATTGGAATAGAAGCAATTTGAGGTTTTTTAATCTTTGAATCTTGTTAGTAATGAAGATCCGTAAATATTATGAAAATATAGCAGGTCAGTAATTTTGTAGAATCAGTAGATTTGATGCTTTTAATGTGTAATGCAATGTAACAAGACTAAGAACATTAATCCATTGGGCGTGAATCTGGCAAGATGGTTTAAATATTAGATTTAATAAACTTTCAAATAAGCATTAATAATTAATGTTAACTTTAGTTTTTTTAATAGTTGTAAATAATTATTGGATTATTCGTATAACTATGTGAATTTAATCTAGTTGTAGGATAATTAATCTCCTTTGAATATATTGTTTGTCTATCCTGATTTTGTTTAAAATTTCGATTTTCGTAATATTCCATTCCGTTAACATTTGTATTAATTTAGCTATTAATATGTCACGTTTTTAGCATGTAATTAACTAGGATTTTTTTCTCTTTAAATTAGAGACAAATTTAATAAAAATATAGTCACTTTAGGATATCCTTAAAATGAATGAGGTGTGCATCGCCAAAATAATTCGTAAATTGCGGGGCACTCATGGCATTTCATGGCATTCTGAAAATAATAACGCATTAGTATCTTTAGGCGTGTATTTAATAATTTTACCTCCCTAAACTCGGGTGTGCATTTATGCAATCCAAATCGAAATCCCAAAACATCGAATCGGGTATGTTCCGAATTACGGGTTCATTTCATGCGGCGCAATACAAAGACATATCTCCGATGATGTTCAACATTCTTTAATAATTAGTATAAAAGTGGTTAAAAGTTAAAATTGGCAAATAAGTTACAACATATTTAAAAATCAGATAAATAAGCCGAATATAACAGTTGAGCGACCGTGCTAGAATCACGGAACTCGGGAATGCCTAACATTTTCTCCCGGGTTAACAAAATTCCTTATCCGAATTTCTGGTTCGCGGAGTGTTAAACATAGTCAAATCTTTTCCTCGATTCAGGATTCAATCGGTGACTTGGGACACTATAAATCTCCCAAGTGGCGACTCTGAATTAAATAAACAAATCCCATTTCGATTGTCTTTTAATTGGAAAAAGTCTCATTCACCCCTTGCGGGGCATAAAAAGGAGGTGTGACACCGCCTAACCCCAAAGGAGTAGAGACGAGATGGTTAATTCTGGCACTCACTAGCAGTCCAATGACTATTTTTCCTTAATCAATTTATTCAAGCAGAGGATTTGTTTTATAAGCATGATTCTGATACAGATATGAGAAAAACAAGTAGTCATATAATTCTTTCATGAAAAATTTCCTTAGATTTCTTGTTATTATTAGTAAAATGATCTCGAGCCATTATGTGACATAAAAATAACTCAAAAGAGTTCAAGACAACAACACAAATCTGCGCCAATAATGCCGAGGTCGACGACCCTCTCCAATAGAAATGTAAAATGTGTACTGCCGAGGGTCGAGCGGCTCGTACCATAGATGCATCCATTTCACCGAGGCGATCGGTCCGTTTCCACAGAAATATAAACGCACGCAAACAGATAATCAGTCAAGAAGTCATCATGGAACAGATATCCAAGAAAGGCCAACTCTCTTCTATAATTTGAGAAACATAAAGCTTAAGTCTTTTAGAAATCCGTTTATTAATTTAATGTGGTTCAAGCATTCCAAGCCATCAATGGGTTCACAAATAATCCAAGTATAACATGCTTTTGGGTCCTAGTCTACCCGAACAATAGCATAATAGTAGCTATGCACGGACTCTCGTCACCTCGTACGTACGTAGCCCCCACAAATAGGAGCACATAATCAGTTTAGCTCATCTATGGGGAAATTTACCCCTTACAAGATTAGAAAGGAGACTCACCTCGCCCGAAGACTCAATATCGACATTCTTCATTCCTCCAAAGACTTAAACCAACGCACAAATACTCCAAAACTAGTCAATAACGGCAAACTAATGAGAATATACTCAAATACTTGCTAACAATTCAAATTATAAAATTTCCCAACTTCGTTACGTGAAATGACAAAAATACCTTCGGGCCCACGTGCCCGGAAATCCAAAATTTCTCGAAGATAAAGGTTATCCATGACATTAGGAACACAAATATATGATTTTCTCCTAATTCCATACTTAAAATCGTGGCTAAAATCCAAGATTATAATTTTCTAGCTTTCCAACCAAAACCCAAATTTTTACACTAATTTGCATGCGCTAATGTCACGACCCAAACCCCAGTCGTGATGGCGCCAAACACCTTGTAAGGCAAGCCCCACCATTTATACATTTCAAGCCGAAAACATTAAGTTAATTACCGTTCTTAAGATAAAATCCCTAGTTTGATTATAATAAAAATACCGCGGAAAGACATAGTCAACAGCTATAACAGCCCAAAAGATCCGGCATCACAAGTATGAGCCTCTAAATACACTGAACAGTATCCTAAACATAGTAATGTATAGACATAGAAGCAAAAGATAGATAAGAGGAGACATCAGGTTCTGCGGACGCCAGCAGCTACCTTGATAACTCCGGAACTGATCCAGGCAACAACAAATAAACACGGCTAAGCCTCCGGGATCCCTGAATCTGCACACAAGGTACAGGGAGTAAAGTGAGTACTTCCAACTCAGTGAGTAATGGCAATAAATAATGAGTGAATGTAAGAAATCTGGTAAAAACACTATATAGTTCTATTAGCAACCGCAAGAACAGTAAATCAGTACCAATCAGGGAGAAGAATCTGATGAATACTTTCCTTTTCGACCGACCAGTTACTATCACTGCTGCGGCGAGCAGCCCGATCCAACACCATATATATATATATATATATAAGTACTGCGGTGGCAGCCCGATCTAATATAATATATATATAATGCTGCGGCGCGCATCCCGATCCAATAGATATAGCCGGGTGCGCTCACTGGGGGTGTGTATAGACTCCGGAGGGGCTTCTTCAGCCCAAGCGCTAATATACTACGGCGTGCAGTCCGATCCAGATATCACTGCGGCGTGCAGTCCGATCCATGTAATATAGTACTGTGGTGTGCAGTCCGATCCAATACATGTATATGTATATGCTGCTGCGGCATGCAGCCAGACCCGATATATATACCAAATAGCCTCACTACGGGGTGCTTGACCCCTCTCAGTCAATATAGACTTGGCCTCTCAGGCCCACTCAGCTAAGACAGGGTATTATCCCTAGGTATTGCTCATTTATGGTGCAAGTTACAATGTCCGATTTATTTCATGATATACAGACAAAACCAGGACAGATGATATAAGTCCAATAGGCAAAGTGAGGTCAAACAGCTCAACATGCTCCCTAGGAGTTCTACAGATCGGCACAAGGCCCCAAACATGGAAACTAGCCCAAAATATTCGAGCACAAGCTCATTCTCAGTCAAGAAGTACAGTAAGTCATCAATCGGGATGGACCAAGTTCGAGTTCCCAGCAGTATGTCATTCATAGCCATTACTCACCTCAAACCGGCCAAAATCCTAGCTTCCCTTGCGCTTTCCTCGCGAATCGACCTCCTCGAGTGCAGAATCTGACAAAAACCTTAAGAAATATTTCAAAATAGTCTAATGGAACATAACCCAATAGAAAGAACTCGAAAAACACCCAAAAACACGAAGTTGGCAAAACCTGAGCCCCGGACCCACTTCTCAAAAAATTACAAAATTGACATCACCAGAATCTTCGTCTCGCCACGAGTCCGTACATATAACATTTACAAGAATTGGTGTCCATTTAACCCCTCAAATAAACACTTTAAGCTCACTTGGGTTTCAAGTCCTAACCAGCATTTTTAACTTCAAAAATCTTGAATTCTTTGTGTTTAATCCATGTTTTAACACTATAATGACATAATCTAGGTCCAAGAATCCATACCTGATATTTTCCCCAAAATCCTCTCAAAAATCGCTCCCAAATTTGCCTTAGTCCGAGGTCCAAATGTTCTTCTCTTCAAACTTATGAAAATCACTTTTTCATTTAATCCAGCCCGTTTTCCGCTTACGCGGTCAACTGACCACTTTCGCGGCCTTCGCATATGCAGCCACACGATTGCTTATGCGGTCCACTTAAATCCCAAATACTGCTTCCGCGGTCAAACTTTCGCTTCAGCGGCAACCGCCTATGCAGACTTCTATCCACTTCCACGGTCCAAGACTTTCCCTCAGGTTCCACCTATGCGGCTCGCCAGCCGCTTCTGAGATCACAGCTTACGCGACTTCCTTCCGCAAAAGCGAAAGTACCAGAAGCCATCTGCTGCTTTATGCAATAAACTCCCAAACCTCCGATCAACCATCCGAAAATAGCCCGAGGCCCCCAGGACCCCAACCAAAACAACCAACCTACTCCAAAACATCATACGAACATGTTCCACTCATAAAAACGCAACCTTAAACATCAAAAATCACCAAATTCCACGGATTCAAGCCTAGTTCCAACTATAACTTACAAAACCAACCTTCGACCAAAACTCAACCAAACGATGTCTGAATGACCTGAAAATTTACAAAAATATCCAAAATCACCTAACGGAGCTACTGCAACTGTTAGAATTCCATTCTGACCCGGATCAAAATTTCACCTATCAACGGGAATTCACCGAAGTTCAAACTTAGCCAATTAAAGCCTAATTCTACACCAGACCTCCAAATTAAATTTCGATTTCGCTCCCAAGTCATAAATCACCATCCGATACTAGTTGATTGTCGGACATTCGTTCCGAACCCTCTAACTCACAAGTCAACGTCCGATTGACTTTTTCAACTTAAGCTTTACTTAAAGAGACTTTTGGTCTCGTTTGCAACCAAATTCAACCCAACACACTTCAAACTCACCAAACACATCTATTAACACACGGGGAAGCATACTACGGGAAGAAACGGGCAGTAACTCACGTGACGGCGGGCTGGATCGTCACATCCTCCCCAACTAAAACAAATGCTCGTCCTCGAGCGGGTCAAGAAACATACCTTGGAGCCTCAAACAAATGAGGATATCTGCTCCGCATCTCCTGCTCGGTCTCCCAAGTAGCCTTCTCCATGGGCCAACCTCTTCATTGCACCTTCACCGAAGCTATGTCCTTTGATCTCAACTTTCGAACCTGCCGACCCAAAATAGCCACTGGCTCCACATCACAGGTCAAGTCCTCATTCAACTGGATCATGCTGAAGTCTAATACATGACGGGTCCCCAACATACTTCCTGAGCATGGAACTATGGATCACCGGGTGAACCCCCAACAAGCTGGGTGGCAAGGCAAGCATATAGCACACATCCCTAATCCTCATGAGTATCTCAAAAAGTCTAGTAAACCGCGGACTCAGCTTCCCTTTCTTTGCAAACCTCATCACGGCTTTCATAGGAGAGACCTTCAATACAACCTTCTCGCCCACCATATAAGATACATCCCGAACCTTCCGGTCCGCATAACTCTTCTGACGCGACTGAGCTGTACGAAGTCTCTCCTGGATAACTTTCACTTTCGCTAAGGCATCCTGAACTAACTCTGTCCCCAATAGCCTAGCCTCGCCGGGCTCAAACCAATCGACTGGAGACCTACACCGTCTCCCATATAAAGCCTCATACGGCGCCATCTGAATGCGGGACTGATAACTATTGTTATAAGCAAACTCTATGAGCGGCAAGAACTCAGCCCAAGAACCTCCGAAATCAATACACAAGCACGCAACATGTCCTCAAATATCTTAATAGTACGCTTGGACTGCCCGTTCGTCTGAGGATGAAAAGCGGTGCTCATCTGAATCTGAGTGCCCAACTCCCGATGAAAAGCCTTCTAGAACTGGGAGGAAAACAGAGTACCCCTGTCTGAGACAAAAGAAACTGAAACCCCATGCAACCGCACAATCTCACGGATAAAAATCTCTACTAACCGCTCCGAAGAATAGGTGGTACACACCGGAATGAAGTGCGCAGACTTGGTCAGCCTATCAACAATCACCCAAATAGAATCAAAGTTTCTTGAGGTACGAGGAAGACCACTCACATAATCCATGGTAATTCTCTCCCATTTCCACTCTGAATATCCATCTACTGAAGTACACCACCGGGTCTCTGATGCTCATACTTGACCTGCTGACAGTCGAGACACCTAGCCACATAACTCACAATGTCCTTTTTTATTCTTCTCCACCAGTAATGCTTCCTCAAGTACTGGTACATCTTTGCGGCACCCGGATGAATAGAATATCGCGAGCTGTGGGCCTCCTCTAATATCAACTCTCGGAGCCCATCCACATTGGGCACGCAAATCTTGTCCTGCATCCGCAACACACCATCACTACCAATAGTCACATCTCTGGCATCATCATGCTAGAACCTGTCCTTCAGGACAAGGAAATGTGGGTCATCATACTGGCGCTCCCTGATGCTATCATAAAGAGAAGACCGGGAAACCACAGAAGCCAACACCCGACTGGGCTCAGAAATACCCAACCTCAGCATCCGATTAACCAAGGCCTAAACATCAACTGCAAGGGGCCTCTCCCCAACTGGAATATACGCCAAGCTCCCCATGCTCACCGCCTTCCGGCTCAAAGCATCGGCCACTACATTGGCCTTCCCCAGGTGATACAATATGGTAATATCATAGTTCTTGAGTAACTCAAGCCACCTCTACTGTCTCAAATTGTGGTTCTTCTGCTTAAAAAAATGCTGAAGGCTACGATGATCCATGAACACCTCACAGGACACACCATATTAGTGCCGCTAAATCTTCAAAGCATGAACTATAGCAGCCAACTCCAAATCATAAACAGGGCATTTCTTCTCATGAGGCTTAAGCTTAAGCGCAATAACTCTACACTCATACATTAAAACACATCCAATCCCAACTCTCGAAGCATCACAATTTAGTGAATAAGAGCCTGAAGCTGATGGCAATACTAGCACTGGAGCTGTGGTCAACACTGACTTGAGCTTTTGAAAGCTCTCTTCGCACTCATCTGACCACACAAATGGTGCATTCTTCTGCGTCAACTTCGTCAAAGGCGGAGCAATAGATGAAAAACCCTGGACAAACCTGCGGTAGTAACCCGCCAAACCGAGGAAACTCCGAATCTCAGTAGCTGAGGACGGTCTGGGCCAACTCTGCACCGCCTCGATCTTCTTTGGGTCAACCTGAATACCATCACTGGACACTACATGTCCCAGAAAAGCTACGGAACTGAGCCAGAACTCACACTTGGAGAACTTCGCATAGAGTTTCTCCTCTCTCAACCTCTACAATACCACCATCAATTGCTGTGCGTGCTCCTCCTGGCTACACAAGTACACCAGTATATCATCAATAAACACGATCACAAAAGAATCCAAATACGGCAGGAATACACTATTCATCAGGTGCATGAATGTTGCTGGGGCATTAGTCAGCCCAAATGACGTAATCAAAAAATCATAATGCCCGTATCTTGCCCGGAAAGCTGTCTTCATAATATGAGAATCCCAAATCTTCAGCTGGTGATAGGCTGAACGGAGATCAATCTTCGAGAATACCTTTGCCCCCTGAAGCTGGTCAAACAACTCCTCAAAACGAGGTAGTGGATACTTGTTCTTCACTGTCACTTTGTTCAACTGTCTGTAATCAATGCACATTCTCATGGTGCCATCCTTCTTCTTTACAAATAACACCGGCGCGCCCCACGGCGACACACTCGGGTGAATGAACCTCTTATCTAGGAGTTCCTGCAGCTACTCTTTCAACTCCTTTAACTCTGCTGGAGCCATACGATAGGGAGGAATAGAAACGGGCTGAGTGCCCGGCACCAGATCAATACCGAAGTCAATATCCCTGTCCGACGGCATGCCCGATAGGTCTGCTGGAAACACATCAGGGAATTCCCTCACCACGAGGACTGAATCAAGACTAGGAGCCTCAGCTCCAACATCCCTCACAAATTCCAAATATGATAAACATCCCTTCTCAACCATTCGTTGGGCCCTTAAGAAAGAGATTACCCTGCTGGGTACATAATCAGTCGTACCATACCACACGATCCTCGGGATACCTGGCATAGCCAACGTGACTGTCTAGGCGTGACAGTCTAGAATGGCACGGCACGGTGATAGCCAATCCATGCCCAGAATAATATCAAAATCTACCATGCTCAATAGCAGCAAGTCAGCTCGGGTCTCCAGACCCCCAACAGTAACAAGACAGGACCGATACACGTGGTCCACAATAATAATATCACCCACTAGGGTAGATACATGCACATGTAGCGCTAGACACCCTCGGGTAGTCCCCAAATGATGAGCAAAATAAGAAGATACATAAGAATATGTGGATCCAGGATCAAATAAAATAGAGGCATCCCTGTGGTAGATGAGATAATACCTGTAATAACAGCATCTAAAGCAACAACATCTGACCTGCCCTGAAGAGCATATTAACGGGCCTGACCACCACCAGATCGGCCTCCCCCTTTGGGGTGACCCCTAACTTCCTGACCCTCACCCCTAGCTGACTGGGCATGTGCTTAAGACACTGGGCCAGAAGATGAAGACTGACCCCTATACTGAGATGAACTGGAAAAACGACGGGGACACTCCCTCCGCATATTCCCAAACTCGCCACACTTATAACAACTTCCTGGCACTGGGGGCTGGGACTGAAGGGAACCCCTCGCACTAGAGTAGCTGGCTGATGAACTCAGCCGAGATGAACCCTGAACAGATGGGGCATGAGACGAGCTCTGCGCTGGAAGTGCGCTCAAAGATGGCTGACCCTACTGAGAGCCCTAATAACCCCGACCAGAAGATGAACCACGGTACTCAGACCGTGCTGGATGTGGAGCCCTGTAAGAACTACCCCTGCTTTGCTGAAACTGGCTCCTAGACGGAGCACCACTGGAGCCACCTGATCCTCGAGTCCTCTTGGCCTCCCTCTCCTCCCTCTCCTGACAGCGAGCCGTCTCAATATCGAGGGCTATATCTACCGCCTCCTCAAAGGTGTGACTCATGACCCTCTCTCGAGTCATCAGGATACGAATGGGATAAATGAGCCCGTCCATAAATTGTCTGATCCTCTCCTGATCCGTCTGAACCATCTATGGATCATAACAGGCTAACTCTGCAAATCTCACCTCATACTGCGTCACAGACATATTCCCCTGATGAAGCATCTCAAATTGCCTACGTAACTCCTCCATCTGCAACCTAGGTACCTACTTCTCCAAAAAGATAGTAGAGAACTCCTTCCAAGATTACGGTGCTCCACCTGTCGGCCTACGCCGCCCATATGCCTCCCACCAGGTGAAGGCTGCTCTTGAGAACTGAAAAGTGGTAAAAGATATCCCACTAGTCTCAAAGACCATGAGCATGCGTCGACACTTGTCGAGAAACCCCTGGGCATCCTCGCCCGGAACACCGCTAAAAGTCAGAGGTGAAAGTCCGCTAAACCTCTCCAGACGGCGCTTCTCGTCATCTGGCATCCCTGGTAGCTCATCACCCATAGCTGGAACGACTGGCTGAACAGGGGCAAATGGCTGAATAGGGACAACTGGCTGCACTGGTGGTGCCTCTGGGGTCTGCAAACCCTTTGCACCATGCTCTGGAGTGCGAGCTGCGGTGGTCTGATGACCACCCCCTGTCTGGGATGTAGCTGCGGTAGTAGCTAAGACTACCTGAGCGAGGCCGGTGCAAATTGATAGATCTGAGCCAGGGCCTCGTGAAGACCCGGAATCACAATAGGCACTGTTGGTTCCTGAGCAGGTGCTACTGGAACCTCTACAGTTGGAGGTTGATCCTGAATGAGGGCAACTGGTACGACCCCTGCTGCTCTACCTCGACCACGACCACGGCCACGTCCTCGGCCTCTAGTGGGTGGCAATAGGGGTCGTCTGCCACGTCCGATCGCACGCGTTCTCGCCATCTACAAGAGAATAGAATACATATGTTAATTCTCGGTTCAACAAAGTCGAACGACAAGAATTTCAAGAATATGAAGTTTTCCTAAAGGTTCTGCAGCCTCTTGAGGATAAGTACAGACGTCTCTGTACCGATGCGCGAGACTCTACTGAACCGGCTCATGACTCGCGAGACCTGATAACATAGGCTCTGATACCAACTTGTCATGAACCAAATCCCGGTCGTGATAGTGCCAAACAACTTGTAAGGCTAGCCCGACCATTTAAACATTTCCAGCCAAAAACATTAAGTTAATTACCATTTTAAAGATAAAATCTCAGGTTTGATAACAATAGAAATACTGCAGAAAGACATAGTCAACAGTTATAACAGCCCAAAAGATCCGGCGTTACAAGTCTGAGCCACTAAATACACTGAACAGTATCCTAAACATAGTAACGTCTAGACATAGAAGCAAAAGATAGATAAGAGGAGACATCAGGTTCTGCGGACGCCAGCAACTACATTGATAACTCCGGAACCGATCCAGGCAACAACAAATAAGCACAGCTAAGCCTCCGGGATCCCTGTATCTGCACACAAGGTGCAGAGAGTAAAGTGAGTACTTCCAACTCAGTGAGTAATGTCAATAAATAATGACTGAATGTAAGAAATGCGGTAAAAATACTATACTGTTCTATTAGAAACCGCAAGAACAGTAAATCACTACCAATCAGGCAGAAGAATCTGATGAATACTTTCCTTTCCGATCGACCAGTTACTATCACTGCTGCGGCGCGCATCCCGATCCAACACTATATATATATATATATATATATATATATTTATATATATATATATATACTGCGGCATGCAGCCCGATCCAATATAATATATATAATGTTGCGGTGCGCAGTCCTATCCATATATCAATGCAGCATGCAGTCTGACCCATATAATATACAACTGCGTCGTGTAGTTCGATTCCTGTAATATAGTAATGCGGCGTGCAGTCCCATCCAATACATGTATATGTATATACTATTGCGGCGTGCAGCCCGACCCGATATATATGTATATATACCAAATAGCTTCACTACAGGGTGCGTGACCCCTCTCAGTCAATATAGACTTGACCTCTCGGGCCCATAACTAAGATAAGGTATTCAACCCTAGGTATTGCTCATTTATGGTGCAAGTTACAAAGTCCGGTTTATTTCATGATTTACAGACAAAATCTGGACATATGATATGAGTACAATAGGTAAAGTGAGGTCAAACAACTCAACATGCTCCCAAGGAGTCCTACAGATCGGCACAAGGCCCCAATCATGGAAACTAACCCAAAATATTCGAGCACAAGCTCAGTCTCAGTCAAGAAGTAAAGTAAGTCATCAATCGGAGTGGACCAAGTCTGATTTCCCAGCAGATATATCACCACGCTCATCACAATATGCGTGTCTCATCTCATCAAAGCACCGCATAGTGCAAATACGAGGTTTCAAACCCTCAGTATGTCATTCATAGCCATTACTCACCTCAAACCGGCCAAAATCCTACGCCTTGCGCTTTCCTCGCGAATCGACCTCCTCGAGTGCAGAATCTGACCAAAACCACAAGGAATATGTCAATATAGGCTAATGGGACATAACCCAATAGAAAGAACTAGAAAAGCACCCAAAAACACAAAGTTGGCAAAATCTGAGCCCCGAGCCCACTCCTCGAAAAATTACAAAATTTGCATCACCAGAATCCTCGTCTCGCCACGAGTCCGTACATATCAAATTTACAAGAATCGGAATCCATTTGTCCCCTCAAATCAACACTTTAAGCTCATTTGGGTTTCAAGCCCTAACCACCATTTTTATCTTCAAAAACCTTGAATTCTTTGTGTTTAATCCACAACACTATAATGATATACTCTAGGTCCAAGAATCCATACCTGATGTTTTCCCCAAAATCCTCTCAAAAATCGCTCCCAAATTTGCCTTAGTCTGAGATCCAAATGTTCTTCTCTTTTCAAACTTATGAAAATCACTGTTTCATTTTATCCAGACCGTTTTCCGGTTATGCAGTCAACTGACCGCTTTCGCGGCCTTCGCTTATGCGGCCACAAGACTGCTTACGCGGTACCACTTAATCCCGTAGATCGCTTCCGCAGTCAAACTTTCGCTTCAGCGGCAACCGCCTATGCGGACTTCTATCGGCTTCCGTGGTCCAAGCCTTTCCCTCAGGTTACGCCTACGCGGCTCGCCAGCCGCTTTTGCGATCACCGCTTACGCGGCTTCTTTCCGCAAAAGCGGAAATACTAGAAGTTATCTACTGTTTCATGCAATAAATTTCCAAACCTACGATCAACCATTCGGAAACAGCTCGAGGCCCCCGGGACTCGTACGAACATGTTCCAATCATAAAAACGCAACCTTAAACATAAAAATCACCAAATTCCACGGATTCAAGCCTAGTTCCCACTATAACTTCCAAAACAATTGGTCAAAACCGACCAAACGACGTCCGAATGACCAGAAAATTTGCAGACATATCCAAAATTACCTAACAAAGCTACTGCAACGGTCGGAATTCCATTCCGACCCCAGGATTAAAATTTCACCTATCAACCGGAATTCACCAATATTCAAACTTAGTCAATTCAAGCCTAATTCTACACCAGACCTCCAAATTAAATTCCGATTTCGCTCCCAAGTCATAAATCACCATCCGAAACTAGTCGAATTGTCGGAAATCCATTCCGAACCCTTTAACTGACAAGTCAACGTCTAATTGACTTTTTCAACTTAAGATTTCCTTAAAGAGACTATTGGTCTCATTTCCAACCAAATTCAACCCAGCGCACTTCAAATTCACCAAACACATATATTAACACACGGGGAAGCATAAAACAGGGAGAAACGGGTGATAACTCACGTGACGATGGGCCGGGTCGTTGCACCTAACCCATACATAATTAATGTATTTAGCTCTTAATGGGTGGAAAAAACTTACCTTAGTATGGTTGATGAAGATCCTCTCTTGAACCCTCTAAAAATCGCCAAATGAAGTGGGAGAAATGAGTGAAATGAACAAATCTCGATTATAAAATAACCCTTCTACCTTCATCAATTTTGGCTTCTGCGGAACATTTTTGCACCTGCGGAGTCCGCTTATGTGGCCATTTAGCCGCTTCTATTGCCCTGGGCACAGCCCTCCTTTCCGCTTCTGCGATCACTTCTTCCGCAGATGCGGTCCCGCTGCTGCGAAATCTAGACTGCATCTGCGGTCCTCGAGCCTCATATAAAAATTGCTTTTGCGGTCCAGTCTATCGCCTCTACGGGGCCGCTTCTGCGGTCCCATTTCCGCAAAAGTGGAAATACCAGACACGAGCTGCCCAGCTCTTTCAAAAATCCAACTTTCGATCCTTTAACCACCGGAATTCACCCGAGGACCCCGGGACCCCAACCAATCATACCAACCAGTCCCAAAATACATTACGGACCTGCTCAAGGCCTCATATCACATCAAAACTACGATAAAATTATCGAACGACCTAATTCAAGCTTTATGAACTTTGAACTTTCCAATTTCTACTTCCGATGTTTAAACCTATCAAATCACGTCCGATTGACTTCCAATTTTGTGCACAAGTCATATTTGAAAGTATGGACCTACTCCAACTTTCAGAATTGGATTCCGACTCCGATATCGAAAAGTAAACCTCCGGTCAAACTTCTCAAAAACCTTCAAATTTCTATCTTTAGCCAAATGGCTTCAAAAAGATCTACGGACCTTCGAATTCACTTCCGACCTCACTCCCAACTCCAGAATCACCATACGGAGCTACTCCTAGTCTTGAAATTCCAAACGGGCATTAATAACGTTGAAATGCACTCCAAGCCAAACCTAAGAGATTCCTTAGAAAATGCTAAGTTCTACAATGGGCGCCAAAACACTCTATGGTTATCCAAAACCCAAATCGGGCATACGCCCATGTTAGATATCATCGTACAAACCTGTTGGAATCTTTAGATCCTGATTCTGAGGTCGTTTACTCAAGAATCCAATCATAGTTCATTCTTTCAACTTTAAGCTTCTCAAATGAAAATTCTCACCTAATTTTAACTCCGATCTTCAGAATTTAAATTCCGACCATGCGAACAAGTCATAATACCCGAAATGAAGTTGTTCATGGCCTTCGAGTGCTGAACGGAGCACTGGTGCTCAAAGCAACCGGTCGGGTCGTTACACTCTCTCCCACTTAAACATACATTCGTCCTCGAGCGTGTCGAGAACTACACTGGAGTAGTCTGAAATCACTGTTTAGCACCTCATACACTTTTCCGTGCTATCACAACCCTGTTGAGCACATTAGCTCGATAAATTTTGAAGATATTCCCTTTTATTCAAACAAATAAGCCTTAGAGCCCAATTCCAACATCCGGAATTCTGTGTCATGCCTGTTTCCAACATACGATCACTGTATCAATCACTACATGTTGTACTCAAACATGACTGCATAACTCTGCTGATTTTACACTTTGCATCAATTTACTCATAGGACCACAATAACATTTATGTTTGAATTAATCGAAATTCCACGAATCTGATGCTCCGATTGAACCTCCTGGCCTACATGGATCTTACTCTAACCTTTACAATACCGACACGGCGGAGAGAGGATGCCGAAATTCATAATCAACTGTTGAATCAACAAATTATTGGATCTATCCACTGATATGAGTCATTGCCTCTTTCTGAACCACCTAATGGTCTTAGCTCCTTAATTCACTTGACATAATCCAATTGCATTGGTCCTAAGTCCAATAATCTCGTCTCACCCAGTACGAACTGCTAAGGAAATAAGCCACCCTGAATGCGATCACAATCTCATATGACGCCCCAATGTGCCAATAGACCACCAATCTGAACACAACACAAATAGGAAATCGAACTCTGGAAGGAATTATCTAACCCCCATACTAATACGGACCTTCATTAGACAATAGGAATCGGGATATACAAAATTGGCACATAGAAAACTGCACTCATCATCACACTATTGCGGCGTGCAACCCGATCCACACAGCATAACCATAGCGGCATGTGATCTGATCCTCACAATATAACCATGGAGGCCTGCCACCCAATCCTCACAATATAAACATGGCGGCGTGCCACCCCATCCTCACGATATAACCATGGCGTGGTGCTACCCGATCCATACATAGAACTCACATAAGGAGATACATATCAAGCTAATTTGCTCATTGCAATAGAGTACCGAATCTAGGTCACAAGCACGCTAAGTACGTAATTCCATCCCTGAGGGGACATATAGCGCGATAGGCTACACACTCAATCACATCTAAGGTGCGATACAAGATCTAAATCTCAAGAGCCATCCTGCTCCATATTACCATCGCAATGCGGAACCTCAACACATACACAATATCTCAGGCCGTCTCAAAACTCACACGGTGCAATGTATCACTTCATGAAATATCTGACAACGAGATGACACCCTGACTACTCAATAAGGAGCATCTCACTGAAATGAACACAACTGGCCTGCTATAAAGCCCAAATTCACATTTAAATCCATCCATCGACCTCAAGTTGACCCTGATCATATCAAATTAAGCCAATGACCTTTCAAAGGTCCATACTAATTTCCTTCTTCTCGTAATACACAAGAACAACCGTCATAACCGGAGTACAATCCACGACTTAGAATCCGAGTGTCCTTCACGCATAGATTCTCAAATTAATGACATTACCACAATCCTCATTCTTCCTTAAATCTTTAGTCAATCAAGAAACTACATGCCACACTTACCCAATCTTCCCGTGGGACACGCTCCCACATTCTTCTAAAATAAGTGCCGAGTCTGTACCTTTAAAGCTTCGGATCCACTAACGCTAAAAGTGATCATGTTGAAGACAATACCAATTTTCTTTAATCATTCAACCACTTCCTTGCTCATCCGAGCCCGTGACATTCTTGCCATCCCAAGCTGCAACATCGATCTTTACTTCGAATTTCCATGCTACTCGGTGCACCTAGTATGCCAACATACGATAGAATATGATTTTCATCATAAACCAGAAACCGTTGATATTTTACACTTTATCATATAAGGCTTTTGCACTTTACTCACTTCAAGGGAACCATAGCAACACACAGGTAAATTTCCATAACGGTAGGATATTCAAATCTGCAAGTAGTGGTCCAAGCCACCATAGCCCTTTCGAAATCCGCTTATACTTAATGAGCCATAAAAAAAGAATGCGCCTGATGAATCATCAATCACGGCGGCCGACAAACCTTACACGTACCGCCACAAATCAAATGCATAACTCGATCACGCTGAATGAACGGACCGTAGGCTCCAACATGCCAAATACAACTATGGCTAATCAATCCTTTTCCCTCCAATTTATGCTTGATTGCTTTGGAAATAACACTCATTCTCTTCAACGCATAACATATACCCTCTACACTTACCCCGAGTGACCTTGAATTGCGAGACCATGTTGTCTCAAATCTCACAAATTATTTCACATTTATCAAATGCCATACCACAAGGTAGCACATCATAGAACATTCTGGGCACCTTCTCATAAGCTGCTACAGAGTTTGATTCTTAACTGTACTTATAGGTTTGAAATCATCGGGCACCACACTTTAACTTCCGAATTCACTGGGACCATTATTGAGAGCCACCCGCTATGACTTGGTCCCTAACATATCTCACTTCATAGATATTATAACATACGAATATTCTCTTGGCTAGGCACCTAGTGAAAATCACTTTCTCTGAAGCTTATATCCATACGAGTCATAAATCCTAATCTTTTTTCCAAGTCCGGACATGGGCCAATAAGGCCAGCCATCGCATGCTTCCAACAATTCATCTGCTTGAATTACCATTTATGGTATTTCCTCATAGCTGAAATAATCCATTAATATGCTAGTGACCAAAAATCACGCAAGTAGTTAATCAGATAGCCCAATCACAAGCAGTGGGACTCTCCTACTTAACTTGAAGAAATTACTTCACCATTCTTGAGTTTGGCCGACCTTTTACCTCTTATTGACATAACCTCGCGCCATAAGTTATCAAAATTTCTCAGAATCTTCCTATAAATCCCCATATTTCATATTCTGAATCATTAACCACATTCGCACGACCGATCTCTTCGTTGAATAACCAATATAATTCTTTGCAAAAGCTTCGCCAACCACGCGACCACTAACCTGTTCACGGGGAATAACCTACCTAAGGGAATCACCTCCCGACATCTTCCCACGCTGCTGCACGGGGTACATTTACTATGACACTAATAGCCCATCATGAGTCCAAGCTCACCTTCCCGTTGCACAAGTCCATTCATCCCTCGTGGACATCAATAAAATGCGTGGCAACATCCTTCCAGATTCAGGGTTATGCTGCACCCTCCTCCACTTCAAGCAGCTCCTTTCGGCCATATCAATCTTCTGCTACATAATAGCCCATACTTCACATCATACCTGCAGGCTTCAATCACCAATCGTTGAAATCCCCATTTTGATCCAAACTCTTTTTAAGGCGCATAGTCATCCTACTACCAAACCCATCTGCAACACTCGCCCAACTCTCCCACTTTAGCAGAACTCATTTCCTTAATCGATCACTCGACCTTGCTTCTCATACTCGGCCTTTTAGAAATTTAAACTCCGCCTGAGCCGGATTGTAGCGAATTATAATATCGACAAACTTAGTACATTTCATTAGGGCCACAACACCACATCATAATAGCAAGCTCAACTAGCCCAAATCTTACCATCCTTAATCCGACTGTCGTTCCCCTTGCCGGGAATAGAATACTGAATTCCTTGATTACATGCTGAGTAAACTTCACTTCAATTCATCCACTTCCCCAACACGTGGGCAAATATCCTACCATCATAACCACACTGCGGAATAAGAGCTTATAAGCATCATGGCAACTTGTGCGTAGCCTCAAGGCCCTCAAAGTACTGCTACTGAGCCGAAACAATATGATATCCTTCCATAGAGCGACTATAACAATCCATTCAACTATACTGGGAGAAACATCCTGCATCGCATCTGTAGTGCCATTGCAATTCTTCAAATTCTCGATTTCTAGCAAGCATTCATGTTGCGTAAGACTGAATACGAAGGAATCAAAGACATAAGACTCAAAGAAATCGAACCGCACGATAAGGAAATCAAGAAGGGAAGTACTCCTAACAACCATGTAGCCTCCCGAGAAAGTACAGATGTCTCCGTACCGATCCGCGAGACTTTACTAAACTTGCTCATGACTCGTGAGACCGACGGGAACCTAGTGCTCTGATACCATGTTGTCACGACCCAAAATCCACTAAGGGTCGTGATGGCGCCGGACACTAATTTAGGCAAGACAACCATATTATTATCAAATATCGTTTTAACACTTTTGGAAATACATGATTTTTCTTCCATATTTAGAAATTTTCCAAAAATATAGTTCAAATAACATTTAAGAGTTAAACAATTGTTACAATATTTCAACCATCCGAGAACTCGGAGTCACAAGTACATGATTATCTACTGATATGAGGAATAAAAATACAACCTCCATCCAGAATACAGTGAACGCGAAGTAAATATATTGCTGGAAAGGGACTACACTGGCTGGGCCATCTCGGATGATGCAGCTCACCTAGTCTCAGAATCGTCCGTGCTGCTACGTCCAGTAGACCACATTAATTACAAATACATGTGCGACAAAATGCACAACAAGTGTAGTATGAGTACAAAAATAACGTGTACCCAATGAGTGTCCCACCTAATCCCGAAGGAGTAGAGACGAGATGGTAAATTCTGACACTCACTAGTAGTCCAACGAGTATTTATCCTTTATCAATATATTCAAGTAAGGAATCTGTTTTATAAGCATGATTCTGATCCATATATGGGAAAAATAAGTAGTCATATAATTCTTTCATGAAATATTTCCTTAGATTTCTGGTTGTTATTAATAAAATGATCTCGATCCATAATGTGGCATAAAAATAACTCAAAAGAGTTCAAGACAACAGCACAAACATGCGCAAATCATACCGAGGTCGACGGCCCACTCCAAAAGAAATGTAAAGTGTGCACAGCCGAGGGTCGAGAGGCCCGTACCATAGATGCATCCATTTCACCCAGGCGATCGGCCCTTCCAACAGAAATATAAACACACGCAGACAGATAATCGGTCAAGAAGTCATCATGGAACAGATATCCAAGAAAGTCCAATTCTCTTCAATAATTTTAGAAAAACATAGCTTAAGTCATTTAGAAATCCGTTTATTAATTTAATGTGGTTCAAGCATTCCAAGATTTCAATGGGTTCACAAATAATTCAAGTATAACATGCTTTTGGGTCCTAGTCTACCCGGAAAATAGCATAATAGTAGCTATGCACGGACTCTCGTCACCTTGTACGTACGTAGCCCCTCACAAATAGGAGAACATAATTAGTTGAACTCAACTATGGGGAAATTCCCCCCCCCCCCCCCCACAAGATTAGAAAGGAGACTCACCTCGCCCAAAGACTCAATATCAGAATTCTTCATTCCTCCAAAGACTTGAACCAACACACAAATGCCCCAAAATTAGTCAAATAACGACAAACTAATGAGAATATACTCAAATAGTTGCTAACAATTCAAACTATAAAATTTCCCAACTCCGTTACGTAAATGACCAAAATTCCCTCGGACCCACGTGCCCGAAAATCCAAAATTTCTCGAAGATAAAGGTTACCCATGACCTTAGGAACTCAAATATATGATTTTCTCCTAATTCCATACTCAAAATCAGTGGCTAAAATCCAAGATTATAATTTTCTAGGTTTCCAACCAAAACCCCAATTTTTATACTAATTTGCATGCCCTAACCCATTTATAATCAATGTATTTAGCTCTTAATGGGTGGGAAAAACTTACCTTAGCATGGATGATGAAGATCCTCTCTTGAACCCTCCAAAAATTGCCAAATGAAGTGGGACAAATGAGTGAAATGAACAAATCCCGACATTAACATAACCCATCTGCCTTCAGCAATTTTCGCTTCTGCGGAACATTTTCGCTCCTGCGGAGTCCGCTTATGCGGCCATTTAGCCGCTTCTACGGTCCTGGGCTCAGTCCTCCTTTCCGCTTCAGCGATCACTTCTTTCGCTGATGTGGTCTCGCTTATATGGAATCTAGACAGCATCTGCGGTCCTCGAGCCTCAGATCAAAATCGCTTCTGCGGTCCACCCTATAGCCTCTGCGGGGCCACTTCTACGGTCCCATTTCCGCAGAAGCGGAAATACCAGACACCAGCTGCACAGCTCTTCTAAAAATCCAACTTTCGATCCGTTAATAACACAGAATTCACCCGAGGCCCCCGGGACCCAAACCAATCATACCAACTAGTCCCAAAACACATTACAGACCTACTCAAGGCCTAATTTCACATCAAACAATGATAAAATCATCGAACGACCTCCAATCCAAACTATATGAACTTTAAACTTTCCAACTTTCACTTCCGATGTTTAAACCTATCAAATCACATCCGATTCACTTCAAATTTTGCGCACAAGTCATATTTGATATTACGGACCTACTCCAACTTTCAAAATTGGATTCCGACTCCGATATCAAAAAGTCAACCTCCAGTCAAACTTTTCAAAAACCTTCAAATTTCTATCTTTAGCCAAATGACTTCAAAATGACCTACAGAACTCCCAATTCACTTCCGATCGCGCTCCCAACTCTAGAATCACCATACGGAGCTACTCCCAGTCTCGGAATTCCAAGCAGGAATTAATAATGCTTAAATGCACTTCAAGCGAAACTAAAGAGATTCCTTTAAAATGCTAACTTCCACAATGGGCGCCAAAACGCTTCCGGTTATCCAAAACCCAAACCGGGCATACGCCCAAGTCCGATATCATCATACAAACCTGTTGGAATCTTCATATCCTGATTCTGAGGTTTTTTACTCAATAATCCAATCCTAGTTCATTCTTTCAACTTTAAGCTTCTCAAATGAGAATTCTCATCTAAATTTAACTCCGATCTTCTTGAATTTGAATTCCGACCATGAGAACAAGTCATAATACCCGAAATAAAGCTATTCATAGCCTCTGACTGCTGAACGGAGGTTGGTACTCAAAACAACCAGTTGGGTCGTTACAATCTCGTTATACCATAATCGACTCTCTCTAATTTAGTCTTGAAAGCTTGTTCTTGATTAAGATTTTGCTTTGATTGTTCTTTCTCATAAGCTTGTATAGCATTTTGATTCTTAATAATATACTACATTTTTATTTTGTGTTCTAAGGCTCTTTTTATGGAATAAAGTTATGTACCCTAAGATTTTTTTTAAACTTGAATAGAAATTTTACGCATATGATGAGTTTAATAAACAATTTAATTGGATTCTCTTGCTAAATAATTAATTAAAAGATTTAGTTATTTAATTTTAATATAAAAATAATATATTCTATGTTGATTCAGATCTTAATATTAGTTCATCTCTTTGTTTTGAATATTTAATCTTAATTATAATTTTATACAGTATATAAATTTATTTTCAAATAGTAAAAGATTGATATGACATTTCACTTTTAGATCTTTATGTTTGCAGAATCATTGGTGATATTGACTTCTTACCAACCATTTCCTCTTTCTCATACATTTATATTTTTAAATATTTTCTTAATTGTTATTTAATAAATGTGTATTTTTCAATATTACACAAAAAATTGATAGAAAAATATTATTTGAGGAAAAAAATAGTTCAAATAATATAAAAATATATTATCGTAGGGGTAATTTTCTCAATTTCAACTCGTTATGTAGTCCATTTAATATTATTTTTTTGGTATTGGATATTATGGAGTAGTAATGTATTGCTTATACAGAGGATTCTTATGAATTTTATTAAACCTTCCTATATATTTTCATAAGAATTTAATAGACAAAATTTTATTAATTATAAAATTTAAATATTAAAAATTAGCGAAGAAGGTATGGTAGTCCAGAAACTAGGTTATTGTAGTTATGTCATTTGCCTATGAGTTCTTTTGCTTAATATTTTAGGGCTATTTTGATATATTAATACCATATTTATGCTTTTATAACAATATATGCTCTCCTTTTTTTAAATGGATTTGGATAATATAATACATTCTCAAATTGAATTAGTAATAGGACATTATAATACGTTTTTAAGTAAAATTAGTAATAGAAATTTTTATGAAGTATATCCTCAAAGTAATAGAATTACATGACTAAAGAAGGGATAATGCATCAAATCCACCCCATTCAGTGACTCATTTGCTATTACACACCTTTTCTTTTCGGGGGTCCTATTGCCCCCTGAACTATTTTAAAGTGTAATTGACAAATGGGTCATAGGATGAGGTGGATTTTATGCATTATCCCACTAAAGAATAAAGATATTTGCTTATTCAATTTTATATGAATTAGACAGCCTAAAAGCAATTATATTAATAGGATTCCTAACTTGTAGTATTATGTTCTACTAATAGGATTATAAGGCTACTATCTAGAATTTCGGTTATTTTCTTTTATTTTCATATACTGATATTGTATTCATACTTTTATAATAACAAGTTTTTATATACGTGCATTGCACGTATATATCTCGCTAATCATTAAAAGATAATGAAAATGATTTTCTTCCAACAACTTGATATTGAAGATGTTTTCATGTTGTTGTGTCAATTGAAAGACACCGCTACTTTATCCTTTCTAATTATTAAGTTATTCTATTTTTTCGAAAGTAAATATATGTATATTTATAAATACTAGTATTTTTATGAACATGTGTTGCACGTTAATAATGACACTTGATGATTTAAATATTTATTTATATAAAAGAACAATAAAATTTAATTAACGAGAGAAATTTATGTATAATAATAAAAAATATCTAAATGCCGAAAAATATTATTACATTAGATGTAACGACCCGACCGGTCATTTAGAGTCCCAGCGCGTTGTTCAACAATCTGAGGCCATCAGCAGCTTTATTTCAGGTATTGTAACTTGTACGCGCGGTCAGAATTGATTTTTGGGAAGTTTGGAATTAATGTGGGAAGAGAATTCTAATTTTGGAAGCTTAAAGATGAAAGAATGAACTGAGATTGGATTTTTTGAGTAAACGACCTCGAAATCAGGATCTGAAGGTTCCAGCAAGTTTGTATGATGATTTCGGACTTGGGCGTATGCCCGGTTCGGGTTTTGGATAACCGGGGAGCGTTTTGGCGCCTATTGTGGAAGTTAGCATTTTGGAAGAAAATTCTTAAGTTTGGCCTGAAGTGTGTTTCAGTGTTATCAATGCCTGTTTAGGATTATGAGACTGGGAGTAGCTTCTAATGATGATTCTGGAGTTGGGAGCACGATTGGAAGTGAATTCAGAGGTCCGTAGGTCATTTTAAAGCTATTTGGCTAAAGATAGAAATTTTATGACGACCCGACCCGTCGTCTTTTGTATTTCAGCCATGTTATTCCTGTATTATTCTTCCTCGTGTGTTGATATATGTGTTGGGTGAGTTTGTAGTGGTTTGGGTTGAAATTGGATAGAAATGAGACAAATAGTCTCCTTAAGGAAAAGATTAAGATGGAAAAGTCAACCCGACGTTGACTTATGAGTTAGAGGGCTCAGAACGGATTTCTGACGATTTGACTAGTTTTGAAATGTGATTTATCATTTGGGAGAGAAATCAGAATTTAATTTGAAGGTCCGGTGTTGACTAAGGCTTGAATTGGCTATGTTCGAATTTTGGCGAATTCCGGTTGATAGGCGAGATTTTTATCCGGGGGTCGGGATGAAATCTGACAGTTGCAAGAAGCTACGTTAGGTGATTTTTAATATGTGTGCAAATTTTTAGATCATTCGGAGGTGTGTAGGTCGGGTTTTGGATCAAATGCGAATTTGGAAAAGTCATAGTTTGATTTAGGCTTGAATTTGAGGAATTTGATGATTTTGATGCTAATGTTGGTGTTTTTATGGCCCGAGCGAGTTTTAATGAAGTGTTAGATCATGTTAGTGCTTTTGGTTGAGGCCCCGGGGGCCTCGGGGTGATTTCGGATGGCTATCGGAAGGATTCAAAGTTGGGAAATGTTGCAGATTTTGAAGGTTCAGCAGTTGCAGACAATTGTTCTATGCGATCACAGATTTGGCTCCGCGATCGCGTAGAAGGCCTGGCACGGGTCCTGAGGTTGTTTAATGCGATCACGTGTTCGTGGGTGCGATCGCGTAGGTTGAGGGAGTTGTGCTCTGCGTTCGCAGAGGCATGTTTGCGCTCGCGTAGGTTTAGCGGGTGAAGCAGTGCGATCACAGGGTTAAGGTCGCGTTCGCATAGGCCATTGGGGGAGGCCTGAGAAGTTTCTCTATGCGATCGCAGGAGGATTTTTGCTATCCCATAGAGGAAAAGTCACTTGGGCAGTTAAGTTTTAAGGGTTATTTCATCCCCAAGTTTCCTATTATTTCCTCCATTTTTACAATATCTTGAGAGCTCATTGATGGATATTGAAGGGGGTTTTGACGGGAAGTGATTGGAGGTAAGTCTTGTGGCCTTAATAAGTCATTTTATTGAAGAATCAACCATTAATTCTCTAAAATTGGGTGTAAAAATTGATGAACTAGGGCTTGAAATTTCAAATGAAAATTGGGGATTTGGAGGAGCAATTAGACTCCGATTTTGATGAGCTTTATATGTATGGACTCGTGGCGAGATGAAGATTTTGAAAATGTCAATTTCGTAATTTTTTGAGAAGTGGGTTTGGAGCTCTGATTTTGCCAACTTCGTATTTTTGGGTGTTTTTCAAGTCCTTTCTATTGGGTTATGCCTCATTAGCCTATTTGACATATTCCTTGTGGTTTTGGTCAGATTCTACACTCGAGGAGGTTGATACGCGATGAAAGCGCAAGGCGAGCTAGGACTTTGGCTGGTTTGAGGTGAGTAATGGTTATGAATGATATACTGAGGGTTTGAAACCCCATATTTACATTATACTGTGCTATGTTGAGATGAGACATGCGTCTTGTGATGAGCGTGGTGATGTATCTGCTGGGGACTCGGACTTGGTCCATCCGGATTGATGACTTACTGTACTTCTTGACTGAGACTGAGCTTGTGCTCGATTATTTGGGCTAGTTTCTATGTTTGGGGCCTTGTGCTGATCTGTAGAACTCCTAGGGAGCATGTTGAGCTGTTTGACCTCACTTTACCTATTGGACATATACCATCTGTCCTGACTTTGACTGTAAATCATGAAATAAACTGGACTTTGTAACTTGCACTCTAAATGAGTAATACCTAGGGTTGAATACCCTGTCTTAGCTGAGTGGGCCCGAGAGGCCAAGTCTATATTGACTAAGAGGAGTCAAGGACCCCGTAGTGAGGCTATTTGATAAATATATTCATATATCAGGTCAGGCTGCACGTCGCAGCAGTATATACATATACATGTATTGGATCGGACTGCACGCCACAGTAGTATATTATGTGGATCGTACTGCACTCCGCAGTGATTTATGGATCGGACTGCACGCTGCAGTATTATAGCGCTTGGGCTGAAGGAGCCCCTCCGGAGTCTGTACACACCCCCAGTGAGCGAAACCGACTATTTTATTAGATCGGGCTACTCCGCCGTAGCATTTTATATACTATATTGGATCGGGTTGCGCGCCGCAGCAGTATACACATGTATCTTGTGTGGGATCGGGTTGCGCACCATAGCAGTATTAGTAACAGGTCGGATGGGAAGGAAAGTAATTTATCAGATTCTTCCCTCTGTTTGGTTCTTATTTATTGTTCTTACTGTTGCAATTAGAACTACATAGTACTTTTACCGGATTTCATACATTTAATTATTGTTTATTGCTATTACTCACTCAGTTGGTAGACTCACCCCATACTCCCTGCACCTTGTGTGCATATACAAGGATCTCGTAAGCGTAGCTGTGCTTATTTGTTGTGGCCTAGATCCGTTCCGGAGTTATCAAGGTAGATGTTGGCGCCCGCAGAACCTGATGTCTCCTCTCATTTATCTTTTTCTTCTATGTCTAGACTTCACTGTGTTTTGGTCACTGTTCCGTGTATTTAGAGGCTCAGACTTGTGATGCTGGATCTTTTGGGGCTGTATAAATGTTGAATATGTTTTCCGCAATATTCCTATGGTTATTAAGCTGAGATTTTATCTTAAAAAATTAGAAGCTTAGTCATTGTTTTGGCTGGGATTTATTATATGCTCGGGCTTGCCTTACAGGGTATTTGGCGCCATCACGACCGGGGTTTGGGTCGTGACAAATTTGAAGGTTTTGAGAAGTTTGAGCGATGGTGGACTTTTTGATACCGGGGTTGGAATTCGATTCCGGAAGTTGGAGTAGTTCCGCAATGTCAAATATGACTTGTGTGCAAAATTTGAGGTCAATCGGATATGATCTGATAGGTTTAAACGTCGAAAGTAAAAGTTGGAAAGTTCAAAGTTCATTAAGCTTGAATCGGGGTGTAATTCATGATTTTAGCGTTATTTGATATGATTTGAAGCCCGAGCAAGTCCGTAATATGTTTTGGGACTAGTTGGTATGATTTGTTTGGGTCCCGGGGGCCTCGGACGCGTTTCAGATGCTCAATGGATCGATTTTTGCTTTGTGAATCTCCTTTCTAATCTTGTGAGGGGTAATTTACCCCATATGTGAGTTAAATTGGTTATGTGCTCCTATTTGTGGGGGCTACGTACGTACGAGACGAGAGTCCATGCATAGCTACTATTATGTTATCGTCCGAGTATTCTAGGACCCAAAAGCATGTTATACTTGGATTATTTGTGAACCCATTGATGTCTTGAATTTCATAAATCACATTAAATTAGTAAATTAATTTCAAAAGGGTTCTGCTTCATTTATTAAAAATTGTTAAAGGAGAATCGGTTTTATCTGAATAAATGTTCCTCGATAAGTTCCTAATTAATTAATTGAGCATGTATTCCTTTTGTGTCGCATGCATGATTCGCGAGCAGGGTATGTGTTTACTTTTGGATTGGGTCGAGTGCCTCAGCAGATTAAATAGATGCATCTATGGTACGAGCCGTTCGACCCTCAGGAATGCACAATTTATATTTCTGTTGGAGCGGGCCGTCGACCTCGGCATGATTTGCGCATGTTTGTGTTGTTGTATTGAACTTATTTAAGTTGTCACTGCCTCACTCTGGCACGAGATCAGTTTGTTAATAATGAAAAGGAAATTTCGGAAACTTTCCTATGAAAGAATTATGTGATTATTTGTTTCCTTTATCCGGATTAAAAATCATGTTTATAAAATAAATTCATTGTTTAATACATACGTTAAGGATAAATAATCATTAGACTATTATAGAGTGTCAAAGTTGACCATCTCATCTCTACCCCTTCGGGATTAGGCGGAATGCTCATTGGGTACACGTTATTTTCGCACTCATACTACATTTGATGTGCATTTTGTTGCATAGGTATATGCGACTCCAGTGGTCTACTAGGCATAGCAGCGCAGATGATTCTGGGACTAGGTGAGCTGCATCATTCGAGACGGCCGCAACTAGAGTAGTGTCTTCCTTTGTACTATATTTACTTTCCGTCCATTGTATTCCAGGTGGATGTGGTATTTTTTTCTCTTATCAGTAGATGCTCATGCACTTGTAACACCGGGTTCTAGGATGGTTTGTAGTATTGTATTAATTTCTTAACTTTTAAATTTGATTTGAAAGTATATTCTATAAAAATTTGATTTGAAAGTATTATATAGTGTAAGGAAAAATTCCGTATATCAAAAGTGTTCAAAAGAGATTTGATTTAGTATTTGAATTGGTTGACCTAACAGCGGTGTCCGGCGCCACTACGACCCTTAGTGGATTTTGGGTCGTGACATTAGCATAATATCATGAATTTAAAATAAAAGGACATCATCAAAATTTACACAAATGATCAATTTTGCCATAATAGTCAGATAATTATGTATTATAGTTTAAAAGTATTTAATATGATGGTATCTTAACGAACACTTCTTTGTGGACAATATTTTTTGTACATGTTTCCTCCTAATGCTTTGGTTGCTCTACCTTAACTAGAACTCTTGTTGTCGATCATGATATCTCTTTTGAAAGTGCAACATACAGTTGTTCGTACAAGAAAATATATTGTAGTAAATATAGTCCAATATTTAGGATGTTTGTCCTTATACTTTATTTATTATATTTTCAAAACATAAACATACTAAAAATTATTTTCACACAAATTTTAAAGGAAATTCCTTAGTTTCAGAAGACAAAAATTGAATTCATGGATAAGAATATAGTCAGAAGCACATTAACTAATATCATACTTTTTATATGTATGCCGTTATTATCAGAACTTCTATATACTATATGTGTTCTATTACATAAACTATTCGGCGTATTTAAATTTTTCAGTAGCATGACGGGCATATTTTTCTTCAAAGTCAACATATATACAATGAAAGATCAATTTTTAACTTAGTCTATTATATATACAATAATCGACTAAGTTAAAAATTGCAATATATACCGTAATATATACTGTCTCCACTTGTAGGATTTTACTGGGTTGCTGTATTTGTTCTATTACATATACTATGAAACAACATACGTAAGAAATAATAAATTGACAACAAACATATATAGTAGAAGGCCATTTGGTATTAAAGTATTTAAGTATTCTTCTTGGTAGTAATTATTTATATCATTTTCTGCTAAGCCAAAACCAAAAAAAAACTTTCTTTTTACAATAAAAATTTGTAATCAATCTTTTGTTTAATTGATCAACATATTTGTTTCTACGAGTTAAGATATATTTTTAATTCTATCTCGCGATTTGAACAAATTGCGTTTTAATCTAATGATAAAAATATTTCTCTTATTAAATATACTACAATTACCATTGGGATTGATAACCAAGTATTCGGAAAGAACCCAATTATCTTTTATTGGATGCTCTTCTTAGACACGAAGCAAGAAGACACTAAATACTGGATTTGTTCTTACCTTATATTTCTTGTCAGTTGAATCTTTTTCATTTGAAGCTAGAAGTATAACTTTGCCAAGCTAGCTTTTACAGTCTCTGCTTTTGTCAATTTTGAAATTAATGGTAGTACTTGACATAATTACGTCCCAACCCATTAGTTTCCGCCAAATGGTTCATTAATATCCGATATATCTCTAGAACTCCAGGCAATTATTTCAATTTTTTGACACTTAGCCATAAGAACTTCATCCCATATTATCAATTTTGTTTTCCTTATATATTTAGTACAATTACTCAGTTTTGATATATTTGTGGTGTTATTTAAGTTGTTTGAAGAGTTATATCAAATCTAAAGTGGGTGGCCTCACAATAGAATTATTGTTGATACAACACTTGCTACTACTGTTAATTGTGTCATGCCTCTTGATATGATATTTGCAAATAATGCATAAGATAGAAATATTATTTTGATTCCGCCGGAGACATCAACAAAGAATAATCTCGTTATACAAAAATCGGCTCTTTATACTATAGTCTTGAAAGCTTGTTCTTGTTTAGGATTTAGCTTTGATTGTGCTTCCTCAAACACTTGTATAGCATTTTGATTCTTAATAAAATACTAACACTTCTATTATGAGGTGTCGTTGTATTTATTGAATGTACTACGTTCGCCGAGGTTATGATCTTCTACAATTGCCTTTGGAGCAGGATATTACGGGTCAATATTGAAGAAGCGACAATCAGAGATCGGGGGGTGCGGTGGTTCAGGATGGAATCGACATTCCCAGTATTGACGGCTCAAGAAATATGATCTTCAGAGAGGTTTAAAGTTAGTAGTGATTTGTGGGTTCATGTGCTACGAAGATAGATTTTATTTAAGGCAACAATTGAGCGGCAAAGTATGAGGAAGGACATGTGGGAAGTGTCGAGCGGTGTTTAAAACTTCTAGAAGGCCAGGTATAAGAAGCACATGCCGAGAAGTTGATTAAGGAAGTGAGTTTTCCCAAAGTGGGAGAGTGGAAGTGTTGCATATGGGCTTGGTGATAGGGTGTCTACGCATCTTAAGGTAAGTTTGAATCGATTTGGGAATTATAGTGATATGTGATTGGGGTCTACTGATCTAATTTGGAGTATGGGCTATTATGCAGCAGGAGATTTGATATAGCGGGAAGGAGCCACTTGAAATGAAGGAGGATACCACATAACTTTGAATTTGAAGGATGTTGCCGCACATTTAGTTGATGCCTACGAGGGGTGAGTGGACTTGTGCAGCCAGAGAGTGAGCTTAGATTCAGGGTGGATTATAGATGTTGTAGTGTTTGTACCCCGTGCAGCAATGTTGGAAGATGTCGGGGAGTGCTATCCATAGGTGGGTTATTTCATGTGAGCAGGATAAAGGTTGCGTGGTTAGCGAGGCTTCTGCGAAGAATTCTATTGGCTATACAACAAAGGGATCGGTCATGCGAATGTGATTGATGATTCAGGGTATAAAAAGGGGGTTTTATAGAAGGATACCGAGAATTTTGGTGGTTGATTGCGCAAGGTTATTTCAATAAGAGATTAAGAATCCTGGTGAATTTCAGAGTTGTGTAATCATGGTTTCAAGCTTAGTGAGAGAGTTCCACCGCCTATGATTGGTTTGCATTGTTAACTACATATGAGGTTTCTGGTTATTAGCATATTAATGGGTTATTTCAGCTACAGGAAAAGACCATAAGTGGTAATTTGAGCAAATGAATTGTTAAAGGTATGCTATGGTTGACCTTATTGGCTTATGTTCAAACATAGGAAATGATTCAGGATTTATGCCTTCTATAGATGCGGGTTTCAAGGGAAGTGATTCTGCCGGGTGCTTCATCGAGAGGGTATTCATGTTCTAGAAGACTCATGGAGTTGATTATATTTGGGGCCAAGTCAGAACGGGTGGCTCTCAAAAATGGTCCTAATGGATTAAAAGGGGTTAAGTGTGGTGCCTAATGATTTTGAGCCTGTAGGTACGGTTGAGGATCAACCTTTTGCAACAGCTTATGAGAAGAGGCACAGAATGTTCTATGATGTATTGGCTTGCAGTATAGCACTTGGAAGGTATGAAATGGTTCGTGGAATTTGAGTTATCATGGTCTCGTGATTCAAGGCCACTCGGGACAAGGGCGGATGAAGTGTGGTATGTGTTGAATGAGATTATTATTATTTCTAAGGCAATCAGGGTAAATCGAATGAAGATAGATTGGTTAGCCACAGTTGAGTTGGCATATTGGTGGTATAGATCAGTTGCTTCAGCATGATCAAGTTATGCATGTGATTTGTGGCGGTACGTGCGAGGCTTGTCGACCACCATAATTGATGTTATTCATAAGCTTTCTACTGTTATGGCCAGTTATGTATGGGCGGTTCCTGGAAGGGCTATGGTGGCTTGAACCACTACTTAGAGATTTTCATATTCTAAGGTTATGAAAATTCGCCCGTATGTTGTTATGGTTCTCCTAAAGTGAGTTAACTGAAAAGTTTTATATGGTGAAACATTAATCTATTAGTGGTTCAGGAGTTATAATAAAAATCGTCTTTTATTGTATATTGGCACGTTAGGTGCAGTGAGTGATATGGAATTTGAAGTGAGGATCAAGATTGCAGTTCAGTGTTGACAAGGATGTCACGAGCTCGGATGAGCAGGAAAGAAGTTTTGATGTTTAAAGTAAGTTGGTATTGTCTTCATCGTCACTTGAGATTAGTGTTTTGTGAAAAAGGCTTTGCATCTTGGTTAAGGATTTTTGAATGCTTTTTAGCGTTAGTGTGGCTGATTGTTTAGGCGTACAGATCTATTATTTGTTATGGAAGGTTGTGAGAGCGTGTTACACAGGAAGGTTGTATAAGTGCATGTAGTCACTTGATTGATTGAAGAAGTTAAACCAAGTATGAAAATTGTAGTGATGTCTTAAATTGAGAATTATTGCCTGGAGGGCACTTGGTTTATTGGGTTATGGACTGTTGGGGGGGGGGGGGGGGGTTACTCCGGTTATGATGATTGTTCTTGGGTGTAATGAGAAAAAGGGGTTATTATGGACCCAGGAAGAGACTATTGGCCTAGTTTGGTACGATCGGAATCGGCTTGAGGTCTGTGAATGGATTTAAATATGAATATAGGCCCTATATCAAGCCAGCTGTGTTCATTTCATTAAAGCGCTCTCTATGGAAGAGTAGTCGGGGTGTTATTTCATCGTCAACTATTTCATGTAATGATATGTTGCACCGTGTGAGTAGTGAGACGACTTGGTGAACTTTTTATATGTTGAGGCTCAGCGTAGTGATGATGTTATATGAGCAGGATGGCTTTTGAGATTCAGAGCATATATCACACCTCAGTTGTGCTTAAGTTTTGTAGCTTATGGCGCAATGTGTCTCCCCATGGATAGTATTATGCACCTAGTGTTCCTATGATCGATATTCGGTATCTTGCCGTAATGAGCAACTTAGCTCGATGTATATATCCTTATGTGAGTTCTATGTGTGTATCGGGTGGCACGCCTATGTTATTTGGATCTGATTGCACGCCGTAACAGTGTGATGTTGAGTACAGTTCCCTATATCTGTTTTTATGTGTTCTGTTTCCTATTCTTCGGAGGAAAGCTCGTATTAGTTGTGAGCCTGCGTCGCATGTATGATTCGCGCGCAGGGTGTCGGTTTAGTATGTTGCCCGCATCACATGTATGATTCGCGAGCAGGGTAATCGGATTTCCTTTTTCAGAGTTCGTTTTTTCTTTCGTACCACATTCGAATTGGAAGTCTATTGGCACATTGTGGCATCATATGAGACTTTTGATCATGTACGGGATGGCTTATTGCCTGAGCAGTTCGTACTGGGTGAGATGAGATTATTGGATTTAGGATCAGTGCAATCTTACATAAAGTATATTAAGAAGCAAAGACCATTATTCGGTTCGAAGGAGGTGATGGTTATTGTCACGAGTATAGACCCAATGATTGTTGATTCGGCAGTTGGTTATGAATTTCTACACATATCTTCCATCGTGGCGGTATTGTAAGAGTTAGAGCAAGACTTATGTATATATCATGAGGTGCATTGGGGGCATCAGATTCGAATAAGTAAAATGGTGCAAGGTGTGAATTCAGCTATGGTGCGCAGTCATGTTTTGGTGCTGCGTATAGTTACTTCTATGGTGAGAGTATGTTGGAACAATCCTTACATAAAATTCCGGACGTTGGAATTGGGCTCTAAGGCTTATTTGCTTAAATAAAAAGGAATATCTTTAGAATTGATCGAGTTAATGTGCTTAACTGAGTTGTGGTAGCACGGGAAGGTGCGTGAGGTGTTAAACAGTGATTTCAGACTACTTCACTGTAGTTCTCATCACGTTCTAGGACGAACGTATGCTTAAGTGGGAGAGAATGTAACGACCCGACCGGTTGTTTTGAGCTCTAGCGCGTCGTTCAGTAGTTTGAGACCATGAGCAGCTTCACTTCAGGTATTATGACTTGTGCGTATAATCGAAATTTCATTTCGGTTGTTCAGAGTTGTTTTGGAAAGAAAATTCTCATTTCGGAAGCTTTAAGTTGAAAGAATCAACTAGGATCGGAATTTTGAGTAATTGACCTCGAAATTGGGATTCGAAAGTTCCAACAGGTTCGTATAATGATTTCAAAAATTGGGCATATGCGCGGATCGGGTTTCGGATGACCTGAGAGCGTTTTGGCGTCTATTGTGGAAGTTAGCATTTTGGAAGAAATTTCATAAGTTTGGATTGAAATGCATTTCAATGTTATCATTGTCCGGTTTGGATTTCGAGTATGAGAGTATCTCCGTATGGTGATTTTATAGTTGGAAGCGCGATCGGAAGTCAATTCGGAGGCCCGCAGGTCATTTTGGAGTCATTTGGCTAAAGATAGAAAACTAAAGGTTTTTGATAAGTTTGACCGGAAGTGAACTTTTTGATATCGAGCTCGGAATCCGTTCCGAAAGTTGGAGTAGGTCTGTAATGTCAAAAATGACTTATGTACAAAACTTGAAGTCAATCGGATATGATTTGATAGGTTGCGGCATTGAATGTAGAAGTTTGAAATTCTAAAGTTTATAAAGTTTGGATTGGAGGTTGATTCATGATTTTAGCGTTGTTTGATGTGATTTGAGGCTTCGAACAAGTCCATAATGTGTCTTGGGATTGGTTGGTATGATTGGTTGAGGTCCCGGAGGCCTCAAATGGATTCCGGGTGGTTATCAGATTGAAATTGGAATTTGGAAAGGCTGAAGTTGCTGGTATCTTGTGTAACCGCACCTGCAAGGGTTTGGCTGCAGGTGCGGAGCCGCAGAAACGGCCAGAAAGCCGCAGGTGCAGAGCCGCATAAGCGGCCAGAAAGCCGCAAATGCGGTATTGGCAAAGGAGAGCTGGGATCGCAGATGCGATCGTTTTGCCATAGATGCAGGACCGGCACCTACGGTGGAGAAGACGCAGAAGCGGAAAAATGCAACCTAGTGAGGACCGCAAAAGCGGTATTTGAACCGCACCTGCGGAACCGCAGAAGCGGTCGAGTGACCGTAGGGTGCGGGAAGTGCTGGAGGCAGTGGGTTGTTTTAAAGTCGGGATTTGACCATTTTTCTCTCATTTTCTCTTGGTATTAACGATTTTAGAGAGCTTCAAGTGGGGTTTTTCATCATCAACGACGAGTAAGCAAACCCCACCTATCTTGAGTTAAATATATTAATTTTGTATGGATTTTTAGCATGTAAGTTGGTGAAAATTTGGGGGTTTGAGTAAACTCTAGAAAATTAGTATTCTTGGATTATGACCACGATTTTGGGAGTGAAATTAAGAGAAAGTCATATATTTGAGTACGTGAGTTCATGAGTTTTGTTTGCATATGACACACCTCGATTTATTTTTAGAACAAAATTCATAATTATATTACACGAACATATACATAATCACGATAAATGACTAATTCGTGCCTAAAGCATTTTCTACGAATATTCAATTTTGAAATTGTAATCGTGTTACGCGAACGTATACATAATCAACAACAACAACCCAGTATAATCCCATTTAGTGGGGTCTGTGGAGGGTAGTATGTACGCAGACCTTACCCCTACCCTTGGGTAAAGAGGCTGTTTCCAAATAGACCTCCGGCATCCTTCCCTCCAAGAACTTCCCACCTTGCTCTTGGGGAGACTCGAACTCATAACCTTTCAGTTGGAAGTGGGAATTGCTTACCATCAGAGCAACCGAACACATACATAATCACGATAATTTAATTAAATGCGCGCCTAAAGAAAGCATCTCTACGGATGTATGTGATTTATGTTCTATAGTTGAAGACTACATATGAAAGCCCGCAATTGCGGGATGAATATGAGAAGGAATTATATTCACTAGTCAACTAAGTTTAGTAGGCTTTCTATTCTTAGGAAATTACGCAACAATTACATCTTATGTTTGTGTTCAAAAGAAACCTTTTTAATTCTATAGAATCATTAAAAATCATTTGACCAGTGAGTATATCTAAGAGGCAAATAAAACTAAATTCATTATTGATGCCCTCATCAATAAACTAATTCTGAGTTCCAAAGAAAACTAAGCATCTTCATTGGATTTAAACTACTTTGTTGTTAACACTTGAGCATTTTTCAAACACCTTGCAACATACTTAAACATAACAAGTTAGATGAACACAGTCATACAAAAATGGAATTCATAGAAGGAAACATAGAATTTTTATTATGCAAAAACCCAAAGTCATACAAGTTTATGATGTTTACCTATGCTTGGAATAAACTGAAATGGCCAAATAAAGGCACAGAAACTTGAAGAACAACGCTCAGCAATTCCAGAAAAATAAACAGAAAAATTAGCGGAAATCAAACGGCAAACCCACGGCTCCGGATCCACTTTCAGAAATCCGGAAAGAAAGGAAATCTTGCTCTGAAATCAGTTCTTCTCCAAATCTCCGTTGAAAATTCCAGTTTTTTTTTCATTTTTTATTTTCGGATTTTCTGATTTGGGACGCCATTTTCGAATCTAAAAGTTTTTTTTTTTGTTTTGATTTTTTATATATGTGAAAGGGAGAGTGAGGTGCAGATGAGTGAGATGAGGGAGGGGTTCAGGTGTGGTTTTTCTTTTCTTTTTATCAGGGACTGAGGAGTGTCTATAAAATGAAAAATGGAGGAGAAGAAGAAGAAGTCATGAATGCGCCGTTGTTATGTCTTTTTCAGGGTAAGGGGTCTGATTTTTGTGGTGGTTAAAATGTCTTTTTATATGTAGGAGTAGGGCAAAGGGTAATGGGTATTTGGGTAGGGAGATTGAGCTTAGGGTTGGATAGATTCCATTAATTAATGGGATTTGTATATATATATATATATATATATATATATATATATATATATATATATATATATATATATATATATATATATATATATATACTATATAGCAAATCTTATTACCTCCCATGTTTAAGGTTTGTGTTTATTACATTTAAGCATACCAAATTTCAATTTATGTACTATAATTCAAATTAAGGGTATAATTATTGCTTCATTTATTCTAGGCATGATTTTAGGACATATATTCCTTTTTCCTTTTTTTCCTCTTCTCTTACATTAGTTTTTTGTTCCTCTTAAATTTAAAAACTAAGACAAATAAAAAATACTTATTTTATAACGTAAAAGACCAACATTGTTCAATTTCTCAGCTTGTCTATTTTTCTCAACTTGCCTATTTTTCATTTTCTTGGAAATTTTAGTATTAAAAGTTTTTTGTAATTAACAGCGTGGAATCCTTCTTCTCCTATTTAATTATCATATCAGCTCGTCAAATTGACACACAGCTCAAAACTCCATTTTCTTAGCCAAATACATTCATGGCAGAAGACAAAATCAAAACCAATGAACCCCCAAAAGGAGTTAAGGTTCCAATTTAGAATGGGCCCCACAAGCATGGGCCCACTTCGAATTATTGGTATGCTTAAATTTTTTTGACACAAGATTTGTAGTTTAATTATAGTATAAATGTAACAATACAATTTAACTACAATCTACAATTTATCTACAAATTATCTACATTTTATCTACAATTCTACAATTTAACTACATTTTAACTACAAATTCTGGAAAAATATGTCTTCTTCTTCTTCAACGAGTTTCAATATGAAATTCAGTCAAAACCAAGTCTAATCTTCACCAAAACCCCTAAATTTCCAGAGATATAAACTCCTAAACATATTTCGAATTATTTACAACAACACCCAATCCAAGGAATTTTCAATTGTAGCATAATTGACATTTTCGGCATAATTGTAAAAGACTTGTAGAAGTTTTGGTCTTCCCAATCTACAATTCATCTACAACTTATCTACAATATTATCTATATTTTATCTACAATTATACAATTTAACTACAATTGAACTACAATTTAACTACAATTTCTGGAAAAATATGTCTTCTTCTTCTTCGACGAGTTTCAATCTGAAAATCAGTCAAAACCAAGTCTAATCTTCACTAAAACCCCTCAAAATTGAGATATAAACTCCTAAACATATTTCAAAATATTTACAACAACACCCAATCCAATCAAATAATGATTTTTGAAAATCCAAATTTGAATTCAAAGCTTTCAAGCTTTTTAATGGCTATCAATGGTGGAAAATATATGGAGAATGAGAGAATTGCGCTGCAATAGATTTTCTTCCGTTTTAAATTTCGAAACTAATGGTGATAGAATCACCATTAAATGCGATTCCTACAAATTTGGAGCCTTTTTAGGGTAGAATCTATCTATTTTTGGTTTGGTACAATTTTTGTAAACAAAACATGGTATATGCGGGTAAATACCAAACCATACACAACTTTTGTAATAAGGTTTGCTATATGGTACATATAGGTAAAAATCCCATTAATTGGGGTCAATTTAAGGATTGACCCATTGAATAAATAAGACCAAATATTTTTTCCTATTTTCTTCAATTTTTTTTCTTTTCTTTAATTAATTATAAACCTAAATTAATATATTTTTTGTAGAAATTAAAATTTTGTATTTACTAAAACAAATAACTAACTTAAAACTAAGTAAAAACACTCATTTCTAAAGACTAAAAGTTAAAATTGTAAAAATGATAAATTTTTACGATTTTTTCAATGATTTTAAAATATTAAAAATGCATGAAATTCAACTAAATAGAGAAAAACTCCTAAAAATTAATTAAAATTATTTTGATTTATTTTTAGGAGTTATTTTTATGTAGGGCATAAATCACGTGCTCACAAATGGATTGGTATTATTATTGGCTAGCTTCGGAGCTTGATTCAACGATTCAAGTCTTCGAAATAGCGTGGAATGTTGGATATGGATCTTTGGAGCAAGGTGAGTCTCCTTTCTAACATTGTAAGTGGAAATTGTCCCCATGGGTGAGTTAATTGGTTATGTGCTCCTATTTGTGGGGGCTATGTACGCACGAGGTGACGAAAGTCCATGCGTAACTACTATTATGTTTAAGTCCGGGTAGTGTAGGATCCAGAAGCATGCTTTATTTGGAATATCTGTAATCTAATTGACAGTTTGATTTGCTTAAATCATATCGAAATAGTAAATGGATTTCTAAAGGGATTAAACTCTATTTTTCTTAAATCATTAAAAGATAATTGGCTTTTATTTGGATAAATATTCCCCGATAAATTCTTAATTGACTGTTTGAGCATGTATCTCTATGTGTAACTACGTCGCATGTATGATTCGCGAGCATGGTGTCTGTTTATTTTATGTTGACCGCGTTGCAGGATAGTTTGCAAGCGGGGGTAATAGATGCATATCTATAATTAGGGCCGTTCGACCCTTGGTAGTGCACAATTTACATTTCTGTTGGATCTGAGCGTACGACCTCTACATGATTTGTTCACGCTCGTATTCCTTGCCTGAGAGTTTTAAATGTGAATAATGCCTTTCATGGCCGATATAAATTGATAAAGATAATAAAAAGTAAATCTTGGAAAATTCTTTATTATTTGAGAAGGTAGTTACATACTATTCGGCTTTATGAGTTATAATTTCTATGTAAATCCATAATTTTCCTCATGTCTTCACGATATTATTGTTGGACCACTAGAAAGTGTCAAAATGGACCTCTCATCTCTACCTCTTCGAGATTAGGCGAGATACTTGCTGAATACATACTGTTTTCGTACTCATGCTATACTTGTTGTCTATTTTTGTTGCAGGGGCACATGTACTTCTAGTGGCCTACTGGGCGTAGCAACTTGGATGATACGGGACTAAGTGAGCTCCATTTCTCGAGGCGACCCGCAGCTAGTATAGTCTCTTTTAACGTATTGTATTTACTTTCTGTCCATTGTATTCCGGGCAATTATTGTATTGTATTAATTCCTAAAAATAGCTCATGCACTTGTGACACCGGGTTCTGTGATGATTTTTGGATTATTCAATATTAAATTCGTTAAAGACTCCGTGGTCATTTTTGTAAATTTTATTATTTATCATTTAAACGTATAAGGAAAATGATTTCAACAAGCACTAAAATTGAAATTTAATCAAGTATTTTTAGTTGGTTTGATTGGCAGTGGTGTCCGACGCCACCATGACCTTTTGTCGATTTTGGGCCGTGACAATGACCCATCTTCGCATTTGAAAATAATTACCTTAATTTAATGATTTATAACCACATAAATATATGACATTGCCCAATCAAAAGTCTTTACTTTTTCTTAAGATTCATGCTTAGTCAAATAGATTCACATAAATTGCAATGAGAGTGGAGCTTTATAGGTTGTTTGGCCAAGCTACAAAAATGCGTATTTTGAGAAGTACTTTTTCTCAAAAGTCCTTTTTCAAGGATACTTTTGGAGAGAAGCCGTTTATGTTTGGCTAAATAATTTGAAAATCACTTTTGAGCAGAAATTAATGTTTGACCAAACTTTTAAAAACTACTTCTAAGTGTATTTTATCAATAGAGCTTTTCAAAAAAGTGCTTTTGAAGAGAAACTATTGTTCACTCAATTTTTTGTTCTACTTCAAACTTAAAAAAAAAAAACGTAATGGCTTCCTGACCACTTAAACTTGTAGGGCTTTTAAAAGCCAATACATGAACATTGAATTTTTCCATTTGAACACTCAAACCTGACAAAATAGGTACTAATAAACACACTATCAGAGCGTGTATACCAATTGTGCTGACATGTACAACACATCATTCTAAACTATTTATTACTTGCCATGTGTTATTTGTGGGTCCCATTTCTAAATGTAAAATCAGAAAAAAGTTACAAATACAAAAAAGGAAAAATAAAAAAAAAGAAAAAATCCTTAAACATACCCACTATTAATCTGTACCCAACTGCCCCTTCTTCTTGTTCACCCTTCTCCCTTTCTTTCTTCCCCTTTCTCTTTTTCTTCATTATTCTTTCTGTCTCTTATTTCTAAATCAAATTCACAATATCACCATGGCCATGATTAGACCATAACCAAAAAAAATGGAATTTCGAAAAAAAAATGTTGTGCTTGTCATTTATTTCAAATGAGAAATTAATTGTGTAGGGGTGAATATCAGCTGATTTGGTTCATGAACATTTTGGGCTTGGTTTGATGACTATAGTTGGCATAAAAAATATAGCTATTTTTACCTTAATATTTCTCCTGTAATCTACATAGGACTTGTAGATTATTCTTCCCGTAGATCAATATATTGGGGAATAATCATCATCCCATGGCTTGTTTTCTTTTTCTACAGGGTGGTGAATGATATGCTTTTTCCGCTTCTGGGCTCTCGATGGCAAATAGTAGTCCTAATTCAAATGGATCCTAGTTCTTCATTACGTTTAAGAGAACTCCCCATCTTGAGGGAAGTATACTAGAACTCCATTATATTATACTGGAGCCAGCAAAGTATACCGGTCCACTATAATATGCTGGAAGTTCATACACAGGTGCACCGAACTTCAGTATATTATGTTGGACCGATCTTTGTTGCAACAAAATAATGGCAATTTTCAATAACTTGACAAACACTGGCTATTTTTAAATGATCAATCTGAATACGGACTATCTCATGCTATTTTGACTTTCTACCAAGGAATAAAATTTGCAAATACAGTACTTATATCGTTACAAAATAATCTATCTATATAGAATATGAGAAGCAAAAACACTACATTATGACATGTGTCTTAACCACAAAAACTCAAGTGGCATGTTAAGACAAATTAACCACTTTTTTTAACTTTTTTTTTTAATTTAAATTTTGAATTAATTGATTATACTACTTGAATTAATAATATAAATATCTTATAATTATCAATAAAAAATACAAAAAAAAAATATTCCACTCATTCATAACTACTCCCATATATATATATATATATATATATATATATATATATATATGTTAAAGATTATAAATCTTCAATTAACTACTATGATTGTTAGTTTATGAATATAGGAAATTTTCATTTGGAGCTTCAGCAAATCTGATGTGCTCACATGCTAAGCTGGAACATGAAGGCGAAGAATACGATTGTAGTTTTATCTACTCACATTATTGGAACATGATTGTAATAAATTTATATAAGCACGTATTGCGTGTAAATCTATGGAAAAAAAGAAAATGACCTGAGTTGAAGTAGCTTTCGAAGGGTGTTCTCTTCCCCATCCCACATTAGGTGTCGATTCGATAGTCAATTACCCAATAGTGTGTACGCAGATCTTACCCCTACCTTTGGATAGAGAGGCTGTTTCCAAATAGACCCCCGGCATATTTACCTCCAAAAACTTCCTACCGTTGCTTACCATCAGAGCAACTTTTCTTATCAGGGCGTTCTAGCACATCCTAACAAAATATGAAATAAGTACCAGAACAAGCAACATATACAATACAAGATGATTTTACAATGGTAATTGGTAGATTGAAGAGAACACTGCTCTCGAGTAAGATCAAGAGCATTAACTACTACCAGACCCCTTGGGGATCTTAAAGAGAGACAAAAGCTAAGAGGATATTTAGATAGAGAGGAATAGGTAAATGAATCAAAGAGCCTAAAAATATTTATTCACTTAAAGTTAACTGAACTTTCTTCCTATCCTCTTATTCACTCTGTGAGCAATTAACTATCCCTAGAGGAGGAAGGGGTAACATCTAACAGGAAACATGAAGTACTTAAGTAATATCCTCCTACATCAATTCCAGTTTGTTGATGATTGTATTCTTCTTATTTGGGTAATTCTGCTAATATGCCCCTTTGTCAAGATCAGTTTATCATATTCTCGGTGTGGAAAAAACATTGTAACATTACTCCCTATGGACACATTTCTGTGAAAAAATCTTAGGAAAGAAAATTTTAATTTCTGAAATTCATAAAATTTTCATTAAGTTTGGACATCCTAAAGATGGAAAAATGCTGGTCAATGTAGATCGCAACCTATATGTGTTGACATCATTTAAATAGGTGAAATCTCTTAACACACTACAACAACAACATATCCAGTATTATCCCACACCGTGAGGTTTGGGGAGGAGTAGTGTGTAAGCAGACCTTAACCTTACCTTGTGAAGGAAGAATGGATCCAATTTTGGATCTCTTAGCATACAAACATTTTTTTTAGAAAGAACTCTCAACAGAAAACAATTAACCGTACAGATGGAGAGTCGTTGAGGAGGCCAATCTTATCGTGGACGTCGTTCTTCACAGCATCTTCTTGAACTTCAGTTTTTTCCTCAGATTTAGTTGTCTCTACCTTAGCATCTTCAGATTCCTTTTGATCCTTCTCTTCTTTAACCGTTCTTCCTCCTCAGCCTTCTCTATTTGTTCCTGGCGCTCTATATGAAGAGAAGTAAACGTAAGAGAAATTTAAAGAAGCAGATCATTCAACTGCTCATAAGCTCTCACCTTGCAAGGGGAAAACACCTCTTAGTGACTGGAATATTTCATACTACAGGACATCACTTTGTAACAAGAGGAAAGGGATACATATAAACAATAATTCATCTAGAGGGTCTGTTTGAGTATAAAAGTAAACACATTGTTGCAAAATGTAAGAGTCTTCCTTTTGTATAAAAGATTCTAGATAAAAAACATAAAGAAAGATATATATATTTACCATAAATAGTTCTAGCTTAACGTAAGGTAACTTGTAATATTCAAAACCATCTCAATTTTTTTTATGGTTTTCGGTATCTTATTCACTTCAAAACCTTTCGGTCCCTGTCATAATTTGGAATTTATCAATAAAACTCCGTATCCTTTGTTATCTATTCTTGCTTCATTTATACCAACAACAACAACCCAGTATAATCCCACATAGTGGGGTCTGGGGAAGGTAGTATGTACGCAGACCTTGCCTCTACCCTGGAGTAGAGAGGCTGTTTCCAAATAGACCCCAGCATCCTTCTCTCCAAGAACTTCCCACCATGCTCTTGGGGAGACTCGAACTCACAACCTATCGGTAGGAAGCGGGGGTTGCTTACCATCAGAGCAACCCCTCTTGCTTCATTTATACCATAACGTAGAAATGATAGACATTACGTGGAACCACTTGTACAGATGTTCAAGGAGGAGTAGGCACAATAATCCTCTCAAGAACAGTCCCCGTTTGGGAGAGAAAAGAAAGTTACCCTTAAGCTGCTCAACCAAATCTTTAAGTATCTTCTTCTCGTTTTTTCAACTTGGATAGTTCAGTTTCTTCTTTCGCAATTGTCAGCTTTGCTTCTTTCTAAGAGTCACCCCTTCCTGATATGTAGCAATCTTTTTATTCAGTTTTTCTCTAGCTACTTTGCCAGCCTCCCAGTACGTATTTGGGCACTTGGTACTGCCATCATACTCATCACTCCCATCACAGCAATCTGCTCAATTGTGCCATTAAGGTTGTTAATAGGAGAATTCGAAAGTCAACAACAGCAGCAGCATACATGAGATTCTCCATTTGGCCACATTTCGATAGTGTAGTAGGTGAAGTGCTGACGGTTTAGTTCTTAGTATTACTATCCAATGCTATATCTCAATAATCATAATAATGTGTTACCTAACATGACATAAGAAAGAGTAAATAACTTACAGTATCATGGTTAGTGTAAGGAAGAACCATGTATTTGAGAACGACAGCAAACACCAGCTGAAGATAATGCATCGAGGACAACGGAATCCTAAGTGCAGAAGAGATACTATAAATCACCCAGAAAAAAATACAAGCAAAAAACATAAGTACACCCAAAAATACCTTACCTTAGCAGACCTTTTTTAAAACCCCCAAAAAAAAAAAAAGAAACAAAAGCATCTGAAAGCTAAAAAGATAATCTCTACAAGTTTTCTTCGGTGAAATTAACAAAAAAAAAAAAAAAACAAATTACCATCGAAATCGACAACAATAGTTGAATGGCCCCATTAGTGAAAAGAATGAACATTGGGTCTAACTCAACCTCAAAAGCTAGCTTATGAGGTGAGGATTGCCCAAGCCATATAAGGAGACCAAGGACCTCAAATCCCTCCGACGTGGGACAACTCAACAATTAGCCAACCTCGATGGCAGCAGAGAAGGAAGAGAGAAAGAGAGCACATCAGATACCTCACTTTAGTCGGCGGATTTTTCCATATCAGAATTCAAAACAATATGTAGACACAACGACATAGTGAAGCACAGTGAAATCAAATGAGAAAAGTATCCCATGGCTAAAATAATATCCTTAAATGTTGCTTTTAATTTGAAAGCAACTAAACCACAAAATTATGGCAAACTTCATACAAGGTAAAGTTAAAAAGTGAAGAAGATACCTAATACACAGTGCTTTTCGTAATAGGAAAAAATAAAGGGAAAGAAAAGAAAAGAGAGGGAAAGCAAGGAAAATAAGAGCAAAGAGAAGTAACATGATTGACAGGAGCATAGCATAAGTGAATCCAAATAAAAATACTGGTTGTTTAATCATGGATTAGAAGTTACGTTGCCCTTCTTTCCGTATGTCTTATCTTCCTGTAGCGACCTACCGAAGTTTGGAATTTCAAGAATAAGGAGTTTACTTTGTTTTAAGGGTCGACAAATAAGGAGTTGACGTAACTTCATGCCCATCATAAAAGACGCAAGGATATTTGCCTTAATGTAATGGAATCCTGGTAAATTTCTCGTGATTGTGTCAGAAATACAATTGTAGTTTTAACTCTAAAGTGTAGTCTGCTTTAACCTTGTTGGTCACATAAATGAGTTGTTATTTCTTTTCCTTTTACGCAGGAGGAGGACATTACCATTTATTAAAGGAGGTAATCCAAGGGCAGTTCAGCGAAGATGATCATCCTTTTGCTCGTGTAAGACTTCAAATGATCTTCTGCAATAATCTCAACAAATTTTATGTTGGGCGTAGGCAAATTCAGATTAAACATATTGTTAAAATCAGTACCAAAAAGAAGAAAATCATATTTTTATCAAACTCCTTTCATTTTTCACAGGGAAATTGTTTTTCTAGTGATAATGTATTATTCATTGTTCATTTGAACCAAAATGAGCCAAGTATGAGTTGAAAAGTGACCTTTACATGATGACATGGTTGATGTGATAAGTTGTGCAGCTATACAGAAAGTGCAACCAACTTTTGAATCTTAAAGTGAATGCTATAGCCACTGCACTTTTTCTTGTTTAAAAATTATTTAATTTGATAAGTATTACTATCAGAAATACACTTTAGCGGAGCAAAATTGTCCAACATTTACAGTTGTGCATTAAAGTTCAGATTACTGAAAAGACTTGAAGAATTCTGCTGATTCATTGTACAGAAAGACGGCAATTTAAAGATTTTAAGTTTGGAGAGCTTCCGTTTGTACATAGATCCTAAAAGTTTTTTCTATTGGGTGCCTATTCTATGACAAGCCCTACAGAGAACATTTGTTTGCCTCCTCACATTGACCAGTGATTTCACTTGCAGGTTTCAAGCATTGATTCAGTACAGATGGGGAAAATACAATTGATTTTTACAGTGTAGATTGGCAGAAGAAGAAAAATCAATATGAATACCGGGAAAAAAAGGTGGTAACCAGAAATAAAAGGGGAAAGAGTTGATGACAAAGGGTAAGCACTTAATTACTCTTCACTTTCGCTATATTCTTATTCTTCAAATAGCAAGGTAAAAAAACTTGGCGGAAAGAAAATATTAGCACGAAGTAAAAGGTAGTTAATTTATAAAAATAGAAAGGAAATAATTAGAAGTATAGAGCAAGTTCTAACATGAAATTGATATCTAGTAGATTTAAATTGAAAGATGGAATTTTGAAGAGAAAGACAAACGATTTATAATAGTCAAACAACCAATATCGCATTTCAGCTCTGGATAATCTACATTAAATATTTCTGCTGCAAGATATGAAACGGAAAATAATAACTGAACCTACCGATCTTGTAACATGTTTGGTGGTTGTTATGTGTCATGTCTAACTAATTCATTTGACAAGTTCTTCTAATACTGACTAAGCAGTTGAACCTATAAACATTGAAGTTATTATAACAATAGAAAGTATGGCAATAGATATTAAGCACAAGAAGAAGTGTGTATCTTTTTATTATTGGTAGAATATTTTCTCATTATTGTACAGTCCTATAGTTGGTAGGATTTGATATCTCTGTACTCTATATATACTTTTGTGAGCAATACGAGAAAATTACTTCTCCCAAAACTCTCTACATGGTATCATACACCAATGGCGTATCGCCAAAGAAACCTTAATTCTATCCTATCCGCGCCGCCGCCGCCGCTCTTATCGACAGCCCGCCGCCGCCGCCGCTGCTGCACTAATCGGCAGCTCTCTCTCTCTCTCTCGACGTCGATAAGCGCTTCCTCTACTTTGCCTTGCGCTTCATGGCCGCTACGACGTCAAACGAGCTTCTCCAGCCGATTGCCATCAATGCATCGGCTCAGATCCCACTCAAATTGGATTCCACTAATTACCTGGCGTGGAAATTCCAATTTCGAACCCTTCTTACGGGTTACGACCTCCTCGGCGTCTTGGACGGATCGAAGCCGCGCCCACCACCACCATCGTCGACAAGGAGGTGACTTCCCCCAATCCAGCATATCCTTACTGGATTCGCCAGGACAATCTTATTCTCAGTGCCATCATCTCGTCGATCACACCGACGATCATCTCATTTATTGCCGATGCAGAAACCTCTAAAGAGGCTTGGGACATGTGCTTCTCGTGGTCGTATCATGACTCTCAAACAACAGCTCCATAATCTGGTAAAAGGTTCTAAATCTGTTACTGATTTTAAGCACGGTATTCGCGTGATTGTGGATGAATTATCACTCCTGGGTGTTACTGTTGATTCTGAGGATCTTGTCATTAAGGTTCTAAATGGTCTTGATGATCCGTATATGGAACTCTCTCATGCCATCCAAGCCCGCAAATCTCCTATCTCTTTTGCTGAATTACATGACAAGCTGTTAAGCATGGAGGCTCAAATTACTTCTCGTGTGCCGGCCACCTCCGCCGCATCTGATTTGGCTTCGTGGGCTGCCTTCGTCGCCGGACAGCAGTCAGCCCGTTACCGCTTCGGTAGCCGCGGGCGCGGCCGTAGCAGCCGCGGTTCAGCCTCCGGTCGCGGTGGTTACTCCAGCAATGGCCAATCTTGCGGGTACAATGGGAAGTGCCAGCTCTGCAGTGAATTTGGCCACTCCGCGCGCCGCTGTCAGTCCTATCCTATCTCCGGCACCAATCAGCCCCCTTAAGGTGGACCACTGCCGCGGTCAACTAATGCTTCGCCGCCTTATCCGGCTGCTCACACAGCCCATCACTCTTCGACGATTCCCTCTGCATCCGATTGGATCCTGGACTCTGGTGCCTCCCATCAATTACCTCTGATCTTGCCAACATGTCTCTTCACAGTCCTTACACTGATTTCGACAATGTGGTTATTGGTAACGGTGAAGGTTTGACAATTACACACACTGGACAACTTAACAGTTATTCCTCTCTTTTATTTCCTGGGGCTCTCTTTGTTCCACATATGCATAAAAATTTGATCTCCGTTGCCCAATTATGTCGTCATAATAATGTTAATGTTATTATTTCTGATACTGATTTTCAGGTGAAGGATTGTCGCACGTGGGCAACGCTCGTTCGCAGCCCGCTTAGGGGCAACACCTACTACTGGCCGGTGGCTCCCAGTCTCCCGTCCGCCCTCACGGCACAAAATCTCTCTGCGTCATTGTGGCATTCTCGGTTTGGTCACGCGTCCGCTAAAATCCTGCGTCATTTAGTGTCTTCTAGCAGTATAGCGTCCAGTAATGTGTCTGATCTTGCTTGTGTCTCTTGCAAGCTTCATAAGTGTCATAAGTTACCTTTTTCTGAGTCAAGTTTATCTTCTACTGCTCCGCTGGAGCTTATTTTCTCCGATGTATGGACCTCTCCAATTATTTCTAACGAAGGATTTAAATATTATGTCATTTTTGTTGATCATTTTTCCAAGTATGTTAGGTTTTTTCCTTTACGCCGTAAATCTGATTTCTTACAAACCTTCCCCATTTTTAAATCCATTGTAGAAAAATATTTCTCTGCTAAAATCATTACTCTGTATACTGACAATGGGGGTGAATTCCTCGCTTTACGCTCTTTTCTTGCCTCCAATGGCATCTCACATCTCACTCCACCTCCTCATACACCTCAGCATAATGGCTATGTTGAACGCCGTCGCCGTCATATTGTCGATACTGGTCTCACTCTCCTCCATCATCCCTATGTACCTCTTAATTAGTGGCCTTATGCCTTTGCTACAGTAGTCTATTTCATTAATCGTCTTCCCAAGACAAATCTCTCGATGCTCTCCTCCTTTGAGTCTCTATTCCATAAGCACCCCAACCTTGCCAAACTATGTGTCTTCGGCTGTCAATGCTTCCCGTGGCTTCGGCCCTACACCTCACACAAAATGGAACCCAGATCTCGTGCTTGTGTCCTCTTCGACTACTCCACTACTCAAAGCGCCTATCTATGCTTTGATCCCTCAACGTCTAAAATCTTCATCTCGCGTCATGTCACCTTCCATGAAGATGTCTTCCCATTCTCCAAATTATCTAACCCAGAGTCTCCCCCCGTACCCATTCCGGTCTTCCTAGAAGTCCTTCCGCTGCTGCCACCAGTACCTGCCGTCGCTCCCACTGGCGATCCTTCACCAGACGCACTGCCGGCGCCAACGCCCGCGCCACCAGCGCCCCTTCCGACACCGCCAGCTGCCCTTGCCGCCGCTACACCCATTATGCCGCCACCTTCATCCTCTCAGGGTGGTCATCATATGCAAACTCGCAGCAAAAATAACATCTTTACGTCCAACAAGAAGTTTGGTATGTCTGCTGTCACCTCTCATACTGTTACTGAACCTCAGACTTTTTCTAGTGCTATGTCTGATGAGCGCTGGCGCGCTGCTATGTCATCAGAGTTTGATGCTCTACTACGGAATGGCACTTGGGATCTTGTTCCGCCTGATTCTTCACAGAATGTTGTGGGTTGCAAGTGGGTTTATCGTATCAAACGAAAGCCTGACGGTACTGTGGATAAGTTCAAAGCCCGGCTTGTTGCGAAGGGCTTTCATCAGCGTACAGGTGTAGACTTCCAGGAGACTTTCACGGGAGGCTTACAGAGGATGTTTATATGGCACAACCACCGGGTTTTGTTGACAAAGCCTATCCATCTTATGTCTGTAAGTTACAGAAAGCTATTTATGGTCTCAAACAGGCACCCCGGGCATGGTACAGTGCGCTCTGCCAATGCCTTCTGACCATGGGTTTCGTCAACACTACCTCTGACATTTCGCTCTTCGTCTTTCAGAACTCTGGTATTACGGCCTATTTTTTGGTATATGTTGATGATCTAATATTGACTGGTAATGATTCTGCTTTCTTGAACCGTGTGATTGACTCTCTTGGGACTCAGTTTTCTCTTAAAGACATTGGTGATCTAAGCTACTTTCTTAGTGTTGAAGTTCTGCGCAGCTCCAAGGGGTGTTTTCTTTCTTAGTGTAAATATGTTGTTGATCTTTTGACTCGTCATAATATGCTGGAATCCAACCCTGTTCAGACCCCAACATCAGCGTCAACCCGCCTTCATCTGGCTGACGGCTCGGCCCCTGCCGATGCATCCGCATATCGATAGGCCCTTGGGGGCCTCCAGTATCTCTCCTTCACCCGTCCTGATATCTTATTTGCTGTGAATAAACTCTCACAGTTCATGCACGCTCCTACTGTCACTCATTGGGGTGCAGTTAAGCGCCTCTTCCGGTATCTGAATGGGACGCGTGACTTTGGAGTATGGCTGCGTCCTTCATCTGCTATACCTCTGCATTGTTTCTCTGATGCTGATGGGGGATGAAACTGTGATGACCGCTCCTCAGCTGGTGCCTATGTTGTCTTTCTAGGGCCTAATCCTATTTCCTGGAGCTCCAAAAAGCAACGTTCTGTTGCACGATCTTCTACTGAGGCTGAGTATCGTGCCATTGCCTCTGCTGCCGCTGAAGTATGATGGCTTCATTCCCTGCTGCGCGAGCTTCATGTCCCTCTTCCGGCTGCTCCTGTCATTTACATCGACAAGATTGGCGCCACTTACCTCTGCGCCAACCCTGTGTTTCATTCGCGCATAAAACACATCTCCATTGATTATCACTTTGTTCGTCAATTGGTTCAGAATGGGTCTCTTCGTGTTGCTCACGTATCCTCTGCTGATCAGCTTGCTGATGCTCTCACCAAGCACTTATCTCGTCCTCGGCTTCTTCTGCTGATGTCCAAGATTGGTGTGTCCTCCGGCCCTCCATCTTGAGGGGGGCGTATTCGAATATAATTGTGTGTATTTTTTATTATTGGTAGAATATTCTCTCATTATTGTACAGTCATATAGTTGGTAAGATTTTATTTCCTTCATTATCGTACAATCCTATAGTTGGTAGGATTTGATACCTCTGTACTCTATATACATTTTTGTGAGCAATACGAGAAAATTACTTCTCCCAAAACTCTCTACAAAAACCAATGTAAGTAGTCCAAAAGGAATTTGCAAGTATGAAACATTTCTATGAGAAGCTCGATGTCCCCTAGGTCTTTTGCTTAAGTGTAGCTATTACAATTACGAGACTCTTCTCCACATGATTTCACAAAAGAAATGACATAGGAGCCAACGGCGAAGAGTGAAAAGTGACTGTAGAACAAAACATGTGCTTAGTCCAATTCCACTGCTATTCTTTTCAACATAACTGAGAAGGACTTATTTAAGTGCAAAACACAATGAACAACAATACAAGTAGCCATGAAAACTTGTGGCGAAAGTGTAATTATAATCAAATCAACAAACAAAAGTATAGCAGTAAAAGATGTAATTCCTTATAAACCGAATCACTTAGTTTTTGTCAAATACCTATGATGTTAATTATTAGTATGTATTCATAATAGTTGAAGGAAAAGCATAACGAAGTTAAAGAAGACTTGAAAATTTTCCAAGCATTTGGATATTTTTGAATAGTAAAACTAATGAGATCGTTGAAATATGCAGAGATATCCAATACAAAATGAAGAAGTGAAACAATATCTAAGATGGAAAATAAAACTACTCTATTATAACTTGGTTAGTGTCGTGGAATATTTTAGGTACCAACACGTGAAAACATTTCACTTGCTATGATTTTTTTGATATACCTACTAATGAAAGTACAATAGCAAAGGATCTAACATGTAATAAACAAAAAAAAAACCCTCCTCCTTTGTCCGGGCTTGGGACCGGCTATGTTGTAGTATAACTCTAACACATGCGGAGTTAAAAATTTGGCCTTTTATTCAATTATAAAGGCAGGGTGTCCTTCATTGAATCCATTATTTTCTAGCAGCAAAGAATCCAAGAGAAAAGTTCCATCATCAATAGGTTACTGATGAGAAGGCTCTTTGAATGATCATACACTATATTATCTGTTGAATGATTTACCATCTGTTGTAGGTGGACGAATGAGTATATTGACACATTTTGAACTTTTGGCTCTTGATAAAGCAACATAAAGTTGGCCATATGAAAAAACAGGTTCGCGTAAATAGATTCCAACGAAATCTAATGTTTGACCTTGAGCTTTATTTATCGTCATAGCAAAGCATAATCTTAGAGGAAATTGTGTTCTCTTAAACTGAACGTGTATTTTCTCATCTTGTGATGCTAACAATGGTATTCTTGGTATAAATACATGAGTATTTTTGAAGTCACCGCTTTCAATTTTAGCAATTATAACATGTGTTCTAAGATCACAACATGTTAATCGAGCACCTCTGCATAAACCTTCAGAAGGATTCAAATTTCGCAACAATATAACTGGACAATTTTCCTTTAAAGTTAACTTATAAGGAGGTAGACCAGGAGGATCTAAACTTGTAAGAAATCTTTAAATTGACTTTGATCATTCGGTTCAATAGTTTCATCAATTGCAACAAATGTTGTAGCCCTTTTCGGGAATTTAGTGATTAACATATTATTTATTTCATTCACGAAATCATTCCGTGTTGTTAAAATAACACGAGAATTAAATAGAGATGAATCAGGGGAAAATGCATGTAAATCGAGATATGTTATTTTAAATAGTACATCTAAAGATTCTTCTTCTGTAGTAAAAGGACAAAAGAATCAGGAATTTCAATTTTGTTTTCACAGTTAGTTGGTTCATTTCCAATCCTAAGTAAATATTCACAAAAAAATGGGTCTGTTCTTGTGCGCATGTTTTCAGACATATGCAATTTCTCAAGTTCATTCCAAATATTAGAATATATTAAGCTTTCATGAATAAAATCTTCTTTTTTGCCGTTTCGAACAACTGGAAGAGTCTGTCTAAAGTCACCTCCAAATACTACAACTTTACCTCCAAATAATGTATTCCCATCCATAATATCTTTGAGAAGTGCATCAAGAGCTTCAATCATGTTTTTTTTCGCCATTTATGCTTCATCCCATACAATCAGTTTTGCATCTCAAATCAAGGTTGCAAGTGAACTTTGTTTACTAATATTGCAGCAGAAATTATCATCTATGTTTATTGGCATTTTGAAACGTGAGTGAGCAGTTCGTCCTCCTGGAAGGACAGAAGCTGCTACACCAGAAGTTGCAGTTGCTAAAGCTATAATCTCCGAAACCTGATAGTTGCTAATAATGCACAATATAAGAAAGTTTTACCTGTTCCGCTGGGATCATCAATGAAAAAAGCTCATGATTGCTTAGAATATATTCTGTCAATTATTATGTTATATGAATGCAATTGTTCAGCATTCAATCTCATTGGTAATAACAGGTCTTCTTCTCTAACAATTATGTTTCTCTCAAAATGAACATCTTTTGCAATCACAGAAGGTCTAATATTTTCTAGAACAAGCTTATACTCATTTATGTCATGGCCCATAGAATGTAAGATATTGTTGATATGATTTCGAACACTTTGTGCTGTGATATTTGACAAACTCTTAAAGTCTTCGGAAATTGAATTCTCAAATATTTCCCATAATTCTTTGGATTGGTAGGGCTGCAGTATACTAACAATGTGGCGAATAAACGTCTCAAACTATATGGCATCTGATAGCTTACGGCCTCTAACATACATTCAATTAGACTGTTGTTACAGTATAATAATCCTCTTTTTTCTGCCGATTCTCTAAATGTACTACAAGGTACACCACTAATAGTACGAAGATCTTCATATGATTTTGGTGCTCTTACATTCATCAATAGCAACCTCAAATAATATCTTTCCCCTTCTGTTGGATGACATGTCACAACACGTCCGATTACATTACGTTCTTACTGACATGTCCACATTTTATATCCTGGAGACCATACAAAATGTTCTGGAAATTCCTTATTCAATAATTGCATATTTTAGCATGTTCATCCTTGCTATTCATAGTAAAAAATTCAGTTAACATTATTTTTCTAATCATCAGATTATTTGATATTCTATTTACGCTTTCAGTACTTTTAAAAGAAATATATTTTTGCGCTTCTAAATGTATCTGAAGATGATAGACACTCGGAGTCATTTCACTAATAGGAAAACCAAACAAACGACATGCTACTTCTGAAGGTATTACCCTTCTAGCAGATCGATATTCTTTGATTTCATCTATTTCTTCGTTTTGATGTACAAAAAATGTAATTTTACCATGTCCTTTACAAAAATATTTATAAATATATTTCACAACTTTAATATCCGAACAAACCTCAACATTGATATGGAAATCAAACTTACAAAGCAGATAGGGGTTGTACGGGACAACCCATGAGTTGTCAAAATATTGTTCTCTTATATGTACAAGTTTTCCTGTGTTTCGTCTCTTATAAATTGGATATGAATTTTTCCCTTTAGATGTTTGCTCAGCAAAATCTTTTGGATAATTGACTTTGCAGAGGCCCTTTTTCCCCATACATGAATTTGTGGTATTTAAGTCACCACATGGACCATGCATCATATGTTTAAGCACACGCGAATAAAGATTCTTCTCGGTATCAACATCGGGTAATTCAGCATGGACAAACTTATCATAAGATTCAGGTGTTAATAATTTATATTCATCACTAAGTATGATTAGAAAATGAGCATGTGGAAGACCACATTTTTGGAATTCTATAGTATACATAAAAGCAGCAACTTTCCCAAAGATTTTTCTTTTCAAAATACCTACTTTCAATTCTTCTACTTTTGCTCTAAATACTCGTGATACTAAATCAGGTCTATTTTGAGTTTCATCAGTTGATAACAAGTGTTCTTTTATTTCTGGACAAGAAGGACTACATGTCATAGTTATAAAAAGATCAGGTTTTCCAAAATGTTGGACTAATACGATAGCATCCTTATATCGCCGACGCATATCTCTCGGCCCTCCTATAAAAGTAACAGGTATGAATGTTTTTTTCAATTTTGGAAGCTTCAGTTTCACCAAGTCTTAGAAATTCAATAATTCCTTGTAGCATATCTATCCGAAATAAATCTTGGTTAAAAAAATAAAAACCTAATCTTTGTGTTTCTAGCTCTATGAACACATCTACTATGAATTGTTGAAGTAATCTTCCACAATGTAATACTTTATTCTTGTCATTCTGTCTTATCTGTAATTTGTAACAATAATACTCACGATAAGAAACTGTTTCTCTTTTTCGTTTTCCTTTTCTCAGTACCTAATCTTCCATTTCAAGAAATTCATTAATTGAACACATATTTTTTACACTTGGTAATTCTTCATGTTTACAATAACGTTGATTCGTCCATGCAATTTTTTTAATACCACAATGCCACCTGTTTTCACCATAAGGAAATAATAATGGGTATTGCAAAGGATCATAACATCCGTAATAGTAATTCACGGATTGTGTCTTATTATTATGGGTGTATATTCGAATATGTGGCTTAGAAACAATATCGACAGAATTATCTTGAACCCATATTCCAGCTACCTCTGTTGCAGTTGGCAAATTATATACTCGTTGATGTAGACATGGATCACATTTAAGTGTGATATAAGAATCACATAGCGTCGGAACGTTTGCTAGGGATCTCAGAAAGATGGAATATGGATTAACTGAGAGAACATTCATAAGTCTCTTGACAATTGATTCGTTGATATTCATTGAACAAGCCGTTTTGTTAGCAAGTTCATTTTCATTATCATAGAAGTATAATTGCAGATTCTTAACTTTTTTATCAGAAGGAAGTAAATCAGGTATAAAATGATGCATTTGTCCGTGCACTCGAAATGTGTATAGTTATTATACTAAATTGATAATTTATTAGCAATTCATATGTCAATTTAACAATATTAAGCAATGGATAATACAATTAGGTAAACAAGAAACAGATAATTGATAATACAAATAGATTTATAAAAATAATTAGAAAAAGTCGTACATATACACAAAACTAAAATCATAATAAACAATAGTCTTAAATGAAGAATTCTACATAATAAGTAAATCAAATGATATAGTAAAAATACATATATTAATTAAATTTCTTATGTAGGAAAATTTAGTTGATAAATAGAACTCATAATTTCATAATGAAAAATACGAAAAACATAAAGAAACTATTAGGATATTATACATAAGATAATATATTATATTAAAACATATTTTATTAATTATTAAAAATAAGAGTATTTTATTTATAAAAATAATAAAAGTATCAATTAATTTTTTAGTAAATATAAAAGGAGAAAATTACAGTAGAAATGAATATACGAAAAGAGGTGGATTAATTTTTATAATAATTCATAAAGAAAATATAAATAAATAATACTCAAGAAAATTATTGATAAATTTAGACAATTGAAGAATTTTTTCCAGAATAACATAAGAATAGAAATATAAATTTCTAGAATAAGAAAATATATATGTATGTTATACTAGAAGATAAGTAATATCAAAATATTAGAAAAACTGTCAAATTAATAAAAATATATTAGTAAATATATAGTACTAAGTACTTGCTAATCTATCTATATAGAACACGAGAAGCAAAAGCACTACTTGTGTCTTAAACCACAAAAATCCAAGTGGCATATTAAGACAAAATAAACCATTTTTGTAACTTTTTTTTTAATTTTAAATTTTGAATTAAACTGGTTACACTACTTGAATTAATAAATATAGATATCTTATAATTATTAATAAAAACTAAAATATAAAAAAATAAATACTCCACTCATTCATAACTATATATATATATATATATATATATATATATATATATATATATATATGAGAGAAGTTATTATACTAAATTGATAATTTATCTGTAATTTATATGTCAATTTAACAATATTAAGTAACGAATAATTCAATTAGATAAACAAGAAACAGATAATTGATAATACAAATAGACTTACAGAAATAATTAGAAAGAGTTGTACATATACACAAAAACTAAAATCATAATAAACAAATAGTCATAAATGAAGAATACTAAATAAATAAGTAAATCAATGATATCGTAAAAATACATATATTAATTAAATTTCACGTGTAGGAAAATTTAGTTGATAAATAGAACTCATAATTTCATAATGAAAAATACAAAAACATAAAAAAAACTATTAGGATATTATACATTCAATTAGATAAACAAGAAACAGATAATTGATAATACAAATACACTTATAAAAATAATTAGAAAAAGTCGTACATATACACAAAACTAAAATCATAATAAACAAATAGTCACAAAAGAAGAATACTAAATAAATAAGTAAATCAAATGATATCGTAAAAATACATATATTAATTAAATTTCTCATGTAGGAAAATTTAATTGATAAATAGAACTCATTATTTGTCATGACCCTAGTTCACCAATCGTAAACCTGTCATGACGGCACCCAGTCTCCGCGACTAGGTAAGCCTGACACACTGTGGAAATTCAACAAAACTTTGCGTAAACGATAAATAAAACATGAATAGCATAAGATAATGCATAGAGTGCCGCCTGGCACAAACATGTCAACTCAAATAACGTAAAAACCTCCAAGACTCGGAGAACATGGCTCTAACATCCAGAAGTGTCTACAACGAGAGAATACATGGATAAAACTAATAACTAAAGGTAGAATAGAGGGAGACTCTTCGGCTCTACAGACGCGGCAGATGCATACCTCAGATTTCCGAGTATAGCTCCTAACCACTGATGACGCACCCGATCAAGAGTACCTAGATCTACACAACAAAAGTGTGCAGAAGAGTATCATGAGTATACCACAGCGGTACTCAGTAAGTGCCAAGCCTAACCTCGATGGAGTAGTGACGAGGAAGGTCGAGGCCCTACTGAAAATAACATAAGAAACAATGTAAAAATAAATAAGTAGTAGATAATAAAATAAATCCCAAATATCTAACAATACAGTAATTAATACAGAACGGATACAGGTACAACTACAAACAAAGGCAAATCACTCAAAAGTCAGGTTCTCTACATGGAGCTCCGGGAATCGAACCAGCAGTCCACCTTTTTAATATCCGAGGATTTACGGGAATTGAAGCCGTAGTCCTTCATACCAATATCAGAGGATCTCCGGGAATTGAACCCGCAATCCTTTATACCAATAACAGAGGATATCCGGGAATTGAACCCGCAGTCCTTTATATCAATATCAGAGGATCTACCGGAAATTGAACCCATAATCCCAAACGTAAACACTTCACAGCAAGTCAATATTTAACAGAAAGAAACCAAATATGGCAACAATGTAAAGGTCTAGGCCTAGCATGCTCAGAAAGAGGGCAGGTATTTGCAATTTAGTTAGATAGAGCAAATAAATTACAAACATGCTTTTCCTAAGCTAAACAAGTGAAATTACAATTTTTATAGTTAAATACACGAAGAAACACATTCTAAATAAGTCAAGTAAGGTGAATTTTCAACAATTAGCACAAGTACATGCCTGTTAGCTCACGCACAAGGCCTTGAAACAACAATTAATATATCCATAGCGGATGGGTCCTCCACACAAGGTTAGACAAGCCACTTACCTCGAATTGGTACGAAACCGCTAAGAAACAATGCCCTTGCCACGAGTATCCGACTCCGAGTGGCCCAAATCTATTCAAATCAATTACATATTGTAAATAACATCGCAAATAACTAATTACACTGTTAAAATTAAAGTTAAGGCGCGAAAATAGGTGAAATGACCAAAATGCGCCTCAAGCTAACGTCTCGGAATCAAATAATTTTTACATTTTCAGAAACCTCGTACTCTCACGAGTCTAACCATATAAAATCTCCCAAATCGGAGGTCAAATGCCCCTTAAAATCACCGAAGTTAGGTCTAAGACCTTTACCCTAATTTTCATTTCAAATCCGAAATTAAAGCTTGAATTTGAGATTAGATTAGTTGGTAGTAATCATAAGGGAGAAAGAAATCGTTACCCAATCGTTGCCTCTGAAAAACCCTCGAAAAATCTCCTAAACCGAGCTCCCTAGCTTGAGTTTATGTAATAATAGAAGAAAATCTCGTTTTTGAAATATAAGTACTGGTGAGGTATCAATGCATCGCGAACGCGTAGGGTCCATTGCGTTCGCATAGAGGAAATGAATGTGACCAGATACTACCCTTCGCGATCGTGAAGTAATGAATGGGAACGCGAAGGTTTTCGCCTGAAAGGTACGCGATCGCGGCCATGAACACGCGAACGCGTAGAAGAACAGAAGGGGGGTCCAAGACTTGAACATCGCGAACGCGGGTGCTGGGGACTCGAACGAGGAAGAGGGGTTGTCTGGGCTTCGCGAATTCAGGGATATGCACGCGAAAGCGATGAAGGAGGAGGGTGAAGCTACGCGAACGCGATGCCCTGGTCGTGAACGCGTAGAGGAAATCCCTGACTGCAATTTCTGCTGCAAATTTGAAACTCTAATTGCGCCGTTGGGCATCCGAAACACACCCGAAGCCCCTGGGACCTCGACCAAACCTACGGACATTTCCCATAACATCATTAAAACATGTACCAATCCTTAAACCACCTAAAACAATGCCGGAAACTCGAATTAATCAATAATTTGAACATAAAAACTTCAAAACTAAACAAAACTCGCTTTCGATTCAAAACCTAACCAAAACACGTCCGATTGACCTAAAATTTTGCACGCACATCCCAATTGACATGAAGGTGCTATAGAAACTTCCGGAATCCCATTTCGACCCTCGGATCAAAATTTCACTATCGGTCCGGAAACTTCAAAATTCTAACTTTCGGCATTTATAGCCAAAATGAGCTACGGACGTCCAAAATACATTCCGAACACGCTTCGAACCCTGAAATCACCTAACGGAGCTAACGGAACCATTGGTTTTCCATTCCGAGGTCGTCTTGACACTTTTCTGATTACTGACCATTTCCCAACACTTAAGCTCTCATTTAGGAACGAAGTGTCCCAAAACACCAACATCCCGGCAAACCAAAATAGCAGAAATGAACTTAGGGGAAGCAGATAATGGGGAACATGGCATGAATTCCAAAGACGACCGACCGGGTCGTCACATCCTCCTACACTTAAACATTTGTTCGTCCTTGAACGAGCATAGAGAACATACCTGAAGTAGCGCAAAGATGAGGGTATCGGCTGCACATATCCTGCTCGGTCTCCCAAGTTGCCTCCTAGGCCGGCTGACCCCGCCACTGCACCTTTACTGAAGCTATATCCTTTGACCTGAGCTTTCGAACCTGTCTATCCTATATTGCCATTGGCTCCTCAACATAGGACAAGTCATTGTCCAACTGGACTGAAGTGAACTCCAACATGTGAGACGGGTCACGATGATACCTCCGAAGCATCGAGACATGAAATACGGGCCAAACTGGGAGGTAAAGCAAGCTCATAAGCAACCTTCCCAACCCGCCTCAAAATCTCAAATGGACCAATGTACCTCGGGCTCAATTTTCCTTTCTTTACAAACCTTATGACGCCTTTCATAGGCGAGACCCGAAGCAAAACCCGCTCACCAACCATGAATGAAATATCAACAACCTTCCGGTATGCATAACTCTTCTTCCTAGATTGGGCCGCATGGAGTCTATCCTGAATCACTTTAACCTTCTCAACCGCATCCTGAACCAAATTAGTGCCCAATAACCTAGCCTCGCCCGGCTCGAACTAACCCACCGGGGATCTGCATCTCCTACCATATATGGCCTCATAAGGCGCCATCTGAATACTAGACTGATAACTGTTGTTGTATGCAAACTCAGCCAATGGCAAAAACTTATCCCAAGACCCTCTAAACTCAATCGCGCACGCACGGAGCATATCCTCAAGAATCTGAATAGTGTGCTCGGGTTGTCTATCCGTCTGAGGGTGAAAGGATGTACTCATGGTCACCCTGGTACCCAAATCATGTTTGTCGGCTCTCCAGAACCGTGATGTAAACACTGAACCCCTGTCTGAGATGATAGAAATTGGAATGCCATGCAGACGGACAATCTCTCTAATATAAATCCCTGCTAACCGCTCTGCTGAGTAAGAAGTACACACTGGAATGAAATGAGCGGACTTGGTCAGCCGATCCACCACAACCCAAATAGAATCAAACTTCCTCGCCATCAAAGGGAGACCAGTCACAAAATCCATAGTGATATCCTCCCATTTCCACTCCAGTATCTCCATCTGCTGGAGTAGTCCTCCCGGTCTCTGATTCTCAGCCTTCACCTGCTGACAGTTGAGACATCTAGCTACAAACTCTACTATGTCCTTCTTCATCCAACTCCACCAGTAATGCTACCTCAGATCCTGATACATCTTCGCGGCTTTCGGATGGATGGAATACCGCGAGCTATGGGCCTAGGTCAATATCAACTCCCGAATATCATCAACATCGGGCACACAAATACAATCCTGCATTCTCAATACCCCGTCATCTCCAAGTTATATCCCTATCATCGCCATGCTGAACCATGTCCCTAATAACAAGCAAATGAGGATCATCATGCTGTCGCTCCCTGATACGATCAAACAATGAATGCCGAGAAACCACACAGGCTAGAACCCGATTGGGCTCCGAAAGGTCCAATCTCACAAACTGACTAGCTAAAGCCTGAACATCCATCGCAGGGGTCTCTCTGAAGCTGGTAAGTATACCAAACTCCCCAAACTCTCCGTCCGGCGACTCAAGGAATCAGCTACCACATTGGCCTTGCCCGAGTGATAAAGAATAGTAATATCATAATCCTTCAATAGCTCCAACCATCTCCTCTGGCGCAAGTTCAGATCCTTCTGATTGAACAAATGCTGCAAACTCGATGATCCGTATAAATCTCACAAGGCACACCATACAAATAATGACGATAGATATTTAAGGCATGAACAGTAGCGACTAACTCATGGACATGATTGTTCTTCTCATGCACCTTCAATTGTCTGGACGCGTAGGCAATCACCCTACCATCCTGCATCAATCCCGCTCCAAGTCCAACTCGTGAGGCATCACAATATACTGTATAAGATCCGGAACCAGTAGGCAAAATCAGAATAGGGGCTGAAGTCAAAGCCGTCTTGAGCTTTTGGAAGCTCGCCTCACACTTGTCTGACCACTGAAAAGGAGCACCATTCTGGGTTAATCTAGTCATAGGGGCCGAAATCGACGAGAACCCCTCCACGAAACGACGGTAATACCCCGCCAAGCCAAGGAAACTGTGGATCTCTGTAGCTGAGGAGGGCGTGGGCCAACTCTGCACGGCGTCCACCTTCTTCGAATCTACCCGAATTCCCTCATTCGATACCACGTGGCCAAGAAATGCCACGGAACTCAACCAAAACTCACATTTTGAAAACTTTGCATATAATTTCTTTTCTCTCAGGGTCTGAAGCACTATCCTCAGGTGCTGCTCATGATCCTCCCGGCTCCGAGATTATACAGGAATATTATCTATGAAAATAATTACAAATGAGTCGAGATAGGGCCTGAATACACTGTGCATCAAATGCATATAAGCTGCTGGGGCGTTGGTCAGCCCAAATGACATGATAAGGAACTCGTAATGACCATACCGAGTCCTGAAAGCAGTGTTCGGGATATCCGGCTCTCGAATATTTAGCTGGTGATAACATGAGCACAAATCAATCATAGAAAACACCTTTGCGCCCTGAAGCTGGTCAAATAGATCATCAATACGAGTCAAAGGATATCGGTTCTTCACTGTGGCTTTGTTCAACTGACGATAGTCGATACACATGCGCATAGAACCATCCTTTTTCTTCACAAACAATACAGGAGCACCCCATGGTGAAACACTGGGTCGAATGAAACATTTATCAAGCAATTCTTATAACTGATCCATCAACTCCTTCAATTCAGGAGGAGTCATGCGGTAAGGAGGAATAGATATGGGCTGAGTGCTCGACAACAAATCAATACCAAAATCAATGTACCGATCGGGCGGCATGCCCGGAAGATCAGCTGGGAACACATCGAGGAAATCCCGTACTATTGGGACAGAGTCAACAAAAGGGGTATCAGCACTGATATCTATCACATAGGCTAAATATGCAACACACCCCTTCTCAACCATACGCTGAGCTTTAAGAAAATATATAACTCAATTGGGAGTGTGATCAAAAGTACCACTCCACTCAATATGAGAAATACCTGGCATAGCCAGCATCACGGTATTAGCGTGACAATCAAGAGTAACATAATGGGGCGACAACTAGTCCATGCCCAAGATAATATCAAAATTGACCATAGCAAGTAACAAGAGATCTACCCTGGTCTCAAAACCACGAATAATAACCAAACACGACCGATACACACGGTCCACAACAAGAGAATCTCCCACGGGAGTGGAAACATAAACATGAGAGCTCAAGGCCTCTCCGGCTATACCCAAATGCGGAGTAAAATAAGATGACACATAAGAATAAGTAGAGCCTGGATCGAATAGAACGGATGCCTCTCTATGACTAACCAAAATAATACCTGTGATAACAGAATTAGAGGCAACAACCTCGGCGCGATCATGAATGGCATAAAATCTGGCTCAGCCCCTACCTCGAGGGCGACCTCTAACTCCTTAATCCCCGCCTCTGGCGGGCTGGGCAGGTGGGGTGGCAGCTGGAGCTGGAACAATGGCCTGCTGACCCTGTGGAGCATGCTTGGGCTGTGGAGTCTGAGAAGGCACACCCCTACCACGTCTGGGGCACTCCCTAACCAAGTGGTGGGTATCCCCCAACTCATAACAAGCTCTATGAGGGTGCAGAGGCTGTGACTGACTGGATCCACCCCTGCTGGACTGACCTCTGGAGGTGCCTAGTGAAGGAGGCACACTAGAAATCGAGGGTGCATAGCAAGGCTCCTGAGATCTGGGAGGAGCTGGAGTACTGCTGGGTGAAGGAAGAGCTGAGTGAACTAGGCGACCCGTATAGCCCCTACCATGACGTCCTGCTCCTGAAGTACGGGTACCAGAAAATGACCAGACTCTCGAGACCTCTTGGCCTCTCTCTCCTCTCGCTCTCTGGCATGCATACCCTCTATCCTCCTGGCTATATTCACCACCTGCTGATAGGGTATATCTATCTCCAACTCTCGCGCCTTGCCAGACCTGATTGAAGGAATAAGGCCCTCAATAAACCTGCGAACCCTCTCACGAATAGTAGCCACCAAAGCAGGCGCATGCCTGGCCAACCAAGTGTAACGGATGGCATACTCAGATACAATCATAGGGCCATGGCACAAGTGCTCAAACTTCACGCGCCATGCATCTCGGAGGCTCTGGGAACAAACTCCTTCTGAAACATATTTGAAAACTGGGTCCAAGTCAGGGAGGCAGCCTCGTCCGGACTGTCTAGCTCAAAAGTGCGCCATCAGTCATAAGTGGCCCCCCCGAAGCTGAAAAGCTGCAAAGGAAACCCCACTCGAAGAAGTAATACCCATGGTACGAAAACTGCAGTGACAATCCTCCAAAAACCCCAAGGCATCATTTGTAGCTAGTCCACTAAAAATAGGAGGATCATACTTCTTGAACCGCTCCAGTCTACGCTGCTCATCCTCCGAAGCAGGTGCCCCATCCTCGCACTGACATCTGGAATCTATCCCATATGCACCCTCTGCTCTGAGGTGCGGGCTGCGGGAGTCTGGGCTCCTCCCCCGGCCTGGGACATAGCTGCAGGAAGTGAAAGCAATCCTTCCAGCGACAGCGTGGTATACATACTCATAAACTGCGCCAATGCCTCCTGAACAGCTGGAGTAGTAGTGGTTGTGGGCGTCTCTGGTGCCTGAGTCCTGACTGGGTCTGCTGGTGGCACCTCGGCGGCTGCTTGCGCAGGTGCTCTGGCTGCACCCCGCGCACATCCACGACCCCTGCCCCGGCCCTACCCCGGCCCTGCCCCTAGTTGCTGCAGGAGGGGTTGCGGGTGTTTGGTCGTCTCGAGTCGTGTGCGTCCTCACCATCTGTGAGAGAATAGGAAACAGTAGTTTAGAATCGAGGTCAAAAACATAGCACGACAAGAATTCAAATGAAGTGAAGTTTTTCCTAAACAGTTACATAGCCTCCCGTAGATAAGTACAGACGTCTCCGTATCGATCAGCGAGACTCTAAATAATCGGACTGTGTCCCGTGACTCCTATGAACCTAGAGCTCTGATACCAACTTGTCACGACCCTAGTTCACCAATCGTGAACCTTTCATGATGGCACCTAGTCTTCGCGACTAGGCAAGTCTGACACACTGCGGAAATTCAACAAAACTTTGTGGAAACGATAAATAAAACATGAATAGCACAAGATAATGTATAGAATGCCGCCTGTCACATACATGTCAACTCAAATAGCGTAGAAACCTCCAAGACCCAAAAATCTACGGGCAGCACATGCTAAGAGTAAAGTATAACACATGGCCTAACATCGAGAAGTGTATACAACGAGAGAATAAATGGATAAAACTACTAACTAAAGGTAGAATAGAGGTAGACTCTTCGTCTCTGCGGACAGCAGATGCATACCTCAGATCTCCGAGTATAGCTCCTAATCACTGATAACGCGCCCGATCAAGAGTACCTGGATTTGCACAACAAAAGTGTACAGAAGAGTAGCATGAGTGCACCACAGCGGTACTCAGTAAGTGTCAAGACTAACCTCGATGGAGTAATGACGAGGAAGGTCGATGCCCTACTGAGAATAACATAAGAAACAATGTAAAAAGAAATAAATAGTAGATAATGAAATAAATCCCAAATATCTAACAAGACAGTAATTAAAACAGAACGTTTACATGTACAACTACAAACACAAGGCAAATCACTCAAAAGTCAGGTTCTCTACATAGAGCTCCGGGAATCGAACCCGCAGTCCACCTTATCAATATCCGAGGATCTCCGGGAATTAAACCTACAGTCCTTCATACCAATATAAGAGGATCTCTGGGAATTGAAACTGCAGTCCTTTATACCAATAATAGAGAATCTCTAGGAAATTGAACCTGCAGTCCTTTATATCAATATTAGAGGATCTCCTGGGAATTGAACCCGTAGTCCCAAACGTAAACACTTCACAACAAGTCAATATTTAACAGAAAGAAACCAAATATGGCAACAATGTAAAGGTCTAAGCCTAGCATTCTCACAAAGAGGGCATGTATTTGCAATTTATTCAAATAGAGCAAATAAATTACTAACATGCTTTTCCTAAGCTAAACAAGTGAAATCACATTTTTGACAATTAAATACACGAAGAAACACAGTCTAAATAAGTCAAGTAAGGTGAATTTTTAACAATTAGCAAAAGTACACGCCCGTCACCTCGCGCACAAGGCCTTGAAACAACAATTAATATATCCCTAGGGGAGGGGTCCCCCACACAAGGTTAGACAAGCCACTTACCTCGAATTGGTACAAAACTGCTAAGAAACAATGCCCTTGCCACGAGTATCCGTCTATGAGTGGCCCAAATCGATTCAAACCAATTACATATTGTAAATAACATCGCAAGTAACTAATTACACTGTTAAAATTAAAGATAAGGCACGAAAATAGGTGAAATAACCAAAATGCCCCTCAAGCCAATGTCTCAAAATCGAATAAATTTTACATTTTTAGAAACCTCGTACTCTCAAGATTCTAACCATATAAAAATCTCCCAAATCGGAGGTCAAATGCCCCTTAAAATCACCAAAGTTAGGTCTAAGTACTTTACCCCAATTTTCATTCAAAATCTGAAATTAACGCTTGAATTTGAGATTAGATTAGTGGGTAATAATCATAAGGGAGTAAGGAATCTTTACCCAATAGTTGCTCTGAAAAACCCTCGAAAAATCTCCTAAAACCGAGCTCCCTAACTTGAGGTTTTGTAAAAATGGAAGAAAAACTCGTTTTTGTAATATAAGTACTGGTCAGGTATCAATGCATCGCGAACGCGTAGGGTCCATCGCGTTCGCGTAGAGGAAAATGAAAGTGACCAGATACTACCCTTAGTGAATTCAAAGTAATGAATGCGAACGCGAGGTTTGGGCTTTAATGGTACGCGAACGCGGCCATGAACACGCGAACGCAAAGAAGAACAAAAGGGGGGGTCCAGGATTTGAACATCGCGAACGCGGGTGCTGGGGACGCGAACGAGGAAGAGGGGTTGTCTGGGCTTCGCAAACGCGGGGATATGCATGCGAACGCGATGAAGGAGGAGGGTGAAGCTATAAGAACGCGATGCCCTGGTTGCGAACGCGTAGAGGAAATCCTTGACTGCAATTTCTGCTGCAAATTTGAAACTCTAATTGCTCCGTTGAGCATCCGAAACACACCCGAGGCCCCCGGGACCTTGACCAAACCTACGGACATATCCCATAATATCATTCAAACATGTACCAATCCTTAAACCACCTAAAACAACACTGAAAACGCGAATTAATCAATGATTTGAACTTAAAAACTTCAAAACTAAACCAAACTCGCTTTCGTTTCAAAACCTAACCAAAACACGTCTGATTGACCTCAAATTTTGCACGCACGTCCCAAATGACATGAAGGTGCTATAGAAACTTCTGGAATCCCATTACGACCCTCGGATAAAAAATTCACTATCGGTCCGGAAACATAAAAAGTCTAACTTTCGGCAATATAGTCTAAATGAGCTACGAACATCCAAAATACACTCCGAATTCTATAACCGAACATCCCGGAAAATCAATATAGCAGAAATGAACTTAGGGGAAGCAGATAATGGGAAACGGGGCATAAATTCGAAAAATGACCGGCCGTGTCGTCACATAATTTCATAATGAAAAATACAAAAACATAAAGAAACTATAAGGATATTATACATTCAGTTAGATAAACAAGAAACAAATAATTGATAATACAAATAGACTTATAAAAATAATTAAAAGAAAGTCGTACATATATACAAAACTAAGATCATAATAAACAAATAGTCATAATTGAAGAATACTAAATAAATAAGTAAATCAAATGATATCGTAAAAATACATATATTAATTAAATTTCCCATGTAGGAAAATTTAGTTGATAAATAGAACTCATAATTTCATAATGAGGAATACAAAAACATTAAGAAACTATTAGGATATTATACATAAGATAATATATATTATATAAAATATATTTTACTAATTATTAAAAATATTAGTATGTTTTTTTATAATTTAGTAAAAAAATGATATTACTTAAATTTTTAGTAAATATAAAACGAGAAAATTACATTATAATGAATGTACGACAAGAGGTGGATTAAATTTTATAATAATTCATAAACAAAATAGAAATAAATAACACTCAAGAAAATTATTGATAAGTCTAGACAATTGAAGAATTTTTTCGATAATAACAAATGAATAGAAATATACATTTCTAGAATAAGAAAATATATACGTATATTATACTAGAAGAGAAGTAGTATCAAAATATTAGAAAACCTGTCAAATTTATAAAAAAATACATTAGTAAATATATAGTACTAAGTACTTGTTAATCTATCAATATAGAACAGGAGAAGCAAAATCACTACATTATGACATGTGTCTTAAACCACAAAAAGCCAAACATATTGAGACAAAATAAACCACTTTTGTAACTATTTTTTTAATTTTAAATTTTAAATTAATTGGTTACACTACTTAGACAAGAGGGGTTGCTCTGATGGTAAGCAACCCCCACTTCCAACAGAGAGGTGTGAGTTCGAGTCTCCCCAAGAGCAAGGTGGGAAGTTCTTGGAGGGAAGGATGCTGGGGGACTATTTGGAAACAACCTCTCTACCCAAGGGTATGGGTAAGGTCTGCGTACACACTACCCTCCCCAGACCCCACTAAGTGGGATTATACTGGGTTGTTGTTGTTGTTGTTGTTGGATACACTACTTGAATTAATAAATATAGATATCTTATAATTATTAATAAAAAATTAAAATACAAAAAAAATATTCCGCTCATTTATAACTACTCTCATATATATATATATATATATATATATATATATAAATGAGTAGTTATTATACTAAATTGATAATTTATTAGTAATTCATATGTCAATTTAACAATATTAAGTAATGGATAATTCAATTAGATAAAAAAGAAACAAATAACTGATAATAAAAATAGACTTATAAAAATAATTAGAGATAGTCGTACATATACACAAAACTAAAATCATAATAAACAAATAGTCATAAATGAAAAATACTAAATAAATAAGTAAATCGGATGATATCGTAAAAATACATATACTAATTAAATTTCTCATGTAGGAAAATTTAGTTGATAAATAGAACTCATAATTTCATAATGAAAAATACAAAAACATAAAGAAACTATTAGGATATTATACATAAGATAATATATTATATAAAACATATTTTTTAAATTATTAAAAATATTAGTATGTTTTTTATAAAAATAATAAAAGGCTTATCTCTTTATACTATTAATGAATTCAAAATTATAATTTAGTAAAAAAAAACGATATTATTTAAATTATTAGTAAATATAAAAGGAGAAAATACAGTATAAATGAATGTACGAATGAGGTGGATTAATTTTTACAATAATTCATAAACAAAATATAAATAAATTACACTCAAAAAATTTATTGATAAATTTATACAATTGAAGAATTTTTTCCAGAATAACATAAGAATAGAAATATAAATTTCTAGAATAAGAAAATATATATGTATATTATACTAGAAGAGAAGTAGTATCAAAATATTAGAAAAACTCTCAAATTTATAAAAACACATTAGTAAACAAAAATAATATTTTTAGCTCTACTGGAAGAAAACGCTCTCAGCGCAAGTTAAGCAAGGAAGCTAACTTGCATCTTCAGCCATGGCGAGACGACGACGGAAACAACCAGTGACGAATGTGATACCGGAGGAGGAGAGTATAGAAACGCCTGCTGTGAATAAGCCTGCTCAATAGTTAACTGGGATGGGTTCGGCGCCTACAATCTTTCACAACCCTAGCAGAAATGGAAATTCCGGAATGCAGATAACGCCGGATAATGGAGTACAACAGCGATTACAACCAGTTACGTTTGGAAGTTTTTTACCATTGAAATTCCAACCTATCAGTGAGGGAATTGACGAAGGCGAGGGTGAAATTCTGGGGATGGACAGTGTCGATACACAACAAGTTCATCGACGTCTCTAATTTTCTGCACAAGCAAAGCAAGTTCAGATCGGTCAGATTTCTGATGTTCCTATGGTAGTAAAAGATAAAAGGGGCACCATGCAGCAGAATCGAAGCCCTCAAAAAGGGAAATGGATATGCGACATGGTACATTTGTGGTACAAATTGAAGACGAGGATACGAAGGAACAAGAGGCATACTGGAGCAGTGCATTGATTGGTTTTGTGCTTGGAGAAGACCCGTATGAGCGAGCAATGGATAACTTCATCACAAATGTCTGGGATTTTGTTCCAAAACCTCAAGTGCTACATCATGAGGAAGGTTATTATATTTTCAGATTTGAGAATAAGGAAGACATGGACCTTGTTCTTCAGGCTGGTCCATACACTTTTCTTAACAAGCCATTTGTGTTACAACAGTGGAGAATGGATTTCAAGTATGAACCAGGCAGTGTGAGTGTAATTCCTTTATGGATTACCTTCCCTGGCTTGCCATTGGGATTTTGGCCCACTGAAGCCCTCAATAAACTAGCTAGTATGGTTGGGAAGCCTATGTACACTGATAGAATCACTGCTGAATTGGAGAAGATATCTTATGCAAGAGTATTGGTGGAAACAGATATATCTCAAGCCTTGCCAGATAGTGTTGAGTTACATACAAAGAGGGGAATTATCACACAACAGATTGAATACGAATGGAGGCCAAAATACTGTTGTGACTGTGTAAGATTTGGCCATAACACTGATGATTGCTCGTATAAAAAGAAGCAGGGAAGTAAAGAGGTAAAACAGAACCATTACAAGGCAGCAGGGGAAAAGAAGCAAGTGCAAAATGAGAACTGGAAATGGATACCAAAAACAAAACATAATGGCGAGGGGGTTAAAAATGCTAGGACAGTGGAGGAAAGCAAGCATACTGACAATGCTGGAAGCAGGGTGATAGATAGAGGGTTGGCAAAAGGAAAAAATGTACAACACTATGTTGGAGCCTCATTGAACATGACGAACAGTTTCTAAGAGTATATAGCAGGATTGATTGGGCTTTTGGGAATGTGAACTGGATGTAGGAATACAGTCACATTAAAGCTGATGTGTTGACCCCGGGAGTTTCAGATCATTCCCCTATCCTTTTATTGTGTAATCCTGAGGAACAAAGAAGGAACATTCATCCTAATCCATTCAAACTGTATACATTTGTCATGGACCATGCTGAATTCCCTAGCATTGTGGAAAGGGTATGGAACCAGAGCCAGCATGGAGGGAAAACGCATAGAGTATGGAATAAATTGATGGCCCTAAAAGTGGGGTTAAATGATTTGAATACCTATATGGCAAAGTATATGATACACCTCAGTGAGGCAAGGTAGAAGCTGGAAACTATACAGAATCAGATGCAATTCAATGGTATGGACACAAAGGGCTGATTGATCAGGAGAGGCTGATGCTTATGGATGTAGAAAAATAGAGTAACATAGAGGAGGAGATCTTACACCAGAAATCTAGAGCTCACTGGATTGCTTGTGGAGATTCCAACACTAAATATTTTCATGCTCAACTGAAGATGAGGACAAATTTTAACACTATAAACTCTATATATACTGAAGAGGAAGTAAAATTTTCTGATCCCAGGAAGGTGGAGGAAGAGTGTATTACTTGCTTCAAGAGTTTACTGGGGGAAACAATAACATCTGCCAATTTCCAAACACTGCAGTAATCCATCAGGGCCCTTATCTCAACTTGCAACAGAAAGATGATCTAGTGAAGCCAGTCACAAGGGAGGAAATACTAAGGGCAATTAAGGATATGCTCATGATAAGGCACCAGGGGTGGATGGTTTCCCAATTGAATTTTTTATAAGGCATTGGCATGTAGTGGGGGAAGACATATGTGAAGCTGTGAGGGAATTCTTTCTCACTGGGAAGTTGCATAATGGAGTTAGCAGCACTGCACTAACTCTTATTCCTAAAGTGCAAAATCAAAGCATAGTGAAGGACTACAGACCCATTGCCTGTTGTACAACACTGTACAAAATCATCACTAAGATCTTTACAGCTAGGCTGAAAGCAGTTATTGACTACATGGTTGGAAGATCACATTCAGCATTCATTGAGGGTCGTAGTATTATTGATAACATTTTATTTACACAAGAACTGTTCAAAGGCTACTCCAGGAAGGGCATTTCTCCTAGATGTGTGCTTAAAGTAGATTTAAAGAAGGCCTACGACTCAGTTGAATGGTGCTTCCTAGAAAGACCGCTGCAGGACTTGGGCTTTCCTCATAAATTCATTAGGTGGGTTATGGAGTGCATATCCTGTGTTACCTACTCTCTCAACATCAATGGTGGACTCACTGCACCATTTAATGGAAGAATAGGCTTAAGGCAAGGTGACCCGATGTCTCCATACCTCTTTTTTCTGGCCATGGAGTATCTACAAAGAGAATTTGTGCAAATGATGATGAGGAAAGAGTTCAAATTCCATCCTAGATGCAAGAAGCTGGGTGTAGCACATGTTTGCTTCGCGGATGATCTTCTTATGTTCTGTAAGGCAGATATTCAGTCTGTAATCTTACTGAAGCAGACTTTCTAGAATTTATCTACATACATATACATACATACATATACATACATATACATACATATATACATACATATACATACATATATATATGAGTAGTTATTATACTAAATTGATAATTTATTAGTAATTCATATGTCAATTTAACAATATTAGGTAACGGATAGTTCCATTAGATAAACAAGAAACAGATAATTGATAATACAAATATACTTATAAAAATAATTAGAAAAATTCGTACATATACGTAAAACTAAAATCATAATAAACAAATAATCATAATGAAGAATACTAAATAATAAGTAAATCAAATGATATCGTAAAAATACATATATTAATTAAATTTCTCATGTAGGAAAATTTAGTTGATAAATGGAACTCATAATTTCATAATGAAAAATACAAAAATATAAAGAAACTATTAGGATATTATACATAAGATAATATATTATATAAAACATATTTTATTAATTATTAAAAATATTAGTATATTTTTTAATAAAAATAATAGAAGGCTTATCTCTTTATACTTTTAATGAATTTAAAATTATAATTTAATAAAAATGATATTATTTAAATTTTTAGTAAATATAAAAGGAGAAAATTACAGTAGAAATGACTGAACAAAAAGAGGTGGACTAATTTTTATAATAGTTCTTAAACAAAATATAAATAATAACACTCAAGAAAATTATTGATAAATTTAGAAAATTGAATTTTTTTCCCAAGAATAACATAAGAATAGAATTATATATTTCTAGAATAAGAAAATATATGTGTATGTTATACTAGAAGAGAAGTAATATTAAAATATTAAAAAAAAATTTAAATTAATAAAAAACACATTACTTAATGTATAGTACTAAGTACTTGCTAATTTAATAAAGAATAAATAAGGAATAAATAATTTATTTGATTATATAATGCTTTGTATCCTTTGATTTTGTAAAAATTTACTATATTTATGTATACTACATTAAATAATAAAATAATATGATATATTATATCATAATTTTATAATATTAAACTTCATCAAATTATTCGCACATCGCGCTTTCTAACACCTGTTTAATAAAGAATAAACAAGGAATACATAATTTTTTTGATTATATAATGCTTTGTATTCTTTGATTTTGTATAGATTTTATTATATTTATGTATACTATATTAAATAATAAAATAATATGATATATTAGATATTGTTAAGAATAGAACTCTAATTAGAGTGAATGTCTATCTTATAGAAGAGTTTTACTTTGAGGCTAAGTCTTTTCTCTTCCTATAAATAGAGGGGTCTTACCCCATTATAAATCATCCCAAAGTATCAATAAGAATACTCCTCTCCCTACTCTCTCTGCAATATTGTTCTTGTTCTTGTATTATTTTATAACACGTTATCAGCACGAGACTCTGCTATTTTAAGCATTTACTTTGAATTTAATTTCTATTCAAGTCTTTCTTAATTAGGAGATTTCTTCTTCATTCTTAACCGTATGAGCTTTGCAAGTTTTCAGTAACTTCGGCTTTTCCCCCAAGTAGTCCACACCACAGGATAGCAACTATGGTCAACAATATTGCAATGTCATCACTTCACAATTTCTTCCAGAGAAGTCGACGCTCCTTAAGGGTATGCGAAGGATATGGATATCATGGGTTAGAAACATATACCACAAATTGAAGCTGTGTGTTTGAAGATGGAAGAGGCTATGTACCAAGTAAACTTTAATTATCATCACTTAGCTTGATTATATGCTATGTATGTAATATTTATTTTAGTATTTGTTTTCATCTTAATTATCTTAATAAAGAATTACAAAGTGGATAATATTATTAGATCCACTTAAACTCCAGCAGAGTTTATAAGAAATATACAACCATCTGAAGTGGTTATATTTTATATATCTCATTGTAACTAAATTTTGTTAACCACCAGAAGTGGTATATGCCTATGACCACCAGAAGTGATAATTTAGGTTTTTTTTAATGGTTACAGTTAAAGATATACTACATAGATATTCTCTATATTAAATGCACGTCTCGATTTGCTCCTGAAGTAGTAAATATTTTAAAAGAGGTTGAAGTATCACAATTTGATGTGATTAATACACGTTTAGATAATTATATTCGATCTCCTGAAGGAAGAGAAGTTTTGATAATGTTAATCCATTCCCTGAAGTGAATGTGATAATTATAATAAAGCCCGTAAGTATGAACACGCTCTTGATGTAATTTTGTTTTATGTCTGACATTATGAAAAGAAAGTTCGTTGCCCTTGAAATTTCGGGTAAGAACTATATGACATGGGTGTTGGATGCTGAAATCCATTTGGATGCAATGGGTCTTGGAGACGCCATTAAAGACAGAAATAATGCATCCACCCAAGACTGTGCTAAGGCCTTGATTTTCTTGCGCCATCACCTTGATGAAGGTTTGAAAATTGAATATCTCAAACCATAGGAAGCAAATATGGATATCTCACAAAGCAAACTTGAATACATAACAGTTTTTGATATTTTATATTATGCAGTATGAATACGTACCTTAATTTTGTTTGCCTATATCCTATGCTTGCAAATATTTTGCTATGTGTTATATGGTATGCCAAATTTGTATTATCTGTTTACAAATACCACTATAAATATATTTGTATTATTAGAGCCCAGTGTATTCTGGTTATTTACTCTTTATGTGTTGTTTTAAACATTGTGTTTAATTACTCAACTTAAGGTCATTAACAATTGACTCAAAGTCTAACTCTACCATATGAATTATCATGTGTAAAGTCTACCATATGGTTCATTATTTGTCGTAGTAATTTGTTTTTGTAGATATTGTGTCGTAAAATTGCAGCACATCTGTGAAATACGGCGATTGTTGTTATACTATTCAACATATCATGCTTAAGACTTTCAATCATTATGAACATAAACAGAATATATACGGTACAAACACCTGACATACTTATATATACACTTATATCACCTGTTGATAACTTGCTATTTATTTTATTAAAAAAATGTCCAATTGTAAAAATATTTGTTTAATTGATTCATGTACCGCGCATACGATATTCAAAGAGAAGAAATATTTCTCTCATTTAAGTATGTGTAAGGCAGATGTTACTACAATTTCTGGTAGTAGTAAATTGATTGAAGGCTCTGGAAGAGCAACTATAACTCTGCCTAAAGGAACAATATTTATCATAGAGAATGCAATATTCTCCTCCAAGTCCAAGAGAAACTTGTTGAGTTTTAAAGATATCAGTCAAAATGGATATCATGTTGAGACAATAGATGAGAATAATCTTGAATACCTCATTTACTCATGAAAACGAGGCTGCCCACTTCGGTTTGGGGTCACGCCATTTTGCATGCAGCAATGCTAGTTCGTCTCAGACCGACGAATTATCACAAATATTCCCCGTTGCAATTAGTTTTGGGTCATGAACCTAATATATCCCATTTAAGAATTTTTGGATGCGCAATATATGTGCCTGTTGCACCGCCATATAGCACCAAAATGGGTCTGCAAAGAAGGTTAGGAATATATGTTGGGTTTGAATCGCCCTCCATTATTCGCTACCTCGAAACATTGACAGGGGATTTGTTCACTGCACGATTTGCAGACTGTCAATTCGATGAGACGCTTTTCCCAAAATTAGGGGGAGAAGTTGGTGGTGAAACCAAACGGGAAATTTTGTGGAAAAATCCATCATTATCTCATCTTGATCTGCGTGCCTCTATTTATGAAAAAGAGGTGCAAAAGATTATTCATTTGCAAAGAATAGCAAATCAAATGTCAGACGCATTTACGGTCTTGAAAAGGATAACAAAATTACATATCCCCGCAGAGAATGTGATAGCAGTATGTGATAAGTCTGAAAGAAGACAAAAATTATTACCGTGAAGGTATCAATAAATATGGACGTGGCAATAGACGGAATTATAATCGTCATCATTGTGATAATGAGAATAATAAAGATTCTCAAAATAATCTTTCACATTATGAAAGTAATATTTGACATGAGAGTTTATATAGCACATACAGATGATTATGATCCATTCATGGTGTGAATGTGACAACATATGATTTATGAATACATATTCATTCTTGGAAGAATATGAACGTGCTAGTGGTAGTGAATATACCACATCACCTCTAGAAGGAGGTTTGAGATGATATATGAAAATAATGTCATTATTATGGCATGAATGATCATTGGTCACGTACCTATTGTACGCCAAAATATTTTGGAAATATGATTATTAAAGGACAACGATAATACAAGAAACATACCTTGCATATAATTTTGACCATGAGCATAATGGTATAACTTTCTCTTTAAAAGAGATATTCACCACATGGATGTTGATGAATTTGTGGTAGTACAAAATTAATTGAGAGCTCTAGAAGAGCCAATTATTACTATGTTGGAGAAACACAATTGATTACCAATAAGGTATTGTGTTGTAGTAAGTCTCAAAGAAACTTATTCAGTTTCCAAAGTATATGTGAAAGCTGTTGATTATATTGAGACAATAAATAAAGAAAAAATTTGATATCTTCTATTACTACAACTTGTAGCGGGATAATCTGTATATGAAAAGCTACCCGCTTTATTCTCCAGTTTGTACTACACAAATAAACGAATACCACAATTAAGTGGATGTTTATTGATATAAAAACCCATATCATAATAAACTTGGGGTTTATTGAGAATTGCACATGTCATGGTGTAAACATGAACTTATCAATATTGATAATTTATTCAATTGACATTCGGGTTAGCCATATCAATTTAAGTATGATGTGCAACAATAATAGAGAATTCACATCGGTAAATATTAAAGAACTAGAAAGTTCTTTACGAATTCTCTTATGTTACTTGTTCTCATTAAATTAATTGACCAACTAAAGTTGGGGTTGAATCCCATAAATTCTGGAAATATCAAAGGTGAATATGGGCCCATTCGCCTGCCATGTATACCACATATGATGCATCTATGATATGGTTACATGTGCGATTATTATTAACCTGCAACCTGGCCGGTGCTTGCAAGGTAAATTGCTCAGTAATCTAATTTCGAGCATAATTTCCAGATTTTCTATTCAAGATAGTTCATCTTGATAAGTTGGTTTACATCATAGTTGGTTTAGCAAAATAATTTATTGAGTGCCTCCACTTAATAGCTAAACTATTGCTCATGAGAACAAAGTTATCTATATCAATTTGATATACAAGAGTATATTATATTCTCCCCTCACAAGTGGTTCAGGGTCAGGAACCAAATAATTTCATCTTATTATTATTGATGTGCAGTGTATATTAACATGATAATGCACAAAGATGATTTCCCAGAGTTGAGGAAACAAGTTAGTTTTCCTAACATGAGGGGGAGACATGATAAACACTTGAGAAAATGTTACATGGGATGAATTATCATTTGTATATATAGATCCTCGAATATCATAATATGAACTTGAAGTTCATAATAGGATAATTCAATTGCAACATATTGCAAAGCATGCCATACGCATTTGCTGACCCAAAGAAAGTAACTATATTCTCACTGCAAATGCTCATATTAAGTCCTAGAAGGACAAAGTCTTTGATACGCTTAAAGCGTATAGACAAATCGGTTTCAAAAGAACTTCTTAATAAAGAAGATGAGCAAATGATCAAAGTGATCATAATAAGGAGGCAAGTGATCTAGAAGATCACATGACATAACACTTCATAAAATCTCATGAGAGATTCAGGTACCTGAATGTATGAATGAAGAGATCTCCATGTTATGTCTTTATGAAAATTTACTGGAACCGATATAAAATGTTCGTCGACGACATCTATGATAACGCTAAATATCGATGAGGATCTTATGTTTGTCGAATACAAACAAAATATTGGCCAAATGGAAGAGATACAATTCAAGTAGAATTGATTCCATATGAAAGACATGTAATTTTGGACATGTAGTTCGAATACTTGAAAGTATAAAGTCAATGGTATGTGTAATCAGTTTTCGATATCTTATTTATTTAGCATGACATGAAAAACTTGATATGCATCTAAAGTCTATTATATGACTTATATGACTTAATTTATATGACAACCCATGAAGGATTTAAGTTGCTTGAAGAATCTACAATTCTTGATCTTGAGGTACCACTTCGTTATTGCAATTTATGCACAAATATATCTTGCTATAACTATGATAATGTGATGGCGAGGATATCTCCATGGAAATATTGAAGAGCCATTCTACGATATTTGTGAAGACATTATATATCTATCACGAGTTATGATTTCAAGGTGCAAATATTCATTATAGTTAATATGGATGATTTATTTATCAAATCTCTACTAACGATCTCTTGAAGCTAGTGCACAAGATTGGGATGCGAAGACTCAAGGATGTGAATTGATGCTCTCTTCAGGGGGAGTTAATGCGCGTTGCACTCTTTTTCCCTTACAAGGTTTTGTCCCACTGGGTTTTCCTTGCAAGGTTTTTAACGAGGCAACCAATAGGCGCATTTGTAAATATGTGTACTCTTTTTCCTTTTCTAGAATTTTTTTCCCATTGGGTTTTATTTCAGTTAAGGTTTTAACGAGGCACATTATTCATTGAGTAGACATTCAAGGGGGAAGTGTTAAGAATAGAACTCTAATTAGAGTGAATGTCTATCTTATAGAAGAGTTTTACTTTGAGGCTAAGTCTTTTCTATTCCTATAAATAGAGGGGTCTTACCCATTGTAAATCATCCCAAAGTATCAATAAAAATACTCCTCTCCCTGCTCTCTCTGCAATATTGTTCTTGTTCTTGTATTATTTTATAACAATTATAATTTTATAAGATTAATATTTTATCAAATTATCCGCACGCCCATGGCGGTGGTTCTAACACTAGTAATAATAATAAAGAAATTTTACCTAAACTACACGTAAGGCCTGACAAACTCTACGTGGACAGATGCTTCATTTTCAGGGAGCACCAAAGGGGAGACCTTTTCTACTGTGCACCGCTCTATTCGTTTCATTCCAATCTCAACAAACAATATGCATTTCCATTTCCATTTCCATTTGCATATAGAATAGAAACACACATTTTCACAGGGTACCTTTTCAAACACTTTGCAACAATGGAGAGTTTCGATGGTGAAGAGATCCCGTCGACCACAAGTCCCTTTGACGATCACAACTACGACGGCTACGACGTTCATTCCCAGCGTTACGAGTTCGACGTTCCCTCCGCCGATGATGGTGGTGTTCCTCCTCCGGTTCCGTCTGATATAGACTATTTCTCCGCCGGTGAACAACAGCAACATTACTACCATCATGATAACATGCAGTCGCCGGAGAATAATGGCGAGTATCACGGTTCACCTTTTGAGACATCGGAGGATAATCGTCAAGTATCGGATGTGCAATCCAAGCCCTATGATCTCGGAACTGATACAGATGGCATTTTCTCCTCCGGTACTGACGGGCCGTTGCTTCCCGATCCTACCGAGATGCGTGAAGAAGGTGCTGCTTTTCGCGAATGGCGTCGGTCAGTTTTCAAAACTGTAACTCTTGATCCTCAGATGATACATATCATTTGCCCATTACAGTGTGTATGCGTCTTTTTTGGGTCTAAAAAATGCTGAATTATGTTTGATGAGCTTTTCTCATTTTTGGTTTTCAATTTTTTTGGATTTGTGCTTGAATTTAATTGCCTTAGTACGCCCTTTATTGAGTCCTTGTATGAAAAATATATGCCCTTATCTCATAGTGGAATTAATTAATCAAGAGTCAAAAGGACTCATACTCTATATTATAATGCATGCAATTAAAGTGTATGTATCTTGAGAAGAGTTTTTAAGTTCTTTACAATGATGGTGTAAAAGATACTTACACAATTAGGTCACTTAAAATGTAATTATAGGTAACTTTATTTAATAACATTGATTGATAACCTAGAGAAAATAGTAAACAACTTGATATAACTGGTTAAATTATACTGATGGTGCAAAAAATTCATACTCCGTGTATATAACTTATATGCTTTGAATAAATAGAACAATCCCTCTAAATAGTGGATCTGCCTCTGAGCCTGATTCTCCTAGAAGATGTTGTCAAGTTGTTGGAAATCCAACATTCTAGTCATATAAGCACACAGTAAAAGATCATACATACTAAAGCTCTCTTTTCATTAGTTGCACTTACACTGGACATCCTCTTATGTAGAATATGGATAATGCAACCATATGCCAGTTTGCTCTAACTGCAATGTATAGTTTTGAGTCCTTTTCATCCTTCATACGGTACAATTTCTCAGTTGATAGCTGCTGACAATGGGGTTAAACTGCAAGTGCCCTCACTGTTGATATGCATCGTGATCACTAGCTCAAGTTTGCAGGTGCATTAGGAAATAAATAATGTGGTCCCTTTGGTATTTTATTTTGATATGATATAGCTGAGCATCTATCATTCATTGAGGAGCTATATCATCGTTGAAGATGCATGACGGAGAAAATTTATTTGACTTTATGCGGTTGAAGGAGCTAGACTAGGTAATTAATGCTGCTCGCAATGCAATATGTTTAATTTTACGTGGAGTTAAAGTGTCTAGGTTCTTGAGGATTATTTGAGTAAAACATTTAAATAGGCTTTCTGAAGTGCATTGCTGTTTGATGACGTTTCTTGGTTAGGAGGAAATATTCCTCAACCATGTATTAAATATTAAAAGATTCCAGTTACTTTTAGCTCAGTAAATCCAAAGGTCAATGTATTAAGTTTGTTCTTCATCTTCAAGGATTTGAATTATTATATTGATATGAGAGACATCAGTAGTAAATCAAGTGAAAGACAGTGACTAATGAATCTATGAATTTAAATTCTTTCTTTTTTCATTCTCGAGTCACATTTATTCAAAATCTCAAACATTAGAGCAATGGTCTGCTGATTTATACCAAAGATATATATCAGCTTGAAATGACAATTGTGTTTTTTTGTTGGATATAAGAGGAAAACACACTGGCAATGATGTGACTTTGTCATTTCGAAGTTTAGACTGTAGAATGTGCTGTTTTGTGAAAAACTCAACTTAGTTATTATAAAGTGTTAAGAATAAGTAATGCTGTTTTAGAGATATATTAGAAAAAAGGCATCATGAGCAATTTCATTTTGTGTTAACTTCTTTCAGTCAAGAGGTTAAAAACACAGAATCATTCTGAAACTTGCTGGATGGTATCTGCAATGATTACCATGCTTGATTTTCTATACGCTCGATATGAAAACAAAAAGAGAGTAACAACAGCTTGCAGTAAAAAGTTTTCAAGGTGTCAAGGAGAACCAATAGCTTACTAAACTAAACTAACATCATATTACTGATTTGTAGCTAGAGTTTTGCATGTCCCTGGGGCATCTTGGATCAGTCATTGTGTGAAACGAGCCAGTCATCCCAGTAAGACTTCTAGTCATCAGGAAAAAGGAGAGTAGTGGTATTGGGGGTAGTAGAGCAGAAGACAAACTTTATCGTATATGATCTTCAGCGAATATTAAATATCTAGTTCCCTATGTTTTGTGCTCAGCTCTGATTTCTCATTGTTCCATTCCTCTTTAGGTGATTTTTGAACAAAAATCTGCTTTCTGGTTAATGTTATTATTATCGTCGTCAATGATTGTGATTTGGGGGGGGGGGGGGGGGGCAGACGACGACGGTCTGCTTTCTTGGTTGTTCTGTTTCCGAAATGTCCTTTCTAGGATAAAATGTATGCATATACTGAATAGTTGCCTCCTCCCTCCTTTCTCTCCTGTCACTAAGCTTTGCTCTATTCATACACTGTTTTCACAACTGATCTCGTTACTGAGTTCAACAGGCTATGAATGATAAGTATCGTTTTTTTTACAGAAAACACTGATGTTTAACTTACTTCTATAGTTAGAACTTCACATGATGTTAGTTGGTCAAAATTTCTTCAGTTGCTTATTCAGTTGTGGATATTTAGCGAGGAACTGCATTTGGGACATCAAGGAGATTCGGATCAAATTCGGTTTCTTACAATGTTTATGACTGTATTACGCTATTTTACTTGATATACACCATGAGATGCACATTGATGCCCATTGCTTTTACATGCATATAATGCTTGCCAAGATATGTTTGCGATCTGATACTCTCCTGTCTATTATCTGCAGTCAAAATGCCATTTATCTTGAGGAGAAGGAGAAGAAGGAAAAGGAAATGAGGAATCAGATTATCGCTGAAGCTGAGGAGTACATACGATCATTTAATGAGAAACGGAAGCTTAATTGCGAGACCAACAAATCTAATAATCGAGAAAGGGAGAAAGTAACTGCTTGCACTCAGACCTCTTATATGTTAAAACAGTAATTGATAGTAAATGACCATGCATGTGCTTTTGTGCAGTTGTACCTGGCCAACCAAGAGAAATTTCACATAGAAGCTCACAAACAATACTTTAAAGCAATTGCAGAGATTATACCGCGTGAGGTCCCTAATATTGAGAAGAGGCGAGGCAAGAAGGAGGAAGAGAGGAAGCCATCAGTTGCAGTTATCCAGGGCCCAAAGCCTGGGAAACCCACTGACCTGTCTAGAATGCGCCAGCTTTTTCTCAAGCTGAAGCAGAACCCTCCACCACATATGCTACCTCCTCCTGAGAAAGACAAGGATGGTATGGATGGAAAGGAAGGAAAGGACGCCAAGGATGCGAAGGAAGGAAAGGACGCCAAGGACACAAAGGAAGGAAAGGATGTCAAAAATGAAAAGATTTCTACACCAAAGGAGGCTAAGGATGGAAAAAATGAGAAAATCGCGACACCAAAGGTGGCTAAGGATGGAAAAAATGAGAAAAGTCCTATAGGAAAGGCAGCTAATGATGCCAAGAATGCAGAAAATGCCGTGCAACAAGGATCTCCAGCTGCTGCTATTGACAAGATTGTTTCACCAGTCAAGGATGCTGCACAAGGATCTCCAGCTGCTGCTATTGACAAGCTTGTTTCACCAGTCAAGGATACTGCACAACAAGGATCTCCCGCTGCTGCTAGTGTTGGTACTCCAAAAGGACCAAAGGCCGATACACCAACTTCAGTCGAAGGTGGACAAGCTGCAGAAAGTGATTCTGCCTCAACTGCATAAATAAGTTCCTAGTAATGCCTTTTCTCTCTTCTAGCCTAATTAATTCTTATTACACTGCTCTGGAGTTATTATCATTAATTCTTTCTTTTTTCCTTGTTGCTCTATGTCATGTTGCAAATAAGAGCGACTGGCCTTTGAGGACATATGTTCTGCAGCCAGGGGCTTTCTTCCTGATATGTTTTAGGCTTTTTTGCTTAGATGCGCGAAATGCGATGAGTTTGTTGTTCCCTTTTCCTTTATACAATTGGAAGTAGCTTTTGTAGCAAGAATTTCAGCTTTTATTTGTGCTTCGAAGTTTTTTTCCTTGCTGGTTAATCTTTTAATTGAGGTTAAGAGACAGCAAACCTTAGTCTTCGGTGTTATGTCGCATCCACACACGACAAATTCTTTTCGTTCGGCTAGTTTGGGAGTTTTTAAGTAGTTCTCTTTACGTTACATGAACAGAAACGAGCTTCGATGCAAGTTAGTCTCTTTATGCTACAATTGTTTTATTTAGTTTTTTGGTTTTAGTGAAAGCTTATGTTAATAATAACCAAAGAAAGCTATACGGTTTTGTGACGACCCAAAGGGTCATCACCGTAATTCCCCCTTTCTCCGTGCTTCCGAGGTCTTGAAAACCTCTTGTTTGATTGTCTCGGTTTGCGTGCGCATTTCGGGCGCGGAGCCGGAAAGTTTTTATGTGGAAATATATGAATTTTGTGTTTAAAACTATGAATTTTGATTTGACTTTGGTCAACATTTTGGGTAAACGGACGCGTACCGGTGATGTGACGGTCCCGGAGGGTCCGAAGGAAAATATGGGACTCGGGCGTATTTCCTTAATCGAAATCCGAGGTCCTAGGCCCGAGTACGGAATTTTTGAAAGAAAATATTTATCTGAAAATGATGAAAAACTGAAATGAAAATGAGTTAGAAAATATAGGTATCGGGTTGGTATTTTGGTTCCGACATCCGGTACAGGTCTTAAATGAGCGTTAAGCGCTTTCGGTGAAATTTGATCGAAATCGTATATCGTTTGACGTGTTTCGGACCTAAATATCTAAAGTTAGGTTTATGAAGTTTGAAATGGGAAATGAAGATTTTGGGGTTTAATTCAGTGAATTTGATGTTATTTTGGCAATTTGATCGCTCGATTAAGTTCATAGGATATTATTGAGTTAGTGTGTGTGTTTGGTTGAGAGTCCCGAGGACTCGGGAGTGATTTCGAGGGTGATTCGGGATGTTTTTGCTCTTAAAACTTAGCAGATTTTGCTGCATTTTTCGCACAGATCTTTTCCTCTATGCGATCACATACACATGTCTGCGATCGCATTGACTCTCCTTGAAGCCATCCGATTTTGTTCAATGCGATCACATAGTATCATACGTGATCACATACCTTGGCCAGTTCCTTCAGTGCGAACGCAATCCCCTTGTCGCGATCGCACAATGTAAAGCCCCAACCCAGACCAGGACCTGTCTTTCCTCTACGCGAATGTGGCTCTATTCCTGCGATCGCAGTGACCAGTTGCCCCATCTCTATGCGATCGCCATCCATTTCCTGCGATCGCATAGGCCAATTTTCGCCCAGTTATTAGTTTAGTCCAGGAAAAAGTCCATTACGGGATTCTTTCAAATTTCTCACATGAGCTCTTCCCTAAAACTCTCTATAGACGATTTTCAAACCATACTTTCTCCATAATCTCTTGGGTAAGCATTCTTAACTTCTTTTCCTCTTAATTTCTTCCATTAATCTTTAATTTCCTAGCCCTAAAGCATGAATTCAAAGTAGAAACTGGGGGATTTGGGTAGAATTAGGGCTTCTGAGATTTTGGGCAATTCAACCTCAATTTGAGGTAGAATCTTATAAAAAAATTGCATATTTGAGCTCGTGGGTTTATGGGTAATTGGGTTTTGGTCCGACCCTCGAGTTTGGACCATGTGGGCCCGGGGTTGGATTTTAGTCATTTCTGGAAGAAAGTTAGGAAATGAATTTCTAGGCTATGGGATTATGTTTTTGGACCCTTATTAATAATATTGAACTAATTATGGCTAGATATCGTTGTTTCGGAGTTGGATTCTAGAGGAAAGACGGTGTTAGAGGCTTGATTGCTATTTTCAGACAGAGGTAAGTGTTTGTTCTAACTTTGGTTTGAGGGATTAGGATATTATTTACTACGTGTTAACGGTGGAGTACGGTGTATAAGCATGGTGACGGTTATCTATGCACCGGAGTCTAGCATGATCGTGAGTCGTAATTGATTTTAAATTCGAAAGATGTGAACAATTGAGTTATTTAATTGATAATTTAATTATGAAGTGGTAGCTGATAAGCAAATAAGTTAAAGAAGGAAGTGTAGCATTTTCCCTTGCTGGGACTTGTTGACTAGTTCTCCCTTGCGGGGATGTTTAATCTTGTTGTTTATTCCCTTCCCCGATTGGTTGTGACTGTTGATTGGGTAAGGAAGAGCCACTATGCACGAAGGGTCATTCCGTGCTATGTTTTGATAATTATGCACGAAGGGTCATTCCGTGCCATATTTTGAATAATTGAGACGAAAGGTCATTCCGTGCCTTGATATGAGAGTTATGTGAGGAAAATCACGAAAGGTGATGCCATGCATTATATTCGACGGTTTTGGTGAGAAACGAGAGTGAAAGCACGAAGTTCGGTGTCGTGCAGTTGTTGATGTACTTGTTCATGATATTTATTCAGTTCCATCTCTTTTTTGTTGGTTTTATATCTGAATTGTTACACCCCATAGCATGCTCCCTCCCTATTATCTGTTTAAATTATGTATATTTTTTCGTTATTGCACATATATATGTACATGTTAATTGTGGTAGCAGTCTAGCCTCGTCACTACCTCGCCGGGGTTAGGCCAGGCACTTACCAGCTCATGGGGTCGGTTGTACTGATGCTACACTTCTGTGCGCTTTTTGTGCAAAGATCCGGGAGCAGTTTACGGACCGCAGCAGTAGATGGGGAGCGTGCCTTCAGTCCAGAGACTTCTAGGTAGTTCGCTGACGTGCGCGGGCCCTGAGTCTCTTCTGTTTCATTTCTGTCTGTTTTCATTGTATCGAAACTGACTTCTTATGTATTTTCTTTCAAACTCCTGTTTGTAGTATTCATAGTAATCCGCGAGTATTGTGACACTAAATCTTGGGTAGAGGATGATGTTAACTTTTTATTTCTTTAGGTTAATATTAAATTGAGATTTCCGCTTTAATTTACTATTTTTATTATTATCTCGTTGAATAAAAGTTGAAAATGTATATTTAAGTTGGCTTGCCTAGCTCCGACAGTAGGCGTCATTACGACTCTCGATGGTGGAAAATCCGGGCCGTGACAGGTTTGGTCTAGGAACTCTTAAATCAGATTTTACTTAAACTATAATACACTTTTAACCAGCTCATAAACAAGGAAAGAGAAGGTTAAAAAGGCCCGACGGTAATGAAATATTTTCTTGTAAAGTGAACTGATATAATTTTACTTGATGGTCAAGCTTGTCAAAGTTTTCTCAGTTTAATTGGAATTGGAGTTTTGCAAATAAGAGTGTCTAAAACATAGGTGTCGCCATGGTATTTCAATCTTAGTTTTGCATTTCCTGTAGTGTACCCTACAACGTTTTTCCAAGCTTCAATTTATGTCCAATATCACTCCCTCCAGAAATTCATTATTTTTCATCAATATTTGATACAGTTGAGTATATCTTGTTCTTGGAGTTATGGACCTATCGATTAAAAGTGAGCCTCACACATTAGGTCACTGTTATTTTCACTTTCCAGTACTTGAAGTTGGTAATGGTCACATTCTCTGTTCCCAGTTTCCAGCAAATAATATACCATGATCTATGTTTGATAACTGAATGCACCCTTAAGTTATTACTTTTAGCCCTTCCAATTCATACTCATATTTAGATTTAGTGTTTGTGTTTATATAAATTTATATTATAAAAGAACTTTTACACTATCAAATCATCTAAAACGATGACAACCTGATAAATTACCCGCTACAAGATTAAAATACACTTATAGTATAAATTTATTTTAGATAATGTATTGTATTCTACAGAATTCAAATCCACGTTAAGCCCTACTCCTAATAGTTTGATGTTGCAAGGACCAAAGAGTTGAATGTTTGTGCCCCTAATTTGTCCATCTCTACATAAATGTTAAAGATAAATCTTGAAAATCTTCTGGGTCACGAGTGTGAATTCTCCTTTATCTTGGGAGGATTTGGGCTCATGCCCATTCACATGTGTAGAACTGAGTGTCAGTTGAATCCAAATATGAAGTTGGAAGTAGCAAGTGTTTTGGACGAGAGGGGCTTGCTCTGATAGTAAGCAACTTTCACTTTTAACCAAGAGGTTGTGAGTTCGAGTCTTCCCAAGAGTAAAGGTGGGAAGTTCTTGGAGGGAAGGATGCCGGGGGTCTATTTGGAAACAGCCTCTCTACCCCAGGGTAGGGGTAAGGTCTGCGTACATACTACCCTCCCCAGACCCCACTAAATGGAATTATACTGGGATGTACAAAAAAAAGTAGCAAGTGTTTTGTAATTGGGACTGCTTCCACGTGTAAGACTCCAAACTAACTTCTTTACTCTTATTGCATGTGATAGAGGTGAGTTCGTTTCAGAACATATGTATGCTTTCCCAACTACTGGCCACCCAATTGCTTTGCCCCAATCTTGAAGTCAAATCCTACCCCAACATCCCAACGACACAAGTTCGGGACAAAATGTTAAACTTTATGACCATTATAGTTAAATTGTTTGATTTATTGTAATACTGGATATGAGTAAGTACCCGGTCCCTTGATCTTATATCATCTTTTAATAAGGTGGTGCTAATCTTTCCTTTTTTCAATTGTCTCATGTGTAGGAAGAAAAATGGTAAAATTATTGTCACGTGATCAGGAGGTCACGAGTAAAAACAGACTCTTGTAAAAATGCAGAGTAAAGTTACGTATAATAGTCATTTGTGGTTCATTCTTTTCCCGAATTCCGTGCATAGCAAGAGTTTAGTGCACCCTGTAGTAAGAAAAATGATTTCAAAGTAATACTAACGGTCATGGGCGAAGTTATGTTGGTCCAAGGGTTCACATTATAACACTTGTTATTGATTAAAAAATAGACTTTAAATACACTGACTTTTGGTAGTAGGTGAAATGATAATCGTCAGTTTAAAGTTTCTTAATTCGTTTCTGTTTATTTGTCATAATAAATTTGTATGTGATTAGGATCTGAGAAACCGTTGATGATTTGATCAATTTCTTATGTTGCAACCACACGATGTTTCAGTTCAGAGCTAAGTATTAAACAGTGACAAGATATTAAATATAGTAGAAAACAGAACCAAACTACCAAAAGGGAAGAAAGGTCCCCACGTCATTCATTCATGTTTCCATATGAAGCAACATTACATTACATGTGCATTCAGTTTGGTCCTATCCTCCACAGAAAATGACCCAACAAATTAACATATCACCACACACTTATTACACCCAAACAAAAAAAAGAAACACAAGGCAAAGCGCTCACACTCCTTTGGAGTGGGCTACTAGCAGTTACAACAACAACAACTACCCAATATACTCTGGGGAGGATAATATCTAGACGAGCCTTACCCCTACCCGAAAGGGCAGAGAGGCTGTTTCAAATGCAGTTACAACAACAACAACAAAAGGAAAAAGGAAAGAGCCTTGGATACTTTTATATGCTGATCCAAACGGCTACTTTTCCTTAAAAAAAAGAGCTATTAATTCTTCAGTAAATGGGAACCAATTAGAAGAAGTTAAGACGAGAGGTGTAGGTGGCTTTAGGAGACCAATTTCCTGGAATAACATCTCTTGCTGAGAGGGCTTTTCCAGTTGAGAGTGTTGTTAACTTCACTGAAAAAGGTCCTTGCAATGGTCCTCCAATTATGCACCAATTTGCTCCCCATATATGTGTCATCTCTAACCATATATTCGACTTTGCCTGAAAAAATTAGCAAATTTAAGAGTCTTTTGAAAAATTCTTGGTTGTAAAGAGGAGGTAACTTTTGTATGTATTCAACACTTTTGCACTATTGTAAAACAGAGATAAAAAGAAAAGCAGGTAGAAAGTGATTGAAGTGCATAATACTTTGGACAAACAAGTCAAGATGGAGGGGAACTTTTCATACACAAATCTATATTCTTGGTAAAACAATGGTGTGATTGTGGCCGAGAAAGTATCAAATGTAGGCCAAATGAATCTTTCATATGTCAAACAAAGATTTTGCTTTGTCTGGTATCACGTGATTCTTAAAGTACACTTAAAGCTCCGATATATTAGGATTTTTCTAATAATATGTTTAGATTTCTTGTGTTTAGATAATTATTTCCGCTATTTCTGCGGGTGATACTAATGCTCTATTGTTTTTGTTTTTGTTTTTGTTTTCGATTGGAAACAACCTATCTGCCCTTTCGGGCAGAGGTAAGGCTCGTCTACCTATTACCCTCCCCAGACCTCACCTGGTAAGAGTATACCGGGTAGTAATTTTTGTTGTTGTAAAGTCTTCTAAAGCAGAGGTTAAAAAATCTCAGAGGTCCTTTTTGATAACTGTGAAAGTGGAGACCATAGCATGTTCCCTCATCCTTTATATTAGTAGTACTCGAAAGCTTCTTTTGACTAGGAAGCTTTCAATCTTCAGTTTGACCAATTAAATAAAGAGGTTAAGCTATACACAAGTTGTTATATATAAGATATGTACCTCTCGAATATGCATGGATCCAACATCACCATCTCCATCCTCAAATTCCACAAGAAGAGAAAGCCAGTAAGGTGTTGACCCTTCATTTACATGGAAGGCTATGTTCTTTCCAGGGTACTTACATGGAGTTCTACAACCACAAAATTAAAGAATATTAGTGCCCATCATCTCTCTAAAATGTAAATGCTACTCCACTTGATAAATTACTGTGGGGAATAGAGAATAATATTAGTCCTCCAAAGAGAAGATAATAATAAAAATCTCTTGAAAGTTAACCACAAAAATAGTGAAATAAATATGGTCTCAGGAAAAGTAGGGCAGCAGTCAGACTCCAAGTCATGCAAACCAAAGAAGTAGCAGTGAAGTTTTTGACCAAAAAGGATATAAAATGTGCGCAAATAACTAAGCAGCATTTAATCAATACTAAAATATATCATCAGCAAATAAAAAAGGACCAAAAATATTCAGAAATAACCCCAGTCCCCAACACAGTCACTTAACTCAGGGATGTCATATTCAACAAAAATAGTACTCTGCCTTGTCAAAAACTTTATGACATATCGTACATTAATTAACAACCCACTAAACAAGACCGTTATGACAAGAATAAAAAATGACAAAAGTTCCCTCACCGGCGGTAAATGACGGAGATAACACCACGGTCACGGAGGCTACCGCCGTAACCGGAAACAGCCATGTGGCCAAAGGCGGCGCCACTAAGGTCAAAGTGAACTCTGCCGCCGGAGCAGTACCCACCGGGACATTCATCTGTAATAATCACCGTCGCAGCTCTTCTTGAACAAACGGAACGGTCCAAACACTTCACTTTATAACAGGCCCCACATCCTTCACCATTTTTGAACAAAACTGGACTCACTGCCCCTACTCTTGCCCTGAACGGCCTCACATCCACCATATTTCCGTACCCACATGCCCCACCTGACCAAAAAATTCCACCATTCAGAATCAAATTAATTAGCATACAAAAAGGAAGGAGAAAGTGAAAGTAACTAGTAAAGTTGCTAACATATGAGTATAAGAACACACTCTTGTACAAATGCAGGGTAATGCTGGTCCAGTCTTATCCTGACCCGCGCATAAATGCACCATGATGCTTTTCTAAATTAGCTAATTACTAAACGAAAAGTTGATAACTTTTGACTCAATTTGTTTTGAAAATATTCATATAGTATTAAAGTGTAACGAGTCTTTCAGTACATTTATACCAAATCAAACAACATAACTTTAACAGTTACACAATTTAACAGAAAATACATGTCACTTAAACCATAATTAAGTAATAAATTTACCGGTACTGCCGTCGCCTTCGGGGCTGCCGTACCAAGTGGCAGTAGCAGGATACCAATGCGTGTCCTCAACACGTCGGAGAGGGCCAGCAGAAGCAATGACAGCCCAAAAAAACAAAACCCCAGCAACCACAGAGTAAAAACTAATGAAACTAAAATTTGGGCAATGAGTTTCCATGATGTACCTAACTGAAATGTGGGTCAGTACTACAATTATAACCACCTCAAATCCTCAGTTTCCGGCCAGGCGGAGAAACCGAGGTTAGTGTGTAAACAAGAAATAGAGGAAGTTGTCTCTGCCGACAGTATTGTTACACTGAGGTGTGTAGTGTAGTGTAGTGTTGCATTGGGGAGTGGAGAATGTTGTTATTTTTATAAGGTGGGAAAAATACCAAAAGTGTTATAAACTAAAGCAAAAGACAAGAACAATAGAACAAGAACAATAGCAATAGAGAGAAGAGTAGAGAGAGTTCTTCTTATTGAGTTGAGAGGGGTCTCAAGGGATGATTTACAATGGTAGAGAGCACCTCTATTTATAGGGAGGAGGAAGATCTTGCTACCAATAATAGGACTCTAAAATCTCTCTAATTAAATACATTAAAGACATTCACCTTAAATAGAAGTGTAAGAATCTTCTATTTCATAACACTCCCCCTTGAATGTCTATTCAATGATGTGCCTCATAAAACCTTAAAACCAAAACCCAATGGGAAAAATTAAAGTAAGGAAAAAGAGTACACATGTTTGAATATGCGCCTATTGGTTGCCTCGTTAAAAACCTTGCAAGGAAAACCCAGTGGGACAAAACCTTGTAAGGGAAAAAGAGTGCAACGCGCATTGACTCCCCCTAATGAGTACATCAATTTATATCCTTGAGCATTTGCATTCCAATCTTGTGCATCATCTTCAAAACGATCTTTGGTAGAGATTTGACAAATCAACCATATTGACTTGAATAAATATTCCGTACCTTGAAATCATCATTCTTGATAGATATGAACATCTTCATATATTGTCGTGGAATAGCTCTTCAATATCTCCATAGATGCATTCTCAATGCCATCATGCTTATAGTTATAGCAAGATTCATATGTACACAAATTGTACTTAGGATGTGGTACTTCAGGACCAAGAATTGCATATGCTTCAAGCAACTTAAATCTTTCAAGTTAAGTTATATAAGTCGCATAATAGACTTTAGCTGCATATCAAGCTTTCATTAGTGATACTAAACAAATAAGATATCGAAAATTGACTATACATACCTTTGACTTTATACTTTCAAGCATTTGAACTATAGGTTCAAAACTACATGTCTTTCATATGGAATCAATTCTTCTTGAATTGTATCTCTTCCATTTAGTTACTTTCTTTGAGTCAGCAAATGCGTATAGCATGCTTTGCAATATGTTGCAATTGAATTTCCCTTTTATGAACTACAGGTTCATATCATGATATTCGGGGATATACATATACAAATGAAAATTCATCCCATGTAACACTTTCTCAAGTGTTTATCATGTCTCCCCCTCATGTTAGTAAAGCTAACATGTTTCCTCAACTTTGGAAAATCATCTTTGTGCATTATGTCAATATACACAGCACCTTAGTAATAAGATGAAATTATTTGGTTCCTGACCTTGAACCACTTGTGAAGGGAGAATATACTCTCGTATACAACTTATATCAAACTGATATATACAACTTCGTTCTCATAAGGAACAGTTTAGCTATTAAGTGGAAGCACTCAATAATTATCTTGCTAAACCAACTTTGATATAAACCAACTTATCAAGATTAACTGTCTTGAGTAGAGAATCTGGAAACTATGCTCGAAGTTAGATTACTGAGCGATTTACCCCGCAAGCACCGGCCAGGCTGCGGGTCAATAACAATTGCGCATGTAACCATTCCATAGATGCATCATATGTGGTATACATGGCAGGTGAATGGGCCCATATTCACCTTTGATATTTCCAGAATTTAGGGGCTTCAACCCGAACTCTTTAGTTGGTCAGTTCATTACTGAGAACAAGAACTTCTAGTTCTTTGATATTCACCTATGTGAATTTGCACATCATACTTCAAATGAGATGGCTAACACGAATGTCAACTGAATAAATTATCAATATTGGTAAACTTCAAATTTACACCATGACATGTGCACTTATCAATAAACTTCGGGTTTATTATGACATGGGTTTTATACCAATAGATATCCACTTTATTGTGGCATTCTTTCGTTTGTGTAGTACAAACTGGAGAACAAAGCGGGTAGCTTTTCATATACAAATTACCCCTGCTACAAGTTGTAGTAATAGGAGAATCAAAGCCTTCCTTTATTTATAGTCTCAATATAATCAATCGCTTTCGCGTGTACTTTGGAAACTGAATAAGTTTCTTTGAGACTTACTACAGCACAATACTCAATTGTGTTTCTCCAACATAGTAATAATTGGCTCTTCGAGAGCTCTCAATTAATTTTGTACTACCACAGACTGAGGTTCGAGATCCTCACATTCTTGCATTCCGTATTTTCAAGAGTCTCAGGCTCAATAGATTCTTCGTGAATCTCGGAATTAATCAAATCATGAGCGTCCTCATGTGATTCTTTCATAGTGTCATTTGGATCGTTCTTTTTCCTCTTTCTAGGATTTCGATCTTTGGAACCTAATGGTCTGCCACGCTTCTGGCGTGCATTTGACTCATTGGATATGACACTAGATATTTGTCCAATAGGGACTTCAATACGGATCGGAACATTTTCCGCGTGAATGTGGGATTTCGTTATCCTCTTCAAGTCCGTAAATGCGTCAGGCATTTGATTTGCTATTCTTTGCAAATGGATAGTCTTTTGTACCTCTTTCTTTCAAATAGAGGTATGTGGATCAAGATGAGATAATGATATATTTTTCCACAAAATTTCCCATTTGGTTTTACCGACTTCTCCCCCTAATTTTGGGAAAAGTGTCTCATCAAATTGACAGTCTACAAATAGTGCAGTGAACAAATCTCCTGTCAATGTTTCGAGGTAGCGAATAATGGAGGACGATTCATACTCAACATATATTCCTAACCTTTTTTGTAAACCCATTTTGGTGCGGGATGGCGGTGCTACAGGCACCTATACTGCGCATCCAAAGCTTCTTAAATGGGATATATTGGGTTCATGACCCAAAACCAATTGCAATAGGGAATATTTGTGATAATTCGTCAGTCAGAGACGAACTAGCATTGATGCATGCAAAATGGCGTGACCCCAAGCCGAAGCGGGCAGCCGACAAATTAGAATTGTTTTATGCAAAATGGCGTGACCCCAAGCCGAAGCGGGCAGCCGACAAATTAGCATTACTGCATGCAAAATGGCGTGAACCCAAACCGAAATGGGCAGCCTCATTTTCATGAAGAATTCAAGATTATTCTCATCTATTGTCTCAATCTGATATCCATTTTGAATGATATCCTTAAAACTCAACAAGTTCTTCTTTAGACTTGGAGGAGAACATTGCATTCTCTATGATTAACGTCATGCCTTTGGGTAGAGTTACAATTGCTCTTCCGGAGCCTTCAATCAATTTACTACTTCCATAGATTGTAGTAATATTTGCCTTACACAATTACTCTTCTTTTCTTTGAGTATTGTATGTGTAGTACATGAATCAACTAGGCAAATACTTTTACAATTGGACGTTGGTCCAAGTTCGCTTTGTGAGATATCCATATTTGCTATCCCATAGTTTAACATACAAAAGAAATACACGAACATAGGAATAAACAAGTTCAATTCTTTTGTGTCACATAATATCTTCAAAATCTGCTACTAACAGTTGGCTAACAAAATCAGATATGTTATCCATAATCAATTCCTTTGCAGTTTGAAAAATTTCAGCGTTTTTCATAAGACAATCGATTATTAAACACACACAATCGATTGTTGGAACATAGACAATCGATTGTTAAACACACACAATCGATTATTTGTTATTTTTGAAAAACTTCGTAGCATACTGTCTTAAGACAATCGATTGTTAAACATCGACAATCGATTGTGGATGATTTTTGAAAAATTCCAGATTACACTGCCTAACGACAATCGATTGTTAGATATAGACAATCGATTGTGGGTGATTTTTGAAAAATTCCAGACCTCACTGTTTCAAGACAATTGATTGTTAGACAAAGACAATCGATTGTTGGCTATTTTTGAAAAATTCCAGAACACACTGTTTCAAGACAATCGATTGTTAGACAAAGACAATCGATTGTTGGCTATTTTTGAAAAAATTCCAGAACACACTGTTTCAAGACAATCGATTGTTAGCCAAAGACAATCGATTGTTGATCAATTGTTTTTCAACTTTAATGTGAAAATAGTTGATAATCGACTAGTTTTTCAGGCTAGTCGATTACCCCCACTGGAAAATAAAAGTTTTATTGATATTTGAACATATTGAAGATATTCTAAAGAACTACTGCTAACATTGCTTTATGAACTAACTAATACGAGCTAATGCTAATGACTATTAGTTTATTCACTAACTAATACAAATAAGTAGAACAAAATCAAATAACTCCATCTTCTTTCATTACGGATCCATCGCCGATTAGGTGGTCTATTTTTCCATCGGGTTGCTCAAAGAAGTCTGCCACATCCAGGTGGGTGATGTCCTCATTGTCGTCATAGACAAAGTTTGTTTCAGGGCCTTTTCTCTTTCGAGATGCTTGATAAAGGTCAACCAAGTGTCTTGGTATACGGCAAATCTTTGACCAGTGCCCTTTCCCACCGCAACGATAACATATAGTTTCTGAACTATTTGCCTTAGGATCTTCGGGATCCCGTTTCTGCTTTCGGTGGTTATCTCTCTTTGGGGGGTGACGGACTTCTTTGGAATTTCTTCCTTGTCCACGTCCTTGGCTTTGACCCCGTTTATGACCGTGATCATGGTCCCTTTTATGTTTGGCATAATGCGAGTGCACCATATCTGCTTCAGGCAGTGGTGTAGACCCAGTTGGTCTATTTTCGTGATTTCTCATGAGCAGATCATTATTTCGCTCAGCCACTAGTAAGAGAGAAATCAGTTCAGAGTACTTCGTAAAGCCTTTCTCTCGGTACTGTTGCTGCAGTACCATATTGGAGGCATGAAACGTTGTAAACGTTTTCTCAAGCATATCGTAATCGGAGATGTTATCTCCACATAGCTTCAGTTTAGAAGTAATTCTGAACATAGCAGAATTATATTCAGAAACGGACTTAAAGTCCTGTAGCCTCAGATGGGCCCAATCATATCGTGCTTGTGGCAGAGTGACCAACTTCAGGTTGTCATATCTCTCCTTTAAGCTGTTCCACAAAACGAGTGGATCCTTGACGGTGAGATATTCAATCTTCAAACCTTCGTCAAGGTGGTGGCGCAAGAAAATCAAGGCCTTCGCACAATCTTGGGTGGATGCTTTTTCTTTATCTTTGAGGGTGTCTCCGAGACCCATAGCATCTAGGTGGATTTCAGCATCCAACACCCATGTCATATAGTTCTTGCCCGAAATTTCAAGGGCAACGAACTTTCTTTTCATAATGTCAGACATACTCGAAAATTAAATTAGGAAGAGGGAAAATACCTTGGATTTTCGAGAATGATACTTGAGACGGTAGAGTCTCGTGCTGATAACGTGTTATAAACTAAAGCAAAAGACAAGAACAATAGAACAAGAACAATAGCAATAGAGAGAAGAATAGAGAGAGTTCTTCTTATTGAGTTGAGAGGGGTCTCAAGGGATGATTTACAATGGTAGAGAGCACCTCTATTTATAGGGAGGAGGAAGATCTTGCTACCAATAATAGGACTCTAAAATCTCTCTAATTAAATACGTTAAAGACATTCACCTTAAATAGAAGTGTAAGAATCTTCTATTTCATAACAAAAAGGTTAATGTAAGTAACTTTTTTATGTCAATATGTTAATGGTAGTGCCACTACTTTAATGGAGTGGCCCACCGACGGTTAAGGCGTTAAATCAGCAAAGCTTCGACTTGTCTTTATAGAATCTAACTCTCAGTACTCGAGGGTATAATGGGTATTTAAGAAAAAATAAGAATGGATTATTCTGCCGTTAATCTTGTTTGTTTATTGGGTTTAACAATCATTAAGGCGGTCTCCAATCTCGCTCGGCTCGGGGCGATCACTTGAACAGGGCGGGATTTTGAGCTGATTTTTGGGTCTTTAATTTTCCTCTCAATATGTGCAGTCGTAGCTTAGGTGAATACTTATACTTATAATCAAAGCAACTGGACCGGAGGAAATGTGCCTAGATTTATTATGTATAAGAATATTACTGAATACTTATAATGTATTAATAATGCTAAGATATTTTTTATTGACTGTTTGATTTGGTGTATTAAAAGTTTTGAAAGGATAGTTATAAAAATCATAGTATTGCTAATGTTATAGTTTGCTATGTATAAGATTTGTACTGAATATGATATATAACTAATAATATACTAGTATTAGTAGTATACATAAGTTGGAAAATACTATCAAAGATAGGACTAATATTACCAAAGCTAATCCATATTTTATTTTTTTAATCCTATCAAATGACCCCTAAGAGTAAAAGTTTTTAACGAGCAAAATGTAGTTCAACAATAATATATAAAAATACTAATAACTATCTCTAAATTGGAAGCAAGTTGATGTCTATATATGAAATTATTTGCATCATATTTGAATATTAGATTCTAATCATCTCAGTCGGATAAATTGCGCCTTTAAAATATTTGAATGCATGTTTTTTCCAAACAATTTAGTTAAAATTGGTTAACAGGACGTAATTTAAAGAGTAAACCTCATGTACGAATGCCCTAATTATATGAATTCTCACCGCTCATAGAGCTTTCATTTATGCTTGTGAATAAAATGTAATGCATACTAGGAAAATTCAGAAGGATCGTATTAATATCTCTTTTTCTTGTTTTCTGTTTCCAGTTTGTTCGAAAAGGTAATGGAGAAGTTCAATTTTATATGAGTTAGAAAAATAAAGTTTCGGGGAGCTCTGCAGGCGCATGTTAGCAAGGTTAGCTAACATGTGCTTCCGTCATGGCTAGACGAAGGAAGAAGCAACAATCGATAAAGGAAGATAAGGAAGATGATAGTAAGAAGGAAACACCAGTGCTCAACCAGCCTACTCGCTGGTTAACAGGTATGGGGTCTGCACCCACAGTGTTTCATAACCCAGCTGAAGACGAAGGAAGAAATGGTACAGTAGTAACGTCGGACACAGGAATTCAACAGAGGCTAATTCCGGCAACTTTTGGAAGTTTTTTACCTAAGAAATTTCAGCCAATTAGGGAAGAAATTGAAGAATGCGAAGAGCAAACACAAGTGAAGGAAACAATGGAGCAACCACTAGTCCACATGCAACAACAATTCTCAGCGCATGCAAATTCAGCTCAGATCCAGCAAGATGTAGCAGATCCAGGGGAGAAGAAAGGAAAAAGGCTTCCATGCAGAAGAATAGGAGCTCTCTAAAAGGCAACACACTGAGCTACATTCCACCTGCTATGAGAGATGGAACCTTTGTAGTACAAATTGATGATGAGGATACAAAGGGACTGGAGGCTTATTGGAGCAATGCTCTGATTGGGTTTGTGCTGGGGGAGGATCCGTACGAGAAAACAATGGAAAATTATGTCACTAACATGTGGAATTTTGTTAAAAAGCCTCAAATAATGTACCATGAGGATGGGTACTATATATTCAGATTCGAGAATGCTGAGGATAAGGACCTTGTATTACAAGCAGGTCCTTACACATTTCACAATAAGCCACTTGTGTTGCAACAATGGAGAATGAACTTCAAATTTGATCCGGGGAGCATAAGTGTGATTCCCTTGTGGATCATATTCCCAGGCTTACCTCTGGGTTTTTGGTCTACTGAAGCTTTAAGCAAGTTAGCTAGTGTGATTGGAAAACCTTTATATATTGATAAGTTTACAGCAGAATTAGGAAAGGTGTCCTATACTAGAGTGATGGTTGAGACTGATATATCTAAGGCATTACCAGACAGGTTTGAGCTTCAAACAAAGAGGGGGATCATAGTCCAACAAATGGACTATGAATGAAAACCAAAATATTGTGGTAATTGGGTTAGATTAGGGCACATTTCTGATGAGTGTTGGCATAAGCAAATGCAAGATAAACCAAGGGAAGACAGATATCAACCAAAATAAACAGAAACGAAGCAACAACTGCACAAGGGAACTATGAAATGGATTCCAAAAGCAAAGAGTAAGGATGAGGCAGCTCAACTGGAAAAGAAGGCAGGGGATACAACAAACCAGATGAAAATGATATTGATAAACCTGTGGATAATAGGAAACAGAAAGGTATAAGTGTACAACAAAATGTAGATGGTATCCTGAACTCAAACAACAAATTCTCTATATTACAGATGGATGATAATTCTAGGGAAGCTGGCCCATCCAACTTTACCCCCAAATGAATCTATGCACCTGGAACATTAGGGGCCTGAATAAGGCCCAAAAGCAGAAATAGTTAAAAATCTTTCTGAGGAAAAAAAAAGTGGATTTTATGGATTGTTTAGAAACTAGAGTAAAGGAAAGAAAGGCTAGAAGGATACTAAATAAAGTCTGATGTGATTGGAGAAACTGCTGCAATTATAATGAACATTCCAATGGGAGAATTTGGATAATGTGGAAACCAAACATTGAGGTGAAAATATTGATGACTGATGAACAATTTATTCACAGTGAAATTCAGGAAAGAGGTACCACGTTCAAGACTCTAATTACAGTGGTATATGAAATCAATGAGGCAAATAAGAGACAACAATTATGGGATAGGCTGGTGCATCTAGGAGAACCTATCCAGGGAAGCTGGCTGCTTAGTGGGGATTTCAATAATGTCCTTCACACAGATGATAGGATTGGATCACCAGTTACACAAAGTGAGATTAAAGGTTTCCAGGAAGCAATAAACTCACTTCAACTTACTCAATTGAAGAGCTTGGGATGGTACTATTCTTGGTGCAACAAACAACAACCTGGAAGAAGAGTGTATAGCAGGATAGACTAGGCACTGGAAATGTGGAATGGATGCAGAATTATAGCCACATTGAAGCTGAGATTCTAAATCCTGAGGTATCAGATCATTCCCCTATTCTAATGCAATGCAAAGCTGTGGATCAGAGAAGGAATTTTCACCCTAAACCTTTTAAACTGTACAATCCTGTGATGGAGCATACAGACTTTGCTGGTATAGTGGAACGGGTTTGGAAAAAAGAGGTGAATGGTGGAAATGGTTGTAATATGCATAGGGTATGGAATAAACTCAAAGCTTTGAAATGGGAATTGAATGAGTTGAACACTTATATGGCATCTTATAGAATTCATCTCAGTAAAGCTAGACAGAAACTTGAAGCCATTCAGATTGAACCGAGGAGCAACAATATGGATCAGGAGCTGATAGATCAAGAAAATGTGACTTTAATAGAAGTTGAGAAATGGAGCAACATAGAGGAACAGATTCTTCATCAGAAATCCAAGGCACAGTGGATCTCTTGTGGAGATTCAAATTCCAAGTATTTCCATGAACAACTGAAGATGAGGACAAACATGAATACTATAAACTCTATCTACATTGATCTAGGGGATAGATTATTTGATCCTAAACTAGGGGAGAAAGAGTTTATAAAGTCTTTCAGCAAGATTCTAAGGGAAAGGAACTCTATATGTCAATGTCCAAATACTGAAATTATTCAAAAGGGACCTTGTCTTAACATGCATCAGAAACAATCACTACTCAGGCCAGTAACAAGGGAGGAAGTTCATCAGGCAATCAAAGATATGCCCCATGATAGGGCACCAGGAGTAGATGGATTCCCAATTAAATTTTTCACAAGGCATTGGAAAGCAGTTGGTGATAATATATTTGTGGCTGTGAAGGAATTTTTTGAGTCTGGAAAACTGCACAAAGGAGTGAGTAGTACAGCTGTAACATTGATACCAAAAGTGCAAAATCCTAGTCAATTAAAGGATTATAGGCCCATAGCTTGCTGCACAACTCTATATAAAATAATCACAAAAGTCCTCACAGCAAGGATCAAAACAGTCATTGGTGATTTGATAGGATGTTCACAATCCGCTTTCATTGAAGGTAGGAGCATAATAGATAACATCCTATTTACCCATGAGGCTATTCAAAGGGTATAATAAGAAAGGGAGTTCCCCAATATGTGTGCTAAAAGTTGACCTGAGGAAGGCCTATGACACAGTAGAGTGGGGTTTTATAGAAAGACTACTGCTGGACATAGGATTTCCTTACAAATTCACAAGCTGGATAATGGAATGCATATCATTTGTTACATATTCCTTAAGTTTAAATGGTGGTCTCGTAACACCATTTAAAGGAAAAAGAGGCATAAGGCAAGGGGATCCAATGTCCTCATACCTCTTTGTCATTGCTATGGAATATTTGCATAGGGAATTTATGCAGATGATGAAAAGGAAGGACTTCAAGTTTCATCCTAGATGCAAGAAGTTGGGGGTAGTTCATATTTGCTTTGCTGATGACCTGCTATTATTCTGTAAAGCTGATGTTCAGTCTGTTAGACTATTAAAACAGACTTTCCAGAAGTTTGCTGCAACATCAGGTCTTCAGGCAAATGCAGATAAGAGTGCAGTCTACATAGCTGGGGTTCTCAATTGGCTCAAGGATGAAATCATGCAAGAGTTGGGATTCCCTGAAGGTACTCTTCCTTTCAAGTATCTTGGTGTACCTTTGGATTCCAAAAAGCTATCTATTATACAATGCTGGCCACTAGTGGAGAAGGTAAGTCAGAAAATTAACTGCTGGACATCAAGACTATTATCATATGCAGGCAGACTTCAGTTGATAAATTCTGTGTTATTTGGAGTGCAATCTTATTGGTCTCAGATTTTCTTGTTGCCTAAGAAGGTAACGAAGATGATTAAGGCAATATGCAAATCATTCTTGTGGACTGGTACAACTACAGTGTCAAAGAGAGCATAAGTTGCCTGGGAAACAATATGTTCACCATATAGTGCTGGGGGTCTTACTGCAATGAGTCTGCTATATTGAAACAAAGCTGTTGTTGCAAAGCACTTATGGGCAGTAACAATGAAGAAAGACAGCTTATGGATCAAATGGTTACACACTTATTACATAAAGAACAAGGCTATTGAAGATATACCTACTCCTAGGAATGCTTCCTGGGTTGTGAGGAAATTTTTTTAGACAAGGAAGCTAATAACAGATCTTCAGGGTATCCATGGTAGTCTGGAGTGCAGATTAAAACAACTACAGCAGGGAGATCTATTTAGTATCAAAAAGCTCTATAGACTTCAATTTCCCCAACTCTAGAAAGTCCATTGGAAAAGCATCATACTGCAAGCACAGCTGCATCCAAGATTCAAATTCATTCTGTGGCTTGCATTGCATAGAAGACTGGAAACAGTGGAGATTAATGAAGTTTGGTATAGAGACTCCACAGAAGTGTGTTTTTTGCAGACAAGCAGATGAATCATTTTAGCACCTGTTTTTTGCTTTCCCGACATTTTTGGAACTATAGAATAGATTGTTAAGATGGATGGCATACCAGAGAACCATTTGTGATTGGAATAGGGAGGTTGAATGTGTTAGCAAGAATGCAAAAAAGGAGAAATGGTCTAGCTTCAATTACCACCTGTGTTTTTGGGATGCTAGTATATATTATATGGAGATAAAGGAACAAGATTAGGTTCCAAGGAGGTAGAATGATTATCAGCAACATATGCAAGGAAATAGCAATCCACAAACACATAAAGGGGTCCTCAATTCATAACTGGAAGGATGCTTTGTAGAGGATAAATAGCTACCCTTACGATATGGAGTCGATTTCTATGAGCTTTGTATAGAATTGATGTATTGATGTATATGCATAGTCTTAGTAGAGACTCATTTAGAAAATAAAATCAGAGGTCGAGTAGTTGGTCAGCAGCTACTGGTTTGTAATTGGTTTTTTTATGAAATGGAAAGAATCTGTTTATTAAAAAAGGGTAATGGAGAACCAAAGTTGAAGCTGATTCCATTGCATGTAACGAAAATTTTACGAAAGAGTTCAAATCAAACTTTGAGTTATATTATCTGCAAATATTAGAGCGTTCATTCCCACTTACGAAAAACATTACTTTGATTCTTTATCTAAGGTCAGTGGCACGATTGAATTTCTCAAATAGTGCGATACTTCATCTTAACATCCAAGCTATATATACGTGATTGATCGAATAAACTCCTACTCTATATCTGGATCTTTTTTTGAATTCATCTTTTCATTATTGTTTGACCCAAAATATATCAAACACTTTCTGAGTAAATAAATCAAAATAAATCTAGGATAAATTATAACCAATCATAATTAATTATTGGATTAGGAAACATAATCGAAATATAAAGAATGCAGTACCAGAATGATATATTTAGAACTTTATCTATTATAGAAACTTAACCTACCCCTCGATGCAGAGGTTCAGGAACTTACAATCATATTGCCCTACTGACGATTGATCAGAAAACCAACTCCCCTTACCCGAAGGTTCAAGGTTCTGTACCTGGAGTATATTTGTCCCTTTTTCCAGTTTGTTCATAATGGGGAAGAAGAAGAAGCCACAACCCCCCTTTTAAGGTTCTCTTTCCCTCTGTTTATAGTCGAAAGCTCCATGAGCTTAACATGATTCGTCGTAGTTGAGTCGAAGAGGCGTTCTGTTGTCATGGAGGGAAAGTAGCCCCGTTGTTTGTCTTAGAATGAATAGTAATGCATTGGAGTTGAATTTGTTCTATTTTCATGAGATGATTTGGACGTGGTCGTTACGGTCATGGCCGCATAGTCAGATTTTTACCAATACAGTAATAGCCCCTAAACATCACATTTTGTCGGACTTATGTGCGTGAAGTTAGAAAATTAATTAAGATGTCATGCAATGCTTCATTAATGAGCAATTTATATGATACGTTTAATATGGGTCATATTAAACTTGCAATAGAAGACAAGTAGTTATAACTTTTATGAGTTTTAAAACGTTTTTGAAAAAAACATCTTTTACAATTTCTTAATTATTGTATGGGTTCAAATTTGATCAGTTATATCTCAAAGTTAACATGACCAACCACTAGGTACCTACGAGTCGATACAGGGGGACGACCCAGGGGCAAAAAAACTTCGACGGACGGACCATGTGTGGCGTTATCACGGGGGTTAGGCCTGGCCACCTTTTGTTCCTTAGTTACATTAAGAATTTCGAAATTGCACGGGGGTGTCTTTTCGATGTTCGTGTATCATCACGCCGGTTTCGAAAATGAATCGTCGGTTGACAATCGAAGCGTCACGTTTCTGGGAACTCGAACCATTTCGTGCCTGGTCAGGTTTTAATGGCGGGTATTGGGTTTCGTGCTTGGAGAATTTATTTCTTACAAATTGAGAGGATCTGTCAGTTACTTCACACATTCATCGCTCATTGTTGAGAGAATTTCTGGGATACCTTCCTTTCTGCTAACTTGAATTTTCTCTACTTCCTTGCTCGCAGTAATTCTCGATTTTCTTACTCCTCCCGCAAAGTTCTTTCTCCTCTTGTTTATGGATAAAAAATGGCAGACACTTCTTCCCGTGATGATCTCCTGGTCATTTCTCCGGCAGTCAAGGATTCCGCTCCGGCGACCGAAGACTTGGAGCCGATGGAATGCGAAGAAGTCCCTTCAGTTGAATAAATTCTGTCCCGTCCTAGGAAGGTAGTGGCGGACTTCAACGCAGAAGGTGGAGCATAACAAGTGAATATCCCTCCTCTAATGGGGGAGGCTGGGATAGCGGACTTGAGGGAACGATGGGGCATTCATAATTACGTCGAGATCGTGCCTACGAAGAGGGAAGACAGGATCCAGATTGACCGTCGTAGGTTCTGTTCGTCATATGCCTATCCCTTCCTCGTGGGATACACACTTCCACTCCCTATGCTGGTGGTCAACTTCTGTCACTACTACGAGGTAGGGGTATACATAGGTCGGGTTGGTTCGGGTTTTACAATTACCAAACCAAACCAATTGTGTCGGGTTATTAAATTTAAAGACCAAAGCAATAAAACCCGGATTTTCAATCTCTATTTTTCTCGAGTTTTTTTTGATAAAATCTTCGTAAAACAAAATATATAACTTGTGCTCAAAATATTTCTTTAATCATAGTAAAATTAATTTATATAAAGTATTTTTCAAGAAAATAATACAAAATATGAGGTGTGTCTATGTCATTATCCTAAAATATTCAACAATAATGACAATAAAATTCTGTAATATAAATATTGCTAATTAAAAAAGTTATAATAAAAATAAACATAATCTAAAAGTACTAAGTCATGATACTATTAAGGGAGTATTAATTACTTGACTAAACGCTAAAGAAAAAATAAAAATTAGGTCATACATTTTAATCTAAATTCATGCAAAACAAAAAAATAGATATTCAATACATTCACGTTCGTAGTATTTAATTGAATATCTTTTATTAGCATTAGTATTGATTTGATTTTGGTTTGAACTTTTGTTAGCATTATTAATTTACTAATATTAGTGGCTATAAAACATGCTCGAACATTCAAAAGTTCTAAGTCCAACCTTGAAATAATACTTTAAAGATAAAATTATAAAAAATTTAAGAAATATTTATAAATTGCATTACAATAAGTATATTTATATATTAAATATATATAAAAATTTTATATATGTAATGTCGGATTGGTTTGGTTTCGATTTGACTTTCTTTAGTTAATACCAAAACAAACCAATTGCGATCGGGTTTTTTTTTCAACACCAAACCAAATTTAACCAAACCATGATTGGGTTTTTTTTCTCGGTTTGACTCGGATTATCGGGTTGGTGCGGTTTGTCAGTTTTCTTTGTAAACCCCTACTATGAGGTGTGCCCTGCTCAGCTTTCCCCTTATCTGTACAAGTTATTTCTTATGTATATCAAGTACGCGGAGCTGGATGGTAGGGAGGTCACTCTACGACACGTGCTTAGACTCTTTGCACCTCAGAAGATTCGCGGCACCATGATCTATGCGCGTACCCGTAGGTCAAGAGGGCTGGTGGTCAAGATGGACGACCGGACCAACCATCGCTTTTTTGAAAATTTTTTCTATATTCGGACCGAATATCTTGTGGCCCACCCGACCGGGTCCCCAGAAGTGTGGAACTTTGCACGTATGTCCTCGCCTTTGACTAGTAAAATGTTCTGCTCGATTTTCCTTATATATTAGGTTTGCAATTACTGATCTCTCCCAGTGCTTTGTAGCCTAGAAGCTGCCTCCACCTCCTTTGATGGGGACCCGAGAATGGGTCGAGGCTGTGCTTCTCTATGCTGCGAGAGTTCGCACATGGTCGTCGTTTTGGGAGAAATACGGATGTAGACCCCTGACAGGTGAGACAACGGCCTTATTTCCCTTTTGTTCTTGTTTCACTCTTACTTATTGAACATTTTCTTGTCGTGACCAGGGAGAGTTCGTCGAGTCAAAGCTCCCCAACTAGCCTTCCGCCGATCGACTATGGTCGCTCGACTTAGTGACGTGCCTACAGCTCGTCCTTCATCGAGGGCGACGTCAGTGGAATCATCGGTTGAAGCCTCTTCAACCCGGGCTGCATCTTAGGATGAGGAGCCATCTGGGACCGTCCGTCTTCGAACTGAATTTTCTTCGACTGGGGAAGAAGAAGAACCATCGAAAAGACAAAGGGTAGCATTTGCGGCAGCTCCTCCGACGGTGATCAACTTGGATTCTCCCCCGGCAGAGTCAGAGGGAGGTGCTGTTGCGGCGTTTGCAATTGAGGCGGAGAAATTGGTCGTAGCTACCCCTGTTCGTTTGAGCCAGGAAAATGCTGTTACTACAGCAACCCAGTCGGAAGACCCTGTTGCTGAGGAGGGAATCGATCCCTTGATGCCGCCGTCGTAACCTCGAGTGCACCCTCGTCGCCCTCAGCAGGTCAGGCCATACCGTCGGCAGTGGATAGGGAAGGAACGTGGTAGTTGACAAATATGAGTCAGAGTCTGACTTGGACCTTGATGATATCTGAATATTTGAGGAGGGAATTACTCACTCGGTAGTTTGTGCTGAGGGGTCGGCCCGTTATATTGAGATTTCTTCTAATCTGAACCTGTTGACCCAACGCTGTAGTTTGGTGTCACAATTCAATTTGTTGTGTTCGGAGGCTGAAAATGAATCCCTGAGGAGCGTTTCGGACGTTGAAGTGATGAACGAAGTGGTTGTGATGGGCCTACGGGTACGTTTCCTTGACTTTAGCTAACTTCTCTCCCGTCTTAGTATGAGATTTAGTTTAACTACTTCTTTTGTTTTGCAGGCTTACTTGTTGGAGGTAGAGAGCATTCACAGGACTAACATCCGTTCGAGGATCTTTCTATAGATATTGGGAAAATATCGTCGCGTCGCGATAGGTGCCGCAAATTGCACGAGCGTTTGATTACTAGTCCTCATAACAAGGCTTTGGATGAGGAGTTGGAGAAGCGGGACCGAGAGCTGATGCAGGCGCTTAGCGACAAAAGCAAGCTCGAAGGATAGATCCGCTTAAAGGATGAGGAGCTTGAGGTTTGAAATAGGGTGGCTGTGGAATGCGAGCACCTTCAATGTAAGTTGAGGGAGGTACAGTTGGAGATGAGCAGAGCTGGGCTAGAGCGGAGGAGATGACTGCCAAATGGGGTGGTAAACTGGTTTCGGTGGAGGGCGAGGTCACTAGTTTAAGGCATATGGAGAGGGACGCTTCCATGAAGGCAGCGACATTGGAGGAGGCGATTCGCGTACACGAATTTGATCGAGCATCAGATAGGACCACTGCGGCTCTTAGGGACGAGAGGCTCGAGAAGAGGATTAATGCCCTTAATCAGGAGGGCCAAATTTTGATGGAGCGAATTGCAGCCTTAGAGGAGGAGAACCAGCAGCTGAAGGACCAAGCTGGGCCCTCACGCACTATTGTTCCCATCCATGCTCATGAACTTTGGGTCTATGCCGAAGCTCAGCTCGAGATTTTCAAGAAATTGTGGGAAGCGAACACTGTTATTGAAGCGGCTTTTGAGATGGTGGGCCAGATAGCTCGTGAGGCTCGTTCCAACTATGGTTATGATGTCGTGATGCCTAAAGTTGGTAATGGTACGAGTGGGGGCGAAGATGGCGGTGAGTGAAAGAATTTGTTCTTTGTTTTCTTTGTTCCGTTCGCCAGTGGGCGCTCATTTGTTTCTTGTTTTCTCTTTTTTTATGTGTTGACCGCCCCTGGCCGGGTGTAAGCGGGGACGACCCACATTCTTGACTTTCGTGGATAATAAAATCTCTTTTTCGCTACTTGTTTATTTTGTGTTGTTCCTTTTCTTGAATGTACTTGAAGCGGGTGCCCGTCCCGAGTTCGATTGAAGTTGATCGTATAGACATTATGATGTCGACGACACTTAGCCTGATAGTTCAAATGAGGTCGAACACATCCATCCCTGATGGCGAAGGCGCTTAGCCTAAGTCCCGGTTCGACTGGGGTCGAACCTATCTAAATTTTGATGGCGAAGGCACTCAACCTTATTCCCGATTCGAATTAGGTCGAACCTGTCTAAATTTAGATGGCGAAGACATAGCCTGAGTCCCAATTCGACTGAGGTCAAACCTATCTATATTTTGATGGCGAAGGCACTTAGACTTATTCCCGGTTTGAACAAGGTCGTACCTATCTAAATTTTGATGGCGAAGGCATGTAACCTAATTCTCGGTTCTAACAAGGTCGAACCTACCTAAATTTTGATGGCGAAGGAACAGCTTGAGTCCCAGTTCAACTGAGCTCGAACCTATCTAAATTTTGATGGCGAAGGCATTTAGCCTTATTCCCGGTTCAAACAAGGTGGACCATGTCTAAATTTTGATGGCGAAGGCACAACCTGAGTCCCAGTTGGACAGAGGTCGGACCTATCTAAATTTTGATGGCGAAGGAACTTAGCCTTATTCCCGATTCGAACGAGGTCGAACCTATCTAAATTTTAATGGCGAAGGCACAGCCTGAGTCCCAGTTCGACTGAGGTTGGACCTATCTAAATTTTGTAGTGAAGGCATTTAGCCTTATTCCAGATTCGAACGAGGTCAAACCTATCTGAATTTTGATGGCAAAGGCAATTATTCCCAGTTTGACTAGATCGAACCTATCTAAATTTTGATGGCGAAGGTACTTAGCCTTATTCCCGGTTCGAGTGAGATCGAACTTGTCTAAATTTCGATGGAGACGGTACAACCTGATTCCTAGTTCAACTGAGGTCGGACCTATCTAAATTCTTATGGCGAAGCACTTAGACTTATTCCAAGTTCGAAGGAGGTCGAATATGTCTAAATTTTGATGGCGAAGTCACAACCTGAGTCCCAGTTCCACTAAGGCCGGACCTATATATATATTGATGGCGAAGGAACTTAGCCTTATTCCTGGTTCGAACGAGGTCCAACCTGTCTAAATTTTGATGGCAAAGGCACAGCCTGAGTCCCAGTACGACTGAGCTCGGACCTATCTAAATTTTGATAGTGAAGGCACTTAGTCTTATTCCTGGTTTGAATGAGGTCGAACCTATCTAATTTTTTATGGCGAAGGCACTTAGCCTTTGTCTCAGTTCGACCCCTATCTAAATTTTTATGGCGAAGGCGCTTAGCCTGAGTCCCAGGTTTGAGTGGGGTCAAACCTATCTAAATTTTGATGGCGAAGGCATTTAGCCTTAGTCCCAGTTCGACTGAGGTCGGACCTTCTAAATTTTTATGGAGAAGGAGTCCCTGTTTGAACGAGTTTGAACCTATCTAAATTTTGATGGAGAAGGCACTTATCCTTATTCACGGTTTGACTGGGGTCGAACCTATCTAAATTTTGATGGCGAAGACGCTTAGCCCGAGCCCCTATCCGACTGGGTCAAACCTATCTAAATTTTGATGGTGAAGGCACTTAGTCTTATTCCGGGTTTGACTGGGTTCAAACCTATCTAAATTTTGATGGCGAATGCACTCAACCTTATTCCCGATTCGAACAAGGTCGAACCTGTCTAAACTTTGATGGCGAAGGCACAGCCTGAGTCCCAGCTTAGACGAGGTCGAACTATATACTTTTATGGAAAAGGCTCTTAGCCTTATTCTCAGTTCGAACGAGGTCGATCTGTCTGTTTTGATGGCAAAAGCACTTAGCCTTTTCGTTGCTCACATCGGTGGTTCAATAGGCGTTTATGTGTTAAGACTTTGTTTTGACCTGTGGTCTTTTGTCGTGCACATGCTATGGTTGTTTTCCATATCGTATCATTCGAGTTTCTTCAAGATGATTTTTGATTCTCCGTTAGGAACACCTTTGCGCCTGTTTCTGACCAGACACGCATCTGATTATTCTTCTTCTCGATGCACAACCTTTGGCTTTGGCTCTTGTTCGAGGGAGTTGGTTTTTCTTTCTAGTGTTTCTTCGGCTTTAATCCAGGAAGAACTAGGTATTTTCACTAGAAAATCTCCACAGACGACACCAAACTGTTTGACCCAAAAGTTATCGATCAGTTTTCGAGTAAATTAATCAAAACAAATCAAGGTTAAATCATAGCCAATCATAATTAATCACTGGATTAGGAAACAAAATCGAAAAATAGAAAATGCAGGACCAAAAATGATATATTTAGAACTTTGTTGATTATAGAAACTTGACCTGCCCCTCCATGGAGCGGTTCAGGAACTTACAATCATATTACCCTACTGAAGATTGATCAGAAAACCAACTCCCCTTACTCGTATGTTCAAGGTTCTGTACCTGGAGTATATTTGTCCCTTTTTTCCAATTTGTTCATAATGGATAAGAAGAATAAGGAGCCGCAACCCCCACTTTAAGGTTCTCTTTCCGTGTCTTTATTGTCGAAAGCTCCATGAGCTTAACATGATTTTTCATAGCTGAGTCGGGGAGGCGTTCTTTTGTCATGGAGGGACCGTAGCCTCGTAGCTTGTCTTATAAAGAATAGTAATGAGTTGGAGTCGAATTGGTTCTATTTTCATGAGATGATTTGGACGTGGTCGTTACGGTCATGGCCACATAGTCAGATTTTTACCAATACAGTTATAGCTCTTCAACATCACATTTTGTCGGATTTATGTGCGTGAAGTTAGAAAATTAATTAAGATGTCATGCAATGCTTCATTAATGAACAATCTATATGATACGTTCAATATGGGTCATATTAAACTTGCAATAGAAGACAAGTAGTTATAACTCTTATGAGTTTTATCAAAACGTTTTCGAAAAAAATATCTTTTGCAATTTCTTAATTATTGTATAGGTTCAAATTTGATCAATTATGTCTCAAAGTTAACATGACCAACCACTAGGTACCTACGAGTCGATACAGGGGGACGACCCAGGGGCAAAAGGAGAGACGTCCTCGCGTCATCATCGACTTTGTTATAGAATGTACTTCTTAATTTGTCGTTCCCGTGATTAAGTAAAAATCCTCCATTATATAAGGGGGACTCAAGTCTTGTAATAGGCAGATAGCTTTTGATGATATACAAGCTTATTCTCTCTTTCTCTAATCTTTATTATCTCTTTACTGGTCTCTCTCCTTTTCTATTATTATAATTCCATTTACTAGAATTATCCTAGAGTTTATTATTTTCAACTACGATTTACCCCTTTATCTTTTTTGATTGATTTGATTAGAAAGAGTTTAAGATCTTTTGAGTCAAATAATTTGGCGCCGTCTGTGGGGATTTCCACAGTCGAATCATAGTTCTCACCTGGGATATTAAAAGCAGCGATTACAATTCTTCACATCCCATAGAAACCAACAATGGCAGAGAAAGAAGCGAGGTTGAAGATGATAGAAAATGTCTCAAGTAACCTCTTGAACTCTCTCAATGAAGCCGGTAGGGAAGATACAAAAATACAACACTAAGAGACACACCGAAGGGGGAGATCTCACCCTCTTCACACGAGGATCTGACGGTCTTGCATGAAAGAGGATCTTACATGTCTACGGCAAAAGAAACACCACTAGCAATCAAAATGCTGCTAGAGGAGTGGTTGACAAGTGCTCTAAGCGACATGCTTGAAAAACCCCCTCAAGGAAATGCTGAAGATTCGCCAACAGCAGAAATCATAGCTATCACCGACGATCTAGGTACTACACGAATGAGCAACACCCGCACTATCATCAACGCAAGTGATGATGCACTCACAACCATCCTAAAGAAAATGGAATAAATGGAAAACAAGAACAAAGTACTTCGTGAAAAATGAAACAGCACCAGGAAAGGGTTTACAAAATACTGGAGCCCCTAAGCTGCTGCCAAAACGCGATGTGGGAAAGTTTGTCGAACAACTATACAATGAGGAAGCTGCTCCTTACCCCATCCCGAAAACCTCCAAAATTCCACCATCTTGAAAATATACGACGGGACCACGGATCCAGAAGATCATCTAATCCATTACGTCACCGCGGTAAAAGTAAATGACCTGTCAAAAGAACAAGTGCCATCCGTACTATTAAAAAGGTTTGGTGAGACTTGATAGGAGGAGAATTAACATGGTATTCTTAGCTACCTGCACGGTCGATATTGACATTCGAGAAGATGACGGACAAATTCGCCACCGCTCATGCAGGAGCAAAGAAGGCTAAAGTTAGGGTCAACGACATCTTCGCCACTAGGCAAACGGCAGGCGAAGGACTTCAAGACTTCTTGGCCCGATTCAACAGGTTAATAATGGGACTCCTAAATGTGTCAAAAGGAATGGCAGTCACATCCTTCCAAAATGGGCTAAGCAAGAACGGGTCAAAGGCAACCAAGAAATTGCTCAACAGACTCATGAAGTAACCCCCACCATATGGGAAGAGATTCATAATGCCTATTACGCCGAGGTAAAATCAGATAAAGACGATCTCAATGGTCCAACCCAGCGACTAACGTCAATACAGTCCGAGGCAAGGAGGGATCGGCGTAACAACGGACGAAGGGATCAGCTCCCATTCTTCGACCGATAAAGGCATCAGTCCTATGTTAGAACATCCAACCCGCCTCCTGCAAGGCATACATATTCCATGTCACAATACACCACACCCATTCGAAACGAATGAGGTATGCCTCCATTGTTATTTGCTCATAAATTTCGTGTTTTCCCTTCAGAAATAGTGTACGCACTAGAGAAGCTGGACTCAAAGGTGCAGTGGCCACAAAAAATGAAATCAAACCCAAACACGAGAAGGTAAAATGTCCTCTGCGAATTCCATCAGGAAAGAGGACACAAGACCGGGGATTGCATAGGATTATGATAGGAGGTGGTCAGGATGTTGAACCAGGGGTATCTAAAAGAACTTCTCAGCGATAAAGGAAGGGCCAATTTCGCCAGAGGGCAAAACCCATCTCAAGGACCTCCAAATCCACCGCCGCCGGCACGTACCATACATATGATCATCGGTGGTGGTTACGATTGGCAATCAACCATGTGAAGTTCACCACTACACATAAGCTCAAACAAACGTTTGCCCACGAACGACATGATGACTTTGAAGACAGTATCATCTTTGAAAAGTTAGATGCCGACGATTTGTCTTTCCCTCATTGTGATGCATTGGTTATAACATTACGCATCGCTGATAAAGACTTAAAAAAACCATGGTAGACGACGAAGTGGCGTGTGTATTATCCACCCAAGAGTTCTCGTGTAAATGAGGCACGAGGATAAATTAATACCGCATTACATAACACTAACGAGTTTTAATAATGTAGTAGAGCGGATACCCGGAGAAATAGTGTTGGCAGTCCTAGCAGGAAGAGTCACACTAGAAACCATATACCACGCCATGGACTAGGAAACCTATAATACCATCATAGGACGCCCATGGATACACACCATGCGAGACATACCTTCAAGCTTCTATGAAATGATCAAATTTTCCACCCCGTGGGGAATATTCAGCATTCGAGGCGAGTCGCGCACCACCCAGAAATGTTATCGGATCGCCCAATTTGCACGCATACCAAATAGCTAAAAGGAGAAAGCGCGGAGGCATAGCAATCAGCCATGTCGAGAACTAAAATGGACCCGCCAGAAGAGGTCATCAGAGACCCAGATATCATAAAAGCCTACAAGGAAACTATTGAAAATCTTGACCTGGTCCAGCTGGATGACATCGACAACACAAAAAATGATTTTATTGGGCACAACCTCTCTAAGACAAGTAAGTACCTGAATTTTTAACTAATAATGCTGACCTATTTTCCTTTTCCCTCTCAGATATGCCTGGGATCCCAAAGGACATCGCCACTCATAGGTTGAATGTCAACCCAATCTATCCGTTCGTAAGACAGTTGAGGAGAAAATTTAATGCCACGATCAATGAGGCGGTCAATGAAGAAGTGGACAAATTGCTAGCCATCGGTTCCATCAGAGAATCGAAATAACCCCAATGGGTCGCTAATATGTTCATGAAAAAAAAAAAGAAGAACGGAAAATGGAGAATTTGTGTGGACTTCACCGATCTGAACAAGGCGTGCCCGAAAGATTCCTTCGTGTTTCCCCATATCGACCAGCTGATCGACGCGATAACGAGGCACTAACTGTTGAGTTTTTTGGATACTTACTCCAGCTACAACCAAATTCTAATGGCTGAGGTAGATTAGGAAAAGACAACTTTCTTCACTAACTAAGGGACTTACTGCTATAAAGTGAAGCCATTCAGACTTAAGAACGTTGGAGCCACATACCAGAGGTTGGTTACCAAGATGTTCAAGGAACAACTCGGCAAGATAATGGAGGTTTATATCGACGATATGTTGGCAAAGTCAACAAATAAGGAGGATCATGTTGGTTATTTAAAAGAAGCCTTCGAGATATTGAGACGGTACGGGATGAAATTGAATCCGGAAAAATGTGCCTTCTGCATGGCCTCAGAAAAATTCCTAGGTTTCCTTATATCACAACAAGGAATCAAAGTCAACCTGGATCAATACAAAGCCATAGATACAATACATGAGGAACTGAACAGTAAGAAATAGGTACAGAAGCTGACAGGGCGAATAGACGCCCAAACGAGGTTCATTTCATGATCCTCGGACAAGTGTCACAAATTCTTCAACGTACTAAGAAAAGATCTTGGGCTAGAATGGGACGAGGAATGCATCGGCGCCCTAAGGAAATTAAAAGCATACCTATCCTCACCACCACTACTTGTCAAGGCGAACCCAGGCAAATGTCTGCTCATGTATCTGGCAGTATCCGAACTCGTTGTCAGTGCAGTTTTGTTCCGCGAAATCAAAGGTACTCAATCCCCTATTTACTATATCAGCAAGACCTTAATAGATGCCGAGACAAGGTACCCTCACCTTGAAAAACTGGCTTTGGCACTAGTCGTAGCTTCATGAAAGCTTAGACCGTATTTTTAATATCACCCCATAAAAGTAATAACAACCTTCCCCATATGGGGCATCCTACATAAACTCGAGCTCTCGGGTAGACTCGCGAAATGGGTTATAGAGCTCAATGAGAATGACATAACTTATCACCCATGAATTTCCATTAGTCGTAGGTGCTCGCTGATTTTGTCGCCAACTTCAACGCGGAAATATTTCCAAAGGCGGAACAAGAAGCATTTCATGCCTCCACTCATACAAACATCTGACCCTTTACATTGACGATGCTTCATATGCCTCAAGATCGGGACTGGAACTCGTCCTAGAAGTCCGTACGGGCGAAGTAATTCACCAGTCCATATGATGCCCCGAGATGACTAATAACGAGCCCGACAACTCATCCTCCACTTTTACTCTCAACTCGTCATAAATCAAGTCATTGGGACTTTCCAAATCAAAGAGCAGACACTACAGAAGTATCAATCGGAGATCTATAAACTGATGTTTGAGTTCGACGAATGTCGATTTGACCAGATCCCTAGGGGACAAAACATTGAAGGTGATGTCCTAGCCAAACCAGCCGCGACCACCAAGAATATCAACAAGGAAAATGTGGTCACCCTCCTTCATTCAGCCATAGATCACGTCGAGGTATTCTTCCTAAACTTAAAGTGGGACCGTCTTAGCCACCTTGTATCCTATTTACAGGATTGAACACTCCCTCAGGACAAAAAAGAAATCAAGAATCTCCGAGTGCAGGCTTCCCGATACAGCCTGGTAAATCACAACCTCTACAAGAGAAAATTTGGTGGCCCCCTAGCTAAATTGCTCGGACCGCACCATACAAAAAAAGTATTGGAGGAGTTGCACGAGGGCCATTGCGGTGCCCATACAGGGAATCGCGCCCTTGTGCGATGCCTCATCCACTCTGGCTATTACTGGCCTACAATGAAAAAAGTAGCAGCAGACTATGTCCGGATATGTGGGCAATGCTAAAAGTACGCCCCTATGATACATCAAGCGGGAGAATTCCTCCATTCATTCACTTCGCCATGGCCTTTCATAAAGTGGGGATGGACATAATCGGCCCTCTAGCAGCCGGACGAGGAAAGGTACGTTTTCTTTTAGTTTTAACTGACTATTTCTCTAAATGGGTGGAAGCAGGTGCGTATGCACAAATACGCGAACAAGAGGTCATCGCTTTTATATGAAAAATTAATATATACCCAAAGAAAGTTGCAACAATGGGCCTCAGTTCATCATAAAGAAAATGACTGGGTTATTCGAAAAATGGCACATCAAGCGGATACTCTCCACTTCATATCATCCCATCGCCAACGGCCAAATTGAGTATCTAACAAAGTAATATGAGACATATTGAAAAAAGAAGCTCCAGTAAGCTAAAAGTCTATGCCCGAAATACTACCTGAAGTATTATGGGCATATTGAAATACGCCAAAGTCCAGCACGGGAGAAACGCCATACTCACTGGTCTGCTGGCCAATGCACTCATACCCGTCGAGGTCAGGGAACCCAACCTCAGATACTCCCATGTCAGCGGGGCGGATAACGATGAAAGTGGGTTGCAAGACCTAGATGAAGTTGAAGAACGGAGAGATATGGCCCATGTGAGAATGATAGTCCGGAAATAGCAAGTATAGGGATACTACAACAAAAAATCTAAGGTAAGATCATTCAAAGTTGGCGACCACGTCCTCAAGGCCAAAAAACTGCATCGAAAGATCCAAACGAAGGAAAGTTGGGAACCAACTGGGAAGGACCGTATTAAAATCATAACAGCATCAAACAAAGGAGTGTTCCAACTAGAAATAATGGAGGGAAAACCACTCCAAAACCACTATAACGTCGCCCATCTCAAGTACTTCCACTTTTGAAAAGCGTCATCTAAGTCGTTCTCTTTTTCCCTCACTCGAGTTTTTTATCCTAATTGGGTTTTCTCGGTGATGTTTTAATGAGGCGGCGAAGGAGATACCCTATGGATCAAAGCGCAGTTCATCACCTCGGAAGTCAATTGTATGAACGGAAGTCAATTTCCAATGTATAAACAGAATTATCCATTGTATGAAAGGAATCCAATCTCCATTGTACGAAACACAAACATCCTAATGGCCAACGCCATTGACATCAGTTCGACCTCATTCAAACCACGACATGATAATACTTTGACGACAGTCGAAGCAAAATTCGGATGGCCAAGGCTATTGACATCGACATTAGTCTAACCTCGTTCGAACAATGACGAGATACTACTTCGACGACAGTCAAAGAAACATCCTAATGGCCAAGTCTATCGACATTAGTTCAACCTAGTTCGAACCAAGACGGGATACTAGTTCGAAGACAGTCGAAGCAACATCCTAATGGCCAAGGCTATCGATATTAGTTCGACCTCGTTCGAACCATGACGGGACACTACTTTGACAATAGTCGAAGCAACATCCTAAAGGCCAAGGCCATCGACATTAGTTCGACCTCATTTAAACCATGACAGGATACTACTTCGACGATAGTTGAAGCAACATGCTAATGGCCAAGGCCATCGATATTAGTTCGACCTCGTTCGAACCACGACGGAATAGTACTTCAACGACAGTCGAAGCAATATCCTAATGGCCAAGGCCATCGATATTAGTTCAACCTAGTTCGAACCACGACGGGATATTACTTCGATGACAGCCGAAGTAACATCCCAATGGCCAAGACCAACGGTATCAGTTCGACCTCTTTTGAACCACAACGGGATACTACTTCGACGACAGCCGAAGCAACATCCTAATGGCCAAGGCCAACAGCATTAGTTCGATCTCGTTCAAACCATGATGAGATCTTTTTAACAATAATCAAAACAACACCCCTACAGAGACTAAGTGTCATGCAATAATCCAAAAAGTAAAAAGCAGCAAACAGACAAAACGACAAAAGCAAATGTTTATATTACAACAAAAATGTTATTTACATTCGTCCCTATGGAAGGGCCTAGTACAACCCACGTCAAAACTAATTCCCAAACAAAAATATACAAACTGAAACTACTCGTCATCTCCATCAAGATAGGTGTCTTCATACCACAAATCCAAGTCAAGGCAATTGACGTCCCCAGAGGTAAAACCCTCCCCATCAGGAATGTTAGGGTCATACCCACATGACTCGCGAGCTGTGTGTGCATCAGCATGCACCTACTAAACCTCCGCCTTCATCGCTCGTCTCTTGGCATGAAAAGCTCTGTATATATCGAGTCAAGCCTCTGCATAGACCCACATCTCGTACGCACGATGAGGCAGGCCTTGACTAGTTGGAGGACGAGATGTGGAGGGCAGAGAATGACGATCTACTTCCTCTGACCTTGGCGGAGCCACTTGCCTTTGCAATGTGGCCAATTTATTGGTGTTAGCATTTAAATCGCCCTTAAGCCCGTCAAATTCCGCCATCTTGGCACTCACCTTGGTGGTCAAACCAGCTACCTTCTGCTACAGGTCGGCATTCTCCGCCATCATCCTTTGACTCAGTTCGAGTTCATCCTCCATTGACTTAAGAAGGGCTTCTAATTTGTTGTTTCTAGCGATATCCCTCACTAGCTCGTCGTCCCTCTCCTTTAGCTCTTCAACCCTGCGCTCCAATTGGGCCTCCCATTGCCTAGGTCCTTCGTGGAACACCTAGAACTCGGGATCCTGGTGTAGATGTCGAATATCGCCTGATGCTTAGCATGGTATTGCTGATACTTCATCAACATATTTTTTTAGAGGTCCGTCCTCTTTCATTCACGATGATTTCTCTCTATTTCCAGGACGAGGGTCAATCAAAGGAAAAAAGTAGAGTTAGAAATAACACGCCATTTCCACACCAGCCCCACGACACGAAGAAAAGAAAAAAGGAACCTACCTATAAAGCCATATCGGCAACCTTCCGAGACAGCTCTGCATGACTCATCATACCAAGTGTCTTGCTATCATAAGTGGCACATAAAGGGGCAAAGGCCGATGCAACATGCTCCTCCTAGAACCCTCCCGACTCGTACAAATATCTCGAGGGTCTGCGAAACACTAGATTGCATAAAAGTAGCGACTAGCGCCCTCCTCCTAGAACCCCTCGACCTGTTGTCATAAAATCACACGATTAAGCGAGGTCACATGACCGAGAAAGCAAAAATAAAAAGTTTACTCTAGGGAAACTTTAGGGCCGTAACATTGTATGAAGGAAGACCAAGCTCGAGTCTCCTCTGCGTGGGGTAGTAGGACGATGACCCAGTACTTGAGACAAAAAATGGGCTACGATGGATGAGCCATAGCTGCAATACACAAGATTAGAAAGTTGCAATAATTGTGGGTGACGAGTAATCTAATGAACTACAACACTTACAAGTTTTGTTCCACCTCTCTGGAAATCTGACGGGGTTAGAGACCTCGTGCTCAGTCTTGATAAAGAAATACTTGTGCAAGAATTTATGGCTCGCTCGGTCGTCTGTTCCGACCACTAGCCCCCTTTGTACTGCAGAGTCTCAAATACACCATGGTCCCTCTAAGGAAACCGGCTGTAAATAAGTGCAAGAAATGATGAATGGAGATGTCGCGTTTAGCCAATTCAACGTACTTGGCAGCAGCAGAAGCACCTTGAGAGTATATGGCATAAGTTGAGCCGGGAAGACGTGATAGAATCTGCAAAACTCGTATGCCAAAGGAAAGAGAGGAAAGGTGTAGCCGATCAAAAAGTGGTGCTCGTAATAGGCACAATACCTCGGCCTATGAACATCAACATAATCTCCCCCCGCCAGGATCATCTATACGGTGGAGGGGATACCATACATTACGCGGAGATCATCTAAGTGAGTCTGATCCATCTTAGAAAGCATGGGGGTCGGAGTAGTGGGCGAGTCCTTAAGGAATCACTACGAGACAAGGGATGCCTCAATAGTAATACTTCCATTGTAGGAGGACTGTCACCCTCTTCCATCTCCACCTCTTCGCCATCTGAGAAGGGTGGTGCGTTCAACGGAGAAACATCAGGTACCCCTTCATTAGTGCGACGAGATCTCGACATGATTTTGTTTGAAGAGATTCACGCAAAATGGAATGATGATGAAGAAAAATCTTCGGTCAAGAACGAAAGTGAAGAAATGTGAAAATAGAAGAGGATGGCTGGAGAATTCTCAATAATGGCTAAAGTTCTTCAATGAAATTGAACCCTTCACCTATTTATAGGGTTGGGTGGCGCCAGATTTGAGGTGGCAGGCTTCAAATCCACATGGGAAACCAAGAACCAAACCGTCAGCTTTTCTACCTCGCAAATACGCATAGTGATGATGCATGCGAATGGTGACATCACCCAGGGAGGAGTGTTCGCTTCAACGTTCTTCCAAATATGATTAATGTCTCCAATTGGCCACGTCGTAACATTTTGACAAGTCAAATTCTCCTTAATTGAGGCATTAATTCCGCCCATCAAGGACACATCTCGCTGCGACCTCGACAAGCTGAGGGACTAACTGTATGGGTTGAATTTGATCGATCACGTCTCAAAGTTAACATGACCAACCACTAGGTACCTACAAGTCGATACAGGGGGACAACCCATGGGCAAAAGGAGAGACGTTCTCACGTCATCGTCGGCTTTGTTAGAGAATGTACTTCTTAATTTGTCTTTCCCGGGATTAAGTAAAATCCTCCATTATATAAAGGGGATTCAAGCCTTGTAATAGGCAGATAGCTTTTGATGATATTCAAGCTTATTCTCTCCTTCTCTAATCATTATCTCTCTACTGGTATCTCTCCTTTTCTGTTATTGTAATTCCGTTAACTAGAATTATCCTAGCGTTTATTATTTTTGACTATGATTTACTCCTTCATCTTTTTTGATTGATTTGCTTAGAAAGAGTTTAACATCTTTTGAGTCAGACAATTATAACTATCAAAATAACACATACAATAACAATAATAACAAACTTAGTGTAATTAGCAAATAGGGTCTTGAGACGATAATATGTACGTAGACCTTATAATCGTTCCTTATAAAGCTAAATAGGTTGTTTCAGATAAACCCTCGGCTCAAGGAAAGCAAAATTACAAACGTTATTCTATCTTTTCCTCCTTCAGAATGGGATGATTATTAGTGATTTTGGAGTCCGGTGTAGAAATAGGCTTGAATTGGCAAAATTAGCATTTTGGCGATTTCCAGTTGATAGGTGAGATTTTTATCCAAGGGTTGGAATAGAATTCTGAGAGTTGCAGTAGCTTAGTTAGGTGATTTTTGATGTGTATGCAAATTTCAGATGATTCAGAGGTGTTTTTGTCGAGTTTTTGATCAAATGCGTATTTTAGAAGTTTTAGAAGAACTTAGGCTTGAATCTAATATAATTTGATGGTTTTGGTTTTGTTTGTGGTGTTTTGAAGATTGAAACAAGTTCATATGATGTATTAGGAGGTGTTGGTGCTTTTAGTTGAGGCCCCGGGGGGCCTCGGGGTGACATTGGATGGCTAATGGGGAGCTTAGAGTTTGGAAATGATAGCAGATATGCAGCAGCAGTTGCACACCAAAATTGGTCTTCGCGATCGTGTGGGGGTTGCCACGATCGCGTATGAGGATTTGGTGTGCCTGGGTTTTTTCTCTTCGCGTTCGCAGCCTAGGGCTTGTGTTCGCATAGTTCTGGGGCTTTGTCTTTCGCGTTCCTAGAGGTAAGTACGCGTTCGCGTATAAAGAATTGGGGGCCCAGCAAATTGTTCATTGTGTTCCCATAGTCCTGACCGCGTTCGCATAGTTTGAGAAGTTAAAGCATAGCGCTCGCATCAAGAGGGACGCATTTGCGTAGGCCATTTTTGAGGCCTGGAGAGGTTATTCATCGCGATCACGTGCCAGGGCCCACGATTGCATGCAGTAAAACTGGGCTGACAGAAGGGTTTTTATTAAACATTTCATCCGCGAACCAACTACCATTTCCTCCATTGTTGAGTAACCTTGAGAGCTTTTGACGAGGAGTAAAGAGGGTTTTGATTGGGAATCGATTGGAGGTGATCTTATGGCCTAGAAACATCATTTAATTGTTTTTGAATGAAAATTAGGGATTTGAGGGAGCATTGAGCTCGAATTTTGGTAAATTTAATATGTATAGACTCGTGGAGAGATAAGGAATTAGGTGGTGTGAATTTTCTGATTTTTCGAGAAGTGGGCCCCGGGCTCGGGTTTTGCCAATTTCTTAAATTTCAATATTTTTCGATTCCTTTCGATTAGGTTATGTTCCCTTAGCCTATTTTAACATACTCCTTGTGGTTTTAGCCAGATTCAACACGCGAGGAGGTCGATTCTAGAGGAAAATGCATAGCGAGCTAGACTTTTGGCCGGCTAGAGGTGAGTAATGATTTTAAATGATGTCCTGAGGGTTTGAAACCCCGGATTTCCACAACGTAGTACTATGTTGAGATGAGACACGTGTTGTATATCGAGCGCGGGGTCATTTACTATTGGGGATTATGATTTGGTCTGTCCCGGTTGATATTTTACCGTGTAGTTGATAAAGGCTTATTGTTTATCACCATGACTTGGGCTTATTGCCATGCCTGGGCTTCGTGCCGACTATTTGAAATACTTTGTGAAATCACATCATTGTTTCCTCACTAATTGTAATATTATTTGAACTCGGTCCCATTCGAATTACACTATTTTCATGAACTCAGCTATACTTTTACTCAACTTGAGATTTAAATAATATTTGAATTCATGTTTGAGCTGAGCACCTTTGTTTTACAATTTCCCAAGGGGCTTATGATTATTTTCTTGAGTGATTGAGGTCAAGGACCATATATGAGGACATGTTGATTGATGTGAGGAGGCTTTCAGGCCTCGAGTGATATGTGAGGAGACTTTTAGGTCTCGAGTGTATTGTGAGAAGGCTTTCAGGCCTCATGTTGATATGTACAGGCTTTTAGGCTTATAATGATATAGCGCTTGGGCTGTAGGAGCCCCTCCGGAGTCTAAACCCCCATAGTGAGCGCGGGTACTATGTGATGAAACAGTGGTAACAATGACACTGTATAATGTAATTCGGTCAGGTAACAATGGATGAACAAGAATAAGTTTGTGCCCGAGGGGCTATGTTCTCATTATTTCTTACTTCTTGAACATATTTGTCTTTAACTGTTTTTTAAAAAGGGAACTTTATTGATATTTCACTATTTTACTTCCTAACTAATTTTACTGCTTGAGATAGCGTTCCTTTGTGTATTTAGGAGATTTATAGTTTTCAGTCATTATTTTTTTTACTCACTAGGTCGAAGTACTCACATTACTCCCTGCACCGCGTGTGCAGATACATGCAGAGCTGAGTTCGTCCCTGAGCGCTGATTTCCTTCCAGACTAGGCGGACAAGGAGTGACGAGGTAGCTATTGACGTCTGCAGCCCCGTTTCTCCTTTATCTTCTGTTACTTACATTATCCTCAGACTTTGTTCTTAGTTCCAGACTTGTAGAATTCTACTAAACTCTGTAGTAGCTCGGGACTTGTGACACCCCGATTTCGGGCTATGTTAGGATGATTCCTTGTTTTTGTCATTTTAATTCCGCACTTATGATAATGATATATATGTTTTAGACTTATTCATCCTAAGTAACTGTTAAAAGAAGAGTTAATGTGTTGTTCGCTGGCCTTGTCTCCACGAGAGGCACCATCACGATCGGGTTTAGGAATTGGGTCGTGACATGATAGTATTGGAGCCTAGGTTATATAGGTCTCATGAGTCATGAGAAGGTTTAGTAGAGTCTCGTGGATCGGTAGCAAGTCGTCTGTATTTATCCTCGAGAGGCGGCAAAACCTTTAGGAAAAACTTTATATTCTTGAAATTCTTGTCGTGTGACCTTGTTGATCAGTTTGAGTGGCTTCACCAGGGAGATATGACTGTGACCCAGTATGAGGCGAGGTTTTCTGAGTTGACACATTTTGCCTCCTGAATAGTTCCAACTGATCGAGATAGGATCAAGAGGTTTATGGATGGGCTTAATTATCACCTTCTTGTTCCGATGACTCGAGAGAAAGTTCCGGGTATTTCCTTCGAGGATGCAATGGATATTGCTCATGATATTGAGACAGCTCACCGTCAGGATAGAGAGGAGAGGGAGTCCAAGATGCCTTGAGGTTCTGGTGGTTTCAGTGATGCTCCGTGTAGGCGCCTGTTGCAGCAGGGGAGAGGTCGTTCCCTCCTCTTCCGGCTCGCCCTGAGTATCGTGTGGCATCTACAGGTCGTGGTCATCAGGGGTATCAACGGGACCAGTCCTCACTCAGTGCCCTTCCAGCTTAGAGTTCTTCGTGTGCCCCATCTATTCAGGGTTCTTCTATGCTGAGTGCATCAGCTAGTCACTCTGGTGCGAGGGGTTCCCTTCAGTCCCATTCTCTAGCACCTGGGAGCTGTTATGATTGCGGGGAGTTTGTTCTCATGTGGAGGCAGTGTCCTCACCGTGCTGCCAGTTCATCACAGCAGAGGGGTCAACCCCCATCTTCTGCACTAGTTTCTTCAGCACCCACCTATTCAGCTAAGGGTAGGGGTCAGGAAGCTAGGGTCACCCTAGAGGGGGAGGCCAGTCGGGCGGTGGCCAGGCTCGATCCTATGCTATCCCATACAGGACAAATTCCCTTGCGTCTGATGCTGTTATCACATGTATTATCTCAGTGTGCCATAGAGATGCTTCTGTCTTATTTGATCCCGGTTCCACCTATTCCTATGTGTCTTCATATTTTTCTCATCACTTGGGTATGACCCGAGGGTGTCTTGCTTTACCCATGCACGTATCTACCCCGGTGGGCTATTCTATTGTTGTAGACCATATGTATTGGTCTTGTCTTGTGACTATTGGGGGTCTACAGACCTGTGTTGATTTATTGTTGTTGAGCATGGTGGACTTCGATGTTATTCTGGGCATGTATTGGCTATCTCCGTATGATGTTATTCTAAACTATCATGCTAAGACAGTCACTTTGGCTATGGCGGGTGTTTCGAGGATCGAGTGGCGGGGTGCGACTAATTACGTCCCTAGTAGAGTGATTTCTTTCCAAAAGGCCCAGAGCATGGTTGGGAAGGGTTGTCTGTCATATTTAGCCATTATGCGGGATATCAAAGCTGAGGCTCCTAGAATTGATTCTATTCCGGTTGTGAGGGAGTTTCCCGATGTTTTTCCTGCAGACCTTCCGGGCATGCCACTAGGCAGAGACATAGATTTTGGTATTGATCTGGTTTCGGGCACTCACCCTATTTGCATTTTGTTGTATCCTATGGCACCAGCAAAGCTAAAAGAGTTGAAGGAGCAGCTACAGGAACTCCTAAATAAGGGGTTCATTCGGCCTAGTGTGTCACTGTGGGGTGCACCTGTTCTATTCGTGAAGAAGAAGGATGGCACAATGATAATGTGCGTTGATTACAGGCAGTTGAACAAAGTAACTATGAAGAACAAGTATCCCCTGCCTCGTATTGATGATTTATTCGACCAGCTTCAGGGAGCGAGGGTGTTCTCCAAGATTGATCTCTGTTCAGGTTATCACCAGTTGAAGATCAAGGATTCAGATATTCCTAAGGCAGCTTTCAGGATGATATATGGTCACTATGAGTCTCTTGTCATGTCTTTTGGGTTGACCAATGCCCTAGTAGCATTTATGCATCTGATGAACAGTGTATTTCGTCCGTATCTGGATTCGTTTATTATTGTATTCATTGATGATATTCTGGTATACTCGCGTAGCCAGGAAGAGCACGGGAAGCATTTACGAGTGGTATCGCAGAGATTGAGGGAGGAGAAGTTGTATGCAAAGTTCTCCAAGTGTGAGTTTTGGGTCGGATCAGTGGCCTTCTTAGGGCACGTGGTGTCCAGCGATGGTATTCAAGTCGATCCAAAGAAGATAGACGCAGTTCAGAGTTGGCCTAGATCATCCTCAGTCACAGAGATACGTTGTTTCCTCAGTTTAGCGGGTTATTATTTCGTTCAGGGTTTTTCATCCATCGCCTCACCCTTGACAAAGTTGACTTAGAAGGGTGCTCCGTTTGTATGGTCGGACGAGTGCGAGGAAAGCTTTCAGAAGCTCAAGACAGCTTTGACCAAAACTCTAGTATTGGTGTTACCATCAGCTTCAGGTTCTTATACTGTCTATTGTGATGCTTCGAGAGTTGAGATTGGCTATGTATTGATGTAGGAGGGTAGAGTGATTGCATATGCTTCTCGTCGGTTGAAGCCCCATGAGAAGAACTACCTTGTTCATGACTTAGAATTGGCTGCTACACTTCATGCTTTGAAGATTCGGAGGCACTATCTATATGGCGTATCTTGTGAGGTTTTCACCGATCATCACAGTCTTCAGCATTTGTTGAAACAGAATGATCTTAATTTGAGGCAGCGGAGGTGGCTTGAGTTGCTAAAAGATTATGATATTACTAGTTTTTATCATCCGAGAAAGGCCAATGTAGTGGTCGATGCTATAAGCCGAAAGGCAGTCAATATGGGGAGCTTGGCGTATATTCTAGTTGGGGAGAGGTCTTTACAGTAGATGTTCAGGCTTTGCCAACTGGTTTGTGAGATTAGACATTTCAGAGCCCAGCCAGGTATTGGCTTGCGTGGTTTCTCGGTCTTCCTTATATGATCACATCAGAGAGCCCAGTATGATGATCCGCATCTGCTTTCCTCAAGGACAGAGTTCGGTACAGTGATGCTAGAGATATGACTATAGGTGATGATGGTGTGTTGAGGATGCAGGGCCGGATTTGTGTGCCTAATGTAGACAAACTCAGAGGGTTGATTCTTGAGGTGGCCCACAACTCGTGGTATTCCATTCATCCTAGTGCCGCGAAGATGTATCAGGATTTGAGGCAGCACTATTGGTGGAGGAGAATGAAGAAAGATATTATGGGCTATGTATCTCAGTGTCTCAACTATCAGCATGTGAAATCTTAGCATCAGAGACCGGTGGTATGCTTCAGTATATGGCTATTCTCGAGTGGAAGTAGGAGAGAGTTACTATGTATTTTATGAGTGGCCTTCCTCGGACTTCAAAGAAGTATGATTTGATTTGGTTGATTGTGGATCGGCTGACCAAGTCCGCGCACTTCATTCTGGTGTGTACTACCTATTCTTCAGAGCGGCTGGCAGGGATCTTCATCTATGAGATTGTTCGGTTGCATGGTGTTCCAGTGTCTATTATCTCAAATAGAGGTACTTATTTCACTTCCCAGTTTTGGAGGACTTTCCAGCGAGAGTTGGGTACGTAGGTGGAGTTGAGCACGACATTTCATCCTCAGACGGACGGACAGTTCGAGCGTACTATTCAGATATTGGAGGACATGTTGCATGCCTGTGTTATTGATTTCAGGGGTTCTTGGGCTGAGTTCTTGCCACTTGCAGAGTTTGCCTACAACAATAGCTATTAATCTAGCATTTAGATGGCTCCATATGAGGTCTTGTATGGGAGACGATATAGATCTCCGGTTGGTTGGTTTGAGCCCTGCGAGGCTAGACTATTGGGGACAAAGTTGGTTTAGGATGCCTTAGAGAAGGTGAAGTTGATCCAGGAGAGACTTCGTACAACTCAATCGCGTCAGAAGAGTTATGCGTACTGGAAGGTTCGAGAGGTGTCTTATATGGTAGGTGAGAAGGTCATGTTATTGTCAGGTTCAGAAATTGAGATCAAAGGATATAGTTTCGGTGAAAGTGCAATGGAGAGGTCAGCCATGGAGGAGGCTACCTGGGAGACCGAGTGGGAGATGTAGAGTAGATACCCTCACCTATTTGAGACTTCAGGTATGTTTCTTGACCCGCTCGAGGATGAACATTTGTTTTAGTTGGGGAGGAAGTGACGACCCGGCCCATCATCTCATGTGTTACTATCCTGTTTCCCCCATTTAATGCTTCGTCATGTTGCGTTATCGGTATCTGGTGGGTTAGAGCTAATCCGGATTGGTTTTGGAACTAAATGAGACACTTAGTCTCTTTAAGGAAGGGTTGATTTGGAAAAAGTCAATCGGATGTTGACTCTTCAGATAGAGAGCTCGGATGTAATTTTCGGTGATTCAGTTAGCTTCGGGGGATGATTTTTCACATAGGAGCATGATCGGTAGTGATTTTGGAGGTCCGGTGTAGAAATAGGCTTGAATTGGCGAAGTTAGCATTTTGGCAATTTCCGGTTGATATATAAGATTTGATCTGAGGGTCGGAATGGAATTTTGAGAGTTGCAATAGCTTTTTAGGTTATTTGGGATGTATGTGCAAAATTTCAGATGATTCGGAGGTGTTTGGTCGGGTTTTGATCAAATGTGTATTTTGAAAGTTTTAGAAGAACTTAGGCTTGAATTGGATGTAATTTAATGGTTTTTGTGTTGTTTGTGGTGTTTTGAAGATTGGAACAAGTTCGTATGATGTATTAGGAGGTGTTGGCGCTTTTAGTTGAGGTCCTGGGGGCCTCGGGGTGACATTGGATGTCTAACGGGGAGTTTAGCGTTTGGGAAAGATAGTAGATTTGCAGCAGCAGTTGCAGACCTAAAATTTTTCTTCGCAATCGCTTGAGGGTTGCCGCGATGCATAAGAGGATTTGGGGTGCCTGGGTTTTTGCACTTCGCGTTCGCATCCAGGGGCTCGCGTTCGCATAGTTTTGGGGCTTTGTCTTTTGCGTTCGTAGAGGTAAGTACGCGTTCGCGTATAAAGAATTGGGGGCCCAACATAATTGTTCATTGCGTTTTCATAGTTTGGACCGCATTCGCGTAGTTTGAGAAGTTAAAGCATCGCGTTTGCATCAAGAGGGACGCGTTCGTGTAGGCCATTTTTTAGGCTGGAGAGGTTGTTCATTGTGATCGCGTGCCAGGGGCCGCGATTGCATAGTGTAAAACTGGTCTGACAGAAGGGTTTTTATTAAATATTTCATCCGCGAACCAAGTCTCATTTCCTCCATTGTTGAGTAACTTTGAGGCCTCATTTGTTTGCACTTAATGGAGGTCTGAATCTTAATCATTCAGATCTCATACATTAAGTGTGTTTATTTTTAAAGTCTTAATCTTAATTATTAAGATCTTAATCATTAAGTGTGGTTGTATTTTTTACATTAAAACCACTTAATGGGTCTGAATAGGTATGTATGATTAAGATCTATAACAGAGACTTAATTTCATTAAGATGCTATTACATATCCATCATTAACTGCCGCCACCACCTACTATTATCAACTACCGCCATGCCGCCACCACCACCTCCACCACCACGCCGCCGCCATAATCCTCAATTATAGCCACCAGCATTATCGACCATCACCACCGACTATTTTGGTCACTCCGACTACCATATATCATTCTCACCCACAATCAACACTCTCCACCTCAACTATCACAACTGACCACTCTATCAACATCAACAACCACAGTCGGAAATGCCCATCATTATAACCTACCACCACCCACCCACCACCTTCCTCAGCCACAACTACTACCACCACCCGCCATTATTAACTATCACCACCCGCCACCACCATCCTCAATCATAATTTCCACCATTACCAATCACTAATAGCTACTAGCACGAACCACCATCATCAACCAAAACTACCACAAACCACCACCTCCAGTCGGCATTCACCCATTAACCATCACTACCACCAATTATCATATTTTAAAAAATTCTATGTTTTATTGATAGAATATTAGATTAGTTAGTATTTTATTTGAATCTTCTGTTATTAATTTTCAAATAAAAATAAATTTTATATATTCAGATGTTAAAAATCAAACAGTCTTAATTATTTCTATTCAGATCTTAATACACATCTTAATATATTCAGATATGTATTCAGATTCAGATGTTTTAATCTTAATACACATCTTGATATTCAGATGTGTATACAGATTCAGACATCTTAATCTTAACAAAAACAAATGAGGCCTGAGAGCTTTTGACGTGGATTAAAGAGGGTTTTGACTAGGAATATATTGGAGGTGAGTCTTTTGGCCTAGAAACATCATTCAACTGTGGTATTGACACTTAAATTAATGAAAATTTGATTAAAAGGGAAAGAATTAGGGCTTGGATTTTTGGATAAAATTTGGGGTTTGAGGGAGCATTTGAGCTTGGATTTTGGTGAATTTGATATATATTGACTTGTAGCGAGATTCGAAATTCAGTGATGTGAATTTTTTGATTTTTTGAGAAGTGGATCCGGGGCTCAGGTTTTGCTAATTTTGTGAATTTAAATATTTTTCGAGTCCTTTTGATTAGGTTATGTTCCCCTAGCCTATTGTAACGTATTCGTTATGGTTTTGGCCATATTCAACGCGCGAGGAGGTCGATTCGAGAGGAAAATGCACAACAAGCTAGACTTTTGGCCGGCTATAGGTGAGTAATAATTTTAAATAATTTCCTGAGGGTATAAAACCCCGGATTTGAAAAACGTAGTGCTATGTTGAGATGAGACATGCATTGTATGGCGAGCGCGGGGTCATTTATTATTGGGGATTGTGACTTGGTTCGTCCTGGTTGATATTTTACCTTGTAGTTGATAAAGGCTTGTTGTTTATCACCATGAATTGGGCTTATTGCCATACCTCAGCTTCGTGCCGACTATTTGAAATACTTTGTGAACTCCCATCACTGTTTTCTCACTAATTGATATATTATTTGTACTCAGTCCCACTAGAATTACACTGTTTTCATGAACTCAGCTACACTTTTAATCAACTTGAGATTTAAATAATATTTGAACTGATGTTTGACCTGAGCACCTTTATTTTACTGTTACCCAAGGGGCATATGATTTTTTTCTGGACTGATTGAGGTCGAGGTCCATATGTGAGGACATGTTGAGTGATGTGAGGAAGCTCTCAAGCCTCGAGTGATATGTGAGGGGGCTTTCAGGCCTCGAGTGTATTGTGAGAAGGCTTTCAGGCCTCATGTTGATATGTTCAGTATTTCAAGCCTTATAATGATATAGTGCTTGGGCTGTAGGAGCCCCTCCGGAGTCTGAACCCCCACAGTGAGCACGGCTACCCATGTGATTTGAAACAGTGGTAACAATGACTGTCACGACCCAAACCCCGGTCGTGATGGCGCTAGACACCTTGTAAGGTAAGCCCGACCATTTAAACAATCCCAGCCAAAAACATTAACTTAATTACCATTTTTAAGATAAAATCTTAGTTTGAAATAGTAGATAATACTGCGGAAGACGTAATCCAAAGTAAATATAGCCAAAGGATCCGACGTCACAAGTTTGAGCCTCTAATACAACCCAACAGTATTCAATACAAAGGAAAAGTCTAGATGCGGAAACAAAAGATATATAGAGGAGAGAACAGGTCCTGCGGACGCCAGCAGCTACCTTGACAACTCCGGTAGGGGACTGAAAGGCAACATCAAATCACAACTACGCCTCTGGGATCCTTGTATTTGCATACAAGGTACAGAGAGTAGAGTGAGTACTTCCAACTCGGTGAGTAATAACAATAAATAATAATTGAATGTAAGAAATCCGGTAAAAATACTATACTGTTCTATTTTTCAACAGCAAGAACAGTAAACAAGTACCAAAACAGGAAGAATAATTTGGTAAATACTTCCTTTCCGTTCGACTAATTACTAACACTACTGCGGCGCGCAGCCCGATCCAACAATATATATAATGCTGCGCGCGCAGCCCGATCCAATAAATATAGCCGGTTGCGCTCATTGGGAGTGTGTACAGACTCCAGAGGGGCTCCTTCAGCCCAAGTGCTAAAATACTGCGACGTGCAGTCCGATCCATATATATACTACTGCGGCGTGCAGTCCGATCCGTATAATATAATATTGCGGCGTGCAGTCTCATCCAAGACATGTATATGTATATACTGTTGCGGCGTGCAACCCCACCCGATATATATATGTATATATATCAAATAGCCTCACTAGGGGTCCTTGACCCCTCGCAGTCAATATAGACTTGGCCTCTCGGGCCCACTCAGCTAAGACAGGGTAATCAACCCTAGGTATTGCACATTTAGGGTGCAAGTTACAAAGTCCGGTTTATTTCATGATTTACAGTCAAAATCAGGACAGATGGTATGAGTCCAATAGGTAAAGTGAGGTCAAACAGCTCAGCATACTCCCTATGAGTTTTACAGATCGGCACAAGGCCCCAAACATGGCAACTAGCCTAAATATTCGAGCACAAGCTCAGTCTCAGTTAAGAAGTACAGTAAGTCACCAATCGGGATGGACCATGTCCGATTCCCCAGCAGATACATCACCATTCTCATTACGAGACGTGTTTCTCATCTCAACATAGCACCGCATAGTGCAAATACGGGGTTTCAAACCCTCAGTATATCATTCATAACCATTACTCACCTCAAACCAGCCAAAATTCTAGCTCGCGTTGCTCTTTCCTTGCAAATCGACCTCCTGGGGTGCAGAATCTGACCAAAACCACAAGGAATATGTCAAAGTAGGCCAATGGGTCATAACCCAATAGAAAGGACTCGAAAAACACCCAAAAATACGAAGTTGGCAAAACCCGAGCCCCGGGCCCACTTCTTGAAAAATTACTAAATTTACATCACCGGAATCCTCGTCTTGCCACGAGTCCGTACATATAAAATTCATCAAAATCGAAGTTCAAATGGGTCACCAAATCCCAAATTTTCATTTCAAAAACCAAGCCCTAACTTCTTCAATTTTATGCCCAAATTCGGAGAATTAATGGACGATTCTTCGATTAAATGACGTACTAGGCCACGAGACTTACCTTCAATCACTTCCTGTCGAAACCCCCTTCAAAATCTACCAAAAAGCTCACAAGGTGGTGCAAATATGGTGGAAATATGGTTGGGTTCGCGACTGAAATTTTCCCTTAAAACATTCTGCCCAGCTGACGACCCATCTTCGCGAATGCGAGGTCCTTCCGCGTTCGTGATGCACAAAATCCACTGGGCCCAAAAATTCCTTCTTCGCGAACGTGGTGCCCAACCGCGAACGCGATAGCCAAAATGCCTGCTGACCACCTTACTCTTCGCGAACGCGTCATTTCACGCGAACGCGAAGTACTAAACCAGGCACGTCCCAAACGACCCCTACGCGAACGCGTCCAGTCCACGCGAACGCGAAGACCAATGGACCCCAGGCCTACGCAAACGCGAGGCACCCCTGCGAACGCGAAGGGAAAGCTCGACCTGTAACAGCTGCTGCAATTTCTGCAGCACAAACCAGTATCCAAACTCCCCGTTAGCCATCCCAAAACCACCCCGAGGCCCTCGGGACCTCAACTAAAAGAACAAACATGTTCAAATACTTTATTTAAACTTTCTCGGGCCATAAAAACACTACCTTATACATCAAAAATCACCAAATTTCACGGATTTAAGCCTAAGTTAAACTAAAACTTCCGAAACTTGTATTTGATCCAAAACCCGACCTAAACACTTCCGAATGATCTAAAAATTTGAACACATATCCAAAATCACCTAACAGAGCTACTTCAACTATTGGAATTCCATTATGACCCCCGGATCAAAATCTCACCTATCAATCAGAATTCGCCAAAATTCAAACTTAGCCAATTCAAGCTTAATTCTACACCGGACCTCCAAATTCAATTCTGATTTCGCTCCCAAGTCATAATTCACCATCCGGAACTAGCCGAATTGTCGGAAATCCATTCTGAGACCTATAACTCATAAGTCAAGATCCGGTTGACTTTTCCAAACTAGCATTCTCTTAAAGAGACTATTTGTCTCAATTCCAACTAAACTCTGACCGAATCACTTCAAACTATAATAACACATATAATAAAGCATATAAAAGCATAAAAAGGGGAAAACGGGTGGTAACTCACATGACAACGGGCCGGGTCGTCACAATGACACTGTATGATGTAATTCAGTCAGGTAACAATGGCTGACTAGGAATAAGTTTGTGCCCGAGGGGCTATGTTCTGATTATTTCTTACTTGTTGAATATATTTGTCTTTAACTATTTTTTATAAAAGGGAACTTTACTGATATTTCACTATTTTACTACCTAACTGATTTTACTGCTTGAGATAGCGTTCCTTTGTGCATTTATGAGATTTCTAGTTTTGAGTCATTATTTATTTTTATTACTCACTCGGTCGGAGTACTCATGTTACTCCCTGCATCGATGTGCAGATACAGGTAGAGCTGACTTCGTCCCTGAGCACTGATTACCTTCCAGACCAGGCGGACTAGGAGTGATGAGGTAGCTGTTGACATTCGCAGCCCCATTTCTCCTTTATCTTCTGTTATTTACATTATCCTCAGACTTTGTTCTTAGTTCCAGACTTGAAGAATTCTAGTAAATTCTGTAGTAGCTCGTGACTTGTGACACCCCAATTTCGGGTTGTGTTGGGATGGTTCCCTGTTTCGTCATTTTATTTCCGCACTTATGATAATTCTATATCTGTTTTAGACTTATTCATGCTAAGTAATTGTTAAAAGAAGCGTTAATATTTTGTTGGTTGGCCTTGTCTCTACAAAAGACGTCATTACAATCGGGTTTGAAAATTGAATCGTGACGACGGAAGGGGTTGCTTGGGGAAGGATTTCATCAGCATGTTTAATCAATATTCATTGTCAGTATAATGAAATTTTACACTATTCAATCACTTAAAAGTAATTACAGGTAATTATTATAATATTATAAACTAATAACCCATAAAAGGTAATAAATCACTTGTTATAACAGGTAAACTATATTAATAGTACAAATTATTAAATTATCACCTACCAACTACCAAAGTTTAGAGTCATAAAAAGAGATATAATGATTAATATTTGGATATTCAAGATGGAAAGATGACCCTATTTCCCTTTATCACACCCTATATTCTTTTAGAGTCTGTTTGGAAAGTCACCTGTAATTGGAATTGGTGTAATTACTAGGGTGGTAATTACACAGCCTAGTAATTACTTAATTGTGTAATTACGACGATATGTTTGTTTGTCATAGTATAATTACAGTGTAATTACAAGTTTACTGTTTGATTGCACAAGTATAATTACACAGTTAAATTATATTTTAAATTAAGCAATTATCAAAACTTATAAGTTAATATAATAAAATATATGCCTATAAATTTTTATAAGTATAAATGATATTATATTTGATATTTAAGATGTATATTTTTCGTGAACATACATTAATAAGTAATCATATATTTATAACTAATATTGTAAAAATAATTTATGTATATATTTTAAATTAATAATATTATACGTACAAAAATTAAAAATATACGTTTTTTGTAAGAACATCATGAAATTCATATTTAATAAAATAAATTAATATTTGTAAATATAATGTCATAACATTATTCAAATGTTTGACAAAACTGGTCTATCCATTCTAACTAAAAAATGAACTACATGCGACGTGAGCCAATACTACTAACACAAGTAAATTGGAACCATGAATATAGCACAATTTCAAATTCAAAAAAAATAAATTATTTAGCATATTTCAAATTCCAAGATAATAATAGTAAGTTCCACTATAATTTTAGGTTACGAAACATAATAATTTTATGACCACATTCAACAATGAAATTCCACTTTAGTTACATCACTCACTATATGATAAGTTTATAAATGACTCATTATTTATAATATTAGGAGGTGTAGTGTCAAAAAATAGAATAATAAAATAAATAAAAATAAAATATAAGCAATTACATGAAATAACAAGAAATAAAGGATAAATAATGTACAAAGAAAAATATATTTTAAAATTTTAAAAGAAATTAAAAAGTAAAAACAAAGTTTAAAACTTAAAATAATAGAAAAAAAGCAATAAAGAAAATAATCAAAATTAAAACAAAAAGGAAAGAAAATAAAAAATAACCTTGTAATTACACAGTGTAATTACCTCCAATTCTCACCTCCCCTGAGAATTGGAGAATGTAATTACACCCCTCCAATTACATCCAATTACATACTGACCAAGTAATTATTTGATCAAATAAATATGCTAAACTGTATAATTATACTTAATTCCACCCAAATCCAATTTCAAGGTAATTTTTCAAACATGTTCTTAGTAGGAAAGAGAGTTGTTTTATTTCTCTTTAGAAAAGAAAAAAGCAACGATGAATGGATATCTATCTCATTGCAGAAATTGTGGCATGAATGGTGGTGTAAAGAGAAACACGAATTTATTGTAAAAAAAATACAGGAACCTCTTTGTCTTTCTTCAACCGAAAAACTAATATAATAAGAAATAATATGGTGTTGCAAATATGAACAAAAGGTCTTTAAAAAGTCGGAGATATTGATGATTTGTGGGCCAATGAGTCAATTAACATGTCTCGTGCTACTTCCCTATCCGTCCAAAAAATTGACCGCTCACTTCATTTAAAAAATGTAAAAAAAGAAAAATAAATAAATTGAATTTCTAGGCATTTTATTATATATATTGCGCGGACTAGGACAATTATCTCGGGCACGTTATACGGCGCGCGCATATATGTGTGTGTGCGCGAGCGCACGCCATATAACGTACCCGAGATGATTGTCCTACATATTGCAACATTAATCGCTGGGACTTCTACTTACCATGGTCGTCCGAACTTTTTAACTTTGTCTCAAATTAAGTGAACTCGAATTAATTATAATTTTATTTTTTAAAATATTTTTATAAATTATGTAAATATATAAGGACGTCATCCACCTGGCATGAAATATAACGTGTTCTAAACCCGACCAGCTTCTTAATTACTCCAAACGACTTGAGAAATAATATTGGAAGGGCTAACCATCACAAGATCTTATAAAGAAGGAATAAAAATAAGTAGTAATGTTTATGATGAACTCGTTTGTTTTTTAATTCGTATATTTTATGAAAAAACAGAATGAGATTATTACAAATCTAAAGGTAGTTGTGGAATATCCAACACCCAATATTACAAATTATTAGAAACTAACAAAAAAATTGGATATGGCCGAAGGTTTATTGGAAACAGTCGCTTTACCTTCATAAGATAGAGGTAAGGTATGCGTATGCACTATCCTCCTCGGACCCCCCGATATGAGATAATACTGGATATGTTGATGTTGTAACAGAAAAATCGGTACTTATTATGTAACATTTCTGTGTCTTTATTTTGTTGGTTTATTAATTATATGGTATGTAATTATAAAATAAGAATGTTAAAAAAAATATGGTATATACATAGTTTCATTGAATTTTCTTTTATTCGATTTAACTTTTAGTTTATTTTATCATTTACGTGACTGATTTCCACGGAAATAGAATGTTTGAAGAAATGTTAAATGCAAATAGATCTCAAAGAGAAATATTTTTCTACTCTACTAGTTTATTGCTAAATAGTAATCTGAAAAGATTGAAATCTGTAGAAGGACAATAAAGTTTTCTCAATTGATTCTTTCCATATTTTTCTTTTTTAAGGTTTCGAAATTTTTTATATTACTAATAATTGATATATAGTACGTATAAATTCAAGCAGAGGCGGAGTCAGAATTTTACGTTTATGGGTTCATTCTAATTGTTTTAAGTTGTCGTATTCTAAATTAATAATTTATATATATTCAGTGAATTTTCAAAGACAAATACATGGTTCGAAACAAAGCTATTGAGTCCGGCCAAACGTGCACTGGGTACTCTACTCCGCCCCTGAGGCCTGAGCTCAAGGTTACCACTAAATTATTTGTATCTTACATATTTCTATATTACTAACAAACTCTTCCTCTCTTGTGTTTTTCTCATTAATGCAAATATTTTCGTGTAATCATACAAATATTAATTATGTAGTCGTAAGCTTAAAACAGAAGGACGACTAAATAACTTGTTTCTTCTACCGAAGGTACCACAATTTAATAAGTGAAAATTGAAAATTTAAATAAGCCCCTTTTATTAATTTGGTGAGAAGGAGAACACTGCTAATCTATCTTTATTTATATCTATATCTATATCTATATTATTATAAAAGCACGAATATTAAAACACTAAATGTTATATGACAAAGATATTCCCCAAAATATTGATCGACTTTTATGCCCTTTAAACTAAATATAATTTCTTGACAATACAATTTCATATTGAATAAAATAGTAATTAAGCTTGACCTCATATTAATTTGTGTAATTCTAAGCATAATAAGTTTCCCACTTTTTAGATATTAGGTCCGACATAAATCCTTTAACATTTCAAAAATAGAAGTAAAACTTTGAAAGATTACGACTTGAAGTTGGACAAAGATTAAAATTATAGGAGAAGTCTAATTCTATGGTGGCTTAAAGACTGTTTTTAATTATTTATTATATTTCAATAATCAATATGGTCATGGGTACAGGAGGAGGATTAAGTTTTTTTTTTTTAATTTTGAAAATATTATTTCCTTAAAGAGATATATTCTGTGATTGATAAAATTATATTATAAATCAATTACTAATGGATTTTCTTATTGGAATGCACCCTTCTCTTATTAGAATAAGAGTACAATTTTAACTTTTTAGCTATATGAATTATTATATGGGATAAGAACACTTTAAATGGTTCTTAGCTTAAGTTATATACAAACGTTTTCATTACTACATTCTAACAAAGTTGCCGCTCAAAAAAATAAAAATATTTTATATTTGATTCTTTTTTCCCCTTCTTCTTTCTATTATATAATTATTAGATATATGTTTGGATGCTTCTGATTTAGTAAACCACATCGGAGAAATTTGAGGTCCTTGGTCTCTTTATATGGCTAGGACAATCCTCACCTCATATGCTAGCTTTTGGGGTTGAGTTAGGCCCAATGTCCATTCTTATCAATTAAGGTTTTAACTTTTTGTTGCAGATAATTTTATTTAAAAAATTGCTATCTTTGCTCGAAGAACAATGGTCGCACTTTCAATTCTTCCTATCTCACACAAGCTACATGGTAAGCTTGAATAAATTTAAACTTGCATGGTAATCATGAATAATTTTAAATTTTAACTGTTTATATCATATATTGTATTTAATTAATTATTAATGCCAAGTCAATCGTGAAAAACATCGACTATGGTTCAAGTCAGATATTTGGTTTCTTAATTTTAATGAATAGACGTGCTTACTTTTTTTGGTTTATGATACTAGGAAAGACTAATAATATACCAATAGTTACATGAGATTAACACTTTTCTAGTAACAGGTATATTTATATATCTTCCATTAACTATAGACGTGCCTATGACTATACGTGCGAGGCACGTACATAGAGCCTAGTACTATATTAAAAGCACGAATGCTCTTAGCAAAATGTCGTTCGCCTTTTTACCCTTTAAAAATATATTTTATATTAAACAAAATGGTAATTTAACAATATTAAGACATTAAAAACAACTAAAACTTTATTTATTAAATCTTTCCTTATTGACTTAATTTCTTCTAATATAAATTCTTTTTCCTTACTTTATACTAGGGTTAGGGAACCGCACCTATAAAGCATGATGAAAACTAGAATACTTAACTTCTTTAAGAAATAACAATTGCAATCAGTTTTCGGTAGCCTCTATTAGGTATGATTTTCGATTACAAATTTTGTGTTTCCTTTCAGCTTTTGGCTTTTATGTATTTACTTATTTCATGAAATTGTTTAATTGTCTTGGTTAAGTCTCTATTATAACAACAATAACAACTACGCAGTATACTCCCACCAGGTGGGGTCTTAAATATTTTTACGTTTTTGTCGTGAGGCGTCCCATTAACTTCTCAAAATTAGAATGAATCCATAATTCTAATAGAGTATCGGACTCTTGAGCTTTTTTTGTGCCTAAGAATTTTGATTATCGAAATTACAATCTTTTTTTTTTTTTTTTGTAATTTCTAACATACAGTTTCCAAGGTTAGGGAGTTAGTCTCTTTTCAACTTTTTATAAATTTAATAATTTTGATGAGATATGACAGTTCGTAAGATAATATGAGATGAATATTGTAAAATAACTTTCTATTTTATATTGTATGTGTTGTTATATTACTTATAAAGGTAATATTATAAACATAAGAACATGGGATAGGCTTTTCACGTCGTCATTAGTAGAGTGGTAATATCTAAATAGGTATACAACCAAACTATTATCTAATAATTAATATTTATTTCATTCAAAAGAAAAAAATATCAAAAGATCTAAGTAAAATTATACCAAAATAATTTTTTAGAGTTAAAGATCAGATAACATTTTAATGTAAAATAAATTAGGTCTTAGAATCAACAAAATGATATATATTTCCTACAAATTATTAGGTTTATAACATTAATCTTTGAAAATAGTTAGTTGTAAAGTATTAATATAGAGAAAAACAAAGGAAGATATCAATACAATTATTTAATTATTATGTGTAGATGTAGAATAGTTTATATTGTATTGTTTGTTTCCAAATAGAAAGAAACAGAAGGCAAAGTGCGAAACCAAAAACAAGACATCTTGTTTGAATATTAGGATTGGTTACAACGCAAAATGATATGTTTTTATTTGTTCATTATATGCATAAAAAAAATAGTCTAGAAAGAAAAGAGAATGTAAACGAAAAAGAAAAAGAAGGAAAGAGAATGCAAGAATATAAGCATGTTGAAGTTAAATATATACTCTTATTTGAGGGCTTTTTTGGCCCTTGGAAAATATCATGCACCTTTTTACCCTTTAAATATATTAGTCTAATAGGGGTGTATAGTCAAATCGGTTTATCGATAAATCGAATCGATTATTTGTTATCGGTTCATAGATAAATCGAAATCGGAAAAATCGAAACCTTATTGAAACGATAACGATAAGCGTATGTACAAATCGATAAGTAATTATTGATAAGGATCAAAATTGAATCGATAAATCGAATGCACACACCAAATTATTTCATCTACCACATTAAGTAATGATCATATTTAAAACTCAAGAGAATGAAGTTCAAATTAATGAAAAATAGAATTAGCAGTGATGATGTATTTTTATTTTTTTAATACCGTTGGAGTGTTTGTGACAAACATTTAATCCCTTACTTTAGTTTCGTTGCATGTGCATGTTGACACAATTTTTATGTTGTAAATGGTGTCCGTCTTATTTTAGCTTCTGTTTGTCTATATTAGTTAGGTGTGTTAATAGCGATATACTTTTCGTGGAATCCCGTAAACTTTTTTATTGGTGTAATCGATAACCGAATCGATAAGTCCCAAAATCGATAAATCAAAATCGAAAAAATTGAAACTTTATTGAAATGATAACGATAAGCATATGTACAAATCGATAATCGATAAATAATTATCGATAAGGGTCAAAATCAAATCGATAAATCGAACGCATGCCCCTATATATTACCGTAGACATAGTTATTTTTAAATTTTTGAGACAGTCATTTAAGTATTTATTTTTAATATTTAGGATTTCAAATTTTTTTATTGAATTCTTCCTCGTTTAAACTAGGCAAGACAACATATTTGTAAAAGAACCATAATACCCAAAAAATTAAAGTAGGAAAGTTTCATCCACTTAGAACTCGTTTCAGATTTAAGAGACTTTATTCTTTGTATAAAATAACAAATTTATTTTATTATTTTATTATTTTCGTAACAAGAAAAAAGTTAATTGAAAGAGAATAAACGTAAAACTCTAATAAACAGATTTCTATTTCATTCCGTCAAAAAAGTATACGTACAAAAGCATAGATGCTGACCACCTATTCTCATATGCTATACAAAATCACTACACTATTACCATTCTAAAAAAACAGAACACTCTTTGATAATACGTGTGACACAAACTAATCAAGAAAAGTCTATATCATTTGAAGTCAAGGGGAAATGATCTAAACTTTGTAGGACAACCCTCCATTTTTGACTTGAAGCCCCTCTAGAATGGAGATGGACTACAATTTCCTTACATACAGTGTCGCTCATCAACTTGCCTCCCTGGAATCTCATTTTATTCCGCTCCCTCCATATCGTTGGCACCGGGATCCCAAAGAGACAAGCAGTAATTTCTGCTAACCCATTTCTACTATTCGCCAGCTTACTAACCCATTCAAATTCCTCCTGTCAGTCTGCAATTGATCGCTTATAGCCCAACCAGTTAAGGATTTGATACCAGATTTCTTTGGTCTTCAAGCAGTCAAAGAAAAGATGCTCAAAGGTCTCTCGATACAAACCACAGAAAATACAATCTTGTGGAACCAAAACATTTAGCATCTGAAGCTTTTCCACAGTTGCAAGTCTCTTATACAAAGCCAACCACAGTATAAATTTGTATCTAGGATGTAGTTGAGGCTGCAATATGATGGACATCCGCTAAACTTTGTTGCATTGAGGAAGAAGCTGTATGTATAGCTTTTTAATGCTAAAAGACTCTCCCTGTTGAACCTGCCTCAATCTGTTATCCAGATTTCCACTGAGTGTTGCAATGCCTTTAATCAACTTCCTCGACTCAAAAATTTTCCTGATTGCCCAGGCAGCAGCCCCAGGCACCGGCATGTCTTCAAAACAGTAGTTCTTGATATAGAAGGCAGATCCCATTTTATCCATAGGCTATCCTTCTTTTTAGTCAGTGCCCATAGATGCTTAAACACATCAGCCTTATTCCATTTAGATAGGTCCAATCAGTCCCCCTGCACTGTATGGCAGACACAGAGTATCCCAGGCAATCAGAGCCTTTCTTAAAACTGTGGCAGAACCTGTCCACAGATATGATCTGCAGATAGCTTATGTCATCTTCAAAAAAATTATAGGCAGTAGGAAAATCTGGGACTAGTAAGCTTGAATACCAAATAGAACAGATTTAATCAATTGAAGCTGACCAGCATATGATAGTAGCCTTGACGACCAGCAGTTTATTTTCTGTGTAATTTCTCCACCAGTGGCCAGCATTGAGAAATGGACAGCTTCTTTGAATCCAAAGGCATCCCCAAATATTTGAAAGGGAGTCTGCCTTCAGGATATCCCAGCACCTGTAGAATCTCCTGTTTCTGCCAGTTGGTTACTCCTGCTAAGTACACTGCACTTTTATCAACATTTGCTTGAAGAGCAGGACCTTGGAGAATTCCTGGAGAGTCTATTTCAGTAAGCTGACAGATTGAATATCTTCCTTACAGAACAAAAGAAGATCATCCGCGAAACAAACATGTGCGACACCCAACCTCAAGCATTTAGGATGGAACTTGAAGTATTTTCTCATCATCATTTGCACAAGTTGTCTATGTAAATACTCCATGGCCAGAACAAAGAGGTATGGAGACATCGGCTCGCCTTGTCGCAGACCTCTTTTCCCTTTAAATGGAGCAGTGAAGCCACCATTAAAATTGAGGGAATAGGTAACAGAGGATATACATTCCATAACCCACCCGATAAATTTATGAGGGAACCCCAGATCCTGCAGCAGTCTATTAAGGAAAACCCATTTAACTGAGTCGTAAGCCTTCTTTAAAACCACCTTAAGCACACATCTAGGAGAAATGCCCTTCCTGGAATAGCCTTTGAACAGTTCTTGTGTGAATAAGATGTTGTCAATAATACTATGACCCTCGATGAAAGCTGACTGTGATCTACCCACCAGAAGAGTCAATAACCTCTTTCAACCTAGCTGTAATAATCTTTGTGATGATCTTGTACAGAGTTGTACAGCAAGCAATGGGCCTGTAGTCCTTGACGTTGGTGGATTCTGTACTTTGGGAATTAGAGTTAGTGCAGTGCTGCTAACTCCAGCATGTAATTTCTCATTAGTAAAGAATTCTCTCACAACTTCACATATGTCATCTCCCACTATATGCCACTGCCTTGTAAAAAATTCCACTGGAAAACCTTCTACCCATGGTGCCTTGTCATGTGACATATCTTTTATTGCCTTTAATATTTCCTCCCTTGTAACTGGCTGCACTAGATCATCCTTCTGTTGCAAAGTGAGACAAGGGCCCTGGTGAATTACTTCAGTGTTTGGACATTGGCTTATACTATTGTTTCCCCCTAGTAGTAACTTGAAACATGTAACAAACTCTTCTTCCACCTTCCTGGGATCAGATAACTTAACCCCCTCTTCAGTGTATATAGAGTTGATAATGTTAAATCTTGTCCTCATCTTTAGTTGAGCATGAAAATATTTTGTGTTGGCATCTCCACAGGAAATCCAGTGAGCTCTAGATTTTTGTTGTAAGATCTGCTCCTCTATATTGCTCCACTTCTCCACCTCCATAAGTAGCAGCCTCTCCTGGTCAATCAACCATTTGTCCATTCAATTGGATTGCAAGTGGTATGTATGGTTTCTTCCATACAATTGGATTGCAAGTGATTCTGTATGGTTTCTAGTTTCTGCCTTGCCTCACTGAGATGTAACATATACTTTGCCATATAGGTATTCATCTCTTTTAACCCCACCTTTAGGGCCTTCAACTTATTCCATATTCTATGCATTTTCCCTCCCTGCTGATGCTGATTCAATGCCCTTTCCACAATGATTCAGCATGGTCCATAACAGATGAATAAAGTTTGAAAGGTTTAGGATGATTGTTCCTTCTCTGTTCCTCAGGGTTACACATCAATAGGATAGGGGAATGAACTAAAACTCCCGGGGTCAACACATCAGCTTCAATATGACTGTATTCCTGCATCCAGTGCACATTCCCAAAGACCCAATCAATTCTGCTATACACTCTTGTCTCTGGTTTTTGTTTATTGCACCACGTATGAAAACAGCCCAAACTCTTCAACTAAGAGAGTTGAAGAGCACTAAGAGTGTCTTGGAAACCTTGAATCTCCTTCTGCGTAACTGGAGCACCTATTCTGTCATCCGTGTGGAGTACATTATTGAAATCTCCACTGAGAAGCCAGCTGCCCTGAATAGTAGCCCCTAAGATCAACAGTTTGGCCCACAGTTGCTGTCTCTTGCTCAATTCATTATTTGCATATACAACTGTTAGCAATGTTCTAAAGGTAGAACCTCTTTCTTTAACCTCACAGTGAATAAATTGTTCGTCAATCTTCAAAACCTGCAGCTCCACATTTGAATTCCACAGGATCCAGATTCTACCATTGGAATGCTCACTGTAGTTTCCAGTATGTCTCCAACCATTTCCCAGTTTTGTAGCAATCTGTTTCACCTTTGCTTCCTTTATTCTAGTTTCTATACATCCCATACAATCTACTTTATGTTTTATCAGAAATAGTCTAAGCTCCTTCTGTTTATGGGCCTTATTTAGACCCCTAATGTTCCATGTGCAGACTATCATGATGTGGTGAAGCTGGATGGGTCAGCGTCCCTTGGATCATCACCTTTCTGTAGCAAAGAGAATTTGTTGGTTGTGTTCAATGAAGCGCCATCACATTGTTGTACATTCTTTCCTTTTACCAACCCTCTGTCAATCACCCTGCTTCCAGCATTTTCAGTCTGCTTACATTCCTCCACTGATCAATCAGTTTTTGCCACCACATTATCCTTCTTTGTTTTTGGTATCTATTGCCATGTCTCACTTTGCACTTTCTGCTTTACCCCTGCTGCCTTATAGTGGTTCTGTGCTACCTCTTCATTGTCGTGCCTCTTTTATACCAGCAATCTTCAGTGCTATGACCAACTCTGACACAGTCACTGCAGTATTTTGGCCTTCATTCATATTCAATCTGTTGTATGATAACCCCCCTCTTTGTTTGTAACTCCAGACTATCAGGCAGTGGTTGGGAAATATCTGTTTCCACCAGCACTCTTGCAAACGAAATCCTCTCCAGTTCAGCAGTGATTCTATCGGTGTACATAGGTTTCCCAACTATACTTGATAGTTTACCGAGTGCTTCAGTGGACCAAAATCCCAGTGGCAAGCCATGGAAAGTGACCCTTAAAGGAACTACACTCACATTACCTGGTTCATACTTGAAGTCTATGCTCCACTGTTGTAACACCAATGGTTTATTATGAAAGGTGTATGGGCCAGTCTGAAGAACAAGGTCTCTTTCTTCATTGGTATCAAAACTGAAAATATAATACCCTTCGTCATGATGCAGCATTTGAGGTTTCGGAACAAAATCCCAAAACGTTTGTAATGAAATTGTCCATAGCTCGCTCATACGGGTCTTCTCCTAGTACAAACTCAATCAATGCATTTCTCCAGTAGGTCTCCTGTTCCTTTGTATCATCGTCATCAATTTGAACCACAAACGTATCATCTCGCATTGCAGGTGGTACATAGCTTAGAGATTTACCTTTTTTAGGGCTTCGATTATGTTGCATGGTGACTCTATTGCCATTTTCAGCCACAGGAACACCAGAGGTCTGGCCAATCTGAGCTTGCTTTGTTGCGCAGAAATGAGCCGTCGATGAATTGTATCGACACGTTCCAACCCCTGCATTTCACCCTCGCCTTCAATAATTTCCTCACTGATAGGTTAGAACTTCAACGGTAGAAAACTGCCAAACGTTACTGGTATCCTCTGCTGGACACCATTCTCCGGCGTTATCTGCATCCCGGATTTTCCAGTTTCGCTAGGTTTGTGGAAGATTGTCAGCGCCAAACCCATTCCAGTTAACCACTGAGTAGGCTTATTCACAGCTGGTATTTCTATTCTCTCCACCTCCGGTATCAACTTTTGCATCGGTTGCTTCTTCCGTCTTCTCGCCATGGCTGGAGGCGCAGGTTATCGTCCTGCTTATCCTGCGCCTAGAGCTTTTCTAAATTTCTTATAAGTTTACCCAAGAAAAACGATCACCCTTCTTAAAACTCCCTTTAAGTTTGGGAATGCTTATTCGAATGTGATAGAATAATAAAATATGTATTGCTGTTTTAGTGTGAATATTTCAAAAAATGGGTTCACAATACACCTTAAAAGTGTACACGTACATTTGAATTTTATTAATATAATTTAAGCTGTAATTTTACTTCTAAAAATATTGAAGTTTATCATACATTGTAAATCAAACTTATATTATAAGTAAATATAATATCTTAAGTAAGCTTACAAATGACAGGACTATGTTTTGAATTATAATTACAGTTATAATCAATAATATAATGTGCTTTATTTTTTTGTGGTAAACTTATACATGTTAAAGCACAAACTAATTAGAAGTGAAAAAAAAGAAGATAAGATTTAAAAATTGATACATCGGAACTAATTTATACTATTAAAAGTACGAAGGCCCTTAGCGAAATATCGTTCGCCTTTTTTACTTTTTAGAAATAGATTTTTCACTATAGACAATAGTCATTTGATTTCTTTTTTTTTTAATATTTAAGAATTCGATCTCAACTAAATTTTATATATTAAATATATTCTTATTTGAACTGTATAATATAACAAATTAGTAAAAAAATAATAACAATAGAAGATCATTGTGGACACAACTACAGGATTATTCTGTCACTATTACAGACCCTTGGCTAGTTGCAGGGAATTTCAATGCTATCCTGTATGCAAATGACAGGCAGTCGTGGAACCAAGTGAAGCAAGCTGAGATCCTAGACTTCACTCAATGTATTCTACAGGCTGGACTTTCTGAACTGCCCTGGCAGGGGGAATATTTCACATGGTCAAACAAGCAAATAGGTAGGGACAGAGTGTGTAGCAGACTAGACAGAATCTTTGGCAATTATGAATGGATGATTAACTGGAGTCATGTGCAAACTATTTATAGCTATCATTTAATCTCTGATCATAACCCTATGGTGATTACCCTGGCTGAACATACTAGGCAGAGGAAGACTCCTTTAAGATTTTTTAATGCATGGGCCAATCATGTAGACTTTCAACAACTGATCAAGGAGAACTGGCACATCAATGCTCAGTGGTCTACGAAAGCTGTGTGGAGCCATCTCAAGGCACTTAAACCAGCCTTAAAATCTTTAAACACTAGAGATTTTAAGAATATTAACCAAAGAATTGAGTATAGTAGACAGGAACTGAAGGACATCCAAAACCAAATGGTACTGGCTTATACTGATGAATTGCAACTTAAAGAGAAGGAGACAGTACTGAAGCTGGAAAAGTAGTCATTGATTGAGGAAGGAATGCTACAACAGAAGTCCATGGCAAAATGGATCCAACTGGGGGATTCAAACAACAAATATTTCTCTGCTGTCTTAAAGGAAAGGAATCAACACAAGAATATTAATCAAATGGTTACAGCAGGGGGGTCCAAGATTACCAATCCAGATGCTATTAAAAAGGAGGTCAATGATTTTTATAAGTCCTTAATGGGTACAGCAGCTGTCTCTCTTCCAGCTATAAATCGACTGTATATGACCAATGGCTCTATGCTAACATATCAACAGAAGAAAGATTTAGTTGCTGAGATCACTGATTCTGAGATTCTGGACAGTCTGAAGGCAATTGGTGATGACAAAGCACCCGGAATTGATGGGTATATCGCACTGTTCTTCAAGCAGACTTGGAGCATCATTGGCAAACAGATAACTGGTGCAGTCATGAATTTTTTCCAGACCAACAGGATGTACAGACCAGTCAACTGTGCCTCCCTTACCCTGATACCTAAAGTTCCTAATCCAACAACAGTCAAAGAGTTCAGACCAATAGCTTGCTGCTCAGTATTATATAAACTGATTTCCAAGATATTAGCCAACAGAATGCAGAAAACCATGGCTAGCATCATCTATTATGCTCAAGCAGGATTCATCCCAGGCAGGAAAATTGCAGACAATGTTATATTGGCCCATGAATTAATCAAAAATTACTCCAGAGCTCATATAACTCCTAGATGCATGATCAAAATTGACCTGCAGAAGGCATATGATTCTGTCGAATGGACTTTCTCGCAACAGGTAATGGAGGCAATGGGATTTCCAGTCAGATTCACAAACTGGATTATGGAATGTGTCCAAACAGTCAGCTATACAGTGATGATCAATGGGGAAACAACTGAGCCTTTTAAAGCAGCTAAAGGCCTTAGACAAGGTGATCCAATCTCTCCATTTCTCTTTGCTATAGTAATGGATTACTTAAGCAGATCTTTGGCTGAAATGAAGAAAGACCAAGATTTTATATTCCACCCAGGCTGTAAGAAGCTGGGCATCACTCATATCAGCTTTGCTGATGACCTGCTGCTGTTTGCTAAAGGTGATAAACAAGTTGTAATTACCATGTTCAAGTACTTCTCTCAATTCACTAAAGCTTCTGGGCTGAAAGCCAATCTGACCAAAAGTTCAGTTTACTTTGGAGGGGTAAATACTGCAGTCCAGCAACAAATAACTGACCATCTAGGCTATATATATGGAGATATGCCTTTCAAATATTTGGGCATACCTTTATCTACAAAGAAGATGGCTTTGATTAAGTGGCAGCCACTTGTTGATAGAATCATTGCTAGGATCACATCGTGGACTGCCAGGAAATTGTCCTATGCTGGAAGACTTCAATTGGTCCAGTCAGTGATCTTTGGAATTCAAGCTTACTGGGCTCAACTTTTCCTCATACCTTCAAAATTCCTAAAGCTTATTGAGGCAGTTTGTAGAAGCTTTATATGGTCTGGGTCAGTGGGTATCACTAAGAAAGCATACATTGCCTGGGACAAAATGTGCCTGCCAAAGTCAACTGGTGGGCTGAATCTCACAAACCTCCTGTTGTGGAACAAAGCAGCCATTGTTAAGCTCTGCTGGGACTTGGCTCACAAGAAAGATACTTTGTGGGATAGATGGATTCACATAGTATATATAAAACAGCAGCAACTAGAGACCGTGTCTATACTCAAAAAAGCTAGCTGGATGGTTCGAAAGATTATTGCAGCAAGTGGTCTACTACAGCAATATCAGAGTTTGCACAGACCAGTGTTCTCTATTAGACTATTATATCTGCTTCAGATTGGTCAACTCCCTAGAGTTACTTGGAAGAACTTAACTGCTCAAAACTATGTTAGGCCTAAGGCTGTTTTCAATCTGTGGCTGGCCCTTCAGAATAGATTACCAACCAAGGATAGGCTGCTACAGTGGAATATGAATGTGGATAGCTTCTGTGTGCTGTGCCAGCAAGCTCCGGAGACCAGAGATCACCTCTTCCATAGTTGTCCCTTTGCTACTCAGCTAAGACACCAGACACTGTCTTGGATTAGGGAAACTCACCCCAGTTTCCTGAATTGGGAACAGTTTGTTCAATGGATTATTGGTAATGCTAAAGGGAAATCGAGCCGGGCTCACATTTTCAAAATGGTTATAGCAAAATTGTTCTATGCTCTGTGGTTAGAAAGAAATGCGAGGATCTTTGAAAATGTCTTCTGTACTAGTGATAAACTACTTAGGACCATTGCTTATACTTGTAATATTAGAGGAACCCCCAAAATTAGGTTACAGCTTCAGCAATATCTTCTGTAAATAGAGGGATAGGTATAGCGAGAGTTGATATAGACTCTAGATATGATAGTCAGCTGTGTTGTAGCTGCACTATGGTTTTGTACTGAAATCTCTTTGGTGATTAATATAACCTTTAATTACCAAAAAAAGAAAGAATAACAAAGAAAAATCACAATTTTTTGTGACATGTTTCAAAAAAGTGTGTACTACTTTTACATTTTGGGAGTCCTTTTGTTTGTCATACATTCAACAATTAATTCTATAAAAATTATGTAATTTAGGTAAAAGTTTTGAGTACTTTCAATTCCTTTTAGGTTTAGGAGTTTTATTATTTGTTATAAGTTATTAAAACTTTGAGTGCTTTGACCAATTTTTAGGTTTATGAATCTTTTTTTAAAAAGAAATTAACTGATCATTTCCTTGTAAGAAAAAAATTACTAATTCTTTATAATTATGTTAGGTATAAAATTCATTAATTATTTATAAATATTTTAAATTATCGAGCACTTCCACCTTGGTTTAGGTTAGGAATTTTTTTTATGGTAAAATCTCTAGAACTTCTACCTCAAATTTACGAATATGCATTAATGCATGGAACTTAATATCTGGGACTTAAATTTTATTAAACTTCTACTTTATATTCTTCATTAATTATGTTATGTAACATGATTATAATTTCTTACATCTCTTTTTCATAATTCTTTTCTTTTTGGTTAGTTAAGAGACACAACAACATTATGAATGAGTATTAGAAGTATCAAATATGGTTTCAAAATTCTTATTTTTAGTATTTATTAATATAAGTCCCCGTAGGTATCCAATATTATGTCCAGCCCTTCCTTGTTTTTACGATTTTTTTAATTCCTTCAAATTTGAGGTTTTTTGTCTTTCTTCACTAAGCTTTTGATATTTTGTTAGTAATATTCAAGTTTAATTTTCTTTTTAAAAATTCAAGCTTAACTTTTACCACTTATAAAAATAGATCTTGTGAGAAAAAAATTAAATTTAGGCCGAGAACTAATTTCTAATGTGAGATTAGTTCTTAAAGACTTTTCATTTTCTCTCTGTTAAAACGCTCTCGGCACAAGATAAGCAAGATGCTAACTTGCGCCTCCAGCCATGGCGAGAAGACGAAGGAAACAACTAGTGACAAATGCGAGACCTGAGGAGGAGAGTATAGAAACGCCTGATGTGAATAAGCCTACTCAATGGTTAACTGGAATGGGTTCGGCACCTACAATCTTTCACAACCCTAGCGGAAATGGAAACTCCGGAATGCAGATAACGCTGAAAAATGGAGCTCAACAGCGATTACCAGTTACGTTTGGAACCTTTTTACCGTTGAAATTCCAACCTATCAGTGAGGGAATTGACGAAGGCGAGGGGGAAATGCTGGGGATCGACAGTGTCGATACACAGCGAGTTCATCGACGACTCCAGTTTTCTGCACAAGCAAAGCAAGGTCATATTGGTCAGGTTTCTGATGTTTCTATGGTAGAAAAAGGTAAAAGGGACACCATGCAACAGAATCGAAGCCCTCAAAAAGGGAAATCCTTGTGCTATGTACCCCCTACTTTGCGAGATGATACATTTGTGGTACAGATTGAAGACGAGGATACGAAGGAACAAGAGGCCTACTAGAGCATTGCATTGATCAGGTTTGTGCTTGGAGAAGACCCGTATGAGCGAGCAATGGATAATTTCATCATAAATGTTTGGGATTTTGTTCCAAAACCTCAGGTGATGCATCATGAGGAGGGTTATTATATTTTCAGATTGATAATAATGAAGACAGGGACCTTGTTCTACAGGTTGGTCCATACACCTTTCATAACAAGCCATTTGTGTTATAATAGTGGAGAATGTATTTCAAGTGTGAACCAGGGAATGTGAGTGTAATTCCCTTGTGGATTACCTTCCCTGGCTTGCCATTGGGATTTTGGTCTACTGAAACTCTCAGTAAACTAGCTAGTGTGGTTGGAAAGCCTATGTATACTGATAGAATCACTGCTGAATTGGAGAGGATTTATTATGCAAGAGTACTGGTGGAAACAGATATATCCCAACCATTGCCAGATAGTTTTGAGTTACACACAAAGAGGGGAGTTATCATACAACAGATTGAATATGAATGGAGGACAAAATACTGTTCTGACTGTGTAAGATTTGGCCACAACACTGATGATTGCTGGTAAAAAAAGAAGCAGGGTAGTGAAGAGGTAGCACAGAACCACTACAAGGCAGCAGGGGAAAAGAAGCAAGTGCAAAGTGAGACCTGGAAATGGATACCAAAAACAAAGCAGAATGATGTGGTGGTTAAAAATGCTAGGACAGAGGAGGAAAGTAAGCAGACTGACAATGCTGGAAGCAGGGTGATTGACAGAGGGTTGGCAAAAGGGAAAAATATACAACACTATGCTGGAGCCTCATTGAACATGACTAACAGTTTCTCCTTGCTACAGATCGGTGATGATCCAGGGGGTGCTGGCCCATCTAGCTTCACCACAACATGATATTCAGCACATGGAATATTAGGGGTCTTAATAAGGCCCATAAACAGAAGGAGCTGAAACTCTTTCTGAAAAAGCATAAAGTAGATTGTATGGGATGTATAGAAACTAGAGTGAAGGAAGCAAAGGTGCAAAAGATTGTTACAAATGATTGGAGATATACTGGGAATTACAATGAGCATCTAAATGGGAGAATCTGGATACTGTGGAATTCAAAAGTAGAGTTGCAGGCATTGAAGACTGATGAACAGTTTATTCACTGTGAGGTTAAAGAAAGAGGTACAAATTTCAGAACACTGATAACAGTCGTGTATGCAAATAATGAACTGAACAAGAGACAGCAACTTTGGGCCAAATTGTTGACCTTAGGTGCAGCTATTCAGGAAAGCTGGCTTCTCAGTGGAGACTTCAATAATGTTCTCCACACTGATGATAAAATAGGTGCCCCAGTTATACAGCGGGAGATTCTAGGTTTTCAAGACACACTCATTGATCTTCAACTCACTCAATTGAAGAGTTTGGGCTGTTTTTATACATGGTGCAATAAACAAAAACCAGAGACAAGAGTATATAGCAGAATTGATTGGGCTTTTAGGAATGTGAACTGGATGCAGGAATACAGTCACATTGAAGCTGATGTGCTGACCCCGGGAGTTTCAGATCATTCCCCTATCCTTTTACTGTGTAACCCTGAGGAACAAAGAAGGAACATTCATCCTAAGCCATTCGAACTGTATACATCTGTCATGGACCATGTTGAATTCCCTAGCATTGTGGAAAGGGTATGAAACCAGGACCAGCATGGAGGGAGTTTGCATAGAGTTTGGATCAAATTAAAGGCCCTGAAAGTGGGGTTAAAGGAGTTGAATACCTATATGGAAAAGTATATGATACACCTTAGTGATGCAAGGAAGAAGCTGGAAACTATACATAATCAGATGCAGTTCAATTGTATGGATCAAAGAATGATTGACCAGGAGAGGATGCTACTTATGGAGGTGGAGAAATGGAGCAATATAGAGGAGCGGATCTTACAACAGAAATCTAGAGCTCACTGGATTGCTTGTGGAGATTCCAACACTAAATATTTTCATGCTCAACTAAAAATGAGGACAAACTTTAACACTATCAACTCTATATATACTGAAGAGGGAGTAAAATTGTCTGACCCCAGGAAGGTGGAAGAAGAGTTTGTTACTTGCTTCAAGAGTTTACTGGGGGAAACAATAGCATTTGCCAATGTCCAAATACTGAAGTAATCCATCAGGGCCCTTGTCTCAATTTACAACAGAAAGATGACCTAGTGAAGCCAGTCACAAGGGAGGAAATACTAATGGCAATTAAGGATATGCCTCATGATAAGGCACCAGGGGTGGATGGTTTCCCATTTGAATTTTTTATAAGGCAGTGGCATGTGGTGGGGGAAGACATCTGTGAAGCTGTGAGAGAATTCTTTCTCACTGGGAAGTTACATAATGAAGTTAGCAGCACTGCACTAACTCTAATTCCTAAAGTACAGAATCCAAGCAAAGTGAAGGACTACAGACCCATTGCCTGTTGTACAACACTGTACAAAATCATCACAAAGATTAGTACACCTAGGTTGAAAGTAGTTATTGACCACCTGGTGGGTAGATCACAGTCAGCATTCATTGAAGGTCGTAGTATTGTTGATAACATCTTATTTACACAAGAACTGTTCAAAGTCTATTCCAGGAAGGGCATTTCTCCTAGATGTGTGCTTAAGGTGGATTTAAAGAAGGCCTACACTCAGTTGAATGGTGCTTCCTTCAAAGACTGCTGCAGGACTTGGGCTTTCCTCATATATTTATTGGGTGGGTAATGGAGTGCATATCCTCTGTTATCTACTCTCTCAATAACAATGGTGGTCTCGCTGCACCATTTAAAGGAAGAAGAGGCTTAAAGCAAGGTGACCCGATGTCTCCATACCTCTTTGTTCTGGCCATGGAGTATCTACAAAGAGAATTTATGCAAATGATGATGAGGAAAGAGTTCAAATTCCATCATAGATGCAAGAAGTTGGGTGTAGCACATGTTTGCTTCGCGGATGATCTTCTTATGTTCTCTAAGGCTGATATTCAGTCTGTAAGCTTACTGAAACAGACTCTCCAGAAATTCTCTAAAGTTTCTGGACTTCAAGCAAATATTGATAAAAGAGCAGTGTACATAGCAGGGGTAACAAACTGGCAGAAGGAGGAGATTTTACAGGTGTTAGGATTTCCTGAAGGCAGGCTTCCATTTAAATATTTGGGGATGCCTTTGGATTCAAAGAAGCTGTCATTGCTCAATGTTGGCCACTGGTGGAGAAAATCACATAGAAATTACCCCTATGCTTCTCTTGAGATAGGCTTCTCTTGAGACAATTTTTGTCACACGTATTATCAAAAAACGATATTTTTTTTAGAGTGATAATAGTGTAGTGATTGTATAGCACATGAGAATAGATGGTCGGCATCTATGTTTGTACGTGTACTTTTTTGACGGAATGAAATAGAATATCTATTTATTCGAAAAAAAGATAATTGAAGTTTTCATTCTTCGTCAACGTAATAATTCTCTACCGCTCTTTTCTTGATATCTTACATTCATAAATTTATATTAAATAAAATTATAAAATAAAATATTGTAATACTTTTTACTAATAAAGGAGTTTGAAATCAATTAAAATTTATTGATCCATTGGATAAACTTTGTCCTTTTGTTATTGCACTAAGACTATAAATTCATATTTATTTTCATATCATATTTGTAGGCTCAAAACCAATGATTATTGCAAGTTAGAATAGAGTGCAAATGTATCTTTTAAGTGCGCTTTTGTATTGTCTGTATTAAGCATAAAGGTTGCGCTCGACAATTCTGAAGATAGTTTGAATCATCTTTCTACTTGCGACCAATTGCAGTGCACTAAATTTAGTGCAAGACCTAATGAAGTCGAACTATATTTTATGCTCTTAGCTATAAATCTATTTCTACTATTCAAACTAATGTTTGAAATTAACTATTTGATTTATATTTACTATGAATATTATTTTTTCTAATTTTTGCTGTTAATCTTTGCGTTAATTATCTTTACATAGTTTGACTATATACAGCTCATTGAAATTATAAGTTCTTCATTTATATTTTTCATTTTCTATAAATTTCTCTTTTGAGTTTTTTTGTTCCTTTTACAACTTTAAATTATTAATTATATTTAAATATGTTGATTAGCTTAAAGAACTTTTTTCATAGTTCCTTTGATTAGGGATGTTCATCGGGCGGATTGGGCGGCTTTTTACTCTTAACGGTTTGGCTTAACGGTTATCGGCTTTTAAATGTATTCATCCGTTAGCCACCCGATAAGATATCGAGCGGATTGGTATCGGGTTAGCTCTTATCAGGCAGTTTATCGGTTTAATACCTATGGGGGTTGTCGAAAAGCTTATACCGAATTACAATACTTGTACAATACTAAAAGTCTAAAAAGCATAGGACAATTGCAAATTGTTCACATTTTCTGTCCGCACACTACATTGTCCAATGTCCAGTTCCATTTCTACTTCTTTTTCTATTTCAATTATATGATCATTTTCAGTTCCAACCAGCCTCAAAGTTCTTTCTAAAAGGAATAAGAACATATGTTGGCAACCATTAATCATATATAACAGAACAACAAAATATAACAGAGACTACGAAATAAGAAGCTTTAAGTATTCAAGAAAGACATTTATTTAATAAACAAAAACCATGGAGCTGATGGGCAAACGGGTAAGATATGTACAAGAATGCACAAACAGAGGTAACATATATTTTGATGGCAAAAGGGTAAGATATGTACAAGTAGCACTCAATATTATCACAAAGATGGAATTTGCTAGGCAATTTCCTGTGGACAGTTCACCCTTTATTCCTTCCTAAGGGAAATGACCTTGTGAATTGAATCAGACAACAGGTGATCTTTGTGACCGAATGTATCCGTCAACCATGAAGCTCCTCTTCTTCTGATGTTACGATTCAGTAACAGCAAGACGTCAAACGAGCATGTGAACTTCAGCAGGCATTGTCCAAAAAAGATGGGAAATGATGCTTATAGCCAGTAGGGATGTGATAGACATAGACTAAATTCCAATGTGCACGAAATGGTTATTCAGAAGGAGAATGGAAAATTAGGGGGAAGAAATCACATTTTAAAAAAGTATCTAAAGCTTAATAATTATCAGGTGAAAAAATTATTTCCAGAGAGTAAATTACTCCATTTTATCTATAACTCTGCAACATTTTGATACCTAGTTTACAAGAGCTTTGAGATTTTGTCTCATTTTTTTGTACTGTACACACAAGAAGACGAGAGTACCTGGAGAGACGAGATGGCGACAGGATGACCGCCGAGTGGTGGAAGTAGACGACGACGAGCGATCGGATGCGGAGACTGGAGAGGATTGGTGGCTGGCGGCTGCTGCTTTAACAGTGTTATGGTCTCTCAGTTTCTCTAGATACTAGAATGATGAATTAGATATTTAGATTTAGGAAATAGAAATTAGAAAATTAAGGGTAATGGGTATAGAGACAGAAGTCATTACTCAGTACTCACTGTCTCACTCAGTCAGAACAAACGGGGATGGTTTGTTTTTGTAATTTATTTTTGTTATACACTTATACTTATTCATTTGTAAGGTTTTTAGTTTTTATATTTAATATATATAATTATGTAAGTAAAATAAATTATATATATATATATATATATATATATATATATATATATATATATATATATATATATATATATATATATATATATATATATATATATATATATATACTTAACGGGTTAACGGATTATCCGTTAAGAAAATTGAATAATTCGCCCCCAAACCGATAAGCCGTTAATAAAAAAAATTCAATCTATTCTCCGTCCGTTAAGTCGTTAAGCCGCTACCATTAAGCCATTAAGCTTCGGTTCGATTCGGTTTTCGATTTCGGATCGGTTTTGAACACCCCTACCTTTGATTAAGTATTTTACTTGGTAAGTTATTATTATTGTAATTAATATGCTTCCAAATGATTAAATGATATAGAGTCATCATTTCTTTCAACATTAAATAAATAATTTGAAATTACAATATCGTTCATGAAAGAGGAATTGGGCTAGATTCTATAAAATATTAAAATATTATTATCTCATAAAATAAAATACTTATAATTAAAATAATATATAACTATCTGTTTATTTTTCAAAGTTCTAAAAATCCAATTACTGCGCCTATATAATCACACTTATTCTTATCACTTAAATGACTGTTATTTTAACGTTATTCTCTATTTTGCATAATTATTTTTTTTTCTTGAATAGAAGTTTTAGTTTAGTGATGTTATATACACATGCAACGCACGTACACTAAAATTAGTATATACCGATAAAGCTAAGAGCACTTCTGCGTATGATTTTTGATTATTTTTTTTTTTTGTTAACTGCATAAGTGCATATGGTATTTTTTTTTTGATAAACAGTTTCCATTTTATCTCATCAAAAAATATACTTACAAAGCATAGATGTTGACCATCTATTGTCGCATGTTATTCATAAACACTACCCTATTATCTATTTAGGAAAGTAAGCAGAACATACAAAGATAATACGTGTGATACAGTTTCGTGATTGAAAGTCATCTCATTTGACTAGGGAAAATGATCTAAGCTATGTAGAATTGCCCTCCATTTGTGCCTAGAAGCCCCTCTGCAATGAAGATGGACCACGATTTCCTTGCATACGATATCCCTCATCAGCATGCCACCTTGGAATCTCAATTTATTCCGCTCTTTCCATACAGTCGGCACCAGAATCCTAAATAGGCATGCTGTAATTTCTGCTAAGCTATTTCTCCTCTTCGCCAACTTACTAATCCATGCACACTCCTCCTGCCAGTCAGCAATGATACGCTTATGGCCCAACCAGTTGAGCAGGCGATACTAGATCTCTTTGGTTATTGAACAGTCAAAATACAAGTGCTCAAAAGTCTCCTGATCTATACCACAGAAAATGCATTCTTGCGGAACCACAATATTTAACATTTGGAGTCGATCCACAGTTGCAAGTCGTTTATGTAAAGCCAGCCATAGTATAAACTTATACATGGGATGAAGTTGAGGTTGTAATATGATTGATTTCCATTGAACTTTGCTGCATTGAGGAAGAAGCTGTCTGTAAAGCTTGTTAATGCTGAAAACCTCACCCTGTTGCACCTGCCGTAGCCTATCATCTAGATTCCCAGTTAGTGTTGCTATACTATTAATCAGATTTCTTGATTCAAAAATTTTCCTGATTGCCCAGGCAGCATTCCTTGGTACCATCATGTCATCAAAACATTTGTTCTTGATATAGAAGGTAGGAACCCACTTGATCCACAGACTATCCTTCTTCTTTGTTAAAGTCCACAAATGCTTAACCACAGCTTCTTTATTCCATTTAACAAGGTCTAAAACATTCAGACCCCCTGCACTATACGGTAAGCATATATGATATTTAATTAAGTCGTAAAGCTAAAGATGACATAATTTATGTGATTAAGTGTATTGCTAATGCCTAATTATATACGTACAATCCCACTTCTGCAATAGATTGAATTTAGATTCTTTTCATAATAAAGTTATGTACAGATTAATTATTAAACTAAAACTGGACCAACCGTACTTAAACACGAAGCTAAGTCGAAAAAACAATTTAAAGTAATCTAAAGACTTACGTGCTATAATGTCTGCTAAACTAATAATTTTCAGTTAGCTAAAGTGAAAAAGTAACGTTCTAGAGATATATTGTGATAGATATTTGATTTCCATTCAGCAGACATCACTACTGCTCCTCATAGAATTATTAGGAGTGAAAGATAGTGACTTTTTTCAATAAATATATATTGGAAATTGGCACTCCAAATCATTAAATGAAAAATTGAAAAGCTTTGAGCATAAACTAATTGAGAGGATTTTACTATTAATAGAGACCAATAGTGAGTTCTATCAGAAAGTTCACGTTACTTCTAAAAACCTACCAAATACGACAAAACTAGGGATGGCAAATGGTGCGGGCTGTGCGATTGCGGGGCACACCCGCACACACCCGCAAAGACTCCAATCCTCCCCCGAAAAGCAAAATTTTCTATTTTTAACTGTCCCGCGCAAATCCGCCCCGCGCTGCATATATATTTTTTAATTTTTTTAGTCTGATCTAGTAAACCTGTGGATGCATGTAGTTTTCTTTATAACTTATAACCAACATTTTCCAACACTTCAATTAGAAACTCTTTCACTTTTCCAAAGCTCACTTCTTTTTGACAGAATATAGATGGTATGTTAGAAATAATATAAGAACAAGAACAATAATACAAGAACAAGAACAATAGAGAGAAAAGTAGAGAGAGGAGTATTCTTATTGATACTGTGGGATGGTTTACAATGGGAGAGAACCCCTTTATTTATAGGGAGGTGGTGGCTTAGCCACCAACTAGTAAACCCTAGAATCTCTCTAAATATAGACATTCACCTTAAATAGGATTCTATTTATAACACTCCCCCTTGAATGTCTATTCAATAATGTGCCTCGTTAAAACCTTAACTAAAACAAAACCCAATGGGAAAAAATATAAAGAAAAGGAAAAAAAGTACACATGTTTGAATATGCGTCTATTGGTTGCCTCGTTAAAAACCTTGCAAGGAAAACCCATGGGGACAAAACCTTGTAAGGGAAAAAGAGTGCAACGTGTTGGAAACACGTTCTCAATGCAATATACTAAAACGTGTGTTCTTTTGTGTAGGTTTTGATGAATGACAAACGAAGCGAAAATTGATATATGACGAAGTTCAAGAAACAAGCGCACAATTGATATACAACAAGATTCAAGCTCAAGACAAAGTTTTATAGTTTAATTGAGTCATTCTTAATTGTGATCTTGATCCTACAACTTGACTCGTAACATGGCTTCTCTCATAAAACTATTTTCCAAAATCATGCATATTTAATTTAATGCTAAATGATTTTAAATCATGCATATTTTCATTAGTCAAAATGATTTTTAAATGCCTCTGAAAACTGGACTAAGATAATCGATTATGTACTAATGATAATCGATTGTTTTAAGCCAAGACTGCATGACAATCGATTGTGAACTAATGACAATCGATTGTGTTAAGGCAGTGAACATCAGGTTTTTTCAAACCTGCATGACAATCGATTGTGAACCTTATGACAATCGATTGTGATGAGGCAGTGTCCATCAAAGTTTTTCAAAACTCAGAATAATCGATTGTGAAGCTAATGACAATCGATTGTGAAGAGACAGTATCCTTCAGATTTTTCAAAGTCACAAAATAATCGATTGTCAACTAATGACAATCGATTGTGTTGAGGCAGTGACTTCCAGTGATTTTCAAATTTATTAAATAATCGATTGTGAGTATATAACAATCGATTGTCAAGAGGCAGTGTCTAAAATGTTTTTCAAAAACTGATAAGTAATCGATTGTTGACTTTGTGCAATCGATTGTGAAGCTGACCGTTGTTGTAAAATTTTCAAATACCGTTAGGTAATCGATTATTGATTCTGTATAATCGATTGTTTTGATTAAAATCCGGAAAAGATTTTTGAACGTTATTGGGTAATCGATTATTGATTTTGTATAATCGATTGTTTTAATTAAAATCCGGAAAAGATTTTTTGAACGTTGCTGAGTAATCGATTGTTGATTCTGGACAATCGATTGTTTGTGGTAAAATCTGGAAAGGATTTTTTGAACGTTGCCAGTAATCGATTATGGATTGTAAGTAATCGATTATCAAGCGTAAAATCTGGGATTGAATTTTGATCTGACTGGCAGACAATCGATTGTTGGGGTTTGACAATCGATTGTCAGTGAGTAAAATCAGCAACTCTTAATTGGCAATTAGGCAACGGTAATGCAGTGTTTTTCAACTATAAATACTGCTTCATTTCAGTGTTTTAAACACAACAACATACTACAACTGATCATTACATTGCCATAAGCTTGCATACTTTTGTTTATCATTTTATATTCAATTTCATAAAGCTTTTGAGAGCCATATTCTTGTCCAAAGTTGTTGTGATCCAGAGCTTATTTCTTTTACTCATATCTACTCATTAAGGAGTATTTTGTTTGAGTATTTTAGTGTTGTATACACTTGTAAGAGAATTGTAATTCTCTTGTTGTAAGGAACTTGTGTTTCCTTGGTTGAAGTCTTGGAGTGTTGTAACTCCGAGCAAAGGTGTTGAGGCTTGCGTCCTCAAGTTGTAAAGGTTTGTTAAGCACCCGGAAGCTTGACACGTTAGTGAAAAATCTCGAGAGAGTTTCTCGGGGACTGGACTAGCCACACGTTGTGGTGAACCAGGATATATCTGTGTGTAAGTTATTATTTATCGCACTTATTTACTTCCTGCAAATTTTAATTTCCGCAAGTTTACGCTAAATTTTATTATAACGCTATTCACCCCCCCCCCTAGCGTTAAGCGTATTATCTAACAATTGGTATCAGAGCCCAACTCTCTGAAAACATAACAGTTTGAGAGAACCATTCATGGCTTCTACTCGTGATTCTTTTGCAGGAATTGAAGAAGGACAGTGCTCCACACGACCACCTCTATTCAACGGTACAAATTACACGTACTGGAAGGAGAGGATGAAGATCTTCGTTCAGTCCAACAGCTTTCACCTTTGGAAGGTGATAATGAAGGGAAACCAAATTCCAACAAAGAAGGTGAAAAACGAATGGGTTCCCAAGTCCGAGGATGAGTATGACGCGGATGACATCCGAAAAGTTCAAAATAATGCTAAAGCAATTAATTTATTATATCGTGTTGTTAATGCTGACGATTACAGGAAAATATCGTGTTGCACAACGGCAAAGGAGATGTGGGACAAGCTAGAAGTTACGTACGAAGGTACGGACCAGGTAAGGGAAGCAAAAATTGATTTCCTAACCCATTCTTATGAATTATTTCACATGAAGGAAGGTGAAAAGGTGGACGAAATGTTTGAGCAATTTTCAATAATCGTAAATGACTTACATGCTCTCAAGAAAACATTCACGGATAGAGAGCTCGTTCGAAAAATTCTTAGAAGTCTCACACCGGCATGGAGATCAAAGGCCGATACAATTCAAGAATCCATTGGCGTTTCAAACGTCACCATCGACGCACTAAGAGGTAACCTTAAAACCTATGAATCTACTATTCTTAACCCTTTTGTTGATGATCAAAGGAGGCAAAGAATAGCTCTAAAGGCGAGCACAAGCCAACCGCAAATTGATGAGGAAGGAGACAACGAGTTTGGACTCGTTATAAAAAGATTTCAAAGGTTCATGCGCAAGGAGTATGAACGCAAGGGCAAAAAGCAAGGCGAACAAATCAAGTGCTATAAATGTGGTGAAACCGGGCACATCAAATCAAATTGCCCAAACATCAAAAAGGAGAAGAAACCTTTTAAAAAGCAACGTGCATACATTTCTTGGGGAGGTGACTCCGGAGATGAGTCAAGCGAAGGAGAAGAAGACGAAGCAGCAAATCTTTGCCTTATGGCACAAGAAGACAACAAAGATGAGGTATGTCAAATTTCGTCTAAAAACTTCTTTACTCTTGAAGAAATGCAAACTGCTTTTGATGAATTATATGCTGAGTTTATTAAGGCTTCAAAAACTGTTAAGGGCATAAAAGAAAATGCTTCATTAAAAGAAAAGGATTTTCAAAAACAGCTTTCTTTGAAAGAAAAGGATTTAGAAAAACTGGTTTTAGAAAATGAGAAGCTGAAAGAGGAAAATAAGTTTTTTGGAAAAAGAAGTTCCGATAAGCTCGAAAGCTCTACTAGAAATTGCACTTCTTGTTTGCTTCTTAAGAATGAAGTAAGTAGGCTTAAAGGCACATTAGATAAGTTTAATTCTTCGCACAAAAACTTGAATGATGTTCTTGTTAACTTGAAATCAACCAAGTATGGAATAGGCTTTAAGAATGAAGAAAAGGTTGCTGCTAAACCCCAACAACCTAAAGCTCAACCTAGGATTAACAATAGAAATGCTTATCCTAGAAACAACAACTCTAGAGCCAATATGCATGCTAGACAAAATGCTGAACATTTTAGAAGACCTAGGAATGACTTACCACCTAGAAATAGTCACCCTAGAAATGATGCATATTTTAGGCCAAATTTTGAACCCCTTAGAAGACCTAGCAATGGCCCTCAACCGAGAAACAATCATTCTAGAAATGCTGCCCATCCTAGAGCTCATAGTAGGAGAAATAATTCTCATGAAATGCGAAATAGTCATAGTGTTCAAAATAGAGTAAGAAATTTTCATCCGTCTAGTATATGAACCTAGAAGGATGCATAACCATAATGTGACTTGTCATTATTGTAGACGTATTGGTCATATTGCTCCTGCATGCTTTACACGTCATAGACATGTTACTCAATCGCATCATTATAATATGCCTAACCCCCAAGGACCCAAGATGGCATGGGTACCTAAAGAACATTAATTTGTTTTGTAGGTGTGCTTGAAGGGATCAAGTGTACTATGGTACCTTGATAGTGGATGCTCCAAACATATGACGGGAGATGAATCCAAATTCCTTCAATTAGAGCACAAAGAAGGAGGAAGTGTTATCTTCGCTGATAACAATAAAGGAAAGATCATCGGCATCGGCTCGGTCGGTAAGGATGAAAATTCCTCTGTTAAGCATATATTACTTGTGAAAAGTTTGAAGCATAATCTCTTGAGCATAAGCCAATTATGTGACAAGGGAAATCTTGCTCTATTTGATTCGGATGAATGCCTAGTATTTAGACGTAGTGATTTCAAAATCATACTTCGTGGTTTTAGAGTTGATAATATTTATATGGTTGATCTTGCTAATTCCTCACCCGAATATGTTGATTGTCAAATGAGTAAAGAGGATGATACTTGGCTATGGCATCGTAGAGTAGCACATATCAATATGCATCTTTTGAACAAATTGATTTCTCAAAACTTAGTTGTTGGTCTTCCCAATTTAAAATTTTGAAAATGACTCTATTTGTGACTCGTGTCAAAAGAGGAAGCAAACAAAAGCATCTTTCAAATCTAAAAACATTGTTTCAACTTCTAGACCATTGCAATTGCTTCATATGGATTTATTTGGTCTCTCTCGCATTGAAAGTCTAGGAAGAAATAAATATGCGTTTGTGATTGTTGATGATTACTCGAGATTTACTTGGACTTTATTTCTTGCCAATAAAAGTGATGCTTTTCAAAATTTTAAATATTTTCTTAAGCGTGTTCAAAATGAGAAAGAAACAACCGTCACTTCAATTAGAAGTGATCATGGGGGAGAGTTTATTCACAATCTCTTTGCGGACTTTTGTGACGAACTCGGAATCGAGCATACCTTTTCTGCTCCACGTACACCACAACAAAATGGGGTGGTGGAAAGGAAAAATAGGTGTCTCGAAGAGATGGCTAGAACCATGCTCGACGAAGCTAAGATACCCAAACATTTTTTGGGCGGACGCCGTGAGTACCGCTTGCTATGTTCTAAATAGAGTAGTAATTCGGCCGATACTCATGAAAACCCCCTATGAACTTTATAAGGGTAGAAAACCAAATATTTCCCATTTTAGAGTTTTTGGTTGCAAATGTTTTGTTCATAACAATGGCAAAGACCAATTGGGTAAATTTGATGCTAAGTCGGATGAAGGTATTTTCATTGGATATTCCTCACATAGTAAAGCATATAGGGTCTTTAATAAAAGAACCCAAATTGTGGAGGAATCCCCTCATGTTGTATTTTCCGAGAATAATGCTCGCTTGGCGAGAAAGGATTCCGGTTTTGATCTTGCAGGTATCTTAGATAGCTTGAAAGACAAAATACAAGAGGAACCACCCAAGGAAAATAAAGATGAAACTGAGGAACAACCAACGGAAGAAGCGCCACAATTGGAAAAAGAAATGAATATGCCTAACGAGTGGAGGACAATCAAAGATCACCCTCTCGAACAGGTAATTGGCAACATTGGAGACAAGGTAAGTACCCGAAACTCTCTCAAAAATACCTTAGAACATACTGCTTTTGTTTCTCAAATTGAACCCAAAACCATCTCAGAAGCAATTGGGGATGAATTTTGGACCTTGGCAATGCAAGAGGAGCTTAACCAATTCGAACGCAATGACGTTTGGGATTTGGTGCCAAGACCCGAAGGTCATACCATAATTGGTACGAAATGGGTTTTTCGCAATAAACTAGATGAAAATGGCATAATCACTAGAAACAAAGCTAGGCTTGTAGCAAAAGGCTATAATCAAGAAGAAGGTATTGACTATGAGGAAACTTATGCTCCTGTAGCTAGATTAGAAGCTATTCGCTTATTGCTTGCATTTTCCCTTCTATGAATTTCAATTTATATCAAATGGATGTGAAAAGTGCTTTTCTAAACGGTTTTATTCAAGAAGAAGTTTTTGTTGAACAACCCCCCGATTTTGAAAACTTTAAATCTCCCGATCATGTTTTCAAACTCAAAAAGGCTCTTTATGGTTTAAAACAAGCTCCCCGAGCTTGGTATGAAAGATTAAGTAAGTTTCTTTTGAAAAATGATTTCATTAGGGGGAAAGTTGACACAACTCTCTTTGTTAAGCATAAAAATAATGATATTTTGTTAGTTCAAATATATGTAGATGATATTATATTTGGTGCTCCTAACAATGTTTTATGCAAGGAATTTTCCGATTTAATGACAAGCGAATTTGAGATGTCTATGATGGGTGAGTTAACATTCTTTTTGGGATTACAAGTAAAGCAAATGAAAGAAGGTACATTCATTTGTCAAGCCAAATATTGCAAAGAATTGTTGAAACGATTTGAGATGACAATGCAAAAGAAATGGCAACTCCCATGAGCACATCCGATCATCTAGACAAAGATGAGAAAGGTAAGGAAGTCGACACCAAAAAGTATCGAGGTATGATTGGCTCTCTTCTTTATCTTACTGCTAGTCGTCCGGACATCATGTTTAGCGTGTGCTTATGCGCTCGTTATCAATCGTGTCCGAAGGAGTCTCACCTTACTGCGGTAAAATGGATTTTAAGGTATCTTGTTGGTACTACAAATGTGGGTCTATGGTACCCCAAAGGCTCTTCATGCCAACTTGTTGGCTACTCCGATTCCGATTTTGCTGGATGCAAATTGGACCGCAAGAGCACTAGTGGCACTTGCCATTTGCTCGGTAGCTCTCTCGTCTCTTGGTTTAGCAAGAAACAAGTAAGTGTTGCGTTGTCCACAACCGAGGCTGAATATGTAGCCGCGGGGAGTTGTTGCACTCAAATCCTATGGATGAAACAACAACTCTTGGACTATGGCCTAAGTCTTGATCATATCCCTCTTAGATGTGATAATACTAGTGCCATATGCTTGACGAAGAACCCTGTTCTTCATTCGCGAACGAAACACATTGAAATTAGACATCATTTTATTAGAGATCACGTTCTCAAAGGCGATGTCGAAATTGAATTTGTTGAAACCAAAAACCAATTGGCTGACATCTTTACAAAGCCTTTAGAGAAAGAGTCCTTCTTCCGAATTCGCAGTGAACTCGGGATCCTTGACTCCACGTTGATCTAAGTCATGCATTGCATTTTTTATTACATGATTTCTAACTTGAGCGTCGGAGACGTCTAACGATTTTTGCAGGTATCGCCCCAAAGGAAAGGGGAATTATAAAGCTTGACGTACAACAATCGGTTTCCGTCGTCTAAAAATCGATCATTTCGTATCAATAATCGATTATGTTGCTATTATTCGGGTTGATGTTGCTATATTTTTTTTAATAAATAAACGAGTTTTATTTACATCTTTAGCATCTTACTATTATGTTATTTTTGCTAATGGCAAAAGGGGGAAGATAACGGGTATGCACTCTCAATATCTATAAAGCTTAAATTAAGGGGGAATTCATATATTGAGGGGGAACAAATTGCATACTTGTTGCATGTATACACTTGTCTTGAATCATCAATATAAATTGCTTGTCTTGCATATCCCGCTTAATGTTTGCCATTATCAAAAAGGGGGAAATTGTTGGAAACACGTTCTCAATGCAATATACTAAAACGTGTGTTCTTTTGTGTAGGTTTTGATGAATGGCAAACGAAGCGAAAGTTGATATATGACGAAGTTCAAGAAACAAGCGCACAATTGATATACAACAAGATTCAAGCTCAAGACAAAGTTATATAGTTTAATTGAGTCATTCTTAATTGTGATCTTGATCCTACAACTTGACCGTAACATGGCTTCTCTCATAAAACTATTTTCCAAAATCATGCATATTTAATTTAATGCTAAATGATTTTAAATCATGCATATTTTCATTAGTCAAAATGATTTTTAAATGCCTCTGAAAACTGGATAAGATAATCGATTATGTACTAATGATAATCGATTGTTTTAAGCCAAGACTGCATGACAATCGATTGTGAACTAATGACAATCGATTGTGTTAAGGCAGTGAACATCAGGTTTTTTCAAACCTGCATGACAATCGATTGTGAACCTTATGACAATCGATTGTGATGAGGCAGTGTCCATCAAAGTTTTTCAAAACTCAGAATAATCGATTGTGAAGCTAATGACAATCGATTGTGAAGAGACAGTGTCCTTCAGATTTTTCAAAGTCACAAAATAATCGATTGTGAACTAATGACAATCGATTGCGTTGAGGCAGTGACTTCCAGTGATTTTCAACTTTATTAAATAATCGATTGTGAGTATATAACAATCGATTGTCAAGAGGCAGTGTCTAAAATGTTTTTCAAAAACTGATAAGTAATCGATTGTTGACTTTGTGCAATCGATTGTGAAGCTCACCGTTGTCATAAAATTTTCAAATACCGTCAGGTAATCGATTATTGATTCTGTATAATCGATTATTTTGATTAAAATCCGGAAAAGATTTTTTGAACGTTATTGGGTAATCGATTATTGATTTTGTATAATCGATTGTTTTGATTAAAATCCGGAAAAGATTTTTTGAACGTTGCTGAGTAATCGATTGTTGATTCTGGACAATCGATTGTTTGTGGTAAAATCTGGAAAGGATTTTTTGAACGTTGCCAGTAATCGATTATGGATTGTAAGTAATCGATTATCAAGCGTAAAATCTGGGATTGAATTTTGATCTGACTGGCAGACAATCGATTGTTGGGGTTTGACAATCTATTGTCAGTGAGTAAAATCAGCAACTCTTAATTGGCAATTAGGCAACGGTAATGCCAAGTTTTTCAACTATAAATACAGCTTCATTTCAGTGTTTTAAACACAACAACATACTACAACTGATCATTACATTGCTATAAGCTTGCATATTTTTGTTTATCATTTTATATTCAATTTCATAAAGCTTTTGAGAGCCATATTCTTGTCCAAAGTTGTTGTGATCCAGAGCTTATTTCTTTTACTCATATCTACTCACTAAGGAGTATTTTGTTTGAGTGTTTTAGTGTTGTATACACTTGTAATAGAATTGTAATTCTCTTGTTGTAAGGAACTTGTGTTTCCTTGGTTGAAGTCTTGGAGTGTTGTAACTCCGAGCAAAGGTGTTGAGGCTTGCGTCCTCAAGTTCTAAAGGTTTGTTAAGCACCCGGAAGCTTGACACGTTAGTGGAAAATCTCGAGAGACTCTCTCGGGGACTGGACTAGCCACACGTTGTGGTGAACCAGGATATATCTGTGTGTAAGTTATTATTTATCGCACTTATTTACTTCCTGCAAATTTTAATTTCCGCAAGTTTACGCTAAATTTTATTATAACGCTATTCACCCCCCCTCTAGCGTTAAGCGTATTATCTAACACAACGCGCATTAACTCCCCCTGAAAAGAGCATCAATTCATATCCTTGAGTCTTCGCATTTCGATCTTGTGAACTAGCTTCTTGAAGGTTGACGTTGGTAGAGATTTTGTGAACAAATCAGCCATATTATCGTTTGAACGAATCTGTTGCACATTGATATCACCATTCTTTTGAAGATCATGTGTGAAAAATAACTTTGGTGAAATATGCTTTGTTCTATCTCCTTTTATGAATCCTCCCTTCAATTGAGCTAACATGTTGCATTGTCTTCATACAAAGTCGTGGGTAGTTTGTTACACTTCAAACCACATTTGTCTTGAATATGATGTATTATAGACCTCAACCACACACACTCCCGACTTGCTTCATGAATAGCGATTATCTCGGCATGATTAGATGAAGTAGCCATCAAATTGACAGTCTGCAAATCGTGTTGTGAACAAATCCCCTGTCAATGTTTCGAGGTAGCGAATAATGGAGGGCGATTCAAACGCAACATATATTCCTAACCTTCTTTGCGGACCCATTTTGGTACGGTATGGCGGTGCTATAGGCACATATACTGCGCATCCAAAGATTCTTAAATGGGATATATTGGGTTCATGACCCAAAACCAATTGCAACGGGGAATATTTGTGATAATTCGTCGGTCTGAGACGAATTAGCATTGCTGCATGCAAAATGGCGCGACCCCATACCGAAGTGGGCAGCCTCGTTTTCATGAGTAATGGTCTTGCAATCAACTGCAGGCGTTTAATTAAAGATTCTGCAAGACCGTTTTGAGTGTGAACATGAGCTACAGAATGTTCCACTTTTATCCCAATTGATAAGCAATAATCATTAAATGCTTGGGATGAAAACTGAGCAGCATTATCCAGTCTAATAGACTTGATTGGATTATCAGGAAAATGTGCTCGTAGTCGAATTATTTGTGCCATTAGTTTTGCAAACGCAAGGTTGCGTGATGACAACAGGCACACATGAGACCATTTACAGGATGCGTCTATTAGGACCATAAAATATCTAAAAGACCCACTAGGTGGGTGAATAGGTCCACAAATGTCCCCTTGTATACGTTCCAAAAACGTAGGTGACTCAGTCCCAACCTTTGTTGGTGATGGTCTTGTAATTAACTTGCCTTGATAACAAGAAGTGCAAGAAAATTCATTATTTAAAAGAATCTTGAAATTCTTTAACGGATGCCCATATGAGCTTTCTATAATCCGTCTCATCATGATTGATCCAGGGTGTCCCAATCGATCATGCCAAAGTACAAAAGTATTGGAATCAGTAACCTTTTGGTTTACTGTTGAATGTGCCTCAATTGCACTAATTTTTGTCCAATACAGACCACAAGATAAAGACGGGAATTCTCAATAACCCTCTTTTGGCCAGAGACATTCTTTGTAATGATGAGATATTCAAGATTATTCTCATCTATTGTCTCAACATGATAGCCATTCCGGCGTATATCTTTAAAACTCAACACGTTTCTCTTAGACTTGGAGGAGAACATTGCATTCTCTATGATAAACATTGTTCCTCTAGGCAGAGTTATAGTTGCTCTTCCGGAGCCTTCAATCAATTTACTACTACCAGAGATTGTAGTAACATCTGCCTTACACATACTTAGTTGAGAGAAATATTTTTTTTCTTTGAGTATCGTATGTGTAGTACATGAATCAACTAAACAAATATTTGATCCAAGTTTGCTTTGTGAGGTATCCATATTTGCTTTTCCATGGTTTGACATACAAAAGAAAATATACGAACATGAGAATAAACAAATTCAATCAGTTTGTCTCAATGTAATCGATTGTTAAACATACATAATCGATTATGTCTTAATATAATCGATTGTTAAACATACATAATCGATTATTTGCTATTTTGAAAAACTTCAGATCACACTGTCTTAATATAATCGATTGTTAACATACATAATCGATTATTTGCTATTTTGAAAAACTTCAGATCACACTGTCTTAATATAATCGATTATTTGCTATTTTGAAAAACTTCAGATCACACTGTCTTAATATAATCGATTGTTAAACATACATAATCGATTATTTGCTATTTTGAAAAACTTCAGATCACACTGTCTTAATATAATCGATTGTTAAACATACATAATCGATTATGTCTTAATATAATCGATTGTTAAACATACATAATCGATTATTTGCTATTTTGAAAAAAACTACAGATCACACTGTCTTAATATAATCGATTGTTAAACATACATAATCGATTATGTCTTAATATAATCGATTGTTAACAAGTATATAATCGATTGTTTTGCAGTTTTAATGCGAAATATTAGATAATCGACTAACTGTTAGGTTAGTCGATTAACTCTACTGAAAAATAAAAATATCTTTGAAATTTAAGCATATTGAAACATTCTAAAGAACTAATACTAACATTATATCATAAACTAATTAATACGAGCTGATACTAATGACTATTAGTTTATTCACTAACTAATACAAATAAGTAAAATAAAATCAAACAATTCCATCTTCCTTCATCATAGATCCATCACCGATTAAGTGGTCTATTTTCCCCTCGGGTTGCTCAAAGAAGTCTGCCACATCCAGGTGGGTGATGTCAAAATTATCGTCAGAGACAAAATTTGTTTCAGGGCCTTTATTCTTTAGAGATGCTTGATAAACATCAACCAAATGTCTTGGTACACGGCAAGCTTTTGACAAGTGCCCTTTTCCACCGCAACAATAACATATAGTTTCTGAACTATTTGCCTTTGGATTCTCATAATCTCGTTTCTGCTTTTGGTGGTTATTTCTCTTTGGGGGGTGGCGGACATCAGGGAAATTTCTTCCTTGTCTACGTCCACGGCTATGACCTCGATTACGACCACGACCATGACTAGATCCATGGCCTTTTTCATGCTTGGCATAATGAGAATACACCTTATCTGCTTCAGGCAATGGTGTAGACCCAGTGGGTCGATTTTCGTGATTTCTCATGAGCAGGTCATTGTTTCGCTCAGCCACAAGGAGAAGAGAAATCAGTTCAGAGTACTTTTTGAAACCTTTCTCTTTGTACTGTTGTTGCAGTTCCATATTGGAGGCATGAAACGTTGTAAACGTTTTCTCAAGCATATCATAATCAGAGATATTATCTCCACAGAGTTTCAATTTAGAAGTAACTTTGAACATTGCAGAATTATATTCAGAAACAGACTTAAAGTCTTGGAGCCTCAAATGAGCCCAATCATATCATGCTTGTGGCAGAGTGACCAACTTCAGGTTGTCATATCTCTCCTTTAAGCCGTTCCACAAGATGAGTGGATCTTTGACTGTGAGATATTCAATTTTCCAACCTTCATCAAGGTGATGACGCAAGAAAATCAAGGTCTTAGCACAGTCTTGGGTGGATGCTTTATCTCTGTCTTTAATGGTGTCTCCAAGACCCATAGCATCTAAGTGGATTTCAGCATCCAACACCCATGTCATATCGTTCTTGCCCGAAATTTCAAGGGCAACGAACTTTCTTTTCATAATATCAGACATAATTAAAACCAAATTCGGAAAAAGGGAAATACCTTAATTTTCTCAAGAGGATTCTTGAGACGGTAGAGTCTCGTGCTGATAACGTGTTATGAAATAATATAAGAACAAGAACAATAATACAAGAACAAGAACAATAGAGAGAAAAGTAGAGAGAGGAGTATTCTTATTGATACTTTGGGATGGTTTACAATGGGAGAGAACCCCTTTATTTATAGGGAGGTGGTGGCTTAGCCACCAAGTAGTAAATCCTAGAATCTCTCTAAATATAGACATTCACCTTAAATAGGATTCTATTTATAACATGGTAAATATTTTTCAGTTGCTGATGGATTCTTTCTTCCTTTTTCGGTTGAAGTTTGAATATAAATATTTTTTGTGTGCAAATTATAGCTAATTCACTTATCTTTTTTAAAAAAAAGAATCTGTCGGAGTACTGATAATGAGACAATGCAATACTCTCAATTTGAAATATAAAATTTTTATAAATTTATAAACTATGTAAAAGACAATAACAAGTCACAATATTTTATAAATAATTTTTTATAAAATGCATGACAAATCACAATTTAAGAAAAAAATATTTTACTTCCCAAATAATGAACATTATATTGTTGAATAGTAACCATTATGTTGTTTTTAATACCAAAATATTAATGAAAATATAAATAAGATACAAAAAATAAGAATACTTACTTGGGATAGAAACCTAAAATAAAATTTCTTGGTGAAAAAAGAATGTAAAATAGCAGTTGAACCCGCACCCAACCCGTGTCAAACCCGCAACCCAACCCGCATTAAAAAAAATTAAAATGGTTTCAACCCGCACCGCACCCACCCCGCACCCCCATAGGAGCAAACCCGTACCGCCCCACATTAAAGAAAACTCGCCCCGCCCCGCTCTATTGCCATCCCTAGACAAAACACTTTTGATAGGTGTATGGCCAAAATGGCACAGCTCCATTGAACCGAAATTTATTATTCTTCAAAAATATATAATATGTGGAAACTCAAATTAGAATACCCTATACGGCTATACAACATATTGTTCTACCCTACAATTAGGTGATACATACGTCAAAGAGTTCAGCTGCTACAACGTCGTAATACCTCTAAAACTTTCTATTGTTAGAAATTTCAATATTTTCTGTAGGTGAAACAACGAGTTGGAACTTTAAATTAATACATTTTTGACCTATTGAATAAATATGCACGTATACATGATGCGATCTCTGCATATTACATTTTATATGTATTCACGAGAAGAAATTTTTTCAGTTCTTTAGTGACTGAACATGGAGGTCAATAAACATATATACAATGACCAACCAGCCACTAACGTTTGCTGCCTACATCACATCCCACAGGGTAAGGCTCTTCCCGGAACCCTGCAGGAATGCAAGATACTTTATGCACGGGCGGGCCATTTTTTTTTTCCTATCCCAGTTAAAGATCGATTTTTACAGGAGAATTCCCATGTTTTACGTGTAAGGCCATTTTTTGGGGCTAAAATGGACTGCATTTGAGTGGATGCATTGTTTAAGAGGCAGTAGTAAATTGTACGTGACAACTTATCATAGAACTGGAAAAGGCTTCCACCTTTGAGCGTTAATGGGAAAGCAATGACATCACTAACAAATTTTAACACTACAGAAGTAATGCATACCAAATACTATTCTCAGTTTACTCAATAATAGAAACATGTTCTTTTCAAGTGCTTTCATACAATCTCAAGTTGTAACAAGTGTAATTGATTGGTCCTCCACCATACCTAGCAACAGGATGATGAGATTATATTTTTCATCTCTTAACAGTCGTTCGATGTACTTTACTCTCTATCCTGGTAAACTGCATGCTTCTACTATTAAACATAAAGCACTGAAGTAGACTTTTGGACTCTTGAGAGCTAAATTATCACATTGTCCACACGAGTGTAAAGTATATAGAATCAGAATATTCAAGAACTGCAGCATGTGAATTCCTCCTGCAACTTTACACACATTTTGCACAGTGATTACAATTTTACCACAAATTCAGTGCTTGCTGATTGACCAACGGAAAGTGTAGCTCATCTGCTTGCCTGCACATCAGATATAAAACAAGGAATCATATACTGTCAAGCCAAATATCTTTCCGATTGAGCACCTACATGAATTTTATCCTACGAGTCTGCAGAGCAGGCCTACCTTGCTGTTAATTCTGATATTCCAAGCATCATTCTTAGATCCATACACAGGGTCACCAACAACATAAGAAGGTGAAGGAACATAATTCTTCAATAGTGGGACTCTGTCTGGAATATAATCATCATCACTCTCATAATGATACCTTTCCCGGTGTGGTCCTAGAGCTTTGAGGATCATCGCCAATAATATACTTAACGCCTGCACGTGGAAAGTAATTAGGCAGATGCTCAAATAAGCAGAATAAGATGCAAGGCTGCATGGAGAAAGAACTTCTCAAAATGTTACAGACATATCCAAAAAAAAGAAAGGCTAAAAGGACTTCAATCCCTGAAGTGAAATTTTACAGCCAGAGGAGCGAAATAAGCTCTAATGGTGCCCAAAACAAAGAAATCTCTTCAGATATTAGAAAAAAGGGAAACGCACGCTAAAGCACACTAGGACCTATTAAAAAGAAATACAAGAGATAAATGATCTGATCTAGTAACAAATTCCTTTTACATGAATCCACATTATTACTATGACACAGATCTATGGGGATGACCAAAAAAAAAGAATGGAGTGAGGCAGGAACGGTATACAAAGAAGGCTCTTTAAGCATAACAATCACTTGGAACAGGTTTATCTCACCAGCTTCAAACAGCGATTTGTGCTAATGATTAAATCATATCAACGGGGTTTAGTTGAATAACAATATTGCCAAATAAAAAACAGGCAAAAACTTATAATAGTATTGAGGTATACGAGTGTGGAAGGAGACCCACCTGCACAGTCACTACTGACAAACCTACCCATTTACAAATGTCAAAGTTCTTTTTCAAGAAATGTTTGAGCTCATCAAAATTCCCAGTTGTGTCCTCGGGGAAGTCCTGATCAGGTCAATTTGAATACAAATCAATACAAGAATTTGTTAAAAGCTCAATATATAAGATCAAAATTCATGGTGCATTTTTAAATGCATATACCTCTTCCCAATTTCTGTTAAGGAATATGTCTACTGTCACAGCTGTTTCAATCATGAGAAGTAGGAACACAAAAACCATGTACTATACCCATTAAGGAGAAACATCACTGTTTTAATTGAATAGTCACTCCAGGATGCAGGTTTAAATGATTATATCACCTTACACAAGACCCAGAGACCGTACAGTGAATATTAAGCAACGTAACTGTGGAATCTTAAAGAAAAAAGACCACTTCTGATTACTGTCAAGTTGAATAAGAAAAAGTACATTTATATTAGTCCTAATAGTTTCAAATTAGCAATCATTCCAACTCTCCCATAGCAAGTCTTAAAAGCAGAGTCCAAGTTCTCAAGCTTCTGTGGGGAAAAAGGATTAAATAAAAAGATAAGACAAAAAAGTAGCAGCAACAATGACACTTTAAGCAACAATCTAGAAAGGGAAGAAAGCTTACTAGGGTGAAAGAGCATAACCATGACGAATGACAGTTAATAACAATTTTGCACATGAATTGCAAAAGAGTCCTTTTTTGATAAGGTGATTGCAAAAGAGTCCCTTTGTGGCAACAATGACACTTTAAGCAACAATCTAGAAAGGGAAGAAAGCTTACTAGGGTGAAAGAGTATAACCATGACGAATGACAGTTAATTACAATTTTGCACATGAATTGCAAAAGAGTCCTTTTTTGATAAGGTGATTGCAAAAGAGTCCCTTTGTGCAGCCCCCATCCCTAACTTACCATGAAGGTGCTTAAAATCTTTTAAAATGGCTTCACCAACCAGTATAGATTATTGACAACATTTTGGGTGGCTGCCTGTGTTGCTACATGCTAATAATGCATAAATCATATCAACCTCAACATCTAGGATAATGGCATCAAAAGTAAACCAAGAAAATCAACTGGTAGATATCATCTGCGGCTATAGCTTCATTTCCCAACTAAAGGGAAAACATATCTCTCCGCTAAGTTTTACCCCATAGCAGGGGCATTTCAGTGATAGGTCCTTTTTAGAGGAACCAGATGATCCTATTTGGTTAAATACCGAAATACAAACTCCATGTTCTGACCAACTGGTGGATACCAAAACTCCCATGTTTGTGCTGACCAACTGATGATACCAACAAGGTTTAATTTTAAGTTAATTTACCCAATTACATCATTGCACAAGCATTCAAGGAAATCCTTTCCTGCCCTACCCTCAATCCCAGGTGCTGACGTTATATCAAACTGCAACGAAAATAGAAATGGGAATAATAAACAAAATTATGATTCTTCTTTATTGAAAAAAACATTATCAAACAAAAGACCGAGTCACATGCAAGAACCATTGAAATAAGTCATGAACAAGAGTATTGTTTCTTCTCCTTAGTAGTATAAGAAGATTATGCAGATCAATATTTCCAAGCTAGAAATAGTATCGACACAATTCCATCCTAGAAGGTGAAATCAGTAAAGATATTTTAATTGCTCTGCTGAACCGCTAGTTAATTACTACAATAGTGTAGGATGAAGCTTGTCCAAGTAGCTTTCTCGGAACACACTCATGTCTACCCAGACCATCACCCCACACCCCCAATATTTCCAAGCTAGAAATATCGACACAATTCCATCCTAGAAAGTGAAATCAGTAAAAATATTTCCATTGCTCTGCTGAACCGCTAGTTAATTACTACAATAGTGTAGTATGAAGCTTGTCCAAGTAACTTTCTCGGAACACACTCGTGCCTGCCCTGACCCACAACCCACCCCCACTCCCAAAAAAAGGAACACTGGGGCAGCTGAACAGACAAGAATCTCATTCAATAACCTACATTAATTAAAAGAAAAGTAATGAAAAGGATACAATATACAAGCAACAACCACTAGCCGTCTCTGCAGCAATGTGACCCGAGCACGTGACCACGCACAAAGTTATTCCAAGACCAAGTGTTGAGTAAATGAACCTGCATTAGACAAAAGTTTGCTAAATTCACAATGTTGAACCAGAAACTAATATCCAAATTTCAAAAGATTAGAACAGAAATCTGACAGCTTATGAAACATAAAAATATCAAAATCTAGCCAATTATCATTCTCAACATGTGCATATGAGTGTGTGACATTCTACTATCAAATATAAAGAAACACCAATATTTTACTATTGAACCAAAATTAAAAGAGAAAAAAGAAAAGGCCTAGTTGGTTTCTACTTTTTACTTCCATCAAACAGTCCATTTCTTTTAATAAGTTCTTCCATCAAGCAGTCCATTCATGATGCACAATATTGGATTCCCCATTGCAATTGTTTAAAGGTAAAAACATGATTCAAAAGTTAGTCCCTTATGTATATAGCACTTAGACTACCTAGCTATTATTTGAAAGCTTACACAGATGATCATGTACAAGAGGAGTCCTCCTCATTTCAGCTTTGAAGTTTATTTTACATCTGTGACTTTTATCATTCTTAAATTCTGTGGGAGGTATGGCACAAAACCATCTTCCTTTCATCTTTTGTGATCTATACACAAGTAGTGGACAAAGCCTACCCCCCTCCCCAAATCCTAAAGATAGTCTAAGTATAACTTAATGGTGTGGCCTACCAGTTCCTACACTAGTGGGAGGATGGAGGTACTTGGTAGAATAGTGGAGTCGTGCGAGGTAGTCATGTGGCCCGACTATTGTTCTGTTTAAAGAAAAGTCTTTACAGTAAAGGACCCTCCTATGAATACTGGGATATAGAGGGTTCACATAGATAACCAACTATTTGAAAGCGAGGCATAGTTAATTCCCGAAATGAACTTCAATATAGCAAAATTGACAATGGTAAATCCCCCTTTTATTCACAGCGTCCAATAAGCAGAAAACACAAAAATTAAAAAGTCAGATCAAAAGTGAGGCAGTAAAAAGGAACTCCAATTACTTCAAAAGGTCCTAACTTTTGGTTTAGAAAAAAGAGAAAAAAAGAATGCCCCACCATCACATAAAGTGATTAACATTTCATGTGAATTTTCGCAATCATTTAAAGAGGTGAAACATTTACCATGGAGCAGGGGCATCGGGGCCAAAGAAAGGGGGAGTGGGACCCATCTGCTTATGCCAAACCCTAAACATCCAAAGGGCGTACAATATCATCGCGATCCCAACCATTCCAATCGCCGAATTTACCACCTTCAGCAATGACTGCATGCAACTCCTCGCCATCCTCGTCATCTTAATTATTGATTCAACTGAATAGAATTCCTGAAAACCCTAACCCTAGAATAAAGCTAGGGTTTCTTTTTAAAGGTTAGGGTTGTGGGAATTGCCGAATTGAAGACGACGGGTTGAAGAATTTGAAAGAATTTTGTAATTGTATTTTTCGCCAGACGCTGAGGTCGTTCCTTATTGTCCGTCTTTCACGCAATATAAGCTGGGACACGCGGCGTTTAGGAAATTTTCAGGAAATGTCCAATCTATGGGGACATGAAATAGGAAAAAGGAATTTGATTCAATTAATATATAATAATTTATTAAATTAATTTACAAAATATTGTTTCAATAATATGGTCAGTTTTTTTGACATTGTCAATCCGCTGGAATGATTGTACGGTTAAGGGTCAAATATATCCTTATACTATTAAAAATAGGTTATATTTATCCTTCGTTTGAATTTTTTATCGAATATGTCCTCACCGTTATATATTAGGGTCATATATATCACTCAGCCGTTAAAACATCCTTTCATATTTTTTAGTAGCACGTGACATTTTATGATTGGACCAGATGATCCGTCCCGTTCCTTTAATTAACCTGCCCCGACCCATAATTTATGACCCAGCGTTATTTCCTTCGTTATTGTGCCTACTAAGATGGCCTTTTCTTCGTTATTGTGCCTACTGGGATACATAACCGTGTGCCATTATTCTTCAGGGATTCTCCAAGCAACCAAAAAAAAACTGAAAAAGAAAGGAAAACTGCTGAGTTAAGAAAAAATTTGAAGGTTGAACTAGGGCTCATGAAGAAAGGGAGTGATCTTGAAAGGTTGCTATAGAAATTTGAAAAAGGAAACAAGAAAGGAATCAAAATTAGTTGGTGAAATCAGAGTATGAAGATGTTAGAAGCAACTGGTGGCAGAAAGAAAAAAAACGTATAGATTCAGCAGTGGCGTAAGCCATAAAACAAAAGAATCTTGCAAAAGCTAACTGCAAAATGGCTGTTGATTTATTATAGCAGTTGGATTAAGATAGAAATTAGATTGAAAATTTGGAGGAAATGAACTCTTTTCGCCTAGGGGTGTTCAAAACCGATCCGAAACCGAAAACCAAACCGAACTGAAGCTTAATGGCTGGTAACGGCTTAACGGACGGGGAACGGATTAAAATTTTTTATTAACGGCTTATCGGATTGGGGCGGATTATTCAATTTTCTTAACGGGTAATCCATTAACCCGTTAAGAATATATATATATATATATAATTTATTTTTATTTATATAATTATATATATTAAATATAAAAATATATATAACAGAAAACCTTAAATCCATATTCATTACAGCACAACCTATGATACAACTGCAAACAGAAGTGTCGACAAAGTTAAGGTGCCATGTTTGACACTAATAATTTACAAGATGGAGACAACTTTTCTGACACAATACCAGTGCCTCACTATTATTATTGTTTTGTCCTTTGAGAGGAATGTGCACCAAATCAGGAGCCATATTACATATTAAGGTTTCCCCATACACATTGGGGTACACCTTGATAGTGATGATACTTTCAAACTGGGACAGGTTCGGGAACTCTATCGTTCCCAGCTGGAGTCAAACTATCATAGTATTCCACCAAAACCTTCCAACCACCAGGGCACATAAAACCATCTGGAGGGCTCTCTTTATTCTTTGCAAGCCCGATATCTTATCGGGTGGCTAACGGATGAATATATTTAAAAGCCGATAACCGTTAAGCCAAACCGTTAGAGTAAAAAGCCGCCCAATGAGCACCCTTATTTTCGCCTGGTAAATTGGTACCCCCCTCCCCCCTAAAAAAAAAACCCAGCAAACTTGTTGCAAGAAATTGCAATATATCTTAAGGATATATTTTAGCTGTTTCCTTTTTAATCAATCTTTCTTTGATTCATGATTCTTTTGTTGAACAGATGAGAGTTCAGTTCCTGGAATTTTTGCATCCCTCCATCCTGGCTGGTACCAATTCAAAGTACAACACTAGTACTAGTACGACCCAGTATAATATCACTCAGTGGTGTCTGGGGAGGGTAGTGTGTACGCAGCCTTACCCCTACCCTGGGTAGAGAAGCTGTTTCCAAATAGACCCCCGGCATAAATTCCCAGAATTTGCTCCTGGGGAGACTCGAACTCACAACCTCTCGGTTGTAAGTGAGGGTTGGTTACCATCAGACCAAGCCCCTCTTGTCCAATTCAAAGTACAACACGAAGGTGGAAAAACAGATTTTAGTTAGTGTCACAGAAATGTATTACCTTTATGTAGGATCGGGGCGGGTTTAATTAAAGGAATGGGACGGGTCGTTTGGTCCAATCATAAGATGCCACGTGCTACTAAAAAATATGGAAGGGTATTTTAACGGTTGAGGGATATATATGGCCCTAATGTATAACGGTGGGGACATATTTGATAAAAAATTCAAACAAAGGATAAATATGATCTATTTTTAATAGTATAAGTATATATTTTACCCTTAACCGATGATTGTATCTGATGGACAGCTCTTTTTTATTTGATGTTGATGAATCGTCATATTCATCAATTAGACTAGTTGTACTATTCATTTTCTGCTGACCAAAAAAAAATTCTTTTTCTAAAATCATTTATGCAAAATAAAATGTAATTTGAAATGTATGGAGTTTTTCTTCAAAACTCATTTTCTGTTCGAGCAATTTTTAAAAAAGAATCTGAAATATTTCTTGGAAGATAAAATTAATTTGTGTAGAAAAACATCATATGTCATTTTTTTTTTTGTGATGTTAATGCAAGAATTTTCATTGTTGAAAAAGAAATTGCAGAATTTTCATAAATGTCCTTAGGCCTGAGGAACACCCAGAAATTGTAAGCTAAACATAGATGTATCTGGTAAATAGATTTTACAACAACAGGTTGCTGTGGTGTAGTGGTTATCACGTTAGTCTTACACAATGAAGGTCCCCAGTTCGATCCTGGGCAGCAACATATGCATTATTATTTTTTATTTTCACTTCACCGTATTCTAACTATGTGCCCAATGTATATTTGCCTTCTAGATTTCTATTGTTTGATTTTCTCTTTTGCTTGGCAGTTTACTTCATACATTTCTTATATTCATATTCTGTGCATTGTTTGAAATTCATGTATAATATGGTATATATATAATGTTGCTTTAAGAACACAAGGAAAAATATCTTATGAAGGAAACAGTGCCATTTGGTGAGTAATCTGTATTGAACGTGAAAAGATTTTGTGATTTGGTGGCACTTGAGCTAATATAAAATCCATTTGGTTCGATTGGGGTGGCAAAATGGTTAAAAGAAAATAATCAACCACTCATATTATTCGCTAAAAAATAAATTGAATAATAAACTTTTTAAAAACGTATCAAATATTGATAAGAACCATATTGGTTTAATGATTACATTTTCAAATCCTCAAATTGGGGGTTCCTCAAGTTTTGGAGTGTATTGGGAAAAAACTGAATTTAAATTAAAGATGATGTAGCATGACACGTTGGGCTGGTCAAATAGTCAAAGTGTAATAATCCAGTAAAAAACACGAGAGATGATAGATACGGGAAGAGAAATTTAAATAGACACGGGAAGGAGTTTAGACACGAGTTTGGTACCAATTCAAGTCATTTAATGCCAACGGGTAAGAAGGGCACTGAAGACAAGAATCTCATGGCAAAAAGTAGTCTAAATTCATTATTAAATGTCTGATACGTCAGAGAATCAGTATTTAATAGCAATGATTGCGTAACGCATCATTAAAATGTCCTTTATTATTTAGATTAAGCCGTTACTCCTTATTACCTATAAAAGTAGAAGGTTCCATCATTTGTAAAGACACGAAAAATCATTTACATCATGTTGAAATACAAATTTTTTACTACTTTATTTATATTCTCAAAAAGTCTATTATTCTTTTTGATCTCTTGATTATCAGTAACCCGATTTCTTCTCTCAAAAGTCTAGCTTCGACCAAATAATATTTTTTGGTTAAACAAATTGATTGCGTTACTACGAATTTGATAATCTATTCTTTCTAAAATTACATTCTACCCGTTAGTAACATGTCAAATAACAATGGCAACAATATAAAATTTGGTGGCAAAATGGTTAAAAGAAAATAATCAACGACCCATATTATTCGCTAAAAAATAGATTGGATAATAAACTTTTTAAAAACGGGTCAAATATTGATAAGAACCATATTGGTTTAATGATTACATTTGCAAATCCTCAAATTGGGGGTTCCTCAAGTTTGGGAGTATATTGGGAAAAAACTGAATTTAAATTAAAGATGATGTAGCATAACATGTGGGCTGGTCAAATAGTCAAAGTGTAACAATCCAGTAAAAGGCACGAGAGATGACAGATATGGGAAGAGAAATTTAAATAGGCACGGGAAGGAGTTTAGACACGAGTTTGGTACCAATTCAAGTCATTTAATGCCAACGGGTAAGAAGGCACTGAAGACAAGAATCTGATGGCAAAAAGTAGTCTAAATTCATTATTAAATGCCTGATACGTTAGAGAATCAGTATTTAATAGCAATGATTGTGTAACGCATTATTAAAATGTCCTTTATTATTTAGATTAAGTCGTTACTCCTTATTACCTATAAAAGTAGAAGGTTCCATCATTTGTAAGGACACGAAAAATCATTTACATCATGTTGAAATACAAATTTTTTACTACTTTATTTATATTCTCAGAAAGTCTATTATTCTTTTTGGTCTCTTGATTATCAGTAACCCGATTTTTCTCTCAAAAGTTTAGCTTCGACCAAATAATATTTTTTGGTTAAACAAATTGATTGCGTTACCGGGAATTTGATAATCTATTCTTTCTAAATTACATTCTACCCGTTACTAACATGTCAAACTACAATGGCAACAATATAAAATTTGGTGGCAAAATGGTTAAAAGAAAATAATCAACGACCCATATTATTCGCTAAAAAATAGATTGGATAATAAACTTTTTAAAAATGGGTCAAATATTGATAAGAACCATATTGGTTTAATGATTACATTTGCAAATCCTCAAATTGGGGGTTCCTCAAGTTTGGGAGTATATTGGGAAAAAATTGAATTTAAATTAAAGATGATATAGCATGACATGTGGGCTGGTCAAATAGAAAGTGTAACAATCCAGTAAAAGGCACGAGAGATGTCAGATACGGGAAGAGAAATTTAAATAGGCACGGAAAGGAGTTTAGACACGAGTTTGGTACCAATTCAAGTCATTTAATTCCAACGGGTAAGAAGGGCACTACAGACAAGAATCTGATAGCAAAAAGTAGTCTAAATTCATTATTAAATTCCTGATACGTTAGACAATCGGTATTTAATAGCAATAATTATGTAACGCCTCATTAAATGTCCTTTATTATTTAGATTAAGTTGTCACTCCTTATTACCTATAAAAGTAGGAGGTTTCGTCATTTGCAAGGACACGAAAAATCATTTACATGAAATACAAATTTTTTACTACTTTATTTATATTCTCAGAAAGTCTATTATTCTTTTTGGTCTCTTGATTACCAGTAACCCGATTTCTTCTCTCAAAAGTAAAGCTTTGACCAAATAACATTTTTTGGTTAAACATTTGGTTCTGTTACCGGGAATCTGATAATCCATTCTTTCTAAAATAACATTCTACATGTTACTAACATGTCAAACAACAATGACAACAACAATCAGGAAAACCAGATCCATCAAATGGATGGCGATGAACTCAATAATGTTTTCCCTCAAGCTTCTCCACGTGGATCTCGAGAGGGAACTCCTAATGATATGTCTGAACATGATGATAGAGAAGTTGAAACGAGAGATGAACTTTTACAGAAAATAATAGATGCACGAATTGACAAAGCTTTGGAAGCTTTAGTTAATCGATTCCCTGCTACGCCAATAACGCCTAATAACAACACGTTGGAAAACCTCCGTTCTGGTCGAGTTAATTCTGGCAATGGAACAACCCCAGTGACTCACAAGAAGGAGAACCAGGTAATTCAGGTAATTCTCATCTTCAAAATTTAGTACTAACCTTGCAGAAACAACTCAAGGAGCAAACCGAGCGTATCGAACAAATCCTTGGAGTTCCACCTGTGATAAAAGGAGTGGACGTGGATAAATACTCACAACAACCTTGGAAACCAAGTGCTGCTCCCCTACCAATTCTAAAGAAATTCAAAATGCCCGATATCCCAAAATATGATGGTACAACAGACCCACGTGACCACGTAACTGCATTTACAACATGAGTGAAAGGCAAAGATTTGACCAAACAAGAATTGAGTCAGTGTTGGTCAAAAAGTTTGGAGAGACGCTCACCACAGGGGCATTAACCTGGTATTCTCTTTTACCTGAAAATTCTATAAATTCTTTTGTTGAGCTTGCGGATTATTTTATTAAAGAACACTCGGGAGCTCAGAAGGTTTAGAAAAGGATGGAGGATATCTTTAAAATCAAACAAGGGAACTCTGAATTGCTCAGAAATTTCGTTGATAGATTCCAACGTGAAAGAATGACTCTACCTCATGTACCAAATAATTGGGCAGCGATTGCTTTCGCAAGTAATTTGAATGACAAAAGTTCAGAAGCCACGAGAAGGCTTAAAGAAAGCCTTCGTGAGTTTCCTGCAATCTCTTGGAATGATGTTTATAACAGGTACAGTACAAAACTTAGAATCGAGGAGGATACCGTACCTCAACATCATCGTGAAGAAAGAAGCGGACCCAGGAGATCAGAAGCCGAAATGAGATCAGGTAACAACATGTATGATCAATATATGGGACCTGCAGGAAAGGATTCACGATCTAGACAGAACAACCAACACTACGACCAAAGATCAAGAGGCAGGGGAACCAGCTCTTCATCCAGGTTCAGGGGTGATCGAAACAACCAAGAGACACGAGATGATGATAGGAATTTAATGGCACGATTTGATGGTCATATTTTCAATGTAACTAATTCTGAGCTCGTAGCTGTTCTAAGGAGTATGGGATATAAGGTACGCTGGCCGAAGGAGATGCGGTCAAATCCAAACAGACGCAATCCGTACCATTGGTGCGAATTTCACAATGACGGTGGACATAAAACATAAGAATGCAGATTCCTACAAAGTGAAGTAGATCATCTACTGAAGCACGGATATCTCATAGAGCAGTTTAATGAGAAGGGAAAGCAAGCTTACATGAAAAATAGGCAGGAGCCACCAAAATCACCCTCACCTAAGAGAATAGTGAATGTTATCACTGGAGGGGAGGATATTTATGGAGTAACATATACGGCTTCAAATAAGATTTCTAAAATGACGATCACACACCGCAAGCGAGTACGGAAAACCTTAGACCATGAGAGCAAAACTTCGATCATGCATATACGGAAGGAGTGATTACTCATCACAATGATGCACTGGTAATATCTTACTTATACATGATACTGATGTAAAACAAGTTTTAATTGATCCGGGAAGTTATGTGAATATCATTCTACTAAGAGTGTTGCGGTAAATGCAAGCTGAAGATATAATGATACCCAAAGCGCGTGCTTTATCAAGTTTCGACAATTCAAGCAGGGTAACAAAATGCGAGGTAACTCTAACGACTTATGTTGCAGGTGTCATTAAAGAAACTAAATTTCAGGTAGTTGATATAGAAATGGCCTACAACATAATTATGGGGAGACCATGGATCCATGATATGGATGTTGTTCCATCAACTTTACACCAAGTTATCAAATTTCCGTCACCCTGGGGAATATGTCAAATTCAGGGGATCAACAAACAGCCAGGAGTATCAACGCAGTAACAGATATGAGTACCGCGAGTAAAGAGAAATAGAAATTACAGGAAACAGTTGAAGGCGTCAGCAATCAAACTTCAACTGAGAAAACGGATTTAGATTCAAGACCTGATGTAATTCAAGAACCTGAAGAAAATGAGAACATAAAACAACAATAGAGGAACTCGAGGCTGTGGTGCTATTCGAACAATGTCCAAAAAGAAAAGTTTTTGTAGGAGCCAATCTAAACCCCGATATGCGAGGTATGTTAATTGAATTTTTAAAAACTAACGTAGACTGTTTTGCCTGGTCCCACGCTAATATGACAGGCATTCCACCGGATGTGATGACTCATAAACTCAATGAAGACCCATCTTTTATTCCAATCAAGCAAAAGAAAAGAAAGCAAGGGGCTTTCAAAAATAAAGTAATCCAAGATGATGTCCAAAAGTTGTTGAAAATTGGGTCAATTCGCGAGGTAAAGTACCCTGATTGGTTAGCTAACACGGTGGTCGTACCTAAGAAGAACGGTAACTGGCGAGTTTGTGTAGATTATATTGATCCAAACAAAGCTTATCCAAAAGATTAATTTTCTTTACCCCATATAGATCAATTGATTGATGCAATTGTAGGTCATGAACTTTTGAGTTTTTAGATGCATATTCGGGGTACAACCAAATTAAAATGGACTCAAGTGACGAGGAAAAGACTTCTTTCATCACAGACTGAGGGACTTAATGTTATAAAGTAATGCCCGTTGGTCTAAAAATGTTAGGGCAACCTATCAAAGGTTAGTCACTATAATGTTTCAATAACATTTAGGGAAAACTATCGAGGTGTGTATAGACGATATGCTCGTCAAAACTCAGTATTCTCATGATCATATCTCTCATTTAGTTGTTACCTTTGAAATTTTATGAAAATTCAATATGAAACTCAACCTTGAAAAATGTACATTTGGAGTTGCTTTAGGTAAATTTTTAGGTTTTCTTGTTTCTAAGCGTGGCATTGAGGTAAATCCTTCTCATATTAAAGTAATTGAAGAAATACCTTATGTCCTTACCAATAAAAAGGAGGTTCAAAGATTAACAGGAAGAATTTCGGCCTTAGGGAGATTTATTTCCAAATCTTCAGAAAAGTGCTTCAAATTTTTCTCTGCGCTCAAAAAACAAGATCATTTCGAGTGGAATGGAGATTGTCAACAAGACCTTAAAAATTTGAAAGCGTACATGTCAAACCCTCCTTTACTGGCAAAACCTAAGGAAGGCGAAAAGCTACTCATTTATTTGGCAGTTTCAGAAGTAGCGGTAAGTGCTGTTTTAGTCTCTGAGGACCAAGGTAAACAATCTCCTATTTATTATGTAAGTAAAATTCTACTAGACGATGAGAAAAGGTATCCACAACTAGAAAAGTCAGCATTAGCTCTCATCATAGCGTCTAGAAAATTAAGGCCTTATTTTCATTATCACCCTATTGTTGTTGCTACTACTTTTCCATTATGAAATATTTTGCATAAACATGAACTATCAGGAAGATTAGCAAAATGTGCCATAGAGTTAAGTGAATATGAGATAATTTACCAACCTCAAACTGCTATTAAATCCTAAGTACTCACCGATTTCGTAGCTTAGTTAGGGAATGCATTTAGAAGCAGAAAAAGAGTTACAAGTTTTTGATGGAGCTAATCCGGGGACTTGGACATTATTTACTGATGGTTCATCTAATATTAAAGGGGCAGGCCTAGGAATTGATACCACCTACGGGTGAAACAATTAGACAGACTATAAAATGTCACCATGTAACTAATAATGAAGCAGAGTATGAAGCTGTGATTGCAGGTCTAGAGTTAGCACTGCAACTCGAAATCATGCAAATCATAATCAAAAGTGACTCAAAAATTGTAGTAAATCAAATGCTGGGGACTTACGTGGCCAGCGAAACTCAAATGCAAGAGTATCTCGGAAAGGTACAAGAACTGATAAGACAGTCCAAACTTGGAAGGTAATACAAATCCCAAGAGAGAAGAACGTGGAAGCAGATGTTTTAGCCAATCTTGCGTCTGTAGCAAATATATCGAAAGATGCAAATGCATTGGTCATACATTTATTCCACTCCATTATTGACTCTAATAAAAATGAGGTAAGCTTTAATCACTTAACTTGGGATTGGAGAAACGAAATCGTATCTTTTTTGCAGCATGGAACCGTACATGCGGATAAAATAAAAGCTCATGCGCTTAGAAGGAAAGCTGCTTGTTATTGCTTATATCAAGGGAACCTTTATCGGAAAATATTTGATGGACCATTACACAGGTGTCTCGGACTTTCTCAAACAGAATATGTGATGAGGGAAATACACGAGGGACATTGTGGAAATCATGCAGGAGGCAGATCACTTGTAAAGACATTGATTCGAGCAGGATATTATTGGCCTAAAATGGAAGAAGAAGCAAATGACTTCGTATCTAAATGTGATAAATATCAGAGGTATGGAAACAACATGCATAGACCAGCTGAGCAATTACATCCTATCATAGTTCCGTGGCCTTTTATGAAATGGGGAATGGATATCGTAGGTCCATTATCCCAGGAAAAAGGTTAGGTAAAGTTTCTACTCGTGCTTACTGATTATTTCACTAAATGGGTTGAAGCAGGGGAGTTTAAACAGGTACGGGAGAAAGAAGTTAAGGACTTCATTTGGAGAAATATAATTTGTCGTTTTTATGTACCAAAGGAGATCGTGTGCAAAAATGGACCACAATTTATAGGAGTACAGGTCACGGAATTCTTTCAAAGTTGGCAAATCAAAAGAATTACATCAACGCCATATTATCCAGTGGATAATGGACAAGCAGAATCTACAAACAAAGTAATCATCAACAACCTAAAGAAAAGGTTACAAGACTCAAAAGGTAATTGGCCTGAAGTATTACCAGCGGTATTATGGGCATATCGAACAACGGCAAAAATAAGTACTGGAGAAACACTGTTCCCAATGGTTTATGGTGCGGAAGCATTAATACCAGTTGAAATAGGCGAACCTAGTACACGTCGTGTTCAAGCAGAGGAGGACTCGAACAATGAAGAGTTACGAGTAAATATTGATTTACTCGAAGGGAGAAGAGAAGCTACGTTAATAATGATGGCAGCTCAAAAGTAAGTAATTGAGCGAAATTACAACATGAAGGCACGCCTCAGGTTCTTTTAAATTAGGGACTTCGTGCTAAAAAAAGTGCTCCAATCTACAAAGACAGCTAATTCGGGAAAGCTAAGTCCAACATGGGAAGGACCTTATAGAGTTCGTAAAATTGTAGGAAAAGGAGCATACGAATTGGAAACAATAGTTAGTAAGGTTTTACCTTCACATTGGAATGCCGTTCACTTAAAGAGATATTATTTCTAAGGAGGTACTCACAGTCAGATATCGCCATGTTAGAATTTTTTTTCCTTGAATTGTTAAAATTTTACTAACAATTTTAGATGCTAGGAAAAACCTTAACTCATGCCAAATGATGAGTCACGGCCTACACGGCAAAATGGAATATTCTTAAATTCCCAACCCAGGGTTACATTAATCTGATGGAAATACACACGAGTTAGGAAGTCTTCATCTATAATCTCACATCCGAGTCCCGCATATTTTTATATTTCAGGGAAAGGACCAAATTGGGAAAAAACATACAAGTGCTCAGGCTTCATACTTCACCTCTCAAGCACTTGGGGACTATACTATACACGAGTATGTGTAGAAGAATAGATACGAGTGAGCAAGATTTAATATCAAGCTACAAGAAGTCAAGTATCAAGCAACAAAGTCACTTCTCAAACCCTTCCTAATATGTAAATATAGGGTCATGACTATGTATTAAAAATAGGTTACAAAAAACCTTGTTTATTTTATAAACCTGTTGAAAGAAAACAGTTATGAGAAAGTTGTAGATGTACTTCAATACATGTAATACTCAAACTTTTCAAAGTTCATAAATAAAAACTTGTCAAAGGTTATTTCATCCAAAACATGTATATTCTTATTTCTTTTATCATATTATAACACCATTATGAAGTTGAGACGTCTTCTTCATTAAGTGTCGATAAATAAAAGGTCCCTCTTTTATTTTCTTCATGATGATAATCCATGAGAAGAATCATATAAGCATTTTCTAAAAAGATAAAAATGCTAACCTATTCTCTAAGTCCTAAAAAGAAAAATAGGTAAGAATAGGATAAGTAGAAAATTATTCTATAAGTCCTAAGTAAGTAAATAGGCAAGAATAAGAATATAAAGAAATACTCATAAACCTTCTTAACATAAAAGACTAAGAAAAAAACTTAGTCATCAAAAATATGTGTTAACAAATGTCCCATTATAGTAACGGGGACTTCATCAACAGTACTAAAAAAAGAACAAAAAAAGCAAAAACCTAATTGTTCACTGAAGGAGTTGGAGCTTCAGAAGTTGTAACCTCACTTTCAGAGGCAACAATAGGTATGGTAACTACTTCTGAAGAAGCCGCAATAGGTATGGATTCAGCTAAGTCTGAAGTTTCAACAAGGGAAGTAGTAGTCATGGGAACCTCGATTCTCATAGGCTGTGTCATAGAAGCTTCACCTTCAGAAACTAGAATCACAGCTTCACCCACCTCAGCAATTGCTTTTGAATTTAATAACTCATCTGTTCCATGAGCTTCAAGAACTGGAGAAGGGGTACCAATACTTCCAAGGCAGGAGAAAGAGTATCAACTAGTTATTGGTTTTTCTCGATAGTATCCATGACTTTATCCAGTTCAGATTGCAGGTCAAAATTTTCTTGTGTAGCCTTCATCAAGACATCACAGCGAGAATTCAGAAAAGCCCTACTCACTTCTATGATAAAATTCTCTTCAAGGGTATTGTACTCCTTCTCCAAAGCCTTGTATTCGTTTTCCCACATAGCAATATCATTTTTTGCTATTTGGTGCTCAGCTAGGTGGGAATCCAATGAAGCTTCAAGACAGGCATGAGAATTCTCCAAGGTACGAATTTTCTCTAAAGAAGTCCTCAGGTCATTTTGAGCATGAGTTAAGATCTCTTCAAACTCCCTTGCGTATTCCTCCTTCTTCTCTAAAAGAGCATTGAGTTCTTTAACCTCATCATTGGCTTTAGATAAAGAGAATTCTAAAAGCTCTTTATCCTTTTTAAGTTGACCCCACGAGGCGTTAGCAATTCCCAACTCCGAAGATAAACTACGATTCTGCTGCTCCAAATGAACCCTGGTCTCTTGTAGTTCCTCTATTGTCCCTTGAGCACTCTCAAATTGATCCTTCCAGTTCGCTTCTTCAAGTAAGGCATCCTAATCTATTTTCCTAGCTTCAGAGATAGCCTTTGTGGACTCACGCTCCTTTTTCTCTAACAAAGAGACTCGCCCCATCAGCTCGGTCCCAATAAGATTAGTCTACGGTTATAAATCATAAAAGTCAGTACTTAGAAAGAAAAAGAAGAAAAACATTCAAGGTCAAGAAAATTACCTTTAAAGTTGAATGAACTATGTCATTCATCAAGGTGTAGCAACTGTGGCTCTGCATTTTGTTCCTCTCAATCTCTCCGATAAGAGGCTCAAGCCAAGTATCTGCCCCCCAAATTTTCTTAAAAGGCTCTGATTGGCAGGGACTTCGAGGGTGACACTCCTCATAGCCTCGCCTCTATTGCTGGAACTAACCAGCAGAAGGGGGAGTAGTAGAAAAAAGAAACACTACAGTAGTCGTAGGATTTGAGGCAGGAATGGGAGGAGAATATGTAGAAATTGACTCAGGAACGGGTGTGGAATTAGTCAAAACTGGTGAAGGAACGGAAGCAATCATTGGTCACGATAAAACACTTACAATTGGCAAAAGAATGGAGGAAGTAGGAAAGAATTAAGAAAGAGGGGCTTCATCAAAACAGGTCCGAGCTCGCCACTCCAAAAGCCACTATCAAAGGGACGCTGAGTTGGTTCACTCGTACCTTTTGGGACGGAATCCTCATATGAAAGAATCAAAACAGCCTCGGTGGTTGAAGTTTGAGCAGGAATATCTTCAATTTCATCATCATTGATGACTCGTCTTCTAACCCTTGGCCTGGCTACTAACGAGGTACATTCCTCTTCTTCATTCTCGTGCCTTCTCCTATAGCTTTTCTTTTTTGAAGCAAGGCTCGAGCCTTGTCCAAGTCAAGTGCAGCGTTACCACACAAACGAATGGACATAGCTACTTCGGCTTCCATTCCTTTGTAACCAAATCCTGATCAAAAGAAGGATATGCAATCAATATTAAGGAAAAAGTGCTTAAGGTGTAAAAAATATGTGTAAAAAATATGATACCATGTGTTTTAACTTTCCAGCCGTGTATGGCAGAAATTGATTTCCAAGTCCTTTGCTCCTTAGGAGCATTCTTGAAAATTGAATCTACCCAACCGCGAAAGTTGGGAACAGGTTCTACATCTCCCATGGTTTCTACAAAAAAACCAAAAAGTGATGATATCAAAATCGAAATTCTCAAAAAATAGGTACGGTCCAATAAAAAAAACTTACGTGCAAAATTTCACTTCTCGGGGAAAGGAATGTTTGTTTTGCCAAGCAAATCCACCGTAGGAACAACAACGTAACAGGCATACCATCCACGATCTTTGTCGTCTTCTAGGCTTACCAAAACCTTCTCGCTCCTCGCAGTCAAGGTAAAAACCCCATGGCGTATTAAGTTAGGATAGTATAGATGGATGAGGTGAGAAAAAGTGAAGTTGATGTTGGCTTTGGTGGATAGAAATCTTAAACAAGCCACTGTCCTCCATACCAGGGAACCAACTTGGGCCAGACAAATATTAAAGAAACAACAAAAATAGAGAATAACCGGATCAATCAGAGGATTAAAGCCCAAAGTAAAAGGGTAAGTATAAACAAAAGAATACCCAATCCTGAAAGAAGAAATTCTTTGATTTGGGGTAGGAATAGACATTCGGAGACTGTTTTTCTAATTACAATCTTTTCTAATTGAAGGGATAGTGAGTCCGGTCACTAAAGTAGGATAAGTATCGGCTTTTTCCAAACCAGCAACTTGCTTTTCAAGAGATTGTCTATCACTGATAAAAGATAAATCGCCTGATACGATTTCATCCATTAAAGGTTCTCGAGAAAAGTCAGAAATTTCTATATCTTTAGAGTAAGGCTTCTTTGAAATAGAACTCCTAGAAGAGGAACCAGAAGATCCACCTCGAGTAGATTCTACCCCTGGTCGAAGTTTGCCGCCTCTGCCTCTTCTATGTCAAATAGAGGCATTGGAAAATTTGTCTTAAATTGGAACTCTTTTGGGGTTAGGGTTTGGAGATGCCATTGTTGAACAAAGATGGGTTGAAAGAAAGCAAAAATAAGGAAGAGAGTATTTGCTAGAGGTTTGTGAAGAAGAAGACAAAGAAAGGAAAAGGTTAAATATGTATACGATGACAACCGTCAAACTTAGAAGTGTAATGATACAAAGCCTATAATAAAGGTAACTATCACTCTGTGAATAATGGAGTAAAGAATCTTTGAAAAAGGTTGCATAATTGCAAATCCAATCAAAGGATGACATGCATGTGAAACATTAAATGAGAAAGACAACGGAGATGTCAACACTGTCAGACGCATTAATTGTGACAACAATTCCTTTCTTTATAAAGATCCACTTTCCAATTATTTAATTGATAAATAAATGGAAAGTGCGGGGACTATCTGTATTGGGAAAAACTGAATTTAAATTAAAGATAATGTGGCATGACACGTGGACTGGTCAAATAGTCAAAGTGTAATAATCCAGTAAAAGGCACGGGAAATGACAGATATGGGAAGAGAAATTTAAATAGGCACGGGAAGGAGTTTAGACACGAGTTTCATATCAATTCAAGTCATTTAATGCCAACCAGTAAGAAGAGCACTGAAGACAAGAATCTGATGGCAAAAAGTAGTCTAAATTCATTATTAAATGCCTCATACGTTAGAGAATAATAGCAATGATTATGTAACGCCTCATTAAATATCCTTTATTACTTAGATTAAGCCATTACTCCTTATTACCTATAAAAGGAGGAGGTTTCATCATTTGTAAGGACACGAAAAATCATTTATATCATATTGTAATACAATTTTTTTACTGCTTTATATATATTATCAGAAAGTCTATTATTCTTTTTGGTCTCTTTATTATCCGTAACACGATTTCTTCTCTCAAAATCTAGCTTTGACCAAATAACATTTTTTGGTTAAACAGGGAGAATAAGAATTCTCTAAAAAAATGATCATATTCAAGAACTCATGAATAATATGCTTACCTATCTTATCCGTCGGTTAATCCGTTTTTTATCCGTATTGAATATGGGTCGGGTCGGATAATTAATCCATTTTTTCATTACCCATTTTCGACCTGAATCATATCCTACCCGACCTTCATGTTTGCCACTCCTAGGTTCCACTATGCTACTCCTTGTTACAAATCAAAAAAAAATTGTAGGTGTTTGATAGTTTATTGGACGATTAGTAATCCTAAATTGTATATATGATTTGGTGTTTAATATTGCTTGACTCAAAAGTTGTAAAATACTTTCCGAGCAAATCAATCAAAAAAAATGAGGAGGTAAATTATTGTTAAAGATAATTAACTCTAGATCCGAGACGGGTAAGAGGAATAGAAACACATAGTAGAATATAAATATTGATGTCGATTATGATCATATTTAATAGCATAAATAAAGATGAGTTAAGTAACAAAAATATGGATAAAGAAAAAGATTCACCCGGTCTTCAGTGACACGGATCTTATTTCTTTTCATAAAGATGAATAATAGATGTGTACAAGAACTTCATGACCCTTTTTGGATCTGATGAAAGTATTGGGTTACATATCCTCTCATTTCTTTGGAGAGATATGTTTACATATTTTCTATAGAGAAAGAGAGAGAGAGAGAGAGCCTCCCTCTTTACAATGTGAAGGTCTCTTTTATATGATAGGAGACCTGCCTGGAAATAATTAAAAAGTACAATTTACATGGAATTTTCGATAGAATATTCCTTTTGAGTTTTCCAAAGCAAACCAGATGCTTCATGGTATGTACGTCCACGACCGTTGATGACGGTCCGACCTTTGCGTATAAGTCCACGATTGTTGATGACGGTTCGACCTTGGTCTATACGTCCATGACCGTTGATGACGGCCCGACCTTGGCGTGTACGTCCACGAACACGATCGCATACCGAATTTCTCTGATCTAATTTTGACTCATAAAGTTAGTCCCTCCGCTTATTGAGGTCGTCTCTTGGTCGAGCTCAATGAGCGGACTTCATTAATCGTAGTTTGAGAAATTCGTACAGGGAGGTCGAATGTTGATTCGGGCAAGGCCAAATGTCGTTTCGAGCGACGCCGAATATTATTTCGGGCGAGGCCGAGTAATACTTTGGGCGAGGCCAAATGTCAATTCGGTAGAGGCCGAATGTCGATTCGTGCGAGGCCGAATGTTGAATTTTGCTAGGTCGAATATTGATTCGGGCAAGGCCGAATTTTGCTTCGGGCGAGGCCGAATGTTACTTCGGGCGAGGCCGAATGTTGATTCGAGCGAGGCCAAATATTACTTCGGGCGAGGCCGAATATTATTTTGGGCGAGACCGAATATTGATTCGGGCGAGGCCGAATGTTGATTCTCACGAGGCCGAATATTGATTTGAGCGAGGCCGAATATTACTTCAGGCGAGGCCGAATATTGATTCGGGCTCGAATATTACTTTGGGCACGGCCGAATATTATTTTAGACGAGGCCAAATGTTATTTCGGGCGAGCTCGAATGTGGATTCGAGCGAGGCCGAATGTTGATTCGGGAGAGGCCAAATGTTGATTCGGGAGAGGCCGAATGTTGTTTCGGGAGAGGCCGAATATCTTTTCGGCCGAGGCCAAATGTTGATTCGGAGAGGCTGAATGTTGATTCGGGCAAGGCCCAATAATACTTCGGGTGAGGTCGGATATTGATTCGGGCAAGGCTGAATATTATTCGGCTGAGGTCGAATGTTGATTCGGGCGAGGTCGAATGTTGTTTCGGGTGAGGCCGAATTCTTTTTTGGTGATGGACCTTAGCCTTAATGGGTGTTATTTTGACTTATCGAAATGTTAACCAATCATTGCTCGAGCGAGGTCAAACTTTGTTACACTTTGATGGCAAAGGCACTTAGCCTTTAACTCAGTTTGAGCGAGGTCAAACTCTGTTATACTTTGATGACGAAAGTGCTTAGTCTGAGTCCCAGTTCGAACGAGGTCGAACTTAACAAACTTTAATGACGAGGTCAAACTTAACAAATTTTGATGGCTAAAGCCACTTATCTTTTAACACAGTTCAAGCGAGGTCAAACTTTATTATACTTTGATGGCGAAGGCGCTTAGCCTGCGTCCCAGTTCAACGAGGTCAAACTTATCAAATTTTAATGGCGAAGGCACATAGCCTGAGTCCTAGATCGAACGAGGTCGAACGTATTAAATTTTGATGGAGAAGGCACTTAGCCGTTTACTCAGTTCGAGTGATGCCGAACTTTGTTACACTTTTATGGCGAAGGTACTTAGCTTGTAACTAAGTTTACTTAATTTTGCTTGCATTTGAGAATATGATGTATTTCCTCGGGGAGTTCCAGTTTGCTTAATTTTGCATTTCTTGGGTGATTTCCCCTATTTTTATTTCACTTGGAGATATAGTTAGTTAAAACAAAATAAAGCATTTGTTACCTTGGTTTGATCACGTTCCCTTCTCCGGTTATGCTTTCAACAGCCGCTATCAATTTGGCAAGGGCGTTTGTTTCGATGTTTTATGCTCGGGGTATCTGGTCGAGTTGACACTCACCAAACTCGGGTAGTATCTTATGAATTCATGCTTGATATTTTCGTAGAATTTGGTTTTTTATTTGGAAAGTCCCCGCGACTTGGTTGACGATGGATTGTTAGTCATATCGGAGGATAATTCGTCGTGCTCCATACTTGAGAGCTAGTTTCGGTCCTCTCAAAGCGTCTTTGAGTTCTTTTCCTAATGGTGCAGCCCGAGACATGACAGTCCTTACTGATGAAAGATCGTATCTATCAACAATCGGACTCTTAGAAACGCCCAGAACAATAGGCGACACAAATGGCCCAATAGACACCTTTTGCTTTTGTATTAACTCCAAAAATAGAGCAATATTGAATTTCTGCATAATTAAAATCGCTGCACCAATTCTCAATTCACAAAGTAAAATGGAATTAAGTGAGTAGATACAGAACAAAAGCAACACACATCAATATTTTCACTAGCATAATCATTCATTTGCCCACAAAACATGATTGAGTCATAAAAATCTTAGCATTTGAGGCTTTGGCTTGTTTTACAACCTCTGCTGGCTTAAACAGAGGATTGGCCATTGTAGAAATGGCTCCTAAATACGATTGCCCATAAAAGCAAACACGTATTCGGCTTCGGCAAAAGGATCATAATTGTGTCCTTTTGTTGAATCTCTAACTTGTTAAAATCAACTGCAACTTTTCTGCAGAGACTAGACACTACAACAACTTAAGTTAGTGTATGAAATTCGTTTGGCTTCTCTGAAGGCGCTCTATAGTTGGAAATGAATTTTAGATCTACAGAAAACTAAAATTTTAACTAGAAAATCTCCACAGACGGCGCCAAATTGTTTGACTCAAAAGTTATAAAATACTTTTCTAGCAAATCAATCAAAAAAATGAAGGGGTAAATTCTAGTTAAAGATAATTAACTCTAGATCCGAGACGACTAAGAGGAATAGAAGCACATAGTCGAATATAAATGTTGATGGCGATTATGATTAGATTTAATAGCATAAATAAAGATGCATTAAATAACAAAAATATGGATAAAGGAAAAGATTCACTCAATCTTCAGTGAGACGGATCTTCTTTCTTTTCATAAAGAATAATAGATGTGTACAAGAACTTCATGACACTTTTTGGATCTGATGAAAGTATCGGGTTACATATCCTCTCATTTCTTTGGAGAGGTATGTTTACATATTTTCTAGAGAGAGGGAGAGGAAGATAGAGAGAGAGCCTCTCTCTTACAATGTGAATGTCTCCTTTATATGATAGGGGACCTGCCTCGAAATAATTAAAAAGTATAATTTACAGGGAATATTTGATAGAATATTTCTTTTGAGTTTTCCAAAGCAAACCAGATGCTTCATGGCTTGTACGTCCACGACCGTTGATGAAGGTCCGACCTTAGCGTGTACATCCACGACCATTGATGATGGTCCGACCTTGTAATGTACGTCCACGACCGTTGATGACGGCACGACCTTGGCGTGTACGTCCACGATCGTTGATGACGGCCCGACCTTGACGTGTATGTCCACGACCACGACCTCGTACCGAATTTCTCTAATCTAATTTTGACCCATACAAATATTTTATTTAATTCATATTTAAATTTGTCTTGTAGTCAAAATTAGATGGGAATAGGATTTTGAATTTCTAATCAAAATAGGTTTTTTACTCTCTGTAAATAGGGTTGATGCTACCTATTTTTAAAAGGTGCCACCTACTTTCTTATTTTCTCTAGTTTGCGAAATTTCTTTTAAAGAGTAAATTTTCAATATTGCGCTTGTGCGTGAATTATTCTTCTAGGATATTTGAATTCTTTCACATTATTATTTGAGCAATGGAGAAGTTAAATTTGATTCAAACTGGACCAAAGCTGAAGTTGAGCAGCTGCCAACAAATCCACCTTTTTCTAGTTCATGCAATTTTTCCAAAAATTAGTTCAAAGGGTTCAAGAAGGGGAGAATGAAGATACTGGAAAAGTTCAGTGGTATATACCAAGAAAAAAGCAACAATTACTAATAACAATCTACACTTTTCTACTCGACCTTCAAAGTGTAACAAGGCTACTGAATCCAATGTTAACAAGATAATCCCCAAAGTCATGTATTGAGATGTGCAATGTAACAGGAAACAAAGCAAACAAGAAAAATAATTCTCATCCAAACAGGCGCGGATCTATGCAGGGGACTTTGGGTGATACAACATCCGGATGCTCGGGTAAATTTCTATGTATGTATTGGTATTTTATTCGAAAACTTATATATATATATATATATATATATATATATATATATAAAGAGCGGCATCCGAATACTTACTTCACATCCTATCTTGTCCGAAAATGCCGACAGCATCCCCAAGAAGCCTTTTGTGTTTCCTCCCTCTTTGTATAATCTCAGTATTAGTATTTATTTAGAATTTTTTGCTTCTTTTTTATCATTTTAGATCTTCAAATTTTATTTGAATTTGATCTTAATCATTTATTTTATAATCTATTGTATATTTTTCTTGATTTTCAAATTTTTTTAAAGTGACGGCAATAATCTAGCTATATGTAGACTGAATATATGTATTTGCTAACTTAAATTTTATTTTCATTTTGTGTTTTGTAGGAAAATTTTCATATAAGTACAATCTGGCTCCATACTTTTCAATTGGGAGTTTTTCCTATATATACATATATACTATAATAGAACTTATTTATCCAATTTCTCTGAGTTTTGTAATTAACAAAAAGTATTTAGATTTTTCTTACAAATTATATATATTCTTCCTTAAAAGACACTCACCTGATTATAAATACCTTCAATTAAGGGATTTAATTATATCGTTTCCTTTTCTCTCTCTCATCTCGTCGCTCTTTTCATCCTAATTTCTTAAGCAGATCTCTTTTTCTCTCTCTTTGATTGGTGTACGTATTCAACAAGAAGTTGATAATTTTGCTTTAGTTGTTGAATGGTTTTGGTCGGAACCATCCAATTCTATGTTCCTATTATCATTAAAATATTAGGAAAGTAATCCTTGATCTAACAAATATAATAGCACGGGACTACTTTCCAGAAATAATAGCAAAAAAAGAAAAAATTCTATTTTTTGCAGTTACAAATCAATACACATAGAATAAAATGCCATGCAATATCAAAAATATTCAGTTGCTAATCAAGTTTTTCCATCGCTGCCGTGATGACGCGGTTGAATGTTCATTCGATTCAACACCCGGCCGATCAAACCTATCCTTGGGTTCAATCCAGCAAGTGATTCCCAAGCATTCTAATTGGATTAGATTAATATCAATGGATCCTTTATCAGTCATTCATTGAATGATAAATAACTACAAATGACGGAGACAGACGATTTAAATAATGGAAAATCCAATATTTAAAAATTGTATCGAGAATGACTGGAAAGGTGGAAACAAGACCAGATATAATTTGATCATTATGAACAAACCCAAAATCTTTATAGATAGAGCCAATCATTAATTCCCAAGCGTGGGGTGAGTCAGCCTTTGCATCACGACGTCGAATCATCTTTCGATGAAACGACGGTATGATGCGAGGAAGCCCCGTCCGCATCAATGATACAGCGGGTGATAACTCTTTGACTCCAGGGATGGCCCCATCTCGGCTGTGGATCTAATCAGCTCCATCTGACCACCAGCCTCCACAGTGAAGCTTCCGGCTACAGCTTCCACTGCAGGACAGGAGTTGAAGTGAGTGCTTCAGGTGGATAAGCTTCGGGGCTCTCAACCTGGTTTGGATCGTGAACGAGAAGGTGAAAAATTCAGTCTTAGCTAAGCATTCGAATTCTGGGTAAGAGAGGAAATCTTTCTTTCTAGGGAATCTGTGCTTACTAAGCCTTTGTTTGAAGGACCGGTCTTAAAGTGAAGTGCAAGACTAGCTGGACCCGGACTGACTAATCGCTGACATCCCGGGTTCTCTCGGGACCGGGAGAACTCTCAGTTAAGTACGACATTCAGTAAGAAAGTGAAAGCCGCCAAAAACTGGCGGAATGCTCTCGAAACCAATTCACTTGAGTGAGACAGAGGAGAGTGGAATTTCGTGTGTGGAACAATCACAATCACTTTTTTGATTATAGATCTACTACCAGAAATTCAATGCGTAATCTCATCATTCAATGTGTATTCCTGAATAATCTCATTTTTCAATTATTCAACCATTTCATTTTACCAAGTTCAATGTTAGCCAGATTAGGCAGCTCTCTGGGTCCCTACCGACGCTGAGGTGCGAAAGCATGGGGAGCGAACAGGATTAGATACCCTGGTAGTCCATGCCGTAAAGACCAGCTGAAGATGGAAGAGTGAACGTTGTCGAGCCTAGAGCCCGGGAAGCTCTAAAGGTAAGTTCAAGTCGGAAACATAGCGGGGGTTCTCAAGCTTAGGAGAGGAGACAGTTTCACTGTCATTAGATTGTGTGGCAACGTCAGCAGAAAGGAGGAGAAGACGGAGGATCTGGAAGAGAGGGTCAACTATGGCAGTGACTGAGGGGGACTTGTTCTGTGATAAACAAATGACTTCAAACAAGAACCTCAGGGCATCCAAAAGAGGTGAACCTGAGAAGAGCAGTAAGAGTAAGCGTTCAAGTACTGTTGCTATGACCAACAAGGTGGAAGATCCTCCCCTGGTTCGAATCACCCTGAATGAAGAGTGGGCGAACAAGATGCAAAACATATCATAAATGTTGAATTCTAAGAAAGAGGGGGGAGGGGGAAAGTAAAGGCCAAAGAACAAAAGACAAATAAGGGCTGCACAAGACGAAAAACCAGAGGTAGCGCTAAGGTGCGAGGGGAATTGTTTGACGACTTGATGAAGATGTGCTTGTGGTCGAAATTCATCCACCATGGAAGATGTACTTTGATGGTGCTGCTCATCAAGATGGAGCTGGAGTCCTCTTTCTTACTTCTGAAGGAGAAGTGCTGCCGCACTCCTTCACCTTGTCGAAACCTTGTTCCAATAATCTCGCAGAGTACCAAGCCCTCATACTTGACTTGAGATGGCTGTGGATTTGAAAGCGCCGATACCTACCTATAGAGTCAAATTAAAATAAAAAAGTACCAGTGACGGCGACTTTCTAGGTTTATGGATTTAGTCAGCTAAACTCCATCAAACTCCTCAATCAATATCAACAAGATGTCGTGACCGCTTAGGCTTGGTTTACTTTGGTTTGAAGCTAAGGGGCTTCAATCCTTACTCTTTATCCCCATCTTCGCCCAGGCTAACGGGGCCTTACTTATTCAGGGGGGAGCCTCGAAAAGCACTGTTGAGAGGAAGATCCTTGGCCCCTCTTCATTCTCTTTGTTGTCCTCCGGAGGTCGACTAAGGCTTCTTAAACATGTTCTAGTCTTCCTATGCACATGTGAAAGTTTTTTCCTGAATTAGCCGGCCCACACTTCGGCTACTAATAATGGGATAAGACCTTACTACTATATAGGATATGTTACCCTCTCTCCAGTGAGTGCAGTGAAGGACTCTCGCCTCACCCGCCCGTTTGACTTATGGCATCATCGACTTGCTTTTCAATCAAAGCGGCCCTGACCCGCCTAAATGGAATTCATATCTCCTTCGTCTGGTCGAGAAGGGAGGGGAACTGGACTCTGCCTCTTCTATTACATTTACATTCAACAATTCAAAAACCCCTAAACTCTAGCAAAACTATTATTAATAGGATAATGGCTCGTACAAAATCCAAATGTGAAATTGGACACAAACTTACAATTGATCATGGCCATATACAATAAATATACAATTATCATATATTTATTATATAATTTCTGCAACAATTATGATACAATCATGATACAATTCTGAAAAATTATGATATAATTCTGATCTTCATCTTTTTCAAGTTTCAATCACAACAACTTAAATTCTGATACAATATTACATTATAATTGTATTGGTATTGTATCATGTATTGTTTTAGGTATTGATATATCATATACAAATCAAATACAACTTTGATATAATTGTGATATAATTATGAAACAAATCTTGTACAATATGATACAATTATCATACAATTCGAAAACTTCTTCTTCTTCGAGTTTCGATATAAATTTTTAGCTAAAACCAACTCTAAAGTTTACTAATCTCTCTCAAAATTGATAAATAAATTCTTAAGTGTATTCTCAATTGTTTGCAAGAACACCCAATTCAAACAAATCACAAATTCATAAAACTTGAATATTGATACACTTATGATACAATTATCATACAACCATGATACAATTCTGAAAGTTCATTTTGGTTCGAGTTTTAATCTAAAATTTTACCTAAAAACAACTCTAAACTTAACCAATCTCCCTCAAAATTGAGGTAAAGACTCTGAGGTATATTTTCAATCGTTTGTAAGAACATTCAATCCAAACAAATCAAAAATTCGTAAAATTCAAATATTGAATTCAAGCTTTTTAAAGTTGTCAATGGAGAATACTTTGCTGCTAGAATTTTAGAGATAATGTTCATGGAATTGTGCGAAGAGGAAGAGATTTGGGTTTGATTTGTATGAAAGATTAATAAATATTTTGAAATCCTTTTAAAAATGGGAAACGTGATTTAGGGGCTTTGTTTGACTAACATAAATGAGAGTTGGGTTGGGGGGGGGGGGGAGGGGGGCGGCATGGAAGGAGGAAGGGGCTATTTCAGTTATATCCTAATTTTAAGGGATACTTTCTTTGTTAAGGTATTGTGTATAAATAGCCAATATAGATAGAGTGTTATGAAATAATATAAAAGACAAGAACAATAATGTAAGAACAAGAGCAATAGAGAGAAGAGTAGAGAGAGTTCTTCTTATTGATACTTAGAGATTGTTAGGGGTGATTTACAATGGTAGAAGACCCCTTTATTTATAGGGAGGGGGATGATTTATCTACCAAGAATAGAACTCTAAAATCTCTCTAATTATAGACATTCACCTTAAATAGGAGATTTCATAACACTCCCCCTTGAATGTCTATTCAACAATGTGCCTCGTTAAAAACCTTAAAACCAAAACCCAATGGGAAAAATTAAAGAAAGGAAAAAGAGTACACATGTTTGAATATGCGCCTATTGGTTGCCTCGTTAAAAACCTCGCAAGGAAAACCCATTTGGGACAAAACCTTGTAAGGGAAAAAGAGTGCAACGCGCATTAACTCCCCCGGATGAGTACATCAATTTATATCCTTGAATATTTGCATTCCAATCTTGTGCATCATCTTCAAAATGATCTTTGATAGAGATTTGATAAATAAATCAACCATATTGACTTGAATAAATATTCCGCACCTTGAAATCATTATTCTTGATAGATATGAACATCTTCATATAATGTCGTGGAATAACTCTTCAATATCTCCATAGATGCATTCTCAATGCCATCATGCTTATAGTTATAGCAAGATACATATGTACACAAATTGTACTAAGGATGTGGTACTTCAGGACCAAGAATTGCATATGCTTCAAGCAACACAAATCCTTTGACTTTATACTTTCAAGCATTTGAACTATAGGTTCAAAACTACATGTCTTTCATATGGAATCAATTCTTCTTGAATTGTATCTCTTCCATTTAGTTACTTTCTTTGGGTCAGCAAATGCGTATAGCATGCTTTGTAATATGTTGCAATTGAATTATCCCTTTTATGAACTTCAGGTTCATATCATGATATTCGGGGATATACATATACAAATGATAATTCATCCCATGTAACCTTTTCTCAAGTGTTTATCATGTCTCCCCCTCATGTTAGAAAAGCTAACTTGTTTCCTCAACTTTGGGAAATCATCTTTGTGCATTATCATGTCAATATACACGGTACATTAATAATAAGATGAAATTATTTGGTTCCTGACCCTGAACCACTTGTGAGCGGGGAATATACTCTCGTATACAACGTATATCAAATTGATATATATAACTTTGTTTTCATAAGAAACAGTTTAGCTATTAAGTGGAAGCACTCAATTATTATCTTGCTAAACCAACTTTGATATAAACCAACTTATCAAGATGAACTATCTTGAGTAGAGAATCTGGAAATTATGCTCGAAGTTAGATTACTGAGCAATTTACCTCGCAATCACCGGCCAGGCTGCGGGTTAATAAAAATTGCGCATGTAACCATTTCATAGATACATCATATGTGGTATACATGGCAGGTGAATGGGCCCATATTCACCTTTGATATTTCCAGAATTTATGGGCTTCAACCCGAACTCTTTAGTTGGTCAGTTCATTAATGAGAACAAGTGATACAAGAGAATTCGTAAAGAACTTTCTGGTTCTTTAATATTCACCTATGTGAATTTGCACATCATACTTAAAATGAGAAGGCTAATACGAATGCTAACTGAACAAATTATCAATATTGGTAAACTTCAAATTTACACCATGACATGTGCACTTATCAATAAACTTCAGGTTTATTATGACATGGGTTTTTATACCAATAGATATCCACTTTTTTGTGGCATTCTTTCTTTTGTGTAGTACAAACTGAAGAACAAAGCGGATAGCTTTTCATATGCAAATTACCCCGCTACAAGTTGTAGTAATAGGAGATATCAATGCCTTCCTTTATTTATAGTCTCAATATAATCAATCACTTTCGCGTGTACTTTGGAAACTGAATAAGTTTCTTTGAGACTTACTACAGCACAATACTCAATTGTGTTTCTCCAACATAGTAATAATTGGCTTTTCTAGAGCTCTCAATTATTTTTGTACTACCACAGATTCATCAACATCCATGTGGTGAATATCTTTCTTAAAGAGAAAGTTATACCATTATGGTCATGTCAAACTTATATGCAAGATATGTTTCTTGCATTATCGTTGTCCTTTAATAGTCATATTTCCAAAATACTTTGGCGTACAATAGGTACGTGACCAACGATCATTCATGCCATATATCATCTCAAACCTCCTTCTAGGGGTGAGTGTGGTATATTTAATACCAATTTCATGTTCATATTCTTCCAATAATGAATATGTATTCGTGAATCAGATGTTGTCACATTCACTTCGGGGATATGTGATTTTGTTATCCTTTTCAAATCTATAAATGCGTCAGGCATTTGATTTGCTATTCTTTGCAAATGGATAATATTTTGTGCCTCTTTCACAAATAGAGGTATGTGGGTCAAGATGAGATAATGATGCATTTTTCCACAAAATTTCCCGTTTGGTTTCACCAACTTCTCCCCCTAATTTTGGGAAAAGTGTCTCATCAAATTGACAGTCAGCAAATCGTGCAGTGAACAAATCTCCTGTCAATGTTTCGAGGTAGCGAATAATGGAGGGCGATTCAACCTCAACATATATTCCTAACCTTCTTTGCAGACCCATTTTGGTGCGGGATGGCGGTGCTATAGGCACATATACTGCGCATCCAAAGATCCTTAAATGGGATATATTAGGTTCATGACCCAAAACCAATTGCAACGGGGAATATTTGTGTCAATTCGTCAGTCAGAGACGAACTAGCATTGCTGTATGCAAAATGGCGTGACCCCAAAACGAAGTGGGCAGCCGACGAACTAGTATTGCTGCATGCAAAATGGCGTGAACCCAAACCAAAGTGGGCAGCCGACGAACTAGCATTGCTGCATGCAAAATGGCGTGAACCCAAACCAAAGTGCGCAGCCGACGAACTAGCATTGCTGCATGCAAAATAGCGTGAACCCAAACCGAAATGGGCAGCCTCGTTTTCATGAAGAATTCAAGATTATTCTCATCTATTGTCTCAATATGATATCCATTTTGAATGATATCTTTAAAACTCAACAAGTTCTTCTTAGACTTGGAGGAGAATATTGCATTCTCTAAGATAAACGTCGTGCCTTTGGGCAGAGTTACAGTTGCTCTTCCGGAGCCTTCAATCAATTTACTTCCCATGGTTTGACATATAAAAGAAAATATACGAACATGAGAATAAACAACTTCAATTCGTTTGTGTCACATAATATTTTCAAAATCTGCTGATGTCAGTTGACTAAAATAAATCAGATAGTCGATTATATGTTTTCCATAACCGATTACTATGCAGTTTGAAAATTTCAGTTTAAGCATTTTCATAAAACAATCGATTGTTAAACACACACAATCGATTGTTGAGCATTGACAATCGATTGTTAAACATAGACAATCGATTGTTGACAATTTTTGAAAAATTCCAGATCACTGTTTTAAGACAATCGATTGTTAAATATAGACAATCGATTGTTGGCTATTTCGAAAAATTCCAGGGCACTGTGTCTTAAGACAATCGATTGTTAAGCATAGACAATCGATTGTTGACTATTTTGAAAAATTCCAGATTACTGTCTAATGACAATCGATTGTTAAACATTGACAATCGATTGTTGACTGTTTTTGAAAAATTCCAGAACACCGTTTTAAAGACAATCGATTGTTAATCATAGACAATCGATTGTTGACTGTTTTTGTAAAATTCCATCACACTGTTTTAAAGACAATCGATTGTTGATCATTGACAATCGATTGTTTTGCAGTTTTTATGCGAAATATGAGATAACCGACTAGTTTTTCAGGTTAGTCGATTACCTCTACTGGAAAGTAAAATTATTATTGATATTTGAGCATATTGATACATTCTAAAGAACTAATACTAACATTATATCATGAACTAACTAATACGAGCTAATACTAATGGCTATTAGTTTATTCATTCACTAATACAAACAAGTAAAATAAAATCAAATAGCTCCATCTTCTTTCATCACGGATCCATCACCGATTAGGTGGTCTATCTTCCCCTCGGGTTGCTCAAAGAAGTCTGCCACATCCAAGTGGGTGATGTCAAAGTTGTCGTCAGACACAAAATTCGTTTCAGGGCGTTTACTCTTTCGAGATGCTTGATAAAGGTCAACCAAAAGTCATGGTATACGGAAAGCCTTTGACCAGTGCCCGTTTTCACCGCAACGATAATATATAGTTTATAAACTATTTGCTTTTGGGTTCTTATCGTATCGTGCTTGTGGCAGAGTGACCAACTTCAGGTTGTCATATCTCTTCTTTAAGCCATTCCACAAGATAGGTGGATCTTTGACGGTGAGATATTCAATCTTCAAACCTTCATCAAGGTGATGGCGCAAGAAAATCAAGGCCTTAGCATAGTTTCAAACCTTCATCAAGGTGATGGCGCAAGAAAATCAAGGCCTTAGCATAATTTTGGGTGGATGCATTATTTCTGTCTTTAATGGCGTCTCCAAGACCCATAGCATCCAAAATGGATTTAAGTATCCAACACCCATATCATATAGTTCTTGCCCGAAATTTCAAGGGCAACGAACTTTCTTTTCATAATGTCAGACATAAACCAAAATTACATCAAGAGCGTGTTCATACTTACGGGCTCTATTACAATTATCACATTCACTTCAGGGAATGGATCAAAATCATGTGCTTTACACAATCTCATGTCAAATATTACTTTCATAAAGTGAAAGGTTATTTTGAGAATCTTTATTATTCTCATTATAACAATAATGACGATTATAATTTCGTCTATTGCCACGTCCATGGTAATAATTTTGTCTTCTTTCAGACTTACCACATGCTGCTACCACATTCTCTAAAGGGAATGGAGCTAATTCAATTGGACGGAATTCTTTGCCACGTCCATATTCATTGATACCTTCATGGTAATATTTTAGTCTTCTTTCAGACTTATCATATACTGCTTCCACATTCTCTAAAGGGAATGGAGCAAATTCAATGGGACGGATTTTCAATTATTTGCCCACAATCATACATGAATTTAATCATGGCAGGACATAGAGATTTTACCACTTCGTGTGGTTATAATTTCTTACAAACTCCTTTAGAGTTATAATCAAACTTTGTTGTCTATGTTTGTATATAAAATCAAATTATAGAATTTCATGAATTTGAAAGGGAAAAATAAAATACTTACCTTTAAGGTATACCAATTCTATTTTCAATGTTTTCTCCTTTCTTCCTTTCCTTTCTTTCTTTCTCTTTTCAACTTTTTTTTTTCTTTCTTTGCTTTCCAGAATATTTTTTTCTTTTCCTTCTTTCTTCATTCTTTCTTTGAAGCAAAACCCTACACAAACAAAAAGTTAAGACAATCGAAAATTTCAATTGGTTAGAGACTCGTGCTGAGAATGTGTTATGAAATAATATAAAAGACAAGAACAATAATGTAAGAACAAGAGCAACAGAGAGAAGAGTAGAGAGAGTTCTTCTTATTGATACTTAGAGATTGTTAGGGGTGATTTACAATGGTAGAAGACCCCTTTATTTATAGGGAGGGGGATGATTTATCTACCAAGAATAGAACTCTAAAATCTCTCTAATTATAGACATTCACCTTAAATAGGAGATTTTATAACATAGAGAATATAATTTTTGAGAAACTTATAGAAAAATGATAAATAAATTTCTATTATAGTTTAACTAGGTAAATTTCCCTTTTTGATTTTGTAGCACATATTTCAATTTACAATCAACTAGCCCAAAATAATAGGCTAAGATTCAACATTCACTCCAATAGGTTCTCAAAATTACTATTTAATTTTAAAAAAAATTGCTCAAGCTTTGAAGTTAATTTTAGAATCAGTAATTGTGACTCAAATATTAGTTGAGCAAACCAAACCCATTTGGGTGGTGAAAATTAGATTTTTGACAAGGTTAAATATGTGAGTTCAAATTTTGAATTTGATTTTGTGAGAACACAAATTTAATTCTATAGCTTTTAGAAGTAATGGTTGTAACAACACAAATTTTGAATTTGCAAGGGCTAGTGTTTTCAAAATATGTACAATATGGGCCATTTTTTTGTTATGGTGTGAATTCATGTGTATTTCCTTGTAATTCTTTCTTTTTTATCATATTTAGTAGAATTTGTATTGAGAAAATTCGATTGAATTTGACAAAATTTATTCTGTTTTAGTAATCACGTACTTATTTATGCACTAAAAATCTAGTCAACTGAATTGAATTATTTCAAAATGGATCAAATCGAATCGAACCGAACTAATTCAAGATAGGTTGAACCGACAGAATGTACACACTAATTTATCTCTTTCGCTAGTGGTAGGTTTGCATTAAAAATAGTGACAGTCGTAGTCATCAAATTCTAAATCTGCCTCTGCATCCGAAGGTTAAAAAAGTGACTTCTCAGACAAAAAACGATATTAGTATTATATTTCATAAATATTTCAAGTCTGTAATTTTTTCAGATTATGTATTAGACAAGGATAAAATTTGAAAACCAAAACTTAATACCTCCTGATTTCAAAAAAAAAAAAAAACTTGTTCAGATCGAATTTAAAAGAATAAAGAAATAATTTATCGCAACACGAGGATCACTCTACATCACTTGTTTTAATTAATACCTAAGTATTATTGTTATCTTTATTATAAAGCGCCTTATTAAATATCATCATATTTATGTCGATTTACAATAACAATAGCATATCCAATATAATCCTATATGATGGGGTATGAGAAGATAATATATACGCAAATCTTATCCCTACATTGTGGTAATAGAAAGTTATTTTCAATAGACGCTCGGCTCAGAAAAGCATAAACACCACATTAATAAAAGAAAACAAGAAGGAACAACACTGATAAGCCATGTAAAAACAACATAAATAACAAGAAGATAGTAAGATGATCAAATTGCAAGAAACAATAGGCAGTCATTGAAACCTAATGCCAACAGAAAGCAAGACTACATACTAATAATACCAGTATGAACAATCTAGGCTACCTAATTTATTATCCTAATACTCAGCCTCCAGAGATTCCGATCAATGGTCATGTCTTCGATCGGCTGTAGCTGCACCACGTCATCCCTAAATCACCTCTCCCCAATTCTACTTCGGCGTACATCGACCTCTCTTAGGCCCTCCAATGTCAACAGTTCACACCTCCTTACCGGTGCGTATGCACTTCTCCTGCTCATGTGTCCAAACCATCTAAGTCTTGCTTCCCTCGCCTTGTTCTCAATAGGGGCCACACTCACCTTGTCCCAAATACTTTCACTCCTAATTCTTTCTAATCTAGTATGCTCGCACATTCATCTCAATTTTCTCATCTCTGCTACCTTCATCTTCTGGACATGGGAGTTCTTGACTACCCAACACTCAACCCTACACAACATAGTCGATTTAACCATCGCTCTATAAAATATAACTTTAAACTTTGGTGGCACGTTATCGTCACGTGAAACACTAAAAGTAGGTCTTTATTTCATGAGAAAATGCATAAAGTACTCATCAAACTTGTCCGAAAAAATTATTTACGCGCCTAAATTTTACGGTTGGCCTTTTACTCCCTTATTCTTGATTGAAGTGTGTTGATTATCTCCCTAAAATTAAAGAACCACTATGTACTAGAAAGTGTTACACACGCCCTTGCCACGTCAGAACCACATAAATGCCATCTAACAAAATTCTCGTTTTTCCTTCTTTTTTCCTTTGAAATTTTTCCAGTTTATCCATCATCTTACTCCATTTTCTATAGTACTCACCAACACCCATATTCCGCCATGAAACATCAAAGCTCAAACTGCCCCAGAAAACTGTATTTCTTGACTTTCTTTTTTTTCTAATATAATTTATTACATAAAACTATTAAAATTATTAAACTTGAATGTCAAATTAGTTACCCAGCTGCCCCGTCATTCCACATATCCTCTTACGAGGCCAATGTATTTAGGATTTTTCTGCTCGTACTTTGTCAAATTCTAGTATTGTTTATGATATCGTCCCACAGAGATTGGAACATCTATGCTACAGACTTATAATATTTTAACTATTATTTGAGAGAATCAATTTGATGAAAAGTGAGTGAGGGTTAAAGCTTGTTAATTACTTAAATGAAAACCAAGAACTTTCGGAAGATTTATAATTTAAAAAAGTTGGGAATCGTGAAATTCGCTTAATAATATATTATAATAAAATCTCAATTTTTACATGTATTTCTCTAAGGAATAATTGTTTATTGTTAATATAATTATATTTAGCTTACTAAGAAGTAGTCAATTAATAGCACTCCGTGAGGTTATGTGATTAATTGACTTAAAACTAGTGACAATTAAACCGAAATATTTTTCTAGCTTGAATTGTGCTAAGAGGTAGTAGAAACTTCATGAGAATATTTTTTACTAAAAAAATTAATAATCTTGCCTACAACAATTCCTCCGTGAGAATTAAAACAGAGGGAAGCAAGATTATGAACTTAGAATAATAGTTTACTAAATATTATTTCCACTCTACTACTTTATTCATAAGTTATTATATATCAACTTTGCTCCCTGAAAATTACAAAATCAATATAAAAATAACTTAGAGATAAAAATATGTAGAAGTGATAATAATGATGAATTAAAACAATTATTACGACACAGTACAAAGTATACAAAGAAAGTTCAAGCCAAAGATATATTAAACTGAGATAGTATTATATATATATATATATATATATATATATATATATATATATATATATATATATATATATATATATATATATATATATATCAAGCTTCATCAACTATCCCAACAAAAAAAGTTACTCCATTCTGAAGTAATAAAAAACTAATTTAGAACAAAGAACTTATGAAAGAAAACTATTCTTCTAAAAGTAAGACAACTAGTAGAAAATATTAAAGAGAAGAAAGAGACTAAATATTAATTTTCTCCCGTAAGGCACACCCTTTACAATACATTATGAGTGTCTACTTATGGACAATGTGTAGCAAATGTGAGATGATGTTGCAACTTTAAGTCTTGAAGTTGTGACTTCAAAAGTTGATATTGCAACTTCAAGACTTCATGTTGTGACTTCAATCCTTGATTTATTCTTGTTCACCACGTGCATTTCTCTTTTTTCTCCTTGGTTTTCTTGTAGTACTGTTTCCTCAATTCAACTTTTCTCTGCATAACTTGTTAGAAAATATAGGAGAATTGAATATATTTACTCATGGTTTATATAAAAATTCTTATTTATACGTATGAGAATACATGAATAATTTATATTCATCAAATTCCCCCATACTTGATTGTTTGCCTTGTGGAAAGAAAATTTATTCAAGATAAGAATTTCCTCATTTTCTAAAACTGATTAACCTTTTCAACCTCACAAACATTTACCTTTCTTACAATTTCATCTTTGTTTGGTAAGACTTGCATTTGGTCTCCCTATGACTCTTAGGAATTGATAAATTTATGGCCATCATCAATAAGAATTGTACTTTTTTATCCATAGGCTTTTTCATTATGTAAATCACTACTAATGTAGTTTAAACACTATTTTGCTGAAATCTTTTAGGGCTTTTTTGGTTTGTAATGTTAGGCTCCAGACTGGTAGGATAAAAGAAATATTTTTAGTGAATTTTTTATTTGTAGCTTTTGAAGCTATATATTCTGAAATTTGAAGCAATTTCTTCTTTTTCTTCATTTCTTTTTCTTTTTTTTTTAACAATGCTTTCTATACAATAGAGTTTTCTCTATGTATGAATAATCTATATGTATGCTGCTTCTTTGCTTTTTCTACCGCCAAACTTTTTTTAAGCTCTATATTTGAATTTTCAACTAATTAGAAACAATTAGGAAGAAGTAATTACATAAGCATGGGTACCTAAATTTACTGATTCGGATTGTGGTGTGATAAGAAAGGATGATTTTCGCGCTTCAATGTTGGGTACTAGGGATACATTTTTTTTGGTTGCATTTTCGGGCCAAAACGAAGAGATCAAAGAAAGCCTAATTCATTTTTCAAAAATTAGTGTCGACTATTATTTCGCCTTGACAAATATTTTGAGCAAGTTCTAGTAAAGAATTACTGAATCTACCTGTTGATGTTCATAACTCTTCTCAATTCTAATGATTTCTTGAGTTGAAGATCCAAATCCTTTCTTCCACAAAATTGGAATATCAAACTTAGAAGTTATGTGATTCAAGAAGAAAAGAGTTAATATTTAAAAAATGAAGAGACCTTATTCTGTGAATTTAATCCCCACAGTAAAATGATAATCCATGAAAGAGAATTATATAAAGTAGTAATATATTTATGAATATTAAAACAATTTTTTAATAGATATATAAATAAGTAAAGAACTATTTGAAAATAAAATAAAATAAAAATATTTTTAGCTTTCAAATTTACAGCCACAGAAGAAAGCTTGAAAGAAACTGTGATCACACATATTCTATGTGTAATAGACTGGACTAATTTTTAGACCTTATTGGTCTGGGTTTTGATATAAACTAGAAAATTTACCTAAGCCAATAATTAATTTATACAATTAGATGGCTAACCAACCAGTGATTTAGGCATACCTACCACCATGATATTACTCATGTATAGATGGCTCTATTTTTGTAGAGGCCTTCATGGGATGTCCTGGTTGTACAATAATCTGGATATTAACCAGATCAATTGGTTAAGAATTTATTCATATAAATTATATTGGGCTTATGAAGCTCCGTTGATTCACCCTCAATTGCAACATGTAAAGAAATTGTAGTTCTGAGTTTAATATCGTCAGCTCAACTTATTAATAAGGGAATGTTTAGGTTATCAAGGTTACAGATGGTTGTTACTCAAAATGTCCTCCAAATAACAACTTTAACTAATGACCATTTACCTTAAATTTGCCTCCTCCATTGATCTGTTGAATTTTAATTGCCCCATATGGAGTAACATCTGTAACATTATAAGGACCTGTCCATCTGAATTTTAATTTTCCTGGAAATACCCTCAGCCTGCTATTGTAAAGAAGTACTTAATCTCCAATTTTGAAACTTTTTTTTTCGGATCAAATTTTCGTGCCATATTTTTGTTTTTTCTTTGAAAATTTTGCCATTTTCATAAGCTTCCAACCTCATTTTTTCCAATTCATTAACCTGAAAAAATCTCTTTTTGCCAGCAGAGGTCAATTCAAAGTTTAATTCTTTTAGTGCCTAAAAAGCTTTGTATTCTAATTCAATTGACAAATGGCAAGTTGTTCCAAAGACTAATTTATATGGGGATGTTCAAATTGGCATTTTGAACGTCGTTCGGTATGCCATAATGCATCATCTAATTTAAAGATCAGTTTTTTCTTGAAATTCCATCCGTCTTTTAAAAAATTCTTTTTAACTCGCGGTTGGAAACTTTAACTTGCCCCTGTGTTTGAGCATGATATGGTGTTCTATTTTTGTGAGTCACACCATATTTTGATGCAAAATTGAAAACTATCTATTCATGAAATGAGTTCCTTGATCACTAATGATGACTTGAGGTGTGCCAAATCTAGTAAAAATATTTTTCTAAGAAAATTACACACTGTATGAGCATCATTCTTCCTTGTGGGGATGGCTTCAACCCATCTTGATACGTAATCCACAGCCACAAGGATATATTCAAATGAATGAGAATAAGGAGAATGACTCATGAAATCTATTCCCCAAACATCAAATATTTCACATACCTATATTAATTGTAACGACATCTCATCTCTCTTAGTGATATTAAGTGTTTTCTGACACCTGTCACATTGTGCGACATATTCTCGGCATCTTTAAAGAGTATTGGCCAGAAAAATTCGGCCCTCCAATACTTTAAATGCCATACTATTTGCAGCATAATGACCTCCAACTGCTCCATCATGACAGTGATATAAAATTTTGGTCATCTCTTCTTCAGGTACACACCTCCTGATGATATTATCTGCACAAATTTCGAACAAGTAAGGTTCATTCTACAAATAATACTTAGCATTAGAAATAAGTTTTTTTCTCTGTTGGTAAGAGAGATTTCGGGGTGTCCATCTTCCAACCAAGTAGTTAGCAATATCTGCGAACCAGGGTGGTTGAGATACAATAGAATTGACTGAAAAATGTGTTAATCAGAAAATTCTTCTTTTATCTCGGTGAACTCAAGGGGGGGGGGGGGGGTCTTCTAGTATAGATAAATGGTCAACTACCTGATTCTCTGTTCTTTTTTTATCTTTTATCTCAAGGTCAAATTCTTGCAGAAGTAAAATCCATCTTAACAACCTAGGTCGACCATCTTTTTGGCTAAGAGGTATTTGAAAGTTGTATGGTCAATAAAAATAGTGACCTTCGTTCATATAAAATAAGAACAAAATTTATCAAATGCAAATACTACTGCTAGTAGCTCTTTTTCTGTTGTGGCATAATTTAGTTGAGCCTCATTTAGTGTTCTACTAGCATAATAAATAAGGCAAAAAATCTTAGGCCTTCTTTGGTCTAGAGCAACTTCCACTGCCATATCACTTGCATCACACATAACCTCAAAACGTTGACTCCAATCAGGGGACACAACTACCGGGGCAATTGATAATTTCTCTTTAAGGGTGTCAAAATCTATCATACAATCACTTGAAAAGTCAAACTTAACATCTTTCATCAAGAGGTTAGTAAGAGGTTTTGAAATCTTTGAAAAATCCTTTATGAACCGTCTGTAAAAACCTGCATGGCCTAGAGAGCTTCTAATACCTTTAACAGTTGTGGGAGGGGGTAATCCTGCTATAAGATTAATTTTTGCCTTATCAACTTCTATCTCATTAGCGGTGATTTTATGTCCTAAAACAATTCCTTCTGCAACCATAAAATGATATTGTTCCCAATTCAGAATCAAGTTTGTCTCTTCACATCTCTTAAGAACTAAAGTCAAATGGTAAAGAAAATCTTCAAATGTTTTTCCTAAGGGTGTAAAATCATTCATAAAAATTTCAAGAAATTTTTCAATCATGTCAGAAAAAATGCTGACATGCAATACTGAAATATAGCAGGGGCGTTGCACAAACTAAATGGCATTCTCCTATAAGCATATGTTCCATGAGGACATGTGAAAGTTGTCTTATCCTGATCTTCAAGTGCAATTGAATTTGGTTATACCCTGAATAGCCATCAAGAAAACAGTAAAAACCGTATCCTGCGATTCTTTCTAACATTTGATCAATAAATGGTAAAGGAAAAACGATCTTTTCTGATAGCATCATTGAGACGTCTATAATCAATACAGACTCTACAATCTGTAACAGTCCTTATAGGTATGAGTTCATTATTTTCATTCTTTATAACTGTCATGCCTTATTTATTTGGTACTACCTGAACTAGACTTACCCAAGGGCTGTCTGAAATTGGGTAAATAATACCAGCCGCTAGAAGCTTGACAATCTCCTTTTTCACCACTTCCTGCATTGCAGGATTCAATCTCCTTTGGGTTGGATTATTGGCTTGTAGCTATTTTCCATGAGGATTCTATGCGTACAAATTGCTGGACTAATCCCTTTGATATCCTCTACAGTCCAACCTAAAGCTCCTTTTTGTGCTTTTAAGACTTGAATTAGTCTTTCTTCTTGTTCTGCAGTCAAAGAAGATGAAATAATTATTGGAAATAATTCTTGCCCAAGACAAACATATTTTAAATTAGAGGGAATAACTTTGAGTTTAATTTTTGGTTGAACTTCTTCTGATTGCATCTCTTTATCCTCAGAATCTTTTTCCAGTATTTCAGCTTCTCTCCTATTTGTGGGATCATCATCTCGTGCGGTGCCTGATTTGGTCAAACATCTTTCCATTGAGTCATAAATTAATTGATCATCTTTGAATTCATCTGCAAGATCACTAATTATGTCAATAGAAAAGCATGGAGATGATGCCTCATCTCCTGAAAATTTTAGTATCTTTTTCATATAAAAAATGACTCTTTCTTCATCAACTCTCAAGATTAGTTGCCCTTGATGAACATCTATGATTGCTCTTCCTGTAGCAAGAAATGATCTACCTAAAATTATTGGTTCACCAGGACATTCTTTTATTTCAAGTACTATAAAATCTACAGGGAAAAAAACTTATCTACTCTTACAAGCATATTTTAAATTATCCCCTTAGGTTTTTAGTACTTTGATTTGCAAACTGAAGAGAAACACCTATATCTTTCATTTCACCAAGATCCAATTTTCTAAAGATAGAAAATGGCATCAAATTTATTAAAGCTCCAGAATCACAAAGTGCTTTTTCAAGATATACTCCTCCCAGAGTGCATGGAATGGTAAAGCTACCAGGATCAACAAGTTTTTATGGTAGCTTATTTTGAAGTATAGCACTTTCAGTAAGCATTACCATAGAAACTTCTTCCAATTTCCTTTTACTTGACAAAATTTCATTTAAAAATTTAGCATATGAAGGCATTTGCAACAAGCATCAATAAAAGGAAAATTAATATGAATCTGTTTTAAGATTTCCAAAAACTTTACAAATTGACCATCAAGCTTTTCTCGTTTCATTTTTGTGGAAAAGGAGTTGTCATAGGTGGGACAACCATTTTTTCAAAAAAATTCTTCTTTATTCTTTGTTTCTTTCTCCATTGATGGTTCAAATGGTTTTTCAAAATTCTTACCCTTGTCTACCTTTCTGTCTGGTTCTTTTCTTGTCTGTATGCATAAGGTTCATCTAGTTCCTTACCTGACCGTAAAGTGATGGCCATAAGATACTCCTTTGGATTTTTCTATGTATTGCTTGGTAAGGGACCCTAAATCTTTTCTGACACAAGAGTTGTCAATTGACTTAACTGAATTTCCAGATTTTTAGGGATGAATTTTGACTTTTCATATTTTCATCAGTGACCTTAATATACTTGTACAAAAGGTCATCAAGACTTGGATGAGTTCGTTGGGGATTTTGTTGGTATGACCTTGTTTGTTGATATGAGCCTACTAGCTGATAAGGTCTGTAACTCGGTTGCCCGTGATTTTGACTCTGGTATCCCGGCGGACCTTGTACCTGTTGTTTTTGGAAGCTTTGAGAGTTTTGTGCACCATTTGGGTTACTCCATCTGAAATCCTGGATGCTTCTGTGCCATTGGACTCCCAAAAGGATATGCCTTGTAACCGATGGCATTAACCTGTTCATCCATTTGATTGGTTGCTTGACATTCATGGTTCTGGTGGTTTTCTCCGCACATGTCACAAGCCTCGGATTGGTTTGATTGTTGTGTATTCACCTGAAAAGATTCAAACTTTTGTGCCAAAGAAATAACCTGTTGTGTTAGTGTATTTAGAACATCAACCTGATTTACAATAGCAATTTTTTAATGATTACATGCTCATATGGCCATTGGATAGCGTTCTCAGAAATTTCATTCAATAGTTGCAATGCTTCCTCTGTGGTTTTTTCCATTACAGAACCTCCTGCAGCTGCATCTATCACATTTCTAGAATAGGGTTTTAATCCATGATAGAATATGAACAATTGCATGTGTTCAGGAATGCCATGGTGTGAGCATTTTCTTAACATTGCTTTTAATCTTTCCAAGCTTGATAAACTGACTCGGTGTCAGTCTGCAAGAAATTAGATATCTCTTGTCTTAACTTTGTTATTTTAGAAAGGGAAATATATTTGTTCAAAAACTTCTGTGTCATCTGGTCCCATGTCGTAATGGACCCTTGAGGCAAACTTCGCAACCAAGTCTTGGCATCTCCTTTTAAAGAAAAAGGAAATAGCCTTAACTTGATAGCTTCAGGAGGTACTCCATTATACTTAGCAGTTTCTTCAAGTTCTATAAAATCAATTAAATGATTATATGGGTCTTCACTTGTATCGCTAGTGAAAATACAAAATTGTTGAATTGTTTGAATCAGGCCGGTCCTGATTTCAAAGTTGTTGGCTGCCACTGGGGGCTTCCTAACACTAGATTCACTGTTGAAATGATCAGGTCTAGCATAACCCTTGAGGATTCTGTTTGCGGGCCTTGGCACCATTTCATCAAATTGCTGCTCTCCATGGACTGGTGGTGGAATCTCGAGTGGGTTCATGTCCTATGCTTCCTAGTTTTCCATTTCTTCACAAGATGCTCCTTGAGAAGATGATGTTTTTTCCCTTCCTGTACAATCGAAGATATATTTCAATTTCAGGATCGGAATTAGCCAATTCTTTTATAGAAAAGCGAGTCATAAACTACTTAAAATTTTAAAAGTAAAAAAAAATCAACATTAATTTCTAGTATAGTACTATAGTAGTTAATAATTAAACTAAAGTAAATTTCAAATATAAGTAGTTAGTGAAGAAAAACAAATACCACAATATTATAAATAATAATGCTAGTAACTAATCTAGTAAAATAAAATAAAAATATAAAACAATGAAACTTACAAGTAAGCATCAGTAGTAATACTAACAATAATAATATAATATTACAAAATAATAATTATAACTAAACAATGATATGAAAATAATAATATGTAACAACAAACTATATTGAAAAATAAATACAAAAATACTCGAAGTACTAGAAATAAGAGAAAAAAATTTATACAATATGTGATAGTACTGATAATAACTACATTAAATATAATGAAGGAAAACTAATTATAGCAATAATAGGAAGAAATACTAATATATTTTCTTTATTCTTTTTAAGTGTTGTTACAAAAATAGAAAAGAAAATGATAATATTAATATTACACTAGTAGTTATAGCACTTAATTAGTAAAAATATAAACTGAAATAAAATAACAATAATAAATTCTTAAATTAGTAACAAAATATTTAATCTGAAATAGATGTATGACAACCCCGGCAACGACGCCAAAAATTGGACGAGGCCAATGTGTATAGGATTTTTCTGCTCGTGCTTTGTCAAATTCTAGTATAGTTTATGATATCGTTTACAGAGATTGGAACATCTATGATATAGAATTTTAATATTTTAACTACTATTTGAAAGAATCAACTTGATCAAAAGTGAGTGAGGGTTAAAGCTTGTTAATTACTTAAATGAAAACCATAAACTTTCAAAATATTTATAATTTAAAAGAGTTGGGAATCGTTGAATTCACTCAATAATATATTATAAAAAAATCTCAATTTTTAATGTATTTCTCTAAGGAATAATTGCTTATTGCTAATACAATTATACTTAGCTCACTAAGAAGTAGTCAGTTAATAGCACTCCGTGAGGTTATGTGATTAAATGAGTTAAAACTAGTGACAATTAAACCGAAATATTTTTCTTGCTTGAATTGTGCTAAGAGATAGTAAAAACTTCGTGAGAATATTTTTACTAAAAAAATTAATAATCTTGCATACAATAATTCCTCCGTGAGAATTAAAACGGAAGGAAGCGCAAGATTATCAACTTAAATAATAGTTTGTATTTCTATTCTACTACTTTATTCATTAGTTATTATATATCAATTTTGATTCGTGAGAATTACAAAATCAATATAAAAATAACTTAAAGATTAATATATGTAAAAGTGATAATAATGATTAAGTGTGTAAATAATTTTTCCTGGGTACTTTAGGCAGTTTATGATATTTCATCTATCTTACCGCAACACAATATGTGACCCTATCCACCCAAGGTAGTAAAAACTTTTAGGATAATTAAGTAAATATATATACCGACAAGGATTGGACAGCAATTCTCATTTCTCTGGCCAAATCCAGCCCCCGCGCGATGCCGATAATCTCTAGTTATCTACACTCGCGTTGAGCTCATACTGGTGTGGGAAATCGAAGTAAACGCAGAAGCGGAGAAAGATGAACGGGTTAATGGTCCGTGCACCTACCATTTGTCTTTCATCCCTCGAGTTTACCCAAAATTTTCACAATCATTTCTACCCTTCCAAGTTTTTCCGCACAAGAGCTTATCCCAAGTTCCGTTGCATAAAGAATGAGAACCAGAATGTCGTCTCCGAGGTACTTTGGCTTTCACTGCTTCTTTTCTCTAACACGTTCGCTAGAAAAAACTAAAAAAACTTAAGTTTTTTGCCGTACAGAATTTTGTCCATTATTAAATACTATTAAGTTAAACAGAGCTAAAGAAAATTGTTAGAAAAGAAAGCTTGGTAATTTCGGTGGTTAGCAGCAACATTTTACGTGGGATGGTTTCTGTCTCTGAATATGATTGGAAACTTGAGATTTTAATGTATATTTTTGGGGTCATTTTTTAGTCTTGAAGTGCCAAAAGACAGGGGAAAGTCCAATAAACAATGAAATTGACAAGGGCAGCTTCTTAAACTTTCTATTGATGCACAGGGTGTTACAATTTGAACCTACTAGCTTAGTTGAATTAGCAGTGAAAGAGGTGTCTATTAAAAAGTACATTTTTTGCACGAGTTTATGTGGTTTGAGCTAAAAGCAATAGGTTCTCTTGAACACATTGGAAAGGGCTACATCTGCCTCAAAAGTGTCGGAGGTGCTCTGTGGTGCATAGTTGTTAAGTTGACTTGTTTTAAGACATGTTATTATTAAGTCATTAGTAAGGAAAGAGCTGGATCAGATTTTGTTTCTACATAAAAGCAAGCTACTTTGGATTCTTATGGAGAATTTGAACAACACGCTTCGGCCAAAAGGGAATGAGCAACAACAAAACGAGAAGATGAGGTGCCTCTGGTACCCCCATTTAAGAAGGAACTGCATCCAGAGTGTTCCATGTGTGCTTAGAGCCGCCTTATTCAATAAGTTGAAGCAAAGATTTAGGATTTTTCGCTGATGCTAAACAGGAACAAACTTAGAAGGTCATAATAGGACCACAAAGTAAGTGCGGGCGGACTCTGGACCACATTGCTGTGATTTAATGTTGAGAAATAGGTAAATTGAAATAAAAGACGCTCTTTGGAACAGGAAGAAGAAAGCTAATTTGCATACAGATGACATGGAGTTCTCATTGATTCATCATGGCAGATTGTTTGATGCACACAATTTTTGAATAGATTAAAACTCCAAAAGGACAGTAAACCCCAGCAGGAGCTAAGTGTTAAAGGCATGAGATAAATCATGTTTGAACTGAATATGATCGTGAAGGGGATGGTCTAGTGGTTCAGGCATGGGAGTAAAGTGGTCTCAAGTTCTAATCCTAGTTATGACACGTGATGTCAGTCCATCTGCTCATAATTGGTTCGTAGGATTACCCAGGCAACCTATGTTTGCGGGCTGGATACGCTGCCAGGTGGTTATTCGAGGCATGAGCGAGCTAATCAAGGAGGCGTAACCTGCAGGAAAAAAGGAAGAAAGTGAGTAATGGAGTGTGTTAAGTAGATTGATTGGGTTCTCAGTACCCCATGATGTGGGCATGTGACATTTTGAGCTTTTCAGTTAGTCAGTGCATTTCATGTAAATTAGATTCTGTCGGGCAACTAATAAATTGAATCAAGTTGGAAAAATAAGAACCAATATGTGGGGTTGAACATTCTTCAAACACAGTTAACTTGTATATTTAAGTTCAAATAAATTCTGGTGATTAATGAACATGGTAATAGATAGTCACTAAATGGTTAGTGATAAATCAAAGCTTCTACTCAGTTTTGTATTCCAAAATTTGTAAAATATTGTCATTCAGATGTTTAAGTAAATGTTTTTCAACATAGGGCTTCTCGGTCCTTAAATCAGATACTCCTTGTGATGGGGGAAATTTGTGGAGCAGTATGGCTTTCTACCTGTTCAGTGTGCATGTTCCTTTGAGTTTTGGAGGCTTGTCTGCTGTTACCAGTATATTGGTTTGTTCAGCTCTTGATCCACAGACCGAGGTGAGTAAGATTTGTCCATACATTATAGAATATTACTGTTCTAGTTGTGTGGGTAGGTTTGATGAATTTTGATTAAGTTCAAGAGATATAAGCATAATTACTCTTGTGTTTTTTCCCTTGCTTCTTGTGACTTAGCTCAAAGTAAAAAGATTAGGCATCTTTCAGTTCCTTGTTGTGCACTGAAATTATTACCGTTAGATGTAAATCCGATCGAACCAAATTTGAGGCTCAAAAGTGAAGTATATCAAACTTGGCTAGCATTTCAAAATGTCAACTTTTCTGAACTAGCAAATAGTCCATCAACTTGTTATCTTAATCAATTTGATGGTATTTTTACTTGTTTATTTCCTTATCTCACACCTTATATGCAGTCCTTGCCTTTTTCCCACAGGCATTATCCTTAGTTGTACTTCAGACTTTAGAGCTTATTGGCGTTCTGCTTCTTTTAAGATATCCTGGGAATCCGCCATACAAGCTTCGTGATTTCTTTCAAGAGAAACAATCAGCAAGAGATAGGAACTGGTTACTTGCGTCGGCTGTTGGCTTCGGGTTCCTGGTTCTTTTGGTTTTCACCAGTTCAATTATTGCTGACTGGTTGATAGGTACCAAGGTAAGCTGTTACCACTTCCTTTTTCAGATGCAATATCAAATTGAAAGTTGAAATGTTCAGTGCTTTAACTCTCCTTGAAATAAAAGATGGAGAAGCAAAGAAAGAGGACAAATATCGTGATTCATCATTCCATTTCACTTCATCATGATAATTAGATCGTATGGAAAACTCAGAATACCCTCTTGCAAGTAACCTCGTATGGAAAACTCAGAATACCCTCTTGCAAGTAACCTATGTGATATTTGGCAGGTAGTGCAAATCTTTAAGAACTGAACTTACTTTCCATAGTAATAAGCGTCTTTGCATGCCTTCTTACTCTTTATGAGACCCAACTTGTGTTATGTTCTTTGAACAACCTTGCTACTTTGGCTTTAGATGCCTTACTTTTAGGACTACTGAATTGTATTTGACATGTCGGCATGTTTAGATAGTAAAATTGGGGGAACGATTCCCTGCACTTGATTCTTGTGGACATTACACGGGAATTAATTCAAGTTTTAGGACTGATGAGGAACCTAATGATAAAGATATGGACATTGGCCCTAACTCAACCCCAAAAGCTAGCTGTGAGGATTGCCCAAACCATATAAGGAGTCCAAGTCCCTCATCCCTTAGCCGATGTGAGAGACTGAACAGCTAAAACATATGTTTTAAATTAGAGGGATGCGAAACTAAAGCACCAGAAAAGTTGGTTGAGTTTGAGAAACGGCCATGCCTATTATTATACATGTATTTGATTGAGTTTCTTGCCTCTTATATTGGTTTAGTTGGAACTATAGCAGGAGATAAAGTAAAGGTGCATTCACAAATGCATTTTCTTGTCTATGTTTGTATTACTATCACTTTGAGTTGTTGTTCTTTGCTGTATGATGTAATAAATCTAGAATGTCAGTGGTGTAAGTGACCATTGTTTGATGAACTTTGCAGGAAGTCAACAATCCAATCTTGAAGGAAATTCTTTCGAGTGGTCCAATCTCGATAACATCATGCATCCTGGTCTACTGTGTCATCACCCCCTTGCTAGAAGAAATTGTGTACAGAGGCTTCTTCTTGACTGCACTTTCCTCCACAATGAAATGGCAGCAAGCAGTCATTGTTAGCTCAGTTGTTTTTAGTACAGCTCACTTCTCTGCTGAAAATTTCATACAGTTGTTCATCATAGGTTTAATCCTTGGATGCTGTTACTACTGGAGTGGAGACTTAAGGTCTTCTATTGTAATTCATTCATTGTACAATGCATTAACCTTATTAATAACATATGCATCATGAGTAGTTGGTTTTTGATAGCAAAGATAAATCGTTCTTACAATATTCTTACTAATAAAAAGGCAATCCGGTGTACTAAGTATCCCACATTCATGCAAGGTCGGAGTAAGGGTTGTACTCCTAGGGGTATGATGCAGACAGCCCACGGTCCTACTTTCATGGCTCGAACCAGTGACCTATAGGTCACATGGAAATAACTTTACTGTACTACAAGGTTCCCCTTCAATGTTCTTACTGATAACATTGTAAGAATGCTAGTATTATTGTTCTTTTGGAGAGATTTGAATTATTTGTGAGAAACGTCCTTACCCTCTGTACTATCCATTGGTAGGTAACGATCTCCTCTTATATGGCAAGCATTTAGGCGCATTAATCGAAAGTAAAGTCGAAATGGATTTCGTTCCAAGTTCTTGTGGTCTCTACTCTACTAAACCAAAGTCAACCATTAACATCCGTTTCACTTCTTCTGTACAAAGAACTCAATGCTTTGATTTGAAAAATTGTATTCAGGAAGCTAATGCATTTAGCCTATTAGATTTTGATAAACTATATTTGGCATACATTGCTTGAATTTTTCAAAAAATATCATCGCAGCGGATACAGAAAATGTGGCATTTTGAAGGATCCGGACATCATAGCAATTGAAAATGACAAATGGAGAGCTTGTATGTGACAACTTGTGAAGAGGATTATGTTAAAGGAAAGCGCAGAGTTATTGTTTCGAGCAGTGGAAGCAACTACTAATATTTACGTTAGGGTAGACTATCACATCTCTCAAGGTGTGACTCTTTTTTGGACTCTGCGTCACGCGAGATTCTTTGCAAACCAAACTACTCTTTTTCAGTTGTAATTGAGTAGTTGGCAGGTGAGAATCGATTCAAAAAGAATCATTGCTCTTTGGAAGTTTTGTAAGGAATATGTCCACTAGGGTCACTATAAATACATGAAAATTGGCAATTGAATATAGTGGAAGCAAAAGGGACCAGGAAAAGCGAAAAATGGTATGATTGGGTTCCCAGCCGTTGGTTCTAGAAATCATTTCTTTTTAGGGAAAAAGGAGCCAACTTAAAGAAATATCTGCAAGCTGTATAGAAATGGACAGACAAGCATGTTTAGCTGGTTCAAACTGCACATATTTAAACGACATGTCTTGCTGCTTTATGCTGGCAAACAATTAAGTGATTTTATTAAGTAAAAATATGTAGTATAATTAACAGATATAAGTATATTTAATAATACACCTATTAGGACAATCCGCTGCACTAAGCTCCTGTTATTTATAAAATTCGGAAAAGAACTGATACACAATCTTACCCAATATTTCTACTCCTATCAATTTAGTATAAAAAATGATCCCAGAGAGAAGAATGAAAGGCTCACACAGCGCTCGATAATCATTGCGACCACAGTTTCCGTTAAGTCGTAGTATTCAAAATCCCAAGTAGTCGTAGTTAGGGGTGACAAATGGATGGGTTGTGTTGAATTTGGACGGGTCAAGAAGAGTTAGGTTAATAAATGGTTCATTGCCCAACTCAACTCAAAATGTATTTGGGTTAAGATGTGTTGGGTCAAGATGAGCTAAACAATAGGTCATAACCTTATCCCGCCAACTTAGCCCATATTTTAAAATCATGCTCATCTTTTTTAAAAAAAAACTCTTTACCTTAAAATATATAAGTTGACAAATATTTTATGGGTTGGGATCGGTAGATAGTGCAGAAAAAAGAAAAAAAATATAAAACAGAAAATTAAAATTGTAAAACAAAAAAGTAAAAAGAAATTGAGGGGTTTTGCATGGCGAACGGGGTAGAGGTAGGCGGAGGATGGGTGGCGCAGAAAAACAGAAAAACAAAAGAATAGATACTATTTTGAAAATAAATTTTTTTTTGGAGTTTTGTGCGAGGTGGGGGTAGGGGGTGGGTGGATGGTGTAATAAAAATAAAAGAATAGAAAATTAAAAATAAAAAAGAAATATTGGGGCAACTAAGTAAATTTTTAGATAAGTTAGGTTGATATCCCTTGTTTTGAGTGAGTTTCATGGGTTGTATTTGAGCAATTAAATGGGTTAGAATGAGCTATAAAAAATAAGGAACTTTTACATATCAATACCATATATCAAACCTTATTACCAAAAATGTTCATAATTTGGTATTTACCCATGTTATCCACAGTTTCACTACAAAATATATACCAATCCAAAATTAGGCAGATTTTCCCATAAAAAACGCGCGAAATTATAGGTACCAGATCTGCGTGTGATCCTATCACCATTAAATTCGAATTTTGAAATGGAAAGAAATCTCATTGCTGTGTAATTCTCTCCTTCTCCATAAATGTTCTACCATTGATAGCCATTAAAAAGCTTAAAAGCTTTGAATTCAAATTTGGATTTTCATAAAATTATTATTTGTTTGGATTGGGTGTTGTTGTAAATAATTCGGAATATGTTTAGGAGTTTATATCTAAATTTGAAGGATTTTGGTCAATATTAGACTTGGTTTTGACTGAATTTCAGATTGAAACTCGTCGAAGAAGAAGAAGACATATTTCCAGAATTGTAGTTAAATTGTAGAATTGTAGATAAATTGTAGATATATTGTAGATAAATTGTAGATTGGGAAGACTAAAACTTCTACAAGTCTTCTACAATTATGTCGAAAATGCTAATTACGCTACAATTGAAATGAGAATTGGGATATTAAAATTCAATGTATTCAGTTTGTAGATATCATGTCAAAAATTCCAAAGTTGAAAAAATCTATTCTTCCATATATTTTCCACCATTGATAGTCATTAAAAAGCTTGAAAGCTTTTGAATTCAAATTCGGGTCATTATTTGTTTGGACTGGGTGTTGTTGTAAATAATTTGGAATATGTTTAGGAGTTTATATCTCAATTTTGATGGGTTTTGGTGAAGATTAGACTTTGTTTTGACTGAATTTCACATTGAAACTCGTCGAAGAAGAAGAAGAAGACATATTTCCAGAAATTGTAGATAAATTGTAGATAAATTATAGATAAATTGTAGATTGGGAAGACTAAAACTTCTATAAATCTTTTACAATTATGTCGAAAATTCCAATTATGCTACAATTGAAATGAGACTTGGGATATTAAAATTCAATGTATCCAGTTTGTAGATATCTTGTAGATAAATTGTGGATTATTTGTATTCTGATTATAGATGCATTGTTTTCTGTTTTCACAAATCCAAAACGCTTAAAACTTCTACAAAATCTTTTGCAAAAAATAGTCTACATTATATATATAAATATATATATATATATATATATATATATATATATATATATATATATATATATATATATATATATATATATATATATATATATATATATTATTAATTTTTCTATAATTTTTCTATAATTTCTGAAAATATTTCTTCTTCCTATGGAAACTTCTCTTTTTTTTTTCAATAGGTGCTCCTTTTTCCGTGCATTATAAGTATAGTACAAATTATCGGCCATTCAAAATTATTTCTTATAATGTACATACATCGTGATATTTGTTTATAACCAATTTTCATCTTTTATAATAAAGTGAGTTATAGACAAAGAACATATATAGCTAATTATATAATGTACTTTAAGGCCGAGATGAATAGAAGATTATGATAGAAATTTTGACATATCCAATTAAATTCTAGTAGTAATTTATTTGGATGGTTATTTGGATGGGAGGCGAACTGTCACCCGAGGTTGAAAAGCGAAAATGAAAAAACAGAAGCCAACAAAATAATATAAATGGTAGTAAAAGATTTTATGAAGTGTAGGAAAGTATATAAGTGAAAATGCGGGTCCTATAATTATGCCTAATATAAATACACTCTTAATTATATTCATGACTTGAATTATGATATATAAATAGTAATTTGGTATACTGAAATATAATTAAATCAAACCTTAAACATTGAGGGTAATAAAGTTTCATATATGGTATAAGAAGGTAAAAATCCCAAAAGATAATAGGTTAACTTAGGCTCAATCCAAATAGAACCATGAACTAAAATATTTGTAGCCAAATCCATTAATATTTGAATTAGTCGGGCCGGATTAGATAGATTTGGGCGCAAATTGCCATCCTAGTAATAATAAGATTGACAGCTCACACACGTCGAATCCCCATTTGCTTATCCCCGTAATCAACGTAATCAAGAATGATAACCAGCAACGTGTATATTCTCATGCGTTGGATCCCACTAAGCATATAGGACTACCCCCACAGCTCCTTTACAAACCTTATCTTCTTAGCATAGCTTCCCATTTGGCTTGATACCAATAGAAAGGTTATATTCTTGAAATTCTATACAGTCATTTTTCTCTGCAAATATTTTGACAGAAAGAAGAAAATGGGTGGGTTTGAGAAGCAAGTGAAGGAAAGAGCAAAAGAATTGAAGACCCTTTTCAAGAAAGGAGTGAAGATTGTTGGAGAATCCTGCAAGAAGGGTTGGCACAAGGTCAGGCACATGAGGAGTTGAAAAATATTTTTTTATTTCTTTTCCTTATAATTAGGATTTTGGGGTTTGTGGAATTTGGTTTTGGGCTAATTTGAATTTTGAATTGTGTACAGTCTTTTGGTAGGGTTGTACTCGATTTTTGTTTTCATTTGTGCTCTTTGAAGTGTTACCTTGTAAATGTGACAACTTGTGAATGAGAAGATTTTACTCGTATGCTTACAGAATTGGAAGAGGTAAATGGCAATTAAGGCTGTATTCGGTTCCGGTTCTGGGTTTATTTGGGTTTGTGGTTTCGGTTCTGGCGGTTTCGGTTCTAGCGGTTCCGGTTCTGGCGGTTCTGGCGGTTCCGAATCTGGCGGTTCTGAAGTTGGAACCGGCCCGTGACGGTTCCGGGTACCATCCGGTTCCGGTTCCGGCGATTCTGGCGGTTCCTGGCGGTTTTGATTTTTTTTTTTTAAAATCAATATTTTGTATAGTAGTCATTAGTATTGTAGAATATATTTTATATGGTGTACTATGTTATTAGTATAATATATATTGTGTTTGGTAATTAGTATATATTGTGTATTAGGGGTGTACAAAGAAAACCGATAAACCGCACCAACCCGATAATCCGAATCAAACCGGAAAAAAAATTCCGACTATGGTTTGGTTTGACTTGGTTTGGTGTTGGAAAAAAAAAATCCGACCATAATTGGTTTGGTTTGGTTTTAGCTAAAGAAAGTCAAACCGAAACCAAACCAACCCGACATTACATATATAGCAATTTTAGATATATTTAATATATAAATATACTTATTGTAATGTAATTTATAAATATTTCTTAAAAAATTTCATAATTTTATCTTTTAAGGTATTATTTCAATGTTTGATTTAGAACTTTTGAATGCTCCAATAAGTTTTATAGCCATTAATATTAGTAAATTAAATAATGCTAGCAATCAATACTAATCCTAATAAGAGACATTCAATTCAATATTACGAACGTGAATGTATTAAATGTCTATTTTTTAATTTGCAATAATTTAGACAAAAATACATAACCTATTTTTATTTTTCTTTAGCTTTTAGGCATATAATTAAAACTCTCTCATTAGTCTATCTAGTTTAGCATGAATTAATGCTTTTAGATTATGTTTATTTTTATTATGACTTTTTAATTAGCAATATTTATAGTACATAATTTTATTATTTTTTATTGTTGAATATTTTAGAATAACGTCATGAGTCATGACATATCTCATATTTTGTATTACTTTCTTGAAAAATACTTTATATAGTTGTATCTTACTAGGATTAAAGAAATATTTTGAGCAAACATTATATATTTTGTTCTATGAAGATTTTACCGGAAAAAAATTCGAAAAACTCGAATAACCCGAAAACCCGAGAAAAACCGATATTGAAAAACCCGAATTTATTGGTTTGGTTTGGTCTTTAGATTTAATAACCCGACACAATAGATTTGATTTGGTAATTGTAAAATCCGAACCAACCCGGTCTATGTACACCTCTATTGTGTATAAGTAGTGTATATTTTGTATATAAGTAGTATATATTGTATTTAAGTAGTATATATTGTATATAAATAGTGTATATTGTGTTGTAGTTAGTAATTAGTATAAATTGTATATAAGTAGTACATATTGATAAAAGAATGTTGTCATTAGTATATTGTGTTGTATGTTATATAAATATTCAAGGATTGATATAGAAGTAAAGACAAAGAAATATTGAGACAAAAGATATTCAAGGATATGATAAAGAGCATATTTATTGACCAAAATGTCATATCTTTCTTAGTCTTCCTTACCCCAATGGAATGAGCACAACATGGTACTAATACCACCATTAAAAGGAAAAAAAACTAAAAGAAGACATGCCAATGTACAAGTTACATCATAATTTATGCATTATTTCTAACAAATCTTATAAAACCTTCAAGGTTTGGAGGTGGTTGTGTTGGCGGTGGTGGAAATGAAGCTTGTTCATTACCACTTCCGGGTGAAGTTGCTTCCTGAGCAAGTTCTGCTATCATTTCTTCATACGCCTCATCTATTTCTGGTTGTGATTCTGCTAGGCCAAAGTTCCTTCTTTCTGCGCGGATCCAATCTCGAAAAAGCACTGATTTTTTCAAGCTGTCCCGCATCGACGCTCTATGATCACCTATTTGTAGTCTTGCTTGACTAAAAGCGCTCTCTGATGCAACAGTTGACGCTTGAATCGACAGAACATCCCGAGCCATCCTTGCAAGAACGGGAAAATCCTTTTCCCTTGTCTTCCACCATTCCAAAAGGTCGAAAGAGCCGTCTGGATTCTCCTTCTCTAGTCCCTGTGACAAATAAACTTGAAGCTCATTTAGATGGGAAATTTCATCTAAATTATCACCTTGAGTACCCCTGAACTCCGTCCACGATTTAAGAGCTATTAAGCCAGCAGCTCTTTTAGATGATTGTGATGTAGACGAAGTAGGGGTTGGAATATTAGGCCTAGCATGCTCTAACGCCTGTTTATAAGCATTATAATCAGTTTGAACATTAACTTTAATTGATGCTTTCGCATCAGCTAGTGTAGCAATTTCTACTTCTGTAAGATCTAAAGATTGATAAATAGTAGAATACCAAAAGTGAGGACCTCCTAATTTCATAGTTGGATTTAACATAGCAGACACACCAAAAATAGAAGGGATTGGAAAAAAATATTTTTTAAACTTCTTTTTCATTTCAATTATTGCAAGTTCATAAATGTCCCCTCCCTCGTTAAAATCAACAAACAAATTAGCAAGTGCGGCAATATAAACTAAACAGTTAGAAATAGTCGGATAATATTGGCCAGAAAAAGCATTTGTAGCCACATGAAAATGTTCTAAAAAATCTAAAAGTATTTTAACGTTAGTCCAATCTTGTGTAGTTAGCATTTCATTATCTTCCTCACCATAATCCCGAGAATTATACGTAGCGTTAATTGGGTTTCTATATTCATACGCTACTACTAAACTTTCGTACTTGTAATTCCACCTAGTCGGGCAAGGTTTAGGAACCTTTCTTTCTCTAAGGCCATATTCGTCACACTTTTTAAAATATTCTCTAAGTCTATTTCTACGGTTTGAATAAAATAGCCAATTAAGAGCCATTTTAACTTTTTCAATATCGCTAAATTGAAAACAAGGGTGATCACTATCAAGGATTCCGAAGGGTTCATTAGGATTTCTAGGTTGGCTACTACTTTCAACTTGCTTATCTTTTCTAGGTCGGGAAGCAGGGGGAGGGGGAGTTTTTTGGCCACTACTTTCACCGATTTTACTTTTTCCTTTACCGAACATATTTTTCAACGAAATGCCATAATAATTAGAATTAAGCAAACTAACAACACAAAAAAATACTATTAGCACGTAAGAGTTGAAACGAGTTTACCGGATTGACGAACAACTTCTTGAAAATTGAAAATCGTTGAAATTGAACACTTGAAAACTTCAATTCAACAACTTCACAATTTTTCATGAATTTGTAATAATAAATTAAGCACTTGTACTAGAAAGATTGAAAGAGAGCTTGAGAGATATTGATGAATTGGTGAATAAAAATGAAAGAATGAGGGGGTATTTATAGTTGAGAAATAGGAAATAGTGTAATTATATAAAGTTTGGGGGCCAAATGACTATTTTTAAACTTGCAAACAGCTACTTTTTGCAAAGAGCCGTTGCTGAAATAAATTTAAAAAAAAAAATTTTTTTTTTGAAAAATTCCCGTTGGGAACCGGCAGGACCGTTTGGAACCGCTAGAACCGCGAGCCGATTCCGGTTCCCGCCACGGTTCCCTGAAACCGGTAGAATCGGAACCGCCGGAACCGAGCCCCCGCAACCGGCAGAACCGGCAGGGCCACGGTTCCGGTCCGATTCCGATTCGGAACCGTTACACCCAACAGCCTTAATGGCAATAGAAAGATTTGAACGGAAAAAAGAAAAAAGAAGCTAAGCTACCCTACGGCCTTAACTTGATCAAACAAGGTAAAATTAGGTGACGTCAAATATTTATATATTTATATTTATCATTTGTAGATACTTTAATAAGTTTTGATGTATGAGGCTGATAGTGCCTACTATGATTTGTTTGACTTAAATCATTCTTGAGATGGGAAGTAACAGTGCTATTGCCATCAAATTTAGTTGGTATTTGGAATAATTGGTTAATTCTGGAATAGTTTATGTATTATAAATAGAATTCTATTTAAGGTGAATGTCTATAATTAGAGAGATTCTAGGGTTTACTACTTGGTGGCTAAGTCACCACCTCCCTATAAATATAGGGGTTCTATTCTATTGTAAATCATCCCTAAGTATCAATAAGAATACTCATCTCTCTACTTTTCTCTCTATTGTTCTTGTTCTTGTATCATTGTTCTTGTTCTTATATTATTTCATAACACGTTATCAGCACGAGACTCTACCGTCTCAAGAATCGTTCTCGAGAAAAACTAAGGTATTTCTCTCTTCCAAATTTGATTTTCGATTATGTCTGACATTATGAAAAGAAAGTTCGTTGCCCTTGAAATTTCGGGCAAGAACTATATGACATGGGTGTTGGATGCTGAAATCCACTTAGATGCTATGGGTCTTGGAGACGCCATTAAAGATAGAGATAAAGCATCCACCCAAGACTGTGCTAAGGCCTTGATTTTCTTGCGCCATCACCTTGATGAAGGTTTGAAGATTGAATATCTCACCGTCAAAGATCCACTCATCTTGTGGAAAGGCTTAAAGGAGAGATATGACAACCTGAAGTTGGTGACTGTGCCACAAGCACGATATGATTGGGCTCATCTGAGGCTCCAAGACTTTAAGTCTGTTTCTGAATATAATTCTGCAATGTTCAGAATTACTTCTAAATTGAAGCTATGTGGAGATAAAATCTCCGATTATGATATGCTTGAGAAAACGTTTACAACGTTTCATGCCTCCAATATGGTACTGCAACAACAGTACAGAGAGAAAGGCTTCACAAAGTACTCTGAACTGATTTCTCTTCTACTTGTGGCTGAGCGAAATAATGACCTGCTCATGAGAAATCACGAAAGTCGACCCACTGGGTCTACACCACTGCCTGTAGCAGATAAGGTGTATTCTCATTATGCCAATCATGAAAAGGGCCATGGATCTAACCATGGTCGTGGTCGTAATCGGGGTCATAGCCGTAGACGTAGACAAGGAAGAAATATCCATGATGTCCGTCACCCCCCGAGGAGAGATAACCGCCGAAAGCAGAAACGGGATTATGAGAATCCTAAGGCAAAAAGTTCAGAAACTATATGTTATCGTTGCGGTGGAAAAGGGCACTGGTCAAAAGCTTGCCGTGCACCAAGACATTTGGTTGATCTTTATCAAGCTTCTCTAAAGAATAAAGGCCCTGAAACAAATTTTGTCTCTGACGACAATTTTGACATCACCCACCTGGATGTGGCAGACTTCTTTGAGCAACCCGATGGGAAAATAGACCACCTAATCGGTGATGGATCTGTGATGAAAGAAGATGGAGTTGTTTGATTTTATTTCACTTATTTGTAATAGTTAGTGAATAAACTAATTGTCATTAGTATCAGCTCGTATTAGTTAGTTTATGATATACTGTTAGTATTAGTTCTTTAGAATGTTTCAATATGCTCAAATTTCAATAATATTTTTTTTTTTAAGTAGAGGTAATCGACTAACCTAACAGTTAGTCGATTATCTAATATTTCGCATTAAAACTGCAAAACAATCGATTGTCAATGTTCAACAATCGATTGTCTATGTTTAACAATCGATTGTCTTAAGACAGCGTGATCTGAAATTTTTTCAAAATAGCAAATAATCGATTGTCATGTTTAACAATCGATTGTCTTAAGACAGTGTGATCTGAAGTTTTTCAAAATAGCAAATAATCGATTGTGTGTGTTTAACAATCGACTGTCAATGTTCAACAATCGATTGTGTGTGTTTAACAATCGATTGTTTTAAGAAAATGCTTAAACTGAAATTTTCAAACTGCATAGTAATCGATTATGGAAAACATATAATCGACTATCTAATTTAGTTAGTCAACTGACCTCAGCAGATTTTGAAAATATTGTTTAAATGTGACACAAACGAATTGAACTTTTTTATTCTTATGTTCGTGTATTTCTTTTGTATGTCAAACTATGGGAAAGCAAATATGGATATCTCACAAAGCAAGCTTGGATCAACGTCCAGCTGTAAAAATATTTGCCTAGTTGATTCATGTACTACACATATGATACTCAAAGAAAAGAAATATTTCTCTCAACTAAATATGTGTAAGGCAAATGTTACTACAATCTCTGGTAGTAGTAAATTGATTGAAGGCTCCGGAAGAGCAACTGTAACTCTGCCCAAAGGCAGATGTTTATCATAGAGAATGCAATGTTCTCCTCCAAGTCTAAGAGAAACTTGTTGAGTTTTAAAGATATACGCCGGAATGGCTATCATATTGAGACAATAGATGAAGATAATCTAGAATATCTCATCATTACAAAGAATGTCTCCGGCCAAAAGAGGGTCCCATCTTTATCTTGTGGCCTGTATTGGACAAGAATTAGTGCAATTGAGGCACATTCAACAGTAAACCAAAAGGTTACTGATTCCAATACTTTCGTACTTTGGCATGATCGATTGGGACACCCGGGATCGATCATGATGAGACGGATTATAGAAAGCTCATATGGGCATCCATTAAAGAATTTCAAAATTCTTTCAAATAATGAATATCCTTGCACTTCTTGTTATCAAGGCAAGTTGATTATCAGACCATCACCAACAAAAGTTGGGACTGAGTCACCCACGTTTTTGGAACGTATACAAGGGGACATTTGTGGACCTATTCACCCACCCAGTGGGTCCTTTAGGTATTTTATGGTCTTGATAGACGCATCCTGTAGATGGTCTCATGTGTGCCTATTGTCATCATGCAACCTTGCGTTTGCAAAATTAATGGCACAAATAATTCAACTACGAGCACAATTTCCTGATAATCCAATCAAGTCTATTAGACTGGATAATGCTGCTGAGTTTTCATCCCAAGCATTTAATGATTATTGCTTATCAATTGGGATAAAAGTGGAACATTCTGTAGCTCATGTTCACACTCAAAACGGTCTTGCAGAATCGTTAATTAAACGCCTGCAGTTGATTGCAAGGCCATTACTCATGAAAACGAGGTTGCCCACTTTGGTATGCGGTCACGCCATTTTTCATGCAGCAATGCTAATTCGTCTCAGACCGACGAATTATCACAAGTATTCCCCGTTGCAATTGGTTTTGGGTCATGAACCCAATATATCCCATTTAAGAATCTTCGGATGCGCAGTATATGTGCCTATAGCACCGCCATCCCGCACCAAAATGGTTCCGCAAAGAAGGTTAGGAATATATGTTGGGTTTGAATCGCCCTCCATCATTCGCTACCTCGAAACATTGACAGGGGACTTGTTTACTGCACGATTTGCAGACTGTCGATTTGATGAGACACTTTTCCCAAAATTAGGGGGAGAAGTTGGTGAAATCAAACAGGAAATTTTGTGGAAAAATGCATCATTATCTCATCTTGATCCACATACCTCTATTTGTGAAAGAGAGGTACAAAAAAATTATCCATTTGCAAAGAATAGCAAATCAAATGCCTAACGCATTTACGGACTTGAAAAGGATAATGAAATCCCACATCCCCGCGGAAAATGTTCCAATCCGTATTGATGTCCCTGTTGGACAATCATCTAGTGTCATAACCAATGAGTCAAATGCACGCCTGAAGCGTGGCAGGCCATTAGGTTCTAAAGATCGAAATCCTAGAAAGAGGAAAGCAAATGATAAAAATGACACTACGAAAGAATCTCATGTGGAAATTCATGATTTAACAAATTCTGAGACTCATGAAGAATCCATTGAGCCCGAGACTATGGAAAATACGGAACTATCCATAAATCCAACTGATATTGAGGCAAATATTAATCGAGTGGATATAGTGGTGGATAATGTCTTTGCTTATAATGTCGCGTCTAGCATTATGCAAGAATGTGAGGATCTCGAACCTCAATTTGTTGAAGAATGTCGAAAAAGACATGATTGGCCAAAATGGCAAGAAGCAATTCAATCAGAATTGAATTCGCTGGCAAAACGTGAAGTTTTTGGCCCTATAGTTGAAACACCTAATGGTGTTAAGACCGTTGGCCATAAATGGGTCTTTGTACGCAAGAGAAATGAGAAAAACGAGGTACAAATATATAAGGCACGCCTTGTTGCGCAAGGTTTTTCTCAAAGTCCTGGTGTCGATTACGAAGAGACATATTCGCCTGTAATGGATGCTATATCCTTTCGTTATCTCATCAGTTTTGCTGTCCTTGAAAAGCTTGACATGCATTTAATGGATGTGGTTACTGCCTATCTTTATGGCTCACTTGATAATGAGATATACATGAAAATTCCCGATGGACTCAAAGTGCCAAACGCTCATAATTCAAAGTCTCGGGAAATGTTTTCAATTAAATTGCAAAGATCTTTGTATGGTCTAAAGCAATCAGGACGAATGTGGTATAATTGTCTTAGTGAGTATTTGTTAAAAGAAGGCTATATAAATGACGCCATTTGCCCGTGTGTTTTTATAAAGAAAACAACATCGGAATTTGTTGTACTTGCCGTATATGTCGATGACATAAACCTTATTGGAACCCCCATAGAACTCCAAAAGGCAATTGATTATCTAAAGGATGAATTCGAGATGAAAGATCTCGGAAAGACAAAATTATGTCTTGGTTTGCAAATTGAATATTTAGCAAACGGAATTTTTGTTCATCAATCTACCTATATAGAAAAGGTACTGAAACGGTTTTACATGGATGGAGCACATCCTTTAAGTACACCGATGGTTGTTCGATCACTTGATGTGAATAAAGATCCATTCCGACCGCAAGAAAGGAATGAAGATCTACTTGGTACTGAAGTACCATATCTTAGTGCAATTGGCGCACTAATGTATCTTGCAAATACTACAAGGCCTGACATATCCTTTTCAGTTAATGTCTTAGCAAGATTTAGCTCGGCTCCTACAAGGAGACATTGGAATGGGATCAAACATATATTGCGGTACCTAAAAGGGACCACTGATATGGGCTTATTTTATGGCAATAATTGCAGTCCCGATCTTGTTGGTTATGCTGATGCTGGATATTTATCCGACCCACACAAGGCTCGATCTCAAACGGGTTATGTGTTTACCTGTGGAGGCACCGCCATATCTTGGCGATCGACTAAGCAATCTATTGTGGCTACTTCATCTAATTATGCCGAGATAATTGCTATTCATGAAGCAAGTCGGGAGTGTGTGTGGTTGAGGTCTATCATACATCATATACAAGACAAATGTGGTTTGAAATGTAATAAACTACCCACGACTTTGTATGAAGACAATGCAGCATGTATAGCTCAATTGAAGGGAGGATTCATAAAAGGAGATAGAACAAAGCATATTTCACCAAAGTTATTTTTCACACATGATCTTCAAAAGAATGGTGATATTAATGTGCAACAGATTCGTTCAAGCGACAATATGGCTGATTTGTTCACAAAATCTCTACCAACGTCAACCTTCAAGAAGCTAGTTCACAAGATCGGAATGCGAAGACTTAAGGATATGAATTGATGTTCTTATCAGGGGGAGTTAATGCGCGTTGCACTCTTTTTCCCTTACAAGGTTTTGTCCCAATGGGGTTTTCTTGCAAGGTTTTTAACGAGGCAACCAATAGGCGCATATTCAAACATGTGTACTCTTTTTCCTTCTCTTTAGTTTTTTTCCCATTGGGTTTTGTTTTAGTTAAGGTTTTAACGAGGCACATTATTGAATAGACATTCAAGGGGGAGTGTTATAAATAGAACTCTATTTAAGGTGAATGTCTATAATTAGAGAGATTCTAGGGTTTACTACTTGGTGGCTAAGTCACCACCTCCCTATAAATATAGGGGTTCTATGCTATTGTAAATCATCCCTAAGTATCAATAAGAGTACTCCTCTCTCTACTTTTCTTTCTATTATTCTTGTTCTTGTATCAGTATTCTTGTTCTTATATTATTTCATAACATTGTGGACATACTTACAAGTGAAGTTGTAAGTATTCAAAAATGGTGCAAAGACGAAGTCAAAGCTGCTTAACCAGAGAGCGTTGCATGATCATTATTAAAAAGAAAAACAAACAAACAAACAATCAAGCAAGAAAAGAGTGAAAGAGAGCTAACACGATTTATTTATAAAGAATAGTTGAGCCATGGGCCTTCCACCCTTCAAATCTTAGGTCCGTCTCACATGGAGTCCCTCTTTAAATATCTCTGGTACTATCGTGTTTCCCATTTAATTCCTCTCAATCTTTTTACCCCTTTTACTGAAAATGGGTCCTACATTACTTACTTACGCTCCCCTTTCTCTTAGCAACTTTTAGATAGCGTGCTTATGGTTCGGTTTGGATCGGTTTTTGAAATCAAATTAAATAAGTCGATCTTCAAATATTAGAACTAAATCAATTAAGTCGGTATTTTTCGATTCGTTGTATGTCATTTTTTTTTCTGATTTTTTAGTTATTTGTCGATTTTTTCTTAAATACAAGACATATACTACCAAACACATATTCCTGCGAACACATTTTCAATGTAACACTATCAAATCAATTGCCCTTTGTGAAATCTATTATTTACCAAAATATATTGATGATAATTGAATCAAATAGTGATGAATAATTTAAGGACTCAATTAAAATTTTTTTATTTTTAACACGAGATGTTTAATTACACTAAACAAAAGAAAACTACCAATCAAATTAGAATGTTAAAGTAAATAACTATATTAAAAGTACAAACTATTAATATTTACCATACATTTTTTGAAACTTTGTATAACAATATACACATATATAAGTGTAATAATAAATTTGAAATAGCTACGCCTATAGTCGGTTTGGTTCGGTTTTTTTTCTGATTAAAACCAAAACCAAACCAAATTTGATCAACAACAACATCAACAACTACCCAGTATATTCCCACCATGTGGGGTCTGGGGAGGGTAATATGTAGACGAGCCTTACCCCTACCCGAAAGGGCAGGGAGGCTGTTTCCAATCGACCATTACCCCAAATTTGATCGTTTTTTAAAATTCAAAACCAAAACCAAACCAAACCAAAAAGTATCGGTTTTTTGATCGATTTGGTTTGATTTTTGATTTGGTTCGATTTTTCGATTTTTTATGAACACCCCTACTTTTAGATATGCGGCCCTCTTCCTTTTATTTCTTTCTTATTTTACTAAAATTCATCATCTTTTTAATTTGTTTGAGTTAAATATGACTATTAAAAGGGAGAAAATGCATTATGTGCGATCATAGTTACAATCATCTCTTTAGAACTTTGAAGGTTTAAATGTAGAATCAAACCATCTCAAACAACAAAGTACACTACGCTTCAAACTTAGCATTGCAGAAAATAAGTACACATGAAAATGCAGATATTATCAAAAGAAAAAAGATCTTCAATCCTAAAGAAATTTAATATGCAGCAATACCAAAATAAAAAGGTAAATGTAAAGTTGAGTTTTGTATTACTGCACCACGGCAAAATGCCAGATTAATCAGCTTCAACTAAATTATTGCTCGTCCTATAAAGGAATTAGAAAGCATAGATATCTCAAAAAATTAGTGATTCTCCCCACAAAAATATGTTAAACCTATCATTTTTTCTCAAATTCAGGAAAAAAAGTTTTTCCAGTCATTCTTCTTTTTTAAATTTGAATTTACACAAGCATAACGACCCTAAAATTCCACATGTTTAGTTCCTTTTTTCTTAGAAGATAGAGGAGAAGATAACTCACGAAGTGAGGAAGAGAGAATTAAAGTTGGCTGGTTTATTATTTGTCGTAGTAAAAAGATGAAAACGTGCCACAAAGATGAAAAGGGACCTACCATGTGGGACCCACTTTTCCACTTGTCAAATAATTATAGGTGCCCCAGACAAGTTTTGTTGGTTGAATCTCACTTAAAATAAAATTTCTCCTGAATTACACATTCTTTCCAACTTCTTTTTGTGATGTCATAAGATAACCGGGTCCTTAACGTATTGACGCCAGCTTAAAAATACCCTTCGTTAACCTATTTTGAAAAAAATGCTCCTACCGTTAAACATGTGGCATATTTGTGCCCCTAACAAATTGACTCCAGTTTAAAAATGCCCCTACCATTAACCTATTTTGAAAAAAATGCCCCTACCGTTTTAAATATAAGTACAGTCAGTTGTTAGACTTAGTGGCACAAATATGCCACATTTTTAACGGTAGGGGCATTTTCTTCAAAATAGATTAACTGAGGGTATTTTTAACATGAAGTCAATACGTTAGGGACAGTTTTAACTTTTAACCCTTTTCCCTAAGATAAATAATAGAATTTGTGCAGGAACCAATATTATAATATCCTCACCATACGTCAGCTGAGACGAAATATGCACTCTAGGATGTTCCATTACTTTAGAAACAATGGGAATGATGTGCCTCTCCCACCCTTCATGTTGACCCTTGCCTAAAATCCATAAATTCATTTCTCCATTTATCATTGTATTTTCAAGGACGCATAATTTTCCTTTCACTTGTATCAAGTCATAATAAGAATGGTAGTGATGTAAAGCTTTCCATAATGTAATACTTAGTTCTGAATCTTTCGGCTTTCACATCAAATGCAACTATATTTTGCTTGTTTTCTACACCATTCAACAGATAACCAACTCCATCAATGCAAACTCTTCCTACTCGAAAATATTCGGGAATACTTTCAATCTCCCTCCATCTATCCCTAAAGTGAAAACCCAATTTTTTGCCATGTATACATAACTGTCTACAAAATATTCAATTTTCGTGAATAGAACTTTATAAATATGTATTTTTGGTTCTTTAGCTCAAAGTTCTCATGCACTTTGTACGCATAAATTAATTAAAATAAAAGGAGGGCCAATCATAGCAGATCGTAATACATCAAAAGATTGAATGAAAAATATATAAGAGACGAGTGTTATTTATCAAGGAGACAAATGTGAAGATCTTTTATTGATAATATTGGTTCGGTCTGTCTCTCCATGGAGAGGTTCAGAGCCTTAATGGTTTTTTCTCCTATGCTCGGAGAGCGCTCGGAGAGCAGTGCTCAAGAAGAAGAAGAAGAAGCAACCCCCATCATTATGGTTCTTTCTCTTAGTATTTATAGCTGTGAATTTTTCCAGCTAGCGTTGGACGGCCGCAGTCATGTCGAGGGGACGCCCATCAATAGTGAATAGGCCGTGAACTCGTTGATTAAGCTAAGTGATCTCCGAGTGCTTATTATTGACGAATGGTTGTGCCATTTGCTAGCCCGAATAGAATTAGGAGAAAATAAATCTCATTAATTATCACGAGTCAAGTTTTGACCCATACAGTTAGTCTCTCCGCTTATTGAGGTCGAGATCCGGTCGAACTCGATGAGCGGACATCGTCGACCATGGCTCAAAAGGATCGGAGAGGTAGGTTGAATGACGTTTTGGCTGAGACCCAGGATGGTCGTAGTCACTTATATGTTGGATATTGCACCGTTGGAACTGCCGGTCTTAATCGTTTTGTGCGGTAGTTTTGGGTTGAATCGAGCTAGAGACCTTAATCAGATTTTGTAAGTGGCCTCAAACATTTTATTCGTTGGAGATGGTCGTAGCCACTTTCATATTAGGGGTGGCCGTAGCCATTTATACTTGGAGGATAGCCGTAGCCATTTATATTTGGGAGATGGCCGTAGCCATTTATATTTGGGAGATGGCCGTAGCCATTTACTTATTTAGAGGATGACCGTAGCCACTTTATATTTGAGGGAACGCCCATAGCCATTTACACTTGGAGGATGGCCGTAGTTGTTTGTGTTGAGGGGAAGGTCGCTTGATGTTTTCATCCAGGGTCGTGTATTACCGTGTGCGACCGTTGGGGATATGGGCGCGCCTAATATGCATTGCAATGACGTCCAGCGTACGGAGGCATACTGGACGTCTTTCCATCGTACATAGGTCGTCGACCCTGCTTCGGAGAAGAAACGTCGATTAACGGTTGCAAAAAATCGTTTCGTGATATCTATCATAATGACACCCGCTACTTGTGGGTTCGAACCATTTTGTGGTTGGTTGCACGGTTAATGGTGGCTTTTGAAATTCGGGAAAGCCACTTTGTAGTATAAATAATAAGTAATGTTATCTATTTCTCACTTTTCAGCATTTGCCTAAGCAATATTTCTGAAGAAGCAACTTCTCCCACTCTTTTTCTTCATCAGTTTGTGTTGTTTTCTCTCCTCTTTCACTCAATCTCCATTTTTACCCTTTCTTCGGTGAACCTCGTCCTCTCATTGTCCAATAATCAACAATGGCAAGCAATTCACACACAGAGCTTTCTCCGGTGATTGTTCCGGCGGTTGGTGGGTCTTCTTTGGTGGTGAAGGCCAGCGAATCGGCGGAGACCGATAGGGTTCTATCGGGAGTCGATATCCTTTCTCTACCCAGAGGTCCGGCAAACGACTTCACCTCCGATGAGGGGGAGGATCAGGGCCTCACCCTATTGAGGGAACAATGGGGTATTCCTCGTTCTGCCGACATCTCCCTTGTCAAGATCGAGGAGAGGGTTCATATCGACCGCCATGGATATTGCGTTTTCTACGCTTATCCTTTCAGATTAGGGTTCAGACTCCCCCTTCTAGGGGTGGTAGCAAATTTTTGTTGTTACTATGAAGTGCGCCCTAGGCAACTCGTCCTCTATATTTTCAAGCTTTTTGCCATGCTCGCTAAGTATGCGGTACTGGCGCGGAGAGAAATAATGCTGAGGCACATGCTGAGTTTGTACGCCCCTTAAAGAGTCCGCGGGACCATGATCCGGATGATCCCTCGTGGGGCACAGGGTTTGACTGCTGAGCTAGACGACACGGTCGACCCTCATTCTTATGAGAACTTTTTCTATATCAGGACTCAGTACTTGATGGGAATGTCAGACACTTCCCAAAGACTTGGAATCATATACGTGAGTTTTATATTCGTTGGGTCCTGCCCTCCGCTCTTTCTTATTCCTAATCTAATGGGTGTTAATTTTTGTCTTGTGTTTGCAGCTGAGCGGGCGCCTCCGGCTCCTTTGTCTGGCATTGGAGAATGGGTCGAGGCCATACTCGCTCAGACAGCGGGGATTCGCACATGGCCGACCTTCTAGGAGAGGTATGGCCGTAGGCCAGCCGCGGGTGAGTGTTCGAGCAATTGCATCGTTCCTGTTTAGTCGTGCTGAGTTTCTTTTCTCCTAATTCTTTTTCGTTTTTTGGTCAGGGGCGGTGCGCCTTGTAAGGGCTCCTCAGCTTGCTTTCCGCAGGCTGGGTGCGGCTTCTCAGTTGGCCATGTCGCCAACGCCATGCCCGATTCCGAGGGCGACTTCAGTTGAGTCATCGTCGGCTCACTCCCCAGCGCGGTCTTTTATGAGGGCCGAGGCATCTTAGGGGGTTGTTCGCTTCAGGACGGAACCAATATTGGATGAGGAGGAAGAGGAAGAAGATGAGAGATCATTGGTGGGGTGAAGGGTCGCCTTCACGCCCACTGCGGAGATGGTACAATTGGATTCTCCGCCGTTGAATGCTATGGGGCAGGAGGCGGCTTCGCCTGCCCTTGAGGGTGAAAACACAATAAGGGTTGCCCCGGTCGGCTTACGCCATAGTGAAACAGTCGCTTTACTGGCTACATCATCAGTTCCAGCTGCTGAGAAGGAGATTGGCTCCTCAGCGGCTGCTTTGGTTGGGGAAGCAAGTGTCAACTCTTTGGCGAGGGGAGAAGCTTCAACCTCCCGCCGGTCGAGGAAAGGCGGGAGGCCGTGGGAGGGGAGGCAGATTCCGAGTCCAACCTAGAGTCTGATGACGTTCGCAGGCTCTTGGAAGGCTTTACCAACGCCACGATGCATGTGAAGGGGCCGTACCGTTATGTTGAGATTCCTGCCGGCCAGAACTTGTTGCTCGAGGAAGATAATTTGATACCGCTGTTTGTGCCCCTGTTCTCGGAGGAGGAGAGTAGGTCGCTGAGGGACATCTTAGACTTCAGAATGATGACCGAGGTGGCCGTGATGGGCTTCAGGGTCTGTGTGGCGCTTACCTTTCATTTCCTTTCTTCCCTTGGTTTGTTTCTTTATCTAAAACGTTGCTTTTGTCTTGCAATCTTTTCTTTTGGAGGTAGAGAGAATGTGCCAGGCCAACGTCCGCTCGGGACTGTTCTTACAGGCGCTGGAGAAATATCACCGCTATTGGGATAGGTGTCGCGTGATGCACGAGCGCCTGAGGAATGACCCTCTCCGCTAATTGGATAGGTGTCGCGTGATGCACGTGCGCCTGAGGAATAACCCTCGCCGCTGGGAGTTAGTTGAGGAGTTGGCGAGGCGGGAGCTTCTGGTGCAGCAGGCTCAGAGCAGGGTTAGTGCTCTCGAAGAGAAACTTCGTCGTAGGGACGACATGTTAGAAGATGAGAGAAATGCCGCAGCCGAGAAGGAGTAGCAAAGTCAGGAGGCTGTGGCGGTGGCTTCCAAGACCCATATTAGGCAGGTGATCCGACTGGATGAGGAGCTCATTTCTTCGAGGTGGCAAGCCAGGGATGCTTCGACGAAGGCTGGGGCATTGGAGGCGGCAGTTTGTGTTCGGAGATGGAGCGGGAGCTGGAAAGATCGGCTGCAGCTTTTAGAGTGGCGGGGTTGGAGGAACACATTAGAGTTTATGAGCGGGATGCTTAAGTTGAGGCGGATCGGATTGCAGCATTAGAGTCCGAGAGCCGGCGCCTGAGGGATCAGGCAGCTTCTTATGGCCCCGCTCGTGACCTTAGGTCATTTACTGAGGCCAAGCTCGATGTGTACAGGAAATTGTGGCAGGCCGGCGTCGTGCCCAAAGCTGTTTATGATGGGGCCTGCCAAAAGGCTCGTGAAGCTCGTCTTGGTTGTGGCTTCGATCCGGCCACTCCAGTGATCGATGATGGCGTTGAGGACGTGAATGATGGTGTGGGCGGCCATGAGGGTGGCGCTGAGTTGAAGGGGTTTTTAGAGTTAGTTATTTTGTTGTCGTTTGGCTTTCTTTTTTTTTTTATTTGCCGACCTTGGCCGTATGTATAAATGGAGGTGACCTGTTGTAAATAAGGCTGTGAATATATATACTATTTTATGTTCTTATCTTTTTTGTTTTTGAGTTTTCTTTTTCACTTATTCATGGGGGAACATGTTGATCTTCCTACGACTTTTTTCATGATAATTTCGTGGCCTTGGCTATGATGACGTTGATGGTCTTGGTCAGTTGGATGAATCCGATTATTATCGGGTGTCTGCTTGCTTTAGTCGAAACTAGGTGGGCTGTTAGCGTCGACGGCCTCAGTCGTTATTGACTGCTTTTCATTTATCATTTTTCTTACTTGGCGTGAGTAATTTGCAGCCGTTGTTCGGTGAGGGCGGCATTTAGCCTTAGTCCCAGTTCGGGCGTCGTCGAATTGTTGGCTGTGGCCTCGTAATTCGACTAGGGCTGAACTCATCGCGAACTGAATTTTAGTCTGAGTTAGGCGTACTTACTTGATTGGAGAGGCTGCTGAATTTGTCCTTTTATTCATAGGGGAATAGGTTTTGCAGCGTCCACCGGTAAGGGCGCTTGGCCTGAGGCTTGGTTTATTCTGTAGTTGAATATTTGTGCGAGGATGCATGTCTTGCGTCGTTGTTCGATTGTAGTTGTACCCTTGCAATTTTGTTGTTGAAGGCGCGTAGCCTGGGTCTCTGTTCAACTTGTGGTTGAACTTTTGGGCGAGGGCACTTAGCCCGAGCTGTTGTTCAACCGTAGTTGAACTTTTGCAATTTTATTGTCGAAGACACATAGCCTGAGTCCCAGTTCAACTCATCGTTGAACTTTTTGGGCGAGGGCACATAACCTGAGCTGTTGTTCAACCGTACTTGATTTCTTGCAATTTTGTTGTCGAAGGCACATAGCCTGAGTCCCAGTTCAACTCATAGTTGAACATTTTGGGCGAGGGCATGTAGCCTGAGCTGCTGTTCAACCGTAGTTGAATTCTTGCAATTTTGTTGTCGAAGGCACGTAGCCTGAGTCCCAGTTCAACTCATAGTTGAACTTTTTGGGAGAGGGCACGTAGCCTAGGCTGTCGTTCAACCGTAGTTGAACTCTTGCGATTTTGTTGTCGAAGGCACATAGCCGGAGTCCCAGTTCAACTCATAGTTGAACTTTTTGGGTTAGGGCATATATCCTGAGTCCCAGTTTAACTCATAGTTGAATTTTTTGGGCGAGGGAATGTAGCCTGAGCTGTTGTTCAGCCATAGTTGAACTCTTGCGATTTTGTTGTAGAAGGCATGTAGCCAGAGTCCCGGCTCAACTCATAGTTGAACTTTTTGGGCGAAGGAACATAGCCTGAGCTGTTGTTCAACCTAGTTGAACTTTTGCGATTTTTTTGTCAAAGGCACACAGCCTGAGTCCCAGTTCAACTCATAGTTGAACGTTTTGGGTGAGGGCACGTAGCCTGAGCTGTTGTTCAATCGTTGTTGAACTTTTGCAATTTTGTTGTCGAAGGAAAATAGTTTGAGTCCCAGTTCAACTCATAGTTGAACTTTTTGGGCGAGGGCACGTATCCTGAGCGGTTGTTCAACCGTAGTTGAACTCTTGCGATTTTGTTGTCGAATGCACGTAGCTTGAGTCCCAGTTCAACTCATAGTTGAAATTTTTGGGCGAGGGAATGTAGCCTGAGCTGTCGTTCAACCGTAGTTGAGCTCTTGCAATTTTGTTGTCGAAGGCACATAGCCTGTCCCAGTTCAACTCATAATTGAACATTTTGGGCGAGAGCACATAGACTGAGTCCCAGTTCAACTCATAGTTGAAATGTTTGGGCGAGGACACGTAGCCTGAGCTGTTGTTCAACCATAGTTGAACTCTTGCGATTTTGTTGTCGAAGACACATAGCCTGAGTCCCAGTTCAACTAATAGTTTAACTTTTTGGGCGAGGGCACGTAGCCTAAGCTATTGTTCAACCGTAGTTGAACTCTTGCAATTTTGTTATCGAAGGCACATAGTCTGAGTCCTAGTTCAACTCATACTTGAACGTTTTGGGCGAGGACACGTAGTCTGAGCTGTTGTTCAACCGTAGTTGAACTCTTGCGATTTTGTTGTTGAAGGCACGTAGCCTGAGTCCCAGTTCAACTCATAATTGAACTCTTTGGGCGAGGGCACGTAGCCTGAGCTGTGGTTCAACCGTAGTTGAACTCTTGCAATTTTGTTGTCGAAGGCACATAGTTTTGGGAGAGGGCACATAGCCTGAGTCCCTGTTCAACTCATAGTTGAACTTTTTGGGCGAGGGCACGTAGCCTGAGCTGCTGTTCAACCGTAGTTGAACTCTTGCGATTTTGCTGTCGAAGGCACGTAGCCTGAGTTCCAGTTCAACTCATAGTTGAACTTTTTAGGCGAGGGCACGTAGCCTGAGCTGTTGTTAGATCGTAGTTGAACTCTTTCGATTTTGTTGTCGAAGGCACATATCCTGAGTCCCAGTTCAACTCATAGTTGAACGTTTTGGGCGAGGGCACATAGCCTGAGTCGCTGTTCAACTCATAGTTGAACTTTCTGGGCGAGGGCACGTTGCCTAAGCTGTTTTTAAACCGTAGTTGAGCTCTTGCGATTTTGTTGTCGAGGGCACGTAGCATGAGTTCCAGTTCAACTCATAGTTGAACTTTCTAGGCGAGGGCACGTAGCCTGAGCTGTTGTTCGATCGTAGTTTAACTCTTGCGATTTTGTTGTCGAAGGCACATATCCTGAGTCCCAGTTCAACTCATAGTTGAAGTTTTTGGGCGAGGGCACATATCCTGAGCTATTGTTCAACCGTAGTTGAACTCTTGCGATTTTGTTGTAGAAGACACATAGCTTGAGTCCCAGTTCAACTCATGAACTTTTTGCCTTTTAAACCGACCTCTTTTCTTGTGTGTGTGTGTGGGGGGGGGGGGTCGGGTTTTTTTTGATTTGAGATCTTGTCTGATTTGTACGTAGCCTTCTTGGCTAGTTTGTAGAAGCCATTTGGTTATGGATCTTGGTTTCGTGGCACTTTCCAGCAGGGTCTCGTTTTAAAGGGACGAGGGTCTCTCGCCCGTGTTATCTCCTTAGGGAGGGGGTATGTGCTTCTTTTTCTTCTACTTCTTCTTTTGCTCTTTTGAGAAGGAGGGGAAGTTGGGACTTCGGGCTCTTGCCGGAGCTTTCGAGTTCCATTCACCTGCTGTGCTACCTTGGCTCGTTCGACCTGTGTTGCTTTCCCTTTCGGGTGTTCTCTTTCCATTTTTAGTCCAAGGATGAACTATGCGACTTTACTATGAAATCCCCATAGACGGATCCAAATTGTTTAGCTCAAAGTTCTCATACACTTTATACACATAAATCAATTAAAATAAAAGGAGGGCCAATCATAGCAGATCGTAATACATCAAAAGACTGAATGAAAAATATATAAGAGACGAGTGTTATTTATAAGGGAGGCAAATGTGAAGATCTTTTATTGATAATATTGATTCGGTCTGCCTCTCCATGGAGAAGTTCAGAGCCTTACAATGGTTTTTTTCCTTTGCTTGAAGAGCAGTGGTCAAGAAGAAGAAGAAGCAGCCCTCCCTCATTATGGTTCTTTCTCTTAGTATTTATAGCTGTGAATCTTGCTAGCTGGCGTTGAACGGCCGTGGTCATGTCGAGGGGGCGCCCATCAATAGTGAATAGGTCGTGGCCTCGTTGATTAAGCTAAGTGATCTCCGAGTGCTTATTATTGACGAATGCTTGTGCCATTTGCTAGCCCGAATAAACTTAGGAGCGCATCAGTCTCATTAATTATTACGAGTCAAGTTTTGACCCGCAGAACACACCATTAACACACTCCACCAAGTCATTATCTATCGCCTTTGAAAATAAGTCTCAATATGTAGAAGCTGGGAGGCTTTTCCATCGTCATTTTGCTCTATGTGGAAACCAATCTTTGGTTCGACGCATTGATGAATATCCATGAAATGAGAATCCGATACAAGGGAGCTAAAACTTTTTGAAACGCATTAAGGACTTGATAGGAAGCCATGAAAATATTTCAACAATTATTTCTTGGGGAATTGATGATTTTTTTCTCCACGAGGCGCCTCTAGTCATGCCCATGCCTTTCTAACCCTTTTTCAGTGCATATATGTTGAATTAGGAGATTATTTGGCTTTAAAACCCATACACATACATTAATAATTATTGTACGTAACTGTATTCTCATTATATCATTATTGTATTTATATGTATATACCATACACACTGGGCTAGGGAGATGTTGTATTGTTTTGGGCCTGTTATTTCCGGACCTTTTGTTCTGGCCCAATGTATCTTGTAACATTTGACCCACTTTGATAAAAGGGGTTAGAGGATTCTAGAAGACGGCAGATATTTTCATTCTGATGAAATCAAAGTCCGAGTTCTCTCTTTTCTCTCTCTTTCTCTCTCTAGGGTTTTCAACATATTTCATCTCCGATTCACCATGTTAACATGGTATCAGAGCCAGGCCCATCCCAATTATTGTTACTGATGTTGGGCTCCCATCTATGTTGTCCACGCTCCAGAGATCTGGGCGTGAGGGGGGTTGTTGGGTTGTCCCACATCGAAGGGATTTGAGATCCTTGGTCTCCTTATATGACCTGGGCAATCCTCACCTCATAAGCTAGCTTTTGGGGTTGAGTTAGGCCCAAGGTACATTCTTTTCATATATAGGGTATATATTTTTCGTTTTCCAATTATAACTTTAATACTTTCATTAGAGTTTTAACGGCAATTTAGGTCCATAATTCTTATTTTTATTCAACCCTAATTTAGGAAGAAAAAGAACCTCAATTTAGTTGAATGTGTTAAGGAAATCTTTTTCCTACAGGAGGACCGTCGTGGAATTAGAAGCGTAATAATTCTACTACTCCTTCAGTTCCACTTTTACTCGAGGTATTAGTAAATGACCAGTTGAGATCCGTTAGCAATATCATATCTTCCAAACTGATTTCACGATTTAAGAGACCAATCAAAGTTTGATAAGAACTCTTCCATATGATACTGATGAGATGCACCATTATTGCCTCTAATAAGACACCTCTCACTCTGATCCATTTGTATTTTGTCACATTATTTCTTTTTTAAAACTAGTCTTACAATACGTGCGTGCCCTATTTCAATAAGTATATTTTTTTTACAGAAATCACATAAATATATATTAAAAATTATATTTGAATTATAAATTAAAAGTGAAATTTTTTAAAGATAATAGGTGTTGATTATAGCTAGTTCAATAAAAAGTGAAACTGTAAAATAAAAAGGGATTTATATAAAAATAGCCCGTCATATTCATTGTTTATTTTTTCTAGCCCTATACATAATGTATACGTTGATTATATATTATATACATATAATACATAAATTATGCATATATTATACCTTCATCGGCTATTTTTAGTTTAAACAATTTGGTGGGCGGCTATTTGAGATAATTCTTCAAATAAAAGAATCCCAAATAATTAATTTTTGCTACCCCAATTTCGAGTTCCCAAGTATTTTAACGATATTGTACTTTTGCAGTATACCTACATTTAATTAATTTTTTACGCATAAATAAACTTACTGTATTAGTTATCGATGTTTGTTAATAACGACTGGAGCCCATGATCACTCAACTATCTATAATTATCTATCATAGTCATCTTCTTTCATTTGTAACAACATAGTATACCTATAGCACCTAGAACGTCACTCACAAGATTTCTCAAATTTTTGATCGCCAAATACCTATGTTACCTACTAAATTATTAACTTTTATCTTCTTTTTACTTTTTTAGATTTTTTAATATTATAATTTTTTTTCTATTTTTTAAATATATTATATACTTACCTTAGAATAAATAAATTTATTTTTAAATTAAAAAATAAAAACTTATTTAAGCTAATATTGAAATAACAAAATATTGAGCATAGTAGAAAATTAATTAGAACAATTTATTCATAATAACAATTTTGATATTAGCAATAAAAACTCAAAAATTTATTTATACAATTGAATGAAAGAAATAAATATTTTAAAGTATATATTCCATGCACGTATTATAGAAAATAATTATTTAAAATAAAAATATTCTTTTAATATACATTTTAAGTTCTTAAAAATTATGCTCAATTGTGTTTCTATCCCGACATTATATATGGTAGAAAGATAACACTTATTTTTTATTTTAAATAAAATTTATTTTTTTCTATAGGTAAATCTATAATGTTGATTAAAAAAATAAAAAAATCATAATATTAAAAAAAAAGAAAAGAAAAGATGACTTTACAAGATAATTTTGAATGGTTGAATAACCATTTAAGTAATTTACTTAACGTTTAGAATACGTGCCATTTAGCTATATTACGATTCACGACGTACAAGTAAGGATCACATAGATTCCAAGACTTTGATTGAGAATCCTGCTCGAATGAGCCTCTTAAGTATCACCGTTCCATGATACAAATACTTTGGGTAAAAATAAAAAGAATATACGACACATAGGTTTGGATTATGGCTATGAGCCCATTGCTGTAACGACCTGACCGATCGTTTTGAGCCTTAGCGTGTTGTTCAGTAGTCTGAGGCCATGAGCAACTTCATTTCAGGTGTTATGACTTGTACGCATGGTCGGAATTGAACTTCGGGAAGTTCGGAGTTGATTTGGGAAGAGAATTCTTATTTCGGAAGCTTAAAGTTGAAAGAATAAACTTGGATTGAATTTTTGAGTAGACGACCTCGGAATCGAAATCTGAAGGTTCCAGCAGGTTCGTATGATGATTTTAGACTTGAACGTATTGTAAACATTCATATTAGACCGAGAAATTATAGAAAATCTAGAGAGAGAAAGTAGAGAGAAGTCAGAGCATTTGGAACTCTCTGGAGGAGAGAAGTATATTACAGAAAATGAAAGGACAAAAATGAATCTCGGTAGGTGAGAAAATATCTCACCTACATTTATGCTAATTACAAATGGACGGGTCGGATCGGGTGATCCGGCCCAAAATTAAATAAGGGACATTGGGCTCAGACCATATAACTCATCACAGCCCAGTTACAACTTACAACCCAATGCCGGAAATATACCTACAATATACCTACAATATACACTGAGTATACACAAAAGGTACAAGTATATACAAATCTAAATCATGTAATATCTTGTATCTCAACGCCCCCCCTCAAGTTGGAGGGGGAAACCACCTGCAACTTGGTGAGCAATGGAAGCAGCAAAGTGAGGCTTGGTGAGCAAGTCTGCCAGCTGACGAGAAGTAGGCACATGAAGCAACTTGATAAAACCAGAAAGCAACAAGTCCCGAAAAAATGGCAATCCACCTCGATATGTTTTGTACGTTCATGAAAAACAGGATTGTTAGCAATATGAACAGCAGCCATACTATCACAAAAAACAGAAATAGGAGAGGAAACAAAAACCCCAAGATCAGCCAACAAGCGAGAGAGCCAAGACAACTCAGCAACAACCTTGCTAAGGGCTCGGTATTTTGCCTCAGCAGAGGAAAGAGAAACAACAGGCTGTTTCTTCGATTTCCAAATGATCAAACAGCCACCCAACAGCACACAAAATCCAGTAACAGAGCGTCTAGTATCAGGGCAAGCAGCCCAGTCACTATCAGAATACCCAGCAACAGAAAAATCAGCATGATCAGAGAAGAATAAACCCAAGGAAGGAGTGCCTTTAAGGTATCTCAGAACATGCAAGGCAGCAGTCATATAGGGAAGTCTGGGGGATTTGAGAAATTGACTCAGATGCTGGACTGCAAAACAAATGTCAGGCCTAGTGTGAGTCAGGAAGAGCATCTTACCAACTAGACTCCTGTACTGGTCAGGAGAGGGCAAGAGGTCACCAGAATCAGCATGAAGTTTGACATTGATGTCCAAAGGGGACACAACAGAAGAGACATTGACACAGTCAAACTGATGCATCAAATCAGGGATATACTTGTGCTGATTAAGGTGCATCCCACCAGGGACACCAGACACTTCAAGGCCCAAAAAATAATGCAAGGACCCTAAATCCTTGATTTTAAACTGTGCATCCAGAAACAGTTTCAGAGCAGTCAGTTCATCACTGTCATCCCCAGTGAGTATTATGTCATCCACATAGACAGCTACCACCACAAAGGAGCCAGGTTTACCTTTGATGAACATGGAGTAGTCATTCAAAGAATGAGTATACCCTCTGGAATAAAGAGCAGAAGACAATTTGGCATACCATTGTCTGGATGCTTGTCTCAGCCCATACAAGGATTTCTTGAGTTTGCAGACCAGAGGAGGTGAAGAAGAAGAAGAGGAAGAAACAGAACCAGAAGTAGAAGGAGAGACAGCCAAACCTGGAGGAAGTTTCATGTAAACATCCTCATCCAAATCACCATGAAGAAAGGCATTATTTACATCAAGCTGAAAAAGAGGCCAATGATTCTTGACAGCCACAACAATAAGGCACTTCACAGAAGTCATTTTAATCATTGGAGAAAAAGTTTCAGTAAAATCAATCCCCTCAACCTGTGTGTCACCCCTAATAACTAACCTGGCTTTATACCTTTCAACACTGCCATCTGCCTTGTATTTAATTTTGTAAACCTATTTGCAACCAATGGGTTTCTTACCAGGAGGAAGATGAACAATATCCCAAGTATGGTTAGTGTCTAAAGCTTCAAACTCCTGTCTCATGGCAACTTGCCATGCTGGAACAGATGCAGCCTGAGAATAGTATAGAGGCTCAGATTCCAAAGAGGAGGAAGATGAGCTAGAGAAGGCAGGGAGTTGACAGACATAATCCTTAAGATAGGAAGGAGGATTATGTTGTCTTTGAGATTTTCTGGGAGCAGGAACAGAAGGAGAAGGAACTAAAACAGGAGGTGAACCAGCTGGACTGAGAGGAGTAGGAAAGGGCAGCTGCACAGATGTGGGAGAAGAGGGAGGAGAGAGAGGAATGGGAGAATCAGAGACATCATCATGTTCTCCAGATGGAATAAAGGGAAAAGAAGAAGCAGGAGGAAGAGCAGAAGGAGACACAGATTTAAAAGGAAAAACTGATTCATGAAATAGGACATTCCTGGAGACCAAATACTTCTTAGATGCAAGATCATATAGCCTATTACCCTTTTTGCCAAAAGGATAACCCAAGAAAACACAAGGAATGGCTCTTGGCTTTAACTTGTCCCTTTGAGGGATGGGAACAATGGCAAATGCAAGGCAACCAAAAGTCCTCAAGTGAGTATAGGATAGAATTTTCCCATACAAGATTTCATGAGGAGACTTATTTTGAAGCAATCTGGTGGGTATTCTGTCAAGAAGATAGGTGGCAGTCAACAAGCAATCCCCCCAGAAAGATACTGGCAAACCAGATTGAAAGAGCAAAGCCCTACAGGTTTCAAGAAGAGTTCTATGCTTTCTCTCAACAACACCATTTTATTGAGGGGTGTGAGGGCAGGATGTTTGATGTATGATCCCCTGGCTGCTAAAGAAAGAAATACCCTCATTGCTAGAGCCCAATTCTAAGGATTGTCACTTCTAACAGTCTGAACCACAGCATTAAATTGGGTTCGGACCAAAGAAAGAAATGACTTAAGCATAGAAAAGGCATTGCTTTTGGATCCCAACAGATGTGTCCAGGTTGCCCTTGAAAAGTCATCAACAATTGTAAGAAAATATTTGCAACCAGATGAGGTTGGAGTATGATAAGGACCCCAGGTGTCCACATGAATCAGTTGAAAAGGCCTAGAAGTTCTAATGGAGCTGTCAAGGAAAGGAAGCCTGGTCTGTCTGGCCATGGGACAGACTGTACAGGGAAAGGGTTGTTTGGAAGCAAAAGGGAAAGGCAGACCAGAAATGCATTTCATATTTGCAAATGGAGTATGTGCAAGCCTTAAGTGCCAAATGTAATTCATATCAGATGCAAATTCATTATTACAGATGGAACTATTCACATGTGAAGGCAAAGGAACAACCTTGTTATCAGACAAGATGTCATCATTATAAGAAACAGACACAGAAGGCAAAGAAAAATTTTGTTAGCATTACAAGAAGCAGATACAGGAGAAACAGAAGTAGAAGAACAATTAACAGAGGGAGAAGGGGAAGAAGGAACCCAAGCTAGTTTATACAGGCCAGCAGCTTCTCTACCAAGATCCAGTGGCCTCCTCAGAGAAGGGTCCTGTATCATGTGTAGTAAGCATGAATGTTCAGTGAACATAACTATACAATGCAACTGCTTCACTAACTTGTGAGCAGAAATCAAGTTGTGTTTAAAAGAAGGAACTAGCAGTACATTGTGAAGAGTGATGGAAGGAGTCAAGGCAAAGGAGCCGGTTCAAGTCACTTTCACTTTATAGCCATTTGGAAGAGTGACAAGATATTGTAGAGTTAAAGGTATAATGTTAAAAAGTAGATGTTTATCATGTGTCATGTGATTAGAGGCACCTGAATCTATAATCCAGGTGACAGAATTAATGTGAATAAGCAAGCAAAGTTTGGTATCAGAAATAGGGCTCTCAGTTAACATAGTACCAGCAAAGTTTGCAGCATATATGGGAGGAGGAGTTTGAGCAGTGGATTCCCCCAACTTGTTCTGGTGTAACAAGTTCATCAACTGGTCATAATCATGTCTGCTCAACCCTGGTATCACAGAGCTTGGGCCATCTAGTCTTGCAACAGATTGATGGCCATCAGGAGGATTCACTTGAGGAACAGACAACAGTCCATCAGAAATAGAAGAATCCAGACCAGTACTCAGATGAGCAGCAGCAGGCCTCCTTCCCTTGTTAAAGGTGGCACTTTGTGGATACCCATGGATCTTGAATCACTTATCAATTAAGTGTCCAGATTTTTTACAGTATCTAAAAAATAAAGGTCCCCTGGATTGGTCAAAATTGACTTTCTGTTGGTCAAAATTGACTCTCTGTCTAAAAGGAGGAGGAGGAACAGACACTGTGGCCTTGTTAAATCCAACAGGCTGCCTGTCTGTATGGACATTGAAAGAGACAGAGGCTGGATCAAAGTGAGAGGAAGACTGAACTTGTCTTTGTTTCTCATCATTGAGGACCATATTGTAAACACTGTCAAGAGAAGGAGGAGGTTGCATCATCAGAAGATTACGCTTGACCCCCATATAAGCTTCATTCAGACCCATTAAAAACTGAAAGACCTTATTATCATCACATTCCTGAACTATACCATCTTTTGCAGCACATACACACCTTAAACCATGATTAGCACACATAGAATCAAGTTCATCCCACAGACCTTTTAGCTTGTTGAAATAAGAAGCTATATCTAAGGACCCTTGAGAGGTGTGGGACAACTCTCTTTTCAGTTCAAAAATTTTTGTCCTGTTTGCAGTGCCATATCTGGCCTGGAGTTGGGACCATATGCTTTGTGCAGTGTCAGAGTACTGCACAGATTCAGCAATTGCAGGGGAAATAGAAGCAGTCAACCAAGAAATCACCATGTTGTTGCACCTATCCCACAACCTTTGTTGAGCCACATTGGTGGTAGGTCGGGAGTATGTGCCATCAACAAAGCTGATTTTGTTTTTGGCGGATAAGGCAACAATCATTTTATGTCTCCAGCCCCCATAACCACTACCCGAGAAGGGAGTGGGAACGAGAGATACCCCAGGGACATCAGAAGAATATACAAATAGGAAACTGGAAGAGTCTAGGGAAAGGGAGGCGCCAGTACTTGTGCTAGAAGCCATAGTCAATGAACCGGCTTAAATGAACAACTTTTTCAACAAAGATAATACAACCAGAACAGCTATTCACACACAACAACCAACAAACAGAATACAGTCAAGTCAAGTATTCACAGACAACACCAGATGCTCACAAGTACACAGTCAAGTAATTACATATAATATCGAAGATAAGGACAGAGTTACCCTCCTTCTTCGCGACCGGAGAATATCGGCCTTCAAACAACAGAGAAACCTTAGGTATCAAACCCTAGGTGTAACCTTAAGAACAACTTTACTGGAAATGTGGTCAGGAACGTCGGAGAGGCACCCAAAACATCCACTAAGTGAGAATCGAGCCACCGGAAGGCAGTAAAACTTCAGGTTAAACCACCAGAAACCCTAGAAGCCGATTGGTCACCCAAAATCAACCAAAAATCATCATAAAATCTTCCAGAATGTTCAGGAGAATAAAATACACTACGATATCACGATGAAAGACTCAGAAAAGTCTCCGATAGGTTGAAATCATCATCGACCGTGAGGTCTCAGAAATCACCCCCAAAAACCTCGAAACAGACTTCATCCAAGACCAAGAGGCACATAGAAACATGATCGGATCGTCGTCGAGGCTTTGATACCATGTAAACATTCATATTAGACCGAGAAATCATAGAAAATCTAGAGAGAGAAAGTAGAGAGAAGTCAGAGCATTTGGAACTCTCTGGAAGAGAGAAGTATATTACAGAAAATGAAAGGACGAAAATGAATCTCGGTAGGTGAGAAAATATCTCACCTACATTTATACTAATTACAAACGGACTGGTCGGATCGGGTGATCCGGCTCAAAATTAAATAAGGGACATTGGGCTCAGACCATATAACTCATCACAGCCCAGTTACAACTTACAACCCAATGCCGGAAATATACCTACAATATACCTACAATATACACTGAGTATACACAAAAGGTACAAGTATATACAAATCTAAATCATGTAATATCCTGTATCTCAACACGTACGCCTGGTTCGGGTTTTGAATAACCCGGGAGCATTTTGGCGCTTATTGTGGGAGTTAGCATTTTGGAAGAAATTTCTTGTGTTTGGCTTAAAGTGCATTTTAGCGTTATCAATGTCCACTTGAAGTGTTTTTCAGCGTTATTGATTTCCTTTTGGAATTTCAAGACTATGTGTATCTCCGTATGATGATTCTGGAGTTGAGAGCGCGATCGGATGTGAATTCGGAGTCCCATAGGTCATTTTGAAGCCATTTGGCTAAAGATATAAATTTGAAGGTTTTTGTGAAGTTTGACCGGGAGTGGACTTTTTGATATCAGAATCCGATTCCGGAAGTTGGAGTAGATCCGTAATGTCAATTATGACTTATGTGCAAAATGTGAGGTCAATCGGACGTGATTTGATAGGTTTAAACGACATAAGTAGAAGTTGAAAAGTTCAAAGTTTATAAAGCTTGGATTGGAGGTCGATTGATGATTTTTGCGTTGTTTGATGTGATATAAGGCCTCGAGCAAGTCCATAATGTGTTTTGAGACTGGTTAGTATGATTGGCGAGGGTCTCGGGTAAATTACGGGTGGCTAACGGATCAAATTTGGAAGTTGAAGAATAGCTGAAGGGATCTGGTTGCTGGTATTTCCACTTCTGCGGAGATGGAACCGCAGAAGCGGCCTCGTAGAAGCGAGGAAGAAGCCGCATAAGCGGTTGAGGGTGAGGGCAGCCAGGACCGCAGAAGCGGCCCTTGATTCGTTGATGCGGAACTGCAGAAGCGGTAGGCTCACCGCATAAGCGGAAGGCCTGGACGTGGATAGAAGCTGCAGAAGCGCAAGCAGTCCGCAAAAGCGGGACCACAGAAGCGGACATGGTTCTGCAGAAATGAAAATGCCTGGAGGCAGAGGGTTGTTTTAAAAGTCGCATTTTGGCCATTTCTCTCACTTTTTTCATGGCTTGGGCGATTCTTGGAAGGGTTCAAGAGAGGATATTCATCAATAATGTTAAAGTAAGTTATTCCTACTTATTTTTAGTTAAATACATTAATTATGTATGGATTTTAGTATGAAAATGGATAGAAAATTGAGGATTAGAGGAAGACCGAGAAATGTTGTGTTCTTGAAATTTGACCACAATTTTGAGTATGAAATTAAGAGAAAGTTATATATTTGAGTTCCCAAGGTCATGGACAAAGTTTATCTTCAATTTTTCTTTGAATTCCGGGCACGTGGGTCCAAGGGCATTTTTGTCAACTTTTTGTTCGGGGTTAGAAATTGTTATAATTTGGGGTGTAAAGTATAATTGAGCATATATTAATGGATTGGTATGATCATTGTCTAATTTTGGAGCATGGTGTGTTGGTGCTCATCTTCGGAAGAATGTAGAGTGCCAGTTGTGGATCTTCGGCGTGAGGTGGGTCTCCTTTCACATCTTGTGAGGGGAAATTTACCCCATAGGTGAGTTAAACTGGTTATGTGCTCCTATATGTGGGGGATACGTACGCACGCGGTAACGAGAGTCCGTGCGTAGCTACTATTATGCTATTGTCCGGGTAGTCTAGGACCCAAAATCATGTTATACTTGGATTATTTGTGAACCCATTGATGGCTTGAATTGCCTAAATTACATTAAATTAGTAAATAGATTTCAAAGGGATTAAGCTTCATTTCTGAAAAATTGTTAATGGAGAATTGATTTTATTTGAATAAATATTCCCCGATAAGCTCTTATTTGACTGATTGAGCATGTATTCTTATGTGTACCTGCGTCGCATGCATGACTGGCGAGCAGAGTGTGTGTTTATTTTTGGAATGGGCTGAACGCCTCGGCAAATTAAATAGATGCATCTATGGTATGGGCCGCTCCACCCTCGGTAGTGCACAATTTACATTTCTGTTGGAGCGGACCGTCGACCTCGGCATGATTTGCGCATGTTTGTGCTATTGTCTTGAACTTATTAAAGTTGTCACTGCCTCACCCTAGCTCGAGATTTATTTGTTAATAATAAAGAGGACTTATGGAAAATTCCTATAAAAGGATTATGTGTTTACTTGTTTTCTCTATCGGGATTAAAATTATGTTTATAAAATAAATCCATTGTTTAATGTATTTATTAAGAATGAATAATTATTGGACTTGAGAGTGTCAAAGTTGACCATCTCTTCTCTACCCCTTCGGGATTAGGCGGGATACTCATTGGGTACACATTGTTTTCGTACTCATACTACACTTGGTGTGCATTTTGATATACATGTATTTGTAACTCCAGTGGCCTACTAAGCATAGCAGCGCGGATGATTCTGGGATTAGGTGAGCTGCATTTTTCAAGACGGCCGCGGCTAGAGCAGTCTCCTCCAATGTACTGTATTTACTTTCCGTCCACTGTATTCCGAACGGGTGTCATATTTTATTTATCTTATAAGTAATTGCTCATGCACTTGTGACACCGGGTTTTGGGATGGTTTGAAGTTTTGTATTAACTATTTAACATTTAAATTTGATTTGAGACTATATTCTTTAAAATTTCTAAATATGGAAGAAAAATCCTAGATTTCAAAAGTGTTAAAAACGAGATTTTCATGTGTAATTTGTTTGGCTTGCCTGACAGCAGTGTCCAACGCCACCACGACCCTTAGTGGATTTTGGGTCGTGACAATTGCCATTCTAATGACACATAGTTTTGGATTATGGCTTTGACCCCATCGGATTATGATAATTATTGCCCTGACAATAAATTAAATCGTGTGATCTGCAATATCATTCGTAAAAAAAGATCTCCCCTGCTTCTCTCAGCAGCTTTATCAAAAAACCAGATACTTGCCCTAGATTTTCACGTTGAATCTAAACTTTCATGCTAATGCATGTTGAAGTTTTTATCATGAAGCCTATCGCTTTGTCATAAGTTTTATCCGAAACTTCAGTCTGAACATGCTGAAGTTTCTTATTTCATTTGCTAAAACTTCAGACTAAACATGCTTAAATGTTTGTTCTACAGTATGTAATTTTCTAATGAGTTTTTTTCAATGCATGCTGAAGTTATTTAATTCATTTGCTAAAACTTCATACCAAAACATGCTGAAGTTTTGCCACGCAATCAACAGTTTTGTCATGAATTTTATCCTATATCTGCAACATATTGGCCTTCCACGGATTATACAAGATAGTGATATCATAATCTTTCAACAACTCCAACTATCTTCTCTGCCTCAAATTCAGCCCCTTTTGCTTGAACAAATACTGAAGACTCTTGTGATCAGTGGACACCTCACATGCCACACCATACAGATAAGGTCTCCAAATCTTCAATGCGTGAACAATGGTTGCCAACTCCAAATCATGCACCAGATAGTTCTTCTCATGAATATTCAACTGCCTCAAGCATAGGCAGTGACCTTGCCATCCTGCATCAACACTGCACCAAGACCAACATGGGAAGCATCACAATAAACTGTATAAGGCCCTGAACCTGTGAGCAAAACCAACACCGGTGCCGTAGTCAGAGCTTCTGAAAGCTTGCCTCACACTTGTCTAACCATATGAACTGGGCACGCTTCTGGGTCAACCTGGTCATAGAGCTACGATAGATTAGAACCCCTCCACGAACCGATGATAGTAGCCTGCCAATCCCAAGAAACACCGAATCTCTGTAGCTGATGCTGGTCTAGGCCAGTTCTTGACTGCCTCAATCTTCTTCGAGTCAACCTGAATACCCTCTGCTAATACGACATGACCCAAGAATGCAACTAAACTCAACCAGAGCTCACACTTCGAGAACGTAACATATAGTTGACTATCCTTCAGATCCTGAAGAGCCACACTGAGATGATGCTCGTGCTCCTCCTAGCTATGGGAATATATTAAACTATCATCAATGAAGACTATCACGAACGAGTCCAAATAAGGCCTGAATACTCAGTTCATTAAATCCGTAAAAGCTGCTGGGGCATTTGTCAACCCAAATAACATAACCTAGAAGTCATAATGCCCGTACCGAGTGCGGAAAGCTGTCTTAGGGACATCGGATGCCCTAATCCTCAACTGATGATAGCTAGATCTCATGTCAATCTTTGAAAATACCTTGGCACCTTAAAGCTGATCGAACAAATCATCAATCCTCGACAATGGATACTTATTCTTGATTGTAACCTTGATTAAGTGCCGGTAATCAATGCACATTCTCATCGAACCATCCTTTTTCTTAACAAACAACACTGGCGCACCCCAAGGCGAAACGTTGGGTCTAATGAAACCCTTCTCAAGCAATTCTTGCGACTTCTCCTTCAACTCTTTCAACTCTGGCGGGGCCATGCGATATGGTAGAATAAATATGGACTGGGTGCCCGGAGCCAAATCAATGCAGAAGTCAATATCCCTGTCGGGTGGCATCCCCGGTAGGTCTGAAGGGAAAACCTCAGGAAACTCACAAACCACAGGCACCGAATCAATAGAGGGGACATCGACTCTGGAATCACGAACATAAGCCCAATAGGACAAACACCCCTTCCCGACCATACGCCGAGCCTTTACATAAGAGATAATGCTACCGGTAGAATGACCAGGAGTCACTCTTCACTCTAAATGAGGCAATGACCAGGAGTCCCTCTCCACTCTAAACAAGGCATACCTGACAAAGCTAAATTCACAGTCTTGGCATGTCAATCCAAGGTAGCGTGGTAAGGTGATAACCAGTACATCCCCAACATAACATCGAAGTCGACTATGTATAAAAGCAACAAATATACATGAGTCTCAAGACCCCAATCACCACAATACAAGATCGATGGACTCGATCAACCATGGTAGAATCAGCCACCAGTGTAGGCACATAAATAGGACTACTCAGTGAATCATTAGGCAGAACCAGATACGGTGCAAAATAAGATGAAACATATGAATACGTAGACCATGAATCAAATAACACTAAAACTTCTCTATCACAAACCAGAACAGTACCTGCGATCACCACATCTGAAGCCTCAGCCTCGGGCCTGGATGGAAGAGCATAACATCGGGGCTGGACCTCACCACCCCGAACCACCTCTCTGGGATGGCCTGCAGAGGGCTGGCCTCCACATCTAGCAGTCTGAGCTCCACCTCTAAATCATCTACCTCCACCTCTAGCACATCTGCCTTTACCTCTAGTTGGCTGGGCGGTCTGTGGAACATCTGGTTCCTGAATCATAGCACGGGAACCCTACTATTGCGACTGAGTGCACTAACCTCGGACAAGCCATCCGGATATGACCATACTCACCACACTCATAACATCCACCTAAAAGATGCGACTGAGGAAACTGAAACTGAGCCTGGCAACCTGAACGACCACATTGAAAAATTTGCAGCCGCGGTGCACTGATAGGAACTGGTGGTGCACTGTAGAGCTGCTGATTATAATACTGCATACGAGAACCCCGTCCACCTGGTGCACCATGAGAAACCTGAAGAGCTGACTGAAAGGGCCTAGGAGGATGGCCTCTACCATATGAATCTATGCCTCCAGACGAGGCACCAGTGAACCTGCCTGATTGATGGGGTCTCTTATCCAACCCATAGCCACCTCCCCCTGACAGAGCCATCTTAAATTTGCGGGCCATATTGGCTGCCACCTAAAAAGTGATCTCACTCCCAGCGTCCTTGGCCATATGAAGACGAATCGGCTGAATAAAACCATCAATAAACGTCCTCACCCTCTCTCTATCGATAGGAAGTATGACAAGGGCATGGCGAGCTAAATCGATGAACCTGGTCTCATACTGGGTGACCGTCTGGGAACCCTGATGGAGGCTCACAAACTGCCTCTGATAGGCCTCTCTCTAGGTAATGGGGCAAAACTTCTCCAGAAACAACGCTTTAAACTGCCCCCAGCTCAAAGATGGAAAAGCGGCTAGTCTAGCTAAGCAATAATCCCTCCACCAAGTCTTGGCGGATCCAGACAAGCAAAATGTAGCAAAATCAACTCTATTGTTCTCAACAATCCCCATGTTCCGAAGAACCTCATGACAGCTGTCTAGATAATCCTGGGGATCCTCAGTAGATGCTGCTGAATATAGAAGTGAAGAGCTTGTTGAACCTATCCACCCTCCACAAAACATCGACGAACATAGCCGCCCGATCACCGGTCTTAGCTACTACACCCGACTGAACTGATGGAATCTAAATCTGGAGATCCACCTGCTCCGGAGTGCGAGTAGCAGGAGTATAAGCCTCTCCTCCAGCCTAAGAAGTGGCTGGTGCTATAGGAAGCAAACCTGCTTGGGTGACACTCTCCATGAGGCCCACTAATCGGACCAAAGCATCCTGAAGGATGGCGGTAGCGATAAATCCCTCTGGGACCTGAGCTGGGCCTATCAGAATTGTTGGGGCCAGAATCTCCTCCTCAAAATTAACCTGAGGCTCCACCACTGGTGCTGCTGCTCGGGACTGAGCTCTACCCTTACCTTGGCCTCTAGCATATCATCGGGCTCGCCCTCTACCCCTAGAGGGAACTGGTGCTGGGGGCTCGGGCTTCTGAGCGGTAGATGAGGAAGCACGTGTTCTCGCCATCTACACCAGAACAGAGTAGAAATCCAATTAGTATTGAGAAACAAATCTGCACGAGAAGAAAGAACAAATGTGAAAGTTTTCCTAACTCTGCAGCCTCTAGGGATAAATACAGGCGTCTCCTTACCGATCCCTCAGACTCAACTGAGCTTGTGCGTGAGTTGTGAGACCTATGTAACCTAGAGCTCTGATACCAACTTGTCACGATCCGGTTCCACCCTCGCGAGTCGTGATGGCGCCTACTCATGGAAGCTAGGCTAGCCATAAAACCTTTGAAATCATTAAACCTTTTCATTTTGCACATATTCAAATAATTAAATTAATAAATGGATAAGCAGTTAAATGACCACAGAAAATAAAATTTTAGCGGAAGTCTTAGATGAATAGAAAATCAAAACGTACAAAAGCAAATACATGGCTCTACCCAGCACCTGGTGTCACGACGTACACGGACTATCTAAGAGTGCTACATATAAGTGTTTGAACAAAGAAATAAAATCTGTCTCGAGTACAAAAGGAAACAGTGCACAAAACAGATAGAAGAAATATCGGGCCTACAAACACCTGCAAGACTACTTCAGGATCTCGCAGACTAAAGGCTGGCTCTCGAGCTATGTGTACATAAGTGCAGAGTGTAGCATTTACACAATCGACCTCATGTACTGGTAAGTATCTGGCGTAACCACGTCGAGGTAGTGACGAGGCTAGGACTAGACTCTAGATAAGCCTGCGCAGTTATATAATATATCGCAAAAAAGTAAACAAGTAATAAGCAGTTAAAAAGGAAGGGGGTACATGCTTTGGGGAGACAACTCAACCTAGCAGAAAGAAAATAAACATGAAAGAACAGTACACTATCGAAAGCAATATAATAGTAATGCTACTGTTGCGTCACGCAACCTGATCCATATGTGTGTGTGTCTATATATATATATATATATATATTGCAGCGTGCAACCTGATTAAATATATAATATCTGTTGCGGCGTGCAACCCGATCCAATTTAATATCTATTGCGGCGTGTAACCCGATCCAATATAATATCTGTTGCGGCATGCAACCCCTCCATATGTGAATAGATTAATAAAAATGTTACGGTGCACAACCCATTCCAAGTATACAACTTACAGTAATCATAAAAACAATCCCTGCAAGGGAGAATCAGCTATAACCAATCTCAATTCAACTCCTAATCATCCCAGTTATCACCATTTCTAACTCATAAGTAACTCCCACAGAGAGTAAGCCTTTGTAAATACCATGGATTTACTCATCATTAACACTGTAGTATTATTCAAAAATTCAACAATTATCAATTTAAGACTTACAGTCATGCTCAACACCAATACCACGACCGTTAGGTCTTCGTGTGCGCATTTAGGGGCTTGCAATCGCGAAGCTATAGCTTATCGAGCATCACGTTCCCATACTGCTGGTCGCGTTCGCGTAAGTTTCTACCCTTTCCTCCTGCCCATGCCACTTGGCCTTTGTGTTCGCGTGGCTAGGAACGCGTTCGGAAGGTATAGTCCTCCGTTGCATCGCGTTCGCGACCTGGTCTACGCGTTCCCGTAGAAGGAAGTTCCTTTATCAATATTTTACTCATCGCGTACGTGAGGGTACTTCCGTGAACGCGAAGAAGGGCATAACAGAACTGAAAAATCAGCAACTTTTATAAGTCTAAAACCATTCCGAAACACTCCCGAGCCTCGGGGCTCCTAACCAAACACATGTACTAACTCAAAAATATCATACAAATTTATCCATGCGATTAAATCCCCTAAATAGCCTAAAAACAATGAATCAAACCTCAATCAAGAATTTTTTCTCAAACTTCATCAAGTTTCCAATTTAGAATTTCATGTCCGAATCACTTCAAACGATGTTCTTTTTTAACCAAATTTTACAGGAAGGACTTAAAAATATATAAGACCTATCCCGAATGTCGGAACCAAAATACGGGCTCGATACCATCACTATCTAATCAGTTTTCATTTTCAATTTTCTTATGCATTTCCAGAAAATATTTTTCTTACAAATTCATTTTTCGGGTTTGGGAACTCGGAATTCGATTTTTGGCATATGGCCACGTCCCATATTTTCCTACTGACCCTACAGGACCGTCAAATTATGGGTCCGAGTTAATTTGCCTAAAATATTGACCAAAGTCAAATTTATTTATTTTAATCAAAACTTAGTATTTTTCAAAGAATTTCATATTTAAGCTTCCCTGCTACGTGCCCGAACTGCGCATGCAAATCGAAGTGACTCTAAATGAGGTTTTCAAGGCCTTGTAAGTACACAATTTTGTGAGAAAATAGGTGATGACCCTTTGGGTCGTCACATGGCTCTAAGGTTTTTAAATATATTATACGATCAGAGATTGGACGCGGGGGGGATTCGCATTCGTACCCTATATTTGTGCCACCGTTTAATTTTTACCCTATTTTTTAAAATTATTGATTTGATTGCCAACTGATAAAAAATATGTAATGTTATGATAATTATTACTCCTGAAAATAAATTAAATGCCTGATCTGCAACATCATTCGTGAAAAAAGATTTCCTCTACTTCTCTCAGCAGCTTTATAAAAAAACCAGAAACGTGACCCAGATTTCACGTTGAAGCGAAAACTTCATGCTAATATAGCATAAAGTTATTTCACATTGAAGCTAAAACTTCATGCTAATATAGCTTGAAGTTGTTTCACATTGAATGTAAAACTTCATGCTAATGCATGCTGAAGTTTTTATCCTGAAGCCTATAGTTTTGTCATAAGTTTTATCCGAAACTTCCAGTCTAAACATACTGAAGTTTCTTAGTTCATTTGCTATAACATCAGATTAAACATGCCTAAATTTTTTTTCTACAATATGTAATTTATAATGAGTTTTTGCTAATGCATACATAAGTTATTTAGTTCATTTGCTAGAACTTTATACTAAAACATGCTAAATTGTTGCCATGAAGTCAATATTTGTCATGAGTTTTATCAAAAACTTCAGTCTAAACATACTAAAGTTTTTTAGTTCATTTGCTAAAACTTTAGACTAAATTAACATGCTTAAGTTTTTGTTTTGCAGTATGTAATTTCTAATGAGTTAATGCATGTTGAAGCTTTTTAGTTCATTTGCTAAAACTTCATACCAAAACATGCTGAAGTTTCGTCCTTTAGTTTACAGTTTTGTCATGAGTTTTCCAGTTATTTTTAGTTTAAGTGATTGGGTGGTCGGCTAATTAGGCATCTTTTCCTATGTGAGTCTCATCAGACAACTCAACATTTCAGATTTACTATTTACTTAAAATGGTTATCTGCTAGTTATTTTTTAATTAAGCTGTTGGGTGGCCAGCTACTTAGGTTAAAACTTTTTTCTTTTTGTTTGTGAGCTTTATCAGAGTACTGAGAGTGAGTCTTTTTCTATGGTGTACTAAATGTATCTGTGTGAGCTTCGACTGACACTTTGATGTGTTGGTAAGTTTTTAACCTAACCCAGCGAGGTAATGACGAGGCTAGGACCAAACTCCAGATAAGCCTATGCCGTTATATAACATATGGCAAAAAAGTAAACAAGTAATAAGAATTTAAAAAGGGAGGGGGTACATGCTTCAGGGAGACAACTCAACCTAGCAGAAACCAAATAAATAAACAGTACACTACCGAAAGTACTATAATAGTAGTAATGGCGTGCAACCCGATTCAATATAATATCTATTGCGACGTGTAACCCATCCAATATAATATCTATTGCGGCATGCAAACCCTCCATATATGTATACATTAATAAAAATGTTACGGTGTGCAACCCGTTCTGAGTATACAACTTACAGTAATCATAACAACAATCCCGGCAAGGAAACTCAACAGTACAAGTATAAACGTCAAGGCAAGGGAGGATCAGCTATAACCAATCTCAACTCAACTCCTAATCATCGCAGTTATCACCATTTCTAACTCATAAATAACTCCCACGAAGAAAAAAACTAAGCCTTTGCCAATGCCATAGGGGTGGAAATGGGCGGGTTGAGCTGAATTTGGGCGGGTCAAGATGGGTTAGGTAATAAATGGGTCATTGCCCAACCCAGTCCGAAGTATATTCGGGCTAAGATGAGTTGGGTTAAGATGGGTTAAACAATGGGTCATAACCCAACCCGCCCAACATGACCCATGTTTTAGAACCATGGTAATCTTGCATAAAAATATATTTTACCTTAAAATATGTAAGTTGACAAATATTTTATGGATAGGGGGATGGGGTGGGGTAGGTTGGGTGGTGCATAAAAATAAAAAAACAGGAAATTAAAAATACAAAAAAAAAAGATAAAAACTTTTTTGAGGAGGTTTGTGCAGGTGGGGGGTGGGGGTGGGGGTAGGGTGGGTGTTGCATAAAAATAAAATAATAAAAACATAAAATTAAAAATACAAAAAAAATGAAATTTTTTAGGGGTTTGGGGTTGGGGGTTAGGAGGGAGGGTGGATGGCGTAGAAATACAAAAAAATAAAAATTAAAAATACAAAAAAAGTAAAATTTTTTTGGGGGTGGGGTGGGGAAGGGAGGTAGGGTTAGAATGAGTGGGTGGGTGGTGCATAAAAATAAAAGAATAGAAAATTAAAAAATACAAAAAAAATTGGGACAACTAAGTAAATTTCTAGATAAGTTGGGCTGAGATCCTTTATTGTGGGTGGGTTTCATGAATTGTATTTAGGCTGTTAAATGAGTCATAATGGGCTATAAAAAATAATAAGTTAACTTGGGCTCAACCAAATTAACCCGTGAGCTAAAATGTTGTAGCCCAACCCATTAATCTCTGGGTTAGTTGGGCGGGTTAAATGAGTTTGGGCTCAAATTGCCACCCCTAATTACAACAATAGTATTATTCAAGAATTCAACAATTATCAATTTAAGACTTAGGGTCATGCTCAAAACCAATACCACAGCTATTAGGGAGCGGACGCCGGAACCAAAATACCGGCTTGATACCATCGCTATCTAATCAGTTTTCATTTTCAATTTTCTTATGCATTTCCAGAAAATAATTTTTTTAAAAATTCATTTCTCGGGCTTGGGACCTCGGAATTCGATTTTGGGCATATGCCCACGTCCCATATTTTACGGACCCTTGGGGTTCGTCAAATTATGGGTCCGGGTTCGTTTGTCCAAAATATTGATCAAAGTCAAATATTTTTATTTTAACATCAAAACTTAGCATTTTTCACCGAATTTAATATTTAAGTTTCCTGGCTACGCGCCCGAACTGCGCATGCAAATCGAAGTGACTCTAAATGAGGTTTTCAAGGCCTTGGAAGCACAGAATTTGGTGAAAAAACAGGTGATGACTCTTTGGGTCGTCATAGGGATCATAGGCCGTGTATTTGCATTTGTACCCTATATTTGTGCCACCTTTTAATTTGTACCCTATTTTTAAAAATTATTGATTTGATAGTCAGCTGATAAAAAATCAGTAATATTATGATAATTATTATCCCTGACAATATATTAAATCGCATGATCTGCAACATCATTCGTGAAAAAGATCTCCTCTACTTCTCTCAGCAGCTTTATAAAAAAAAACCAGAAACTTGACCCAAATTTTCACGTTGAAGCTAAAATTGCATGCTAATATAGCATGAAGTTGTTTCACATTGAAGTTAAAACTTCATGCTAATGCATGCTGACGTTTTTATCTTGAAGCCTACAGTTTTGTCATAAGTATTATCTGAAACTTCAATCTAAACATGCTGAAGTTTCTTAGTTCGTTTGCTATAACTTCAGATTAAACATGCATAAATTTTTGTTCTACAATATGTATTTATAATGAGTTTTTGCTAATGCATAGTGAAGTTATTTAGTTCATTTGTTAAAACTTCATACCAAACATGCTGAAGTTTTTGTCACGACCCGGATTTCCCACCATCGAGAGTCGTGATGGCGCCTACTGTCGGAGCTAGGCAAGACAAACCATAAAACAATTATAAAAAACTTAAATGATACTCAAATGTGGAAGACTTGTAAATACTTAATTAACTGCAAACGGAAAATGCAAAAGTTTTGAAAATTCACTTCTACCAAGTATCTGGTGCCACTACTCATGGACTACTACAGAATACTACAAACAAAGTCTGGAAAAGAAATACATAGTGTTTGCCTGATACAAGATGAACAAACAAAAGTAAAGAAAGGGACTTCGGCCTGCGAATGCCAGCTAGGCTACCTCGAGAGTCTCTGCACTGAAGATAGCTCCCAGAAAATCCTACCACTACGGTAAGCTGCGTCCTGACATGTGCATAAAAATGTACAGAGTGTAGCATCAGCACAACCGACCCCATGTGCTGGTAAGTGCCTGGCCTAACCTCGGCGAAGTAGTGACTAGGCTAGACAGGACCTACCAAAATTAACTTGTGCAGGCGTGTGTGTATATATATGTATGTATATGTATATGTATATGTATATGTATATGTATATATGTACAAAACAATAGAAATAACTACAAGAAAATACCAACAACAAAGGGGGAAAGGGACATGCCCGAGGAAAACAAATCATCAGATATTACAATGTAACCATCTCAATACTATAACTCCTATATATATATATATATATATATATATATATATATATATATATATATATATATATATATATATATATATATATATATATATATATATATATATGTTTGAGTGGATGATGCACCATAAGATCCCATTTATTAGTGGTCGAAATGCGACACAATCCCAATTCATATCTCATAGGTGGACGGCGTGCCAAACGATCCCATAATATAATTCATAAGTGGTCGGGGGGCCACGCGATCCCATATTATAATGAATAGTACAAATATTCTCTCTCAAAAGGAGGTCCCATTAGGGAAAATCAACAACATAACATTTAACCCGACAAGGGTACAACTAACAGCCCAAATATTCCGGCAAGGGAGAATTCAATTTAACAAGACAGCTGTGCCATATCTTTTGAATTAAAAGCATTTACGACTCACAGTCATGGTAGACACCGGTGTATAGATACTCGTCACTATGCCTATACACCGTACTCGATCATTTAAAAAATAGCAATCAAACATTCTAATCCTATTTCCTTAAGCCAAAGTTAGATCAAACATTTACCTCGGTCCGAAAATAGCAGTAGAGCCTCTAACACTGCTTTTCCTCTAGAATCCAACTCCGAAACAACGATTTCTAGCCATAGTTAGTTCAATATTATCAATAATGGCTCAAAATCACAATTCGAAAGCCTAGAAATGAATTTCCTATCTCTCTCCAAAAATACCAAAATCCGACCACTGGTCCACATGGTCCAAACTCGAGGCGCGGACCAAAATCTAATCACTCATAACCCCACGATTTCAAATATACAATTTATTTTAAGATTCAACCCCAAATTGGGGTTGAGTCGCCCAAAATCGCAAAAGCCCTAGTTATACAAAAATCCCCCAATTTCTACTTTGGTTTCATGATTAAGGGCTAGAAACTTAGTAATTAGATGAAGGAATTAAGAGGAAATGAAGTTAAGAATACTTACCCAAAGAGTTATGGAGGAATGGAAGCTTGGAACTCGTCTATGGAGGGTGAAAGAGAGGGGTCCGTGTGAAAGTTTATGAAAAATCACGAAGTGGACTGTTTTGTTTTTAATTAATTCACTGAAGCATTTTTGGTCTACGCGTTTGCGACACTTGGGTCGCGTTTGCGATGAAGGAATTCTAGGAAGCTATGCGTTCGCGATTGAGACTATGCGAATGTGAAGAAGGAAGCAGGGGGACCTGGGGTTGCTCTACGCGAACGCGAGAAGGGACTCGCGAACACGGTATAGGAGAAAACTATACTACATGAACGCGAGCCATGGAGTGCGAACACGATGGGAGAAATAACTGTGCTATGCGAATGCGAAGGGTAAAAATTGGTCTGCAACAATTGAAACTTTCTGATGTGTTTCAAACTCTAAAATCACCCCGAACCACCATTGAAATCGCTCCCGAGCCCTCGGAGCTCCCAAAAAAAAACACACGCTAACTCAATAACATCATACAGACTTTGCCAAGCGATCAAATTGCCAAAATAACATCAAATTCAATGAATTAAACCCCAAAATCATCATTACGTCCGAACACGTCAAACGACGTCTGATTTCAACCAAATTTCATAGGAAGCGCTTAACGCATATTTAAGACCAGCACCGGGTGTCAGAACAAAAATACCAGCCCGATACCAATATTTTCTAACTCAATTTCATTTTAATTTTTCATATTATTTTCAGATAAACAATTTCTTTCAAAAATTCAGTACTCGGGTTTAGGACCTTAGATTTCGATTCCGGGAATATGCCTGAGTCCCATATTTTTCTAGGGACCTGCCGAGATCGTCACATCACAGGTCCGGGTCCGTTTACTTAAAATATTGACCAAAGTCAACTATATTAATATTAATCAAAATTCTTCAAATTTTCCACAAAATTTACTTGTTTTAACATAAAATTTTCTGGCTTCGCGTTCGGACTGTGCATGCAAATCAAGGCAACTAAAGTAAGGTTTTCAAGGCCTCAAAAGCACATAGAAAAATAGAATTACGGTGATGACCCTTTGGGTCGTTACAATTTTCCCTGCAGTCAACAGTTTTGTCGTGAGTTTTATCCGAAACTTCAGTCTAAACATACTAAAGTTTTTTAGTTCATTTGCTAAAACTTCAGACTAAATTAACATTCTTATGTTTTTATTTTGCAGTATGTAATTTCTAATGAGTTAATGCATGTTGAATTTTTTTAGTTCATTTGCTGAAACTTCATGCCAAAACATGTTGATGTTTCGTTATGCAGTTTACAATTTTGTCATGAGTTTTATCCAAAACTTCAGTCTAAACAAGCTGAAGTTTTCTAGTTCATTTGCTAAAACTTCATTCTAAACATGCTTAAGTTTTTGTCTTGCAATATGTAATTTTCTAATGAGTTTTTGCTAATGCATCCTGAAGTTATTTAGTTCATTTGCTAAAACTTCATACCAAAACATGCTGAAGTGTTTTCCCGCAGTCTACAGTATTGTCAATAGTTTTTAATTAAAGAAGGGAAAAATCATCTTTTTAAAATGCTTATAAGAGAAAAATAGATACATATCCAAATAGAAAAATAAAACAGGTACAAGTTAAGGGACGACCAAATAAGGCGCTACATGCAATTGCTCGTAGATTTGTGTGAGCCACTTGAAAAACACTCGAGGAATTTCAAATTTGTTTCTTAATGGATTCAATTTTCAAGAAACCTATATGCCAAAATATTCTTGAAAAATAATTATGTAAATATTATTCAACTTTAGTGGTTTTTTATATGTGTTTTCTCAAAAGCATGAGATCTCCTCATAGCTCATCGTATGACTGTTTATTTAGATCTTATCAGTTTAATTATTTGTCTTCATCTGTTAAATAGTGGGTAAATTTTTTAGAATTTTCGAACTTGCTCACCATTTATGTATGGTCTTCCAAATGCTTTTAGATCTCCAACAATTTTCCTAAATCTGACAAATATCTTTTCAATGGATTCACCTTCTTTCATTTCAAATAGTTATTTCACGAAACAGTATACAATATACTAAGATTTATTGTGAATACTGTTTTACTCAAAAGATATGCACACTTTACGAGCTTAAAAACAATAAAAAAGATGGAGGTGTAAATTGTAATCAGGTATTATAAGTCCAAAAAGAGATTGTTTACTAAGATCGTGATAGATCGGAAAGTATAAACGATAATGGGAAGTTTGTATATCAAAAGGAGATAAGTAAAGAGATAGAGAGATGTTTGCGAGATGATAATATAGAGAGAAAGTAGAGAGATAGTATATTCAGAGTAATAATGAATATGCCCTATTACAAGGGGAAGGTCTCCTTTATATATTAGGAGACCTTTCTCGAAATACACGAAAAGAAGAGTACAAAAGATGGTGGCTTCCTTGTATGGAAGAGGTCAGGCCTAAAACGAAGTCATTCCTTTGCTTAGTTGATTAGGACGTCCTTGGTTGGGCCGTCCCTACCTTGCTATCAAGACTTCGAGGGTGGCCTCGCTATGACGGACATGTTTGTTTATACGGCGACGGGGTAAACCAAACTTTGCCCCATGCAGTTAGTCCCTCTATCCGTTGGGGGCGTCCTCGAGGGGCGTCTTCAATGGACGCATATGCATGCTTATGTGACAGTATAGAGCCATTGACACTCGGCTCCTTTTTAGGATGACATCATTGATCACGTGCATCATCATTACTTTCACTCCCGAGGCGATTCAGATCCTGACGTGACTTTTGGGTTTCCCATGCCGGCTTTTGAACGATACTGCCTCAATCTCCGTGTATCTTACTCCTATAAACAACATATCAGTTCAAAATAATTTATCGTTCGAATCTCTAATGTATATTTCTCTCATTCTATTTTCTGGTGATCATTGCTTTTTTTCAAGAACTGTTGTTTCTATGGGTCGAACTTTGCATCTACCAAAAACAATCTTCTTTGTAAGCTTTAATTATGGTGAATGATCACAAGGCAGTAAGAAATCCAGAAATAATGCCCTTTCTAGGTTTCACCTTTCTCTGACAGTGAGGCGGAGGTGGCCGAAGAGGTTCTCGTTCCTCTGGCGGTGGCGTATGTTCTTTCGAAGAACATGAACAAAAGAAATGACTTCAGTCATAAAAGTTCACCTCCACCCTGGGAACGTAGCGAATTGACGCTCTCTCATATGGATGCTCTTCGGATGGCATATGGGTTTCCAGACCATGTTGATATAGTACCTACCGGAGAGGATTATGCCAACGTGCACAGGCCCAGGTTCTGCACGTTCTATGAGTATGAATTCCAGATCGGCTACAGTTTCCCTCTCAACCCTCTAGCAGAGGAACTTTGCCATTTCTTCAGGGCGTGCCCGACTCAACTCACTCCTTAAACGCCGAAGGTGTGCAAAATACTTACCACCCACACGGAGAAAGCCATGTGCGCAGTCACGATATACCATCTTCTGCAGATGTTCAATGCATGTTACCTGCAGGGTTCGATGTTTCACCTGATGTGTCATGGTAAGAATAGCTTCATGGTGCAGTCTGATGACAAGGCCAACCATGGCTATTGAAAGAAGTTTTTCTACGTCCAGACGGGGCATCTGGCGGATAACCCTGAAGGGTTCTCGGAGGTGTGGAACCAGGAGTGTAAGTATTCTTTTGTGTCTTATCCGGCACTTTTCATTGTGACGGTTTAACCCTTCATGGTTCTTTTATCTTCTATTTGCAGTGACGGCTCATATGCCTAAGGATTCCTCTTCTCTTTCCTGTGCGGACGACATTAGGTCATTGGTGGAGAAGATGATTCCGCATGTGGAGGAGTGCCGTACATGGGCTTAATTCGGTAGCGTGTACGTCCGGAATGGTAACGGTATTTACTTTATTCTTTTCTCTTTCCTTGTCCTAATTCGGGAGTCCTTTAGTTTGATGTACCTTTTCCTTGATAGGCCAGGGTGTTTCCACGAGGGCTTAGAGGTGGAGAACTGATGCTGGCCCATCTAGGGCAGAGCCGAGCTCTGAGGAGGAGGACGTGCCCGTGGAGGGTTCTCCCAAAAGTAGCACGTTCTCGAATCCTCAGCAGGAAGTTGTTCCGGGGGCGGCATCTGATGCGGCGATAGATATAGCAGTGAAAGAGGAGGTTCCGGTGGTTCCTGAGGCCGTGCCCACGAGGGGGGCCTAAGTTGCATCCGGCAATGAAGCTCTTCCATTGGAGTCGCCTTTGCAGCCGATAGAGGCATATCCCAAGGATTAGGAGTCCCTTACAAGTAGGAGACACCGACTGATCACCAATAAAGGAGTGGTTGTCGAAGGAGAGAGGGTGCAATTGCCTCGTCGCGAGTCGGGGCGGTCGTTTATGGCCGATGCAATTTGCTCATGGAGGGCCGCTCCTCGAGGGAGGGCTAATGTTGACGCTGGTCTGCCTCTTGCTAGAGAGGATAGCTCATCGGCCGCAACAGTGGGGACAAGTTTTCCTTTGGAGAGGATGGACGGAGGAAGGGGCTTTCCGGCTCGTGTTGAGGTGACGGCTGATAGGTCTACACGCCGCATTGTGATATGCTTGGCTATAATCACTTGGAGAACTGTGAAGAGGCAACCGCAGACATGACCCTTCTTTGTGCGGGTGCTGAGGATGAGGCATTGGCGGAGGTCAGTGACAGGGGCCTGTTTCAAAGGGTAGCAGGTGCGGCCTTGCAGGTAATTTTATCCCTTCTTCCCATTGGTGTCGTAGGGGTGGTCCGCCTGTGTACTACTTCCTCCTTTGATACTTTTCAGGTTCTCATTTTGGAGGTGGAGAGGGGGCGTCGCCTGGAAAAGAGGGCGGATGCCCATAAAAAAATATGGCAAAGATACAAGCGGGTCCGTGATGCGCATCAAATGTTGGCCGACGTGTACAAGCAGGACCCCAAGTTTAGGCTGTTCCACGAGGGCCTTACCTATACGGAGGAGTAATTGAAGAAGCAGTAGATCGAGTTTGAGAGGTCAGACGAGCAGCTTGTGGCCGCGGTCGCCCGGAACACCGAGTTAGAGGCTCTCCGTCAAGCGAAGGACGATGTGTTGGAACTCAGTCGTGCCGTAGTGGCGGAGGCTGCTGAACTTTGGGCTCGGGTTGCAGCCTTAACCGCTGAGCTCAAATCAAAGGAGGATAATATTAGGGCCCTCATGCGGGCCGCTCCCTAGGAAGCTGAGCTCCAGGATGCTTATGGCATGTGGGTGTATCCTGATGCCTAGCTAGTCGTGTTTGAAGAGCTCTTGGAAGCCGATCGAGTCTTCGAGGAGGACATGGATAGGCATCAAAGTCTAACCTGGGTTACTCGTGAGGTGGCTGGTTACCTCTGATTCGCCCGCTAGGGAAGGGTATAACTCAGAAGACATTAACCGCATGTCATCTGCTTCTTGGATTTCTAGGGACTACCTGCTAGGAGGTGGCGATAACCCGAGTGCTGAGTGTGCCGGCCAGGGTGATGGGGGTTCCTAGGGTTTGCTTTTGTACCTTTTTTGTTGTAAATGGGGCTTTTTCTGAGGCCGGTCATGTATATATTTTTTGATATTGTACATACCCTTTTCCGTTGTTATTCTTTCTTTGTTTCTTGGAACTTTTGTTGTGTTTGCAAATCGTAGCTTGAGCTTAACTCGACCTTTGTTAGGTCTTCCGTTTTGCTGTAGTCGATGTTGGATCAACTGTTAATGGTGATGGCCTTAGCCATGTTGGACTGAATGGCCTTAGCCATATAGCTAACTTCGACTATCGTCGAGTCTCTCGTCTGCCATAGTCGACAATTGGTCGACTGTTAGCGGCGACGAACTTAGCCGTTTTAATTGATGGCCTTAGCCATGTATTTGACTTTGACTATCATCGAGTCTTTCGTTTTGCCGTAGTTGACATTGGATAGACTGTCAGCGGCTATGGCCTTAGCCGTTTTAAATCGATGGCCTTAGCCATGTAGTTGACTTCGACTGTCGTCGAGTCTTTCGTTCTGCCGTGTCGACATTGGGTCTACTGTAAGCGGCGATGGCCTTAGCCATTTTTAAATCGATGGCCTTAGCCATGTAGAATTGAATGGCCTTAACCATGTAGTTGACTTCGACAATCGTCGAGTCTTTCATTCTACCGTAGTCGACATTGGGTCGACTGTTAGCAGTGATGGCCTTAGCCATTTCAAATCGATGGCCTTAGCCATGATGAATCGAATGGCCTTAGCCATGTAGAATTGAATGCCTCAGCCATGTAGTTGACTTCGACTGCCTTTGGGTCTTTTGTTCTGCCGTAGTCGACATTGGATCGACTGTTAGCGGCGATGGCCTTAGCCATTTTAAATCGATTGCCTTAGCTATGATGAATAGAATGTCCTTAGCCATGTAGAATTGAATGGCCTTAGCCATATAGTTGACTTCGACTGTCATCGAGTCTTTTGTTCTGCCGTAGTCGACTTTGGGTCGACTTTTAGCGGAGATGGCCATAGCCATTTTAAATTGATGTCCTTAGCCATGATGAATTGAATGGCCTTAGCTTTGTAGAATTGAATGGTCTTAGCCATGTTGTTTACTTCGACTGTCATCGAGTCTTTTGTTCAGCCGCAGTCGACATTGGGTTGACTTTTAGCGGCGATGGCCTTAGCCATTTTAAATCGATGGCCTTAGCCTTGATGAATTGAATGACCTTCGCCATGTAGAATTGAATGGACTTCGCCTTTAACACATTGGAGATGAAGATGGCCGTGGCCTTTTACACATTGGAGATGAATATGGCCGTAGCCTTTTACACGTTGGAGATTAAGACGGCCGTAGCCTTTTAGACATTGGAGATGAAGACAACCGTAGCCTTTTAGACATTGGAGATGAAGACAACCGTAGCCTTTTAGACATTGGAGATGAAGATGGCCGTAGCCTTTTACACATTAGAGATGAAGATGGCCGAAGCCTTTTACACATTAGAGATGTCTCTGGTCCAGTCCCAGTATCAGGTCGGGCTTGAGAGCGTATGGAGAAGCTGACGTGATACACTTGTTCTGCAATATCTCTAGGTGTTCCCTTCGTCATCTCGTTAAAAACCTCCTCAAGAAAACTCAATTGGGACAAAACTTGAGTGAGGGAAAAAGAGTGCAACTTGGGGGACGCCTTTTAAAAATGGAAATATTTGAGGTGGGCAACGTTCTAGTTGTTCTGGAGCATTTTTCCTTCCATTGTTTCCAACTAAAATTCCCCTTTGCCAACTGTTGCTGTGATTTTGTAGGGTCCTTCCCAGTTTGTGCCCAATTTCCCTTCACTTGGGTCTTTGGAGGACAATGTCTTGGCTTTGAGGACTAGTTTCCTACTTGTTGTTTTTGGGCCACCATTCTGATATGGGCCAATTCGCTTCTTTCCTCAGATTTGTCAAGGTCTTGGAGCCTATTTGCGTCCTTTTTCGCTCCACTAGAGTGTGAATACCTCAGACTCGGCTCGCCGATTTCGACGGATATGACATCATCGGTTCCGTAAACCAACGAATATGGAGTTTCCCAGTGCTGGATTTTGCTGTGGTCCTGTGTGCCCACAACACCTCCGGTAGCAGTTCGGGTAATAGCCCTTTGGCATCCTCAAGCTTCTTATTCAGTGTTCAGTTTGTTCTGTTGGAAGATTCTGCTTAGCCGGTTGCGGCGGGGTGGTATGGCGTGAAGAGTATCCTCTTGATGCGCCAAGTTTTGAAGAATTTGGTTATTTTTTGACCGATGAACTGTCGTCCGTTATCACAGCTGATATCTTTGGGAATGCGGAAGCGACATATAATTTCCTTCCATATGAAGGCGATGACCTCCTGTTCGCGTATTTGTGCGTACGCACCTTTTTCCACCTACTTAGAGAAATAGTCAGTTAAGACAAATAAAACTGTACCTTTCCCGGTCCTGCGGGCAGGGGGCTCACTATGTCCATTCCCCTTTTGATGAAGGGCCAAGGAGAGGCGACTAAGTGTAGGGGATCCCCCGACTAGTGTATCATTGGGGTATATTTTTGGCATTGTTCACATTTGCAGATGTATTCTGCTGCTTCTTTGTTCATGGTGGGCCAGTAGTAGCCGGGGCCGATGATGCACCGTACGAGGGAACGGTTACCTGTATGGGTGCCACAGTGACCCTCATGTACCTCTTTGAGTACTGGCCTTGTTTGTTACGGGCCTAGGCACTTGGCTAGGGGTCCGCAAAACGTTCTCTTGTAGAGGTCATTGTTGATCAGGCAATACCCGGCGGCTTGCGCGCGAAGTTTCTTTGCCTCTTTCTTGTCATGCGGCAGCGTTCCGTCCTGCAGATAGGATATGAGCTGGTTGCGCCAGTCCCAGGTTAGATTTAACTAAAATATCTCGGTGTGGTCGATGGCTGAGTGGAGGAGAGTGACCACGCTTTCCTTATTGATGTTTTTGGTAGCTGCGGCTAGTTTTTCCAGGTCGTCTGCTTCGATGTTCCGTGCTCTCGAACTTGTGATAATCGCAATGGAGAAGGATCCGCCGGGCCCCGTACTTGATGGCTAATTTCATACCTGCAATAACGGCTTCATACTCGGCCTTGTTGTTAATTATTTTGGGGCATCGTATGGACTGTCGCATTTTTTCGCCCGTGGGGACCTCGAGGATGAGTCCCAGTCCCGATCCTGATCCCGATGCATTAGCAGCGCCATCAGTGTGGAGGACCCATAGGTCATTGTTGGGGGAGGCGTTTCGGGCCTCGAGCTCCGCCTTCGGCAGGAATTTCTCGCTGAAGTCGGCTATGAAGTCGGCAAGGACTTGAGACTTGATGGCATTTCTTGGAAGGTACGAGATATCATGTTCACTGAGCTCAATGGCCCATTTTGCGAGTTGGCCTGATAGCTCAGGCTTATGTAAGGCACTCCTCAGCGGGAAGGTCATTACCACTCTTATGGGATGGCATTGAATATAAGGTCGTAGCTTTTGTGAAGCTACGACTAGTGCTATTGCCAGCTTTTCAAGGTGCGGGTACCGCGTTTTGGCGTCCACTAGTGTTTTTCTAATGTAACAGATGGGAGATTGCATGCCTTTTTTCTCGCGTACCAGGACAGCGCTGACGGTGACCTCAGACACGGCTGGATACACCAGAAATGGTTCGCCTAGGCTTGATTTGGGTAGCAGGGGCAGCGAGGATAGGTACGCCTTTTGATTATTTAGGGCTTCAATGCACTCTTCGTTCCACTGAAGCCCCTGATATTTTTTCAACACATTGAATAACTTATGGCATTGTCGGAGGATCGCGAGATAAACCTGGAAAGGGCGGCTATCCGACCTGTCAGCTTATGTACCTGTTTTTTGCTGCTTAGCACTTCTGGGATTGTGTCTATTGCTTTGGTCTAATCTGATTGACTTCAATACCCCTCTGAGATACGAGGAATCCCAAGAACTTTCCCGAGGCCACGCCGAAGGCGCATTTGTCGAGGTTCATTTTCATCCCGTATCTTCTCAATATTTCGAAGGCCTCCTTCAGGTGGTCGAGGTAGTCCTCCTTTCGAGATGAGTTTACCAGCATTTCATCGATGTATACTTCCATCGTTTTGCCAATTTGTTCCTTGAACATCTCGGTCACCAACCTTTGGTACGTGGCTCCCGCGTTTTTGGGTCCGAAAGGCATCACTTTGTAGAAGTATGTCCCTCGATGAATGATGAAGGTAATCTTCTCTTGATCTTCTTCGGCCATCATGATTTTATTGTAGGCAGAATATGCATCTAGGAAGATAAATAGTTCGTTTCCAGCCATTGCGTCTATCAGCTGGTCGATGTGGGGGAGTGGGAACGAATCTTTCAGGCATGCTTTGTTCATGTCAGTGAAATCCACACACATTCGCCACTTCCCACTTTTCTTCTTGACCATAACGACGTTGACAATCCACTAAGGGTACTTGGATTCCTTGATGGAACCGTTTGCTAGTAGTTTGTTCACTTCTTCACTCACAGCATCATTGATGGAGACATTGAATTTTCTCCTCATCTACCGCACGGGCGGTGTAGAGGATCAACGTTCAATTTATGGGTGGCAAACACGTCTACATGGTTAGATAAATATTTACGATACTTACTTGGGTTCAAAAGGCCATGCCCGATGTAGGCCCTCTTCGTGAGATCGTTGTTGTCTAGCTTCCCTGGATCGAGGTCCTCGACCGTGGCTTTGCTGGCTTCTATGATATCTGGGTCTTTGGTCGTGTCCTCTGCCGGGTGAACCTTAGTCGCCGACAGAGCTGATTCTATGCTTCTACACTCGCCCCTTGGAGTTTTTTGGTGTAGGTGTAGTCTTGAGCTATTTTGTAGCATTCTTGGGCGGTGTGGGGTTCACCTTGTATGCTGAACACCCCCCACTGGGTGGGAAATTTGATCACTTGATAAACGATGGAGGGGACCGCTCTTGTGGCATGTATCCATGGTCATCCAATGATGGCATTATACATTGTCTCCTGGTTCATCAAGTGGAAAGTGGTTTCCAGTGTGACTCCTCCCGCCAGGACGGGCAGAGTTATTTCTCTGGAGGTTCTTTCCACTGCATTGTTAAAACCAATCAACATTATGCAGCGAGGTACTATCTTGTTCTCGAGTCCCATAAGTGCAAGGACTCTCGGGTGGATAATACAAGCGCCGATACCATTGTCAATCATGATTCTCTTAACATCTGTATCCATAATGCGCAAAGAAATAACCAAAGCGTGGTAATGAGGAAAAGAAAAACTGTCGGCATTAGACTTATCAAAGGTAATACTATCTCGAAGTCGTCATACTATTCGTGTGCAATAGTTCGCTTTAGCTTGTGAGTGGTGGTGAAGTTGACATGATTTATCGTCGAGTCTTCTTCGTCCCCGATGATCATGTTGATGGTATGTGTCGGGGAGGGTGGCCCTGGCATCCCGTTGAGTTTTTCCCGTCCTCGTGCGAAGTTGAGTTTCCTTTGTCACTGAGTAGTTCTCTCAGGAACCCTTGGTTCACCATCCTGACTACTTCCTGCCGTAGGCCTATGTTGTTTTCGGTTTTGTGCCCTCTCTCCTGGTGGAACTCGCACAGGGCATTTTATTTTTGGGTGATAGGGTCTGACTTCATCTTTGCTGGCCATTGTACCTTGTGACCCATCTTTTCTAGTGCGTACACTATCTCTGAAGGAGAAACACAAAAGTTATGTGCAGATAATAAAGGAGGGCGTCCGTGTTCCTTGGTGGTGGTGGGTGAGATGATCTGATGTATGGTTTATGTCTTTCCCAGTTGGGGCGTGGGATTTGCTCCCATCGCCCTTCGTTGCGTCAGTCCCTTCTGACCTCCGAAATTATCATTGTTAGTCTCCGGGTAAGTCCGTTGAGGTCGTCTTCGTCCGCACGCAACTCGGCACAGTAGGCATTATGGATTTCTTCCTAGGTGGTAGGAGGGTACTTCATGAGGTGATTCAGTAGCTTCTTGGTCGCTCTCGATCCATCCCTGCTTAACCCATTCAAGAAAGCAGTGACGGCCATGCCTTCCGACATATTTGGTAGGCTCATTCTCACCCTGTTGAACCTGGCCAGGAAGTCCCTGAGTCCTTCTCCCACGGTCTGCCGGACGGCGAAGATATCGTTGACTCTTAATTCCGCTTTCTTTGCTCCTGCATGTGCTGTGACGAACCTGTCCGCCATTTTCTCGAACGTGGAGATGTCCCTAGCCGGTAGATGGGAGTACCACGTCAAGGCTCCACCTGTCAATGTTTCGCCGAACTTCTTCAGCAACATGGATGGTATCCGTTCCTTTGTTAAATTGTTACCCACTGCTGTGACATAATGGATTAGATGGTACTCGGGGTCCGTAGTTCCATCAGATACCCTCAGGTAGGGAGGCATCTTGAATGTTTTTTGGATAGAGTATGATGCGGCCTCCTTTGTGTAGGACTGCTCTACAAATCTTCCCACGTCACGCTTTAGCAGCAGTTTAGGAGCGCCCGGGATCTTGTTTACTCTTTCTTGATGTTCTTTCATTTGGTCCTGGAGCGATTTGTTTTCGTGCTCCATTTCTTCCATCTTTTTGAGGATGGCTGCGAGCGCTCCGTGGTTGGTCTGAGTGTTGGTGAGAATCTTGTTGTCTTGCGTGACCTCGGGTTCATCTTCGGCTGTGGTGAGGTCCATTATTTGCGTGCGTCTTGCGCCACGTTGCGGTGACTTTTTGACCAGGTCGCTTAGAGTGCTTGTGAGCCATCCTTTGAGTAGCTCCTTGATTTCCAGGGGTGCTTCCTTAGATGTAGAAGCAGAAGCTCCCCTTTCTTGCTGATGCGTCAGATCTCTGGGTGGAGGAGGTGGGGTTCCTCCACTCATCGTGGTGCTGGGGGTTGTGTTTATGATATTATTTTCACCTACCTCATTGAGTGGATCCATGAGGTTGACTCCAACTTCGTCTATCGCTTTCTTTTTTGCAATGTCGTTAGCTATGTTTGCTCGTGCGACATAGGAGATGGCTGTTAGCGGTTTGTTCTAGGCACAAACTGTAGCTTTGATTCTCGAAATCCCCACAGACGGCACCAAATTATTTTACTCAAAAGATATGCACACTTTACGAGCTTAAAAATAATCAAAAAGATGGATGGGTAAATCATAATCAGATATAATAAGTCCTAGAAGAGATTGTTTACTAAGATCGTGATAGATCGGAAAGTATAAACGATAATACAATGTTTTTATATCAGAAGGAAATAAGTAAAGAGATAGAGAGATGTTTGCGAGATGATAATAGAGAGAGAAAGTAGAGAGATAGTATATTCAGAGTAAGAATGAATCTGCCCTATTACAAGGTGAAAGTCTCCTTTATATATCACGAGACCTTTCTCGAAATACACGAAAAGAAGAGTACAAAAGTTGGTGCTTCCTTGTACGGAGGAGGTCAGGCCTAAAACAGTGTCGTTCCCTTGCTTAGTTGATTAGGACGTCCTTGGTCGGGCCGTCCCTACCGTGCTGTCAAGACTTCGAGGGCGGCCTCGCTATGAGGAACGTGTTTGTTTATATGGCGACGGGGTAAACCAAAATTTGCCCCATACAAATACCAGTTAATATCACCAAACAAAATATACAATAGTTCAACTGTAATCATGGTATACTATACAATATACCTCATGATATAGTATATTTATCATGAATATTATTTAATTTACTCAAATAAAGTATATCATGACTAGTAATTGTTGAAACACGTTCTCAAGGCACTAAACTAAACGTGTGTTCATATTTGCAGGTTTTGATAAATGACAAACAATGCGCAATTGACATATGACGAGGTCCAAGCACAAGCGCGCAAATGTCATGTAACGAACTTCAAGCACAAGACAAACAAAGATCAAGACTAAACAAAGTTATACATGAGTCGTTCTTTAATTGTGATCTTGATCCGACAACTTAACTCAAGACTTGGCTTCTCTCGTAAAATCATTTTTATCAAATCATGCATATTTATTTTAGCAAAATGATTTTTAAACATGCCTCTAATATCTGGACTAAGAAAATCAATTATGTACTTATGATAATCGATTATGTTAAGTCAGCTGCATGACAATCGATTGTGTACCTTATAACAATCGATTGTGTTAAGGCAGTGTGCATCAGATTTTTCAAATCTGCATGACAATCGATTGTGAACCTTATGACAATCGATTGTGTTGAGGCAGTGTCCAAACATATTTTTCAAAGCTACAAAATAATCGATTGTGAACCTATGACAATCGATTGTATTGAGGCAGTGTCTATTTGATTTTTCAAAGACTGATAAATAATCGATTGTCCATATAGCATAATTGATTATGTAAATGACCGTTGCCAAAATATTTTCAAACTCCGTCAAGTAATCGATTGTATATTTTTGATAATCAATTGTTTGAAGTAAAAGCTGAAAAAGATTTTTTTGAACGTTGCCAAGTAATCGACTGTATATTTCTGATAATCGATTATTTTACGTAAAATCTGGAAATGATTTTTTGAACGTTGCCGGTAATCGATTATACGTCTTAGATAATCGATTATGCTGCGTAAAATCTGGGAATGATTTTTGGAACGATTGGAAAACAATTGATTGTATCATCTTGACAATCGATTGTCGCAGCACAAAATCAGCAACTCTTAATTGGCAATTAGGCAACGGTTATGCATGGTTTTGACACTATAAATACATCTTCAAATCAGTCTTCTAAACACAACAACTGATCATATTATTGCTAAAGCTTGCATACTCTCTTATTCATCATTTTCTATTCATTACATAAGTTTTTTAGAGTCAAATTCTTGACGAAAGTTGTTGCGTTCTTGAGCGTATTTATTTTACTCATATCTACTCTTAAGGAGAGTCTTGTTTTGAGTGCAAAGTGTTTTTATACACTTGAAGGGAAGTGTTAATCCCTTGTATTGTAAAAAGGAACGTTGTGATTCCTTTGGTTGAAGTCTTGAAGTGTTGTAACTTTGAGCAAAGGTTGTTGAGACTTGTGTGACTCAAGTTCTCTGTTTGTAACGGTTTGTTGAGCACCCGTAAGCTTAACAGTGTTAGTGGAAATCTTGAGAGAGTCTCTCGGGGACTGGACTAGCCACGGGTTGTGGTGAACCAGGATACATCGGTGCGTTCGTTCTTTATTATTTACTTATCGCACTTATTTCATTCCTGCAATTTTTAAATTCCGCAAGTTTACGCTATTTTTTATTATAACGCTATTGACCCCCCCCCCCCCCTCTAGCGTTAAGCATATATTCTAACAATTGGTATCAGAGCCCAACTCTCAGAAAAACTTAACCGTTTGAGAGAAACAATCCATGGCTTCTACTCGTGATTCTTTTGCAGGAATAGGTGAAGGACAATGCTCCACCCGACCACCACTATTCGATGGCACAAACTATACGTACTGGAAGGAGAGGATGAGAATATTCGTTCAATCGAATAGCTTTCATTTGTGGAAGTTCATAATGAAGGGAGAACAAATTCCAACCAAAAAGGTTGAAAATGAATGGGTTCCAAAATCCGAAGATGAGTACGATGCGCATGATATCCGAAAAGTGCAGAACAATGCTAAGGCCATCAACTTATTATATTGTGCTGTAAATGCTGATGATTACAGAAAAATATCATGTTGCACAACGGCGAAGCAAATGTGGGATAAGCTGGAAATCACGTACGAAGGTACGGACCAGGTAAGAGAGGCTAAAGTTGATTTTCTAACCCATGCATATGAACTGTTTCACATGAAGGAAGGCGAAAGGGTCGATGACATGTTCGAACGATTTTCAAAAATCGTTAATGACTTACATGCTCTTAAGAAGACCTTCACGGATAAGGAACTTGTCCGAAAAATCCTCCGAAGTCTCACTCCGGAATGGCGCTCAAAGGCCGACGCGATTCAAGAGTCTATTGGCATTTCATATGTCACCATTGACGGATTAAGAGGTAATCATAAAACTTATGAATCTACTATACTTAATCCTCTTGTTAATGATCAAAGGAAACAAAGAATCGCCCTCAAGGCAAGCACAAGCCAACCTCAAAATGATGAGGACGGAGATAACGAGTTCGGACTCGTTATTAAGAGATTTCAAAAGTTCATGCGAAAAGAGTATGAACGAAAAGGCAAACAACAAGGAGATCAAATAAAGTGCTATGGGTGCGGAGAATTCGGGCATATTAAATCAAATTGCCCAAATGCCAAAAAGAAGAAGAAACCCTTCAAGAAACAACGAGCATACATATCTTGGGGAGGCGACTCCGGAGACGAGTCAAGTGAGGAAGAAGAAGACGAAGCCGCAAATCTTTGTCTCATGGCTTACGAAAACAATCAAGAAGAGGTATGTCAAATTTCTTCCAAAAACTTCTATTCTCTTGAGGAAATGCAAAATGCCTTTGATGAGTTGTATAGTGAATTCATTAAAGCTTCCAAAACTGTTAAAAGCATTAAGGAGAATGCCTCTTTGAAAGAAAAAGATTTTGAAAAACAACTCTCTTTGAAAGAAAAGGATTTGGAAAAACTGTTTTTGGAAAATGAGAAGTTGAAAGAAGAAAACAAATTTTTCGGCGAGAGAAGCGCCGACAAACCCGAGAGTTCTAGTAAAAATTGTACTTCTTGCATGCATCTAAAAGGTGAGTTAGAAAGACTTAAGGGCACCTTAGATAAGTTCAATTCTTCTCATAAAATTTTGAATGAAGTTCTTGTTAATTTGAAATCGACCAAACATGGGATTGGCTTTAAAAACGAGCCTAAAGAAAAAGTTGAAGCCAAACCCCAACCACCTAAGGCTCAACCTAGGATAAATAAAACAAATGTTCATTCTAGAAATAACAATCCTAGAATCAACATGCATGCTAGACCAAACTTTGAACATTTTAGGACACCTAGAAATAGCCCTCAACCTAGAAATAACTATTCTAGAAATGATGCATATCCTAGAAGAAACTTTGAACATTTTAGGACTCCTAGAAATGGCTTCCAACCTAGAAATAATTATTCTAGAAATGCTGCATATCCTAGAACAAATAGTAGGAGAAATGACTTTCATGAAATGCGCAATAGTCATATTGTCGAAAATAGAGTAAACAATTTTCATCCGTCCAACTACTATCAACCTAGACGAATGCATAATCCAAATGTCATTTGTCATTATTGCAATCGAATTGGACATATTGCTCCTTCTTGTTTCACTAGACATAGACACTTAAATGCATGTCAAGCACAACATCATGTTACACTTAACTTTCAAGGACCCAAAACAGCTTGGGTACCAAAGACTCATTAATTTGTCTTGTAGGTATGTTTGAAGGGATCAAGTGTACTTTGGTACCTTGATAGTGGATGCTCCAAAAACATGACCGGAGATGAATCCAAGTTCCTTCAACTAGAACACAAAGAAGGAGGAAGCGTTATCTTTGGAGATAACAACAAGGGAAAAATTATCGGCATTGGATCGGTCGGTAAGGATGAACCTTCTTCCATTAAGCATATATTGCTAGTTAAGGGTCTAAAACATAATCTCTTGAGCATAAGTCAATTATGTGACAAGGGAAATCTTGTTTTATTTGATTCAGATGAATGCTTAGTTTTTCGCCGTAGCGATTTTAAAATTATCCTTCGTGGATTTAGAATGGATAACATCTATATGGTTGATCTCGAAAATTCTTCTTCTGAATATGTGAATTGTCTTATGAGCAAAGAAGATGATATGTGGTTATGGCATCGTAGAGTAGCTCACATAAACATGCATCTTTTAAACAAATTGGTTTCACAAAATTTAGTTATTGGTCTTCCAAGTTTGAAATTTGAAAAAGACTCTATTTGCGATTTTTGTCAAAAAGGGAAGCAAACAAAAGCATCTTTTAAATCAAAAAATATTGTTTCAACTACTAGACCATTGCAACTTCTTCATATGGACCTTTTTGGACCATCTCGCATTGAAAGTCTTGGTAGAAATCGTTATGCTTTTGTTATTGTTGATGATTATTCTAGATTTACATGGACACTATTTCTTGCTCATAAAAGTGAAGCTTTTCATAATTTTAAATGTTTTCTTAAACGTGTTCAAAATGAAAAGGACACAACCGTCACTTCAATAAGGAGTGATCATGCGGGAGAGTTCGATCACAATCTCTTCGCGGACTTTTGTGACGAACTCGGTATCGAGCACACCTTCTCTGCTCCACGCACACCACAACAAAATGGAGTGGTGGAAAGGAAAAATAGGTGTCTCGAAGAGATGGCTAGAACCATGCTCGATGAGGCTAAGATTCCCAAATATTTTTGGGCGGATGCCGTGAGTACCGCATGCTACGTTTTAAACAGAGTAGTCATAAGGCCAATACTCATGAAAACTCCCTATGAACTCTACAAGGGAAGGAAACCAAATATTTCCCATCTTAGAGTATTCGGTTGTAAATGTTTTATTCATAACAATGGTAAAGATAATTTGGGAAGGTTTGATGCCAAATCCGATGAAGGAATTTTTATTGGTTATTCTTCACGTAGCAAAGCATATAGAGTATTCAACAATAGAACCGAAACTGTGGAGGAATCCCCTCATATTATGTTTTCCGAAAATAATGCTCGCTTGGCGAGAAAGGATTCTGGTTCTGAACTTGCAGGTAGCTTAAACTCAATGAGTCCTCAAGACAAAGTACAAGAGGAAACTCCTAAGGAAATTCAAGATGAAATCTTGGAACAATTATCGGAGGAAGCGCCACAACTGGAAAAAGAAACGAAACTGCCTAACGCGTGGAGGACAATCAAAGACCATCCTCTCGAACAGATAATTGGCGATATTGAACAACAGGTAAGTACTCGAAACACTCTTAAGAACACCTTAGGACATACTGCTTTCGTTTCTCAAATTGAACCTTCTACCATCTCCGAAGCAATTGGGGATGAATTTTGGACCTTGGCAATACAAGAGGAGCTTAACCAATTCAAACGAAATGACGTTTGGGAGTTGGTGCCAAGACCCGAAAATCATACCATAATTGGTATGAAATGGGTTTTTCGAAACAAACTAGATGAAAATGGCGTAATCACTAGAAACAAAGCTAGGCTTGTAGCAAAAGGCTATAATCAAGAAGAGGGAATTGACTATGAAGAAACATATGCACCCGTAGCAAGGTTAGAAGCTATTCGTTTATTGCTTGCTTTTGCCTCTTCTATGAATTTCAATTTATATCAAATGGATGTAAAAAGTGCTTTTCTAAATAGTGTTATTCAAGAAGAAGTTTATGTTGAACAACCTCCGGGCTTTGAAGATTTTAAATCTCCCAATCATGTTTTTAAACTTAAAAAGGCGCTTTATGGTCTCAAACAAGCTCCCCGAGCTTGGTATGAAAGATTGAGCAAATTTCTTTTGGAAAATGATTTCATTAGGGGGAAAGTTGACACCACTCTTTTTATTAAGCATAAAAACAATGATATTTTATTAGTTCAAATCTATGTGGATGATATTATCGTTGGTGCCACTAACAATGCCTTATGCAAGGAATTTTCGGATTTAATGACAAGCGAATTTGAGATGTCTATGATGGGTGAGCTAACATTCTTTTTGGGGCTGCAAGTAAAGCAAATGAAAGAAGGAACTTTCATTTGTCAAGCTAAATATTGCAAAAAATTGCTGAAACGATTTGAAATGACCAACGCAAAAGCAATGGCCACTCCCATGAGCACATCCGACCATCTTGACAAAGATGAGAAAGGTAAGGAAGTCGACACCAAGAAGTATCGAGGTATGATCGGATCTCTCCTTTACCTTACTGCTAGTAGACCGGACATCATGTTTAGCATGTGCTTATGCGCTCGTTATCAATCATGTCCGAAGGAGTCTCACCTAACTGCGGTGAAACGGATATTGAAGTATCTTGTTAGTACTGTAAATGTGGGTCTATGGTACCCCAAAGGGTCTTCATGCCAACTTGTTGGCTATTTCAATTCCGATTTTGCTGGATGCAAATTGGACCGCAAGAGCACTAGTGGCACTTGCCATTTGCTCGGTAGCTCTCTCGTTTCTTGGTTTAGCAAGAAACAAGTAAGTGTTGTGTTGTCCATAACTGAGGCTGAATATGTAGCCGCGGGGAGTTGTTGCGCTCAAATCCTTTGGATGAAATAGCAACTCTTGGACTATGGCCTAAGTATCGATCATATCCCTCTTAGATGTGATAATACTAGCGTCATATGCTTGACGAAGAACCCCGTTCTTCATTCAAGAACAAAACACATTGAAATTAGGCATCATTTTATAAGAGATCACGTTCTTAAAGGTGATGTCGAAATTGAATTTGTTGAAACCAAAGATCAATTGGCCGACATCTTTACAAAACCTTTAGAGAAAGAGTCCTTCTTCCGAATTCGTAGTGAACTCGGGATTCTTGACTCCACGTTGATCTAAGTCATGCATCGCCTTTTTCCCTTTCACATAATTACTAACTTGAGCGTCGGAGGCGCCTAACGCATTTTTGCAGGTATCGCCCTAAAAGCAGGGGGAATTATAAAGACTGGTGCAGAATAATCGATTCCTCTTTAGAATAATCGATTTATCTTTAGTATAAAATCGATTATCAAGTACCAATAATCGATTATGTTGACATTATTTGCTATAAACAAGTTATTTACTTATTCTATTTTTTGCTAATGGCAAAAGGGGGAAGAATAAGGGGCTATGCACTTAATATTTATTGGTATAAATTGAGGGGGAATTCATATGTTGAGGGCGAACTAATTGCATTGAGAGGGAATTCATATGTTGAGGGGGAACTAATTGCATATCTTTACTTGTCTTGGATCGTCATTATGAATCTCTAATATGCATATCCCACTTAAAGTTTGCCATTATCAAAAAGGGGGAAACTGTTGAAACACGTTCTCAAGGCACTAAACTAAACGTGTGTTCATATTTGCAGGTTTTGATAAATGACAAACGATGCGCAATTGACATATGACGAGGTCCAAGCACAAGCGCGCAAATGTCATGTAACGAAGTTCAAGCACAAGACAAACAAAGATCAAGACTAAACAAAGTTATACATGAGTCGTTCTTTAATTGTGATCTTGATCCGACAACTTAACTCAAGACTTGGCTTCTCTCGTAAAATCATTTTTATCAAATCATGCATATTTATTTTAGCAAAATAATTTTTAAACATGCCTCTAAAATCTGGACTAAGAAAATCGATTATGTACTTATGATAATCGATTATGTTAAGTCAGCTGCATGACAATCGATTGTGTACCTTATGACAATCGATTGTGTTAAGGCAGTGTGCATCAGATTTTTCAAATCTGCATGACAATCGATTGTGAACCTTATGACAATCGATTGTGTTGAGGCAGTGTCCAAACATATTTTTCAAAGCTACAAAATAATCGATTGTGAACCTATGACAATCGATTGTATTGAGGCAATGTCTATTTGATTTTTCAAAGACTGATAAATAATCGATTATCCATATAGCATAATCGATTATGTAAATGACCGTTGCCAAAATATTTTCAAACTCTGTCAAGTAAGATTGTATATTTCTGATAATAGATTGTTTGAAGTAAAATCTGAAAAAGATTTTTTTGAACGTTGCCAAGTAATCGATTGTATATTTCTGATAATCGATTGTTTTACGTAAAATCTGGAAATGATTTTTTGAATGTTGTCGGTAATCGATTATACGTCTTAGATAATCGATTATGCTGCGTAAAATCTGGGAATGATTTTTGGAACGATTGGAAAACAATCGATTGTATCATCTTGACAATCGATTGTCGCAGCACAAAATCAGCAACTCTTAATTGGCAATTAGGCAACGGTTATGCATGATTTTGACACTATAACTACATCTTCAAATCAGTCTTCTAAACACAACAACTGATCATATTATTGCTAAAGCTTGCATACTCTCTTATTCATCATTTTCTATTCATTACATAAGTTTTTTAGAGCCATATTCTTGACGAAAGTTGTTGCGTTCTTGAGTGTATTTATTTTACTCATATCTACTCTTAAGGAGAGTCTTGTTTTGAGTGCAAAGTGTTTTTATACACTTGAAGGGAAGTGTTAATCCCTTATATTGTAAAAAGAAACGTTGTGATTCCTTTGATTGAAGTCTTGAAGTGTTGTAACTTTGAGCAAAGGTTGTTGAGACTTGTGTGACTCAAGTTCTCTGTTTGTAACGGTTTGTTGAGCACGCGTAAGTTTAACAGTGTTAGTGGAAATCTCGAGAGAGTCTCTCGGGGACTGGACTAGTCACGGGTTGTGGTGAACCAGGATACATCGGTGCGTTCGTTCTTTGTTATTTACTTATCGCACTTATTTCATTCCTGCAATTTTTAAATTCCGCGAGTTTACGCTATTTTTTATTATAACGCTATTCACCCCCCCCCCCCCCCCCTCTAGCGTTAAGCGTATATTCTAACAGTAATAACATTATATGAAGATTCAACTGTAATCATGGTATACTATACTGTATAATATACCAATAAATAAATAAATTAGAATATCATTAATCATACTCAAACAACATATATTATTGTATAGTATATTAAAAATATTGGAATACCCGTTTATAATCATTCTCCCTTTTTTTCCCCCAAGAAAAACTAAGATCCAAATCAATAGAAATACGATGTCATATAAGCGATATAGTATTGAATGTTCAAGTTAAAGGAGATAATATCGAAGTTTAAGTTGATATATTTATTTACTTTCGTGTACTCCCTTAAGAAATATGACCATATTTTCTTAAGACATTCAAAAGTATGATATTCGTCGGTTTCTTTTCAAATCTTAACTTATATATATATATATATATATATATATATATATATATATATATATATATATATATAATATTAATATGAAAATTAAAAATAAAGATAAGGTTAAGAGCTACTCATCTTCTCTCTTAAGGTAGTCAAAAATATTTTTTTTTAAAAAGAGAGGAGGAATTCTTTGAAGTTCGAATTCGTCTAGTTATGGGTGTTCAAAAACTAATATACTAATAATACTTTATTTCTAAATAACTAAATTAGGTGATAATTAAAAAAAAAATATATGAATGGAGTTGGAATAATGATGAAGAAGGAGGAGAAATGAAAAGAAGAAAATGGTTGGGCCAAAAGGAGGACTAAAGTAGTGTATATATAAATTTCCAAATTTATTTGATTTGGGTAAAGTAGGGGTGTTCAAATCGAATCGAAAAACCGCACCAAATCGAAAAATCAAAACAAATCGATTAAAAAATCCGATTAGATTTGGTTTGACTTGGTTTGGTATAGAGTAAAAAAACCCGAACCAAACTGACATATAAATATATAAATTTTTTTTATTTATATTTTTAAGACTTTATAGTGATTTTTCTTTAGAAAATATAGAAATATTTGGGTTCCTCTCATGTATTAACTTTGAAAGCGTAAATTAACGAAAAATTATTGTTAGACGACTAAGAAAATAACTATCATGTGTTACTAAAAAATTCTCCCATTAGAATATTTAATAGATCATATGTTTGTCAACTTTTTTCATATTTACTAAATATATATTTACTCATCAAATTTTTATCTATAATTTTAACAAAGTAAGATTGAAGAAATATTCATGTAACAAAAAGAATACGAAAACCAGACAAAATCGGACCAATCCAAACCGATATAGTTGATTCGATTTGGTTTTGATAAAAACTGAACCAACCTGGTCCATATACACCCCTAGGGTGAAGTATGGTTTGAAAATGAAAATGTGTTTGGACATCAATTTTAGAAACATATTTTCCAAATTTATTTTGGAAAAGCATGAAACATGACTTATACGCACAAGCTCTTAAAACTATCGCAAATACCCAACAGTACCATTATCAATAACATTCATTATATTACCGCAAAATATAGTCCTGAACATAAATAAATTTGGTACAAGATTATCTTTTTCTACAATGAACTACATGATACACTATTAAATGATCAAGAAGACGAAACAACATTATTACTAAAAAATAAATGGTGGACTCTTTTATAAAATAAAAAGTTTGGGCAATTTTTAAAAAATTATAATTTTTGGCTTTTGGGATTTGAGATTTTGCCAAAATCTATGGCTAAACATGTGTTTGCTAAATAAAACTCAAATTTATTTTGACGAAATCTTTGACCAAACGAGTCCCTGGACCAAAGTTTATTTATAAATAACTAAATTGGGTAATGATTTATGTATAGGGTCATATTTGATCATAGACGTTTCTACACTGATAGGTACGTTTTTGAACATACGTAGACTAAAGTAAGGACATGACCTGGACGTGATGACAAAAACGACGTCGTTTAAACACTCATCGCCTTCACTCAAAGGGCACCACCTACTTTTGTACCTTTTTGATTATTTCGAGGAAGGTCTCCTGTTAAATAAAAGGAGACCTTAACATTTTAAAGGGGCATAATCATTATTCTCGAATAACACAACTTCTCTCTCTATATCTTTGTCTCTTTCTCTAATGATTACTTTGCTATTAAGTTTAGATTACCTTTTTATCTTTCAGATCTACAATAACAATATCGTCCTTATAATATCTAGGTCATATTATATTTGGTTATGATTTACCCTCGTTTAACTTTTGATTATTTTCTAAGCTTACAAAGTATATCAATAACTTTTGATCCAAAAACTTTGGCGCCGCCTGTGGGGATTTCGAGAAGTCATAGTTTGCATCTATAGAACAACCGACAACCATTCTCTACACCACACAATAATAAAAGATGGCCGAAAACAACACAAAACTAAAAATAATAGTGGTTGTTATAGCCAATCTCTTGGGTTCTGTCAACGTGGCCGAGGACGAAGGAATCTTGAATGCAACACCTAGCACCACCCCAGATGCAGAGATCTTGCCTTCCTTATCCGAGGATCTAACGATCTTGCATGAAAAAAGAGCTTCAACATCTTCTGCTAAGGAAGCACCCTTGTTTGTCAAGAAGCTACCAGAATAATGTCTAATAATCACCTTAAGTGGCTTGGTTGAGAAGTCACCGCAAGGTAACCTCAGATGTACACCAACATTAGGCATCGCTGCTGTCATGGGTGAAGCCGAAGTTGTACGAGCAAATGACGAGCCCATTGATGTGCGAACCAACGATGGCACACTCACAACCATCCTTAAGAAAATGGAAAAAATGGAAAATAAAAACAAAACACTCTGCGACGAAATGAAGGAACATAAGGAGAGGGTAGACAAGATCCCCGGTGCTCCCAAGTTGCTACCAAAACGCGATGTGGGGAGGTTCGTTGAACAACCATATACCGAAGGAGCTGCCCCACACTCCATCCTAAAAACCTTCAAAAATGCCCCCCTACTTGAAGTTATACGATGGAACCACAGATCCCGAGGACCACCTGGTCCACTGTGTTACCGTCGTGAAGGGAAACGACCTATCGAAAGAACAGGTACCATCGGTGCTGCTGAAGAATCTCGGCGAGATGTTAACAAGAGGGGTCCTAACGTGGTACTCTTAGCTACTAGCTAGGGCAATATTAACGTTCGAAGATATGGCGGATAAGTTCGTCACCGCCCATGCAGGTGCAAAGAAAGCGGACGCAAGGGTCAAGGACATCTTCGCCGTCAGGAAAACCACAAGAGAGTTACTTAGGGACTTCCTGGCCAGGTTTAACAGGGTAAGGATGAGTCTACCAAACGTATCGGAAGGTATGACAGTGGCCGCTTTCCAGAATGGGCTAAATAGGGATGGTTTTAGGGAAACTAAGAAACTACAGAGCCACCTTATGAAATATCCCCCTACCACATGGGAGGACATCCACAAAGCTTACTATGCGAAGGTATGAGCAGACGAGGACGATCTTAATGGGCCAACCCAACAGCTAATGATGTTAAACCCAAAAATTAAGAGGGATCGATAAAATAAGGGTCGGCGAGAACAACTCCCATGATTCTATAAAGATCGAGACCAGCCATACATTAGATCCTCCCATCTGCCTCCACCCAGGCATATAGACGCACAGTGACACGTCTCTCCGCTCTGAAACGAAAGAGGTACGCCCCCTTTATTATCCGCCCATAACTTTTGTGTGTCTCCTTCTGAAATAGTGTACGCACTAGAAAAGCTGGGCACCCTAGTGTTGTGGCCGCAGAAGAAGAAATCAGACCCCACCACCAGGAAATCAAACGTCCATTGTGAGTTCCATCAGGAACAGGGAAACAAGACCGAAAACTGCATAGGCCTTCATAAAGAAGAAGTCAGAATGCTGGACCAGGGATACCTGAGGGAGTTGCTCAGTGATAAAGGGAAAACCAACTATGCACGTGGACAGGAACAACCCCACTGGCCGCCAAAGCCGCCTTCCCCAGCACGCACAATAAATATGATCGTCAAAGGTGGCGACGACTTGGCGATCAACCACGTCAAGTTCACCACCACGCACAAGCTAAAACGGACCATCGCCCATGAACGGTATGACGACTTCGAAGATAGTATCACCTTCGATAAGTCCGATGCCGATGGTTTTCCTTTCCCTCATTATGACGCTTTAGTTATCACTTTACATATCGCCGATACGGATGTTAACAGAACCATGGTTGACGACGGAAGGGGCGTCTGTATTATCCATCCAAGGGTCCTCCTACAAATGGACTCGAGTATAAGATAATACTACCCTGCATAACACTAAATGGTTTTACAATGCAGTGGAACATACATTTGGAGAAATACCACTACCAGTTTTAGCAGGATTAGTCACGCTAGAAACAACTTTCCAAATAGTGAACCAGGAAATGGCGTACAACACTATCATAGGACGCCCATGGATACATGCCATGTGAGCGATCCCCTCAAGATTTTACCATGTGATGAAATTCCCTACCACATGGGGAGTTTTCAGCATTCGAGGTGAGCTGCGTACCGCAGAGGAATGCTACAAAATAGCTCAAGACTGCGCCCACACCAGACAGTTAAATGGGGCTAGTGCAGAGGCATAACAATCAGTCGTGTCGGGGGCTAAGGTAAGTCCAATAATGGACGCCATTAGAGATCCCGACATCGAACAGTCCTGTAGAGCAACGGTCGAAGATCTCGACCCAATCCATTTGGACGACACCAATCCTACAAAAAGGGCCTATATCGGGCACGACCTGACCAACCCAAGTAAGTATTGTGAATTCCTAACTAACTATGCAGATTTATTTGTTTTTTTCCATTTAGATATGCCAGGAATCTCACGGGACATCTCCACCCACAGGCTGAACATTGATTCATTACACCTGTCCATGCGACATATGAGAATAAAGATTAACGCCTCTATCAACGAAATGGTCAGCGAGGAAGTAGATAAGTCACCGGCCAACGGTTCCATCAAAGAATCGAAGCACCCCAGTGGGTTTCCAATGTCGTCATGGTCAAAAATAAAAATGGGAAGTGGAGAATGTGCGTGGATTTTACCGATCTGAACAAGGCATGCCCTAAGGATTCGTTCCTACTGCCCCACATCGACCAATTTATCGACGCCACCATGGGACACAAAGTGTTGAGTTTCCTAGACGCCTACTCTGGCTACAATCAAATCATGATGGCCGAGGAGGACCAGGAGAAAATGATTTTCGTCACACACCAGGGAACATATTGCTAAAAAGTAATGTCCTTCGGGCTTAAAAATGCATGGGCTACGTACCAAAGACTGGTCACTAAAATGTTTAAAGACTAGCTCGGTAAAACCATGGAAGTCTATATCGACAATATGCCAGTGAAGTCGACAAAGAAAGAGGGTCACATCGACCATCTAAAAGAAGCCTTCGAGATATTGAGAAGGTATGGAATGAAGCTGAACCCCGAGAATTGCGCCTTCGGCGTCGCCTCAGGAACATTCTTAGGATTTCTTGTATCACAAAGAGGCATTAAGGTAAACCCAGATAAGATCAAGGCGATAGACGCCATACCTAAGATTTTGAGCAGCAAAAAACTAATACAAAAAATGACAGGGCGAATAGCCTACTTATCTAGGTTCATCTCACGGTCCTCCGGTAGGTGCCATAAATTTTTCAATGTGTTGAAAATATACAATGGGTTACAGTGGAACAAAGAATGCGTCGTAGCCCTGATAAAATTGAAAGCATATCTATCTTCGCCGCCACTTCTAGCCAAGGCAAATCCAGATGAGCCCTTGCTGGTGTATCTGGCCGTATCCGAGGTCACCGTCAGCGCAGTCTTGGTCCGCAAAAATGAAGGTACACAATCTCCAATTTACTACATTAGCAAAACCTTAGTGGACACTAAAGCACGATATCCACGCCTTGAAAAGTTAGCTCTGGCTCTGGTCATAGCTTCACGAATGCTCCGACCCTACTTTCAATCCCATCCCATAAAAGTAGTAAAATCCTTCCCCTGAGAAGCATCCTACATAAGACTGACTTATCGGGCAGGCTTGCCAGATGGGCTATAGAGCTCAGTGAGCATGATATCTCATATCACCCAAGAAACGCCATCAAGTCGCAAGTACTTGTCGACTTTGTAGCCGATTTCAGCGTAGAGATACTACCAAAGGCGGAACTAGAAGCACGTCGTGCCCCCCTCCGACACCGACCTATGGGCCCTCTACAGCGACGGTGCCGCTAATGCTTCGGCTATTCGCCAGTCCATACGATGTCCCAACATGACTAACAATGAGGCCGAGTACGAGGCTGTTATTGTAGGCATAAAGCTAGCCATCAAATATGGGGCTCGCCGACTCGTTCTCTACTGCGATTCCTAACTCATAGTGAACCAGGTCACTGGACTTAACAAATCAAGGAGCAGAGGTTGCAAAAATACCTGTCAGAAATCCATAGATTAATGGCTGAATTCGACAAGTGCCGCTTTAACAAATTTCGCAGACACAGAACGTCGAAGCAGATGGTTTTGAAAAACTGGCTGCATCCACTAAAAACTTTAACAAAGAAAGCGTGGTCACCCTCCTTCATTCATCCATTGATCACACTAAGGTACTCTCTTTAAATTTGACTTGGGACTGGCACAACTAATTTGTATCCTATTTGCAGGATGGGACACTCCCACCTCGACAAAAAGAAGCAAAAAAGCTCCACATACAGGCTGCCCGATATTGCCTGATAAATCACGAGCTCTAGAAAAGAACGTTTGGAGGACCCCTGGCCAAGTGCCTAGGGCCGCACCAAAGGAAACCAGTACTTGAATTGGTACACGAAGGTCACTGCTGTGCCTATATAGGTAACTGCACCCTCGTACACTGTATAATACGGTCCGGCTATTACTGGCCACTATAAAGAAGGAGGCTGCAAAATACATTCGCCGATGCGAACAATGCCAAAAGTTGCCCCCGTGAAACATCAACCAGGAGAACCCCTCCACTCAGTCACTTCCCCATGGCCTTTCATTAAATGGGGGATGGACATTGTCGGTCCCCTACCAGCGGGATGAGGAAAGGTACGGTTTCTGTTAGTTTTAACTGACTATTTCAACAAGTGGGTGGAAGCAGGTGCGTACGCCAAATACGCGAACAGGAAGTCATCGCCTTCATATGGAAGAATATCATCTGTCGATTAGGCGTTCCCAAAGTGATCAGCTGCGACAATGGGAGATAGTTCATCGGCCAGAAAACATAGAGTTCTTCGACAAATGGCATATAGAGTGAATACTCTCCACGCCATATCACCCCACCTCCAACAGCTAAGCAGAATCTTCCAATGAAACAATACTGAACATACTGAAAAAGAAACTCGAGGAAGCCAAAAAGATATGGCCCGAGCAACAACCAGAAGTGTTGTAGGTACATCGGACCACACCCAAATCCAGCACAGGAGAAATGCCTTCGCTGGTCTTCGGAACTGACACGGTCATACTGGTCAAAGTCGGCGAGCCGAGCTTAAGGTATTCACATTGAGGAGCAGAGAACGACATGAATAGACTTCAAGACCTCGATGAGGCCGAGGAAAGGAGAGAAATGGTTCACATAAGAATGGTGGCTCTGAAACAACAGGTCAAAAGATTCTACAACAAAAGAGCCAAAATAAGACAACTCAAAGTGGGAGATTACGTACTCAAATTCAAAACGTTGACAACAAAAGACCCGAGCAAAGGAAAATTGAGCAACAACTGGGATGGTCCCTACAAAATCACAGCAGCAGCAAATAAAGAAGCATCCCAATTAGAAATAATGGAGGAAAAAACGATCCAAAACAATTGGAACGTCGCCCATCTCAAATATTTCCATTTCTCAAAGTTGTATCACAATTATGTTTTCTCGGGAAGGTTTTCAACGAGGCGACAAAGGTGACACCTGGAGATGTTTGCAGAATGAATTTATCATACTAGTCTCTCCGTCCATTCTCCAGACTAACATGATAAAGGGACTGGACTAGAATGATCTCCAATGTATCAAACGGCTAAGGCCATCTTCAGTGTATAAAAGGCTAAGGCCATCTCCAATGTGCAAACGACTACGACCATCTCCAACGTGCAAAGGGCTACGGCCAACTCCAACTTGTAAACGACTATGACCATCTCCAATGCATCAAACAGCTAATGCCATCTTTAGTGTATAAACGGCTACGACCATCTCCAATGTGCAAACGGCTACCGCCATCTCCAACTTGTAAATGGCTACAAACATCTCCAATGTATCAAACGGCTAAGGCCATCTTCAGTGTATAAATGGCTAAGGCCATCTCCAATATGCAAACGGCTACGACTATCTCCAACGTATAAACGGCTAAGGAAATCTCCAAGGTATATGGCTAAGGCCATCGACAGTACGTGGCTACGACCATCAATGCGAAATGGCTAAGGCCATCGATAATATGATGGCTAAGGCCATCGATAATATGATGGCTAAGGCCATCGTCGTCAACTGTCGACCCAGTTCGACCACGACAAGCAGGTGATTCGATGATAGTCAAAGCCGCAAATATATCTAAGGCTATCGACACTACGTGGCTACGACCGTTCATTCAAAATGGCTAAGTCCATCGACAATATTATAGCTAAGGCCATCGACATCAACTCTCGACCCAATTCAACTACGGCAAGCAAGTGATTTGATGAGAGTCGAAATTGCTCATATGGCTAAGGCCATCGACACGTCGTGGCTATGGACATCAACGCGAAATGGCTAAGGCAATCGACAATATTATGGCTAAGGCCATCGCCGTCAACTGTCGACCCAGTTCGATTATAGCAAGAAGGCAATTCGATAACAATCGAAGTCACTAATATGGATAAGGCCATCGACACTGTGTGGCTACGACCATCAATGTGAAATGGTTAAGGTCATCGACAATATTATGGCTAAGGCCATCGCCGTCAACTGTCGACCCAGTTCGACTACGACAAGCAGGTCATTCGACAAAAGTTGAAATGGTTAAGGCCATTGCCGTTAGCTGCCGTCCCAGTTCGACTACGACAAGAAGGTGATTCGACGACAATCGAAGTCACTCATATGGATAAGGCCATCGGCACTACGTGTCTACGACCACCAACTCAAAAAGGCTAAAGCCATCGACAATACTACGGCAAAGGCCATCGCCGTCAACTGTCGACCCAGTTCGACTACGAAAAGAAGGTGATTCAACGACAATCGAAGTCGCTCATATGGATGAGGCCAATGGCACTACATGGCTACGACCATCAACGTGGAGTGGCTAAAGCCATCAATAATATCATGGTTAAGCCATCGCAATCAGCCATCGACTCAGTTCGACTATGGAAAGCAATTGACTCAACGACAGTCGAAGTTACTTATATATCTAAGGCCATCGATAATATTATTGCTAAGGCCATCGCCAATCGTCGACCCAGTTCGACCATGAGTAAGCGCTCGATCTCCAAGACGAGATACCAAAAATAAAAGACAAAAATAAAGGAATGGAAGCAAAAGTATGACTTTCATTATCATTCAAAAATACACGTACATCCGACCTTACAAAAGGTCCTCTTTACATTCCAAAATAGAGGAAAACAAAAATATATACAAGTCATATGGGCTTTGCCACCTTTCCCTTTACCTCCTGCGTGACCACCATTCTTCTCATTGTCTCCCTCTTGGCCACCATGTTGACCGTCACTGCCCCCGGGTTGGTAAGCTAAAGAAATCCAAAAATCGAATTCTAGACGGTTAACGTCTTCGGAGTTATAACCCGCATGATGTAGAGAGTCGGAGCTATACCCACAAGTTTCACAAGAGACACGGGCTACGCGCCATTGTTCTTGAACCTCCGCCTTAGTGGCTCGACCCGCATATAAGTACTCTTTGAGTACGACCAATTTGGCTTCGGTGTACACCCACATCTCATGCGCTTCACGATGCGAAACACCTTCGGGCATTGACGAAATGGTCCACTTGAGGACCTCAATCTCAGCTGCCTTGGCATTGAGTTTGACCGTCAAAGCAGCGACTCTGGTCTGCAGTTGAGCCGCCTCCGCCGCTACCCCGCGCTTGATCGCCAACTCTTTTTCCCTTGATTGAAGGAGAGTATCTAGCTCAATGTTCCGAGCCAAAGCAACCATCAATTGCTCATCAACCTCCTCCAACTCGTATCCTCCATTTCAACTGAGCCTCTGGTTGTTCAAGGCCCTCACAAAACACTCAAAATTGAGGGTCTTGTCTGAACACATCTGCCAACACTTGATGTTTGGCACGACATTGTTTATACTTCTTCGCCATTTTGTTGAATGTGGTCGCCTTCATTTGCTCACGCCTCCTCCTCTACACCTCCAAAATGAGAGTCTAAAAGGGAAAGGAAAAAGAGTAAAGACAAATCAGTACGTTCCAAAGTTGTCCTCACAGCCCACAAAATAAAAACTGAATGCTACCTGCAAGGCTGCGCCGACGACCCTTCGAGATAGATCCCTATCAGTGTCGCCCTTCAGTGTTTCCCGCTATGTGTACGCACATAGGAGGGTCATCTCTACTGCGGCCTACTCGCTGCTCTCCAACAAGTTATACCCTCCCGAGATCAGGATTCAGCAGTTAGACCTACCCGCCATCATCCCCACGTGGGCTGGATCCCTTGCAGCCTCTCCAAGAGCGACCTCAAGGCCTGCTCTCTCAACATCAATGTCCGCTCACTCTCCCGAGCATGGACTGAGCTGGTACCAACGACAGTTCTCCTTTGAGGAGCCAACCTCCCCGAACGAATGGCCTTGTCCATAAAAATTGGCCTCGGCTCTTGACAAGGCTCGCTAAGCCTCTCATCTCTAGTGGCTACACTCTTGTCCGTTATCAACAGTCATCTTTTCCTCTTCAATAGCTCCTGGCCGTCCGAAGTCTTCTCCACCGATTATGGGGGCGGTACTAAAGGAAGTTCTTCACTTTTGGGTGCAGCCACGTGCATAGCCTCCTATTGAGGGACCACGGGAATGCCGTCTTCACCCTCATAATCAGCCTCAGCCCAGGGTGAGGTAACAACGGTTGCTCTCTCTTTAGGGACGTTGCGACCTGCCAACGCAAGTAAGTCAGGTAACAAAATCTACGAAAGTAACCGACTCAAAGCCGAGGTATTACCTAACGGGCCGTACTGTTGACGAAACGCGGCCCAGGTACGGCACTCCTCTGCATAAGGTATTAACCCATGATTTAATGTCGTCTACGGGATAGGGCGGAGAATCCCTCTCTACAAAAAAAGAGAGGAAGTCACAACGGTCGAACAGCTAAAACAATGTACAACCAAGAATCCCACATATAAAGATGCTTACGTTAAGAATTCCACCTTTCGGGGAACCCATTAGGGTTCGATACCAAGTGCTCTATTCTGATATAGAAGTAGTGCGCCAGAAGTCGTGATTGGCCTTGTCGTCAGCCTTCACCACCAAACCCTTCGTACAACGACCCTTCAGTTGCAACATGGTACCCCTCAAGTAACCAATGCTGAATAATTGTAGAAGATGGTGGACTGAGATTTCACACTCAGCCTTGTTCGCATACGCGCTCAGAATCCTACACACCTTTGAAGTGTAGGGAGTAAGTTGTTTTGGGCATATGTAAAAAATGCGGCAAAGCTCCTCTGCTAATGGGTAAATCGGTAGGCTATAGCCGATTAAGAGCGGATACTCTTAAAAGGCGCAATATCCGGGTCTATGCACCTTAGCGTAATCCATTCCAGTCGGAACCATTTCCACGTGGCTCGAAATGTTATGTGCCAACTCGAAGATTGTCCAAATACGGATGTAATAACTCACTATGTTCCCAGGGGAGATATGGATTTCTTGTTTGAAAATCCCGTCAAATGTGCATTTCTTTGGGAAGCACATTTTCCACCAAGAGGGGAACAAGTGCCTTTTCTACCTCCTTCTCATTGCCGCCAGGAGAAAGCGGAACCCTAGATGGGGCGGCATACTTGCTCTTCTTACTACTTTCTCATTTTACCATAATGTTCTGTATAAGAAATAAAGTGCTTATAGCAAGAAATAAGGCTTCAGAAAGGTAGAAGAGTCTCACGTGAAATATAAATTATCAGAGAGAACGACAATGAAGAAAGTCAAAAAATATTTTCCAAGGGTTCGAAAGATGAAGAAGGTGTTAGGCATTCCCGAGTTCCGTGGTTTTAGCACGGTCGCTCAACTGTCGTATTCGGCTTAATTATCTGATTTTAAACAAGTGGTAACTTATGTGCAAATTTTAACTTTTAACCGCTTTTATTTTTTGTTATTACTTTTTAAGAAAATTGCAACGTCATGAGAATGTATCTCGAACTGCATCACATAAATGTACCCATAGTTTTTGACACGTTCCAACTTCGTTGAGATTGAGATTAGGATCACATAAATGTGCACCCGTGTTTAAGAAAGTAAATTATCAAAAGCGCGCCTAAAGCGATTAGCACAAATATTTTATTTTAATTATTGAAGGCTCTGTAATTTATGTGTTTTATTTGGCGAGACTCGTCTTATTTATAATTTAAAGGCCGGCATAAAGTACGTACGATTTTCATTGTTCTTCCTAAATTTGAAATTATTCCGATGCCAACGAGTTATGGAAAGCATTATGGAGGAAATAAAATAAATTAGCTATGAAAAGGTGGGCTAGTTTATAGCATTACTAATATTTGGGTCAAAAAGTATTCAATAGTACAGGCCCAAATTTTAATATCTTGGCTAACCAAATTATCCTATGCACCCAGTATCAACCTTTGGTCCAAATACTACCAAAGAAATAATTAACAAATGAGCATAAAATTCCTTATAAAATAAAACCCAATCATGAAAATAATGTAAGCAAAAATAAATAAGATACTAAAAATAAAGAAATCATTTGTTATCATAGACCAAAAAGAAAGCTAAAAGAACGACGCAACCAAAAATTCAAAAGGTTAAAAAAATGATAAATTTTTGTTGGCTATGAACGACAGACATTTCTCCATTTTCTAACAAAAAAATCAATCATAATAATTTATTTTCCTTTGCAATTAAGCGGTACTCTATTTTATCTGCATATTAACATTAGCAAATCTTCTCAAGTTCACAAAAACGACCAAGACTTTCCAAGTCTGAAACATTCGCAAACCTCAATACAAGAATTAATTTTTTTTTGAAATCTTTTTGCAACTTGTTAAAAATACATCAACGCTTACAAACTGACATCAAGCTAATGCTCATCTCTAACATTAGTTACTAAAGTTATTTAAAATAAGGTTATTTACTCAAGTGAACTCGTAATTTCAGAACTAGACATATTAAACCAACATGCTAATTTCCATTTCAACTATTTGAACTTGTTTTGTAACATATAAACTATTTGAAACTATTTTACAACTAGCTAGAAATGCATTAACTACACTATATTTCATAACTACTAATCACCAATTAAAATTAATTACAAAGGATATTCACATGGTTGAGGATATATATTCAACAGTCCAATACACCCTTATCAATTAACTACAAGTAAAAAAAACTTTATTCAAAGATGCAAGGAAATTAAAAAAGAAACTTGACAGCATTTCATTTTATCTCCAACTTCAAGTTCACATCAGTACATGATTTCAGAGTGTGTACCTGAAGAATGGAAAATAGAACATCGATGTAACAGTAGCAAACCAGATTTAAACCAATAGCAAAACCAATTTCCACCTGAATACACTCTCAACCAACAGCCTAGAATCAATTGTAAAACCAAATAGCAATCGAAATGCAGTACCAGCAACCAAAAGATGAACTCGAAAATATAACTTGATAGTTAAAGCTGAAGTTCTCTTTAATTTTTCATGAAACAGTATTATGTTGAATTAACTGACTATTTAAACTTTCTAAAAAATACTCTCCAAAAGAGTGATTTTCGGGTCTAAAAACCAGCCAGTTTTTTTCTCTACTGATTTCTCTAGATCTCTGCCCAAAGTGTGATGGAATACCCCTATATATCAAAACAGACAACTATTTTAAAATTCAAAAGATAATCTTTTTGACAGATTTTTCTAGAAAGTCTGCTCTTAAATTCAAAAAACAAGACTTTCTCGACCAAATCTTGTCAAAAGAGAGTTCTCAAATAAAAATATGCAATTTCTTGTTCAAGGATAGACTTTTATTCGAAATTTGTCCAAACGTCTATATTCCTTACATAACAAATGACTTTCGAGTTTTGTACTCAAAAAGTCTTGAAGTAGTAATAAACAAATAAACAAATACCATATACTCTTTAAGTATTTTTCATTACTTCACTTTTTTCATAACAAAACTATCTTACTATTTCAACAAGTGCAAAAAAAAAAAATTTAACATTTCAAACTTCTAAAACTAATGCTAAAATAATTAATAATAAACAAAAAAAATAAAAGTCTGAAAGTTACAAATTAAAAATAAAAATCAGCCATAAAAAGATAATAGCATTTTACCATTTTACAATTCAAAAGGCCGAAAAATGGTGGTATGCAAGAAGGATGTACGGGGAGGTTGCCGGATTTTAGGCCGGATTATGGTCGCCGGATTTTTGAGGTAGAATTGACATCAATAGATAGGTCTTGAGGAGCTCTATCCGTTGATGTATGTATTGTAGGGTGGTAGTAGCCGGAACTTCAATAACTTGGGCGAAAAAGTGATGGAAAAGTTTCTTAGACCTAAGATTCAATGAGTTTGAGAGTTTTTCGAAGGATCTGGTTTGGAGATATGGAAAGAGGAGGTGGTGGAGATTACATGGTGAAATTTTGGGGGCGGATTGAAGGTCGGACGCCGCCGGTGGACGGTTTCCGACGGCGGCGATGGGGCGGCGCTGGCGGCATGGGAGGAGAGAAAAGAGGGAGTGATGAAAGGGAAAGAAGAGAGAGGAAATAATGGGGAAATGGGGCAAATTTTTGGAAATTTAGGCTTTAAATACCTAGGATGACGATCAAACTAGGACTGTTGGATTAAATCAAGATGGGTGAATGAGATTGAATCTTGTCACTTAATGAAATGACGTAGTTTCAAGACAAAACTACGTCGTTTTATGCTCTTCCTGGCATCCTCTTTTGGAGCGGATTTGGGTTCTTGGGGCTCAAATTTTGGACCAATTTTGGCAAAATTTTAATTTTCACACTAGCCCAACTCCTACCGCATTTATCAAACCACTACTCAATTCTTAAAACCTATACATACACAAATAAGAATAAATAACCACATACAAGCACGCACGCACGCACACACACACACACAGATATATATATATATATATATATATATATATATATATATATATATATATATATATATATATATATATATATATATATATATATATATATATATATATATATATATATATATATATATATATATATATATATATATATATATATATATATATATATATATATGTATATATATATGTATATATATATAAATTAGGCATTTACAACTGCCCCTCTTTGCTCGAGAACATGATGAGTTTTCGTGGAACGACAAATGAATATCATGGATAATTTTTGCTCACATTTACTCTAATGGAAGCATTTTGATAAAAAGGTGGTGACCGTACTTTGCTTCGGAGGTTTCCTACATATCCTTGGCTATAAAGGAATAAGGTCAATGTAGTTCTGGGAGGTTTCGTTAGGTGGGACTACCATGGAACTGCAATTTTGCTGTTACTGCTGCTGCATGATGTTGCTACTGCTTTTTGATCTCCTTATTATACCGTGCTAGAATAAAACAAGAAGCTAGACTAAAAATAGGAATTACAAAATCTTATCTATCTCCGACTTGTTCTTGTAGTCTTCTTTTTGATTTCTGGGATGTGACTCATGCTGGGGGTATTTTGTTGTAACCTTCCGCATTTCTAAATTCTTATTTGATCTTGAAATGCATTCCTCTGTTCTGCAAGCGGGCTCCTGACTTCAACTTGAATGTCTCCTCCTCTATTCTACATGCAGGCCCATAACTCCAACTTGAAATGTACTCCTCTATTCTCCAAGCGGGCTCCTGAATCCAACAACAATTTAAGGATAATCCAGCCTCCATTCTCCAGGCGGGCTCCTGAATTCCTCATTTAAAATTTAGCAACCTCCATTATACAAGCGGGCTCCTAACTCTAACAGAAATCTAAAGATAATTCAGCCTCCATTCTACAAGCGGGCTCCTAACTTCTCAACTTAAAATTTAAAAACCTCCATTCTACAGGCGGGCTCCTGACTGCAAAAACATGAAATGTATTCCCTCGTTATACAGATGGGTGCCTACATTTAAAACATGAAATGTATTCCCTAGTTATACAGGTGCACGCCTAAATTTAAAACATGAAATGTATTCCCTAGTTATACAGGTGAGCGCCTAAATTCAAAACATGAAATGTATTCCCCAATTATACAGGTGGGCGCCTAAAGGCAAAACATAAAATGTGTTCCCTAGTTATACAGGTGCGCGCCTAATTGCAAAGACATGAAGTATATTCCCTAGTTATACATGTGGGCGCCTAAATTTAAAACATGAAAGTATTCCCTAGTTATGTAGGTGGGCCCCTAAATTCAAAACATGAAATGTATTCCCAAATTTTACAGGTGGGCGCCTAAAGGAAAAACATGAAATGTGTTCCCTAGTTATACAGGTAGACGCCTAAAGTCAAAACATGAAATGTGTTCCCTAGATATACAAAGTGGGCGCCTAATGGTAAGGACGTGAAAATTATTCCCTTGTTATACATGTGGGCGCTAATGGTAAAGACGTGAAAATTATTCCCTTGTTATACAAGTGGGCGCCTAATGGTAAAGACATGAAAAGTATTTCCTTGTTATACAGGTGGGTGCCTGATGGTAAAGACATGAAAAGTATTCCCTTGTTATACAGGTGAGCGCCTGATGGAAATACATGAAAAATATTTGAATTTGTTTCCTCGTTCCTCCGAGAAAATGTTTTGACAGCGGAAGAAAATTTTCTGCCCTGCTCAGGTGACCTTCGTTGTGGCGTGTCTTTCTGCCATCATGTCATGACCCGGCCGGTCGTCATTAAAATTTATACCCTGTTCCCCAACTGCTTCCCCTAAGTTCATTTATGCTATTTTGGTTTGTCGGGATGTTTTGTAATAAAATTCGGAGTGTTTTGGGATACTTAGTCCCTAAATGAGAGCTTAAGTGTTGAAAAATGATCCCTAATCAGAACAGTATGAAGACGACCTCGGAATGGAAATCCGATGGTTCTGTTAGATCCGTTAGGTGATTTCGGGGTTGGGAGCGTGTTCGGAATGTATTTTGATTGTCCGTGGCTAATTTAGGCTGGAAATGCTGAAAGTTAGAATTTTGAAGTTTCCGGTCTGATAGTGAATTTTTTATCTGAGGGTCGGAACGGGATTTCAAAAGTTTATGCAGCACCATCATGTCATTTGGGACGTGCGTACAAAATTTCAATTTAATCGGACGTGTTTTGGTTAGGTTTTGAATCGAAAGCGAGTTTGGTTTTGTTTTGAAGTTTTTAAGTTCAAACCATTGATTAATTTGCATTTCTGGCGTTGTTTTAGGTGGTTTATGGATTGGTAAAAGATTGAATGATGTTACGGGATATGTATGTAGGTTTGGTTGAGGTCCCGAGGGCCTCGGGTGTGTTTCAGATGCTCAACGGAGCAATTTGGAGTTTAGAATTGCAGCAGAAAATTACAGTCAATGATTTCTTCTACGCGATCGCAAAGAGAGTGTCACGTTCGTGTAGCTGTGACTCACCCTTCATCGCGATCGCATCCCTTTCCTCGCGTTCGCATAGCCTAGCCATTTCCTTCATTGTGTTCATAACCCATTCCTCGTGATCGCGAAGACCAAGCCCTGGAACCCCCCTTCAGTTCCTTCAACGTGATCGCGTGAGACCATTCGCGTTCGCGTAGGGTCCAGTTCCAGGTCATCGCATTCGCATCCCTGCCTTTGCGATCGCGAAGGCCATTTTTCATTCTCTTGAATTTTACTCTCCGCGAACGCGTGCCCATCCACTCGATCGTGATGTACAAATGTTCTGACCAGTTCATATATTTCAAAAACGAAGCCTTCTTCCATTTTTACAAAAACTCAAGTTAGAGAGCTCGGTTTTGGGAGATTTTAAGAGGCAAACATCGGGTAACGATTCCTTACTGTCTTATGGTTATTACCCACTAATCAAATCTCAAATTCAAACTTAATTTCGCATTTTGAGTTAAAATTGGGGTAGAGTTCTTAGACCTAACTTTGATGATTTGAAGGGGCATTTGGCCTTCAATTTGGGAGATTTTTATATGGTTAGACTTGTGAGAGTACGAGGTTTCTAAAATTGTAAAAATTATTCGATTCCGAGACGTTGACCTAAGGGACATTTTGGTCATTTCACCTATTTTCGCGCCTTAGCTTTTTTTTAACAGTGTAATTAGTTACTTGCGATGTTATTTACAATATGTAATTGGTTTGAATAGATTTGGGCCATTCGGAGTTGGATACTCGTGGCAAGGGCATTATTTATTAGCGATTTTGTACCGGTTCGAGGTAAGTGGCTTGTCTAACTTTGTGTGGGGGACCTCTCCCCGTAGGATATCTTTACTATTGTTAAAAATGCTTTGTGCGCAAGGTGACGGGCACGTACTTGTGCTAGTTGTTGAAAATTCACCTTACTTGACTTACTTAGACTGTGTTTCTTCACATACTTATCTGTTAAGATTGCAATTTCACTTGTTTTATCCTAGGGAAAGCATGTAGTAACTTATTTCCTCTACTTGACTAAATTGCAATATCTGTCTTCCTACGAGCATGCTAGACTGTAGACTTTTACCTGTTGCTTGTACTTAGATTCTTCCTGTTAGTATTGATTTGTTGTGATGTGTTTTATTGATATGCTGGACTACGGGTTCGATTCCCCGGAGATCCTCTGTTATTCATATGCTAGATTACGAATTCGATTCTCGGGAGATCCTTTGTTATTTGATGATGGACTATGGGTTCAATCCCGGGAGATTCTCTGTTATTGGTATGATGTACTACGGGTTTGATTCCTGGGAAATCCTCTGTTATTGGTATGCTGGACTACGGGTTCGATTCCCGGGAGATCCTCTATTATTGGTATGACGGACTATGGGTTCAATTCCCAGGAGATCCTCTGATATTGACATGACGGACTACGAGTTCAATTCCCGAGAGATCCTTTGTTATTGGTATGAAGGACTACGGGTTCAATACCCGGGAGATCCTCCGATATTGATATGATGGACTACGGGTTCAATTCCCGGGAGATTCTCTTGGTAATTGGTAAGAATGTACTGCGGGTTCCATTCCCGGAGTTCCATGTGGCATCCTAATTTTTGAGTGATTTTTCTTGTATTCGTAGATTGTATTTGTAGCCCGTTCCGATTTTCTTATTGTCTTGCTAGATATTCAAGATTTACTTCATTATCAACTGTCTTTTTATCTTATATTATTGCTTATGTTCATCTCAGTAGGGCCTCGACCTTCCTCGTCTCTACCTCACTGAGGTTAGGCTTGGCACTTACTGAGTACCGCTATTGTGTACTGATGCTACTCTTCTGCACACTTTTGTTGTTCAGATCCAGGCACTTGTGGTCGGGTGGGCCATTAGTGATTTCGAAGCCACATTTGGAGACTTGAGGTATGCATCTTCCGCATCCGCAGATCCGAAGAGTCTTTTTCTATTCTACCTTTTAGTTAGCAGTTTCATTCATGTACTCAGTTGTTGTAGACACGTGTGGATGTAAAAGCCGTATGTTATGTTTTTACTCTTAGCCTATGTTGCCCGTGGGCTTCCGGGTCCTGGAGGTTATTACATTGTTTTGAGTTTAAGTGTATGCGCCAGGCGGCACCCTATGCATTTTCGTATGTTATTCAGTATTATTTATCATTTTCGTAAAATGTGTTGAATTTCCGCAATGTGTCAGGCTTACCTAGTAGCGAAGACTGGGTGCCGTCATCAAAGGTTCACGATTGGTGAACTAGGGTCGTGACAAGTTGGTATTAGAGATCTAGGTTTATAGGAGTCATGGCACACAAGCCGGTTATTTAGAGTCTCGCTGATCGGTACGGAGACGTCTGTACTTATCTACGGGAGGCTATGTAACTGTTTAGGATAATCTTCACCTCATTGAATTCTTGTCGTGCTATGTTTTTTACCTCGATTCCAAACTTATGTCTTCTATTCTCTCATAGATGGTGAGGACACATACGACCCGGGATGATCAGGCACCTGTACCCCCTTTTGCAGCCGCTAGAGGCAGGGGCCGGGGCAGGGGTCGTGGACGTGCTCGGGGTACATCAAGAGCACCTGCGCGAGCATCCGCCAAGGTGCTACCTGCGGAGCCAGTCATGACTCAGGCACCAGAGACGCCCACAACCACCTGTACTCCAGTTGTTCATGAGGCATTGGCGCAATTCATGAGCATGTATACCACTTCCTGCAGCGACATCCTAGGCCGGGGGAGGAGCCCAGACTCCTACAGCCCGCACTCCAGAGAAAAGGGTGCATATGGGACCGATTCAAGAAATTATTCATACCCAGCCTGCAGTGCCGGTTCAGCCCGAGGATGAGGCACCTACTTCGGAGGATGAGCAGTGTAGATGTGAGCGGTTCAAGAAGTATGACCCTCCTATTTTTAGCGGACTAGCTACAGATGATGTGTTGGGGTTTTTGGAGGATTGTCACCACATCTTTCGCACCAATGGGTATTAGCTACAGATGATGTCAATGATGATACCCCTTATAATGACTCTGTTCCAGTGGTACGGGATTTTCCCGATGTGTTCCCACCTGATCTTCCGGGCATGCCGCTTGACTTGGGACATTGATTTTGGTATAGATTTGTCGTCGGGCACTCAGCCCATATATGTTCCTCCTTACCGTATGGCTCCTCCTGAGTTGAAGGAGTTGAAGGATCAGTTACAGGAATTGCTTGATAAGGTTTTATTCGACCTAGTGTTTCACCATGGGGTGCTCCTGTCTTTTTTGTGAAGAAAAAGGATGTTTCTATGCGCATGTGTATCGATTATCGTCAGTTGAAAAAAGTTACAGTAAAGAACCGATACCTTTTGCCTCGTATTGATGATCTATTTGACCAGCTTCAGGGTGCACATGTGTTTTCTAAGATTGATTTGCGCTCAGGTTATCACCAGCTAAAGATTCAGGAGCCGGATATCCCGAAGACTGCTTTCAGGACTCGGTATGGTCCTTACGAGTTCCTTGTCATGTCATTTGGGTTGCCCAATGCCCTAGCAGCTTTTATGCATTTGATGCATAGTGCATTCAGGCCCTATCTTGACTCATTTATCATTGTTTTCATAGATGATATTCTTGTACACTCCCAGAGTCGGAAGATCATGAGCAGCACCTGAGGGAAGTGCTTCAGCCCCTGAGAGAAAAGAAATTGCATACAAATTTCTCAAAATGTGAGTTTTGGTTGAGTTCTGTGGCATTCCTAGGCCATGTGGTATCTAGTGAGGGCATTTGGGTAGATCCGAAGAAGGTGGAGGCCGTGCAGAGTTGGCCCAGGCCCTCCTCAACTATTGAGATCTGCAGTTTCCTTAGCCTGGCGGGGTATTACCTTCATTTTGTGGAGGGGTTCTCGTCAATTGCAGCCCCTATGACTAGATTGACCCAGAAGGGGGCTCCTTTTCAGTGGTCAGACGAGTGTGAGGTGAGCTTCCAAAAGCTCAAGACGGCTTTGACTTTATCCCCTATTCTGATTTTGCCTATTGGTTCGGGGTCCTATACGTTTTATTGTGATGCCTGACAAGTTGGACTTGGAGCGGTGTTGATGCAGGACGGTAGGGTGATTTCCTACGCGTCCAGACAATTGAAGGTGCATGAGAAGAACTATCCTGTCCATGGGCCTTGAGTTAGCTTCTATTGTTCATGCCTTGAAGTTCTGGCGCCATTATTTGTACGACGTTGCTTGTGCGATTTATAGGGGTCATCAAAGTTTGCAGCACTTGTTCAAGCAGAAGGATCTAAACTTGCACCAGAGGTGATGGTTGGAGCTACTGAAGGATTATGATATTACTATTCTTTATTACCCAGGCAAGGACAATGTAGTAGCCGATGCCTTGAGTCACTGGGCAGAGAGTTTGGGGAGGTTTGCGTATTTATCAGCTTCAGAGAGGCCCATGGCGATAGATGTCCAGGCCTTAGCCAGTCAGTTCGTGAGATTAAACCTTTCAGGGCCCAGTCGGGTTCTAGCCTGTGTGGTTTCTCGGTCATTATTGTTTGATCGTATCAGGGAGTGGCAGTATGATAACCCTCATTTGCTTGTTCTCAAGGACACAGTTCAGCAAGGCGATGCTAAGGATGTGACTATTGGAGATGACGGGGTATGGAGGATGCAGGGTCAGATCTTTGTGCCCGATGTTGATAATATTCGGGAGTTGATATTGACCGAGGCCTATGGCTCGCGGTACTCCGTCCATCCAGGTTCCGCGAAGATGTATCTGGATTTGAGGCAACATTACTAGTGGAGGCGGATGAAGAAGGACATAGTAGAGTTTGTAGCTAGGCGCCTCAACTGCCAGCAGGTAAAGGCTGAGCACCAAAGACCGGGAGAGTTACTCCAGCAGATGGAGATTCTGGATTGGAAATGGGAGAATATCACTATGGATTTTGTGACTGGTTTTTCTCTGACGGCGAGGAAGTTTGATTCTGTTTGGGTTGTTGTGGATCGGCTGACCAAGTCCGCTCATTTCATTCCAGTGTGTACTTTATACTCATCGGAGCGGTTAGCAGGGATTCATATCATAGAGATTGTCCGTCTGCACGGCATTCCAGTTTCTATCATCTCAGACAGGGGTTTAGTGTTTACGTCATGGTTCTGGAGAGCCGTCCAACACGAGTTGGGTACTCGGGTGACCATGACTACAACTACTTACCCTCAGGCGGACGGACAGTCCGAGCGCATTATTCAGATTCTTGATGATATTCTCCGCGCGTGCGCGATTGAGTTTAGAAGAGTCTTGGGACCAGTTCTTGCCATTGGCTGAGTTTGCATACAACAACAATTATCTGTCCAGTATTCAGATGGCGGTTTATGAGGCCTTATATGGTAGGAGATGCAGATCCCCGGTGGGTTGGTTCTTGCCGGGTGAAACCAGGCTAATTGGTACTGATTTGGTTCAGGATGCGGTTGATAAGGTTAAGGTGATTCAGTACAGACTCCGTGCGGCCCTGTACAGACAGAAGAGATATGCAGATCGAAAGGTTTGTGATGTTTCCTTTATGGTTGGTGAGCGGGTTTTCTTCGGTTCTCGCCTATGAAAGACATCATGAGGTTCGGAAATAAATGGAAGTTGAGCCCGAGGTTCATTGGCCCATTTGAGATTTTGAGGCAGATAGGGAAGGTTGCTTATGAGCTTGCCTTACCTCCCAGTTTGGCCGAGGTTCATCCAGTATTTCATGTTTCAATGCTTCGGAGGTATCATGGTGACCCATCTCACGTGTTGGAGTTCATTTCAGTCTAGTTGGACAATGACGTGTCCTATGTTGAGGAGCCAATGGCAATATTAGACAGGAAGGTCCGAAATCTCAGGTCAAAGGATGTAGCTTCAATAAAGCTTCAGTGGCGGGTCAGCCGGCCAAGGAGGTGACTTGGGAGACCGAGCGGGATATGCATAGCCGATACCCTCATATTTTTGCTACTTCAGGTATGTTCTCTATGCTCGTTCGAGGATGGATGAATGTTTAAGTGTAGGAGGATGTGATGACCTGGCCGGTCGTCTTTGTAATTTATGGCCCGTTCCCCTATTAACTGCTTCCCCTAGGTTCATTTCCGCTATTTTGGTTTGCCAGGATGTTCGGTAATAGAATTCGAAGTGTTTTGGGACACTTAGTCCCTAAATGAGAGCTTAAGTGTTAGAAAATGGTCCGTAATCAGAACCATGTGAAGATGACCTCGAAATGGAAATCCGATGGTTTTGTTAGCTCTGTGTGGTGATTTTGGGGTTGGGAGAGTGTTCAGAATGTATTTTGGAAGTTCGTAGATCATTTAGGCTAGAAATGCTAAAAGTTAGAATTTTGAAGTTTCCGGTCAGATAGTGAATTTTTTATCCGAGGGTCGGAACGGGATTCCAGAATTTTCTATAGAACAGTCGTGTCATTTGGGACCTACGTGAAAAATTTCAGGTCAATCGGACGTGTTTTGGTTAGGTTTCGAATCGAAAGCGAGTTTGGTTAAGTTTTGAAGCTTTTAAGTTCAAATCATTGATTATTTTTTTTTCCGGCACTGTTTTAGGTGGGTTATGGATTGGTACAAGTTTGAATGATGTCATGGGATATGTCCATAGGTTTGGTTGAGGTCCCAAGGGCCTATGGTGTGTTTCGGATGCTCAACGGAGCAATTTGGAGTTTAGATTTGCAGTAGAAAATTGCAGTCAGTGATTTCTTCTGCGCGATCGCGAAAAGGGCGTCGCGTTCGCGTAGCTGTGACTCACAATTAATCGCGATCGCGTTCCCTTCCCCGCGTTCGCATAGCCCAGCCATTTCCTTCATCGCGTTCGTGTCCCATCCTCGGTAATTGCGAAGACCAAGCACTGGACCCCCTTCACTTCCTTCAACGCGATCGTGCATGACCCTTCACGTTTGCGTAGGGTCCAGTTCCAGCTCATCGCGTTCGCATCCCCGTCTTCATGATTGCGAAGACCATTTCTCAGCCACTTGAATTTTACTCTCCGCAAACGCGTGCCCATCCACGCGATCGCGATGTACAAATGTTCTGACCGGTTCATATATTTCAAAAATGAAGCCCTCTTCAATTTTTATAAAAACTCAAGTTAGAGAGCTCGATTTTGGGAGATTTTTTGAGGGCTTTTCAGAGGCAAACATCGGTTAACGGTTCTTTGCTCTCTTATGATTATTACCCACTAATCTAATCTCAAATTCAAGCTTTAATTTTGGATTTTGAGTGAAAATTAGGGTAAAGTTCTTAGACCTAACTTTGATGATTTGAAGGGGCATTTGGCGTCCGATTTGGGAGATTTTTATATGGTTAGACTCGTGAGAGTACGAGGTTTCTAAATGTGTAAAAATTATTGGATTCCGAGACGTTGACCTGAGGGACATTTTGGTCATTTCACCTATTTTTGCGCCTTAGCTTTAATTTTAATAGTGTAATTAGTTACTTGCGATGTTATTCACAATATGTAATTGGTTTGAATAGATTTGGGCCACTCGGAGTTGGATACTCGTGGCAAGGGCATTGTTTCTAAGCGGGTTTGTATCGGTTCAAGGTAAGTGGCTTGTCTAACTTTGTGTGGGGGACCTCTCCCCTTAGGATATCTTTACTATTGTTTAAAATCCCTTGTGCGCAAGGTGACGGGCGCGTACTTATGCTAGTTGTTGAAAATTCACCTTACTTGACTTATTTAGATTGTGTTTCTTCACGTACTTAACTGTTAAAAATGAAATTTCACTTGTTTTAGCTTAGGGAAAGCATGTTAGTAACTTATTTGCTATACTTGATTAAACTGCAATGTCTATTTTCCTGCGAGCATACTAGACTCTAGACTATTACCTCTTACTTGTACTTAGCTTCTTCCTGTTAGTATTGATATGTTGTAATGTGTTTTATTGATGTGCTAGACTATGGGTTCGATTGCCGGGAGATCCTCTGTTATTGGTATGCTGAACTATGAGTTCGATTACTGGGAGATCCTCTATAATTGGTATGCTGGTCTACGGAGTCGATTCCCAGAAGATCCTCTGTTATTGGTATGCTGGACTACGTGTTCAATTCTCGGGAGATCCTCTATTATTGGTATGACAGTTTACGAGTTCAATTCTAGGGAGATACTCTGATATTGACATGATGGACTACGGGTTCAATACCTGGGAGATCCTCTGTTGTTGGTAAGACGGACTACAAGTTCAATTCTTGGGAGATCCTCTGATATTGATATGATGGACTACGGGTTCAAATTCAGGGAGATACTCTTTTAATTGGTAAGAATGGACCGCGGGTTCAATTCCCGGAGTTCCATGTGGCATGCTGATTTTTTAGTGATTTTTCTTGTATTCGTAGTTTGTATTTGTACCATGTTCTGTTTTGCTTATTAGATATTCGGGATTTACTTCATTATTTACTGTCTTTTTATCTTATATTATTTCTTATGTTCATCTTAGTAGGGCCTCGACCTTCCTCGTCACTACCCCACCGAGGTTAGGCTTGGCACTTACTGAGTACTGCTGTGGTGTACTCATGCTACTCTTCTGTACACTTTTGTTGTGCAGATCCAGGTACTTCTGGTCGGAGGCGCTATTAGTGATTTCGGAGCTACATTTGGAGACTTGAGGTATGCATCTGCTGCATCCGCAGATCCGAAGAGTCTTCTTCTATTCTACCTTTTAGTTAGCAGTTTCATACATGTACTCAGTTGTTGTAGACAGTTCTGGATGTTGGAGTCGTATGTTATGTTTTTACTCATAGCCTGTGTTGCCCGTGGGTTTCCAGGTCTTGGAGGTTGTTACATTGTTTGAGTTAAAGTATATGTGCCAGGCGGCACCGTATACATTTCGTATGTTATTCAGTATTATTTATCGTTTTTGTAAAGGTTGTTGAATTTCCCAATGCGTCAGGCTCACCTAGTCGCTAAGACTAGGTGCCGTCTTGACAGGTTCACGATTGGTGAACTAGGGTCGTGACACATCATCAACCTTTATTTCCATTCTTCTTGCTCTGCGCTCCCCAAACTTGGTTGGGGATAACGTTACTTGGTGGGGATGATATTTCTGCTGGGGATGGCTTTTCCATTTCTCCCTTCCCCGCTCTGTTGTTTCAAAACTTCCTGGGGGAATCTTTTTTTAACTCCAAAACTACTTTCTCCAAAACATTTATTTTCAGTCAACACTCCAGAGTATAAAATTGTTATCAGCTAGGGATAACGTTATTGAGGATATGACTGCTGGGGGTTATTTGCTGGGGGTGAATCTTCCCTTCCTCTTTTCCCTCTCTGCGTTGTCTGACCACCTCGGAACTTTGTCAATAATCTGTCGGATTTCTGCTGGGGATTCTCTTGGAACTTGGTCCACGAATTATTCAACCGTTGCTTTCCAGATTTTCTCCATCTTTCCCATGACTTTTGGGCCAATTTGTCATTTGTCCTCGCAACAAACGCCTTTTCGTCTTATTGCCTTGTCTTTGTCATGTCCTCTTCACATTTTGCTTTGTACCATTTCGGCAACTGGTAGTAAACTCTGACAAATCTTCTCAAAAATAAATTTTGGAAAAAACTCTTTTGAACAAAGAAATGAAAATATAGAAAAAGAGAAAATCTTTCTGAACAAATACTGGGGAAATGAAAAAGAAAAGAACTTGTCTGGATGGTATAACTGGTCCCAACAATCATGTCGTGCATTCCGGATTAATCGACTCAATCTATTTGTATCAATCAATTTTTTTATGGCCTCATTGCTGGGGATAAATAGATGCCCAACTCTTTGCCATATGCGGATCCTTTCCGCAAATCCCATCTTGTCGCCTCATAGTGCCCTTTGAGAGGTTTTCACTAATAAGACTCTCTCCTTTCTCTCAGCTCCCATCGTCTTATGGTTCCCGTGAAGGTTTTCACCACAAGACTCTCTCATATTGTTTCTCTGAGCTTACGTCGCCTTATGGTGCCTGTGAAGGTTTTCACCGATAAGACTCTCTTATTTTATTTTTCAGCAGGAGATCTGAGTGTTACCGATAAGATTCTCTCTACTGGAAATTCTTTTGGATTTCAGTTCCTTCAGCTTATGACCCTCATCCGGTCGGGGATCGGTGTATTATTATCTGCTTTCATATGCCTGACTTGGCACCTCTCGGATACTGATCGGTAGGTCTTTTTTAGACATCACATTTGGTTTTTCGTGTGGGTAAAGAAAAGGCTATCAAGAAATTCAAAATAACTTGATGGGTAAGATATTACATCTCTTGGAATTAAACGTTTTTCCAAATTTAAAAACATAACTTCTGCCTCAGTTTTCTTACTTGGGGTTTTTTTATTTTTCGTGCCACTTTGTCACATTACGACCGAGCCGTGAGGCGCCTACTATCCTCTTTGAGGAATTAGGTCAAAGGTAGTTCGGTTGATTCCTTTGTTTTTCTTGCGATTTTCCTTTTTGTTTTTGTTATTATTTTTCTCTTTTTTTTCATTTTATTGTATCCATTAATGATTCCAAGAGAAGGGTATGAAAGGATAAGTAAGGCTCAAAAGTTGGAAAACAAAGGTTAAAAGTGTTTGGATAGATGAAAGAATTTCCTCCGTCATTTCATTATCCAATAAATGCCAAGTACAAACAGATGAACAAATAACTATCATAATCAAAGAAATTACACATATATCTCTTGACTGCATCAGAATTGATAGCCATGTCGATACATCTTCTTTCGACATCTGTCAGACACAAAGCGCCGTTGGATAACACTCTGGTCACAATATACGGCCCTTGCCAATTCGGGGCGAACTTGCCTTTTGCCTCAATCTGATGTGGGAGGATCTGTTTCAATACTTGCAGCCGATGTGCAAAAATTTCCTGGGGTGTACCTTCTTATTGTATGCTCTTGACATTCTCTTCTGATACATCTGGCCATGGCATACTGCCACCAATAATTTTTCATCAATTAAGCTCAACTGCTCCAATCGAGATTTGACCCGTTCATCATCGTCAATCCCGGCTTCAACGATAATCTGGAGGGACGAAATTTTGACCTCTGCTGGTATTACTGCTTCAGTTCCATATACCAACAAATAAGGAGTTGCACCTACTGAAGTACGAACAGTCGTGCGATAACCCAACAATGCAAACGACAACTTCTCATGCCATTGCCTGGACCCTTCTACCATCTTACTCAGTATCTTCTTTACGTTCTTGTTAGCCGCCTCAACTGCTCCATTCACCTAAGGACAATATGGGGTGGAATTACAATGTGTAATCTTGAACTGTTGACATATTTGTTTCATCAAGACACTGTTAAGATTAACACCATTATCCGTGATGATCACTTTGGGGATACCAAATCTTCAGATGGTATGGGAATGCACGAAATCCACCACTGCCTTCTTGGTCACTGACTTGAAAGTCTTGGCCTCCACCCATTTGGTGCAATAGTCAATGGTTACTAGAATGAACCTGTGACTGTTTGAGGCTGCCGGCTCATTAGGCCTAATGACATCCATACCCCATGCGACAAATGCCCAAGGTGTTGACATTGTGTGCAATTCTATTGGCGGAAAATGAATTAGGTCTCCGTGCACTTGACACTAATGGCACATCCGTACGACACTAATACAATCATGCTCCATAGTGAGCCAATAATATCCTGCTCGCAGAATATTCTTTGTTAATACATATCCGCTCATATGGGGCCCACAAACTCCAACGTGTACCTCTGTGATTATTATCGTGGCTTGACCAGCATCTATACATCTCAGCAATCCCAAATCTGAGGTTCTTTTCTACAACACTCCTCCACTAAGAAAAAATCCATTTGCAAATCGTCGAATGGCTCTCTTTTGATCTCAGGTTGCCTGTTCCGGGTATATCCCCATCCTGAGGTATTCCTTGATATCATAAAACCGTGGCTCGCCGTCCATTTCTTCCTCTATCATGTTGTAATATGCATGTTGATCACGAACTTGAATGTACAATGGGTCAACATGAACCTTATATGGGTGGTGCAACATTGATGCTAAGGTGGCCAACGCATCGCAGCCTCATTGTGAACTCTTGGGATGTGTCTGAACTCCACCGATCGAAATCGCATGCTCAGATCGTGCAAGCACTGTCGATATGGTATAAGCTTCTAATCTCGTGTTTCCCATTCACCTTGAATCTGATGTACCACAAGGTTCGAGTCTCCCAAGATCAATACATCCCGGGCATCCATGTCTGCAGCTAACCGTAACCCCAAAATGCATGTCTCATATTCATCCATGTTGTTGGTACAATAGAAATGCAGTTGCACCGTAACAGGATAGTGGTGTCCTGTTTCCGAAATGAGTACTGCTCCTATTCCAACTCCCTTTGAATTTGTGGCTCCATCAAAGAAAATATCCCATCCTGGTTCCTAAGTAGATTCTACCTCATCTATATGCATCACTTCTTCATCAGGGAAATACGTCCTCAAAGGCTCATATTCTTCATCAACAGGATTCTCAGCTAAGTGATCAGACAATGCTTGAACCTTCATGGCCGTACTCATCACATAGACGATGTCAAATTTTGTTAGTAATATCTGCCACTTCGCTAACCTCACTGTGGGCATAGGCTTCTGGAAAATATATTTCAGTGGGTCCAACCGTTAAATGAGATAAGTAGTATATGACGACAGATAATGTTTCAACTTTTGTGCCACCCAATCAATTGCGCAGCAGGTCTTCTCAAGTTGAGTCTACTTAACTTCATATACTGTAAATTTCTTACTGAGATAATAGATGGCTTGCTCGTTCTTCCCTGTACAGTAATGTTGCCCTAGTATGCAACCAAACGAATTCTCCAGTACCGTCAGATAGAGAATCAACGGTCTTCCCGGTTCAGGTGGAACCAACACGGGTGGATTTGACAGATACCCTTGATTTGTTCAAATGCTTCATGACATTTTACCGTCCATTCTACCGCAGCATCCTTCTTCAACAACCAAAATATGGGTTCACAAGTCGCCGTGAGTTGAGCGATAAACCTACTGATATAAATTAATTTTCCCAGCAGACTCATCACCTTCATTTTGTTCTTTGGTAGCGGCAATTCCTGGATGGATTCGATCTTTGATGGGTCCAACTCAATTCCTCGTCGAGTGACGATGAATTCTAGCAGCTTTCCTGATGGAACCCCAAACCCACATTTGGCTGGGTTGAGCTTAATATCATACCTTTGAAGTCTTTGGAAAAACTTCATTAGGTATGCTACATGGTCTTCCTGACATCTGGACTTTATGACCACATCATCTACGTATACTTCAATTTCTTTGTGTATCATGTCATGAAACACAGTAGTCATTGCTCTCGTGTATGTTGCCCCAGCGTTCTTTATACCGAATGGCATTACCCGGTGGCAATAAGTGCCCCATGACGTAATGAAAGCCATCTTTTCTGGGTCTTCTTCATCCATCAAAATCTGATGATGTCCGGCATAGAAATCCACAAAGGATCAAATCTTACGCCCGGTGCAAGTATCGATCAAGATATGGATGTTGGGTAATGGAAAGTTAACATTAGGGCTCGCCTTGTTCCGATTGCAGTAATCGACACATACCTTGATCTTCCCATCTTTCTTCGGTGCTACTGCCACATTGGTCAACCAATCAGGATATCAAGTGACCCGAATAACCTTTTCCAGTAGTTGCTTGGTCATTTCCTTTATGATATTCACACTCATATCTGTCTTAAACTTCCTTAATTTCTGCTTGACGGGAAGGAATGTCGGGTCAGTGGGAACTTTTTTAACCACTAGATCGGTGTTTAATCCCGGCATGTCATCATACGACCATGCGAAAACATCTTTGAATTCAATGAGGGCTTTGATTAATTCCTCCCTGATGTTTGGCTCAATGTGGATGCTGATTTTGGTTTCCCTGACATCGTCTGCATCCCCTAAATTGATAGCTTCAGTATCATTCAAATTAGTCTTAGGTTTCTCTTCAAACTGGCTTAATTCTCTATTTATTTCTTCAAAGGCTTCATCCTCGTTGTATTCATATTTATCATCATAATCGTCCTCTTGTACAATTAAGTCATAACTAGATTGATTTTTTAGAATAGGTCGAAGATCCGTTGTGCATGCCATGTCATTAGAACCAGTAAAAAGAGAACTTTTCAGAAAGAGAAAAGAAGAAAATTAAATTAAAACAAAATAAGAAGATAAAATTGTCACATTATTAAAATGTGGGATAACATGGTTCACACTTTTGTGGAATACAAAAATAAAACAAAATTTGGATTACACCCTGGAATAATTCAGAAAACAGAAAAGAAAAATCAAAGCCTACTACCAGAACCCCCCCCCCCCCCCACGGGTAGGAAGAGGAGTAGCCGTCCAATTGTTGATATTGGACCTAGGCCCCACAAACTGTATAGCTGCTCCACTAGAACCCTATCCAGCTTCCATCATGTTGACACCAGCGAACAACCTTTCAAAACTTTGATTCAAATTCCCGTCTAGCTCAATCAATGGTCCGAAAAATTTTGGGACCGATGACCTCTTGACACTTGCTCTAACAAAGGATCTGGAGAGACGCAGAAGTGGTTTGGGAAGAACCCAAACTCTCTTCTTCATTTTTCGAGCTCGCTTTACATCTACTGCAGTAGGTTTGAATCCCAATCCAAAGGTTTCTAAATTCTTGGGCAATGAGACGGGTTGAACAATACCCTGAAGCTCGGCACCCAAACCTTTTCCTGGCACGTACCCATAACCCAGCATATCTGAAACCATCATGACTGTTGCGAAAGCTATCCTTGGGAGTGGGAGGTCCTCGCCTTCAGAAATATTATTCAGTGAAACCCCGTCGAAAACCTGGAACACTCATGGCCCTTTGTCGTCACCGATATCATCATAATATCATCAATATCATCACCCACCATGCTTGTACCGTCATCTCTGTGCACTACTATCTCCTACTTGTCCCACTCAAACTTCACCATCTGGTGTAATGTAGAAGGTACTGCATTGGCAGCATGGATCCAAGCTCACCCCAATAGAAGATTGTATGATACTGCCACATTCACCACTTGGATTCCATGGTGAATTCCACTGGACCAATGGTTAATTCCAGTATGATATCGCCCACCGTGTCGGTACCACCTCTATCGAAACCTCGGACGCAGACGTTGTTCCTGTGAATTTGGTCATGATCAATTCTAAGCTTGTTCAAAGTAGCCATAGTACAGATGTTGGCACTTGACCCATTATGAACCAACACTCGGGTGACCACCGAGTCTTCTCGGTCAAACATAGGGCTTTGTTGTGTTCTGTACCCTCTGTTGGCAACTCATCATTAGAAAACGTCACTTGGTTTACTTCAAAGATTTTTTGCACTATCTTCTCCAAGTGATTTACATAGATTTTATCGGGGTCATGAGCCTCATTCATGATTTTCATCAGTGCCTGGCAATGATCGCTGGAATGAATCAACAAGGATAGCAATGAAATCTGTGCTGGAGTCTTCCTTAACTGTTCCACAATGGAGTAGTCTTGTGTCTTCATTTTCTTCAGAAACTCCTCAGCCTCTTCTTCCGTCACAGGCTTCTTTTCCACCGCTGGATTGGACCTCCTTAACTCTAGGGATCAAAACACCTCCCCGAACGAGTTAACCCCTGAGCCTCACATATTTCTTCCTCTACTTGCTTGCCTTTATACATTACCACTGCCTTTTCATACTTTCCAAGGCACGGCTTTGCTATTAATCACTAGCAATTGGACTAACAGCTTTATGATGACCGCTTCCCTGCAGACCCCCTTCACAATAACTACGGGTGCAGATGGGGCTTCCAATACTATCACCTTGGCTGATTCTAGTTTCTGTGTAGCGGTGGATGGATTTTTCCAATATATCACCGCTGGTTTGACATCATCCTTTTTCATATGTACCCCTACTTCCCCACCGGTCGATTTTTCATTCGGAATGGCACGGATCATCATCACTGACTGCGAGGGTTTCTTTGGCTATGCTCCTTCGTGCACAAGCTCGATCATGTGGGCTTCGTGGTGTGCTGGCAATGGGTTCTGGTTGAGTGCCTCTGATTTCTGAACCTCGATCTTTTTATCGTCAATACGATCTTGTATTGCATGTTTCAGCCTCCAACATTTTTCATTGTCGTACCCCAGCATTCCTGAACATTAATCACAGCTTACCGAGTGGTCCATATTTTGGGGTAGAGGATTTGGCATCCTAGTCTCAACAGGACTCAACAAACCCAACTGCCTTAACTTATGGAACAAGGCAATATAGGTTTCTCCCAACTTAGTAAAGGTTCTTTGCCTCTGCAGTCTTTTATTTCTAGCAGCCTGATTTCCCTGGAAACCTATCCCTGGAGAGTTTCTGTATGCTCTTGGTGGTGGATAGGTGTTTTATGGTGGTGGGTAGGTATCGTGTGGAGGTGGGTATGTATTTTGTGGAGCTGGCGGGCGCAATTGCGGGCGATCCGGAGGGTGGATATATGTATGGGCTTGATAGACGAAGAAATGTTGTTCTTGTGGTGGGTAGTAGGCCTGTGGAGGGTAATTTGGAATGTTTGGTAGATTGGATTATAGGGCATGGGTTAGTAATGAGGGGAAGGACCTCTAGATCTGGACCAATTGCATGCCTCTATCGTTGCGACCTCTTCTCTCTTTTTCTTTCCGAGCGCACCTCTCGTGTTGCTATGAATGGCCTGAGTTGTTGCCTTAATTGCGAAGTAACTCAGGATCTTATTGGGCTTGAGTCCTTCTTCTATCATACCTCCCATTTTCACTACTTCGTTGAAGGATTTGCCAACTGACGTCACCAAGTGACCGAAGTAAGTTGGCTATAGAGTTTGTAGAAAGTAATCTACCCTTTCCCCCTCTCTCATTGGAGAATCAACTCCGGCTGCCAGTTCTATCCATCGAAACCCAAATTCTCGGAAGCTCTCCTAGGGTTTCTTCTTAAGCTTTAGCAATGTTAGATGGTCTAGGACTATCTCAAGGTTGTATTGTAAGTGTCCTACGAAAGCCTGTGCCAGATCATCCCAGGTTTACCACCTGCTCGGATCTTGTCTTGTATACTACTCCAGTACTAACCCACTCAAACTCTGGCCAAAGTAAACTATCAACAGCTAGTCTTTGTCTCCTGCTCCCCTCATCTTGCTACAAAAGCCCCGTAGATGTGCCATAGGATAGCCATGCCCTTCGTATAAATTGAATTTGGGCATCTTGAACCCTGCTGGTAATTGGACGTCAGGGAATGGGCATAGATCCTTGTAGGCCATGCTGACCTGGTTGCCTAACCCATGCATGTTCCTGAAGGATTGCTCCAGGCTTTTAAATTTCCGCATCACCTCGTAATGCTCTGGGCTCTTATCCTGCTTTTTGACCTCCGTCGGGACCTCAAAGTGGGGATTATAGGTATATGGCTCGGGTGCTTTGAATGTGAGTTCAGGGGGGTAGTATTGTGCATCGTAAGCTTGAAACAACGACTTTCTAGACGATCTGTGCATGGGGCTGGGGGAGGCGCCATAAAGACAGGAACATTTGGTGGAGAAGGGTTCTGATTGGGTGGTGGAGCTTGGGGATCATATGCATCTCTTCCTTGATAGTAGTGATGGCTCAGGAAGCTCGTTGAGGGGCCCGGGGGAGGGTATTCCTGCATGTGTCCTGGTTGGAGAGTAGGAGTAACAGGTAGTTTAGGCCCTTTTGTGCTTTAGCCAAGGCTAGCTGCATTTCATACATTTCCAGCCTCATTTTTTCCATTTTTTCCATGGCTTCCTTTAGCATATGATTTGTCGTCTTTTCCGATTCAACATTATTGTCTGAGTCATTCATGCTTTCTGGTATAGGCTCTTTTGATCTTGTTTGATAATGATATGGTGCCAGTTCTCTCTATCCAACTAATTGTCAGGTATTGAAAAACAACAATCTTGTTAGCGTTAGAGTTTTAACAGATATGGCAATTGCACGTTGGGGGATGCAATGTTCCTAGGCAATTAACCATTTCTAACATGTTTTTGCTCCGACCGCATGATCATCCTGGCTTGTTTTACTTGTGCCTTTAAAGTTTTTTGTTAACCCTACATTTTCCTCTCTTTTATTTTTTCTTTATCTTTTTTTAGAGGTGGTCGAATCTTATGTGGATTACCTACGTATCACGTCCCCGCTGAATCAGGTCGGGCGTAGTTCTGCCATAATTGTGAAAATAAAGACATCATCTCAGATTTTCAATTTTCATTTCTAAAACACCTTGCTTACAAAGCCAAAATTTGGAATGAAAATTTTAAAACACCACTACAACCTTTGACGAAGAAAAAGTAAAACACAGACCGCAACCGACAAACAGACACAAAAAATACAGGAAATATAAATTCAAACTAAGCATGATTTACAGCTCTAAATTTTAGTGCCCGTGGGGCCTTGTTCGGCCTAGCTGCGGTCCTTCGTGCAAGACCCCTTTGCAGACTCTTCAGTTCATCCATGATCCGATGGACATAGCCCATAACTGAAGCAAAAAGGGTGTCACGGGGTACTTCCTCACATTCTAGGCACCTTATGTAGACGTAGTGCCCAATCTCTTCGATTTTACCCTTGATTCTATCCATTTCCACGAACTTCTGCTCTATCCGTCGATTCTTTTGTCCTAGCACTCAAACATTGTCGGTGAGTTGATCCTGGAACCCCTCCATTTGTTCTTCCATTCGGGCTATTAAATCATAGCAGCGCTTCCTATCCATTCTGGAATCTCGGGCTTGTCTAAGGATCCACTCTTTTTGAGAGTGGAATTTGTTTCTCTTAATATAGAAGTGGTCCCTTCATAATCCCTCCTTATCTGCCGCATATTCTTTGCTCGTGCCTCTGTACCTCTTGCCCATCTGGCTCGGATCCTCGCCATGCTAGCCTCCGATCTTTTCAAATCCTCTTGGCTTTCACTGATCTGCTTGTTCAAACTGTCTATCAACCTCTTGTCAGACCGACTTCTCCGTTCGTTGTCGGCATCCTTTCTCACTCGTTGGATTCGAGCCCTAAGAGTGTTGTTTTCTTGGGATAATTTATTTCAGTCTCCATCATCGGCTGCTGCTTGCAAATTACTTTCATATCGGAGATCCTGAACCTGCTTTTCCAATTCCCCTATGCGGGCCTTATATTTGTGTTCTGCATCCAACCAAGCCTGTGGTTCCTGTAATACCTCAACGAACCTCTGAATGTGAGGTTTTTGGGTTGGTTGTTCTAGTTCTTCTTCTATAATGCCCTTCTTTCTAGACCAGGCGATATAAGCAGGTGTAACTTTGCCTCTTGATAGACTGCGCACTCGAGTATTTACTAACAAATACTGGCATTCACTCCATATACAACAAATGGTAGCTTCATGAAATTGAACATCCGTGCTGATCTCAACCGCATGAGCACTAAGATCTTCATCTGGGTATACTACCTGCCACCTTCCCAATTGCCTCATCACCCGGTGGGGAGCATAAGTCTTAATACCTCTGAGTCCCATTAGAAGGAAGTAAGGACCTGTTGCAGGAATATACACATTTTCTTCAACAGGAAGCCAACTCAATGTCCACCCTATTTGTACAGCGGTGACATCACGGAGATAGGATGCCCAGTCTTCAAACCCTTCCGGCAATCTGAGCCCTGAAAACCTCTTATCATATTTTTCAATCCAGCTTTTGTCTGTCTATAGATAGCTCATGCACTGAGGTTGATGACACAAATGCTCGATCATTCATATTTGCAATAGCGAATTACAACCTTCGAAGAAATCTGCCCCGGCTTTATAAGCTGTGAGGGCTCGGCATATCTCGGACAATATCATATGGGGTAGCTTGCTTTTGTTGTTGGTAGTCAAGCATTTGACAACTCCAGCTACATTCAAGTTTATATTTCTATCCTTCATGGGAAACACCACAATGCCCAAAAATGTTACTGTGAAGGCGAATCGCCTATGTTCATCCCATTTTGTCGGATTCCCTCTGATGCCAACCCTACTTTCTGGATTGTCAAACCCTCATATATTCCCATACCTCTAGTATATGAACGGTAAGGTAGAAAACCTCATATCTAACTCGAGTACTGGATTCCCTTGCTTATCTTCAACATGCCCATGAATTTGTGTGAATTGACGGCTCTTGGAGCAATAAGATATTTATGCCTTAGCTCCTCAGAAATGTCCATGTATCCTTCTACCTTTTCTAAAGTTGGAGTGAGTTCAAAGTCTGAGAAGTGGAATACATTGTGGGCCGGGTTCCAGAACGTAACGTAAAACTTTATGATATCAACCCTGGGCCTAAAGTTGAGCAAATTGGTGAGACCCCTAGATGCAGTTTGATCTTATCTTGTTCTGATCCTTCCAAATCTTCCCACCATAAGCGCAACTCCAAAGGGATCTTTCTTCTAACTTTTACTGGCAAACTTGGACCAATGCTCATTCTGCATATTTTGTCGAGGTGATATTGAGCCAAAAGCAAACTTTATTGACTCAGACAAACCTAACTATATTTAAACGAATGACTTTGGCTTTTTGAACACGGCCTTTCAGCGCCTCAGGGCGAAGATTATTTAAGGCTGTGTGGACTAAAAAAAATGACCGAAGGCGGCCGTTTATACCAAGTCAGCCTTCCGTTGTCCCTTTCGGAAACATTCAGCTTTTTGATAAAATGGCGTCACTTGACATATTTAAAATCATTTTTCAAAAATGCAATCGGCCATTGCGGTTACGGCCTTTCAGATCCCCGAGGACGAGGAATTTAAGGCTGTGTGGGCTGATTCGGTCAAAAATCCAAAAATGACCAAAAGTGGTTATTTATGCAAAGACACCCTCCTTCCGGGAACATTCGGCTATATTTGACAAAACATCACCACCCGACTTATTTAGGAAAATTTGACATTTTGGTTATTTTTTTAAAAGGGGGAAGTTGGACCTGATGAGGGCTGCCTACGTATCTCACACCCTGTGAGAAACAAACTGACGTAGTTCGGGTAAGGGAAAAACAAACTATATTAAGAAAAACTCCTTTCTTTTCAAAAACACTCTTCTTTTCCTATTTTTTTTTCAAATTTTGACAGAGTTTCAACACTACTTTGTTTTTAGTAGTTATCTTTACACTGCTATTTCTCTCTTTTCATGTTTTTTCTAATATTCCCAATTTTTGTAAGCCGGTCAGCATACAAGTCTGAACAAACAAATGCAATAAATCTACCAAGATATAACATGATGGTATTTTCACTTCAGATTGCTTTTCCTAGACGGACCCAACCCCTGTATTGAGTCCCCTAAGTCAAATGCAGCAAGATGCAAATAAATGTTCCTACTAGGGATCCGTCATGAAGTTTTGTTATAATAGGTTTCAAACCTGGGTTTTGCTTGGCTTACCCGAGCGCACAACCCGAGCAGAGGATGGGAGCTGCGTCCCGGTAACCAAAGGGCCAGCCGGTTTTGCAACTCCACCGAGTCCTTGTTCTATTTGGGATAATGATACTAACATAAAGAAGTCACGATCAGCGTGCACTCCTCAAGAGAGAAGAGAGGCGTTTCGGCATAGTTTATATATACAGTTCAAATAATATCAAAACGGTAAAAATCATCATTTAAGCACAGATCATACAAAATATGAGATAATAAATAAATCCAAATACAACAATTTGTTCTAAGCTCAAATTTCTAACCCTAAACCCGTGGTTCTGGGTCATGGTCCCAGCAGAGTCGCCAGAGCTATCACACCTCCTTTTGGCCCTGCGTAGGCAAAGGCGCAGAGGAGTGTTTTCCAATTAAAGGACAATCGAAACGGGATTTATTATTAAGATTCAGAGTCTCCACTTAGGAAATTTATGGTGTCCCAAGTCACTAGTTGAATCCCGAATCGAGGAAAAGAATGACTTTGTATTACAGCCCGCAAACCAAAAATCCAGATAAGGAATTCTGTTAACCCGGAAGAAGGTGTTAGGCATTCTTGAGTTCCGTGGTTTTAGCACAGTCGCTCAACTATTGTATTCGGCTTAATTATCTGATTTTAAACAAGTGGTAACTTATGTGCAGATTTTAACTTTTAACCGCTTTTATTATTTGTAATTATTTTTTAAGAACATTGCAAATGAGAATGTATCTCGAACTGCATCACATAAATGTACCCATAGTTTTTGACACGTTCCAACTTCGTTGAGATTGGGATTTGGGTCACTTAAATGTGCACCTGTTTTTAAAGAAAGTAAATTATCAAAAGCGCGCCTAAAGCGACTAGCGCGTTATTATCTTTGGGGAGGGGCATAGAATTCACTAAACGGCTCATCCTGAATTCTAAATATTTTATTTTAATTATTGAAGGCCCCGTAATTTATGTATTTTATTTTGTAAGGCTCGTCTCATTTATTATTTAAAGGCTAACATAAAGTAAGTACAATTTTCATTATTCTTCCTAAACTTGAGATTATTGCGATGCCAACGAGTTATGGAAAGCATTATGGAGGAAATAAAATAAATTAGCTATGGAAAGGTGGGCTAGTTTATAGCATTACTAATATTTGTGTCTAAAAGGATTCAATTGTACAGGCCCAAATTTTAATATCTTGGCTAGCCAAATTATCCTACGCACCTAGTATCAACCTTTTGTCCAAATACTACCAGAGAAATAATTAACAAATGAGCATAAAATTCCTTATAAAATAAAACCCAATCATGAAAATAATGTAAGCTAAAATAAATAAGATACTAAAAATAAAGAAATCATTTGTTATCATAGACCAAAAAGAAGGCTAAAAGAACGACGCAACCAAAAATTCAAAAGGCTAAAAAAATGGTAAAATTTTGTTGGCTATGAACGGCAGCCATTTCCCCATTTTCTAACAAAAAATCAATCATATTAATTTATTTTCCTTTGAAATTAAGCGGTACTTTATTGTATCTGCATATTAACATTAGCAAGTTCTTATCAAAGTTCACAAAAACGAACAAGGCTTTACCAAGTTTGAAACATTCGCAAACCTCAATATAAGAACCAATTTTTTTTTTTGAAATCTTTTTGCAACATGTTAAAAATACCTCAACGCATACAAACTGACATCTAGCTAACGCTCATCACTAACATTAGTTAATAACGTTATTTAAATTTCTATTTAAAATGATGTTATTTACTCAAGTGAACTCACAATGTCAGAACTAGACATATTAAATCAACATGTTAATTTTCATTTGAACTATTTGAACCTGTTTTGTGATATATAAACTATTTGAAACTATTTTACAACTAGCTGGAAATGCATTAACTACACTGTATTTCATAACTAGTAATCACCAAATAAGATTAATTACAAAGGATATTCACATGGTTGTAGAGATAGATTCAACAGTCCGATTTACACACTTATCAATTAGCTACATGTAAAAAAATTCTACTCAATACATGATAGCATTTCATTTTATCTCCAACTTCAAGTTTACATCAGTACATGATTTTGGAGTATGTACCTGGATAATAAAAAATAGAAGGAGGACGATTAGAGAGCAGTAGGAAACAGCGCAGCAATACAACAATGATATAACAGTAGCAGACCAGATTTAAACCAATAGCAAAACCAATTTCCACCTGAATACACTCTCAATCAACAACCTAGAATCAATTGTAAAACCAAATAGCAATTGAAATGCAGTACCAGCAACCAAAAGATGAACTCGAAAATATAACTTGATATTTAAAGCTAAAGTTCTCTTTAATTTTCCATGAAACAGTATTATGTTGAATTAACTGACTATTTAATATTTCTCAAAAATGCTCTCCAAAAGAGTGATTTTCGGGGCTAAAAACCAGCCAGTTTTTTTTCTCTACTGAACTCTCTAGATCTCTGCCCAAAGTGTGATGGAATACTATATATCAAAATAGACAACTATTTTAAAATTCAAAAGATAATCTTTTTGACAGATTTTTTTACAAAGTCTGCTCTTAAATTCAAAAAACAACAAAGTATGTCAAATAAAAATATGCAGTTTCTTGTTCATGGACAGACTTAGATTCAAAAATTGTTCGAAAGTCTATATTCCTTACATAACAAATGACTTTCGAGTTTTGTACTCAAAAAGTCTTGAAGTAGTAAAATAAACAAACAAACAAATACCATATACTCTTAAAGTATTTTTCACTACTTCAATTTTACCGGTACGAAACTATCTTACTATTTAAACAAGTGCAAAAACAAAAAATTTAACATTTCAAACTTCAAAAACTAATGCTAAAATAATTAATAATAAACAAAAAAATAAAAATCTGAAAATTAAAAATTAAAAATAAAAATCAGCCATAAAAAGATAATAGCATTTTACCATTTTACAATTCAAATGGCGGAAAAATGGTGGTATGCCAAAAAGGATGTTCGGGGAGGTCGCCGGATATTGGTTGCCGGAATTTTGAGGTAGAATTGATATCAATAGCTAGGTCTTGAGGAGCTCTATCCGTTGATGTACGTATTGTAGGGTGGTAGTAGCCGGAACTTCAATTACTTGGGCGAAAAAGTGACGGAAAAGTTTCTTAGACCTAAGATTCAAGGAGTTTGAGAGTTTTTTGAAGGATTGGTTTCGGTCGGTTTACCTACTATTGGATTTGAACCAATGACTCTCGCCGTATGAAAGCGAGACTCTAACCGCTGAGTCAAGTAGGTCAAGCTGAGTCAAGTCACCCTATAATGGTTTGGAGATACGGAAAGAGGAGGTGGTGGAGATTACATGGTGAAATTTTGGGAAGGATTGAAGGTCAGACGCCGCCGTTGGACGGTTTCCGGCGGCGGCAATGGGGCGGCGCCGGCGGCTTGGAGGGAGAGAAAAGAGGGAGTGATGAAAGGGAAAGAAGAGAGAGGAAATAATGGGGAAATGGGGCAAATATTTGGATTAAATCAAGATGGGTGAATGAGATTGAATCTTGTCACTTAACCGAACGACGTAGTGTCAAGACAAAACTGCGTCATTTTATGCTCTTCCTGGCATCCTCTTTTGGACCGGATTTGGGTTGTTGGGGCTAAAATTTTGGGGCAATTTTGGCAAAATTTTAATTTACACACTAGCCCAACTCCTACTCCATTTATCAAACCACGACTCAATTCTTAAAACCTATACATACACAAATAAGAACAAATAATCACACACACACACGCACACACACACACGCACATATATATATATATATATATATATATATATATAGATATATATATATATATATATATATATATATATATATATATATATATATATATATATATATATATATATATATATATATATATATATATATATATATATATATATATATATATCAAAAAATAGGCATTTACAACTGCCCCTCTTTGCTCGAGAACATGATGAGTTTTCGTGCAAAGATAAATGAATATCATGGATAATTTTTGCTCACATTTACTCTAATGGAAGCATTTTAAAAAAAAAGGTGGTGACCGAACCTTGCTTCGGAGGTTGCCTACATATCCTTGGTTATAAAGGAATCAGGTCAGTGTAGTTCTGGGAGGTTTCGTTAGGTAGGACTACCATGGAACTGCAATTTTGTTGTTACTGATGCTGCATGACGTTGCTACTGCTTTTTTATCTCTTTATTATACCGTGCCAAAATAAAACAAGAAGCTAGACTTAAACTAGTAATTACAAAATCTTATATATCTCCGACTTGTTCTTGTAGTCTTCTTTTTGATTTCTGTGATGTGATTCATGCTGGAGGTATTTTGTTGTATCATTCCGCATTACTAACTTCTTATTTGATCTTGAAATGTATTCCTTTTTTCTGCAAGCGGGCTCCTGACTTCAACTTGAATGTCTACTTCTCTGTTCTACATGCGGGCCCCTGACCCAAGCTTGAAATGTACTCCTCTATTCTCCAGGCGGACTCCTGACTCCAACAACAATTTAAAGATAATGCAGCCTCCATTCTCTAGGCGGGCTCCTGACTTCTTCCATTTAAAATTTAGCAACCTCCGTTCTACAAGCGGGCTCCTAACTCTAACAACAATCTAAAGATAATTCAGCCTCCATTCTACTGGCGGGCTCTTTACTTCTCAACTAAAAATTTTAAAACCTCCATTCTACAGGCGGGCTCTTGACTGCAAAAACATGAAATGTATTCCCTCGTTATACAGGTGGGAGCCTACATTTATAACATGAAATATATCCCTTAGTAATGCAGGTGGGGCGCCTTAATTTAAAACATGAAATGTATTCTCTAGTTATATAGGTGAGCGCCTAAATTTAAAACATGAAATGTACTCCCTAATTATACAGGTGGGCGCCTAAAGGCAAAACATGAAATGTGTTCCCTAGTTATACAGGTGAGCGCCTAATTGCAAAGACATGAAATGTATTCCCTAGTTATACATGTGTGAGCCTAAATTTAAAACATGAAAGTATTCCCTAGTTATACAGGTGGGCACCTAAATTCAAAACATGAAATGTATTCCCTAATTATACAGGTGGGCGCTTAAAGGAAAAACATGAAATGTGTTCCCTAGTTATACAGGTAGGCGCCTAAAGGCAAAACATGAAATGTGTTCCCTAGTTATACAGAGTGGGCGCCTAATGGTAAGGACGTGAAAAGCATTCCCTTGTTATACATGTGGGCGCAAATGGTAAAGAAGTGAAAAGTATTCCCTTGTTATACAGGTGGGCGCCTAATGGTAAAGACATGAAAAGTATTTCTTTGTTATACAGGTGGGTGCCTGATGGTAAAGACATGAAAAGTATTCCCTTGTTATACAGGTGGGCGCCTGATGGTAAAATCATGAAAAATATTTGAATTTATTTACTCATTCCTCCGAGAAAATGTTTTGACAGCGGCAGAAAATTTTCTGCCCCAGCTCAGTTGCCCTTCCTTGTGGCGTGTCTTTCTGCCATCATGTCATCACCCGGCCGGTCGTCTTTGAAATTTATACCCTGTTCCCCTATTAACTACTTCCCCTAAGTTCATTTACGCTATTTTGGTTTGCCAGGACGTTTGGTAATAGAATTCGGAGTGTTTTGGGATACTTAATCCCTAAATGAGAGCTTATGTGTTGGAAAATGGTCCGTAATCAGAACAATATGAAGATGACCCCGGAATAGAAATTCGATGGTTCCGTTAGATCCGTTAGGTGATTTTGGGTTGGGAGCGTGTTCGGAATATATTTTGAATGTCCGTAGCTAATTTAAGCTGGAAATGCTGAAAGTTAGAATTTTGAAGTTTCCGGTCCGATAGTGAATTTTTGATCTGAGGGTCGGAATGGGATTCTGAAAGTTTCTGTAGCACCATCATGTCACTTGGGACGTGCATGCAAAATTTCAGGTCAATCAGACGTGGTTTGGTTAGGTTTTGAATCTAAAGCGAGTTTGGTTATGTTTTGAAGTTTTTAAGTTCAAATCATTGATTAATTTGCATTTCCGGCATTGTTTTAGGTGGTTTAAGGATTGGTAAAAGCTTGAATGATGGTATGGGATATGTACGTAAGTTTGGTTGAGGTCCCGAGGGCCTCAGGTGTGTTTCATATGCTCAACGGATCAATTTGGAGTTTAGAATTGTAGCAGAAAATTGCAGTCAGTGATTTCTTCTACGCGATCGCGAAGAGGGAGTCGCGTTCGTGTAGCTGTGACTCACCCTTCATCGCGATCGCTTTCTCTTCCCCGCATTTGCATAGTGCAGCCATTTCTTTCATTGCGTTCGCGTCCCATTGCCGGTAATCGCGAAGACCAAGCCCTGGACCCCCCTTCAGTTCCTTCAACGCGATCGCGTGAGACCCTTCGCGTTCGCATAGGGTCCAATTCCAGCTCATCGTGTTTGCATCCCTGCCTTCATGATAGAGAAGGCCATTTATCCGCCACTTGAATATTAATCTCCGCGAACGCGTGCCTATCCACTCGATCGCGATGTACAAATGTTCTGACCAGTTCATATATTTCAAAAACGAAGCCTTCTTCTATTTTTACAAAAACTCAGGTTAGAGAGCTCGTTTTTGGGAGATTTTTCTAAGGATTTTCATAGGCAAACATCGGGTAAGGATTCCTTACTGTCTTATGGTTATTACCCACTAATTAATCTCAAATTCAAACTTAATTTCGAATTTTGAGTGAAAATTGGAGTGAAGTTCTTAGACCTAACTTTGATGATTTGAAGGGGCATTTGGCCTTCGATTTGGAAGATTTTTATATGGTTAGATTCGTGAGAGTACGAGGTTTCTAAAATTGTAAAAATTATTTGATTCCGAGACGTTGACCTGAGGGACATTTTGGTCATTTCACCTATTTTCACGCCTTAGCTTTACTTTTAACAGTGTAATTAGTTACTTGTGATGTTATTTACAATATGTAATTGGTTTGAATAGATTTGGGCCACTTAGAGTTGGATACTCGTGGCAAGGGCATTATTTATTAGCAGTTTTGTATCGGTTCGAGGTAAGTGGCTTGTCTAACTTTGTGTTGGGGACCTCTCCCCTTAAGATATCTTTATTGTTGCTTAAAATGCCTTGTGTGCAAGGTCACCGGCGCGTACTTGTGCTAGTTGTTGAAAATTCACCTTACTTGACTTATTTAGACTGTGTTTGTTCACGTACTTAACTGATAAGAATGCAATTTCACTTGTTTTATCTTAGGGAAAGCACGTTAGTAACTTATTTGTTCTACTTGACTAAATTGCAATATATGTCTTCCTTCGAGCATGCTAGACTCTAGACTTTTACATGTTGCTTGTACTTAGCTTCTTCCAGTTAGTATTGATTTGTTGTGATGTGTTTTATTGATATGCTGGACTACGGGTTCGATTCCTGGGAGATCCTCTGTTATTGGTACGATAGACTACGGGTGCAATTCCCGGGAGATTCTTTGTTATTAGTATGCTGGACTACGGGTTCGATTCCTGGGAAATCCTCTATTATTGATATGCTGGACTACGGGTTTGATTCCCAGGAGATCCTTTGTTATTGGTATGACGGACTATGGGTTCAGTTCCCAGGAGATCCTCTGATATTGACATGACGGACTACGAGTTCAATTCCCGGGAGATCCTTTGTTATTGGTATGACGGACTACGGGTTCAATTCCCTGGAGATCCTCTGATATTGATATGATGGACTACAGGTTCAATTCCCGGGAGATCCTCATGGTAATTGGTAACAATGGACTGTGGGTTCCATTCCCGGAGTTCCATGGGGCATCCTGATTTTTGAGTGATTTTTCTTGTATTCGTAGATTGTATTTGTAGCCCGTTTCGTTTTACTTATTGTCTTCCTAGATATTCAAGATTTACTTCACTATCTACTATCTTTTTATCTTATATTATTTCATACGTTTATCTCAGTAGGGCCTCGACCTTGCTCGTCACTACCTCACCGAGGTTAGGCTTGGCACTTACTGAGTACTGCTATGGTGTACTCACGCTACTCTTCTGCACACTTTTGTTGTTCAGATCCAGGTACTTCTGGTAGGGTAGGGCATTAGTTATTTCGAAGCTACATTTGGAGACTTGAGATATGCATCTTCCTCGTCCGCAGATCCGAAGAGTCTCCTTCTATTCTACCTTTTAGTTAGAAGTTTCATTCATGTACTCAGTTGTTGTAGACACTTGTGGATGTTAGAGCCGTATGTTATGTTTTTACTCTTAGCATGTGTTGCCCATGGGTTTCCGGGTCTTGGAGGTTATTACATTGTTTTGAGTTGAAGTGTATGTGCCAGGCGGCACCATATACATTTTCGTATGTTATTCAGTATTATTTATCGTTTTCGTAAAGGTTGCTGAATTTCCACAATGTCTCAGGCTTACCTAGTAGCGAAAACTGGGTGCCATCATGAAAGGTTCACGATTGGTGAACTAGGTTCGTGACAAGTTGGTATTAGAGTTCTAGATTCATATGAGTGATGGCACACAGGCCGGTTATTTAGAGTCTCGCTGATCGGTTTGGAGACATCTGTTCTTATCTACGGGAGGCTATGTAACTGTTTAGGAAAATCTTCACCTCATTGAATTCTTGTCATGCTATGTATTTGACCTCGATTCTAAACTTATGTCTTCTATTCTCTTATAGATTGTGAGGACACACACGACCTGGGATGATAATGCACCCGTACCCCCTCTTGCAGCCGCTAGAGGCAGGGGCCGGGGCAGGGGTCGTTGACGTGCGCGGGGTGCATCCAGAGCACCTGCGCGAGCAACCGCCAAGGTGCCACCAGCGGACCCAGTCAGGACTCAGGCACCAGAGATGCCCACAGCCACCACTACTCCAGCTGTTCATGAGGCATTGGCGCAGCTCATTAGCATGTATACCACATTGCCGCAGGCAGGGTTACTTCCACTTCCTGCAGCAATATCCTAGGCTGGGGGAGGAGCCCAGACTCCCAAATCCCGCACTCTAGAGCAGAGGGTGCATATGGGACCGTTTCCAGATATTATTCATACCCAGCCTGCAGTGCCGGTTCAGCACGAGGATAGGGCACCTACTTCGGAGGATGAGCAGCATCGATTGGAGCGGTTCAAGAAGTATGTCCCTCCTATTTTTGGCGGACTAGCTACAGATGATGCGTTGGGGTTTTTGGAGGATTGTCATCGCATCTTTCGCACCATGGGTATTACTACCTCGAGTGAGGTTTCCTTTGCTATTTCCTGCTTCGGGGAGCCGCCTATGACTGGTGGTGCACCTTTGAGTTAGATAGTCCAGACGAGGCTGCCTCCATAACTTGGACTCAGTTTTCAAATATGTTTCAGAGGGAGTTTGCTCCACAGAGCCTCCGGGATGCATGGCGCACGGGGTTTGAGCACTTGCACCAGGGCCCTATGACTATCTCTGAGTATGCCATCTGTTACACTAGGTTGGCCAGCCATGTGCCTGCTTTGGTGGCTACCGTTCATGAGAGGGTTCGAAGGTTTATCGAGGGTCTTATTCCTTCTATCAGGTGTGGCAAGGCGTGAGAGTTGGAGATGGATATACCCTATTAGCATTTGGTGAGTATAGCCAGGAGGAAGGAGGGTATGCATGCCAGAGAGCGAGATGAGAGAGAGGCCAAGAGGTCTCGAGAGTCTGGTCATTTCTCTGGTACCCGTACTTCAGGAGCATGACGTCATGGTAGGGCTATACGGGTCACCCAGTTTACTTAGATCTTCCTTCGTCCATCAGTACTCCAGCTCCTCCAGATCTGAGGAGCCTTGTTATGCACCCCTGGTTTCTAGTGTGCTGCCTCCTGCGCATGGTACCTCTAGAGGTTAGTCTAGTATGTGTGGATCCAGTCATTCACAGCCACCGCGCCCTCCCAGAGCTTGTTGTGAGTGTGGGGATACCCTCCAATTGGTTAGAGACTACCCTAGACGAGAGAGGGATGTGCCTTATTAAACTCCACAGCCTCAGCATGCTCCATAGGGTCAACAAGTTGTTGTTCCAGCTCTAGCTGCCACCCCACCTGCCCAGCCAGGGGCGGGGATCGAGGAGATTGAGGTCGCCATCGGGGGAGGGGCCAGGCCAGATTTTATTCCATTCGTGACCGTGCCGAGGCTGTCGCCTCTAATTCTATTATCACATGTATTATATTGGTTAGTCACAGAGAGGCATCGGTTCTATTGGATCCAGGTTCTACTTATTCTTACGTGTCATCTTATTTTGCTCCGCATTTGGATACAGCCCGAGAGACCTTGATCTCTCATGTTTATGTTTCTATTCCGTGGGAGATTCCCTTGTTGTGGACCACGTATATCAGTCGTGTTTGGTTACTATTCATGGTTTTGAGACTAGGACATATCTTTTATTACTTGATATGGTTGATTTTGATATTATATTAGGCATGGACTGGCTGTCGCCCCAGTATTCTATTCTTGATTGTCACGCTAAGACCGTGATGCTGGTTATGCCAGGTTTTCCACGTATTGAGTGGAGTGGTACTTTTGATTCACACTCCCAGTAGATTTATATCTTTTCTTAAAGCTCGCCATATGGTTGAGAAGGAGTGTGCCGCGTATCTAGCCGATGTGAGAGATGTCAATGCTGATACCTTTCTAACGACTCTGTTCCAGTGGTACGGGATTTTCCCAATGTGTTCCCAGCTGATCTTCCGGGCATGCCGCCCGATTGGGACATTGATTTTGGTATAGATTTGTTGTCGGGCACTCAGCCCATATATATTCCTCCTTACCGTATGGCTCCTACTGAGTTGAAGGAGTTGAAGGATCAGTTGCAGGAATTGCTTGATTAGGGTTTTATTCAACCCAGTGTTTCACCATGGGGTGTTCCTGTCTTGTTTGTGAAGAAAAAGAATGGTTCTATGCACATGTGTATCGGTTATTGTCAGTTGCACAAAGTTACAGTAAAGAATCGATACCCTTTGACTCGTATTGATGATCTATTTGACCAGCTTCACGGCGCACATGTGTTTTCTAAGATTTATTTGCGCTCAGGTTATCACCAGCTAAAGATTCGGGAGCCAGATATCCTGAAGACTGCTTTCAGGACTCGGTATGGTCATTACGAGTTCCTTGTCATGTCATTCGGGCTACCCAATGCCCTAGCAGCTTTTATGCATTTGATGCACAGTGCATTCAGGCCCTATCTCGGCTCATTTGTCATTGTTTTCATAGATGATATTCATATATACTCCCGGAGGCGGAAGATCATGAGCAGCACCTGAGGACAGTTCTTCAGCCCCTGAGAGAAAAACAATTGTATACAAAGTTCCCAAAATGTGAGTTTTGGTTGAGTTCTGTGGCGTTCCTAGGCCATGTGGTATCGAGTGAGGGCATTCGGGTATATCCGAAGAAGGTGGAGGCCGTGCAGAGTTGGCCCAAGCCCTCCTCAGCTATAGAGATCCGCAGTTTCTTTAGCCTGGCGGGGTATTACCTTTATTTTGTGGAGGGGTTCTCGTCAATTGCAACCCCTATGACTAGATTGACCCAGAAGGGGGCTCCTTTTCAGTGTTCAGATGAGTGTGAGGCGAGCTTCCAAAAGCTCAAGACGGCTTTGACTTCATCCCCTATTCTGATTTTGCCTACTGGTTGGGGTCCTATACGTTTTATTGTGATGCCTCACAAGTTGGACTTGGAGCGGTGTTGATGCAGGACGGTAGGATGATTTCCTATGCGTCCGGACAATTGAAGGTACATGAGAAGAACTATCCTATCCATGGCCTTGAGTTAGCTGCTATTGTTCATGCCTTGAAGTTGTGGCACCATTATTTCTACGGCGTACCTTGTGAGACTTGTACGGGTCATCGAAGTTTGCAGTACTTGTTCAAGCAGAAGGATCTAAACTTGCGCCAGAAGAGATGGTTGGAGCTACTGAATGATTATGATATTACTATTTTTTATTACCTGGGCAAGGCCAATGTGGTAGTCGATGCCTTGAGTCACTGGGCGGAGAGTTTGGCGAGTTTGGCACATTTATCAGCTTCAGAGAGGCCCATGGCGATAGATGTCCAGGCCTTAGCCAGTCAGTTCATGAGATTGGACCTTTCGGAGCCTAGTCGGGTTCTAGCCTGTGTGGTTTCTCGGTCATCATTGTTTGATCGTATCAGGGAGTGGCAGTATGATAACCCTCATTTGCTTGTCCTCAGGGACACAGTTCAGCATGGCGATGCTAAGGATGTGACTATTGGAGATGACGGGGTATTGAGGATGCAGGGGCAGATCTGTGTGCGCAATGTTGATAATATTTGGGAGTTGATATTGATCGAGGCCCATGGCTAGCGGTACTTCATCCATCCAGGTGCCGCGAAGACGTATCAGGATTTGAGGCAACATTACTGGTGGAGGCGGATGAAGAAGGACATAGTAGAGTTTGTAGCTAGGCACATCAACTGCCAGTAGGTAAAGGCTGAGCACCAAAGATCGGGAGGGTTACTCCAGCAGATGGAGATTCTGGAGTGGAAATGGGAGAATATCACAATGGATTTTGTGACTGGTCTTCCTCTGACGGTGAGGAAGTTCGATTCTATTTGGGTTGTTGTGGATCGGCTGACCAAGTCCGCTCATTTCATTCCAGTGTGTACTTTGTACTCAGTGGAGCGGTTAGCAAGGATTTATATCAGGGAGATTGTCCATCTGCACGGAATTCCAGTTTCTATCATCTCATACAGGGGTTTAGTGTTTACATCATCGTTCTAGAGAGACGTCCAGCACGAGTTGGGCACTTGGGTGACCATGACTACAGCTTTTAACCCTCATATGGACGGACAATCCGAGCACACTATTCAGATTCTTGAGGATATGCTCCGCGCGTGCGCAATTGAGTTTAGAGAGTCTTAGGATCAGTTCTTGCCATGGGCTGAGTTTGCATACAACAACAATTATCATTCCAGTATCAGATGGCGTCTTACGAGGCCTTATGTGGTAGGAGATACAGATCCTCGCTGGGTTGGTTCGAGCCGGGTGAGACTAGGCTATTGGGTGCTGATTTGGTTCAGAATGCGGTCGAGAAGGTTAAGGTGATTCAGGACAGACTCCGTGCGGCCCAGTCTAGACATAAGAGTTATGCAGACTGAAAGGTTTGTGATGTTTCCTTTATGGTTGGTGAGCGGGTTTTGCTTCGGGTCTCGCCTATGAAAGACGTCATGAGGTTCGGAAAGAAAGGTAAGTTGAGCCCGAGGTTCATCGGCCCATTTGAGATTCTGAGTGAGATAGGGAAGGTTTCTTATGAGCTTGCCTTACCTCCCAGTTTGGCCGAGATTCATCCAGTATTTCATGTTTCGATGCTTTGGAGGTATCACGGTGACCCGTCTCGCGTGTTGGAGTTCACTTCAGTATAGTTGGACAATGACTTGTCCTATGTTGAGGAGCCAATGGCAATATTAGACAAGAAGATCCGAAAGCTCAGGTCAAAGGATATAGCTTCAGTAAAGGTTCAGTGGCGGTCAGCCGGCCAAGGAGGCGACTTGGGAGACCGAGCGGGATATACGCAGTCAATACCCTCATATTTTTGCTACTTCAGGTATGTTCTCTATGCTCGTTCGAGGATGAACGAATGTTTAAGTGTAGGAGGATGTGATGACCTGGCCGGTTGTCTTTGGAATTTATGGCCTGTTCCCCTATTATCTTCTTCTCCAAGGTTCATTTATGCAATTATGATTTTCCGGGATGTTCGGTAATAGAATTCGAAGTGTTTTGGGACACTTAGTCCCTAAATGAGAGATTAAGTGTTAAAAATGGTCCATAATTAGAACAGTGTGAAGAAGACCTCGAAATTGAAATCTGATGGTTTTGTTAGCTCCGTTAGGTGATTTCGGGGTTGGGAGCGTGTTCGGAATGTATTTTGGATGTCCGTAGATCATTTAGGCTAGAAATGACGAAAGTTAGAATTTTGAAGTTTCTGGTCCGATAGTGAATTTTTTACAGAGGGTCGGAACGGTATTCCAGAAGTTTCTATAGAACCGTCATGTCATTTGGGACCTACGTGAAATATTTCAAGTCAATCGGACGTGTTTTGGTTAGGTTTTGAATCGAAAGAGAGTTTGGTTAAGTTTTGAAGCTTTTAAGTTCAAATCATTGATTAATTTGCATTTCCGACACTGTTTTAGGTGGTTTATGGATTGGTACAAGTTTGAATGATGTTATTGGATATGTCCATAGGTTTGGTTGAGGTCCCAAGGGCCTCGCGTGTGTTTCGGATGCTCAACGGAGCAACTTGGAGTTTAGAATTGCAGCAGAAAATTGCAGTCAGTGATTTCTTCTACGCGATTGCGAAAAGGGCGCCGCGTTCGCGTAGCTGTGACTCGCCCTTCATCATGATCTCTTGCTCTTCCCCGCATTCGCATAGCGCAGCCATTTCTTTCATCGCGTTCACGTCCCATTGCCGGTAATCGCGAAGAATAAGCCCTGGACCCCCTTCAGTTCCTTCAACGCGATCGCGTGAGACCCTTCGTGTTTGCGTAGGGTCAAGTTCCAGCTCATCGCGTTCGCATCCCTGTCTTCATGATAGCGAAGTCCATTTATCCGCCACTTGAATTTTACTCTCCGCGAACGCGTTCCCATCCACGCGATCGCGATGTACAAATGTTTTGACCGGTTCATATATTTCAAAAACGAAGCCCTCTTCAATTTTTACAAAAACTCAAGTTAGAGAGCTCGATTTTGGGAGATGTTTTGAGGGATTTTCAGAGGCAAACATCGGGTAACAATTCCTTACTCTCTTATGGTTATTACCCACTAATCTAATCTCAAATTCAAGCTTTAATTTTGGATTTTGAGCGAAAATTGGGGTAACGTTCTTGGACTAACTTTGATGATTTGAAGGGGCATTTGGCCTCTGATTTGGGAGAATTTTATATGATTAGAACTCATGAGAGTACAAGATTTCTGAAAATTTAAAAATTATTCGATTTCGAGACGTTGGCCTGAGGGGCATTTTGGTCAATTGTCCTTTTTTTGCGCCTTAGCTTTAATTTTAATAGTGTAATTAGTTACTTGCAATCTTATTCACAATATGTAATTGGTTTGAATAGATTTGGGCCACTCGGAGTTGGATACTCGTGGCTAGGGCATTGTTTCTTAGCGGTTTTGTATCGGTTCGAGGTAAGTGGCTTGTCTAACTTTGTGTGGGGGACCTCTCCCCTTAAGATATCTTTACTGTTGTTTAAAATGCTTTGTGCGCAAGGTGACGGGTGCATACTTATGCTAGTTGTTGAAAATTCACCTTACTTGACTTATTTAGATTGTGTTTCTTCGCGTACTTAACTGTTAAAATTGCAATTTCACTTGTCTTAGCTTAGGGAAAGCATGTTAGTAACTTATTTTCTATACTTTGACTAAACTACAATGTGTATCTTCCTGCGAGCATACTAGACTCTAGACTTTTACATGTTGCTTGTACTTAGCTTCTTCCTTTTAGTATTGATTTGTTGTGATGTGTTTTATTGATGTGCTGGACTATGGGTTCGATTCATGGGAGATCCTCTGTTATTGGTATGCTGGACTACGAGTTCGATTCCTGGGAGATCCTCTATTATTGGTATGCTGGACTACGGATTCGATTCCCGGGAGATCCTCTGTTATTGGTATGTTGGATTGTGGGTTCAATTCTCGGGAGATCCTCTATTATTGATATGACAGACTACGAGTTCAATTCTCGGGAGATCCTCTGATATTGACATGATGGACTACGGTTACAATTATCGGGAGATCCTCTGTTATTGGTATGACGGACTATGGGTTCAATTATCGGGAGATCCTCTAATATTGATATGATGGACTACGGGTTCAATTCCCGAAGGATCCTCTTTTAATTGGTAAGAATGGACTGCGGGTTCAATTCCCGGAGTTCCATGTGGCGTCCTGATTTTTGAGTGATTTTTCTTGTATTCATAGATTGTATTTGTAGCATGTTCCGTTTTGCTTATTGTCTTGCTAGATATTCGGGATTTACTTCATTATCTACTGTCTTTGTATCTTATATTATTTCTTTTGTTCATCTCAGTAGGGCCTCGACCTTCCTCGTCACTACCCCACCGAGATTAGGCTTGGCACTTACTGAGTATCGCTGTGGTGTATTCATGCTACTCTTCTGCACACTTTTGTTGTGCAGATCCAGGTACTTCTGGTCGGGCGCGCTATTAGTGATTTCGGAGCTACATTTGGAGACTTGAGGTATGCATCTGCCGCATCCGCAGATCCGAAGAGTCTCCTTCTATTCTACCTTTTAGTCAGTAGTTTCATTCATGCACTCAGTTGTTGTAGATAGTTCTGGATGTTGGAGTCGTATGTTATGTTTTTACTCTTAGCATGTGTTGCCCATGGGTTTCCAGGCCTTGAAGGTTGTAACATTATTTTGATTTGAAGTGTATGTGCCAAGCGACACCCTATACATTTCGTATGTTATTCAGTATTATTTATCGTTTTGGTAAAGGTTGTTGAATTTTCGCAATGTGTCAGGCATACCTAGTCGCTAAGACTGGGTGCCGTCATGACAGGTTCACGATTGGTGAACTAGGGTCGTGACACTCATCAACCTTTATTTTCATGTGAAAATCAAATAAAATCTTGTTAGTTTAAAATACGGTGAGTGGTCCTGTCACTCCTGCTGGGGGATTGTTTTTCCCCTTCCCTTCTTCTTGCTTTGCGGTCCCCAAACTTGGTTGGGGATAAAGTTACTTGCTGGGGATGAGATTTATGCTGGGGATGGCTTTTCTATTTCTCCCTTCCCCGCTCTGTTGTTTCAAAACTTGCTTTGGGAGTCTTCTTTTAACTCCAAAACTACTTTCTTCAAAACTTTTATTTTCACTCAACACTGCAGAGGATAAAATTGTTATCAGCTAGGGATAACATTATTGAGGATACGACTGCTGGGGGTTATTTGCTGGGGGTGAATTTCCCCTTCCTCTTTGCCCTCTCTGTGTTGTCTGACCACCTCGGAACTTGGTCGATAATCTATCGGAGTTCTGCTGGGGATTCTCTCGGCACTTGGTCCACGAATTTTTCAATTATCGCTTCCAACTTTTCTCCATATTTCCCCTAAATATTTAGGCCAATTTGTCATTTTTCCTCGCAACAAACGCCTTTTTCGTCTTATTGCCTTGTCTTTGGCCTGTCCTTTTCACATTTTGCTTTGTACCATTTCGGCAACTGGTAGTAAACTCTGAAAAATCTTTCTCAAAAATAAATTTTTGGAAAAGTCTTTTAAACAAAGAAATTAAAAGATTGAAAAAAGAGAAAATCTTTCTGAACAAATACTGGGGGAAATGAAAAATAAAAGAACTTGTCTGGATGGTATAACTTGTCCCAACAATCATGTCGTGCATTCCGGATTAATCGACCCAGTCTATTTGCATCAATAAATTTTTTTGATGGCCTCATTTTCTGGGGATAAATAGATTCCCAACTCTTTGCCATATGCGGATCCTTTCCGCCAATCCTATCTTGTCGCCTCATTGTGCCCTTCGAGAGGTTTTCACTAATAAGACTCTCTCCTTTCTCTCAACTCTCGTCGCATTATGGTGCCCGTGAAGGTTTTCACCACAAGACTCTCTCATTTTGTTTCTCTGAGCTTACGTCGCCTTATGCTGCCTGTGAAGGTTTTCCCCGATAAGACTCTCTTATTTTATTTTTCAGCCGGGATTTGAGTGTTACCGATAAGATTATCTCTACTGGGAATTCTTTTGGCTATCAAATCCTTCAGCTTATGATCCTCATCCGGTCGGGGTATGAAAGGATAAGTAAGGCTCAAAAGGGAGAAAACAAAGTTTAAAAGTGTTTGTATTGAAGAAAGAATTTCCTCCGTCATTTCAGTATCCAATAAATGCCAAGTACAAACAAACGAACAAATAACTATCATAATCAAAGAAATTACACATATATCTCTTGACTGCATCAGAACTGATAGCCATGTCGATGCATCTTCTTTTGACATCTGTCAGACATAAAGCACCGTTGGATAACACTGTGGTCACAATATACGGCCCTTGCCAATTCGGGGCGAACTTGTTTTGCCTCAATCTGATGTGGGAGGATCTGTTTCAATACTTGTGGCCCAACAGCAAATTTCCTGGGGTGCACCTTCTTACTGTATGCTCTTGCCATTCTCTTCTGATACAACTGGCCATGGCATACTACCGCCAATCATTTTTCATCAATTAAGCTCAACTGCTCCAATTGAGCTTTGACCCATTCATCATCGTCAATCCCGGCTTCAACGACAATCCAGAGAGACGGAATTTCGACCTCTGCTGGTATTACTGCTTCAGTTCCATATACCAACGAATAAGGAGTTGCACCTACTGAAGTACGAACAGTCGTGCGATAACCCAACAATGCAAACGACAACTTCTCATGCCATTGCCTGGACCCATCTACCATCTTCCTCAGTATCTTCTTTACGTTCTTGTTAGCCGCCTCAACTGCTCCATTCACCTGAGGACAATATGGGGTGGAATTACAATGTGTAATCTTTAACTGTTGACATATTTGTTTCATCAAACCGCTGTTAAGATTAGCACCATTATCCATGATGATCACTTTGGGGATACCAAATCTACAGATGATATGGAAATGCATGAAATCCACCCCTGCCTTCTTGGTCACTGACTTGAAAGTCTTGGCCTCCACCCATTTGGTGAAATAGTCAATGGTTACAAAGTCCTTGCCTCCACCCATTTGGTGAAATAGTCAGTGGTTACTAGAATGGACCTGTGACTATTTAAGGCTGCCGGCTCAATAGGCCCAATGGAATCCATGCCCCATGCGACAAATGCCTAAGGTGCTGACATTGTGTGCAATTCTGTTGGCGGAAAATGAATTAGGTCTCCATGCATCTGACACTGATGGCACTTCCGTACGAAACTGATACAATCACGCTCCATAGTGAGCCAATAATATCCTGCTCGCAGAATCTTCTTTGCTAATACATATCCGCTCATATGGGGCCCACAAACTCCAGCATGTACCTCTGTGATTATTGTCGTGGCTTGACCAGCATCTATACATCTCAGCAATCCCAAACCTGAGGTTCTTTTGTACAACACTCCTCCATTGAGGAAAAATCCATTTTCCAATCGTCGAATGGCTCTCTTTTGATCTCATGTTGACTGCTCCGGGTATATCCACATCCTGAGGTATTCCGTGATATCATAAAACCATGGCTCGCCATCCATTTCTTCCTCTATCATGTTGCAATAGGCATGTTGATCACGAACCTGAATATACAATGGGTCAACAAGAACCTTATCTTGATGGTGCAACATTGATGCTAAGGTGGCCAATGCATCGCAACCTCATTGTGAACTCTTGGGATGTGTCTGAACGCCACCGATTGAAATCGCTTGCTCAGATCATGCAAGCACTATCGATATGGTATAAGCTTCAAATCCCGTGTTTCTCATTCACCTTGAATCTGATGTACCAGGAGGTCCGAGTCTCCCAAGACCAAGACGTCCCAGACATCCATGTCTGCAGCTAACAGTAACCCCAAATTTCATGCGCCATATTCAGCCATGTTGTTAATACAATAGCAACGGAGTTGCGCTCAGGATAGTGGTGTCCTGTTTCCGAAATGAGTAATTCTCCATTTCCAACTCCCTTTGAATTTGTGGCTCCATCAAAGAAAATCTTCCATCCTGGTTCCTAAGTAGTTCTACATCATCTATATGCATCACTTCTTCATCGGTGAAATACGTCCTCAAAGGCTCATATTCTTCATCAACAGGATTCTCAGCTAAGTGATCAGCCTACGCTTGAACCTTCATGGTCGTCCTTGTCACATAGACGATGTCAAATTTTGTTAGTAATATCTTCCACTTTGCTAACCTCCCCGTGGGCATAGGCTTCTGGAAAATATATTTCAGTGGGTCCAAGCGTTAAATAAGATAAGTAGTATATGACGACAGATAATGTTTCAACTTTTGTGCCACCCAAGCTATCACGCAGCAAGTCTTCTCAAGTTGAGTCCACTTAACTTCTTATACTATAAATTTCTTACTGAGATAATAGATGCCTTGCTCCTTCTTCCCTGTACAGTAATGTTGCCCCAGTATGCAACCAAACGAACTCTCCAGTACCGTCAGATAGAGAATCAACAGTCTTCCTAGTTCAGGTGGAACCAACACGGGTGTATTTGACAGATACCCCTTGATTTGGTCAAATGCTTCCTGACATTCTACCGTCCATTCTACCGTAGTATCCTTCTTCAGCAACCAAAATATGGGTTCACAAGTCGCCGTGAGTTGAGCGATAAACCTGCTGATATAAATTAATTTTCTCAACAGACTCATCACCTCCATTTTGTTCTTCGGCAACGGCAATTCCTGGATGGATTTGATCTTTGATGGTTCCAACTCAATTCCTCGTCGACTGACGATGAATTCTAGCAGCTTTTCTGATGGAACCCCAAAGCCACATTTGGCTGGGTTGATCTTAATATCATACCTTCGAAGTCTTTGGAAGAACTTCCTTAGGTCAGCTACACGGTCTTCCTGTCGTCTGGACTTTATGACCACATCATCTACGTATACTTCAATCTCTTTGTGTATCATGTCATGAAACACAGTAGTCATTGCTCTCATGTATGTTTCCCTAGCGTTCTTTAAACCGAAGGGCATTTCCCTATAGCAATAAGTGCCCCATGGCGTAATGAAAGCCGTCTTTTCTGCGTCTTCTTCATCCATCAAAATCTGATGATGTCCGGCATAGCAATCCACAAAGGATCTGATCTTACGCCCGGCGCAAGTATCGATCAAGATATGGATGTTGGGTAATGGAAAGTTATCCTTAGGTCTCGCCTTGTTCAGATTGCAGTAATCGACACATACCCTGATCTTCCCATCTTTCTTCGGTACTGCTACCACATTGGTCAACCAATCAGGATATCAAGTGACTCGAATAACCTTTTCCAGCAGCTGCTTGGTCACTTCCTCTTTGATCTTCACACTCATATCTGTCTTAAACTTCCTCAATTTCTGCTTGACGGGAAGGAATGCCGGGTTAGTGGGCAATTTCTGAACCACTAAATCGGTGCTTAATCTCGGCATGCCATCATACGACCATGCGAAAACATCTTTGAATTCAATGAGTGCTTTGATTAATTCCTCCCTGATGGCTCGATATGGATGCTGAATTGGGTTTCCCTGACATCGTCTGCATCCCCTAAATTGCCAGCTTCTGTATCATTCAAATTAGGCATAGGTTTCTCTTCGAACGGGCATAATTCTCTATTTATTTCTTCAAAGGCTTTATCCTTGTTGTATTCATATTCATCATCATAATCGTCCTCTTGTACAATTAAGTCAGAATTAGATTGATTTTTTAGAATAGGTCGAAGATCCGTTGTGCATGCCATGTCATTAGAACAAGTAAAAAGAGAACTGTTCAGAAAGATAAAAGAAGAAAATTAAATTAAAACAAAATAAGAAGAGAAAATTTTCACTTTATTAAAATGCGGGATAACAGGGTTCACAATTTTGTGGAATGCAAAAATAAAAAAAATTTGGACTACACCCTGGAATAATCCAGAAAACAGAAAAGAAAAATCAAAGCCTACTACCAGAACTCCCCCCGGGTAGGAAGAGGAGTAGCCGTCCAATTGTTGATATTGGACCCTAGGCCCCACAAACTGTATAGCTGCTCTACTGGAATCCTCTCCAGCTTCCATCATGTTGACATGAGCGAACAACCTTTCAAAACTCTGATTCAAATCCCCGTCTAGCCCAATCAATGGTCCGAAAATTTTTGGGACCAATGACCTCTTGACACTTGCTCTAACAAAGGAACTGGAGAGACGCGGAACTGGTTCGGGAAGAACCCAAACTCTCTTCTTCATTTTTCGAGCTCGCTTTACATCTGCTGCAGTAGGTTTGAATCCCAATCCAAAGGTTTCTAAATTCTTAGGCAATGAGACAGGTTGAACAATAACCTGAAGCTCAGCCCCCAAACCTTTTCCTAGCACGTACCCATAACCCTGCATATCTGAAACCATCATGACTATTGCGGAAGCTCTCCTTGGGAGTGGGAGGTCCTCGCCTTCAGAAACTTTATTCATTGAAACCCTATCGAAAACCTGGTAAACCCATGGCCATTTGTCGTCACCAGTTTCTATGAATGGCACAATATCATCACCCACCATGCTTGTACCGTCATCACTGTGCACCACTATCTCGAGCCTGTCCCACTCAAACTTCACCATCTGGTGTAATGTAGAAGGTACTGCTTTGGCAGCATGGATCCAAGCTCGCCCCAATAGAAGATTGTATGATACTGCCACATTCACCACTTGGATTCCATGGTGAATTCCACTGGACCAATGGTCAATTCCAGTATGATATCGCCCACCGTGTCGGTACCACCTCTATCGAAACCTCGGACGCAGACGATGTTCCTGTGAATTCGGTCATGATCAATTTTAAACTTGTTCAAAGTAGCCAAAGTACAAATGTTGGCACTTGACCCATTATCAACCAACACTTGGGTGACCACCGAGTCTTCACATTTCACGGTAAAAATTGGGCTTTGTTGTGTTTTGTACCCTCTGTTGGAAACTCCTCATTAGAAAATGTCACTCGGTTTACTTCGAAGATTTTGTGCACTTTCTTCTCCAAGTGATTTATAGAGATTTTATCCGGGTCATGAGCCTCATTCAGGATTTTCATCAGTGCCTGGCAATGATCGCTGGAACAAATCGACAAGGATAGCAATGAAATCTGTGCTGGAGTCTTCCTTAACTGTTCCACAATAGAGTAGTCATGTGTCTTCATTTTCTTAAGAAACTCCTCAGCCTCTTCTTCCATCACAGGCTTCTTTGCCACCTCTAGATTGGACCTCCTTAACTCTAGGGATCAAAACACTTCCCCGAACGAGTTAACCCCTGAGCCTCACATATTTCTTCCTCTACTTGCTTGCCTTTGTACATTACCACTGCCTTTTCATACTTCCAAGGAACGGCTTTGCTATTAATCACTGGCAATTGGACTAACGACTTTTTGATGACCGCTTCCCTGCAGACCCCCGTCACAATAACTACGGGTGCAGATGAGGCTCCCGATATTATCAACTTGGCTGATTCTAGTTTCTGTGTTGCGGACGATGGATTTTTCCCTAATATCACCGATGGTTTGACATCTTCCTTCTTCACATGTACCCCTACTTCCCCACCGGTCGATTTTTCCTTCGGGTGGCATGGATCATCATCATTGTCTGTGAGGGTTTCTTTGGCTCTGCTCCTTCGTGCACAAGCTCGATCATGTAGGCTTCGTGGTATGCTGGCAATGGGTTCTGGTTGGGTGCCTCCGATTTTTTAACCTAGATATTTTTCTCGTCAATAAGATCTTGTATTGCATGTTTCAGCCTCCAACATTTTTCATTGTCGTGCCCCGGCATTCCTGAACAATACTCACAGCTTATTGAGTGGTCCATATATTGGGGTAGAGGATTTGGCATACTAGTCTCAACAGGACTCAGCAAACCCAACGGCCTTAAGTGGCAGCCTGATTTCCCTGGAAACCTATCCTTTGAGGGTTCCTGTAGGCTCTTCGTGGTGGACTAGGTGTTTTGTGGTGGTGGGTAGGTATTGTGTGGAGGTGGGTATGTATTTTGTGGAGCTGGCGAGCCGGAGGGTGGATATATGTCTGGGCTTGATAGACGAAGAAATGCTGTTCTTGTGGTGGGTAGTAGGCCTGTGGAGGGTAATTTGGAATGTATGGGTAGTTTGAATGATAGGGCATGGGTTGGTAATGAGGGGAAGGACCTCTAGATTTGGACCAGTTGCCTGCCTCTATTGTTGCGACCTCTTCTCTCTTTTTTTTTTTCCGAGTGCGCCTCTCGTGCCACTATGAATGGCCTGAGTTGTTGCCTTAATTTCCAAGTAACTCAGGATCTTATTGGACTTAAGTCCTTCTTCTATCATTCCTCCCATTTTCACTACTTCATTGAAGGATTTGCCAACTGACGTCACCAAGTGACCGAAGTAAGTTGGCTCTAGAGTTTGTAGAAAGTAATCTACCATTTCCCCCTCTCTCATTGGAGAATCAACTCCGGCTGCCTGTTCTATAAATCGGAACCCATATTCACGGAAGCTCTCCTTGGGTTTCTTCTTAAGCTTTAGCAATGTGAGATGGTCTGGGACTATCTCAAGGTTGTACTGGAAGTGTCCTACGAAATAATGTGCCAGATAATCCCAGGTGTACCACCTGCTCAGATCTTGTGCTGTATACCACTCCAGTACCGACCCACTCAAACTCTGGCCAAAGTAAGCTATCAACATCTAGTCTTTGTCTCCAGCTCCCCATATCTTGCTACAAATGCCCCGTACATGTGCCATATGATCGTCATGCCCTTCGTATAAATTGAATTTGGGCATCTTGAACCCTGCTGGTAATTGGACGTCAGGGAAACGGCATAGATTCTTATAGGCCATGCTGATCTGGTTGCCAAACTCGTGCATGTTCCTGAAGGATTGCTCCAGGCTTTTAAATTTCCACATCACCTCGTCATGCTCTGGGCTCTTAGCCGGCTTTTTAATCTCCGTCGGGACATCAAAGTGGGGATTATAGGTATATGGCTCGGGTGCTTTGAATGTGAGTTCGGGGGGTAGTATTGTGCATCGTGAGCTTGAAAAAACGGCTTGCTAGACGATCTGTGTATGGGGATGGGGGAGGCACCATAAAGACAAGAACATTTGGTAGAGAAGGGTTTTGATTGGGTGGTGGAGCTTGGGGATCATAGGCATCTCTTCCCTGATAGTAGTGATGGCTCAGGAAGCTCGTTGAGGGGCCGGGGAAGGGGATTCCTGCGTGTGTCCTGGTTGGAGAGTAGGAGTAATGGGTAGTTTAGTCCCTTTTGTGCTTTAGTCAAGGCTTGCTGCATTTCATTCATTTCCAGCCTCATTTTCTCCATTTTTTCCATGGCTTCCTTCAGCATCTGATTTGTCGTCTTTTCCGATTCAACGTTATTGTCTAAGTTAGTCATGCTTTCTGGTATAGGCCCTTTTGATATTGTTTGATAATGATATGGTGCCAACATGCTCTAACCAGCTAATTGTCTGGTATTGAAAAACAACAATCTTGTTAGCGTTAGAGTTTTAACACATATGGAAATTGCACGTTGGGGGATGCAATATTCCAAGGCAATTAACCATTTCCAACATGTTTTTGCTCCGATCGCATGCGTCATCCTGGCTTGTTTTATTTGTGCCTTTAATGTGTTTTGGGAACCCTCCATTTTCCTCTCTTTTATTTTTTCCTTATCTTTATTTTTTAGAGGTGATCGAATCTTATGTGGACTACCTACGTATCACGTCCCCGAGTGAATCAGGTCGGGCGTAGTTCTGCCATAATTGTGAAGAATAAAGACCTCATCTCAGATTTTCAATTTTCATTTCTAAAAAACCTTGCTTACAAAGCCAAAATTTGGAATGGAAAAATTAAAACTCACTACAACCTTTGACGAAGAAAAAGTAAAACACAGACCGCAACCGACAAACAGACTCAAAAAACATAGGAAATGTAAACTCAAACTAATCATGCTTTAAAGCTCTAAATTTCTGTGCCTATGGGTCCTTGTTCGGCCTAGCTGCGGTCCTTGGTGCAAGACCCCTTTGTAGACTCTTCAGTTCATCCATGATCCGATGGACATAGCCCATAACTAAAGCAAAACGGGTGTCACGGGGTATTTCCTCGCATTCTAGGCACCCTAAGTAGATGTAGTGCCCAATCTCTTCGATTTTACCATTCATTCTGTCCCTTTCTACGAACAGCTACTCTATCCGTCGATTCGTTAGTCCTAGCACTCGAACATTGTCGGCTAGTTGATCCTGGAACCCCTCCATTTGTTCTTCCATTCAGGATATTAAATCATAGCAGCACTTCCTGGAACCCTCTCTTTGAGAGTGGAATTTGTTTCTCTTAATATAGCAATGGTGCCTTTATAATCCCTCCTTATCTGCCGCATATGCTTTGCTCGTGCCTCCGTACCTCTTGCCCATATGGCTCGGATCCTCACCATGATAGCCTCCGATCGTTTCAAATCCTCTTGGCTTTCACTGATCTGCTTGTTCAACCCGTCTATCAACCTCTTGTCAGACTGACTTCTCTGTTGGTTGTCGGCATCTTTTCTGACTCGTTGGATTCGAGCCCTAAGAGTGTTATTTTCTTGGGCTAATTTCTTTCTGTCTCCATCATCGGTTGCTACTTGCCAATTACTTTCATATGGGAGATCCTTAACTTGCTTTTCCTATTCCCCTATGCGGGCCTTATATTTTTGTTCTGCATCCAACCAAGCATGTGGTTCTTGTAATGCCTCAACGAACCTCTGAATGTGAGGTTTTTCGGTTGGTTGTTCTGGTTCTTCTTCTATAATGCCCTTCTTTCAAGATCAGGCAAGATAAGCAGGCGTGACTTCGCCTCTAGATAGATTGCACACTCGAGTATTTACTAACAAATACTGGCATTCACTCCATATACAACGAACGGTAGCTTCATGAAATTGAACATCGGTGCTGATCTCAACCGTATGAGCACTGAGATCTTCATCTGGGTATACTACCTGACACCTTCCCAATTGCCTCATCACCCGGTAGGGAGCATAAGGCTAAATACCTCTGAGTCCCATTAGAAGGAAGTAAGGACCCGTGGCAGGCATATATACAATTTCTTCAACAGGAAGCCAACTCAATGTCCACCCTATTTGTACAACAGTGACATTGCGGAGATAGGATGCCCAGTCTTCAAACCCTTTAGGCAATCTGAGCCCTGAAACCCTCTTATCATATTTTTCAATCCAGCTTTTGTCTGTCTATAGATAGCTCATGCACTGAGGTTGACGATAGAAATGCTCGATCATTCATATTTGCAATAGCAAATTGCAATCTTCGATGAAATCTACCCCATCTTGACAAGCTGTGAGGGCTCGGTATATCTCGGAGAATATCATATGGGCAAGCATGCTTTTGTTGTTGGTAGTCAATAATTTGACAACTCCGGCTACCTTCAAGTCAATATTTCTATCCTTCCAGAGAAACACCACAATTCCCAAGAATGTTACTGTGAAGGTGAATCGCCTATGTTCATCCCATTTTGTCCGATTCCCTCTGCTGCAAACCCTACTTTCTGGATCGTCGAACCCTCATATATTCCCATACCTCTAGTATATGAACGGTAAGGTAGAAAACCTCCTATCTAACTCGGAGTACTGGATTCCCTTGCTTATCTTCAATAGGTCCATGAATTTGTGTGAATTGACGGCTCTTAGATCAATCAGATATTTATGCCTTAGCCCCTCAGAAATGTCCATGTATCCTTCTACCTTTCCTAAAGTTGGAGTGAGTTCAAAGTTTGAGAAGTGGAATACATTGTAGGCTGGGTTCAAGAACGTAACTAAAGCCTTTATGATATCAATCATGGGCCTGAAGATGAGAAAATTGGTGAGACCCCTAGATGCAGTTTGATCTTATCTTATTCTGACCCTTTCAAATCTTCCCACCATAAGAGCAACTCCAAAGGGATCTTACTTCTAACTTTTACCAGCAAACTTGGACCCATGCTCATTCTGCATATTTTGTTGAGGTGATTTTAAGCCAAAAGCAATCTTTATTTGACTCATGCAGACCTAACTATATTTAAACAAATGACTTTGGCTTTTTGAACACGGCCTTTCAGCGCCTCGGGGGCGAAGATTATTTAATGTTGTGTGGACTAAAAAAATGACCGAAGGCGGCCGTTTATACCAAGTCAGTCTTTCGTTGTCCCTTTTGGAAACATTCAGCTTTTTGATAAAATGGCGTCAGATGACGTATTTAAAATTATTTTTTCAAAAATGCAATCCGCCATTGCGGTTACGGCCTTTCAGAGCCCCGAGGACGAGGAATTTAAGGCTGTGTGGGCTGATTCGGTCAAAAATCCAAAAATGACCAAAAGTGGTTGTTTATGCAAAAACAGCCTTCCTGCGTCCCTTCCGGGAACATTCGGCTATATTTGACAAAACGGAACCACCCGACTTATTTAGGAAAATTTGACATTTTGGATATTTTTGTAAAAGGGGGAAGTTGGGCCCGAGGAGGGTTGCCTACGTATCTCACACCCTGTGAGAATCAAACCGACGTAGTTCGGGTAAGGGAAAAACAAATTATATTAAGAAAAACTCCTTTCTTTTCAAAAACACTCTTCTTTTCCTATTCTTTTTCAAAATTTTGACAGAGTTTCGACACTACTTAGTTTTTAGTAGTTATCTTTACACTGTTATTTCTCTCTTTTCATGTTGTTTTCTAATATTCCCAATTTTTGTAAGCCGGTCAGCATACAAGTCTGAACAAATAAATGCAATAAATCAACCAAGATATAACAGGATGGTATTTTCACTTCAGATTGCTTGTCCTAGAAGGACCCAGCCCCTGTGTTAAGTCCCCTAAGTCAAATGCAGCAAGATGCAAATAAATGTTCCTACTAGGGATCCGGCATAATGTTTTGTTATACTAGGTTTCAAACCTGGGTTTTGGTTCTAGACCTGGCTTACCCGAGCGGACAACCCGAGCCGAGGATAGGAGTTGCGTCCCGGTAACCAAAGGGCTAGCCGGTTTTGCAACTCCACCGAATCCTCGTTCTATTTGGCATAATGACACTTACATAAAGAAGTCACGATCAGCGTGCGCTCCTCAAGAGAGAAGAGAGGCGTTTCGGCACAGTTTATATATACAGTTCAAATAACATCATAATGGTAAAGATCATCATTTAAGCACAGATCATATAAAATATCAGATAATAAATAGAGCCAAATACAAAAATTTGTTCTAAGCTCGAATTTCTAACCCTAAACTCGTGGTTCTGGGTCATGGTCCCCAGCAGAGTCGCCAGAGCTGTCACACCTCCTTTTGGCCCTGCGTAGGCAAAGGCGCAGAGGAGTTTTTTTCCAATTAAAGGACAATCGAAAGGGGATTTATTATTAAGATTCAAAGTCTCTACATTAGGAGATTTATGGTGTCCCAAGTCACCAGTTGAATCCCGAATCGAGGAAAAGAATGACTCTGTATTACAGTCCGCAAACCAAAAATCTGAATAAGGAAATATGTTAACCCGGAAGAAAGTGTTAGGCATTTCTGAGTTCCGTGGTTTTAGCACGGTCGCTCAACTATCGTATTCGGCTTAATTATCTGATTTTAAACAAGTGGTAACTTATGTGCAAATTTTAACTTTTAACCACTTTTATTATTTGTTATTATTTTTTATGAAAATTGCAACGTCGTGAGAATGTATCTCGAACTGCATCACATAAATGTACCCATAGTTTTTGACACGTTCCAACTTCGTTGGAATTGGGATTTGGGTCACATAAATGTGCACCCGTATTTAAGAAAGTAAATTATCAAAAGCGCGCTTAAAGCGACTAGCGCGTTATTATCTTTGGGGAGGGCGTAGAATTCACTAAACGGCCCATCCCGAATTCTAAATATTTTATTTTAATTATTGAAGGCCCTGCCATTTATGTGTTTTATTTGGCGAGGCTCGTCTCATTTATTATTTAAAGCCAACATAAAGTAAGTACGATTTTCATTATTCTTCCTAAACTTGAGATTATTGCAATGCCAACGAGTTATGGAAAGCATTATGGAGGAAATAAAATAAATTAGCTATGGAATGGTGGGCTAGTTTATTGCATTACTAATATTTGGGTCAAAAAGTATTCAATAGTACACGCCCAAATTTTAATATCTTGGCTAGCCAAATTATCCTATGCACCTAGTATCAACCTTTGGTCCAAATACTACCAGAGAAATAATTACCAAATGAGCATAAAATTCCTTATAAAATAAAATCCAATCATGAAAATAATGTAAGCTAAAATAAATGAGATACTAAAATAAAGAAAGCATTTGTTATCATAGACCAAAAAGAAGGCTAAAAGAACGACGCAACCAAAAATTCAAAAGGCTAGAAAAATGGCAATTTTTGTTGGCTATGAACGGCAGCCATTTCCCCATTTTCTAACGAAAAAATCAATCATAATAATTTATTTTCCTTTGAAATTAAGCTTTACTTTATTTTATCTGCATATTAACATTAGCAAGTTCTTCTCAAGTTCACAAAAACGACCAAGACTTTACCAAGTCTGAAACATTCGCAAACCTCAATACAAGAACCAATTTTTTTTTTTGAAATCTTTTTGCAACATGTTAAAAATACATCAACGCTTACAAACATCTAGCTAACGCTCATCACTAATATTAGTTAATAACGTTATTCAAGATTCTATTTAAAATGATGTTATTTACTCAAGTGAACTCACAATTTCAGAACTACACATATTAAACTAACATGTTGATTTCTATTTGAACTATTTAAACCTGTTTTGTGACATATAAACTATTTGAAACTGTTTTACAACTAGCTGGAAATGCATTAACTACACTGTATTTTATAACTAGTAATCATCAATTAAGATTAATTACAAAGAATATTCACATGGTTGTAGAGATAGATTCAACAGTCCGATTTACACACTTATCATTTAGCTACAAGTAAAAAAAATTCTACTCAATATCCAATTAAAGATGCAAGGGAATTAAAAGGAAAACTTGATAGCATTTTATTTTATCTCCAACTTCAAGTTTACATCAGTACATGATTTTGGAGTGTGTACTTGGATAATGAAAAATAGAAGAAGGAGGAGTAGTCAGCAGTAGGAAACAACACAGCAATACAACAGCGATGCAACAGTGGCAGACCAGATTTAAACCAATAGCAAAACCAATTTCCACATGAATACACTCTCAACCAACAGCCTAGAATCAATTGTAAAACCAAATAGCAATCGAAATGCAGTACCAGCAACCAAAAGATGAACTCAAAAATATAACTTGATAGTTAAAGCTGAACTTCACTTTAATTTTTCATGAAACAGTATTATGTTGAATTAACAGACTATTTAAACTTTATAAAAACTGCTCTCCAAAAGAGTGATTTTCGGGTCTAAAAACCAGCCAGTTTTTTTTTCTCTACTGAACTCTCTAGATCTCTTCCCAAAGTGTGATGGAATATAGGGGTGGGCATATATCGGGTAAAACTGATAACCCGAACCGTTATTCTTTATTGGGTTATCGGTATTGGATTATTGGGTTAACGGTTCGGTAACGGGGTAATTATTGGGTTATCGGTTCGGTTTCGGTTTGCATTTTTGTTATTGGGTAAAAACCGATAACCCAATAAGAATGAAGTAATTTACTAATCTACCCTTAAGTATATACTAGGATTTTATTTTACTAATTCCCTTCCCTCATTCATTTGTCTCTCTCGACTCTCATTCTGTTTCGCTGAAGCCGCAACCCCTCAAGGCTCAAGCTCACCAGTCACCACCAGTTCTCCGCCATTCGCTCTTATATTCACTTCACTATTTACTTACTCACAATACATCACTAAAGGGAGGATAGTTGGATCAACAAGGTAATTGTTATCTACTTGTCTTTCAATTTGAATTGGTTAATAATATACTTGTTAAGAAAAATATGAATAAGTGATTGATATGTATATATTTGTTGGTCTGAAGTTACTGAATTCCTCTGTGACTTCCTTTGTTTGATGATTTCCCAGTTAAGTTCATTAAGGTTCTAAAATATGTCTTCAACTTGTTACCAACAGTTTGCTTGATTTCTTAGGGTAATCTAGTGTTGGTTATGTTTTAATGAAGAAAATCGAACATAGTGTAGTCACAGATGTTGCGAATGGTGTATTAGTGTATATTTTATTAACTTATATAAGCGTTTCATGACTTGGAATCTCTGCGGATTGTGCATTAGTATAAAATTTATATCGGTATTAGTTACTATCTATAATCAAATAGTGGATAAGTGCAATTTTAAATATTTAGAAGGTGATAATTCCTTACTATTGTAGAAGTAGGTGCCATATCTCCGTAGATATTACACACTGGAAAAACAAATGAGCAAACAGAAACTTCAGGCACTGCTATTTTTTCTACAATATATTTCTATAGTTCTGTTTTCTATTTATGTTTGCTTCTGTTTGCTCAATAGCTTCTCTTGCTGCTATCTTGTGACGATTTATGTCGTTATAGCTAGCAGTTGTATTTGTGCTTTCTGCAGCTATTATCAGTTGATTGAAGTTTCAGCACTTTTAAGTTTAGTTTTATCTTATCGGGTAAACCAATAATCGAACCGATAATGATCAATAACCGATAAGCCGATAACCGATAACTAATATCTTATCGGTTTGGTTATCGGGTTATGATATTTGTAAACCGATAATCGATAGACAAAACCGATAATTTACAAAACCGAACCGAACCGACCGATGCCCACCCCTAATGGAATACCCTTATATATCAAAATAGACAACTATTTTAAAATTCAAAATATAATCTGTTTGACAGATTTTTCGACAAAGTCTGCTCTTAAATTCAAAAAACAAGACTTTCTCGACCAAATATTGTCAAAATAGAGTATTTCAAAATAAAAATATGCAGTTTCTTGTTCAAGGATAGACAATTATTCAAAAATTGTCCAAAAGTCTATATTCCTTACATAACAAATGACTTTCGAGTTTTGTACTCAAAAAGTCTTGAAGTAGTAAATAAACAAACAAACAAATACCATATACTCTTTAAGTATTTTTCACTACTTTACCGGTACAAAACTATCTTACTATTTGAACAAGTGCAAAAACAAAAAATTTAACATTTAGAACTTCAAAAGCTAATGCTAAAATAATTAATAATAAACAAAAAATTAAAAATTAAAAATTAAATCAACCATAAAAGGATAATAGCATTTTTACCATTTTACAATTCAAATGGCCGAAAAATGGTGGTATGCCAAGAAGAATGTTCGGGGAGGTCGCCAGATTTTTGGCCGGATTTTGGTCGCCGGATTTATGAGGTAGAATTGACATCAATAGCTAGGTCTTGAGGAGCTCTATCCGTTGATGTATGTATTGTAGGGTGGTAGTAGCCAGAACTTCAATAACTTGGGCGAAGAAGAGACGGAAAAATTTCTTAGACCTAAGGTTCAAGGAGTTTGAGAGTTTTTTGAAGGATTTGGTTTGGAGATATGGAAAGAGGAGGTGGTGGAGATTACATGGTGAAATTTTGGGGCGTATTGAAGGTTGTACACCACCAGTGGACAGTTTCCGGCGGCGGCAATGGGGCGGCGCCGGCGGCTTGGGGGGAGAGAAAAGAGGAAGTGATGAAAGGGAAAGAAGAGAGAGGAAATAATGGGGAAATGGGAAAAATATTTGGGAATATTAGGCTTTAAATACCTAGGATGAAGATCAAACCAGAACCGTTGGATTAAATCAAGATCAGGTCAGTGTAGTTCTGGGAGGTTTCGTTAGGTGGGACTACCATGGAACTGCAATTTTGTTGTTACTGCTGCTGCATGATGTGGCTACTTCTTTTTGATCTCCTTATTGTACCGTGCCAAAATAAAACAAGAAGCTAGACTTAAACTAGGAATTACAAAATCTTATCTATCTCCGACTTGTTCTTGTAGTCTTCTTTTTGATTTCTGCGATGTGATTCATGATGGGGGTATTTTGTTGTAACCTTCCACATTACTAACTTCTTATTTGATCTTGAAATGTATTCCTCTGTTCTGTAGGCGAGCTCCTGAATTCAACTTGAATGTCGACTCCTCTGTTCTACATGCAGGCCCCTGACTCCAGCTTGAAATGTACTCCTCTATTCTCCAGGAGAGCTCCTGACTCCAACAACAATTTAAAGATAATGCAGCCTCCATTCTCCAGGCAGGTTCCTAACTCTAACAGCAATCTAAAGATAATTCAGCCTCCATTCTACAGGCGGGATCCTAACTTCTCAACTTAAAATTTTAAAACCTCCATTCTACAGGCGGGCTCCTGATTGCAAAAACATGAAATGTATTCCCTCGTTATACAGGTGGGCGCCTGCGTTTAAAACATGAAATGTATTCCCTAGTTATAAAGGTGAACGCCTAAATTCAAACCATGAAATGTATTCCTTAATTATACAGGTGGGCGCCTAAAGGCAAAATATGAAATGTGTTCCCTAGTTATACAGGTGAGCGCCTAATTGCAAAGACATGAAATGTATTCCCTAGTTATACATGTGGGCGCCTAAATATAAAACATGAAAGTATTCCCTAGTTCTACAGGTGGGCGCCTAAATTCAAACATGAAATATATTCCCTAATTATACAGGTGGGCGCCTAAAGGAAAAACATGAAATGTGCTCCCTAGTTATACAGGTAGGCACCTAAAGGCAAACCATGAAATGTGTTCCCTAGTTATACAGAGTGGCGCCTAATGGTAAGGACGTGAAAAGTATTCCCTTGTTATACATGTGGGCGCCAACGGTAAAGACCTGAAAAGTTTGTCCGATCAAATAACTTATTAAATGCCAGTTCACTGCTGAAGATTCAGAAGGACAGTTTGGCCGCGGCCACCCTGCTGCAGATTTAGAGAGCCATTCTGGCCGCAGTCCTGGTGTAACCACGGTAGGACCGCGACAGGCCGCGTAAACTTCTGAAAAGGCACCTTTTCTAGAACAAACATCACATCTCTTCTAATAAGTGCCTATAAATTCTGAAGCATGGCTTCGTTTTTTAGACACAAAAAATATTACAAAACTTCCTTCTTTCAGAAAAATATTGCATTCTAATTCGCAGTCTCCTTCTCATGAATTCGTAAGTGTGATTTTGCTTCGTTCATTAAGTTCGTCGGTATCCTACAGTTTGTATTGCCACTATTGCAGGAAGGTTTATTCCGTTTCATCCTGGGAAAATTTAATCCATTACCTTGGCAACGTGTAAGGGGTTTAAAATTCTTTAAGGACACATAAGTAAATTGTGGACTCGGAATATTTCTTAATTCTTTACTATTTTTAGTTTTTTCTTTATTCTTCTAACAGTTTTGTGATTTTGTGTTTTAACATAGTAGCGTTCACAAGCACGATGGGTGGTGCCGTGCAACGTGGTTTTATTGGTCTTACCTTAATGGTGTTCCTTATTCCGTTTTCCCTTTATTAGTTGTTGTTTCATTGGATTCTCTTATTCAAATTCTATATATTCAGTTCCATCTCTTAATTGTAGAAGTTATAATTGAACTGATATTCCCCCCAGCATGTACCCTCCCTTTTTGTTGTTTAAATTCTTGATTTCCTTTTCTGTTATTGTATATATCTGTACAGGTTGTTTATGGTAGGTTCGGTTAGCCTCGTCACTACCTCGCCGAGGTTAGGCCGGACACTTACCATCACATGGGGTCGGTTGTGCTGGTACTATGCTTCTTTGCCTTTTTGTGCACAGGTCAGGGCCCAGTCTACGGACCACAGCTTTAGGCCGGGAGTGGTCCTTCAGTCAAGAGGCTCTAAGGTAGTTCGCGGGCCCCGAGTCTCCTCTAACTTTCCCTTTCAGTTTGTTAAGTTGTATCAAACAGACATGCTATGTACTTCTTTTAGACTATTATTTTTAGCACTCTTTAGTTGTCCGTGAGCAGTGACACCAGATACTGGGTAGAGATTGATTGTTAGTTTTCCGCATATTATTTTTGTTATTGTTATTAGACGTCTTCCGAATGTTTTAGCTAATTATTTTAGCATTTAATTTGTTTTAGATTTAAATTTTCTGGAAATATTTATAAGGGTTGGCTTTCCTAGGTTCAACAGTAGGCGCTATCACGGCTCCCGATGGTGGGTAAATCCGGGTCGTGACAAGTAGGTATCAGAGCACTAGGTTACTTGGGTCTCACAACTCATGTACAAGCCTGATAGAGTCTGAGGGATCGGTACAGAGACGTTTGTACCTATCCCCCGGAGACTACTGAAATAGGAAAGTTTCACTTTGTTCATTCTTGTCGTGCAATTCTGTTTCTCAAGTATTAATTGTCGTTATACTCTGTTCTTTCGTAGATGGAAAGAACACGTGCGTCGTCTTCTTCCGTGCAGCAGCCCGAGCCCCCAACAACAACTCACACGAGGGGCTGGGGCCGAGGCCGTGCCAGAGGCCGTGGTAGGGGCAGAGCTCAGCCCTAGGCAGCAGTTCCATAGGATGAGCCTCATATTGACTTTGATGAGGAGGTTCCAGCTCCAGCAGCTCCAGTGGGCCCAGCTCAGGTCCCAGGAAGAGTGATGTTTTCTTCGGATCTTTAGGATACCCTTGTCCGCATAGCAGGCTTTATAGACAGTGTGGCCAGAGCGGGATTGTTGCTAGTAGCACAAGCCAATTCTCAGGCTGGAGGAGGGCTTCAGATCCTTCTACAGGTACTCCGGAGCAGGTAGCTCCCCAGACTCAGGTTCCCTTGGTTCAGTCCGCAGTGGCGGCTCAAACAGGTATTACAGCTCGAGCCGGAGATGGGTCGGTCATGTCTTCGGATGCTTTGTAGAGACTTGATCTGTTCTCCAAGCTTTTCACTACCACTTTCAGCAGTGCTTTATCGGAGGATCCCTAGGTTTTTCTATTCAGTTGTCATGAGATCCTCAGGACTATAGGGATAGTGGAGACCAAACTGTGGGTTCTGCCAAGACTTGGTGGAGAGATTATTATCTGTCTAGACCAGCAGGGTCCCCAGCTTTGACATGGGATCAGTTTGCAGAGTTATTTTTGGAGAAGTTTCTCCCCGTCACTCAGCGGGAGGCTCTTCGCAGACGGTTTGAGCATCTTCATCGGGGATTTATGAGAGTTACACAGTATGAGACTAGGTTTGTTGACTTGTCACGCCATGCAGTAGTGATACTCCCAACTGATCGGGAGAGGGTCCGGAGGTTCATTGGGGTTAGAAGTGATATTACTTTTTAGGAGGCGGCCAATGCGGCCCGTCAAGTGGAGATAGCACTAGCTCGGGGAGGTAGTCAGGGTTGTGACAAGAGGCCTAGACATTCTGGCAGGTTTAGTGGTACCTCATCTGGAGGTAGAGGTTCCTATGGCATAGGCCATCCCGCGAGACCTTTCCAGTCGGCACTTCAGGATTCTCATGGTACCCCAATCGGTGCTAGTCATCAACAGTATTATGACCAGCACCTCTTCAGCTCACCATCAGCCCTCATCAGTGCGAGCGCCATGGGAGGACATACAGGTCGACAGGGCCAGCAATCTTAGCAGCCGAGGGCATGTTATGGTTGTGGTGACCCAGGTCATATTGTCAGGTACTGCCCTCGAGCCTCGAGTAGTTCTCAGCAGCAGGGTCCTCGCCCTACGATTCAGGCAGCAGGTGATCCACAAGCCGCCCAGCCAGCTAGAGGGGTAGAGATCATAGAGGTGGAGGGAGAGGCCGTAGAGGTGGAGCCCGGACAACCAGAGGTAAGGGTCAGCCCGCAGCAGATCATCCCAGAGACGCAGTTCAGGGAGGTGGGGGCCAGCCCTGCAGTTCAGGCTTGGATCAAACAGTTGCTCAAAGAGTTGAAATTTGGTGATGTTAGTCAGATGAGACTTGTGTGTGATAATTAAGATGCTCTTCATATTGCGTCAAATCGAGTGTTCCATGAGAGAACTAAGCATATTGAGATTGACTGTCATTTTGTCAGAGAAAATATACTCTCGGGAGATATTGCTACAAAGTTTGTAAAGTCAAATGATCAGCTTGCAGATATTTTTACCAAGTCCCTCACTGGTCCTCGTATTAACTACATATGTAACAAGCTCGGTACATATCATTTATATGCACCAGCTTGAGGAGGAGTGTTAGAATATGTAAATAGTAGTACAATAACCCTAATCCAATATGTATTAGGAGTAGGATAGGTTATGTGTATATATAGGGCTCATTGTATCATGTTTAAGGACAAGAGGGGTTGCTCTGATGGTAAGCAACCCCCACTTCCAACCGAGAGGTTGTGAGTTCGAGTCTCCTCAAGAGCAAGGTGGGAAGTTCTTGGAGGGAAGGATGTCGGGGTTCTATTTGAAAACAGCCTCTCTACCCCAGGGTAGGGGTAAGGTCTACACACTACCCTCCCCAGACCCCACTAAGTGGGATTATACTGGGTTGTTGTTGTTGTTGTAGTCATGGTATGACAGACAGCATATGTTTTTTAGACAAGAGGGGTTGCTCTGATGGTAAGTGACCCCCACTTCCAACCGAGAGGTTGTGAGTTCGAGTCTCCCCAAGAGCAAGGTGGGAAGTTCTTGGAGGGAAGGATGCCGGGGGTCTATTTGGAAACAGCCTCTCTACCCCAGGGTAGGAGTAAGGTCTGCGTACACACTACCCTCCCCAGACCCCACTAAGTGGGATTATACTGGGTTGTTGTTGTTGTAGTTGTTATTGTATCATGTTTAACATCAATTATTATATTCTCCCGTGCTTTCTCACATCGAGTAAATGTAAGCTAAGCATAAGGAGAGTATAAGTCAGGCACTTGGATGAAATTGATGTTGGGAAGACTTGTGACAATATGGGAAGATTTCCAGCGTACGACCTTTGAAAAGTTTCATGCAACGAGAGAAGACTTATATAGTCAAGTACTTTTTATGTAGAACAATTCTTCTGCGCGTACAGAGTGATTTTTTGTGTGAATTGTGGGTGTCCTTCTGCCTTCAACATGAGTTGTTGTTTGTTCTGAAAGCATTTAAGTGCTTTGTCGTTGTCCTTGAAAGAAACTTTACACAGTTGGCAGCAGAATGAGGAGAAAAAAGTATTCCATGTACGCCAGCTTTTGCGCGAAAACATGTTGGAATTTCTTCATTCTAATCCCTACAGTTACCGGAAAGCACTATGATTTTCCTTCCCATCACATTGTTCAACTATTAAACAGATGAGGCAGTCGTATACATACGATATAGGACCATTTTGGACTTGTGTTCTGTAGCAACAGCTATAAATAGACAGTTTTACGTTCGAGAGACTAGTATTGCTCTTCATGATGTACAAGGATTCATTAATGGTTATCTCCAAAAATAAGGGGACCATTTGGAACTCCCACCAGCAGCTAGTGAGCACAGAGCTGGAGACCGATTTTCACAGTTGTTTCATGCTCCCCATATCCTCTTGTATCAGTACTGGAATAGGATTGTGCAAACAAAGACATTACCATATATGAAGTGCCGTTCAGCTCTCCAACATAGAGTTGGTTTTACTATTTTATCTGTGTTGTTTTCCAAAATGAAAAAGGGATGATTTCACATAAGTACACTTAGGGGAAGAACTTTTCAGCCGCCTAACCCACAATTACAGTTTTCATGCGGTAGCCCACAAATTATTTCAGCGCCTAACCAACAACTTCATCAACTACACCCAAAATCACGCCTAAATTAGATTTCGCTTTTCTCTTTCATTGTTATCTTTACCTTTTTTTCATTTTCATTCTTATTTATTGTTTACTTCCCTCTGTATAGTAAACAATATCAGGAAGTTGAAGTAAAAATAAAAATATATTCATCCTTAGAGTCTATAATTTTATTTTTATATTTTTTTTGCAAGATTTAAAGTTTTGCAAGGGAAATTCTTATTTCACTGGAAAAAATAAAAATTTACATTAAACACCTTATATACATTGTTATACACAGAAATATAATCATGTATAATTATGTATAATCATGTATACTTGTGTATAACTATGAGAATACCCACAAATATACATGGTTATACATGATTATACAAAGTCTATATATGTATATACAACATATACATCATTCTTCCTCCCTCCCTTCAGAATTTATTTAAAAAGGCCCTTGCTCATAGTCACTGTTCTGAAAATGACTTCTCAACGTCTATTGAGCACTAGAATTCCCCAAATAAAAAAAGTCACTGTTAACATATGTTAGTGTTGTTGTCTTTAGTGCCCTTGTCACCATCTCCAACTGGCCCGTCTATAATCGCAATCTTCTCAGTTGGTTGGACTCAAGTGAAGCTGAAAACATCCCAAACCACTGGCTGCTAACTCCAGTTCGAAGAAGAAGAAGAAGAAAATTACCAAAAAAGGAGGACTACAAAAGATAGATCCGGTGTGGATTGTTCAACAAAATTATTTTGTGGAAGAGGAAGATAATAAACGGAGCAAGAAAATCTGAAGAAGAATTCTACTATTTTGGTAGAGAGAGAGAGAGAGAAAGAGACAGAGAAAGAGATTGAAAATGAAGAGAAAGTGGGGAGGGGAGAGGCTGAAAAAGAATGGGGGTTGATAGGGCTAATAAGTGAAAAAAATTCAATTGGATAGAACTAGGCCATACGAGGTAAGAAGGGAAAATATGGGCCATATTTTGTTAGGATAGTGGGCCAAGTAATATAGAGTGTAATTTCTTCAATAAAAAATCACGAGGCCATCAATAGGTTATGACCAAAGGTCATCAACTTAACTCTGGCCAAGTCCATCGACTTCATCATGGCCAAGGCCATAGCCGTCAGACATCGACCCAGATCGACCAAGGCAAATAAGCGAGTGACTCGACGATAGTCGAAGTCACACTCACGGCTAAGGTCATCCCGTTATCATTGATTAAGCCCATTGAGATCAGCTACGACAAACTAACGACCCGGCGTAGGCCAAAGACACACGTATGGCTAAAGCCATCGATGTTAAAATAGTGAGTTAGTGACCTGGCTACATACAAAAAATATATATATATACAACAAGCCCTAAGAGCCTTCGTTGCTTCATCCACCATGCCTGCTGGCCCGCCATTTGGTCCGTCATCGCCCCCAGGAGTATAAGCCTTAGAAATCCAAGAGCCGGACTCTAGACGGTTGACGTTTTCATAGTTACAACGCGTCCTATCGGGAGAATCAGAGCTATAACCACAAGCGGCATGGGTGACACGGGCTAAGCGCCTTTGTTCCTCAACCTCCGCCTCAGTGGATCGACCAGCAGAGAAATACTCCTCAAGCATGACTAATCTAGCCTCGGCATACACCCACATTTTGTGCGCCTCACGATGCACGTCTTCTTCGGGTTTTGATAAAGCGGCCCGCTCAAGGGTCTCAACTTTAGCCGTTTTAGCGTCGAGCGAAGCAGTCAAAGCGGTGACTCTGGCCAGCAACTGAGCCACCTCGACCGCTACCCCATGTCTTATCTCCAGTTCCTCCTCTTTTGATTGAAAGAGAGTCTTTAGCTCGATGTTTCGAGCCAAAGCAGCAATCAGTTGCTCGTTGACCTCTTCCAACTCGGCCACCCTCCTCTTCAACTGAGCTTCCAATTGTTCAGGACCCTCATGGAACACCCAAAACTGAGGGTCCTGCTTGAGCACATCTGCCAATGCTTGATGCTTGGCATGGCGCTCCTTGTACTTCCTCGCCATTTTGTTGAAGGTGGCCACCTTCCTTTGCTCACGCCGCCTCCTCTCCACCTCTAAGACAAAGGTCTAAAAAGAAGAGGAAAGAGAGGAAATACAAGTTAGTACGTACCAAAGTCGCCTTTACGAATCATAAAAGAAAAACTAAAAGCTACCTGCAATGCTGCACCGGCGACCCTCCTCGACAAATCCCTTTTTCTAACACCTTTATGTGTTTCATGCTCCGCAACCGCACATGACAAGGTCATTTCAGTTGCGGCTTGCTTGCTGCTTTCTAACAAGTTATATCCGCTAGGGATCATGATTCAGCGAGTAGACCTGCCCGGCCTTATCTCCACACGGGTTGAGTCTCCCGTTGCATCTCCAAGAGCGGCATCAGAGCCTGTCCTCTCAATTTCTACGCTCTCTTCCCCAACTACAGAGGACGACCCGCCCTCTAGGACGCGGGCTGAGATGGAAACTGCGGTGATTGTCCTTCGGGGAGCCAACCTCCCTAAACGAATGGCCTCGTCCATAAATACTGGCATTGGCTTTCGAAGGGGCTCGCTAGGCCTCACATCCTCTGTCGCAAAAAAAATGTGATACGTGGAACCTTGGTTCGTGAATTTTCCAGTTGGAATTCCTACATTTATTGTCGTCACTTTCTCTCCATAGGCTCTTGTCCTTCAGAAGCCTCCTCCATCGGCGCGGCCTCGCCACCATCACAGGCACGACCTCAGGTGTTGTCACTGGCACAGCTTCAGTCGCCGACTCAGATGCCACAACCGGCGCAGCCCCTTGCTAAGAACCCCCATGAGCGCTATCACTGGGCGAGCCGTGTGATATGACTTCGTCATCTGAGTTGACCTCCGCCCTAGATGGGGCAATTACGGTCTTCTTCTTTCTGGAAACAACCTGACCTGCCAACACGAACGAGTCAAGTAACGAAAATCTGAGAGGCTTTCGAAACAAAAGCCAAAATAGAAAAAACTACCTGGCGGGCCATACTGGTTACGAAACGCGGGTCAAGTGCGACACTCCTCTGCGTATGGTATCAACCCCTCCACCTATGATCTAATATTCTCGATGGACTGGACCTTCTCGGGAGTCAGAGCTCTTATTGCTACCTCCGAGTCTGACAATCTAGTCTTCTGGGCTTTTCGCTTTTAGAATACCTTTTCTCTCTAATCCTTCGTGCATGGAGAAGCCGCACCACAAAAGAGAGTAAAAGAAGTCACAACGGCTGAAAAGTCAGAACCCCAATTAATCACGAAATTCACTCAAGGATACTTACATTCTGAGTTCCACCTCTCTAGGAACCCTTCAGGATTAGACACCAGGTGCTCCGTCCTGATGTAGAAATATCTTTTCCAAAAGCCACGATTGGTCTTATCGTCAGACTTCACTACAAAGCTCTTTGTACCATGACTCTTCAAATGGAGCATGGTACCCCTCAAGTAACTAGGGCTGACAATCTGCAGAAGATGATGAATCGAGACCTCGCTCCTCGTCCTGGCCGCGTAAGTAGTAAGAATTATGCACACCTTCAACATATAGGGCGTGAGATGGGCCGGGCACACCTGTAAAAGCGGAATAGCTCCTCCGATAAAGGGTTAAATGGTAAGGTGTATCCGATCCTTATCGGGTACTCGTAAAAAGTACAAAACCCAGGCCTATGCATATTGGCGAAGTCCGTCCCAGCCGGAGAAATTTCTACGTGGCCCGGAATATCGTATGTTGGTCGAAGGTTTTCTAAGTGGGATTGCAGCAGTTCACTGTGCTCCTAAGGAATAAATGCACTCTTCATTTTAAAATCACTTCGAACGTGCATCTCCTTCGGAAGCACATTATCCACAGAGAGGGGAACGAGCGCCTTTTTGGTCTCATCCTCTTCGCCGCCAGAAGAGGGCGGAACCCTAGATGGGGCGGTACTCTTGCTTCTCTTACTACTTTGGCATTTTGCCATATGAACTGGTTTTGGAATACTGGTGACGGGAAATACAAATACACAAAAACAGTGAAGATCTCATGCAAGATATTAAGTGCAAGAAAGCAAGACAGAAAAGGGAATAAGAAAGTATTCTCCAAGGTTCGAAAGATGATTTAGTGTAAACCTTTCTATTATTTATAGGATGAAGTTACACGGAAATCGAAAAGGTATGATCAGAACGGGCGCGGGAAACCAGAATATCACATCACCAACTGAACTACCTTGGGAACAAAAGTAATAATGACGCATGCGACTAATAACGACATTCCAAAAAGAGACCATGCGTTAACGGTTCAACTGTGTCATGCAATTTTGTCTCATTCGTGCTAAAGTCCATGGTGTGGCCAAATTCTCTTAGGACGAGGCTTGTGAATCCATCCATTGAAGACGTCCATCGAGCACGTCTCCAACGAACGGAGGGACTAACTGTATGGGGTCAAATCTGGCCCTCAATGTCCCCATGATTAACGGGTACGCTCAATAAGCAAACGCCGACCAAAGTGAGGGCACGACCTGGATGTGAGAGGGAAAGCGATGTCGTTTAGAGATTAACTTCTTCGCTAAGTGGAATCCATCAACTTTTATACTTTTTGATTATTTCGAGGAATGTCTCCTACTATATAGAGGAGACCTTCACATTGGAACATGCATGATGATTATTCTCAAATAATACAACTTCTCTCTCTATCTCTATCTTTTTCTCTGTCTTTACTATTGCTTCTCTCTTAAGCTAAGATTATTTTCTTTATCTTTGAGATCTAGAACTACAATATTGTCAGATTATATTTTATTACTATTTACCCTTATTATCTTTTGACTGTTTTCTAAGCTTGCAAAGCAGATTGATAACTTTGAGCTAAGAAGACTCATCTCACTAAACCGTGGTTAATTACTTCTACGAATTACGAGGTTAATAGTAAGACAGCAAAACGTTTGATAGTTTAGTGTTTATAGTGGTTAGATTTGAAACCATAGAAGCATTTAGGCTTGTTTTTCTTCTTTATTAGCCATTGAAACTTTAGAGGCATCGATTGTGTTTAGTCAGTGCTATTCATTCTTAATTTGTATAAAGATAGAAGCAAGAAGCAGCTGCTTGTTCCAAATGACGAGTTTGTATTGGTCACTATATATATTCACTCTTTGTGTGGTCTATACTCTAGTTAAACTATTCCATTTCTTTTGAAGGATGCTAAAAAAGATGGGAATTTTAATACATAAGTGAGTAAATAAATAAAAATTGGGAATACAGAAGGTGGTTATATACAAATTGAAGATAGGTTTTAAAGCACTGAACAGTGAAGGGTTAGAGAAATTAATCGACCTCCATTTGTTTGTGACTAATATGTGCTGCTATGGATTTTGATACCAGCATTGAGTGGTATATATACTTCTTACATTTGGAATTTGTTTGATCAAGTAAGAAATAGGCACCAAGAAGATGCCAGAATACAAGGAAAGAAAAAAAGATAATGTTAGCTCTATTACGAAAGATCGAATTTAAAATGTAAGAAGCTAATTAACAAAGTCAAAAAAATGATTTAGGGGAGTTAATAGGGGTAGTTCTTACATGAGGAAAAGGGAAAGTTTATGAACAAAAATATTCTTGTACTATTGGCCGACTTTTATGTCACTAGAATATTTATTATTAAAATATTTATTATTAAATGCTCGATTTGCCTAATATTAAGTACTTTAAAGTTAACTAATACTAATTGAATTTATTTAAATATCACTTGCAGTTGAAAATTAACACTAGAAAGCCGAGGAGTCCGAAACCGAAATGATAATTTTTTGGACACAAAGTGTTTTTTTAAAGTTAAAAAAAAATTATATTTCAACCTATTTCATAGTAAATTACTACGAATTGATTAAATTTTTTTAAATACAATTCGCAGTAATTTACTGCGAATTCCCGTTAAACGAGGCGTCTATATTTCGCAGTATAATTATGCGATTTAGGATAATTCGCAGTAATTTACTGCGAAATTGCCATTTAAATATAGTAGTCGTCTTTCTCATTCAACGAGTCCATTTTTATAAACAAAAATCTTTCTGGTCCCCCCTCCACCCACGTCGTTATATAAAAGAATTCGGTCCCACCCGGACTAAATAACAAGGAGTATAGGTCCCACACACTGTTGGTTGATTTCGATTGCGTATTTCGGGTTCAAAATTTAATTTCAAAAATTTACATCGAGGTATTTCTATTTACTTTATGGCAAAACTCGTATATTTATGCATATTAGTATTGTTTAGTAGTTTACATGTGAATTTATATTATCTTTGTGTTCTTTAATATACCTGAATTGATTTATTTGATACCCGAATTTATGTATTATATTTGATTTATAAACCAGAAATCATGTTATTTTTTGTTATAAATATAGAGCCTTGTAGTGTAGCAAAATATAGTGACTTTTAGCGTAGTAAAATATAGTGACTTGTAGCATAGTAAAATATAGTGACTTGTAGCGTAGTAAAATATAGCCTTTTAGCGAAATAAAATATAGCCTTTTAGCGTAGTAAAAATGTAGAGCTTTTCAGAGCATTGTACCATAGTAAAATATAGAGCCTTGTAGCGTAGTAAGGATAACCCGGTGCTACGGGGCCTATAAAATGAAGCTTTGTACCCATACATATTATTCTCTGCAAATCAGAAATTTATAATTAGCTAAGAAAATTGTAAAAATGTTGAAATTGAGAATTATAATAATCGGAAAAGGGCCAAAAATACCCATATTATATGTTAAATGGTTTATAAAAGCCCCCGTTAATCTATCCGTCTGAATATAAAGAAAATCCAGCCGAACATCTCATTAAATGACATGGAATTTTTTCATTGGTCCACGCGGACCAGTGGGGCTCACATCTTAATTGGGTTTGTTTTTACCCATTAAACCGATCTGACCCATTTCTTTTAACCCAACCTATTTCGTTGGATTGGAATGGTGCTGGTTGGGCGACGCTGGAGGGGTCGTTTAGAGGGTGGTTGCCGGGCTGTTGTGCGATGGAAGGCCGCTGGGTTGAGGGTGGTCCAGGAGTTTGGTATTTGATTGTGAGGTACTGTTGTAACGATGAAGGGAGGTCGACGGAAGTTGGGTCACGAACTGGTGGTGATGGTCGTGGGGGTTGTTTGGGACGTGAGGTGAGGGAGAAAGCTGGTGGCGTAAGGGTGTTTGGTCGTTGCTTCTCCAATGGAGCCGATCTGAACAATAACCCTCCCTTCTTGTCTTTCGAAGAAGAAGATTCATAAACAGTAGTATGTCCCTCCTAAAAATTAAGCATTTCCAGTAGTCGTTCTTCATTAGCTAAGTTCTTTATGTTGCTAGCTGGGTTATTTTCCATTGATTTCTATATTTGGAGGAGGGATGGCGTCGATGATGGTATAAGAGGTGATGGAGAAGGTGAAGGAAGAAGATGCTAAGTATTTTTTCTTTTTTAAGTTAAAAAATAATTAGAGCAGGTCAAATAATTGGGGAGGATATATTCTACCCATAATTTTTGTTTGACCCAATAAGCCACATGGCCCAGTAATATGTTGCCAACTCACTAAAAGTGGGGCTCACATCTGTTGCCGTTAAATCAAGGGGTATTTTTGTTAATAGAATTAACTTCATATTTTATTTACCTGATAGATGGACGGAGTGTATTTTTTTGAACGGATAGGTGGACGAAAGGTATAAACTATTTACCAAACGATAAGAACAGTTTTGACCTTTTTCCGTATAATAATTAATGATAACTCGGTGCTACCGGGCCAAAAGTAAATAAAATCCGAGCCCATACATAATTATTATTTTCAATTGGAAAAAATGAAGTTTGGAAACAATATATAATTATTCTCTCCAATAATAATTATAATTTTAATTTTAAATCTGTAAGGTAAGAAAATTGTAAAAATGTTGAACCCATACATAATTTGGTGGTACCGGACTGTTTAAATCAAATTTGGAGCACCTAGATGACTATTTTCTCCAATATTAATCATTGTTTAATTTATTAAAGTAACACAACCAATTATTTTTCCGAACAATTTTATTTTAATTGCGTTTGAACAGCAATTTTACGTATATTTTTGGAGGAGGACTAACGAAATAAGTTGACAAAGGAAAAATGAAGATTGACTAACGAAAACACTTAACATATCATTCTTTAGGAACGACCGGATAGTATTCTCTCCTTCATCAAAAACAACTTCTTTTCGATCTTCTTTTTCTCTTTCCCACCTCCTCCATTTTCTCCTTCAATTCTTCAATTTCTTGCTTAGATTGGCGCTCTCTATCCCACTGCCCCGTACACACTCCATGAAGATAGTACAATTTATCTCTGTAGTATTCCTGGTCACGTGGTTTATCAATCCATACCTTAAAGTTGCATATAGGTACGTCGGGCTGCCTATAAAACTTTTTCAAACAACCCCAATAGCGTTGGCCAGCTTCTTCCCTATCAAGGGGGCGTTGAGACATTTCTTGCAGGAAACTTTTGGTATATTGAAAAGTTCGATGATAGGTTATTGTTAAGTGTTGAAAATAACTTGAAGGCACTTTTTATTAATAGGGAATAAGTCCCAACAATACATAGTATTATACTACGAATTCTATGCATATTTTTCGGAAACAAAAAGCTTTTTTTACATGGGTTTGAACCTTTTCAAAATAACATGACAACTCAACAATACGTAGTATTATACTACGAATTCCATGCACATTTTTCGGAAAAATTAGCTTTTTTCTACATGAGTTTGAACCTTTTCAAAATAAAATGACAACTCAACAATACGTAGTATTATACTACGAATTCCATGCATATTTTTCGGGAAAAAATAGCTTTTTTCTACATGGGTTTGAACCTTTTCAAAATGACATGACAACTCAACAATACGTAGTATTATAGTACGAATTCCATGCACATATTTCGGGAAGAAAACAACTTTTTTCTACATGGATTTGAACCTTTTCAAGATGACATGACAACTCAACAATACGAATTCCATGCACATATTTCGTGGAAAAAATAGATTTTCTCTACATGGGTTTGAACCTTTTCAAAATGATATGACAACTCAACAATACTTAGTATTATATTACGAATTACATGCATATTTTTAGGGGAAAAACAACTTTTTTCTACATGGATTTGAACCTTTTCAAAATGACATGACAACTCAACAATACGTAGTATTATACTACGGATTCCATGCACATATTTCGTGGAAAAAATAGCTTTTCTCTACATGGGTTTGAACCTTTTTAAAATGATATGACAACTCAACAATACGTAGTATTATACTATGAATTACATACATATTTTTCGAGTAGAAAACAACTTCAAATTTTAACTCTAGTGTTCTTTGAAAACAATAATAAGTTAATTAATAGAATAAAATTTTTATTTAAATGGGGTAATCAAAATACAAACACTACAAACATAAACACTCAAACAGTAGAACTAGTACAAACACTAAAAAAGGCAAACACAAAGACTAAACTACTACGCTTATCAGGTAAAAGCTACTGCCTAATCAAGATCCGCTTCCGACAAATTCTCCAACCACTCGACTTGGTCTTCCAGCCCCTTTTTCTCTTCTTCTACCTTATTCAGGTTGGCTTTCAACGCCTCAATTTGTTCGTTGGTTTGGCACTCTCTTTCAGCGTGCCTAGTACACCTACAATGAAGTTTATAAATTTCTTCTTTGTAGAACTTGATTCTACACTCTTCATCAAACCATACATCAAACTCACACGTGGGCTTGTCTAGTTGCTCGTCACGCTTGTTCGTACAACCCCAGTAGCGACGTCCACCTTCTGGCCACCATTCGTACAAGCGACATGGTTCTCCACAGTAGCACCTTCGGACATAAACGGGTTGTGCATACATTTCGTAAAGGTGCAAAAAACAAGTAGCGTGCAACCGTTATTTATAGTCAACATTTCATACAATACGCAATAATATACTGCGAATTAGTTTAAAATAGCCTTTCACCGTAGTAAAATATTAAGCCTTTTATTGTAGTAAAAATCAAGCCTCGAACACATGCATAATTCCATTATTAATCCTAATTTTGAATTTAATTATATTTAATTATTTAATTTATTAAACTAACACAACCAATTAATTTTGTTTAAATTATATTTGACGTCATGGCCTTTCCTCCGCCTGCATATCCCGGACCTGTGGAGAATCAGCTATTAGTGCTACAGGACGACCATAGGTCCTCCTATGTGTATGAGGGACAGCTCTCAGAGCAGGCTCTCCGGCCTAGGAGTCCTGATAATCTTTGGGAGTTTATTGCGGGCCATCCTTTGCACGAGCGTGTAGTACACATCCTTCAGGATACAGGATTATATCCCATTTTTGAGCTAGGGAGGATGTAGCTAGATTGGTCGCTCATCACGGCCTCGATAGAGCGGTGGCGAACGGAGACGCATACATTTCATTTGCCCACAGGCGAGGCTACTATCACCTTAGAGGATGTCCAGGTCTTATACGGACTGCGTATAGACGGACACACCTTGACACTGCCCCACTACATTAGAGGAGCGTCACGTATTGGCGGAGCTGAAGAGGCAGTGGACTGGACTTAGACCTGAGGGTCGGCAGGGGGTGTTCGCGTTGCTTTATCAACCATCAGAGATCATATGGAAGATTTTCACCTCGATATTACCCACCAGACGGAGGATCTCTGGATAGCCCGGTACACATGTTGTGCGTTGCTCTTGCTCTTCGGGTGTGTATTATTCCCGGACACTTCGGGAAGCAAAGTGAGCATGCGCTTCATTCATCATATAGTACAGTTGGGTCAGGTATCCCAGTAGAGCTGGGGTGCTAGTGTGCTTGCGTACCTATATAGGAGCATGTGCCAGGAGAGCATGGGTCCAGCAGTTGATATATGCGGTTTTCTCCCCCTCATACAGGTGACAAAATTTCCAAATATTTTATTCTTTACTTCAAATTCGATATCGCTAAATTAAACATAAATATTACATCAACATTTTATATTAGGTTTGGGCCTGGCATCTGATCATGCCGTTGCAGCCACCTACAGTAGCACTTTCGCTCGGTCAGCATTATCCATTTCTCCCTCTAGCTATTAATGGATTGAGCGGTATTGGCTATTGTAACGACCCGATGATCGTTTATAAAAAAATTAAGCTCCGTTAAGCGGCATAAGGTTTGGAGCAACTTCGGAACATTAGCATTGACTTGCGTGCATGGTGAAATTTAATTTTCGGATCGTTTGGAGTCAATTCTAGAGAAGAAACCTTATCTTGGGAGTTAGAACGGTGAAAATTTGACCGGAACCGGACTTTTTGATAAACGGCCCCGGAATCGATTGTGGATGATATCAACAGCTTCGTATGGTGATTTTGGAGTTAGGCACACGTCCGTATTCAGATTTGGAGGTCCGTAGAGTAAATTGAGGTATTTCGGCGAAAGTTGAAGTTGGAAAATGGAGAAGTTTGACTCAAAATTGACTTTTGGGAAATCGGGGTCTGAACGCAATTCCGAGAGTTGGAGCAGCTCTATTTTGTCATTTTGGACTTGTCTGCAAAATTTGGCATCATTCCGAGTTGAATTGATAGGTTTCGTCATGAGATTCGTTATTTGAAGATTTAGAAGTTCATAAGCTTGATTTTGGTTTTATTCGTCGTTTCGATGTAGTGTTATGTGATTTGGGACTTCGAGCGAGTCCGTGTTAGGTTATATTACTTGTTTGTGTGATTAGACGGCGTCTCGGGAGCCTCGGGTGAGTTTCGGATAGTTTAGGCTATGTTGCACTTGTTTTTGGATGCTTTGTCATCGTTTCTTCAAGCAAAAATAATACCATCTTGATAAAATGAGATCCCAATTCAGCTTTGTTTGAACCATTAGTTCTGTATCGCAATTTTGGAGCCATAGAAAAAAGAATCATCAAATTTAGATATCGTATGAGGAAGTTATGCTCATATTTGTGTCGGGCAAAATTGATGGTTTCTTGTGTGTTCGCAAATGCGAACTTTTAATAGCATTTGCGATGCCCAGTTCGTAAATGCAAATTTTTTGTCGCAAATGCAACTTCTTCCAACACTTTTTTGTTTGCAATTTTCAAGGGTTCGCAATTGCGAACCCTGGGTCGCAAATGCGACATCTGAGACTTGTTAAGTGAGGTTTTTGACGGGATTTTCACTCATTTTTCAATTTTCTCAAACCCTAAACCTCCATAGATGATTTTCCAAAGACCAAAACTCCTCCAAATCATTGGGTAAGTGTCTCTAGTCCATTTCTAACTATATTTTGTGTTTATATATTAGATTTAATACCAAATTCATGAGAATCTAAAGGAAAAATTAGGGAAAATTTTTGAAATCTTTCTAAAATGTAAAATGATTATTTGAATGACCAAATGGTATTGGAATTAGATCATTTTTGTATGGGGAAATCGTAACGGAATGGGTGTTCGGTTTTTGTAAATTTTGTCGGGTTCCGAGGTGCGATTCCGGGGAGTTGACTTTTGTTGACTTTTTGCAAATTGTATAAGAATCATAGTTTTGTCAATTGAAATTTTCTTTCTCTTACATTATTTGATGTATTCAAGTTGTTTTTGGCTAGATTGAGCCGAGCATTAATGAATTGGTAAAGGAAAAGCTAAATTGAGTATTGAATTGGCCGGATTGAGGTAAGTATCTTGCCTAACCTGGTGTGGTGGACTTCCCCTTAGGATTTGAGTCTTCTCTGTTGATTGTATTATGTATACACGAGGTGAAGAGTGCGTGCTCAGATTTATTTGTGGTAATTTTTCCCTTTTAGGCTATTAGAATCTTGAAATCATGAAGTATGATATTGATACGATTGAGTTCCCTGTTATTGGTATCACCCTACATGTCTTACCTGATATTCGTTTGCCTTTCTTGATTTATTCTTGCGGTTTAATGGACCTTTACGTGCTTAACTGAAGACAATTAGCCTTCTATAGTCATATTACCGTCCTAACTACTCGCCTTTAAGTGGATATCATAAATATTATATCTCATGTAATTAATTGGATTTAAATGGAAAGAAGATAGATATCTTATGATTAGCTGTTATTTCATTAAATTGTAATTTATTTGATTCATGTTGACTTTTTTACTGTTCGTTACTCCTTGATTGTAAGTTCCTCTGTAACTTCGTGCAATCATATTACACGTTCAAATATGTTGGTATCGGTGTAGTTATTTTACACTTATTATGTCTTGTTTTGTCGTTGAGGTTATTGTGCTTTCCTTGGTGTTCCGTGGCCTTAGCAGGTATTGTTGATTTCCCTTGCCGGGACGTTATTTTTTATGTTGTTGATTCCCTTGCAGGGACGTTATTGGTTCTGTTGTTGATTCCCTTACCAGGACGTATTGTTGTTGATTCCCTTGCCGGGACGTTATTGGTTCTGTTGTTGATTCCCTTGCCGGGGCATTATCATTTCCATTGTTGATTTCCTTGTTTTGCTCCTATATACGTATTGTCATATATTAAGCGGTTGTTGGTACCATGATGCACGAGGTCTCTGCGGTGCGGTCGTTGTTAGAGAGTTGCATGAAGTCTTTGACGTGTTATTATTGCTATTGATGTTTTTGCACATGAGGCGTAATAAGGCGGGATATGTTTGATGCTTATATGTGGATTGCACATGTGGCAGAATAAGGTGGGAATTTTGTGATGCACGTGTGGCGAAATAAGGCGGTGTTTGCTACATTGTTATTGGTTGCACACGTGGCAAAATAAGATGGGCTATGTCAGGGGCTGATTGTGATGAATTCTGAAGGCCCTGGGGGCATTGTTCCTATTTTTGTTTGCTATTGGTATGATGGACTACGGGTTCAATTCCCGGAAGATCCTCTGTTATTGGTATTATGGACTACGGTTCAATTCCTGGGAGATCCTCTGATAATGGTATGATAGACTATAGGTTCAATTCTCGGGAGATCCTATGTGATTGGTATGATGGACTACGGGTTTGATTCCCAGGAGATCCCCATTAAACTCATTGTGTTATGAACTGATATTTCCATTGATGTTATCGAGTGTGAGTAAATCGGGTGCTAGTCGTTCCATTTCTTATACTTACTAGATGGTAAGATTCCTGTTAGATACACTTGCACAAGCATACACGTAGTTGGACCCTCCTAGTAGAGATGAATCCCTTCTGATTTGGCTAGTGGTAGGGATATGCCCTCGTTTACCCATTATATATGTGAGAGTGACCATAGTAGACTAGTTAGCTGTCAGCATGACCTTCTTATTGATGGGCCACAAGATGCCAAGTGTTAGATTTCAGATGCTAGGTTTCCATGAGTTTGGGTGGTCTCAGAGTTTGTGGTAGAATTGTGGAAAGAGTTGGAAAGACCTTATGTAAGCATCATTACAGAATAGTGACTTAGTGGCTTGTTTGTCCTTGTTGTGTTGTGACTGCAGGATTTAGATTGTGATTTCTGCCGTCATTTTCATATTATCATTTATTGTATTCTCGTTGTTACTTATTGTCCGTTAGACTTATTGCGATTTGTAGCATTTTTACTCATTCGTGCAGTCTTTACATATTTACATATCATATCTATATTTCTATTATACTGTTTATAGCTGTCTCGACTGTTCCTCGTCACTACTCCATCGAGGTTAGTCTTGATACTTACTGGGCACCGCCGTGGTGTGCTCATGCTACTCTTCTGCAGACTTTTGTTGTGCACATTCAGGTACTCTCATACAGTTCTGTCAGCCTTGGAAGGAGGTGTATCAGTGGAGACTTCGAGGCATATCTGCTATGTCCGCAGACCGAGGAGTCCCTTTCCAGCTTTCTGTAATAAGTATAGTTCTTTCAGTATTTCTCATTTGTACAGACATTCTTGAGTCAGAGCCTCTTATGTATCCCTTAGCTTGTGATTTGTGAGATTCCGGGTTTTGGAAATTTTTGATTAGTTATGAGAGAGTTGATATTGTATGTGCCAGGTGGCACCTTGATCATTAAGTTATTTACTTGGTTCAGTTAAAATGTTTTTTTCGCAATTGATTATATTTTCGCATTGTTAAGCTTACCTAGTCGGAGGGACTAGGTGCCGTCACGACATATTCGCGGAGGGCGAACTGGGGTCTTGACAGCTATACCGAGGGACTGAGGCTCACCATAATCTCCCCCTCCTCAGGGATGTCTTAGATATGTTGGTGTACGGACAGGTAAATATGTACCTACATTTGTTTTTTCCGAACTGAGTTGTGTTTGCATATTAACATTTATGTTATTATTTGGCAGTTCATCTGGATGCCATACAATGACGAGTTGCTTGCTGAGCTGCCAGCTTGTTGCTCAGTCGACCGGCTTATTTGGAGCATCTCCGCCCCGATGATATTCTGGGACTACGTTGAGTATCTTGCCACGGAGCGTGTCCTTCGACAGTTTTCCTTGCCCCAAACTATACCGAGGAAGCCTGTATAGGTTGCCACTCACTATCAGCGCGACGATCATGGCAACGTGGATGGACTGTATACGGATTGGCTACAACAGCAGCTAGTCGGTTGGGACGATAGAGCTGAGCGTATTCCGCCACCACCTTCGATTTTCCAGGAGGGCATTATTCATTTGTATCCTGAGTGTTACCGCCGTCACACCCGACTGATGATCGGGAACCCTGTGCATGTACTTGGCGATCATTACAGACCATACGCCGGGAGGCACGAGGCACTGGTATATTTTTCCGGCTTATTAATATGTTATAATATGGATATAACATTATTTAATTACTACATTAAATGTTTCACAGGCTATTGGTCATCATCATTTTTACCAGTTGGGACAGCAGATGCAGGAGCGTACCGACATCCCTGAATTGGTTGACTTTGGCCGGCAGGTAGAATAGATGGCTCGGTTGACACTATTGCAGGCGAGAGATGCCGAGAGGATGGACCACGAGGCTCAGTATGCAGCGCCAGAGGCGTACCAGCGGGGTAGGCCGGTCCCACGAGGCAGGGGTGACCCACGAGGGAGGGGTGCCCCACGAGCTAGGGGTGCCAGACGGGGTCGCGGGGGACGACGGGAAGGTGGTTAGCAAGGTGGCGGTGAGGTATCTGTCGACCCACATGGAGAGGTCCATGACGAGGCGTTTGGGCTTGAGGGGCTTGGAGATGATCGGCATGGTTATCCATGCTACGCACACCCTCTTCCACCTTAATGTACATTTTCAGTAATTTTATTACGATAAATTCCCTGTATTCCTAAGGATTTCCACAAAAAATCTCTAAGAGTATCATCATCATCGATGTTATACTCTGAATAATAAGCAAATTCCTGTGGAGTCACTGAATACGAAAATCTACCGGTCACTTTGAAGTTAACTGAACGCCTCCTCTCACTAATTTTTTTACGCAACAACGATACCATTGTATCGTACTCCATATTAAGCGGTAATTTAACTTCACACTGTAGAGGTGAACTGTACCTCACAGAGTTATTCTCCAGCACAACCTCACCACCCCAATATAGAGAAACCCTTATTTTTTACACTTCAGACATTGTAAAAAAGATTGATAAGAAGAAAGAGAAGTTTATTGAATGAATATTCATGAAAATAAAACGCCTATAAATAAGGCAAGTCCGAGCCCGTGACATAGAATTTTTCAAATGAATTCTAATAAAATACTGTATTTTATAATTTTGAATTATTGTTGTTGTATCAGTTTAAATAATTATGTGGGCCCAAAAAATGGGACAATTTGCAGTAATATAATGCGGGTTGTTCCTTTTTTTGGTCTGAAACAGATAATTAATAAAAATAAAACTATAATGGAATTGACAGTAAATTACTGCGAATTATATTTTAAAAAAAATTTAATCAATTTGCAGTAATTTACTGCAAAATAGATAAAAATATAATTTTTTTTTAATATTAAAAAAATACTTTAAATTTAAAAAATTATCATTTCGGTTTCGAACTCGAAAGTTGAGTACACACTATTGCAACTTAAATTTCTATTCCTTTGCTTTGGAATGGAAGGACACTATTATTGTCAAAGAGCTGCTTTAATACCCATCATTACGTTTTCTCGATACACTCAAAGATTGCAATTAATTTCTCTTCTCAACGGAGCTGCTATCCACTAACTTTCAATCATGAATCTCGCCCAAATTCCAAAGGTATTTTCTCTCATTTTTTTATTTCCCTCGTGTCCTTGGAAATCTATTTTGGATGAGCAAGGCACCTTGCAAAGTCAAAGAGGCATTTTTCTATGTCATCAATCACTTTTTTCTCCGTTGTAAAGTTACTTGTCAAATATGGTTCTTTTTCTTTAATACTTTGGGCATCTGACCCTTTGGCTTTTCTAAATGCCCGGAAAAAAGTTATCATGAAATTAGTTGCATCACCATTATCGAAACGGAACAAGTTGGGCATGTCTAAATCAGCATGCTAGATTGACTTTATAATATTTATTTAGCTCAAAAGCTATTGATATGCTTCGTAAGTTTTAGAAAACAATCAAAAGATAAATAAGGGTAAATTGTAATCAAATATAATTCGACATGGAAATTAGATAGATGATATTGTCGTTCTACATTTCAAAGATAAAAAAAAAAACTTAGCTTAAGAGAAACAATAGTTGGAGACAAAGAAAGAGATAGAGATATGAGTTGTATTATTCCAGAATAATCATAATCATGAAGGTCTCCTTTATATAGTAGGAGACCTTTCTCGAATAATCAAAAAGTACAAAAGTTGGTGGCTTCCACTCAGTAAAGAAGTTAAGCTCTAAACGACGTCGTTTTTCCCATCACGTCCAGGCCATGCCCTTAATTGGGTCGGCGTCTGCTTATTAGGCGTACCCTTAATCACGGGGATGTTGAGGGCCAAATTTGACCCCATACAGTTAGTCTCTCCGTTCGTTGGAGACGAGCTCGATGGACGTCTTCAATGGACAGATTCACAAGTCTCGTCTTAAAAGAATTTGGCCACATCCTCGGACTTTAGCACGAAAGAGAAAAAATATATATGACGCAGTCGAACCGCTGACGTACGATCTCTTTTAGGAAGAACGTCATTAGCTGCATGCGTCATTATTACTTTTGTTCCCGAGGTGATTCAGTTGGTGATGTAAAGTTTTGATTTCCTGCGCCCGCTCTGATCATACCTTTTCGATTTTCGCGTATCTTCATCCTATAAATAGGGGAAAGATTCAAACCGATTCATCTTTCGAACCTTTGAGGATACATTCTTATTCCTTTTTCTGTCTCTCTTTATTGCACTCATCATATTATGTGAGTTCTTTCCTGTTTATGTGTGGTTTGTATTTCTCATTACCAGTAGTTAAAAACCAGTTCATATGGAAAAACACCAAAACAGTAAGAAAAGCAAGGGCACCGCCCCATCTAGGGTTCTGCCTTCCTCCGATGGTGAAGAGGAAGAAGTAGAGAAGGCACTTGTCCCTATCTCGGTGGACAATGTACTTCCAAATAATATGAGTGCTCGAAGTGATTTCATCACGAAGTGCCCTCCTCTTCCTTGGAGCTCAGTGAATTACTACAGCCCCGCTTAGACGCCCTTAGGTGACGTACAATATTCCGGGCCATGTTGAAATGGCCCCGGCTGGGATGGACCATGCCAATGAGCATATGCCTAGGTTTTGCACATTTTACGAATACCCTCTTCGAATTGGATACAACCTCCCGCTTAATCCTTTAGCAGAGGAGCTTTGCCGCTTCTTCAGAGCATGTCCGTCCAGCTCACGCCTTATACTTTGAAGGTATGTAGAATTCTCACCACCTGTGCGGCCAAAGCTGGGACCGTGGTTTCGGTTCACCATCTTTTGCAGATGTTTAATGCAAGCTACTTGAGGGTACCATGCTCCACTTGAAGCGTCGTGGTACAAAGGGTTTTATAGTGCAGTAAGATGACAAAGCCAATCACGGCTTTTGGAAAAGATACATCTACATCAGGACGGAGCACCTGGTGTCTAACCCTGAAGGGTTCCCAGAGGCGTGGAACTCGGAATGTAAGTAACCTTTGTGTGTGATTTCGTGATGATTTTTGTCTAGGCGCCTCAACCATCGCGATTTCCTTGTCTTTCTTTTGTAGTGATGACTCGCTCGCCGTGAACTATTGGTGACATCAGGTCGTGGGTGGAGAGATTGATATCGTATGAGGAGGAGTGCCGGACCTGGCCTAAGTTCCATATACTATATGGGCCAGCAAGTAATAATAATTTTTTGCTTTGGCTTGAAGTATCATTTAGTTTTTGTTATCTAACGTACTCGTACCAGCAGGTTGGAGTGCTTCTAAAAAGAAGAAGAAGACCGTCGTTGTCTCGTCTAGGGTAGAGGTCGATTCAGATGACGAAGCCGTATCATGCGGCTCGCCCAATGATAGCTCTTCTGCGGCTTCTCAGCATGGGGCTGCGCCGCTGGCGGCATCTGAGTCGACGCCTGAAGCTGTGTCAGTAATGACACCTACGTCCGTGCCTATGATGGTGCGTGAGGCCGCTCCAGTGGAGGTGAATTCTGAAGGCGAAGAGCCGCCGGAGAGAAAACGGAGGCAGCTTATTACCGACAAGGGGATTGCTACTGAGGACGTGAGGCCTAGTGAGCCCCGCCTAGAGCCAAGGCCAGTTTTTATGGTCGAGGTCATTCATTCAGGGAGGTTGGCCCCTCGAAGAACTGGCGCCGTTGTCAGCTCAGCCCGCGTCCCAGAAGGCGGATCCTCCTCTGCAGTTGGGGGAACTGGTGTAGAAATTGAGAGGACGGTCCCTGAGGCCGCTCTTGGATAAGCAATGGGGGATTCAGCCAGTGTGGAGATGAGGGCGGGCAGGTCTACTCGCCGAATCGTAATCCCTGGTGAGAATAACTTTTTAGAAAACAGTGAGCAAGCCGCAACAGATATGACCTTGTTATGTGCGGCTGTGGAGCATGAAAAGCTGAAAGGAGTTAGTAATAGGGATTTATCGAGGAGGGTCGTTGGTGCAGCTTTGCAGGTAGCTTTCAGCTTTTTTATTCATGAGTCGTAAAGACGACTTTGGTAAGTACTAACTTGTATTTTCTCTCTCTTTTTCAGACCCTTATCTTGGAGGTGGAGAGGAGGCGACATGAACAAAATAAGGTGGCCACCTTCAATAAAATGGCGAAGAATTACAAGGAGTGTCATGCCAAGCATCAGGCATTCGTTGATGTACTCAAGTAGGACCCTCAGTTTCGGGTGTTCCGTAAGGGTCTTGAAGAATCAGAAGCTCTATTGAATAGGAGGGTGGCCGAGTTGGAGGAGGTTGATGAGCAATTGATGGCTGCTTTGGCTCGAAACATCGAGTTGGAGACCCTCCCTCAGTCAAAAGAGGAGGAACTAGAGATAACCCGTGGGGTGGCGGCGGAGGTGGCTCAGTTGCAGGCCAGAGTCGTTGCTTTAACTGCTGAGCTCGGTGCCAAGGCGGCTGAAGTTGCGACCCTTGAGCGGGTTGCCTTATCAAAGCCCTAAGAGGACGTGTATCGTGAGACGCGTGAAATGTGGGTGTATACTGAGGCTAGACTAGTTGTGCTCGAGAAATTTTTCTCTGCTGGTCGAGCCACTGAGGCGGAGGTTGAGGATTAAAAGCGTTTAGCTCGCGAAGCCCGTGCCGCTTGTGGCTATAGCTCTGATTCCCCTAATAGGACGGGATGTAACTCTGAATATGTCAATCTTCTAGAGTCCGGCTCTTGGATTTCTAGTGCTTACCTTACTGGGGGCGATGACGCACCAAATGGCGGGCAAACAGGGCATGGTGAACGAAGCGGCGAACGCTCTTAGAGCTTGTGTATATATGTGTATTTCTTGTATGTAATCGGGGCCTTTTCAGGGTCGGATGTACATATATATTTTTTGGAGATAATGGAGTATAATTTAATGCTGCTTTTTTCCTTTGCTTTCTTATTTTCTTTTTTGTGTCTCGTCTCTGTAGAGCGGACACTCATTTGCTTGTCGGGCTTTTATTGCATTTTTGCTTTACTTTCATATGCTTTATGCCACAATCGAACTAGGCCTTAGCCGTAAGTGTGACTTCGACTGTCGTTGAGTCGTTCGCTTATTCCCCATGGTCGACTTGGGTCTATTTCTGACGGCGAGGGTCTTGGCTAGAGTTGAGTTGATGACCTTTGGTCATAACTTGTTGACGACCTTGGCCATATGATTGATTTCGTCGAATCAGTTGCTTGACGTAGTCGAACTAGGTCGGCTGTTGGCGGCGATGGCCTTAGCCGTGATGAAGTCGATGAACTTTGGTCATAACTTGTTAATGGCCTTGGCCATATAGTTAATTTCGGCTGTCTTCGAATCGTTGCTTACAATAGTCGAACTAGGTCGACTGTTGGTGGCGATGGCCTTAGCCATGATGAAGTCGATAACCTTTGATCATAACTTGTTGATGGCCTTGGCCATATGGTTGAATTCGATTGTCGTCGAATCATTTGCTTGTCGTAGTCGAACTAGGTTGACTGTTGGTGGTGATGGCCTTAGCCATGATGAAGTCGATGACCTTTGGTCATAACTTGTTGATGGCCTTGGCCATCTGGTTGATTTCGACTATCGTCGAATCATTTGCTTGCTGTAGTCGAACTAGGTTGACTGTTGGTGGCGATGGCCTTAGCCATGATGAAGTCGATGAACTTTGGTCATAACTTGTGGATGGCCTTGGCCATATGGTTGATTTCGACTGTCATCGAATCATTTGCTTGCCGTAGTCGAACTAAGTCGACTGTTGGCAGTGATGGCCTTAGCCATTTGCGCATTGGATATGGACGTAGCCATTCATATACTGGATACGGTCTTAGAGATTTATACATTGGATATGGCCATAGCCATTCATACATTGGTCCTTAGCCGTTGATACATTGGAGATATCTGTAGCCGTTTATACAATGGAGATGGCCGTAGCCGTTCATTCATTGGAGATGGCCGTAGTCGTTTATACATTGGAGATCATGCTAGTCCAGTCACTTTATCATATTGGCCTGGAGAGCGTATGGAGAGGTTGATATGATAAACTTGTTACGCAAGTACCTCTAGGTGTCCCCTCCGCTGCCTCATTAAAAACCTCCCCGAAAAAACCCAATTGGGACAAAACTCAGGTAAGAGAAAAAGAGTAAAACTCGGGATGTGCCTTGTCAGAAATGGAAATACTTGAGGTGGGCGACATTCCAATTGTTTTGTAGTCTTTTCCCTTCCATTATTTCCAACTAGAATGCTCCTTTATTGGCTGCTGCTATGATTTTGTAGTGTCCGTCCGAATTAGTGCCCAATTTTGCTTAGCTTGGGTCTTTGGACGTCAATGTCTTGGCTTTGAGGACACAATCTCCTACTTTGAGCGGTATCATCTTGGCCCTCTTGTTGTAGTATCTTTCGACCTGTTATTTTTGGGCCACCATTCTGATGTGGGCCACTTCTATCCTTTCCTCAGCTTCGTCGAGGTCTTGGAGCCTGTTCATGTCATTTTCTGCTCCGCTGGTGTGCGAGTACCCTAAGCTTGGTTCACCGACGCGCCTTAGTCCCATAAGTTTATGCCTATACCTGTTTTCCCTTGAAATAAACATAGTAAACCACTTTAAACTCGCAGACTAATAAGTATGGAGTATCCCCTCTGCTGGATTTTGGTGTGGTCCGATAGGCCCATAACACTTCTGGTAGTAGCTCGGGCCATAGCCCTTTGTCTTCCTCAAGTTTCTTTTTCAGTATATTTAGCATTATCTTGTTGGAGGATTCTTCTTGGCCATAGGCGGCGGGATGGTATGGCGTTAAGAGTATTCGTTTGATATGCCATTTTTTGAAGAATTCTGTCATTTTTTGACTGACAAATTGTCATACGTTGTCGCAGTTGATTTCCTTGGGGATGTCGAAACGGCATATGATATTTTTCCATATGAAGGCGATGACCTCTTATTCGCGTATTTGCGCGTATGCACCTGTTTCTACCTACTTGTAGAAATAGTTAGTTAAAAGTAGTATGAATCGTACCTTTCCTCGTCCCGCGGGAGGGTCCCGACTATATCCATTCCCCATTTGATGAAGGTCCATGGGGACGTGACTGAGTGGAGAGGTTCTCCTGGTTGGTGTATCATGGGGGGTGTTTTTGGCATTGCTCGCACCGACAAATGTATTCTGCTGCTTCTTTCTTCATGGTAGGTCAATAATAGCCGGCCCGTATGAAGCATCGCACGAGGGCGCGGTTAACCATATGGGCATCACATTGACCCTCATGCACTTGAGAACCGGCCTTGTTTGGTGCGGCCCTAGACATTTGGCAAGGGGTCCGCTGAACGTCCTTTTTGTAGAGGACGTTTTTTATCAGGCAATACTGGGCAGCTTGTACGTAGAGTTTCTTTGCCTCTTTTTTGTCGAGTTGAAGCATTCTGTCCTGTAGGTAGGATACAAATTGGTTGCGCCAGTCCCAAGTCAGATTTAGAGAGCATACCTCGACATGGTCGATGGCTGAATGGAGGAGGGTGACCATGCTTTCTTTGTGAAAATTTTTAATGGCCGTGGCAAGTTTTCCTAGGCCGTTTGCTTCAACGTTCTGTGACATTGGGATTTGCTCGAGGCGACACTCGGCGAACTCGGCCATCAGCCTATGGATTTATGATTGGTATGTATGCAGCCTTTGCTCTTTTATTTGGTAAGTCCTAGTGACCTGATTTACCACAAGTTGGGAGTCGCAATGGAGGATGATTTGTCGAGCCCCATACTTGATGGCTAGTTTCATACCTAAAATTACGGCCTTGTACCCGTCCTCATTGTTAGTCATTTCGGGGCATCATATGGACTGGCAAATTGTTTCGCCTGTGGGAACCTCGAGGACGAGTCCCAGTCCTGATCCCAATGAATTGGCAGCACCGTCAGTATAGAGAGTCCATATGTCGGTATTGGAATAGACACATTGTGTCTCATGTTCCGCCTTCGGCAGGATTTCTATGCTGAAATCTACAATAAAATCGGCAAGTACTTGCGACTTGATGGCGGTTCTTAGGAGGTACGAGATGTCGTGTTCGCTTAGCTCAATGGAGAATCTGGTGAACAGGCTTGATAATTCAGGCTTGTGTAGGACGCTTCTCAACGGGAAGGTCGTTAACACTTTTATGGGGTGGCATTGAAAATACGGTCAGAGCTTCCGTGAAGCCACAACCAATGCCAGAGATAATATCTCAAGGTGTGGATATCGTTTTTCGGTGTCCAACAATGTTTTGCTAATGTAATAAATATGAGATTGTGTACCTTTGTCTTCAAGGACTAGGATTGTGCTGACGGTGACCTAAGACACGGCTAGATACACCAATAGGGGTTTGCCTGGGCTCACTTTCACTAGCAGGGGCGGTGAGGATAGGTACGCTTTCAGCCTTCTCAGTGCTTCGGAGCACTCCTCGTTCCACTGTAATCTTTGGTCTTTTTTCAACACATTGAAAAATTTGTGGCACCTGTCGGAGGATCACGAGATGAATATGGATAGAGAGGCTATCCGCCCTGTTAGCTTTTGTACTTATTTTATGCTGTTCAACACCTCAGGTATGGCATCTCTGGTCTTGATTGACTTCAATGCCTCGTTGTGATACGAGAAACCCTAAGAATTTCCATGAGGCTACACCGAAGGCACACTTCTCATGGTTTAGCTTCATTCTGTATCTCCTCAATATCTCGAAGGCTTCCTTCAGGTGGTTAATGTGGTCTATTTTATTTGACGATTTTACCAGCATGTCGTCGATGTAGACTTCCATGGTGTTACCGAGTTGTTCTTTGAACATCCTGGTAACCAGTCTCTGGTACGTAGCTCCTGCGTTTTTGAGTCCGAAGGGCATTACCTTGTAGCAATATGTCCTTTGGTGGGTGATGAAAGTTGTTTTATCCTGGTCCTCTTCTGCCATCATGATCTGATTGTAATCGAAATATGCGTCTAGGAAGATTAGCAGCTCGTGTCCTGCGGTATCGTCGATCAGTTGATTGATGTGAGGCAGCGGGAATGAGTCCTTTGGGCACGCCTTATTTAGGTTAGTGAAGTCCACGCACATTCTCCACTTCCCATTTTTCTTTTTGACCATGATGACATTGGCGACCCACTGGGGATATTTTGATTCCCTGATGGAACCGTTGGCCATTAGTTTGTCTACTTCTTCACTGACCTCTTCGTTGATAGCAGCATTGAATTTCCTCCTCATCTGCCGCACGACCGGGTCTAACGGTTCAACGTTTAGCTTGTGAGTGGCGATGTCTCGTGGAATCCCTAGCATATCTGAATGGGAAAAAGCAAACAGGTATGCATGGTTAGTTAAAAACTCACGATACTTACTTGGATCAGTGAGGCCATGACCGATATAGACTTTCTTTGTGGGTTCAGCGTCGTCCAGTTGGACTGGGTTGAGATCTTCCATCGTAGCTTTACAGGCCTCTACGAAATCATGATCTTTAATGGCGTCCTTTGTCGGGTCGACCTTAATCCTCGACATAGCTAATTGCTATGCCTTTGCACTAGCCCCTTCGAGTTGTTTGGTGTGGGCGCAATCTTGAGCTAGTTTGTAGCATTCCCTTACGGTGCGCGACTCGCCTCGGATGCTGAATATTCCCCGTGGGGTAGCAAACTTGATCATTTGGTAAAAGCTTGACGGAACTGCTCACATGGCATGTATCCATGGGCGTCCTATGATGGCATTGTATGTCGTTTCCTGGTCCATCACGTGGAAAGTTGTTTCCAGCATGACTCCTCCTGCTAAAACGGGTAGGGATATTTCTCCAGAGGTCCGTTCCACTACATTATTGAAACCAGTTAGTGTTATACAGCGCGATATTATCTTATCCTTGAGTCCCATTTGTATGAGAACCCTCGGGTGGATAATAGAGGCGCCACTTCCATCGTCAATCATGATTCTTTTAACATCTGTATCTGCGGTACGTAAAGTGATAATTAAAGCATCATAGTGAGGGAAAGACAAACCGTCGGCATCAGACTTATCGAAGGTGATACTATCTTCGAAGTCGTCACACCGTTCGTGGATGATAGTTCGCTTTAGCTTGTGCGTGGTGGTGAGTTTGACGTGGTTGATTGCTGAGTCGTCACCGCCTCCAATGATCATATTAATTGTACGTGCTGGGGACAGAGGCTTCGGTGGCCCATGGGGTTGCTCACTCCGCATGCAAAGTTGGTTTTCCCTTTGTCGCTGAGTAGCTCCCTCAGGTACCCCTGATTTGGCATTTTTGCCACTTCCTGTCGTAAGCCTATGCAATCCTCGGCTTTGTTCCCTCGTTCCTGATGTAACTCACAAAGTACGTTTGATTTCCTTATGGTGGGGTCCGATTTCATCTTCGTCGGCCATTGCTTCTCTAGTGTGTACACTATCTCTGAAGGAGAAACACAAAAGTTATGGGCGGATAATAAAGGAGGCATACCTCTTTCATTTTGGAATGGAGAGATATGTCATTGTAGTTCATCCGTGTGTCTCGGTGGCAGTGGGTGAGAGGATCTGACGTAGGGCTGGTGCCTTTCCGTGTTGAGACACGGGATTTGTTCCCACCGTCCCTCGATGCGTCGATCCATTCTGATTTCTGGATGTATTATCGTCAACCGTTGGGTCAGCCCGTTGAGGTCGTCTTCATCTGCTCTTACCTCGCCACAGTAGGCGTTATGGATTTCTTCCCATGTGGTAGGAGGGTACTTCATGAGATGGCTTAGTAGCTTCTTGGTCGCCCTTGAACCGTCTCTGCTTAGTCCGTTCTGGAAAGCGGTCACCGCCATGCCTTCCGATACATTGGGTAGGCTCATCCTCACCCTGTTAAACCTGGCTAGGAAGTCTCTGAGTCCCTCTCCCCTGGTTTAACGGACGACGAAGATATCGTTAACCCTTGCTTTTGCCTTTTTTGCTCCCGCATGGGCGGTGACGAACTTGTCCGTCATTTCTTCGAATGAAGAAATTATTTTAGTTGGTAGTTGGGAGTAACAAGTCAGGGCTCCTCCTGACAGCGTTTCACTGAACTTTTTCAGTAGCACTGACGGTACATGTTCCTTTGACAGGTCGTTGCCCTTTACAACTATGACTTAGTGGATCAGATGATCCTCGAGATCTGTGGTTCCATCGTATACTCTTAGGTAGAGCGGCATTTTAAAGGTTTTCAGAATGGAGTACGGGGCAGCCTCCTCAGTGTAGGGTTGTTCAACAAATCTTCCCACGTCGCGCTTTGGCAGTAACTTGGGTGCACCGGGGATTTTATCTACCCTCTCATGGTGTTCCTTCATCTGATCTCGAAGTGACCGGTTTTCGTATTCCATCTGCTCCATCTTCTCAAGAATGGTAGTGAGTGTGCCATCGTTTCTCGTGCTATTTCAGGTTCAACCATGGCGGCGATAAGATCTACTGTTGGTGCACACCCGGTGTTACCTTGTGGTGACTTTTCGATCAAGCTACTCAGGGTGCCTGTTATCCACTCTTCCAGTAGCTTTTTGACCTCCGGGGTACTTCTTTGGTTGTATATGTGGAAGCGCCCTTTTACCACAAGATCGTTAGATCTTTAGGCGGGGAAGGTGAGATTTCCCCACTTGTTGTGGTGCTAGGGGTTGTAATCAAAACACTCTCTTCACCGGCTTCGTTGAGAGGACCGATGAGGTTGGTTGTAACATCTGCTATCGCTTTCATTCTTGCGTTGTTTTCAGCAATTTTCTTGTGTATAGAACAGTTGTCGATTGTTCTCTTTGATTCTCGAAATACCCATAGACGGCGCCGAATTGTTTAGCTCAAAAGTTGTTGATATGCTTTGTAAGCTTTAGAAAACAATCAAAATATAAATAAGCATAAATCGTAATAAAAAATAACTCGACCTAGAGATTAGATAGATTATATTGTCGTTCTAGATCTCAAAGATAAAGAAAAATAAACTTAGCTTAAGAGAGAAGCAATAGTTGGGGACAAAGAAAGTGATAGAGATAGAGATAGAAGTTATATTATTCAAGAATAATTATAATCATCCCTATTACAAAGTGAAGGTCTCCTTTATATAGTACGAGACCTTCCTCGAAATAATCAAAAAGTACAAAAGTTGGTGGCTTCCACTCAGTAAAGAAGTTAAGCTCTAAATGACGTCACTTTTGCCATCACGTCCAGGCCGTGCCCTTACTTGGGTCGGCATTTGCTTATTGTGTGTACCCTTAATCACGGGGACGTTGAGGGCCAAATTTGACCCCATACAATATTATATATCTATTCTTTAAATTATTAGTGTGTAAAATAACGAAAAATAATATATTCTCCCCAAAATATTATACAAAATAAAAAAATCCAACACAATATCATATGACACATTAAAATACTACGGTCAAACCTCTCTATAAGAACCTCATTTGTTCCGAGATATTTTGATTTTTATAGCGAATGGCTGTTATACACTTATAATATCATTTGACGTTTAAATATATTTTGGCCGTTATAGATAAAATTTATCCAAAAATCAATTATTTTTCTTTTTTAATGTTACGTATATAAGATAAGAAAATTCTCTAAATTTTAAATCTCAAAAGATATGCATATTTCAGTAGGTATATACTGAAGGAAGCTATTACATTATTAATAAATACATTAACTAAACATACAAAAATTTAAACTCTAAGGCACACATTTAATGCTAATAGGAAAAATAAATTCTTTTAAGATTGATGAAAGTACTTTGTAGTTGTAGTTGTTTCATATACATTCTTTTCCTAGCGACATAACGCTTGGATTGGCGAAGATTCGTGTCCAAATTTTCAACAAAAAGGTATCCAATGAAAAATATATTACATGCAGATCTTCAAATCCTATGTCTTACGTAAGTTAGAAACTTTGTTCAATGAAAATGATCATGTGCAATTTTTAAAATTATTACGAGTAATTTTAAAGATTCTATATAGTCGTTATAGAGGAATAATTTTACAAAGAGCTTTCTGCTATAAATATGGCTATTGTTGTTATAGGTAAAATATTGTTATAGAAAGTAAAAGACAAAATACCTTAAACCATCCCTAAACTTGGCTTAAATTATTAGTATCCTCCCCGAGCTATGCATGGTCTTAATTACCCCCATCAACTTGGTCTTTTGAGGGTCATTACCCCCTAGACGCTGATGTGGCAAAAAGTGTGGATGTACTCGTCTACCACGTGGATTTTTCTATCTATGCGGCATTGTTTGAAAAGTAAAATATTTTTTTTACCCTTTTAAGAATATTACTCTTTTAGATAATTTTTTTCGAATAAAATTATAATAAAACTTAGATATAACTACATTATTTAGGTTAAATATTTTTATTTGGCCAAAAATAATGAAGTTTTAGTTAATATTTTTTTGAATTTGACCTGAAAATAAAGCTTTTTACAATTGAAATAAATAGTTAATGCATCTAAAAAAGTTATAAAAAATACACAGTTGAAATAAATAGTCATTGCATCAAAAAAAGAAATAAAAATAGTATACAATTGCAGTTGTAATCTTGCAATTGTACACTCTTTTTATTTTTTCTTTTGATGTAATGACTATTTATTTCAAGTGTATAGTTTTACTTTTATAAGTAAAATTTGTAAAAAAATAAAATAAAATAAAATTAGAGCACCGTAATTTAGAGCTATATAAAAATTTATATCCAAAATAGTTAACTTTAAATTAGGAATCTTTTTAACTTTTTAGATGCCTTAACTATTTATTTTAATTGTATAAGTCTTTATTTTCAAGTCAAATTCGTAAAAAGATTAAATGAAACTTTGTTATTTTTGGCCAATAAAAATATTTAATCTAAATAATATAGTTCTATCCAAGATTTATTGTAAATTGTATTCAAAAAAAGTTATCTAAAAAGTAATATTCTTAGAAAGATAATTTTTTTAAAAAAGTGCCACATAGATAGAAACATTCACGTGGTAGGTGAGTGCACCCACATTTTTTGTCATATTAGCGTCTATGAGGTAATGACTCTCAAAATGTCATTGAGGGGTAATTAAAATTGGACATATTTTGAAAAGAATATTAATAATTTAAACCAAGTTTAGGAGTGGTTTAATGTATTTTGTATTTTGCTAAAGTAAAATATAACTTAAAAATTGGCTCTAAAAAAAAAAAACTTATCAGCAAAGTGTTACTATTATAGAGCAACAACGAGCCAGACAAACTACTAAACGCAGAATATTTCTGAAACGCCAACAGAGTCAAGGAGGTAACCATACTTTTTGGCATTTCTACTGAGATGGGGAAACTTGTTCAAAGTGTTAGGGGTCTGAAATCATGGTGGAAGAAGCTCCATTAGTTATGTTAGGGTTTCCTCATACTCTATTGAACCTAAAACCCTAGCCTCCTTATTTATGTCGAAGAAAGATAAAGGTTCAGATACCACCCCAGCCTCGTCTCCAAAGGATACTCTGTACCACAAGCTACTGTATTCGACAAGCTCAAGTGATTCGGTCATACCAGTGTTGGACCAGTGGGTTAGTGAAGAAAAGCCCCTTAAGCATGAAGATCTCCAGATTATCGCCAGACAGCTTAGAGCATACCGCCGCTTCAATCATGCCCTTCAGGTCTTTTTTTTTTTAATTTTTTGTTCTTACTTCTGCAATCTTAATATGTTCTTCACGGAGATTAATTTGCAAAATTCATACTCCCTCTGTTCCAATTTGTTATTTTGTAGTTTGATTACACTAAGTTTAAGAAAGAAATGAATGCCTTGTGCCCTTAGACATATAGTAACATTTGTGTGGCTATAAATGCCAATATAGTAACATTGGAAACAGCCTCTCTACCCTTTCGGGTAGGGGTAAGGCCCGTCTACATATTACCCTTTCCAGACCCCACTTTGTAGGACTATACTGGATAGTTGTTGTTGATGTTGTTGTGCAGCTATAAAAGCTGCAGGAAGTTTAAGAAAGGAGTGAAGATTTATTAAATTTAGGGTCTTGAACAAGCATGCCATTGATATGGCTGTACAAGTGAACAAAAAAACAAAAGGGAATCCCTTTCGTGTCTTGTAGGTGTAGTGCAATGGTGTGGTTAACCTACCTCGTTGTTGGACTGCATTTTCTATTGATTAGCTTCAATCCCAAGTATCCTAGAATTCATGATAGTTTGACTATCTTCATGTTGGTTGTCAAGCCTTATCCTTTTTATGCCAGGCTTAAGACTAAAGCTATGTTCTGCGGATCTTACTTAGGTGGAGTTTTAATGGACTGCAATCATTATCTTTATTGTTAATTTGTTGATGCAACTCTGTTTGGACATTAAATTGGATGTGATTGTTTGTAACTATGACTATAGGGGTTTAAAGACTTCTCTTTTGATTACCTTTTCTTTAGGAGGATGCATAGATTAGTAATACTCCTGCTAATCCTTCTCTTTGGGGAAAGAAGTTGATTACCTTTTCTTTAAGAGGATGCATGAATTGGATGGGTTGCTTTCATATGCCATTTGCTAGTGAATTTGTTGTAGTGATGATATTGAGACCAACGCCTAAGAGTAGAGTGTTCTATCTCTAGAAGCACTTAGCCAAAGAACTATCTATCAACCTGTAAGCAACTATGTTAGCCAAAGAACTATCTATCAATCTTCAAGAAACTATGCATCAGTCTAAAATCAGTTGGAACCGGCTGCATAAATCCTCAATATTCATCCATTGTATTCTTGGTCATTAGTCCAATGTTTAAAATTTGCATTTTTGGTGAATTTAAGGTTATCTAGATTTCACACTTATTCCTATTTAGTTAACTAGTTTAATTCCAATAGTCGGTATCACCAAAATGATTATTTGCTTCTATGTATTCTAAGCAATTCTATACTAACATATCTTGATGTGAAAAAAAAATGACGCCTCAGCCTTTGTAGTTATTTGTCTTAGAACTGGAACCAAGCAGGTCTACTAGTTTCAGGAATTTTATGGTGGTGACCTGAAAGTACGAAAAACAGTTGACTTGTACCAAGTGAAATGAAAAAAAAACCTCTACTTTTATACTAGTTATCGCAGGTTTTCATGTGAATTGTCATGTTTTCTGCCCATATTATTGTATCTTTCCAGACATGTTGCGTTCAATAGAAAAAGTCTTTCTATCCATGCATCTAAACATCTTGTAGGTTCTTAATTATAGTTGCAATTTTTCTAAAACAAAGTATGGAAATGTGTGTTATCCTCGATACTGCAGGCGCATAAGGGCGGAGGAGGTCATGGGTGCTTTGCGTAGGATGAGTAGCGGTCGAGCGACCGGGCCTGACGAGATCCCGGTGGAGTTCTGGAAGTGCATGGGTAGGTCAGGAGTGGAGTGGCTCTCCAGGTTGTTCAATGCAATCTTCAGGACCAAAAGGATGCCGGATGAGTGGAGGTGGAGTACAGTGGTGCCCTTGTACAAGAACAAAGGGGACATCCAGTGTTGCAACAACTATAGGGGTATCAAATTAATAGTCAAACCATGAAGGTCTGGGAGCGGGTGATCGAGGCGAGGGTGAGAGAGATGACATCTATAGCTGGGAACCAGTTCGGTTTCATGCCGGGTCGTTCCACTACAGAAGCTATCCACCTTGTCAGGCGGCTGGTGGAGCAGTTCAGGGATAAGAAGAAGGACCTGCACATGGTGCTTATCGACTTGGAGAAGGCGTATGACAAGGTCCCAAGGGAGGTGCTTGGAGGCGAAGAGCGTGCCGGAAGCTTACATCAGAGTAATCAAGGACATGTACGATGGAGCTAAGACTAGGGTTAGGACGGTGGATGGCGATTCAGACCATTTTCCAGTGGTTATGGGCTCCATCAAGGATCGACGCTTAGCTCTCTTTTGTTTGCCTTGGTGATGAATGCTCTAACTCGTCATATTTAAGGGGATGTGCCTTGGTGTATGCTATTTGCTGATGACATAGTCTTGATAGACGAGACGAGGGTCGGTGTTATTGAGAGGTTAAAGGTATGGAGACAGACTCTCGAGTCTAAATGTTTCAAAATAAGCAGATCTAAGACAGAATACATGGAGTGCAAGTTTAGCGCCGAGCCGAGCGAAGTAGGCAGGGACGTGATGATTGGATCTCAGGTCATCGTCAAGAGGGACAGTGTCAGATATCTTGGGTCGGTGATTCAGGGGGACGGAGATTGACGGGGACGTCACTCATCGTATAGGAGCGGGGTGGTCAAAGTGGAGGCTTGCATCAGGAGTCCTGTGTGATAAGAAAGTTCCACATAAATTCAAGGGAAAATTTTATAGAGCTGTGGTTAGACCTGCAATGTTGTATGGGGCGGAGTGCTGGCCCGTGAAGAACTCTCATGTCCAGAGAATGAAGGTTGCGGAGATGAGGATGCTTAGGTGGATGTGCGGGCTCACCAGATTAGATAAAATTAAAAATGAAGTTATTCGAGAGAAGGTGGGGGTGGCCCCGGTGGATGAGAAGATGCGAGAAGCGAGGCTGAGGTGGTTCGGGCATGTGCGGAGGAGAAGTCCTGATGCCCCGGTGAGGAGTTGTGAGCGGCTGACGATTGTCGGCGTTCGGCGAGGTAGAGGGAAGCCTAAGAAGTAGTAGGGAGAGGTGATTAGGCATGACATGGCTAGAATGCGGGTTTCCGAGGACATGACCCTTGATATGAAAGTCTGGAGGTCTAGTATCAGGGTTGTAGGATAGGGGCTCCTAGAGTTTTTCGTACTCCTCACCCGGGGTTGGTGAGGCTTGGCAGGGCTATCCATAGATGATTTGTGTTTTGGCTTGTGTCTCCCTTATGGTAGTTATTTATGGTAGATACTGTATTATATTATTGCATGTTATTTTATTTATGTTTCTTATGTTTAGATAATTATTTATGCTATTTCTGCTGGAATTACTAATGCTCTCTTGTTTTTGTCTTTCCTTTCCTTCATTGAGCCGGGGGTCGATTGGAAACAGTCTCTCTGCCTTTTCGAGTAGGGGTAAGGCTCGTCTACATATTACCTTCCACAGACCCCACTTTGTGGGACTATATTGGGTAGTTATTGTTATAGTTGTTGTTTGTGTTATCCTGGATGCCACTTGAGAGTTCATGACTAGACCTTAACCCAACTAGTATACATACCAAATATAAAAGAAGGTATCTTCGTTTTGGTAACTTCAAAATGGCACGTTTGTGTTGAGGCAAAATTTTATTGCTTATGGGCATACCGGTGTTTTTAAGAGCGCAAAAAAGCGACAAGCGCTTGCCTCGCTTCAAAAGCGAAGCGCACACTTTATTAAAGTGAAGCGCAATTCTTAAAAAATATAATGTAAACCTTGCAAAGACAACAACAACAACAACAACCCAGTATAATCCCACTTAGTGGGGTCTGAGGAGGGTAGTGCGTATGCAGACCTTACCCCTACCATGGGGTAGAGAGGCTGTTTCCAAATAGACCTCAGCATCCTTCCCTCCAAGAACTTCCCACCTTGCTCTTGGGGAGACTCGAACTCACAACGTCTCGGTTGCAAAGACACAATTTGAAATTATAAATAATCAAAAACTTCAGTTTAAAAACTTAGAAGTAGGTACTAGGTACCACCAAATCCTCCACAAACCATAGGACAAGCAAAATCAAAGCTACTAAATTACTAGAATTTCAACATCTTATTCTTCTACTCTTCTTGTTCTTTTTCAAGATCAAAATTTTGAATTCCTCTATTATCTTAATATTGCTCGTCATCTTCTTCCCCCTCCTCTTCATGATCATTTTTATCTTCATCAATTAGGGATAGGGATCGACTTGTAGTAGCCATATTTTTTCCCTTCCTAATCGAGCTTGAACTTGAAGTATTCCCCCTTAGACCATAAGGATTCTCCCCAACTCCACTACGGCACTACCAACTGCAACATTACCCCAAGTGAAATCAGAGTCGCCTTCAAATACTTCTTCATCTTCACAATTTCCAGGGACTTCGGTTAGCCACTCATTAGCCTCATCAATATTGTCCAAAAGAATTGGATCAATTATATTGCGGTGGTTGTAGCGATGCCTTAATGCTCTATTGTATTTTATGAATACTAGATTATGGAGGCCTTCAAGGTTAGTCGATTCCTCTTTCTTTGTATGAATCTGCAAACAAGATGTGTCAACTAATTAATAGGAGTTGGTACAATTGAGATATAATTTACTTTATCTCAAAATATAAAATAATTCTTTTTATTTCTCACGTGTTCAACAACGCTCAAGTTCCTTTCACATTCGGATGAGCTACAAGTTAAACTTAGAACTTTGATGGCAAAAATCTGTAAATCCGGAGTCTCTACACCATATTGGTCCCACCATTCAACTGTAAAAGTCAAAAAAAATCTTCAAAAGTTAATAAGTATAAAAAATACATTAAAGTTGGAGCTATAAAATATAGAAACACTTGATCACCTGGCGACTTCGTCTTTCTTTGTTCAATAGCAAGTCGGAGCTTAAAAAGTCCTTCAACTGCCTTGTAAATAGCAAGTTGATCTAATATCTTTTCTTGCAAGTCTTCGTTTGGGGTCAACTTGATAACAACCCAATGGAATCCTGTCCACACTTCTTTAGCCAATGAATTATTCTTATGCTGATCATAAAAACGTGACGGGTTCAGAATAAGTCCAGCTGCATGCAAAAAGCAGTGTTGTCAAAGGCGCACTTAAAGAACTCTTAAGCCCTGAAGCGAGGCTCAAAACACGTTGAGCGCTTCGCCTCGCTTTCTGGGCGCTTTACCGTCGCATCAAAGCTCTAAGGCATTCTTTTCCTTGCTAATGAGTATAATCCTGAAAACGCGACCTTAAACAATTGATATTTCACTTTATAATGATTTTTTTTTCAATTTCTTTGTCCATATATTTATTATTCATGCTTATAATGATTAGGATCACTTCTTGCAGCCTTTATTCACTTCTCTCTCCCCAACGTCTCTTTTTCCACCCCCAGCTCACCGGTCCCCTCGCCCCCCCTCCCCCGGCGACCCCTCCACCACGGAGACCCCCCCCTCTGACGGCAGAAAAACCTCACTGGCATCCCCGACGAACCGCCGGTTGCCACAGGTAAGTACCCCTCTCTCTCTCCTCGGAATCGTCAACAGTGGTCTCTCTCACGGTGGTCTTTCTTCGACACCTCCTACACCACCAGACATACACCGTCAGGCGCACAACCCTTGCGAGTTTCGTCGCCGGAAACCGACGCACGCGCCGCCTCCGACTGCTCACGCGCCGCCGTCGACGACCACGCGCTGCGCGCGTGACACTGTTCCGGGCAGTTTTTCGGCGGGCTTCTTTTGGACAGTTTTTTTCCCACTCATTTTCGACCAACTCGGTACTTTCGGATTATTTATCCGCTCACTTTCATTGTTTCTCATATTGTTTTCTTGTCATTTTCACTTTCTCTGTTTCCCTTTTCACGCGTGTTTCATTTCCTCTGTTTTTAATTTACTTGTATAATAATTTTCAGTTTTGTTGCTGTTCCTCTTATTTGTTATCCCTTGAGTCTAAGGGTTTCAAGATTAGCAGATCTAAGACAGAATATATGGAGTGCAAGTTTGGCGAGGAGCCGAGTGGGGTATGCGGGGAAGTGATGCTTGATTCTCAGGCCATCGCCAAGAGGGACAGTGTGAGATATCTAAGGTCTGTGATCCAGGGGGACGGAGAGATTGACGGGGACGTCACCCATCGGATAGGAGCGGGGTGGTCAAAGTGGAGGCTTGCTTCAGGGGTCCTGTGTGACAAGAAAATCCCGCACAAACTAAAGGGGAAATTCTACAGAGCCGTGGTTAGACCTGCAATGTTGTATGGGGCGGAGTGCTGGCCCGTGAAGAACTCGCATGTTCAGAGAATGAAGGTTGCGGAGATGAGGATGCTTAGGTGGATGTGTGGGCACACCAGGCTGGATAAGATCAAGAATGAAGTTATTCGACAGAAGGTAGGGGTGGTCCCGGTGGATGAAAAGATGCGGGAAGCGAGGCTGAGGTGGTTCGGGCATGTTCGGAGGAGAAGCTCCGATGCCCCGGTGAGGAGCTGCGAGCGGTTGGAGATTGTTGGTGGTCGGCGAGGGAGAGGGAGGCCTAAGAAGCATTGGGGAGAGGTACTTAGGCAGGACATGGCCAGAATGCAGGTTACCGAGGACATGACTCTTGATAGGGGAGTCTGGCGGTCTAGAATCAAGATTGTAGGTTAGGGGCTCATAGGTGATTAGTGTTTTAGTATGGTAGTTCCTGCTTGATATTACTGCATGCGACTGTATTTATGTTGTTGATGTTTTCATAACTATTTACGTTACTTTTGTGGGAGTACCTATGCTTTATTATTTGATTTTGTCTTGCTTGTGTTTCTAATTTTATCTCTGTTTCTTAATGCAGCTTTCCCATTTTTACTCTACTCGCCGAGGGTCGATAGGAAGCGGCCTCTCTGTCCTTTCGGGCAGGGGTAAGGCTCGTCTACATATTACCCTCCCCAGACCCCACCTGGTGGGAGTATACTGGGTAGTTGTTGTTGTTGTTGTTGCTTATAATGATTAGTCTTGGACTGCATGCATATTTTTACGTTTTTTCTCATTGTGCCTTTTTTCATTAAATCCCACGCTTTATTTGCGCTTAAAGCTCCAAAGGACCTAAGAGCTTTTTTGCGTTTTTCGCCTTTGATAACACTGGCGAAAAGGTCTATGAAGTTGCTCATCCCATCTTGCATCAATGATCTGAAGACCTTTGCATATTTTAGCTCATCGTAGAATGATGCGTGAATAGCTTCCTTGGCCCTATCCATAGCTTCATAAAGGTAGCCCATCGGTGATTTTTGCTCCCCATCCACCAAACAGAGTATTTTAACCAAAGGGCCACCAATTTTAAGAGCATGGAGGATATTATTCCAAAAAGAATAAGAAAGAATAATGCGTGCAACATCTTTCCCTGCACTTTCCTTTGCAAATTTACTCTTGCTCTATTCCTCTTAAGTGAACAACTTTCTCAAATTGGCTTTTTGCAAGTGGATAGCAGTGGCGAACCTTGTCTTTCCCGGTTTCACCAAAAAATTGTCTGGTGAATCTTTTCATCATATTTTATAACTAGGGCTGCTGAGAAATATAAGAATGTACCTTAACGCCCTGGCCAATAACGGTAGAGAAGGGTTTTTCCTTGAAAATGTCCCCGAACATTAAGTTGATACAATGAGCCGCACATGGAGTTCAATGGACATTCTTGTACGCTCCTTCAATCATGCCACCCACTTTCACATTTTCACTCGCATTATCAGTGACCACTTGAACAACTTTGCTTGGGCCAATCTTTTCAATGGTGTTCTGAAACAAAGTGAACATTTTGATGTGGTCAGTGGATGAGTCACTAGCATCAATGAACTCAAGAAACAAACTTCCCCTGAGAGAATTCACCAACACATTAATAATCATTTTCTCGGCTCTTGATGTCCACTTATCCATCATAATGGAGCAGCCATACTTGTTCAACACAATTTTATGCTCCTCAACAATTTTATTAGTCTCATCCACTTCCTTATTTAGATAAGTACTTCTGATTTCATGATAAGTGGGCGGCTTCATTCCAGGCCCGTATTGACCAACGACCTCAATAAAGTTTCCAAAAGTATCATAGTTGACACAATTGAAGGGGAGCCCAGTATCATTGACCCATCGTGCAAAAACTCTAACTGCACGATTCTTCAAAATGTCTTTGGCAATTTTTTGTGCATTTTTTTCACCACTCTTTGCTTCCGGCTTCTTTTGGAAATAGCTATCTGTAGGACCTTTAGTCGATGATCCATGGCTTGAAGAGATTGCATCTCTTCCCCGTTTTGTTGGAAGTGACAATTCTTCAATATCATCATCATCATCATCAAGATTGGTCACCATTGGTTGATGACTCATTTGATTTTTTTGCTCCTTCTTCTCAATAAAAATCTTTATTTCTTCCCTCACCTCCGGTGGGCATTTCGGACAACTTGTGACATTTCTATCGCCACCGATAAGATGGTATTTAAAGGAATAAATTCCACCATTTGTCATCTTGTTACAAAACTGGCATACAACATTTGTATTCTTCTCATTAACTCTATCGCCATATCGCCAAGTCGGGTCTTTCTCTTTTGAACTTTGAGACATTTTGAAATCCATATTAAGATAATAAGAAAATACATAATCAAATAAATTGAAAATACATACAATATATATAATAATTAATTTTATAAATTGAAATACACCTTAAAAAAATCAAATAAACTAAAATATAACACACACACACATATTTATATATCTATATTATTATAAAAGCATGAACACAGTGTTGGATTACAAAAATAACCTTTTAATATTAAATATAATAACTCACAATAAAAAGATATAATCAGAATTCTAGACATTAGCCTCATAATCCTATTAGTTTTAGGACATACATGTATACTATACACTATACAATAGCATTATAAACCAATTACCTTTGGGAATATAGGTTACCTTTATTAGGAACACGTAACCATGTAAACATATTACCTTTTGGATCCTAAATTCCTTCTTAATTCTATTACTAATTATTTGTCAGATATAGGCATACTTCTTTTTGGACCAACTATACCTATAATCCTATTCATGTTTTTGACAATAACGATAATAAGTACCCATATTAATTTAAATAACTTAATTTAATTTCCTTTCCCTTTTTTATTTGAATTATATTTCAATTTTGTTTGAGAATTCATTCAAAAAAAGGAGGACCAAAGACTTCTAATAAAGTCACTTATTCCATATTCTCAATCATAACTCTTTTAAAGGGAATTTATTTTTTGTAAAATCGACATGCTTTGGAATTTAAGTTATTTACGATAATAATTAATAAAAGCATGAATACAATATCGTTTAAAAAAATAACCTTATAATATAAAGTATAATAACTCACATAAAAGGGCATAACTGAAATTCTAGGCACTAGGCTTATAATCCTATTAGTTTTAGAACATAATACTACACGTTATCCTATTAGTATAAGTACTTTCGAGCGTAGACACGCTAAAAATTTCTTTTACTAATTTCATTTGAAAACATATTATAATGTCCTATTACCAATTCATATTATCCAAATCTATTTACAAAAAGGAGAGCCTATATTATTATAAAAGTACAAATATTAAATAGAAGAATTCATAGGTAAAGGATATAACTAAAATAACCTTTTACATTTTTTGGGACTACAATACCTCATATGTTAATTTTTTTAATATTTAAAATTTTTAAATTAATAAAGATTTATCTATTAAATTCTTATAGAAAGTATGTAGAAATTAAATTACTATTATAAGAATCCTCCATATTGGCCGTACATTACCATCCCATACCAAGACAAAATAAAAATACTCTTAAATAAATTGCCTAAAGCGTTGAATTTTAGAGAAAAATATATCCCCTTAATATACTTTTATATTGTATTTGCATTATATTTCTACACAAATAATATATTTTTAATTGATTTTTCATGTAATATCAATAAGTAAGAAATTATTTAAGAATATAAATGTGTGACAAAGAGAAAAAAAAAGATTGGTAAGAGACAATATTACTAATGATTCTGTATGCATAAAGATCTAAAAAGTTAAATGTTATATCATCCTTTTACTCTTTGAAAATAATTTTTATGGTGGATAAAATTATAATTATGATTAATTCTTTAACTAATAGTAAGAATCTTATTAAACATAAAATAAATTATTTGTTATGTTATACACCAAACAATAAAATCTTTTAATTAATTATTTCGCAAGAGAATCCAATTTAATTATTTTTTAAATTTATTATATGAGTAAAATTATTTTTCAATTTAAAATTTTTTTAGGGTACATAAATTTATTCCATAAAAAGAGCATTATAGATTAAAATTATGATCACAAACTAAAAAATGTTAGTATAGTATTAAGAATCATACGGCCACACAATTGTCTGTTGAAGCATAATCAAAGCTAAATCCTGAAGAAGAACAAACTTTCAAGAGTATCTTATAAAGAGTCGACTCTGGTATAGCGAGATTATCCTTTATAGATCTCTCCGACGAAATTAAAATAATATTTCTATGTCATGCATCACTTGAAAATGTCAATCAAGAGGCATGACACTGTTAGCAAAATAACAAATGGTGTACCAGCAACAATTTTATTATGAGGTCACTCACTTTAGATTCGATGTATCTTTTCAAACAATTGAAATAACCATCACAAGTATTTCAAAGCCGAGCAAATATTGCTAAATTTATAAGAATAACAAAATTGATAATATGGGATGAATCGCTTATGGCTAAGTGTCAAAAGATCGAAACAATTGTTCCGAGTTCTAGAGATATATATTGAATATCAATGAAGAGCTTGGTGAAAAATTAATTATTTGGAAGGTGATTTCTGTTAAGTACCACAATAGTTCCAAAATCGATGAAGGCATGGACTATAAAAACTAGCATGTCAAAATTATACGTATGACCTCAAATGAAAAAAGTCAACTAATAAAAAATATAAAGTAAGCACAAATCCAATTTTGTCGAAAACGAAGAAGAGCATCTAATATAAGATGATTATATAACAATAATGCAATTAATAAGGAAAATATTTCTATCATTATATTAAACACTTTGTGAAAATTGCATGATAGAAATTAAAGGTATCTTAACTAGCAAAAATGAATATATCGATCAACTAAAGGGTGATTGCAAAATTTTATGGTAAAAATAAAATATTTTTCAGTTTTTGACTTAGTGGAAGATGATACCAACAATTACTACCATGAAGTACTTAAATGCTTTAATACCAAATGGCTTTCTACCACACAGGCTTGTTGTCAAGTTTATTAATTCTTACTTATGTTACTGTCATATATATAATTACTAAGTTAAATTGATCTTCTGTTGCATATATATTCATTTAAAATAATATATGTCTGTCATGCCACTGAAAAAGTTAGATCCGCCGAATAGCTTATGTAATAGCACAAAGATGACATATAGAAGCTTTGACAATAACGTCATACATGAAAAAATTATGATATTGGTCAATGTACTTCTAAGTATATTTTTACCCCCGAATTCAACTTTCGTCTTCCGAAACTAAAGAATATCTTTATATATTTGTGTGATAATAATTTTAGATATATTTATATTTTGCAATTATAATAAATAAAGCACAAGGAAAAACATACCAAATATCATGCTATATTTATTGTAATATATTTTCTTGCACGAATAATTATATGTTGCACTTTCAAGGGAAATAACAATATCGACAACAAGAGTTCTGGTTATGGCAGAGTAACCAAAGCATTAGAAGGAACCATACACTCCACAAAGAAGTATTTAGTAAGATACCATCACATTAAATATTTTTAAACTATGACACATAATTATCTTACTAACATTACTAAATTGATCATTTGTGTAAGTTCTAATGGTGATCTTTCATTTTGAATTCACGTATTATGCTAATGTAATATTATTTTCTAGCTGTTAGATGATTTAAATGTTTAAACCATCATGTGTCATTATTAACGTGCAACGCACGTTTATAGATACTATATATATATATATATATATATATATATATATATATATATATATATATATATATATATATATATATATATATATATGTGTGTGTGTGTGTGTGTGTGTGTGTGTGTGTGTGTGTGTGTGTGTAATAATGAATTTTCTAAAATGAATACATATAAAATTAATCAAATAAACTGAAAAATATAATATATATATATATATAATAATTAATTTTATATACTGAAATATATACTAAAATGAGAAGAAAAAAAAAGGATAATCTATTTTGGACTGGAGAAAGAAAGAAGAGGAAGAAGAAGAAAGAAAAAAGAAAAAAATGAGAAGAATCGAAGAAGAAAGGAGAATAAGAAATTACCTGGGTCCTGGACTGGTCGAGCCGCGAGCTAGAAGGGAGAGGGGTCGAGCTCGAGCGAGAGAAATGGTCAGCAATATGGATGTCTCTGTTTTGTCGATGGTTTTGAGAGCTCTGTTTTGTCGAAGGCTGGTTGTCGAAGGGGAAGGGTTCTTTTTGTCGATTTAGGGGTTTGTTTTGTATAATAGGAAAGCAGGCCCAAAGTTCTTTTTTTTTAAAAGGGCCCTCTGGCACTTTTTATACAAAGCGATCGCTTCGTCGCTTCGTCGATTTCTCCATTGAAGCGTGCGCTTCCAAAGATCGAGTTGCCTCAGGCAGCTAGAAGCAACACTGGGTCGCGTTGCGTCGCTTCACGCTTAAAGCTAAGCGACGAAGCGACCGCGGGCATACTACATGTGAAACCTCAGCAAGATTACCACGTATGGCATATTGACATGCCATAAAAATAAAGTGGAAAATGTGTGCGCATAAGTTTGTTAATAAAATGTGTTGCTACTCTAAAAAGTTTAACATTATATGTTGATATTTCTCTTATGGGAAATAAAGAGATGGGTCTTTGAATCAGTAGGTTCTCAACCTGTCAACATAAACATATATAGCATTCTCTGCATGTAAGCAGATTTTGTTTTATAGAATGTATGGTATCTTTATTTCTTACATATATTTGCCGATGGATTAAATTATATGTGCATAGGTTTTCTATCTGATACTTATATGAGGACCATATGGAGATTTTCTCAGCATTAAAAATGATACTTATTTAATTCTATATAAAAAATAAATAGTCTTTTTGATATCGAGACATACAAAGTCATGCATATCAATATACCAGTAGCATTAGAATACAAATAACTATCCATTAATCCATATAGCACAATCTATGCTTTTTTTTTTCATAAATAGTGTGCATCGTAACAATTACTATTGTTATTAAAAGAATATATTGTGAATGTTTTCTTTGTTTGAACAAAATACAAACACATTTTAATCAATTTGAACTTTAAGCTAAGAAGAGTGATGAGCTCTTGTAAAGTTGCTGTACTTATTTTGATATGATGATGATATGAGTTGAGCTTAAAGAAAGAAGTGAAGATTGATATCGCTGCCTCCAACTTGTTTGGTACTGGGGCATAGTTATTGTTGTTATAAGGGTCAGTTCTAAAAGAGTCCTCTCTTTCCCTACTTTTCCTCTGTATTCTTCTTCGGAAAAAATGAGCATTTGATTCAATTAGTCTACCAGGTCTGGAAGTGGATTTCAAAACTATACATGAATAAACTATTATCCTCCATAAAACCTGACTTTTCTTTTTCTTTTTCTGATTATGATTAACTCCTCTCTACAACTTGACTTTGTTACAGATTCTTCGTAAACTAGCATATTCAATCCTTATATAAATATTTCAAGTGAATCAGTTTAGTGTTGATTTAACTAGAGAAATTCCTAAATTCACCCACAACAAGAGGGGCTTGGTCTGATGGTAACCAACCCTCACTTACAACCGAGAGGTTGTGAGTTCGAGTCTCCCCAGGAGCAAATTCTGGGGATTTATGCCGGGGGTCTATTTGGAAACAGCTTCTCTACCCCAGGGTAGGGGTAAGGCTGCGTACACACTACCCTCCCCAGACACCACTGAGTGGTATTGTACTGGGTCGTACTTTTACCCACATCAAGTTTGTATTAATCAGCCCTATTTTTATTCAAACCACTACCCTTTGGGGAACCGAGGAAGACCAGATTGCATATTTTACTTTTTTTTTTCTTTCCAACTTGTGGATAGGTTCAACAACAACAACCCAGAATAATTCCACTTAGTGGGGTCTGGGGAGGGTAGTGTGTAGAGAGACTGTTTCCAAATAGACCCCCCACATCCTTCCCTCCAAAAACTTCCCACCTTGCTCTTGGGTATACTCGAACTCACAACCTCTCGGTTGGAAGTGGGGGTTGCTTACCATCAGAGCAACCCCTCTTGTCTTGTGGATAGGTTCAATTTACCAAATAGCTCTAGTGGATGCTTGATTTCTGCTCTTATACCATTGCAGATTTATGAGTGGATTAACGAGTCCAAGCATTTTGATATATTGTCTGGAGATGTTGCAGTCCAACTGGATTTGGTATCAAAAGCCCATGGTGTGAAAGCCGCAGAGAAGTATTTCGCTAGCATTCCAGATAATTTAAGAACCTACCGGGTATATGGCGCTCTCTTGAACGTCTATGCTGATGCAAAATGCTTAAAAAAAGCAGAAGATACCATGCAAAAGCTGAAGGAGTTGGGCTATGCTACCACAGTGGCATACAATGTCCTGATGACTCTTTATGCTAAAATGGGGGATGTTGATAAGCTCAACTCACTTATGCTAGAGATGGAAGACAAGGGAATTGTTAGTGACTTTATTACCTACAATATCCTCTTAAATGCATATGCATCTGTTCCAGATGTTGAGGAGATGAAGAAGCTTCTGATGAAAATGGAAGCTGATCCACTGGTGACTGATTGGAGTCCTTATACAGTTGCTGCCAAGGGATACCTGAAAGCTGGTGATATAGAAAAGGCTTTCGCGGCATTGAAGTATTGCGAGCACAAAATCAGGGGGAAAAGGGCAACGCTTGCTGTTGACATACTTCTTACTCTCTATGCTAGCATGGGAAAGAAAGAAGATGTGTATCGTGTCTGGGAAAAATTCAAGAGAAGAATTAAGAATAACAATTCAAGCTATCATTGTATGATAAGTGGACTAGAAAAGTTGGGTGATCTTGATGGTGCAGAGAAGATATTTGCCATGTGGGAAGCAAACAGGGTACACTTTGACATGAAAATTCCAAATTTGCTCATAACTGCTTACTGCAAAAAGGGTCATATGGAAAAGGCTATATCAATCATAGATAAACTCTTGGAGAGTGGGAAGCAGCCTAATGGGAGCACATGGAATCGTCTAGCACTCGGTTATTGTGTACAGAACGAGATGGAGAAGGCAGTCGAGTCGATGGAGAAGGCAATCTTGGCTAGTCGGCCAGGGTGGAAACCGCACTTCCATAGTTTCGCTTCCTGTGTGAAGTACTTGCAATCAAAAGGAGATACTCAAAAGAGAAGGAGAGCTTAAAGATTTACTGAGGGTGCGAGGTCTCTTCCCAGAGGAAGTTGAGAGGGGTCTGAACAAGTATATTGAAATTGGAAATGGTATGTCTGAGGCACTTGATGAAACAAACCATGAGTCGGAAATCTCTACTTTGCCGGATAGTGGATTATTTAATTCTCTTAAAATTTTTTTTGGTTACATCTCTAGTAAAACTTTTTTTAATTAATTTTTTCTATAAATTTTTGGTTCATCTGGATTAGCATTGAGGCTACACACAAACATATATTTTTAAATACAACTAGAAAACTTTGTACAAAAGAAAAACTTTAGCAACAACAATCCAGTATAATCCCACTTAGTGGGGTCTGAGGAGGGTAGTGTGTATGCAGACATTACCCCTACCATGGTCCTTCTAAGAACTTCCCACCTTGCTCTTGGGGAGACTCGAACTTACAACCTCTCGTTTGGAAGTGGAGGTTGCTTACCATAAGAGCAACCCCTCTTGTCTCCAGCTCTAGCGCTGAAGTTTTCCAGTTAGAAAAGACAAAACTTCAGTGCTGAAGTTTGCTAGCCATAAAATAAAAACTTCAGTTCTAGAGCTGAACTTCTGGCCCGGCTACTAAAATATTATAGTTTTGCGTGATTGCCTTTGCTACTTTAGTCCCGTGTGCTGAAGTTATGTGAAAAAGCGGATACGCTTGTAGTTGTTTTTTGCAAAGTAGGCATTGGTTAAAATATGACACAAAAAATGGGCATAAATGCAAATACCCTATAATATTTGTGGCTCTATTGTATACTTGCAGGCTTGCAGCGAGGGGTGTATGTAGGTCGGGTTGGTTCGGATTTTACAATTACCAAAACAAATTGTATCGGGTTATTAAATCTAAAGACCAAACCAAACCAATAAAACTCGAGTTTTTCAATATCGGTTTTTCTCGGGTTTTCAGGTTATTTTGGTTTTCTCGGATTTTTTACCGGTAATATCTTCGTAGAATAAAACATATAACGTATGCTCAAAATATTTCTTTAATTCTAGTAAGATACAACTATATAAAGTATTTTTCAAGAAAATAATATAAAATATGAGATGTGTCATGACTCATGACATTGTTTAGCTCCAAAGTTCTCTTATACTTTGTAAGCATAAAACAATCAAAATAAATGAAGGGCCAATCATAGCAGATTGTAATAAACCAAAAGACCAAACGAGTAAGGTGCAATAGACAACAACTATAATTAAAAGGGGGGGAAGGTGAAGATCTTTCATTAATGGTATTAGTTTGGTCTGCCTCTCCATGGAGAGGTTCAGAGCCTTACAATGATGTATTCTCCCTTCTTTTAGAAGTAAATGCGAAGAAGAAGAAGCAGCCCCCTTTTAGGATTCTTTCTCTTAGTATTTATAGCTAAGAGATCTGCCAGCTGGCGCCAAGGAATTGGGACCACATAGAGGGGACGCCTTCATAAGGACGGCCAGGCCGTGACCTTAGTTGTCAAATTGGGTAATCGGCCCGATAATCTTACTAATAAATGGCCATACCATTTGTTAATCACAAATAGGCTTTAATAAATGCGTAGATATCCTTCATTATCATGAGCTCAAGTTTTGACCCACACAGATAGTCCCTCCGCTTATTGAGGTCGTGCCCAGGCCGAGCTCAATGAGCGGATTCCGCCAATAACCGTAGCTGTTTATGCGTTGGGGACGATCATAGTCCTTTATTCTTCGGAGGTGGCCGTAGCCGTTTTTACTCCAGAGATGGCCATAGCCTTTTATCTTTTGGAGATGGCCGTAGCCATTTTTGCTTTACGGATGGCCGTAGCCCTTTATCTTTTGGAGATGGCTGCAACCATTTTTGCTTTAGAGATGGCCGTAGCCCTTTATCTTTTGGAGATGGCTGCAACCATTTTTGCTTTAGAGATGGCCGTAGCCCTTTTTACTTTAGAGATGACCGTAGCCATTTTTGCTTTAGAGATGGCCGTAGGCTTTTATCTTTTGGAGATGACATAGCCATTTTTGCTTTAGAGATAGCCGTAGCCCTTTTTACTTTAGAGATGGCCATAGCCATTTTTGCATTAGAGATTGTCGTAGCCCTTTTTACTTTAGAGATGGCCGTAGCCACTTACTGTTCCTGGAGAGGATACGATCACGCTTACCGAGTATAAGGGGGACATCATATGCATTGTGACGCATGGGGCGTGCCCATGGTACCTCGAGGTCGTCACATCCACTACATGGGGGACGCGCCGATTGACGGTTGAATGACTGTTCAGTGGTATCTGCCATAATGATGCCCGTTACTGTAGGCCTGAACCGTTTTGCGGCTGGTCAAGTAGTTAATGGTGACCTTTGGGATTCGTGAAGGTCATTTATGCTTTGTCTATACATAAGGGGTTGTATCCTTCAGTTCTCACTTTTCCGATATTTGTCTAAGTTGAATTTTGAGAGAGATATCCCTTCTTGTTTTCAGATTATCTAGTCTTTTACTCCTCGTTAATTCATTCTCCGTCATTTTCGTAGGATCTTCGTTTCTCTTGTTTTCCAGTGAATTTTGCCATTTTTCTCTGGTTATACTGATAATGGCGAGCAGTTCTTGTTCTGATATAGCTCCGGTGGCGGCTGAGGGCCCAAGTACGGTGGTGGGAACCACCGATTCGCCGAATGTTGACCGATTCCCATTGGCGACGTACATTCTTTCCCTGCCCGGCAGTCCGACGATCAATTTTACCGACCTCGAGGGAGAAGATCAAGTGGATGAAGCTCCACTGATGGGGGAAGTCAGTATTGCTTAGCTGAAGGAGCAGTGTGATATTCCACGCTTTGCTGATATCGTCCTAGCCAGGAGCGGCGACAGGGTACACGTCGATCACCGAGGGTATTGCGTCTTTTACGCCTACCCTTTCAAGCTGGGATTTAAGCTTCCTGTCCCCATGCTGGTGGTGGACGTTTGTCGCTACTACAGGGTGTGCCCTGGGCAGCTCGTCCCTTCTTGCTACAAATTATTAGCGATGCGGATCAAATATGCCGAGCTGGCATGAAGGGAGATTACACTTGGGCACGTGCTAACTCTGTACGCCCCTCAGAAGGTACGCGGTACCATGATTCGGTTGGTCCCTCGTGGGGCCGATGGCTTAACGGCGGAGCTCGATGACGAGGTCGCTACCCATCCCTACGAGCATTTTTTCTACATCAGGACCGACCACCTAGTGGCCTGCGCCACTGACTTCCCAGAGGAGTGGAACCATGCACGTAAGTTTCTTTTACGTTGGCCTTGATTTCCTTTAGTCAAATGCCCTGCTTTATGTTCGTACGTGCTGATCTTCTTCTTTTACCGTAGCGGGAGGTGCGCTACCGATGCCATTCTCTGGCATCCGTGAGTGGGTCGAGGCCGTGCTCTCTGTTACAATGGGGATTCGTACATATGAGTCTTTCTAGGAGGTCCATGGCCTTAGGCCGGCTGCTGGTAAGAATCTGACTTGCTGCTATTACTCTTCTTTCATAGCCTTTTAATTTCTTTGGCTTGACCTTTCTTCTTTGGTTGGTCAGAACGACCACGGCGCAGGAGGGCTCCTCAGCTTGCTTTTCGCAGGCCGGGGGCGACTGCCCGATTGATTACTATGCCGGCACCTCGCTCGGTCCCGAGGGCGACTTCGGTAGAATCCTCGACTGCACACTCTCTGGTACGGCCCTTGCCCCGAGTTGAGGAGTCTTCAGGGTTCGTGCTTTCCATGGCGGAGCGGTTACCAAATGAAGATGAGGAAGAAGAGGGGAGGCCGCTGGTTCGGCGCAGGGTGGCGTTCACCCTGACTCTTCTAGTGGTGATTAGTTTAGACTCTTCGCCATTGGCAGAGAAGGGGGGCGCGACGGACCTGCCCCAGAGGGTGAACACTCAGTGGGGGTTGCCCCGGTTGGCTTAGGCCAAGGTAACGCAATCGCTTCGGCGATTCAAATTTCTGTTCCTGTTGTTGAGAGAGAAGGTAGTTCCTCAACAACTATTTTGGCAGAGGGTGCAGGCGCCGATATTTTGGTGAATGCGGGCGCTTCGACTTCTTGGGCAGTGGAGGCCTCGACTTCCAGCGCGGAGGAAGAAAGGGGCGCCTCAGGAGAGGGGGATGATTCGGAGTCGGATATGGATCCTGAAGACGTCCGTCTTTTCCAGGATGGTTATACTCGCCCAGCGGTGCATGCCGAAGGGGATTATCGTTATTTGGAGATCCCTAACGACCTGAAACTACTGCTTGAGGAGGAGAACCCGGTGACGCTGCTCGGGGTTCTGTGCTCGGAAGCGGAGAGCACGTCCCTGAGGGACATCTCGAACGTCGGGTTGATGGGTGAGGTGGCCGCCCTGAGTATAAAGGTATGTATAAAACTTTGGTTTGTTTTTTTATTAATACGTCTTCTTGTATTAACTGTCGCTCTGTTTGTTGTAGACATTCTTGCTGGAGGTGGAGAGCATCAGGCGGGCTAGCGTCCGCTCGGTGATTTTCGTGCGATTGTTGGAGAAATTCTGCCACTACCGTGACCGGTGCCGTGGTCTGCGTGAACGCATATAGAACAACCCACGGAACCGGAAGCTGGTGGAAGAGATGGCGCGGAGGGAGCTTCATATGCAATAGACCCTCAGCAGGGTAACTGCTCTTGAGGGACAGCTCCGCCAAGAGAACAAGGAGATGGGCGCCGAGAGAAGGGCGGCTAGTGAAAGAGAGCGCCAAAACCAGACTGCTGCAGCAGAGGCAGCTGAAGCTCTTACTAGGTAGGTGGTTGCCCTGGAGACGCAGGCCGTCGCTTTAAGGAAGCAGGCAGTGGACGCCCAAAAAAGACGGACCAATCGTGCCCAAAAAAGAGAGCAGGGATTAGAGAGGGCCGCCGCTACTTTTCGAGAGCGGTCGTTGGAGGGGTGCATTGCCGTCTGTGAGTAGGACGCCCGTGCTGCAGCGGACCGGATCACGGCCTTGGAGGCCGAGAATTGGCGCCTGAGGGATCAGGTCGCCATTTTTGGTCCTGCTCGTGAGCTTTGGATGTATGCCGAGGCCCATCTTGATGTGTATAGGTGACTGTGGGAAGCCGGCGTCGTGTCTGAGGCCACTTATGAGGAGGCACGCCAAAAGGCTCGTGATGCCCGCCTCGACTGCGGTTTTGACCCGTCTACGCCTGGGGGTGATGATGGCGGCGAGGGCGTTGATAATGTTGAAGAGGGCGCTTGGGACGCCGAGTGAACAATGGGGAAGTTTGTAATGTTTGTTTAATTTTCGTTTTCTTTTTCTCTTTTTTCTTTGCCGGCCTTGGGCCAATATATATGTGGCTTTCTTCCCTTATGTTTGTTTGGTATTAAATACACCTTATTCTCTTTTTTCTTTTTGTGCTTGTTTGAGAGGGCCACCTTAGAGAGTTTCTCTAGTGAGCATGTTAATAGTTTCAACCGGTTAGGTGATTTCGATCATTGTTGAACTAATTCCTTGCCTTAAGGAAAGTTGGTGTAGATGGCCTTGGCCGTAGATAGACGCTTTTTGGTTGTCACCTTTTTCCACTTGTTGGGAGTGGGTTGTAGCCGTATTTGGGCAGTGGCGGCACATAGACATAGACCCATTTCGGGCTTGGTCGAACTACTGGCTGTGATAATGAAAAGCACGGCCTTGTAGTTTGACCTGGGCCGAACTTTATGCGGGTCGACGTTTTAGTTTGAGTTAGTCATACTTACATGAACGGCGGGGCTCTTGGCCCGACCTAGGGTTTGTTCGTGGTAGGACATTTGGGGGAGCTTGTTCTCGTATGATTGCGGCCCTGCTTATAGTCTTGGGGACGTGCTTCCTTGGCTTTGATTCGTCCATGGTTGAGTTTGTTGCTTTTGTGACGGAGGCGTGTAGCCTGAGTTCTGGTTCACCTCATAGTTGAATTCTTTTGTAATTCATAATGGTGGAAGCACTCGGCCCGAATCGTAGTCTAACTCATAGTCGAACTTTTTAGGTGAAGGCACGTAACTTGAGCTGTCGTTCAACCCTAGTTGAACCTTTGTAATTTTTGAAGGCGCGTAGCCTGAGTCCCAGTTCAACCGTAGTTGAACTTTTGGGTGAAGGCACGTAGCCTGAACTATCGTTCAACCGTATTGAACTTATGTAATTTTTGAAGGCGCATAGCCTAAGTCCCAGTTCAACCGTAGTTGAACTTTTGGGTGAAGGCAAGTAGTCTGAACTATCGTTCAACCGTAGTCCAACTTATGTAATTTTTGAAGGCGCATAGCCTAAGTCCCAGTTCAACCGTAGTTGAACTTTTGGGTGAAGGCACGTAGTCTGAACTATCGTTCAACCGTAGTCAAACTTATGTAATTTTTGAAGGCGCATAGCCTAAGTCCCAGTTCAACCGTAGTTGAACTTTTTGGTGAAGGAACGTAGCCTGAACTATCATTCAACCGTAGTTGGACTTGTGTAATTATTGAAGGCGCATAGCCTGAGTCCCAGTCAAATCGTAGTTGAACTTTTGAGTGAAGGCACGTAGCTTGAACTATCGTTCAACCGTAGTTGAACTTATGTAATTTTTGAAGGCGCATAACCTGAGTCCCAGTTCAACTGTAGTTGAACTTTTGGGTGAAGGCGCATAACCTGAGTAGTCGTTCAACCGTAGTTAAACCTTTGTAATATTTGAAGTCGAAGGCACATATCCCGAGTAGTCGTTTAACCATAGTTGAACCTTTGTAATATTTGAAGTTGAAGGCACATAGCCTGAGTCGTTCAACTATAGTTGAACTTTCGTGATATTTGAAGTCGAAGGCACATAGCCTGAGTCCCAGTTCAATCGTAGTTGAACTTTTGGGTGATATTTGAAGTCGAATGCACATAGCCTGAGTCGTTCAACCGTAGTGGAACTTTTGTGATATTTGAAGTCGAAGGAACATAGCCCGAGTCCCAGTTCAACTGTAGTTGAACTTTTTGGGTGAAGGCGCGTAGCCTGAGCTGGCGTTCAACCGTAATTCAACCTTTTGTTTCCTACATAACCCGCTTCGTGTTGGGGTTGGGATTTGCTTCTGGCTTAAGATATTGCCTAACTTGAGCTGGTGGTCTTTTCGACTGGCTCGCGCGGGTCACCTTGTTACAGATCTCGGTTTGAGAGATGACTTTGTGCCTTCCCCCCTTTGGCAGGATCCCGTATGGAAAGAGGATGAGGTACCTTATGCACATTTTCTCCATGATGATTGGGATCTGCTTCTTCTTCTTCTTCTTCCCTTTGCTCGGAGACGCGGGGATGTGGAAGCGATCTCATCTCGAGGTTTTTGACTTTCTTTGATCCGACATGCCACTTGGGCTTGTTCGAGCTGGGTTGTTCTTTATCCTTCTTTGGTCTAATGATAAACTGCGGGATTCTGCTATGAAATCCCCACAGACGGCGCCAAATTGTTTAGCTCCAAAGTTCTCTCTGTAAGCATAAAACAATCAAAATAAATAAAGGGCCAATCATAACAGATCGTAATAAACCAAAAGACCAAATGAGTAAGGCGCACGAGACAACAACTATAAGTTAAAAGGGGGAGGGTGAAGATCTTTTATTAATGACATTGGTTTGGTCTGCCTCTCCATGTAGAGATTCAGAGGCTTACAATGATGTATTCTCACTTCTTTTAGAAGTAAATGCGAAGAAGAAGAAGCAGTCCCCTTTTAGGGTTCTTTCTCTTAGTATTTATAACTAAGAGTTCTGCCAGCTGGCGCCAAGGGATTGTGACCACATAGAGGGGACGCCTTCATAAGGACAGCCAGGCCGTGGCCTTAGTTGTCAAATTGGGTAATCCGCCCGATAATCTTACTAATAAATGGCCATTCCATTTTTTGATCACAAATAGGCTTTAATAAATGCGTTGATCTCCTTCATTATCATGAGGTCAAGTTTTGACCCACAGTGATACTATTCTAAAATATTCAACAATAAAGATAATAAAATTATGCAATATAAATATTGCTAATTAAAAAGCCATAATAAAAATAAACATAATCTAAAAGTACTAAGCCATGCTAAACTAAATAGACTAATAAGAGAGTATTAATTATATGACTAAAAGCTAAAGCAAAATAATAATAGGTTATGCATTTTTATCTAAGTTATTGTAAAATAAAAAATAGACATTCAATACATTCCCGTTCGTAAAATTTAATTGAATGTCTTTTGTTAACATTAGTATTGATGGTTAGCATTATTTAATTTACTAATATTAATGGCTATAAAACTTATTGGAGTATTCAAAAGTTCTAAATCCAACCTTGAAATAATACCTTAAAAGATAAAATTATGAAATTTTTTAAAGAAATATTTATAAATTACATTACAATAAGTATATTTATATATTAAATATATCTAAATTTCTGTATATATATGTCGGGTTGGTTTGATTTCGGTTTGACTTTCTTTAGTTAAAACCAAACCAAACCAATTATGGTCGTTTTTTTTTTCAATACCAAACCAAGTCAAACCAAACCATAATCGAACTTTTTTTCTCGGTTTGACTTGGATTATCGGGTTGGTATGGTTTGTCGGTTTCCTTTGTACACCCCTACTTGCAGCTAAGTACATGTATGTCTGTTCTTGACTGGGTTCCTCCAACCTTGAGATTAGCCCAAATTTGACGGCCCGACTACGGTTTATCTTGACGTGAGAAATTTAAAAATAGCCAGATTTACAACCGGACGTTGAAAAATAGCCAAGTTTCAAAAGTCATCGAAATTTAGCCACTTTTATGTAAGATAAATCTGAGCAAAAATACTGTTCAATATCCGGAAAAATACTCCAGTATATTATACTGGAGTTCCGACACAAGTATGCTTGAACTCCACCATATTATACTGGAGTTCCAGGTTTGTATGCTGGAACTCCAGCATAATATGATGGAGTTCCAGCATAAGTACACTAGAACTCCAGCATAATATATTGGAGTTCTAGCAAGTATAATTGTCCAGTATAATATACTGGAGTTTGGAGCACTGGTGCTCTAGTCTCCCGTAAGTTTTACGGGAGTTCCAAAAAATATAATTGTTCAGTATAATATATTGGAGTTTGGAGCACTGGTGCTCCAGTCTCCCGTAAATTTTACAAGAGTTAGCAAAATATACCGGTCCAGTATAATATGCCTGAGTTCGCACACAAATGCACCAGAACTCCCGTATATTATGCTGGACCGGTCCCTGTGCAGCAAAATAGTAGCTATTTTCCATTGACTTAATAAATGCTGGCTATTTTTCAATGACCAGTGTAAAAACTGGCTATACCATGATATTTTAACCTCAACTAACCTTTTAAAGCCCAAATATACGAATGGAAAAAAGTAAAAGTAGCATTGGTTAGCCAGTTTTTGGATCGATAATAAAAAAATAGTTATCATTCGCAGAGTTATTGAAAAATAATTACTATTTTATATGGAGATAAAGTTTGGACAAAAATACCCTTGATGAAACATCCGAAAGTTCTTAATATGTATGGAGCTCCTCTATATAAACTTCCAGTATATTATGTTGGAACTTCAACACATTATGAAATTTCAACACATTATGCTGGAATCTCATATGTTAAAGATTCAAACCCCGGCATATTATGTTGGATTTCTGAAGTTTTAAGGGTGTTGTTGTAAAAATTTGGTATTTATATAAAAAAGTGACTAAATTTCGATGACTTTTGCACTATGTTTATTTTTCAATCACTAATGGTAATTCAGGCTATTTCTGAAAGCTTCCTTTCATTTCTTTTACAAGTCGTATCTTTTTTCTGGTAATACAAGTTGTAGCTTTTATATTATGAGAAGTGATACCAGAAAAGGTCTAAAAAAGCGAATGATAATTGTTATTAATTTTTATGAAATTTAAATTAAGAATCTGCTGAGATATAGTTCTTTATATTATCTTTTCGGTGCCTTTTTCTTTTCCTTCTGTTTAGTCATGACTCATGATATATGGAGCAGCAGAAGATTTTCAGGGGTCAATCCACAAAACTATAAAGAAGGAATGTATTGTAAGAGCGATCATTGGCCACTACCTCAAGGATATAACAGCTACTACCTTTTTTTTCCCTTTTGAATTGATATTAGAAAATGAAATAATAAATAAGAGAATATGATATTTGTCGACATTATAAGGCAATAAATACATATATATATTTCAGAAAATGATTATTTTGTTTTGTTGGGAATAACATATATCTTCAACTTGTGCAAGTAGATTTGACTCCAAATTCTACATGATATAATGCAATATAGGTTCTAAATAATAACAATATCTTATTATAACTACATGTGTCTTGAATTCAGCACCCTTTATCTAGCTGTATTTTGTGATTTAATTTGGCGATCTGGAGACAATCCAATCAAAAATCCGAGTGACCTCCTACCAATCAAGTACCAAGAAAGCACTATATATATATATATATATATATATATATATATATATATATATATATATATATATATATATAATGTCTAGCTAACTTAATTCAAAACCAGCGCAATGGAACTCATAACAAAATTCCAGATTTTCTGATATTATCTTTTACAAAAATATCACAGATAGTTTTTCAAACATTATTCTATCTGTTTTCCAATTTTGAAGAAAAATTAACCAAAAAGTCGCTCATCTAATCTCTTAAACAAAAAAATAATCGGCGAATGTATAATATTTATGTAGGAGAACAATTAAAGGTAGAAGACCTTTAAATGTAAGAAGGAAAGAGATTTTGTTTAGTTGATAAATGAAGAAATGGAGGTAGTTTGGAAGGTTTAATATATGTAGCTATATGGAGAGAGACTTTTGTAATTCTTCAACTTTTATTACACAAGGGATCACTTTGGTACACACTTGGGTTCACACTTTGTTTCACTCCTTTTGTACATCATACAAATGAGGAGGTCTTCCCCTATTTATAGGCATCAACCTCCATGTTCTACGACATTCTAGAATATTCCATATAAGTATCCTAAACAATATTCATATCTACCTATTCTCATATGTTCTAGAATATTCCACTACTCTAGAATATTCTCACATTCTCTACTATACATAAAAGAGTTTCTATCATCTTCTAGAATGTTCCATAGAACTCCATAATGTTCTCGAACCTTCTAGATCATTCTAGCTCATTCTAGACTATTTTAGAATAGTCTAGAATATTCTAGTAATATCTAGCTTTGGTTTAATTTATTGTTCACATTGCCTCCCTTAAACCAAAGCCTCGTTGGTGGTCATTCCTAATAACTTTTTCATCTTCAGAAAAGTCTCCATCTTCAATGCCTTGGTGAAAATATCTGCCACCTGTTCACCAGTTCTGCAGTAGCCAATTCGGATCTCATTTTCTCGTACCATCTCTCGAATGAAATGATATTTGATATCAATGTTTTTGCTGCGACCATGAAGTACTGGATTCTTCGCCAACTCGATTGCTGATTGGTTGTCACATAATATCGTGGTTGGACCATCATGTTTGTGTTGAAGAAACCTGAGCATTCTTCTCAACCATACCGCCTGTGTAGCAGCATTTGATGCAGCAATGTACTCGGCTTCAGCAGTGGATAATGCTATCACTGGTTGTTTCTTTGAACTCTAAGAAAACACACCCGAAGCAGTGAAGAATGCATAGCCGGAAGTACTTTTTCTCTCGATCGTATCACCAGCCCAATCACTGTCAGTGTATCCAAGAAGTTCAAGTGACTCACCTCTAGGATAGCAGATTCCATCTCCTTGAGTTCCTTTAATGTATCTCAAAATTCTCTTAGCCGCTTGTAAGTGTGATTGGCGTGGCTTTTCCATGAATCGGCTTATTACGCCAACACTGTAAGCAATGTCGGGTCTTGTTGAGGTCAAGTACCTCAAGCTTCCAACCAAGCTCTTAAAGTAGGATGGATTCACAAGATCACCTGTTCCATCCTTCGTCAGCCTCAATCTTTCTTCAGCTGGAGTCGCAATCAGATTCGCACCATCCATCTTAAATTTCTTCAAAATGTCTCCAGCATACTTTCTTTGAGATATGAAGATTCCCTTATCTGATTGAGAAACTTCAATCCCAAGAAAATATGACATAAGACCCAAATCAGTCATCTCAAACTGATGGATCATAGCCTCCCTGAAATCCGCCATCATGTTCTCATTATTTCCTGTGAAGATCAAATCATCCACATACAAACAGACGATTATAACATCGCCAGCATTGGAAGTCTTCACATATAGTGTGTGCATAAGCACATCTTTGAAAACCGTTTTCAACGAAAAAGGTGTCGATGCGTGTGTACCATGCTCTTGGAGCCTGCTTCAAACCATATAGAGCTCTCTTTAACTTGTAGACCTTGTTTTCATTACCCCTTTTAACAAAGCTAGGGGGCTGCTCCACATAGACCTCTTCTTCAAGAACACCATTTAGGAAGGCTGACTTAACGTCCATTTAATAAATTCTCCAGTTATTTTGAGCAGCTAGAGAAATTATCAAACGAATTGTGTCTAGTCTAGCAACAGGAGCAAATACCTCGAATAGTCAATTCCAAGTTTTTGCTTATAGCCTTTGACAACTAACCTTGCTTTGTATCTGTCGACTTCTCCCGTTGCTCTGTACTTTGTTTTGTATACCCACTTTACTTCAATGGGTTTCTTTCCTCTTGGAAGGTCGGTAAGCTCCCAAGTATCATTCTTCTCAATAGAATGGGTTTCCTCCTCCATTGCTTTCACCCAACGTTCTTCTTCAATTGCATCCTTGAAATCCACAGGATCGCAATCTGAAAGCAAGGCAAAGTTCAAAATATCTTCGTCAGTTAGAGTATCAACATCATTACCGACAACGTAATCCTCCAAATGAGTCGGTAGACGTCGTTGCCTCTGTGATCGACCATGCTGTATTGGTTGTATTTCTGAGGGAGACTGTTGTTGCGCAGGTTCATCATGCTCCTCGTCATCAAGATATGATGGTGCTGGGTTGAGATGGCTCAACTGCTTTTTTCTTCCAATCCCATGCTCCATGTTCATCAAAGGTGACATCTCTACTGACAATAACCTTTTTGCTGTCTGGATTATATAGCTTGTACCCTTTTGTCTGTCGACTGTAGCCAACAAATATGCTTTTTTCTGCTTTCTCGTCAAGCTTCTTTCGTAGTGGATCGGGTACGTGCGCATAGGCAAGACAACCAAATATTTGTAAATGAGAAATATTTGGTTTTCTACCTGTCCATACCTCATAAGGTGTTTTTCCATGGTTGCTTCTCATAGGGAACCTGTTTAATGTGTAAATTGCAGTAGAGAAGCTTCAGCCCAGAATTCTTTAGACAGCTGTTTTGCTGCCAGCATTGACCGCACCATATCCATCACAGTCCTGTTCTTTCTTTCCGCAACTCCATTTTGTTGAGGAGTGTACCTTGCAGTCAACTGATGTTGAATCCCATGCTTCTTCAAAAAATCATCGCACACAGTGTATTCTGTGCCTCGATCTGTTCTCAGAGTCTTTATAAAATGACCACTTTGTTTTTCAACATATGTTTTGAAGCTTTTGAATGTGTCACAGGCTTCAGACTTATTTTTCAGCAAATACACCCATGCTTTTCTACTGAAATCATCAATAAAAGTAATGAAGTACTTACTTTCACCGAGCGAAGGAACTTCCACCGAGCACAAATCAGAATGTATCAGCTACATTGGGTGTTTTGCTCTCCAAGCTTTGCCTTTGGGAAATGGCTCTCTATGCTTCTTCCCTAAAATGCATGCTTCACACTGTCTTGGAGCAAAGTCAAGTGAAGGCAAACCTGACACCATCTTATTCTTCACAAGATATTGTAAACCGCCGAAATTAAAGTGGCCAAACCTCATGTGCCATAACCAAGTATCATCAAGAGCATTTGAATTATAGCAGGGTAAGTGACCGTAGTTGAAAGTTACTGGAAACATCCGATTTTTGGTCATTCTTACCTTGGCTATAATTTTCATACTCTTGTCTCTTATAGTGCATATATCATTACTGAAATGCACTTCATATCCATTGTGTTGGAGCTGACCCAAGCTCAACAAATTATGCAGCAGGTTAGGCACATAGTAAACATCTTTTATGGAGCACTCAAGCCCATTCTCCATGGTGACCGGTATTCTCCCTTTCCCGACAACTTGCATAACTTGATTATTTCCAAATTTAACTGTGGATTTAAAAGACTCGTCCAAATCAGCAAATATCTCCTTCTTACCACACATATGATTACTACATCCGGAGTCAACGTACCAGACATCATTGTTAGTTTCTTCACTAACAGCAGCCATAGATGCGGAGTAAAAAATGGTTTCACTTTTATCCCCTTCATCCTCAGCTACTCGAGCATGAACTTGTTTATTTTCAGTTCTTTTACTCCAACAATCTTTAGCACAATAACCCAATTTACCGCAGTTATAGCATTTAAGGGGAGGTTTTTGCTGACCTGGATTGTTGTAATTTCCTCTTGGCTGGAAATGATGATTACCTCTTCCACGACCACGATAGTTGCCGGTGCCTCCACGACCTCTGCCTCGGAAGCCATGTCCTCTAGTTTCCGCCACATTAGAAGATTCTCCTCTCTCTTTAACTTTAGTATGTGCCTGCAATGCCTTCTCTGCCGGATCTTTCTCCAATGACTCTTCTAATTTCCCGTTAATTCTATTCTCATGAAGAATTAATGAGCCCAGAAGCTCCTCGGTACTTAAAGTTGAAAGGTCCTTGGTCTCTTGAATTACTGCCACAATATGATCAAACTTCATAGGTAAAGTATTAAGTACCTTTTCAGAATGTCTCATCGCTGAGGGTATGACCATTGAGCTCCATCTCATTCTTGATCTCCGTCAACCTCGAAAAATATCTCTCAACTGTCTCTGACTTCTCCATCGTGGCAAGCTCGAACTTCCTTTTTAGCGCCATCAAATTATTCTTTTGGACCTTATCAACTCCACGATATGCTTTGGCCAAAATATCCCAAGCATGTTTTGTTGTTTGGGCTGTGGAAATTTTGCCAAACACAGACATATCGATGGCCTGGTATATTTGGGACAAGGCCATACTATCACGCCTTATTTCATTCTCTTCGGCACCTTCCTCCATTTCTTCTCGCGTATATTTTAACAAATTATACGCCTTCAGATGTGTCTCCATCTGAATCCTCCAAAAATTGTAATTTTTTTTCCCCGTCAACTTGGGAACGATGCACACGATATTCTTTCCTGCCATAGTTAATGAATCACCCTCCTAACGAACCAATTGCTCTGATACCAGATGTAGGAGAACAATTTAAAGGTAGAAGACCTTTAAATGTAAGAAGGAAAGAGATTTTGTTTAGTTGATAAATGAAGAAATGGAGGTAGTTTGGAAGGTTTAATATATGTAGCTATATGGAGAGAAACTTTTGTAATTCTTCAACTTTTATTACACAAGGGATCACTTTGATACACACTTGGGCTCACACTTTGTTTCACTCCTTTTGTACATCATACAAATGAGGAGGTCTTCCCCTATTTATAGGCATCAACCTCCATGTTCTACGACATTCTAGAATATTCCATATAAGTATCCTAAACAATATTCATATCTGCCTATTCTCATATGTTCTAGAATATTCCACTACTCTAGAATATTCTCACATTCTCTACTATACATAAAAGAGTTTCTATCATCTTCTAGAATGTTCCATAGAACTCCATAATGTTCTCGAACCTTCTAGATCATTCTAGCTCATTCTAGACTATTTTAGAATAGTCTTGAATATTCTAGTAATATCTAGCTTTGGTTTAATTTATTGTTCATAATTTATATACTTCATGTATAATATATGTGTAACTGTGCATAATCAATATATAATCTAGGTATATTAATAAAAAAAAGTAAATATTAAAGCTGGCCGATTATTTGTGTAACAATCCCGTGAAAGCGTGTAAAGTTTGGTCGTTTATTCTAATTGTCTCAAGCTTTAAATGGTTGTCATTCTTCTCAAGCTTTTAATGGTTATTTGAACAAGTGTAAACTGTTTCTTTTTGTTTTTGTTTTTTGAATAGAAATTACTTCATGCACGCCTATTTCATGTTCACCACAAATTTAGACATATAAAAAAGTAGTGGTAGTAGTGGAAAATGCAAGACTGTGAAAGCTGAGTAGGATGGTGAAGTGTAACAATTCATTACATGAACTTCCTTAGAATACCAAAAGGAAAGACTACAAAAAAGGTAAAATGCTTTCATTGCTTGCTTATATTAGGCCTTAGTGTAACACGTCATTTAATATATAATTATATATAATAAAATTTACTACTAAGTGCAAGATCTAATATATTTTCCAAGAGCAAAAGTGTTCTCTATTTCACGAATCAGAAACCTAATAACATAGCACCAAATTGATGGGAAACTACATCCGGGAAAACCAACAACAACAACAACAACTACTACCCAGTATACTCCCACCAGGTGGGGTCTGGGGAGGGTAATATGTAGGCAGTCTTACCCCTACCCAAAAGGGCAGAGAGGCTGCTTCCATGCGACCCTCGGCGCATAGGACAGAATGAAAAGCTGCATTGGAAAAACAAAGACAAAATTAGTAACCAAGGCAAGACAAAACAAAATAACAAAACAAAGCATAAGTAATCCTGCAGAAATAACGTAAATGGTTTGATTAATTCTAATTCGTGTCAAATAAATCCACCAAGGATAAATTGCACTCTATCAAAAATTCTCAATTTTCAGGACTCGAACAATGAGAAAACTTGCATTGCCATGAAATATATACCAAATTGGAGGCAAATAAAAAATATTTTAAGTAGGACCATTTTCTTAGTTCAAACTATATATGGTTATTTGTCCATTACAATTTCAAGAGAAATACAGATAAATAATTGCATACGTAGTCTTACTTGTTTGATATTTTCTATCTTAGGGTTGTGTACAAAATGGATAAAACAGAAAGGATCATGATCTAGGAGATTATATAATTACATATGGCCAGAAATGAGTATCATTTCTTAGTTACAACTGTAGCAGTGACTAGCGGGTGGATCGGATCCGATATCCGACTCGAACCATATTGAATACGGATAGAAATGGACTAACCGGCTGATAGTATAGATATTCATATTATTATCTACAGTTTCTTGAATATGATCATTTTTTTTAAAATTCCTAGTTCTTCAAACTTGATGAATCCCAATTTAAGTTTTTGCAGATGTAAAAGTTAAACACATTAGTTATCCATAAATTATTTATTTTTTAAATAGATAATATGATTATTATCTATATTTGATTCATTTTTAAAAACTTTCATTATCCAATCCATTCTTTAGGGAATAATATGAATAAATAACTAGTATTTTTTTAATCCATTTTACCTCTACTAGTTACCAGACAACCAAAAGTTATCCTTTTGGAACATAGGAATGTATCATTACAAGAAAGAAAACAGGAAAAATCCAGCTGGAACAAAGAAACAAAGGGGTAGCAACTGGCAATCAAGATTCTGAATAGGGATGGAACCATTTTGGCTATTTACCCTAGTCTGAGCTGGAATCACTCAAAGTTGGTGTACTAAACAATATGATTTCCATCACTGTGTTCACACTTCACAGACGTCGCAAGCATTCATGTCTGCTACCATTGCCGCCACCACCTACCAGGACTTAATCAGTTATGGTGTTACCCTAAATTAGGATAAGTACAAGCAAATGAGATAAGAGGAGAGTATTTCTGTTTGTGATGTTGATGCTTTGATTGTGACAGGATCTCTAATCCAATGCCCATTTTGATGATGTGGCCAAGCAGTCAATAAAATAAAATAAAAGAAAAAGAGTAGCCCGGTGCACTAAGCTCGCGCTATGCGTGAGGTTCGGGGAAGGGTTGCACCACAAGGATCTATTGTTTGCAATTTTATCTTATATTTCTGCAAGAGGCTATTTCCTTGGCTCAAACCCGTGACTTTCTAGTCACATGATAACAACTTTACCCGTTACGCGAAATTTTTCCTTCTGGTCAAGCAATTAATAAAGTGGATAAGCCTTACTCGAATAAAGACAAGATACACTTGGTGATTTCTTTTCTTCCGCGTTTAGCTCAAAAATTATACTCACACTTTATAAGCTTAAAAATAATAAAAAATATATAGGGGTAAGTCGTAATCAAATATAATGAGCCCTAGAGACGATTATGGTGTTAAGATTGTTGTAGATCTGAAAGTGTGAAGAAAATAAACTTAGCTTAAGAGAGAAACAATAGTTGGAGATCAAGAAAGAGATAGAGATAGAGAGAAGTTGTTTATTCGAGAATAATAATGATGCCTCTTACAATGTGAAGGTCATCGTTATATAGTAGGAGACTCTTCTCGAAGTAATCAAAAAGTACAAAAATTGGTGGCTTCCACTCAGTAAAGATGCTAGGCACTAAACGACGTCGCTCCTACCTTACCAACTGGGTCGTGCCCTTACTTGGGTCGACCATATCGTAATGGATGTGCCCACTCGGCATGGGGACGTTTAGAGCCAAATTTTACCCTATATAGTTAGTCTTTCCGTTTGTTGGAGACGTGCTCGATGACCGTCTTCAATGGACGGACATGCATATTTCACTTTTACAGAAATTTGGCCGCACCCATAGGTGCCCTTTTCAAAGGGCATGGGCGTGTGTAATATTGTTGAGCCGTTGACATTCGACCCCTTTTGTAGAATGACGTCACTGGTCACGTGCATCATCATTATACTTGTTCTCGAGACTGTTCAGAGCATGACGTAATGTTTTCGTTTTCTGTATTAGTTTCCGAATTGTACCTTTTCAATTTTCACGTCCTATATCCCCATAAATAGAGGAATGGTTCAATGGGATTCATCTTTCGAACCTTTGGAGAATTTTCTTTTATTTCTTTCTTCATCTTTCTTTCTGGTGATTGTTGCTTCATTTGAGAGCTGCCACTTCAGAGGATTGTACCTCTTGTTCTTGAAACCTTTCCTCATAAATTATATCATGGTGAAGCGTCGTCAAGACAGCAAAATGACCAAGGATAATGCCCCTTCTAGGGCTCCGCCTTCTTCCGATGTTGAGAGGGAAGAAGTGGAGAAACCCCTCGTTCCCCTAACGGTGGATAACATTATTCCGAAGAACCTAAGTGTTCGAACCGACTTCAACTCGACATGACCGTCTTTTCCTTGGGAGCACAGTGAGTTATTGCAGTCTCACCTAGACGCCCTCAGAACTACGTACAACATCCCCGGCCATGTTGAAATGACTCCAGCAGGGACGGACTATGCCAATGTTAATAGGACCAGGTTCTGTACGTTCTACGAATATGCGCTTAGGATCTGATACAACTTTCTGCTTAATCCTCTAGCGGAGGAGCTTTGCCACTTTTATCACGTGTGCCCGGCTCAGCTCGAACCTTATACCCTGAAGGTGTGTCAAATTCTCACCACGCTTGCGGGCGAGGCCGAGAACGTCATCTCTGTCCATCACCTACTGCAGATATTCAGCCCTAGCTACATGAGAGGTACCATACTCCAATTGAGGAGTCGTGGCAAAAAGAGCATCGTGGTGAGGGCCGACAATAAAGCTAACCGTAACTTCTGGCGCAAATACTTTTAATTAGGACGAGCCATCTGGTATCCAACCTCGAAGGGTTTCCGGAGACGTGGAACTCGGGATGTAAGTATCTTCATATATAACTTCATGACACTTTGTTTAGATCTATCGATCATTCAGATTTACTTTACTTCCTTTAGTAGTTGTGGCTCACCCGCCTTGTCCCATTGACGACATTAGTTCGTGGGTGGCGAAGCTAATACCATATGCGAAAAAATGCCGTACCTGGGCTGAGTTCCATAGATTGTATGGCCCAACTGGTAACAATTCTTCCTGTTCTTTTCTCTTTCCCTTTGTTTTGGCTTGGAGGCCCCTTTATTCAATATACTCTCATTTGGCAAGTCGGGGCGCTTCTACAAAGGCGAAGAAGAAGAAAACCGCTGTTGGCCCATCTAGGGCAGAGTCTGACTCCGATGGGGAGGATATATTCATGGGAGTCTCGCCTAGAGACATCGCCCTTTCGACCTCACAGCAGGGGGCGGCGCCGGTGGCTGCATCTGAGGTGGTTCCTGAGGTTTTTCTAGTGGTGATACCGGAGGCCGTGCGAATAACGACGCTTGAAGCCGTGCCTGTGTCGGTGCTTGAAGGCGCTCCAGTGGAGGCAACTCCTGAAGATGAAGATCCGCCGGAGAGAAAGAGGCGACGACTAATTACCGGCAAGGGAATTGCAACTGAGGGCATGAAGCCTACAGAGCCCCGCCAAGAGCCGAGGCCAGTTTATATGGTTGAGGCCATTCGTTCAGGGAGATTCGCTCCTCGGGGAACTGCAGCCGCTGTCTGCTCGGCCCTTGCCTTAGAAGGCGGGTTGTCTTTTGCAGTTAGGGGAGCAACCGTGGAAATTGAGAGGACGGGATTTGAAGCCGCTCTTGGAGAAGCGACAGGGAGCTGAGCTCGCGTGGAGATGAGGGCGGGCAGGTCTACTCGTCGAATCGTGATCCATGGCGGGTATAATTTGTTAGAAGACAGCAAGCAAGCCGCAACGGACATGAAATTATTATGTGCGGTTGTGAAGCACGAAACACTGAGAAACGTTAGTAAAAAGGATTTGTTAAGGCAGGTCACCGGTAGCTTTCAATTTTTCTTTTATGAGTCGTAAAAGTGATTTTGTTACGTATTGACGTGTTTCCTCTCTTCTTTTCAAAGCCTCATCTTTGAGGTAGAGAGGAGGTGGCTTGAACAAAAGAAGACGACCATCTTCAATAAAATGGTGAAGAAATATAAAGAGTGACGTGCCAAGCATTAGGCGTTGGCAGGCGTACTCAAACAGAACCCTCAGTTTCGGATGTTTCGTAAGGTTATCGAGGAATCGGAAGCTCTGTTGAAGAAGAGAGCCATCGAACTAGAGGAGATTGATGAGAAGCTGATGGCTGCTTTGGCTCGAAACATCGAGCTAGAGACTCTCCTTCAGTCAAAGGAGGAGAAATGGGAGATAAGCCGCGGGGTAGCGGCAGAGACTGCGGACCCAGGTCACGGCCCTCATAGTCGAGCTTGATGTTAGGACGGCCGAGGTTGAAGTTCTTAGGCGAACTGCCCCACAAGACGATGTGCATCGTGATGCGCATGAGATTTGGGTGTACCATGATGCCTAGTTTGTCGTATTTGAGGAGTTCTTGGCGGCAGGTCGAGCTTCTGAGGCGGAAGTCGAAAGACAACGACACTTAGCCCGTGTTGCCTGTGAAGCGGCCGGTTACAGCTCCGACTCACAAGGTAAGGGGGGCTGTAACTCTGAGGACGTCAACCGTTTGGACTCTAGTTCATGTATTTCTGAGGCTTATCAGCCTGGAGATGGCAATGGACCGGACGACGATCAGGCAGGTCGTGATGGGCGGAGCGATGAGGGCTCTTAAGACTTTGTGTATATCTTTTTGTGTAAATGGGTCCTTTTCCTAAGGTCAGATGCATGTATACTTGTGGAGATAATGGAATACGACTTTTTGCTATTGCTATTCTTCTTTCGTTCCTTAGAGCTTTTTATTGCGTTTCTGATTGTTGCTTTCGCACCTCCCACCGTAGTTTAGGCTAGGTCGGCATGGGCAATTTTGACTATCGTCGAACTACTTGTTTATCGTAGCCAAACTGGGTCTACTACCGGCGTAATCGACCTTAGCGAGACTTAGATTAACGACCTTAGTCTTGATGGAGTCGACAACTTTGTTATTTGGCCATATAGGTGACTGACTATCGTTGAATCATTTGCTTGCCGTAATCGAACTAGGTCGACCGTTGGCGGTGATGGCCTTAGCCATGATAAAGTCAATGACCTTTGGTCATAGCTTGTTAATGGTATTGGCCATATGGTTGAATTCGGCTATCGTCGAATCTTTTGCTTGCCGTAATTGAGCTAGGTCGACTGTTGGCGGTGATGGCCTTAGCCATGATAAAGTCGATGACTTTTGGTCATAGCTTGTTGATGGCTTTAGCTATATTGGTTGAATTTGACTGTCGTGGAATCTTTTGCTTGCCGTAATCGAACTAGGTCGACCATTGTCGGTGATGGCCTTAGCCATGATGAAGTCGAAGACCTTTGGTCATAGCTTGTTGATGGCCTTGGCCATATGGTTGAATTCGGGTATCGTCGAATCTTTTACTTGCCGTAATTGAGCTAGGTCGATTGTTGGCGGTGATGGACTTAGTCATGATAATGTTGATGACGTTTGGTCATAGCTTGTTGATGACCTTGGCCATATGGTTGAATTGGACTGTCGACGAATTATTTACTTGCTGAAATTGAACTAGGCCGACCTGTCACGACCCGAATTTCCCACCATCGAGGGTCGTGATGGCGCCGACTGTCGGAGCTAGGCAAGCCAACTTAAACATACCCTTTGAACTAATTTTCAACAGCTAATTATAATAAAACAATAATTTCGAGCGGAAGTCTAAATTTAATATTAAATGGAAGAAAAATTCAGAAAAATTAACATCATCCTCTACCCAAGATTTATTGTCACAGTACTCACAGACTACTATGAATTACTACAAATAAGAGTTCGAAAGAAATTACACAAGGAGTCTATTTTGATACAAGGAAAAACAAATAGAATTGAAATCAAAGAGACGCAGGGGCCGCGAATGCCAGCGAACTACCTAGAAGTCTCTGGACTGAAGGCATGCTACCAAGCTACTGCTGCGGTTCGTAAGCTGTCTCCTGACATGTGCACAAAAGGGCACAGAAGTGTAGCATCAGCACAACCGACCCCATGTGCTGTTAAGTGCCTGGCCTAACCCCGGCGAAGTAGTGACGAGGCTAGACAGGACCCTCGGGGCTCCAACCAACCACACACACTCACTCAATATCATCGCACGAATTTGCTCGTGCGACCAAATCTCCAAAATAACATCAAAATCAACGAATCAACCTTCAAAACTCATGATTTTCATTTCAAAGTTCAAAACTTTCAAATTCTCCATTTTTATTCCGAAACACATCAAATGACGTCCGTTTTCAACCAAACTTTACAAATACCGCTTAACGCTCATTTAAGACTTGTACCATGCGTCGGAACCAAAAGACGAGTCTGATACCATTACTTTTGATCAAATCTCATTTTCATTTTTCCTTAAGCATTATCAAAAAATAATTTAACGGAAAAATTTCGTACTCGGGCCTGAGACCTCGTATTTCAATTCCGGGAATACGCCAAGGTCCCATATTTTCCTACGGACCCTCCGGGACCATCACATCACAGGTTCAAGTTCGTTTACCCAAAATGTTGACCAAAGTCAACTATAGCAATATTATTATCAAAAATCATAGTTTTTAACACAGAATATCATGTATTTACCCATAAAAGTTTTCTGGCTTCGTGCCCGGACTACGCACCCAAATCTAGGCAACCAAATAAGAGGTTTTCAAGGCCTCGGAAACACAAATATAGGGAGAATTACGGTGATGACACTCTGGCTCGTCACATCTTCTACCTCTAAAACAATCGTTCGTCCTTCAACGGACAAAAGAATGAAGTACCTGAGTCGGGGAATAGATGGGGACAACGGCTCCGCATATCAAACTCAGACTCCCAGGTCGGTGCCTCAGGAGGCTGACCTCTCCACTGAAGGAAAACTCCTCGACCTCAACTGTCGAACTTGCTGGTTTGAAATAGCCACCGGCTCCTCCTCATATGGCAGATCCTTGTCCAACTGGACAGTACTGAAATCTAACACGTGGGCGGCATTGCCGTGATACTTTCGAAGCATGGATACATGAAAAACCGGATGTATGGGTGACAAGCTAGGCGGCAAGGCAAGCCTATAAGCCACCTTCCCCACACGGCCAATAATCTTAAATGGGCCAATAAACCTACGGCTAAGCTTGCCCTTCTTCCCGAATCTCATAACACCCTTCATTGGCAATACAAAGAGCAGTACTCGTTCACCAACCATGAAAGCAACATCCCTGACCTTACGATCTACATAACTCTTCTTCCTAGACTGAGCTGACCGAAGTTTGTCCTGAATGATCTTGACCTTATCCAAGGCCTCATGTACCAAATCTGTACCCAATTACCGAGCCTCTCCAGGCTCAAACAATCCCACTGGGGACCGACACTGCCTACCATACAACGCCTCATACAGAGCCATCTGAATGCTGGCCTGGTAGCTGTTGTTGTAGGCAAACTCTACTAAAGGCAAGAACTGGTCCCACGAGCCTCCAAAATCAATAACGTAGGCTCGGAGCATATCCTCACGAATCTGAATAGTCCTCTCGGACTAACCGTCCGTCTGGGGATGAAATGTTATACTCAAGTGAACCTGGGTGCCCAACTCATGTTGTACCGCTCTCTAGAAATGCGAGGTAAACTGCGGACCCCGGTCCAAAATAATAGATATGGGCACCTCATGAAGACGAATGATCTTTCTGATATAAATCTCGGCATATCTCTCGGACGAATAGGTAATGGCGACTGGAATAAAATGCGCTGACTTGATCAGCCTATCAATAATAACCCATATAGCATCAAACTTCTTCCGAGTCATCAGAAGGCCAGTAACAAAATTCTTTGTTATTCTCTCCCACTTCTACTAGGGAAGCTCAATCCTCTGAAATAATCCACTGGGCCTCTAATGCTCGTACTTAACATGCTGACAATTTAGGCCACGAGCCACATGTGAAACAATGTCTTTTCTTTATTCTACACCACCAATAATGCTGTCTCAAATCCTGATACATCTTTGCAGTGCCCAAGTGAATGGAATACCGAGATCTGTGGGCCTCCGTTAAGATCGACTCCCGAATACCATCAATATTGGGCACGCAAACTCGCCCCTGCAATCTCAATACGCCATCATCCCCTAAAGTCATCTCCCTGGCACCTCCCCACTGCACCGTGTCTCTCAAGACACACAAATAGGGATCATCAAACGGCCGCTCCCAGATACGATCTATCAATGACGAGCGAGAAACAGTGCAAGCTAACACCCTGCTGGGCTAAAAAATATCCAAATCTCACAAATCTATTGGCAAGGGCGTGAACATCCAAGGCAAGCGGTCTCTGGCTGGTCGGGATATAGGCAAGACTACCCATGCTGGCGGACTTCCTACTCAATGCACCGGCCACCACATTGGCCTTTCCCTGGTGGTATAAGATAGAACATCATAGTCTTTCAACAACTCCAACCACCTCCACTGTCTCAAATTCAACTCTTTCTGTTTGAACAAGTACTGAAGGCTCTTATGTTCCGTGTACAACTCACACGTCACACCATACAATAATTCTTCTAGATCTTCAGGGCATGAACAATGGTTGCCAACTCTAGGTCATGAACTGGATAATTCTTCTCGCCAATCTTTGACTGCCTCGAAACATATGCTATGACCCTAACACTTTGCATCAAAACTGCGCCAAGCCCAATACAAGAAGTATCACAATAAACAATATAAGGTCCTGATCCCGTGGGCAAAATCAATTCCGGTGCGGAATACTATCTTAAGGACACCGAATGACCTAATCCTCAACTGGTGGTAAACAGATCCCAAATCTATCCTTGAAAAATACCCTGGTGCTCTGAATCTGATCGAAACATATCCTCATCGAACCATCCTTCTACTTCACAATAACGTTGGTGCGCCTCACGGCGATACTCTGGGCCTAATGAAACCCTTATCAAGCAAATCCTAAAACTCTTCCTTTAACTCTCTCAACTCTGGCGGGGCCATGCGATACGATAAAACGGAAATAGGCTGAGTGCCCGGTGCCAGATCAACACGAAGATCGATATCCCCATCAGTCGGCATGCCTGACATGTTTGATGGATAAACATCGGAGAAGCTCCCGAACAATAGGAACAGAACCAACGGAAGGAACCTCTACGCTGGAGTCGCGATCATACGCTAATTGAGCTAAGCACCCCTCTCTTAACCATGCGTCAAGCCTTCGCATACGATATCACACTGCGGGTCGAACAATCTAAAATCCCTCTTCATTCTAAATGGGGAAAATCTGGTAAGGTGAAGGTAACGGGTACAACTAATCCATCCTCAATATAATGTCAAAGTACACTATATCTAAGAGCAATAATTTGACACGGGTCTCAAGAACCTCAAATACCACCACTCACGAACAATGAACTCGATCGACCACTACAGAATCATTCACCAGTGTAGAAACATATGCAGAAATACCCCAGGCCTCACTAGGCATAACCAATTAGGGTGCAAAATAAGACGATACATATGAATACATAGATCCATGGTCAAATAGCACTAAAACATCACGGATAAAAATCAGAATGGTACCTGTGATCACAACATTTGATGACTCGACCTCCGGCCTGGCCGTCAAAGCATAGCAACGGGGCTGAACCCCTCCTCTCTGAACTGTATCTCTGGGACAATCTGCTGCGGGCTGACACCTACCTCTGGCGGTCTAAACTCCACCTCTACGCTCCCTACCTCCCCCTCTAGCTGGCTGGACGGCCTGTGGATCATCTGCTGCCTGAATCATGGGACGAGAACCCTGCTGCTGTGAACTGCTGGAAGCTCGAGGGCAATACTTGGCAATGTGACTCAGGTCGCCGCAAGTGAATCAAGCCATCGGCTGCTGAGAATATCGAAGCCTATGTGCACTGATAGGTGCTGACGGTGAACTTAAGAGCTGATGGGCGGAATATTGCAACTGAAAACTGCGATCGCCTGGAGTGCCATGAGAAGCCTGGAGGGTTGGCTGGAAGGGCCTCGGGGGATGGCCTCTATAATGTGAATCCTTACCTCCAAATGAGGTACCACTAAATCTATTAGAATGCCGAGGCCTCTTATCGGAACCCTGACCACCTCCCTGAGAAAGTGCCATCTCTATCCGGCGAGTGTCATCCGCCGCCTCCTGAAATGTAATCTCACTCCCGGCGCTCATGGCCATCTAAAGACGGATCGGCTGAGCCAACCCATCCATATACCTCCGCACCCTCTCTCTCTCTCTCTGGTGTGGAGTGTCAAAAAAGCATGACGTGCGAGATCAATAAACTACGTAAGTGACATAGAGCCCTATTGGAGGCGCTCAAACTGCCTGCGAAGGACATCCCTCTGAGTAACTTGGAGAAACTTCCGCAGAAATAGCTCGAACAACTGATCCCAGGTCAATGATGGAGACCCTGCTGGCCTGGCTAAACAGAAATCTCTCCACCATGTCTTGGCAGATCCTGCTAGGCGAAAAGTGGCGAAGTAGACTCCATTGGTCTCTAAAATACCCATAGTCCTAAGGACCTCATGAAAGCTGCATATGAAGTCCTGGGGGTCCTCTGTAGAAGTACGCTGAAAGTGGTGGTGAAAAGCATGGAGAACCAATCAAGTCTCCACAAAGCATGCGAAGACATGGCCGCTCCATCACCGGCCTGAGCTGTAATACCTATCTGAGAAGCCACTACGGGCTGAACCACTGAAACTTGAGTCCGTGGAGTTACCTGCTCCGTAGTGCGCGTAGCAGGAGTCTGAACCCCTCCTCCAGCCTGAGAGGTGGCTGGTGCTACCGGTAGTAAACCTGCTCTAGCGACACTGTCCATAAACCTGCTATAAAGACAAGAGCATCCTGGTGATCTGGGGAAAACATAACCCTCCTAGGACCTGAGCTGTGCCCACTGGAGCTGCTGGGGCTGGAACCTCCTCATCCAAGCCAATATGAGGCTCCATCTCTAGAACTGCTGCTAGGGGCTGAGCTTTGCCCCTACCCCAGCCTCTGGCACGGCCTCGGCCACTGCCCCTCACGGAAGCTGTTGCTGGGAGATCGGGCTGCCACGCAGAAGAAGAAGACGCACGTGTTTTCACCATTTGCAAAAGAACAGAGTAGAACGATGATCAATATCTGAGAAACAGAATTGCACGGCAAGAATGAACGAAGTAAAATTTTTCCTAACTCTTTAGCCTCTGGGAATAAATACAGACGTCTTCGTACCAATCCCTCATATTCTACCGAGTTTGTCCGTGAGTTGTGAGACCCAAGTAACCTATTGCTCTGATACCAACTTGTGACGACCCGGATTTCCCACCATCGGAAGTCGTGATGGCGCCTACTGTAAGATCTAGGCAAGCCAACTTAAACATACCCTTTCAACTAATTTTCAACATCTAACAATAATAAAACAATAATTTCGAGCGAAAGTCTAAATTTAATATTAAATTGAAGAAAAATGCGGAAAAATTAACATCATCCTCTACCCAAAATTTAGTGTCACAGTACTCACAGGATACTATGAATTACTACAAATAAGAGTTCGAAAGAAATTACATAAGGAGCTGTTTCTATACAAGGAAAAACAAACAGAACTGAAATAGAAGAGACTCAGGGCCCACGAGCGCCAGCGAGTTACCTAGAAGTCTCAGGACTGAAGGTACACTACCAAGCTACTGCTGCGGTCCATAAGCTGTCTCCTGACCTGTGCACAAAAGGGCACAGAAGTGTAGCATCAGCACAACCAACCCCATGCTGGTAAGTTCCTGGCCTAACCCTGGCGAAGTAGCGACGAGGCTAGACAGGACCTACTACAATTAACCTGTGCAAATATAATATACGAGAAAGAAATAATAACAACATAATACAAATAAAGGTGGGAGGGGACATGTTATCGGGGAGTACTAGATATAAATGGAACGTCAGAAACAATAGCAGTTCTATTCTAGGTTTTGTGATACACACATCTATAGTGGAGGGCGCGCCACACGATCCCATAATGAATAATTTGAGTGGATGGTACGTCACACAATCCCATACTGTAGTATATAAGTTGACGGTGTGCCACATGATCCCGTAATGCAGTATATAAATGGACGGCGCGCCACACGATCCCATAATGTAATATATAAGTGGACGGCGCGCCACACACTCCTGTAATATAATGTACAAGTGGATGGCGTGCCATACGATCCTATAATGTAATATATAAGTGGACGGCGCGCCACACGCTCCCATAATGTAATGTATAAGTGGACGGCGCGCCACACGCTCCCGTATTCTCCGTGCACAATGTCACTAGTATCTCAGGCCAACAACAATAAGTGGGTGCCGTGCCACACGATCCCATAATGTAATATATGAGTGAAAAGCGTGCCACACGATCCCGTAATATAATTGAATAACTCTAACAATCTCTCCAAAGGAGGTCCCGTAAGGGAAGCTCATCAATATAACAGTTATACCTGGCAAGGGTATAGCTAATAGCCCAAAATATCATGGCAAGGGAGAAATTACTAGCAACAGCCTACTCATCCTGGCAAGGGAAGAACAACGGAAAAATAAGTCCCGGCAAGGGAAAACAACTCAACAATAAGTCCCGGCAAGGGAAAACAACTCAACAATAAGTCCCAGCAAGGGAAAATAGCTCAACAATAAGTCCCGGCAAGGGAAAAGTACCACACTTCCTTCCTTAACTCATTTGCTTCTCAACCACCACTTCATACTTCATTTAGCAAGTAATTAACTCAATTGTTTCACCTTTTTTGGATTTAAAAGCAATTACGACTCACGGTCATGCTAGACACCGGTGTATAGATACTCGTCACTATGTCTATACACCGTACTCGATCATTTAGCAAATAGCAATCAAACACACCTAATCCTATTCCCTCTAACCAAAGTTAGATCAAACACTTACCTCGAATCCAAAAATTGCAGCTCAAAGCTCAACAATCGCCTTTCCTCTAGAATTTGACCCCGAACCAATGATATCTAACATAATTCGATTCAATATTATCAATAATAGCATAAGGACACAATTTTCTAGCTTAGAAATGCATTTTCTAACTTTCTTCCAAAAATACCAAAATCCGACACCGAGCCCACATGGCCCAAACTCGAGGCTCGGACCAAAACCCAATCACCCATAGCCCCACGAGTTCAAATATATTATTTTTTGAAGATTTTTGACCCCAAATTGAGGTTGAATCGCCAAAATTCTCAAAAACCTAACTCTACCAAAAAGCCCTAATTTCTACCTTGATTTCATGTTTTTAGGCTAGTATTTTAGTGATTAGATGATGAAATAGTGAGAAAATAATGTTAAGATTACATACCCAAAGAGTTATGGAGGAAGGGAAGCCTGAGACTCTTATATGGAGGGTGGAGAAGGAGGGTTCGTGAGTAAAGTATGTGAAAATCCCATCACTGTTCTGTTTTTAGGCTTTTACAATCACTGGGCAAAATGCGCTATGCGATCGCGGAGCTTAGGATGCGATCACATATAGTAAGGAAGACTTGTCACTGCGATCGCGTGAGGGGAGATGCGATTTCATAAAGCAAAAAGGGGCTGAGGGTCCTCGGTTGGGTTGTGCTGTGCAATCGCAGAATTGGATATGCGTTCGCACTGAAGGAACTGGCCAGCCTATGCGATCGCAGGGGAAACATTCTTACCATATTGAACAAAAATGGGGGACTTCAAATGGACTCTATGTGATAGCAGACACACCTATGCGATTGCACAGAGTAAAAGGTCTGTGCATAAATTGCAGAAAATATACTAAGTTTTTAAGAACAAAAACTCCACTAACCACCCTCCAAATCACTCCCGAGCCCTCGGGGCTCCCAACCAACCATACACACTAACTCAATATCATCCTACGAACTTGCTCGAGCGATCAAATCGCCAAAATAACATTAAAGTCAACGAATCAACCTTCAAAACTCATTATTTTCATTTCGAAGTTCAAAACTTTCAAATTTTCCATTTTTAGTACAACACATGTCAAATGACGTCCGTTTTCAACCAAACTTTACAGATGGCACTTAACGCTTATTTAAGACTTGTATCGGACGTTGGAACCAAAATACAGGCCTGATACCATTACTTTTAATCAAATATCATTTTTATTTTTCCTTAAGCATTATTAGAAAACAATTTCACGGAAAAATTTCGTACTCGGGCCTGAGAGCTCGGATTTCATTTTCGGGAATACGCTAGGGTCCCATATTTTCCTATGGACCCTCCGGGACCATCACATCACGGGCCCGGGTCCGTTTATTCAAAATATTGACAAAAATCAACTATAGCAATATTATTATTAGAATTCATAGTTTTTAACACAGAATTCAAGTATTTATACATAAACATTTTTCGGCTTCGCGCACGAAATACGCACGTAATTGAGGCAACCAAATAAGAGGTTTTCAAGGCCTCGGATATACAAAGAGAGGGAGAATTACGATAATGGCCCTTTGGGTGGTCACATCAGCAACAACCTACTCGTCCTGGCAAGGGAAGAACAACCCAACAATAAGTCCCGGAGAGGAAAAACAACTCACCAATAAGTCCCGACAAGGGAAAGATATCTCAACAATAATTCTCGGCAAGGGAAAACGGCTCAACAAAATGTCCCCGCAAGGGAAAAGTACCATACTTCCTTCCTTAACTCATTTGCTTCTCAACCATCACTTCATACTTCATTTAACAAGTAATTAACTCAATTGTTTCACCTTTTTCGGATTTAAAAGCAATTACGGCTCACGGTCATGCTGGGCACCGGTGTATAGATACTCGACACCTTCCCAATACACCGTACTCGATAATTTAGAAAATAAAAATCAAACACCCTAATCCTATTCCCTCAAACCAAAGTTAGATCAAACACTTACCTCTAATCGAAAAATAGCAGCTCAAATCTCAACAATCTCCTTTCCTCTAGAATTTGACCTCGAACCAACGATATCTAACATAATTCGATATTATCAATAATAGCATAAGGATACAATTTTCTAGCTTAGAAATGCATTTTCTAACTTTTTTCCAAAACTACCATAATCCGACACCAGGCCCACATTGTCCAAACTCGAGGCTCGGATCAAAACCCAATCACTCATAACCCCACGAGTTCAAATATATAATTTGTTTTAAGATTCGACCTCAAATTGAGGTTGAGTCGCCCAAAATTTGCAAAAATCTAACTCTACCCAAAAACCCTAATTTTTTTTTTATCCAACTGTTGTATATCATTAATATCAAAATATTTACAATGTATCAAGATTGGCAGTAGTATGGACTAACTACTGCACTGCTCTAGTAACTATCAGCTAATACTATCTATACATTTGTATGTATCAATGTGATCTCTCTAAGGATAAGAATTAAGTTTGCTCAATCCAATCTGCCAATGTTTACATCTTCTGCCCTTAAGATGTAGAAGTGTTGCAATCTCACGACATGCCATATCTTCTACAAAAGTTGCACCTTCAAAACGAATATGGTTCCTTTCCCTCCAAATGATAGCAGTAGTGTTTACAAAAGCTGCTGCTGTGATAGAATTCTGCCAAATCTTGCTTCGAGCTTTGCTACAAATCCAGTGTACTTCATTTTCCCAGCTGCCAATGATCCTGGAGTGTCCCAGCCATACACAAATTCTTCTCCATATTCTGTTGGTGATATCACATTCAAAAAACAGATGTTTTAACTCTTCATCATGCAGTTTACAGAATGCACACAGTGTTGGAATTTGTATGCCCAGAATATGTAACCTCTCAACTGTGGGAAGCTTATTTTGAGCAGCTAACCAAACAGTAAACTTGTGCTTAGGAAGAACAGTTGAAATAAGCATTAGGTTCCTCCATGCAGCCTTAGGAAACTCAGGCAGCAAAGCAATATACAACTTGTGTATCTGAAATTTTCCCAGCATGCAGACACTTTGCAGCCTGCTTGTAAAGTCACCTTGCAGCTGAGTATTGTTCATCACCAATGTTCTACTATCCAGTATCTTTTTGACCACCCAAGAAGAGTCGGTTGGCACAGCAATTGTGTCAATGCTTCTATTCTTGATATAGTAGGAATGCACCCATCTGACCCATAGACAATCCTTTTTCCTAGCCAAATCCCAAAGTAATTTGGCTATGGCTGCTTTATTCCAGACATCCATCCTCAGAATATTAAGACCCCCAGAGGAGATAGGTTGGCATACCTTGTCCCAGGCAACAAGTGCTCTCCTGGAGAGTGTAGCTTTACCTGTCCAGAGATAAGTTCTGCATATTGCCTCTATAGCCTTCAAGACTTTCTTAGGTATTATAAACACCAGAGCCCAGTAAGTCTGCATTCCAAAAATCACTGACTTGATCAATTGAGTTCTGCCAGCATAGGATAACAATTTGGCTGACCAGCAAGTGACTATTGCTGTAATCTTCTCAATAAGAGCAAATAGTGTTGAATAGCTAGCTTCTTTGAATCCAGAGGAACTCCAAGATATCTGAAGGGAAGCTGTCCTTCAGTGAATCCCAGTTTTGCAATAATCTCCTCTCTGATTTCCTGTGGAACTCCAGCCAAATAAATTGCACTCTTGCTTACATTAGCCTGAAGGCCAGATGAAGCTGAGAATATAAGAAAGGTTCTATGCAATATCTGGATGGATATTGTGTCAGCTCTACAGAACATAAGCAAGTCATCAGCAAAACAGACATGTGAAATGTTAAGTTTCCTGCACCTAGGATGGAAGTTGAAATTCCCATCTTTATGAAGTTGCTGTAACAATCTGTTCAGATATTCCATGGCCAATACAAAGAGATAAGGTGACATAGGATCCCCTTGTCTTATAACTCTCTTAGCAATGAATGGTTTAGTAAGGCCACCATTCATTACTAATGAGTATGAGACAGTTGAGACACAAGCCATGATCCATGCAGTAAATTTGGCAGGGAATCCCAGTGTTATTAGAATCTGCTTCAGAAATCCCCATTCAAGTGTATCATATGCCTTCCTTAGGTCCACTTTAAGAACACATCTAGGAGAAACACCTTTCCTAGAGTATCCTTTGAATATTTCATGGCTAAGTAGGATATTGTCCATGATACCCCTTCCTTCAATAAATGCAGATTGGGCAGGTCCAACCAGCTCTCCAATCACAGCCTTCAACCTTCTGGTAATGACTTTTGATATGATTTTGTACAGTGTAGTACAGCATGCAATAGGTCTAAAGTCCTTCACAGTGGTAAGAGTTTTGATCTTAGGCACAAGGGCTATCGCAGTGGTATTAATCATATGTGGCATTTGGCAGGTTTCAAAGAATTCCTCAGTAGCAGATAGTATATCTTCTTGCACCACCTCCCAGTTCTTTGTAAAGAATTCAATAGGAAAACCATCTATTCCTGGGGCCTTATCCTTTGGCATTTCAGTTACAGCTGCATTGATCTCCTCCATAGTAACTGGTTTGATAAGAGCTCTCTGCTGATCAAGTGTAAGACATCTACCCTCCTTCATAATACTGGTATCTACACAGGAAAGTTCAGGAGCATACTCCCCCATTAAAGATTGGAACACCTTCAAGAATTCCTGTTCCACAGCTAGAGGATCTGCTAGTTTTATACCTGTATCAGTATAAATAGAAGTGATATTGTTCTGGCCTGTCCTGATCCTCCATTGTGCATGAAATTATTTGGTATTTGCATCACCACATTCAATCCATGTAGCTTTGGATTTATGCCTCATTACTTGTTCCTCAACACTGTTCCATTTCTCCAGTTCTTCTAGTAGGATTCTTTCATCATTTATCAGCTCCTGTGAGATAGGGTTGTTTTGCATCTGCACCTGTATACTGTCCAGCTTTTCCCTTGCCTGAATAATCTGCTGCTTGTATTTAGCCATATGGTTATTTATACCTTTTAACTACTGCTTCAATGCCTTCAATCTGCTCCAAATCTGCTGCATTGGTGAGCCTAGATAATCCTTCTCCCAAACTTGTTTAACAATGTCATGAAATTGAACATGTTCCATGACAGTATTATATAGCCTGAAAGGTTTAGGATGCAGTGGTTTATAATCACCAAATTTAACCAGAATAGGAGAATGATCAGATACCAATGGATTCATGTAGTCAGCTTCCAAGTGCCCAAACTGCTGAAGCCATTGATAATTGCCCAGAGCCCAGTCAATCTTGCTATATACTCTAGAACCAGCATCTTGCTTGTTAGACCAAGTATAATGCCAACCAGTAGCTCTTAAAGCAGTAAGTTGTAAGTCATCCACTGTATCTTTGAAATCTTTAACTTCAGCCTCAGTGATTAGGGATCCAATTCTATCCTCAGAATTAAGTACACAGTTAAAGTCTCCACTAATAAGCCAAGCATCTAGATTGGGTATATGTAATGTTCTTAGATCATGCCACAGTTGCCCTCTGAGTTGTGCAGTATTGTGCCGATATATAACACTAAACTGGAATTTTATTTGTGTTCTTGTATCAGCAATAGAACAGTGTATTAGTTGGTCTGTAATAGAAGAAATATGCACTTGAATATAAGACTTCCATAGTAACCAGATTCTGCCATTGATAGCCTTGGAATAATTGTATTGTACCTTCCAATCTTTGGCCACCTTATTCAGTATTTTATTGGCTTTATGCTCCTTTACTCTAGTTTCTACTAACCCCATGACATCCACTTTATTAACAGCAAGGAAATTTTTTAATTCCTTCTGTTTATGGGGCTGGTTGAGGCCCCTAATATTCCATGTGGCTATAATCATGGAACAGGAGGGGTACCACTGTAAGAGGGTCCTGGATCAATCTGCTGGACTCCACTATTTCCCACAGTCATTTTTGCCTTACCCTTGTCACAGTTGTCAGCTATTTGGTCAGTATTACCATTTGTGACAGTCACCTCATGACTCATACATTCATTCAGTGCATTTTGCTGGGATTTGGCTTGGCTCTCATTTGTTTTACTAGATTCCTGCACTAGCTGATTTTCCAACACATTATCTGCTACTGTAACCTCATGGATTTCCTGCACCTCTGTTATAGCTTGTTTGATCTGCCATTCTGTTTTACCTGTCTGCTTGTTCTTCCCCTTCTGCTTAGGTATTTTATCCTGATGCTTCCTTTCCTTGTGTTCATTGTTATCAGTAGAATACCAGCATTCAATATAGTCATGCCCAAACTTCAAACAATGGTTGCAAAAGGAAGGTTTCCAGTCATACTCAACTGTCTGAATAAGACTGTAAAAATCGCGGTTCTGAACCGGAACCGGACCGGAACCGCGGTTCTGGCGGTTCTGCCGGTTTCGGTTCCGCGGTTCCGGTTCCGGCGGTTCCCCGGAACCGTGATGGGGCGGTTCCACCCGCTGGAACCGCGGAACCGGAACCGCCAGAACCGGAACCGGAACCGGAACCGAACCGGTTCAAGCGATTCCAAACGGTTCCATACGGTTCCATCCGGTTCCGCAACGGTCCGATTTTTAAAAAAAAGTTTTTTTTTTTTAAAATTTTCCAAACGGCTCTTTTTCAAAATTAGCCGTTTGGAATTTTCAAAAGTAGCCATTTGGCCCCCAAACTTTAATTTAACCCCAAACTTTAATAATTACACAATTTCCCATTTCTCAACTATAAATACCCCCTCATTCTTTCATTTTAATTCACCAATTCATCAATATCTCTCAATCTCTCTCAATCTCTCTCAAGCTCTCTTTCAATCTTTCTAGTGCAAGTGCTTAATTTATTGTTGCAAATTCGTGAAACATTGTGAAGTTGTTGAATTGAAGTTTTCAAGTGTTCAATTTCAACGATTTTCAATTTTCAAGAAGTTGTTCGTCAATCCGGTAAACTCGTTTCAACTCTTACGCGCTAAGAATATTTTTGTGTGTTGTTATTTTGCTTAATTATAATTATTATGGCATTTTCATTGAAAAATATGTTCGGAAAAGGAAAATCTAAAACCGGTGAAAGTAGTCGCCAAAATACTACCCCTCCCCTGGCTCCCCGACCTAGAAAAGATAAACAAGTTCAAAGTAGTAGCCAACCTAGAAATACTAATGAAACCTTCGGAATCCTTGATAGTGATCACCCGTGTTTTCAGTTTAGCGATGTTGATTTTCTACATGATGTCGCAGTTGGTGATAGAATAGACGATGATATTATGAATATGCTTTATCCTAATGAACCTATCTTAGAGGGAAATGAGGATGATGATGATGACGAAACCCAAGCTCCGGTAGATTTAGATGATACGCCTACTAGTCCTGCTACTAATGAACCGGAACACCCACCCGTACAAACTCCCACTTTTAGTAGACAACCTCCTAAACGTTCAGAAACTTCATTAGTTTGGCAATTATTTATTCAACTAAGAGAACAAAATAAGGCTAAGTGTAAATCTTGTGGGAAATTACTTGTGCATAGGTATACTGGAGATTGTAGCGGCACAGGTAGTTTAGTTAAACATATAAAATTACACCCTAGCGATAAGGCTAGATATATCCAATTGAAAGCACAACAAGAGGGGAGGACAAGTCCTGAAACAACAGTTAACCCAAGTACTGGTTCTAATATAGTTCAACCAGGAATAAACACAGCCACCGGAGGTATATTGTATTACGATCCAAATAGGGATCGTGAAGAATTAGCTAAAATAATTACTGTTATGTGTTTGCCTTATTCTTTTGCTTCCAATCCTGCTTGGATTCATTATATTAGAAGAGTATTTAATCCTACGTATAAAGGTTGGCCTTGCGCCACAGTTAAGGCCGACATTTATAAATACAAGCATGAATATGAACAATACTTGCGTTATTTATTTACCCATATAAGTAATCGTATGTCTATTACAACTGATATTAGTAGAAGTGGAAATGATTGTGATTATCTAACCGTAACCAGTCATTGGATAGACGAAGACTGGACAATGCAAAAATGCATTATTGCATATAGAATAATTAATTCACGGCACACGGGTAAGTTTATTGCTAACACTGTTTCAGATGTATGTAGATATTTTTGTTTTAGTGATAAAATAATGTCAATTTTCATGGATAACGCTAGTAGCAACACTAGTGCAATAGGTATGTAACTAGAACACTTAATCATGCTTTTACTAATATTTTTCATGTTAGATGTATATGTCATATTTATCATTTAATTGTTGGTGATGGTATGAGAATTTTAAACATAGAAATTGAAAAGGTTAAATTCGCTCTTAATTGGCTTTTATATTCTAACCGTAGAAGTAGACTTAGAGAATATTAAAAAATGTGACGAATATGGCCTCAGAGAAAGAAGGGTTCCTAAACCTTGCCCAACTAGGTGGAACTACATGTACGAAAGCTTAGTAGTGGCGTACAAATATAGAAACCCAATTAACGCTACTTATAATTCTCGGGATTGTGGGGAGGAAGATAATGACATGCTAACTAATCAAGATTGGACTAACGTTAAAATTCTTTAGATTTTTTGGAACATTTTCATGTGGCTACAACTGCTTTATCTGGCCAATATTATCCAACTATTTCTAACTGTTTAGTTTATATTGCCGCACTTGCTAATTTGTTTGTTGATTTTAACGAGGGAGGGGAGATTTATGAAATTGCAATTACTGAAATGAAAAAGAAGTTTAAAAAATATTTTTTTTCAATCCCTCCTATATTTGGTGTGGCTGCAATGTTAAATCCTACTATGAAAGTAGGAGGTCCTAACATATTAGTCAAGCAAGACTACAAATAGGTGATCACAGGGCGTCGATGCGGGACAGGTTGGAAAAATCAGTGCTTTTTCGAGATTGGATCCGCGCAGAAAGAAGGAACTTTGGGCTAGCTGAATCACAACTAGAAATAGATGAGTGCTATGAAGAAATGCTAGCGGAACTTGCTCAGGAAACATCTTCACCCGGAATTGGTGATGAACAAGCTTCATTTCCACCACCGCCAACACAACCACCTCCAAACCTTGAAGGCTTTATGAGATTTGTTGGAAATAATACATAAACTATGATGTAACTTGTACATTGGAATGTCTTCTTTTAGTTTTTTTCCTTTTAATGGTGGTATTAGTACCATGTTGTACTCATTCCATTGGGGGAAGGAAGAATAAAAAAAGATATGCCATTTTGGTCAATAAATATGCTCTTTATCATATCCTTGAATATCTTTTGTCTCAATATTTCTTTGTCTTTAATTCTATATCAATCCTTAAATATTTATATAACATACAATATATAACATACAACACAATATACTAATGACAATATTCTTTTATCAATACATACTACTTATATACAATTTATACTAATTACTAACTACAAGTCTACAACACAATATACACTGTTTATATACAATATATACTACTTAAGTACAATATATACTACTTATATACAAAATATACACTACTTATACACAATATATACTAATTACCAAACACAATATATATTATACTAATAACATAGTACACCATTTAAAATATATTCTACAATATACTAATGACTACAATACAAGATATTGATTTTTAAAAAAAATAAAAAAATAAACAGAACCGCCGGGAACCGCCAGAACTGCCTTTTTCGGAATCGCCAGAACCGGAACCGGATGGTTCCGGAACCGTATGGTAGCGGTTCCGGCTCCGGAACCGCCAGAACCGGAACTGCAGACCCAAATAGACCTAGAACCGGAACCGGATGCAGCCTTATGTCTGAATTTTTGAACCATAAGGAGTTTCAATTTCCAGTTGGTCAGGCAAAGGATAAGCAGCATCCACCTCAACTAAAACTCTGGCAAATGAAATCTTCTCATAATGTGCAGTGTATTTATCAGTACATAGTGGCTTTCCTATTGCACTGGCCAATTTACTTAAGACTTCAACAGACCAGTAGCCCACTGGTAGCCCAGGAAATCTAATCCAAATTGGAACAGTGCTAAGGACATCACTATGAAAATCAAAATCAATCTCCCAGGGCTTTAGAACCATCGGTCCATTTCTATATGTGTAGGGTCCAGATTGCAACACCAGATCTCTATCCTCAAGGCTATTAAATCAAAAAATACAGTAGCTTTCAGCATGCATTAATACCTAAGGTTTAGCAACAAAGTTCCATACATGCATGACAAAGCCTTCCATATTCTTCTCACTGGGATTATCACCTATTACAAATCCAATTAGTGCATTCTGCCAGTATTCTACCTGGGGTTTTAGATCGTCCTCATTAATCTTCACAACTTTTGTCCCATTTCGATCAGAAGGAGGCACAAATGAGAGTACCTTCCCCATTTGTACATCTCTAATACCTCTGACAACTTCAGCAGCAGTTGGTACTGATTTAGCTGGTTCAGTCTCCTCTGAAAATTGTAATCTCCTCGCAGTCGATTTTAGTATTTCTTCATTACCCTTCGCAGGATCATTGTTTGCTTCTTCAACATCTGCATGTGCATTTACTGGCAGTTGGTACTTCTGTGGAAGGAAGCTCCCAAATGTCAGTGGTTCTACGGTTGTAGAGACACCATTAGCAGGGGTGACGAGTGTAGGTTGTGTTATTGTGGTAGTCTGGGCTGCATTCCGCCGTCGTCTGGCCATTTCCGGCGACAATTCCGCCTTGCTATTGTGCGCTGGTTGGTCTGCTGTTCTATTGGTTAAAATGCGCCGAGAGCTTTTTCATCTTAATTATGCGTTATGAGATTTTTTTTTCTTTTCAAAAACCCTAATTTCTACCTTGATTTCATGTTTTTAGGCTCGGATTTTAGTGATTAAATGATGAAATAGTGAGAAAACGATGTTATGATTATTTACCCAAAGAGTTATGGAGGATGAGAAGCTTGAGACTCTTCAATAGAGGGTGGAGAAGGAGGGTTCGTGAGTAAAGTGTGTGAAAATCCCGTCACTGTTCTGTTTTTAGGCTTTTAAAATCACTAGGCGAAAATGCTCTATGCGATCGCATAGAGTAACGGAGACTGGTCACTGCGATCGCGTGAGGGGAGACCATTGGCGGTGATGGCCTTAGCCATGATAAAGTCAATGACCTTTGGTCATAGATTGTTGATGGCCTTGGCCATATGGTTAAATTCAATTCTCGTCGAATCTTTTGCTTGCCGTAATCGAGCTATGTCGACTGTTGGCAGTGATGGCCTTAGCCATGATTAAGTCGATGATCTTTGGTCATATCTTGTTGTTGGCCTTGGCCATATGGTTGAATTCGACTGTCGTCGAATCTTTTGCTTGCTGTAATCGAACTAGGTCGACTGTTGGTGGTGATGGCCTTAGCCATGATAAAGTCGATGACCTTTGGTCATACCTTGTTGATGGCCTTGGCCATATGGTTGAATTCAACTGTAGTTGAATCTTTTGCTTGTCGTAATCGAACTGGGTCGACCATTGGCGGTGATGGCCTTAGCTGTATATTCATTGAGATGGTTGTAGCCTTTCATACGTCCTGGTGTCCACAACCCTTCAGGTAGCAGCTTAGGCCATAGCCCTTTAGCTTCCTCGAGTTTCTTCTTTAGTATGTTTAATATTTTGTTGGAGGATTCTGCCTGGCCGTTACCAGCGGGATGATATGGCGTGGAAAGTATCCTCTTGATGCGCCATTTCTCAAAGAATTCGGCTATTTTTTGACCGATGAACTGTCGCCTGTTGTCACAACTGATTTTTTTGGGGATGCCAAAACGGCATATAATATTTTTCCATATGAAGGTGATCACCTCCTGCTTGCGTATTTGTGCGTATGCACCTGATTGCACTCACTTAGAGAAATTGTCACTTAAAACTAGTAATAATTATACCTTTCACCATCGTGTAGGTCGGGGGCCGACAATGTCCATTCCACATTTGATGAAAGTCCAAGGAGAGGTGACTGAATGGAGGGGTTCTCCTGCTTGGTGTATCATGGGGGCGTATTTTTAGCATTGTTCGCATCAGCAAACGTATTTTGCTACCTCCTTCTTCATGGTGGGCCAGTAGTAGCTAGCTCGTATGATGCATCGTACGAGGGCGTGATTACCCGTATGAGTGCCGCAGTGGCCCTCGTGCACTTCTGCTAGTACCGGCCTCGTTCGGTGATGCTCTAGCCACTTGTCTAAGGGTCCGCCAAATGTTCTTTTGTAGAGGTCATTATTTATTAGGCAATACCGAGCAGCTTGTACGCGGAGTTTCTTTGCCTCTTTTTTGTCGAATGGTAGCGTTCCATCCTGCAAATATGATACAAACTGGTTGCGCCAGTCCCAAGTCAAATTTAAAGAGAACACCTCAGTGTGATCAATGTCGGAGTGGAGGAGGGTAACCACGCTTTCTTTGTTGAAGTTTTTAGTGGCCGTAGCCAGCTTCGTTAGACCGTCTACTTCCATATTTCATGCCCTTGGAATCTGTTCAAAGCGGTATTCATCGAGCTCAGCCATTGTCCTGCGAATTTCTGACTGGTATTTTTGCAATCTTTGTTATTTGATCTGGTAAGTCCCAGTGACTTGGTTCACAATGAGTTGGGAATCTTAGTGAAGGATGAGTCGAAGAGCCCCATATTTGATGGCTAGTTTCATGCCTGCAATAACGACCTCATACTCGGCCTCGTTGTTAGTCGTTTCAGGGCATTATATGGACTGGAAAATCATTTTGCCGTGGGTACCTTGAGGACGAGTCCCAATCCTGATCCTGATGCATTGGCGGCGCCATTAGTGTAGAGGACCCATAGGTCGTTATTGGTTGAGGTATGCTGTGCCTCAAGCTCTGCCTTTTGCATGATTCTGCGCTAAAGTTGGCAATAAAATCATCGAGAGCTTGAGACTTGATGGCAGTTCTTGGAAAATACGAGATGTCGTGCTCGTTGAACTCAATTGACCATCTGGCGATCCGGCTTGATAATTTAGGCTTGTGTAAGACGCTTCTTAATGTGAAGGTTGCTACCACTTGTATGGGGTGGCACTAAAAATAGAGCCGTAGCTTCTATGAAGCTACTAGCAGTGCCAGCGCCAATCTTTCAAGGTGTGGGTACCGAGTTTCAGTGTCCATTAAGGTTTTGCTAATGTAATAGATGGGAGATTGTGTATCTTTGCTTTTGTGAACTAGGACGGCGCTAACAGCGACCTCAGATACGACAGATATACTAGCATGGGTTCGCCTAAGCTTGCTTTGACCAGCAGGGGCGGTGACGCATTCCTCGTTCCAATGTAGCCCTTGATCTTTTTTCAGCACGTTGAAAAATTTATGTCACCTATCGGATGACCGTGAGATGAATCTCGATAGGGCATCTATACACCCCGTTAGCTTCTGTACCTGTTTCTTGCTACTCATCACCTCAGGTATTGTGTCTATTGCCTTGATATAGTCTAGGTTGACCTTGATGCCTCGTTGCGATATGAGAAGCCCTAAGAAATTTCCAGAGGCCATACCGAAGGCACATTTATCGGGGTTCAACTTCATCCCGTACCTCTTCAGTATCTCAAAGGCCTATTTAGGTGACCGATGTGGTCTTATTTCTTTTTCAATTTTACCAGAATATCGTCGATATAGACTTCCATGGTTTTACTAAGTTGCTATTTGAACATCCTGGTGACCAGCCTATAGACGTGGCTCCAACATTTTTGATCCCGACGGGCATCACCTTGTAGCAGTATGTCCCCTGGTGGGTGATGAAACTTGTTTTTTCTGATCCTCCTCGGCAGTCATGATTTGGTTGTAGCCGGAGTATGCGTCTAGGAAACTTAGCAGCTCATGCCCTACGGTCGCGTCTATCAGTTGATCAATGTAGGGCAGTGGAAAAGAATCTTTTGGGCATACTTTGTTCAAGTTGGTGAAGTCCACACACATTTTCCACTTCCCATTTTCTTTTTAACCATGACAACATTGGCGACCCGTTGAGGGTACTTTGATTCCTTGATGGAGCCGTTGGCCAGAAGTTTGTCCTCTTCCTCGCTGAACGCTACGTTGATAACGGCGTTGAATTTTCTTCGCATTTGACGCACAAATGAGTGCAATGGGTTGATGTTCAGCTTGTGAGTGGTGATTTCTCGCGGGATCCCTGGAATATCTGAATGGGAAAAAGTAAGCAGGTATGCATGGTTAGATAAAAATTCACGATACTTACTTGGATTTGAGAGGCCGTGCCCGGTGTAGTCTTTCCTTGTAGGGTCGTCGTTGTCCAGTTGGATCGGCTTGAGGTATTCGACCGTGCCTTGCAGGCTTCTATGACACTACGGTCTCTAATGGCGTTCTCTATCGCATAGACCTTAGTCCCCGACATTGCTGATTTCTATGCCTCTACGCTCGCCCCTCTAAGCTGTTTGGTGTGGCTGCAGTCTTGAGCTATTTAATAGCACTCCTGAGCAGTGCGAGGCTCGCCTCGAATGCTAAATAATCCCCACAGGGTGAGAAATTTGATTATTTGATAGAAGCTCGATGGGACCGCTCTCATGGTGTGTATCCACGAGCATCTGATGATGGCGTTCTATGCCATTACGTGGTTCATCACATGGAAAGTTATTTCCAGTATGACCCCTTCTGCTAAGATGGGTAGTGATATCTCCCTGGAAGTTCATTCTACTGCATTATTGAAACCAGTTAGTGTTATGCAGTGCGGTATTATCTTATCCTCGAGTCCCATTAGTACGAGGACCCTCGGGAGGATAATACAGGCACTGCTACCGTCATCAACCATGATTCTATTAACATTTGTATCTGTGATGCGTAAAGTAATAACAAAAGCATCGTAATGAGGAAAAGACAAATCGTCAGCATCGGACTTATCGAAGGTGGTACTATCTTCGAAGTCGTCCTACCGTTCGTGAGCGATGGTTCGCTTCAGCTTGTGCGTAGTGGTGAATTTTATGTGATTGATCACCAAGTCGTTGCTGTCTCCGATGATCATGTTGAGCGTGCATGTTGTGAAGGCGGCTTTGGTGGCCCGTGGGGTTGCACCCGTCCACGTGCAAAGTTGATTTTTCCTTTGTCACTGAGCATCTCTATCAGGAACCCTTGGTTCAACATCCTGACCACCTCTTGTCGTAGGCCTATTCAATATTCGATTTTGTGCCCTCGTTTCTAGTTGAACTCACACAAGGTGTTTGATTTTCTGGTGACGGGGTCTGACTTCATCTTTGCCAGCCATTGCACCTTGTTGCCTAGCTTCTCAAGTGCGTACACTATCTCTAAAGGGGACACACAAAATTTATGGGCAGATAATAAAGGTGGCATGCCTCTTTCAATTCGTAGTAGAGCGATATGTCGCTGTAGTGCGTTCGCGTGCCTGGGTGGCGGTGGGTGAGAGGATCTGAAGTAGGGTTGGTGTCTCTCCTTATTAGGACGTGGGACTTGTTCCCGTCATCGTTCGTTGCGTCGGTCCCTCCTGATTTCTGGGTGTATTGGTGTTAAACATTGAGTCGGTCCGTTGAGGTCGTCCTAATCTGCACGTACGTCAGCGCAATAGGCGTTGTGAATCTCTTCACACGTGGTGGGTGGATACTTTATGAGGCGACTTAGTAGTTTTTTGGTTGCCCTCGAGATGCCATGCTTAACCCATTCTGAAAAGCAGCGACCGCCATGCCTTCTAACACATTTGGTAGGCTCATCCTTACTCTGTTAAACCTGGCTAGGAAGTCTCTGAGTCCTTCTCCTGTGGTTTGCCAAACAGAGAAGATGTCATTGAATCTCACTTCTGCTTTCTTTGCTCCTGCATGGGCGGTGATGAACTTGTCCGCCATTTCCTTGAACGTAGAAATTATCTTGACCGGTAGCTGGGAGTACCAGGTTAGTTCTCCTCCTGTTAGTGTTTTGTCGAACTTCTTTAGCAACACAAAAGGTACCTATTCTTTTGACAGGTCGTTACCTTTTAAAGTCTTGACATAGTGGATAAGATGATCCTCGGGATCTGTAGTTCCATCGTACACTCTCAAATAAGGAGGAATTTTGAAGGTTTTTGGGATGGAGTATGGTGTAGCCTCTTCTGTGTATGGTTTTTCAACAAACCTACCCATGTCACACTTTGGCAGCAGCTTGGGAGCACCAGGGATCTTGTCTACCTGCTCCTGGTGTTCCTTCATCTGGTCACGAAGTGACTTATTTTTGTTTTCTAATTCCTCAGTCTTCTTGAGGATGGAAGTGAGCGTGCCACTGTTAGCACTGATATTTAACTATATTCGGGCCCTAAATAACAAACTTCTTGCGTAGTTTTGATAATGAAAGTGATAACAAAATGCTCTTATTAGTGATTTTCTTGATGTGCAGGCTATATATAACTAGGAAAGTCTAGGGAGCACTTTTGGAGTCAAAAAATAAAGGAAAAGAGGCCAATTGTGAAATACCCCAAGTGATCCACGCAAAAATAGGCTGAAGAATCAGAGGAGGGAGGCTACCGCGGTTCCACCGCGACCGCAGTGGGGGATAGCTGCAGATAAAATTAGATTCAGAGGGGTCGTTTGGCCGCGGTTCTACAGCGACAAACGGTAGAACCGCGGTAGGCGTGCTGATGGTCAAGGGAAGTTGTGTCCAAACGTGAAATTTTAGCCCTAAAACATATATTAGTCACTAGGTTTCGCCCATTAGAGGCATGTATTGATTTCTTTGAGTTGTTAGAAGGAAAAACAAGTGTGAGAGAATAGTTTAAACATATATTTCTTTATTCCCTTTTGATTTTTACTGCTAGATTATGTTGAATATTAATTTAGGTTTTTTTTACCCATAGTTATGAGTAGCTAATTTCCATGTCTAAGGTCTTGATGGAACCTATTGGGGGTTGAACTTCTCGTTTATGTTAATGCAAATTTGCCGGTTTTAATCTTTATATATTCAACTATGTTTTTGTTGTAGTTAATTTAGAGGATCCTCAATTAGTTGTGCCTATTTAGTGTGCATAACTTGAAAAGAGTGCATATTTAGGTAGTTTTTGAATAACACCACTCCTAAAGTAATAAGAGGAATCTATTATTGCGGGTGTAAAGGTGGGATTAGGAATAACGAAGCCTTGGGTGAAATATTAAATTAACTGTGTTAATTAAAGCTAGCTAGTGTATCTCGGGAGAGTGCAATAGTAGGTTACTGTAATTGCACGGGAGAGATTTACGATAAGTTGACTGTTCATTATTGATAAAGTGTGTTGGTAAATTTATATGAAGCAACATAAGGGATTCCATCAATAGGAGAATTCATTACCTTAGCGTCTCTCTCATTCTTGTCTACAGCCTTAGTTAGTTAGCTATAGCTTGTTATTTTTCTACAATTTTAGTTCGTAACAAAACCTCCACTTGTGATTCAAAAGTCTTTGGAAGCTGGTTTTGAAGAATTTAGTGGGTCTAAAGGCGGTAGTTGATAGGTTGACTCTCTGTGGATTCGACCCTGGGCGTAATACTCGGGCTTTATTTGCAACGTCCGCAGAGTCCTTTCTAAAGGGCATACTTGGGCGTGATAAAATATTGGTGCCGTAGCCGGGGAGTTAACGGAATTATCAATTTCTATTGCTAGAGTAACAAAAATATCTTGGTGTAGCTAGTCTCTTTACACCTAATTTTGATTGAAACTTTTGACGGTTGACTTGGTTGCACAGGTGCATGCCTAGAAACTCTGCAAGGACTAAAGAACTGCTTGAAGGACTCTCAAACCTTGAGAAAATATTCTGGGTATTGAACCGTGCCAACAAAAGACTTCAACCATCTCAACAGACAGACAAACTCGAAACTGATATAGAAAATGTAGACAATCCTAACGGAGACGGCAGGAACCAACAAGATGGCTTAAATGCTGGAGTGGCGGCACCTCTTGTGCCGAAGGGGGCACTTTATGACTAGGCACAACCAACATCTGACAATTTGGCAACTGCCATTGTTATGCCTGCGATACAAGCTGAATCATTCTAAATTACAAATAATATGCTGCACTTGTTGCAAAACAAGGGACTCTTTTCTGGAACGCAAGTAGAAGATCCTCAGCAACACTTATAGAATTTCCTGTCCATATGCAAAACTCAGAGGCAGCCCAACGTGACTTCAGAAGCAATCAGGCTGCTATTATTTCCTTTCTCAGTGACAGGAGCTGCTCATATTTGGCTAAACTCACTCCCCATAAACTCCATTTAAAACTTGGGATGAGTTAGTCAAATAGTTTCACAACAAGTTCCACCCGCCCAACAAAACAGCGCGAAAAATTGATGAGATCGTGAGCTTCAAACAGAAACCTATGGAAACTTTGCACGAGACATAAGGAAGGTTCAAAGGAATGTTGGTGATATGTCCATGTCATGGTATTCCAGAGCAGATGTTGGGACAAAGGTTTTACATGGGACTTTCTGAGACCCCCCAGCAATATGGCACCTTATCTTAGACCGCAAGGGTACAATAGTCAGCAGCAATGGTACCACCCACCTCAGCAGCAGCATGGTGGGAGACAAGAAGATGGGTTTGCTAGACCGGAGCAATGATATAGCAAGTGATTGGGTCCAACGCAAAAAGGGTAGATGCACATGACACATCTATTGAAAATATTGAAGTGCAGGTGGGCCAAATTGCTATGTTTTTGAAAAACTGTCCTCAAGGGACATTGCTTGCAGATACCCAAACCAACCCCAAATATCAGGGCCTGAAGCAGCTGATGGTGGTGAGTCTTCGTAATGGTAGAGATCTTGATGTTGAATAGGAGAGAGCTCAAGAGAATGTGAAGGCTGAGACACTCATTCAGGTACCTATTGATTTGGATGAACCAACAAGGATGACAGACGCGACAGTCCACCCTGTTCATGAAAAACATAATATTCAGCAAGAGACCGAAAAGGTTGCGGAAACAGCACAAGAGCCAGTGGAGGAGATAATAGATGAGAAAGAAAAGTCCCAAGTCATTGGGAAGAAAAGACCTCCTGCACCATTCCCACAGAGATTGGCCAAGCACCAAAAGGAAGAGCAATACAAGAAGTTCTTTGGCATGCTCAAGAAGATTCGGGTAAATATTCCATTGATTCAAGATTTAAAAGAAATGCATGGGTACGCAAAGATGATGAAAGATTTGATGTCTCGGATTTTTGACTTCCAAGACTTGGCCACAGTGACACTCACGCAGACCTGTAGTGCAGTGGTAACTAGACCTGTTGTTGAAAAGCTCTCCGATCTAGGGAGCTTTACTATTCCGTGCACTATTTGGAACTATGCCTTTGCAAAGGCACTCTGTGACTTAGGGGCCAGCATCAATCTTATGCCCCTGGTTATTTACAAGAGGTTGGCATCGGGAGAGCTAGACCTACCTCTATGTTATTGCAGCTCGCTGACAGGATAGTGAAGCGTCCATTTGGGATCCTCGATGATGTGCTTATTCAGGTGGGGAAATTCGTGTTCCCTGCAGATTTTGTGATCTTGGATTACAAGGTGGATGAATAGATTCCTATCATTTTAGGAAGACTGTTCTTAGCCACAAAGAGATCCTTGATTGATTATGAGACTGGGGAGCTTAAGATGAGGCTCAATGACGAGGAGATTATATTTAATGTGCAGAAATCTATGAGGCAACCAAGTAAGTTTGCCAATTGTTATCTAACTGATGCCGTGGATGTGATCGTACAGTCTGATGATGAAGTATTGACAATGGAGGATCCCTTGGCTGCATCTCTAATAAATTTGGAGGAGGCGAATGGTGAGGAGTTGGCGGAATGGGTGTTGGCTTTGGAAGGTAGGGGGTTTTGGGACAAAAATCTTGACTTTGAACCCCTACACTTGGAAAAGAGAGAAATTCCTCCAGCTAAGCCATTCGTTAAAAAACCACCGAAGCTGGAACTAAAGCCCTTCCTAGCCCACCTCAGGTATGAATTTCTGGGACCTGACTCCACTTTACCTGTTATTATCTCATCCGGTTTGTAGATGTGCAGGTGCAAAAGCTTTTATAGGTACTGAAGGAATGCAAAACTGCCATCGGGTGGACCATGGCAGACATCAAGGGGAACAACCCCGCTTATTGTATGCATAAGATTCCGCTGTAAGAGCGACACAGACCTTACAGGGAACATCAGAAAAGGCTGAAACCAAATATGAAGGAAGTGGTGAAGAAGGAAGTAATAAAGTTGTTGGATGCGGGAATCACCTTCCCAATTTCTGACAGCAGCTGGGTTAGCCCAGTTCAATGTGTGCCTAAGAAGGGTGGCATGACGGTGGTGAAGAATGATATTAATGAATTAATCTCAACGAGAACCATCACCGGTTGGAAAATATGCATGGATTATAGAAAACTGAATCTTGCCACCCGGAAAGACCAATTCCAACTTCCCTTCATTGATCAGATGCTGGATAGATTGGTAGCGAGGTCCCACTTCTGCTTTATCGACAGGTAATCAGGGCACAACCAGATATCCATTGCACCTGAGGACCGAGAGAAGACCTCCTTCACATGCCCTTATGGCATTTATTCCTTCAGGAGGATGCCATTTGGCCTTTGCAATGCACCCGCCACATTCCAACGGTGCATGATGGCCAATTTCACTGATATGGTTGAAGATATAATGGAGGTGTTCATGGATGACTTCTCAATGGTAGGGAATTCGTTTGATGACTGTCTTGTGAATCTGACACGTGTGCTGAAACGGTGCATCGAGACTAATCTGGTGCTGAACTGGGAGAAGTGCCATTTCTTGGTGCAAGAAGGCATAGTCTTGGGGCACCGTCTGTCAAGCAAGGGGATAGAAGTAGATAAAGACAAAGTTGATGTTATAGCAAAGCTTCCTCCACCAACTTCGGTCAAAGCAATCAGAAGTTTTCTTGGACATGCCAGTTTCTACCGACGGTTCATTAAAGACTTCTCTAAAATCGCCAACCCTCTCTGTAAGTTACTAGAAAAAGATAACCCGTTTGTGTTTTCTAATGCATGCAGGGTAGCGTTTGAGGAGCTGAAACAAAGGCTGGTCACAACACCAATTATTGTCGCCCCCAACTAGGAGCAATCTTTCAAGCTAATGTGTGATGCTAGTGATTATGTAGTGGGGGTAGTGCTGGGTCAGCGGAAGGAAAAATTGATGCATCCAATCTACTATGCAAGTAGAACGCTGAGTGGAACCCAGCTGAATTATACGTGACTGAGAAGGAGATTTTAGCTGTGGTATTTGAATTCGACAAGTTCCGGTCCTACCTGATAGGATCGAAGGTAATTGTATACACCGACCATGGAGCTCTTAGATATTTGATAGAAAAGAAGGACTCTAAGCCACGCCTGATTCATTAGGTGTTGTTGCTACAAGAGTTCCATATTGAAATACGTGACCGAAAGGGTACTGAGAATCAAGTTACTGATCATCTATCATGACTTGAGGGAGCTGAAAATAAAATTGAAGTTGAGGAAATTCTGGAAACTTTTCCAGACGAGCAACTTCTCGCTACCACTCACCTGGATGTGCCATGGTCTGCGGATTATGCTAATTACCTGGCCAGTGGTATAGTTCTTCACGACCTGTCATCGGTCTAGAGGAAACGATTCTTTCGTAAATCCGTTCGTACTATTGGTATGATCCCTACCTCTTTAGAATATGCCTGGATAACATGATCGGAAGATGCGTCTCCGAGTTGGAACAATCTTCTATTTTGCAGGCTTGTCATGCTTCAGCTTATGAGGGACACTTTGGAGGAGTAAGGACTGCAACAAAGGTGCTTGAGGCCGGAATTTTCTGGCCGATAGTAATCAAAGATGCTCACACATGGGTAAAGGGTTGTAATGAATGAAAACGCACCGGGAACATCTCCCAGTACCACGAGATGCCCTTGAACCCAAATCAGCAGGTTGAAGTGTTCGAGATCTGGGGGATAGATTTCATGGGTTCTTTCGTCAGCTCTTACGGCAATAAGTACATTCTTGTTGCTGTCGATTATGTGTCCAAGTGGGTGGAAGCTGTAGCGTTACCCGCCAATGGTGCAAAGGTGGTGGTGGGGTTTCTGAAGAAAAACATATTCACCCACTTTGGGACACCACGAGCGATAATCAGTGATGGGGGCACTCACTTCTGCAACAGAGCATTTGAGAAGCTGTTGGAAAAATACGACGTGCGTCACAAGGTGGCTACTCCTTACCACTCGCAAACCAGTGGACATGTGGAGGTCTCCAACAGAGAGATAAAGAGTGTGTTGACAAAAACTATAAACACCACAAGAACAGATTGGGCAAGAAAGTTAGATGATACACTCTGGGCGTATAGAATAGCATTCAAGACACCAATTGGTATGACCCCATAAAAGTTGGTGTTTGGGAAGGCATGTCACCTGCCGGTAGAACTTGAGCACAGAGTATGGTGGGAACTGAAACAACTGAATCTAGACATGGAAGTTGCGGGCTCGTCAAAAGTCACAGAATTGCATGAGCTTGAGGAGTTCCGACACCTTGCTTTTGAGAGCGCAAGACTGTATAATGAAAAAATGAAGAGGCTGCATGATCAGTACATCGTGGAGCAAACTTTTAAATCAGGGGACAGGGTACTGTTATACAACTCAATATGTTGTTCCCGAGTAAGATAAATCACGATAGCCTAGAACATTTCGGGTAGTTGAAGTTCTCCCATATGGAGCTGTTGAAGTTGCTACTAAGGATGACTCTCGCACAATAAGAGTCAATTGTCAGCAGTTGAAATTATACGTAGGAATGAGCGAATCTAAGGAAGGAACCGCACTGCACTTGAACGAGCCGCAGAGGTCGAGCGAGCCGTAAGTGCGCTTATCTGAGTCGTGCCGCAATGTTAAATCAGGTGCTGCATGAGAGGCAACCCATGAAATTGTTGTAATTGTAATCATTTAGAATATACAAAAAAATGGGCGATCAGAATCTGAGAAGGGCCCAGACCACGGTCCCACTGCAACGGCGGTCAAACCGTGATCGAGACCCCTCTTTGACACAGACTTTCGCGGTTGTACCGCGACCGCGATCTAACCGCAGTACAGAGGGCTCTCTGAACTGGTTCTACCGCGGTCCTACCGCGACCGCGGAAGAACCGCGGTGACCGCATTTTTCAGCCATGCAGGTTATTTTTTTAATTTTTTTCACTCATTTTAAATTTCCCTTTTTACTAAAATACCCCCCACCCACCCCATTTCTCCCTAAAACCCACGCCCAGAACCTCCCCCAACAGTTCAATCCCATTTTTCTTTCTTCTTCTCATCTTTTCTCTTCATAATTACTCTCCCTATTACCCAACAACTCTCACACTTCACCAATCCCTTTCCCATCCTCAACCCAAGTAAGTTTCTCTTTCTTTTTCTTTAGTGTAACTATTAATTTAGTGTAATTTAGTCTAGTTTCTTGTAACTAAACCCTAGGTAGCAATTGCTAAATTTTTTTAATATAATTGTGATTCTTGTTGTTGTATATGGTTGTAGTTGTTGCTACTAGGGTGTTTGGTGTTTATTTGGTTGGGCCTCCATGATACCTTGTTTTTAGGGCTTGTACTAATATTTTGGAGGCCTAGAATTTGTTTGTAGGGTGTGATTAGTGCAAGACCTTATGTTGGCCGAATTTGTGGAGTTGTTGTGGTATTGTGGGGTGGGCTATGCCCATTCCTAATTGTGGGGTGTGATATTTGGTGATGTGTGGGGGGTCTAATTGGTGGAAACATGGTGAATGTGCAAGTGTTGGGTGCTAATAGATGGTGTTGTTTTGTAGCCATCGGGTGGCGAAGTCTGAGTAACCACCCATTTGGCACTGTTTGGGATGAATTTAATGGGTTGTTTGAACTCTCTGCAGGTACTATGGCTCCCAAGAGGCAGAGGAGACAGGCTGGACCACCGCAACAACCTACTTACGAAGAGTCCAGGTTCGTCTCGGAACTGGCAGAGGATGATTTCCATGCTAAGGCGCGAAATAACTTCATTCTTGAAATTTGATTGATCGAGCAGTCCTCGAGGTAGAGAAAGAGGATATGTATGAGGAGATTCGGAGGAGACAAATGGAATTCCTGTTTGATGATCCCTGCCCGGTCAACAAGATGATTGTAAGGGAGTTCTATTTGAATTTCCCTGCTAACCTAGCTCGGGATGTGATTGTGCGAGGTAAGATAGTCCCAGCACATATTCCCTATATCCGCCAGGCCTTCCAGCTTCCTGAGTTCACAGGCGATGTTGATTATTACCATGATCGACTGGATGTCACGTGGGAGGTTATGATCGAGGCCATTTGTGTTGGGGGGCGGCCGACTTGGATAAAGGACGAGATCACCTTGAATTCCAACTCGTTCATGCACTTAGCTAAGTGTTGGTTGACGGTCATTTGCAGCATGTTCATGCCGTCTAGCAACACGACGAACGTGAATTTCAACAGGGCCTTACTAACTTGGTGCTTTGTCACTAAGAAAGATTTTGGCGTAGCCAAGGTTATTAGTGATGAGATGATCTTGAGGGAACCGTTGCTGTCAAATGGGTTTTACTTCCCCTCCTTGGTGACTCATCTGTGCTTACGGAAGAATGTTCCCACTAATCCTACTGACGGGATAGTGGAACCTGAGGCACCGTTCAGAGCCTCCCGCATCAGAGTGGGCAGGGGCTCACAGACAATTGAAATGGATGATGATGATGATGCCCCGATTCCATTCGCACCATCCAGATGGTCAGTTGACAGTGCCAGACCATCTTGCCACCCACATACTAGGGTCGGCTTCTCCAGGTCTCAATCTACACGGCCAATGTTACTTTCCTTGGAAGAATAGGTCACGGATCTACGCACCTCAATTGATAGCGTCCACACACGGCTTGATGCCATGTCTCAGAGACATGCCCGGTCCTGAGGGACGGTTCATGTCATGGTTCTGTGCGTTAGGGAGAGCTTGCAATATGGACCCCAGCACCGTCTCTGAATCTGATTGAGTCTCAGGGAAGTCTTCTAACCCTTCTGCGCTTTGATTTATTAATATGACATGCGGATATGCCATGATTTTAAGTGTCGGGTGAGAGACTTACTCTGTGTATGTGTTTTATTGTATATAGAATATGGTGATTTTTGTAGCATGAAAATGTTGTTGTTGTATATAACAAATGGCTGATATTTTAGGAGTACCTGACTTGGACCAACGACGGACGCTTGTCAACGGGTCTCTAGAGGGTCCAAGTTGGATACATAAAAAACAAAGGTAGAGGACTCTTCCTGATAAAGGACCACTTGGACAGTACTCTTGAGGGAAGTAGTCCATGTAAATTTTTTAATTTAATTTAATTTTTCTTTTGTAGGTAGTGTATTAAGTCCCCTTTGATTTTTCTTTTGACCACGACCAAGGGTTTTTCTTGAACCGGGTTAGGTAGATTTTTTCTTTTGTACTATAGGACTAAAATGGGTAAAAGGCTAGAATGCGACCCCTGATGCTCACACCTGCAAATAACTAAAATGAACTTGAGAGTGTAAGGTCTTGGCTCAGTGTGGACTTGAAACTCTATGCCTTAATTTTGCACATCTTCTTTTGCTTGAACGCTCCTATGTGTGTGTTGATAAACTGATTCTGAATAAATTACATTCCAAGTGTGTGTGAGATCCTTACTTGCATTCTGTGCTTGCATGTGATACCTAGAATTTGCCATGTGTGTTTGCAAAGCGAAATAGAAGCTGTTAGGTCTTAGAGATGATTGAGGCATTTCTTTGTGTAAGCCTGTTTAATTGTGAATTCACATGTATATATTGCCATTGGTTAACCCCTTTGATACTGAAACCTGTTCTTTGATAACCCTATTATGAACTATATCCCAGTGTTTGAATAAATGATTGTTTGAACTTATACCTCCTAGAAAGACTTGAATCACAAAAGAATATACAAAAGTCAAAGTGTGAGGTGGTAGGGAGTTAGCGAAAGAAGGGGAATCATGAATGAATAATGATTAGTCCAAGGGTTTTGTAGAAAAAAAAAAGAAACAAAGAAAACAAAACAAAAAAAAAAGAAAAAAAAAAGAAGAGAAAACAAGAAGCCCGTTGCACCTAAATAAAGTGGGGATTACATGTGGAACAAAAATGTGGAGGAATGATTGGGCTGAGCATGAAAACAAGTATGTATTAAAATTGCTTAGGGAGGTCAGTCATTACATCTAAATGTATCCTAACCATCCCTTAGCCTACATTACAAACAAATAAAGACCTCTTGATCTTTGACTCAAACAGCTCGATTAGTAGAGTAATACACTAGGGGCAAACTTATGGTGTGTCTGTGTGGCATATGAATGCTCTTTGCTAAGAGTGAGTGAATTCTTTCTATTTGCGGTTCCTTGTGTTGAATTTTTCCATGTGTGTGGATCTTCTCTCACACTTTTGATGTGAGGGAAGGTGACTCAGGAAGGAAAAGTAAGTCTTCACCGTAGTTAGAGTAACTAGAGTGAGCTAGAGTGTATCATGGCAGTAGAGTCTGCATCTGGGGTAGGATTGTTGCACTGCTTAGGTTGGTTCGTCAAAATGGCGGGTGTGACGTATCTTTGGGCAATGCAGCAAGCAATTAGGCCTAGAAGGTGGTTTAGTTTACTCGAGGACGAGCAAAGATTTAAGTGTGGGGTGTTGATAATATGTGAATTTAACTATATTCAGGCCCTAAATAACCACCTTCTTGCATAGTTTTGATAATGAAAGTGATAACAAAATGCTCTTATTAGTGTTTTTTTTATGTGCAGGCTATATATGACTAGGGAAGGCTGGGGAGCACTTTTGAAGTCAAAAAATGAAGAAAAAGAGGCCAATTGTGAAATACCACCAAATGATCCACACAAAAATAGGCTGAAGAATCAGAGGATGGAGGCTACTGCGGTTCCACCATGACCGCGGAAGAACCGCGATGGAGGATAGTTGCAGGTAAAATTGGATACATAGGGGTCGTTTGGCCGCGGTTCTACCGCGACCGCAGTAGAACCACGGTAGGCGTGCTGATGGTCAAGGGTAGTTGTATCCAAATGTGAAATTTTATCCCTAAAACCTATATTAATCACTAGGTTTCGCCCATTAGAGGCATGTATATATTTCTTTGAGTTCTTGGAAGGAAAAGCAAGTGTGAGAGAATAGCTTAAACATATTTCTTCTTCCCTTTTGATTTTTACTGCTAGATTATGTTGAATATTAATTTAGTTTGTTTACCCATAGTTATGAGTAGCTAATTTCCCTGTCTAAGGTCTTGATGAAACTTATTGGGGGTTGAACTTCTCGTTTATGTTAATGAACATTTGTCGGTTTTAATCTTTATTTATTCAACCATGTTTTTGTTGCAGTTAATTGACAGGATCCTCAATTAGCTGTGCCTATTTAGTGTGCATAACTTGGAAAAGAGTGCATATATAAGTAGTTGTTGAATAACACCACTCCTAATATAATAAGAGGAATCTATAACTGCGGGTTTAAAGGCGGGATTAGGAATAACGAAGCATTGGGTGCAATATTAAATGAACTGTGTTAATTAAAGCTAGCTAGTGTATCTCGGGAAAGTGCAATAGTACGTTACTGTAATTGCTCGGGAGAGCTTTACGGTAAGTTGGGTGTTCATTATTGATAAAGTGTGTTAGTAAATTTGTAATGAAGCATAAATAGAAGGGATTCCATCAATATGGGAAGTCATTACCTTAGTTCTTGTCTACAACCTTAGTTAGTTAGCTATAGCTTGTTGTTTTTCTACAATATTAGTTCGTAACAAAACCTTCACTTGTGATTCAGAAGTCTTGGGAAGCTGGTTTTGAAGAATTTAGTGGGTCTAAAGGTGGAAGTTGATAGGTTGACTCTCTGTGGATTCGACCCTAGGCGTAATACTCGGGTTTTATTTGCAACGTCCGCAAAGTCCTTTCTAGAGGGCATACTTGGGCGTGATCATGCCCGAGTATCGATGAGCACATTGTTTGCTCGTACGATCTCGGTTTCACCTTCAGCTATAGCAAGGTCTGCTGTTGGCACGCATCTGACGTTGTTTTGGGAGACTTTTTGACCAAGCCACTTAGAGTACTTGTTAACCATTCTTCCAGTAGTTTCCTAACCTCTGGGGGTACTTCTTCAGTTGCAGGTGTAGAAGCGCCATTTTCCCGCAAGATCGTCAGATCTTCAGGTGGGGTAGGTGGGCTTTCCCTGCTTGTTGTGGTGCTAGGGGTTGCAATCGAAGCACCCTCTTCACCGGCTTCGTTGAGAGGAGCGATGAGGTTGGTTGCAACATCTACTATCGCTTTCATTCTTGCATTGTTGTAAGTCATTTTCGTTTGTGTGGTGTAGAGAAGGGTTTTTGATGGTTCTCTAGGTGTAAACTATGGTTTTCATTCTCGAAATTCGCACAGACGGCGCTAAATTGTTTAGCTCAATAATTATCCTTATACTTTATAAGCTTAAAAATAATTAAAAATATATAAGGGTAAATCATAATCAAATATAATGAGCCCTAGAGACGATTATGGTGTTAAGTGTTAGAATTTAGACTTATGTTAATTAGTTATAGCTTGAAAGGATAGTGACGTGGCCCAAGTGGTGAATAATTAAATGGCCTAATATTAAATACTATGTGTATGGATAAGTGAGGCCCAATAACTGTTGGCATGTGATGAGTAGGCACTCTTTATAAATAGAGGACAATCCCTCTTTCCCTAGCTATTAGAAAACCCTAGCGTATTCTGCCTCTTGAATACGTGGTAGCGGTAGACGTCCCATCAGTCAAGTTCTCCGGACTGTGAGAGCACGTAGCTAGTGAATTGTGGAAGTTGGTCTCAGGCTTAATCGCCGTTTGTTGTCCCTGCTGAATCCATGAAGTTTAACGGTACGCTTCACTTGATTCTAACTCTAAATTGATTATGTAATTGTGTTTTAATCTCTACTATAACTACGATTTTAATTATCTTACAGTTGGTATCAGAGCCGAGATTAAAATCGTGAATTGATCTTGAGTATATTGATGAACGCAGTTATTTTTTCTGAATTTGACGTTGCGAAATCAATATCGCCATCTTACTGGTTTCGGTTACGGCAATGGATCGGACTAATTTGTTCCTCAATAAATTAAAATCTGCCCAGAAAGTAACAAAGAATATTACTATAGCCTTGATTTAGCTATTCACGACGGCGGCGACACCAATTGGGTTTTCATTAAAGCACTGCTTTAACTTAGTGCTTTTAAGTGTGGGGTTATATTTGTCTTTTACTACATTCTTATTTATTGTTTTTTAATTCATGGCCCACAACACTAAAGAATTACTCGTTGATTAAATTTCCATGTTATGGAGTTTAACATTATTGCCAGGATAGAACGTAGTTAAAATACTTGGCCATAATTGTCCTAAGCGTTTACCTGACATATGGATTTGTGCCTTTCATATATTCATCAAGCTTATAATTTATCAAATATCTCGGTTGTGTTTGATTATTACAACTGTTCGTCTTTTATTGCTAGTACACAGTTCTGAACATTGAGGATGGAATTAAATAGGACACTAACATAGTTGAATTACATGGCTCTATTTTAATTTACATGTATATTATATTAGTTAAATAAGAATTTATGATTAATAAATAATTTTTACTAAAGTGGTCTATTTATTTGGAGTTATTAAAAATTCTTAAAACTATATACATGTGAGATCATTTGAAATACATGGATTGAGAATTATGATTAATAGATAGTTTCCACCAAAATGGTCTATTTATTTGGAGTCATATAAAATTCTTAAAACTATATACATGTGAGATCATTTAAAATACATGGATTGAGAATTATGATTAATAGATAGTTTCCACCAAAGCAGTCTATTTATTTGGAGTCATTGAAAATTCTTAAAACTATATACATGTGAGATCATTTAGAATACATGGATTGAGAGTTATGATTAATAGATAGTTTCCACCAAAGTGGTCTGTTTATTTGAGTCATTAAAATATTCTCAATGTACCATATCCAAATTATCCTTTGCAAGTGTATACTAGTGTTGGAGATTTTCCTTTTGATACCAGTGACGTTAAATAAATAAATAAATAAGAATAATTTTATGTAAGAGGAGGTTTTGTCTCTTACCTAAAGGAAGGACACAATGTATGCCTTGTACGCTTAGATAATAAGGGGGAGGTTTTGTATCTCTTGCCTAAAGGTGAGGATGCAATGAATGCCTTGGACTCCTTAATTTTTAAAAGGGGGGACAATTGCATCTTCTACCCAAAGGAGGGGTGTAATGGACGTTTTTAACTCTTTTGATCTATATACTCTAGCTCATAACTTTATCTAATTTTGTGTTTTTTCCTTATACAGCTGTTAACAACATGACTACTCAATTGAATTCCATTGAAACTCTGACTAGTAGCAACAACAAGAAGTTGAAACAAGATGTTGAAATAGTGTTAGGCCTGGTGGATCTTGACTTTGCATTGGCTGAACAGAAACCTGTTGAACTTACAACTACTAGCACTGCTGATGAAAAGGCTAAGTATGAAAAATGGATGAAGGCTAAAAAATTGAGTCATATGATCATGAAGAGATCTATTTCTGATCACATAAAGGGTGCAATTAAGGATAATTGAAATGCAAAAGATTTTCTGAGTGTCATTGGACAGAAATTCCTAGAATCTGATAAAGCTGAGATAGGTAGCTTGATTGATTCCCTATCTACCATAAAGTATGACCTTGTAGGTAGTGTCCGTGATCTTATTATGAAAATGGTTAACATTGTTACCAAACTGAACAATTTAGGTGTAACCATTACCGATGATTTTCTTGTTCACCAATCTCTAAGGTCCCTTCCTGAGCAGTTTAACCAACTTAAGACAACCTATAATGCCCAAAAAAAATAAGTGGAGTGTTGATGAACTTATTACTGTTTGTGTGATAGAGGAAGGAAGGATCCAAAAGGAGAAAGTTGAGGGTGTAGTGAACTTTGTTAGTTCATCTAGGTCAGCTGATTATCCCTTTTATAAAAGAAAAGGTGGACCCAAATTTCACAAAAAGAAACATGGTCAGTCTCATCGTCCAGGTGGTAATAGTGGTCATACTAATAAACATGGTGTTAACCAAGGTCAGTCTCATAATCCTCTTGGTCCTCAAGCTGTAATTAAGAAAGAGCTTAAGTGCTGGGATTGAAAACAAATAGGTCATAAAAAATCTGGCTGTCATCTGAAAAAGAAACCAGGTAATATTTTGGCTTTTGTCTGCTTTGAAACTAGTCTTGTTCATGTTCCTTTAAATTCTTGATGGTTGGATAGTGGTGCAAATGTTCATGTAACCAATGACTTACAGGATCTAGTAAGCAGACGGAAGTCAAAAGAGGATGAAGACAGTGTTGTTGTGGGCAATGGACTCAAAGCAAAAGTAGAGTTTATAGGGATATCTATTTTACCTTTTAAGAGTAATTCTAGTATTCGTTTAGAAAATACTATTTTTGTACTGTCTATGAGACGAAAATTAGTTTCAGTTTCCCTTTTGGACAAAGTTGGTTATTCATTTCAACAAAATAATGGTATTATTAAAATTTCATATGACTCACATGTTGTTGCTGATGCTTTTTTAAGTGATGGTCTATATCGCTTGAATATATTGAATGAAACTTTTTCTGTAATGCATGTTGAAAATATTTCCCACAAACGCTCTACTATGTAAAACGTCTTACCTATTATGACATAGGCGTCTTGGTCATATTTCTAAAGAAAGAATTGAACGATTGATAAAGGAAAATATTTTACCCATTTTTTATCCAAAATATTTTGAAACTTGTGTGGATTGTGTTAAGGGTAAAATGACCAAGATTAGGAGAAAGGGTTCAACTAGGAGCTCTGAACTCTTAGAAATAATTCATACTGATATTAGTGGACCTTATGTACCTAGTTTGACCAATCATAAGTATTTTATTACTTTTATTGATGACTTTTCAAGGTACTGCTATATATATCTTATAAAAGAAAAATCTGAAGAACTTGATAAGTTTAAAATTTACTAGACTGAAGTTGAAAAACAGCTTGGGAAGTGCATTAAGATAGTGAGGTCTGACTGTGGTGGTGAGTACTATGGAAAATATGATGAGTCTGGTCAATGTATAGAGCCTTTTGCTTTATATTTGCAAGAATGTGGGATAGTAGCACAATATACCATACCAGGTACTCCTGAGCATAATGGTAAGCAGAATGGTGTGGCTAAGAGATGAAATCGTACTCTCATGGAAATGGTGAGAAGTATGATGTCAAGGACTAGCTTACCTGAGTCCCTTTGGGGTGAAGCCTTAAAAATAGCTAGCTATATCCTGAATAGAGTTTCTACAAAATATGTCTTGAAAACTCCCTTTGAACTATGGACAACCCGAAAACCTAGCTTGAACCATTTTCACATTTGGGGATGTCCAGCTGAAGTTTGTATTTATTCACCCACAAAAAACAAAATTGATCCTAAAACTACCAGTTGTTTCTTTATAGGCTATCCTTATCACTCCAAAGGTTTTAGGTTTTTCTGTCCAGGGCGTGGCACTAGAATCGTTGAGTCTATTAATGCAAAATTTCTTGAGCATAATGTTTGTGATTGTGATTATTCATGTGGTAAGGAAATTATATTGAAAGAGAAGGAAGTCATTGTCCCTATTCCTGTTATACATGAAAAGGTGGTAAACCAACTTATTCATGTGGGCGAGAATCAAGGGAATAACGACGTAGATCCCATAGTTCCTGAACAAAATGTACACAATGAACCACTCTGCAGGTCACAAAGAGACAGAAGATCTGCCATCTCTGATTATTTTATCATGTATGTGATTGAAAATCTTAGTGATACTGGAGAACTGACTGATCCTTTATCATATGCTCAAGCTATTTCCTCTCCATTTGTTGATAAATGGCGTGATGCAATGAATGATGAAATGCGCTCCATGGAACACAATGGAGTGTGGGAGTTAGTTGAACTGCCTGAAGGTTTTAGACCTATAGGTTGCAAATGGGTGTTTAAAACTAAAAGAAACTCTAAGGGAAACATAGACCGTTATAAAGCAAGGTTAGTTGCTAAGGGTTACACTCAGAAAGAAGGTATTGACTATAAAGAAACGTTTTCTCCTGTTTCATCCAAGGATGCATTTGGAATTGTGATGGCTCTTGTGGCTCATTTTGATTTAGAATTGCATTAAATGGATGTTAATACTGCTTTCCTGAATGGGACTCTACTTGAAGAGGTCTACATGGTTCAACCTGAAGGGTTTACAGAAGCTGGTAAAGAACATCTAGTGTGCAAGCTTATCAAATCCATATATGGGCTTAAACAAGCCTCTAGGCAGTGGTACTTGAAATTTGATGAAATTATTACAAAATTTGGATTTTCGGAGAATAAGCTTGTTGAATGTGTTTATTATAAAATATCTAATGGTAATTTCATTATCATGGTTCTCTATGTTGATGACATTCTTCTAGCCACAAAATATTTGGGCTTATTGAATGAGACCAAACAATTTTTGTCTAGATCTTTTGATATGAAAAATCTTGAGAAGCCTCTTTTGTTCTTGGGATAGAAATTAAAAGAGATAGATTACGTGGTTTATTAGGTTTATCACAGTGTTCATACATTGAGAGTGGTCTTAAAACATTCAATATGCAAGATTGTAGACCTGGTGTTGCACCTGTTGTAAAAGGAGACAAACTTAGCAAGGACCAATGTCCGAAAAATGAAGTTGAAATGAGAACTATGAAAGATGTGCCATATGCAAGTGTTGTTGGTTGTTTAATGTACATACAGGTTTGTACAAGACCTGATATTGTATTTGCTGTTAACATGTTGGGAAGATTTTCTTCTAATCCTGGGTGGGCACATCGGGTAGCTGCAAAGAAAGTGATGAGATATCTACAACGCACCAAAGATTTCATGCTTGTATACAAAAAGGTTGATGATCTGGATCTTGCAGTATATTCAGACTCTGATTTTGCAGGTTGTCAAGACACTATAAAATTAACTTCTGGGTATATTTTTATGTTGGGTGGAGGTGCTATTTCTTGGAAAAGCGAGAAGCAAAGTATCACTGCTACATCCACAATAGAAGATGAGTTTATTGCTTGTTTTGAGACTGCTTCACATGCTGTCTGGATGAAGAATTTTCTTACTAAATTACAAATTATAGATTTTATATCTAAGCCGGTGACTATTTTATGTGAAAACAGTGCAGTTATGTTCTTCTCCAAGAATAACAAAAGAACAAGAGGCTCTAAGTATATTAGCCTTAAGTTTCTTATGGTTAGAGACATGGTAAAAGAAGGTGATATATGTATTGAGCATATTAGCGCAGAATATGTGCTACCTGATACTTTGACTAAAGGTCTTAGGCCTATAGTGTTTAATGAACATGCTAAAAATATGGGTATTTTAGAGTCTTTTGATGTGCTTTAGTCAGTGGGAGTTGCTTTGTAATTGCTGACTGAGATATTGCTTTTGATAAATTTTATTTTAATGCAAGCTTGTGTTATTTCATATTTGTTATGCTTATTGACTAACAAGATAATTTATTTATTTTTATTTCCAATTGGACATTGCATAAACTCATGATATTCTTGAGTTTTGCGGCTTGTTTCCTTGATTATCCCGGGTAAGGCACAAGGAATCCTCCTGAGGTGATATGATTTTGTGTCACTTGGAGGATCCTGAGGTGATATAGTTATAATATCACTTGGAGGATTATTTCTTTCTAAGAGGTGTGAATCTATTCACCTTGATTAGAAAGATAATATGCTTAGCATACATGTTTGATCCATGTTGATGGAAATTCTAGCAGATGTGGTCGTTGATAGAATTCACACCTTAAAATAGTGTGATGCCTGTTATAATTCATTGTTAGTCTTCTCTATTGAGACTGAATGAATTATTACACGGGTCATTCTATCCTTGGCTATGTGAGTAGTGTGGCCACTGTAGAGTCTAAAAATCTTTTTTTTCAAAATGATTTTCTTAAAACTCAAATATTTTTAAATTGTTTCTTTTCCTCAATTAACGTTGGCGTCCAAGTGGGAGAATGTTAGAATTTGGACTTACGTTAATTAGTTATAGCCTGAAAGGATAGTGACGTGGCCCAAATGGTGGATAATTAAATGGCCTAATATTAAATATTATGTGTGTGGATTAGTGAGGCCCAATAACTGTTGGCCTGTGATGGGTAGGCACTCTTTATAAATAAAGGCCAACCCCCATTTCCCTAGCTATTAGAAAACCCTAGCGTATTCTGCCTCTTGAATACGTGGTCGCGGTAGACGTCCCATCAGTCAAGTTCTCCGGACTGTGAGAGCACGTAGCTAGTGGATTGTGGAAGTTGGTCTGAGGCTTAATTGTCTTTTGTTGTCCCTGCTGAATCCATGGAGTTTAACGGTATGCTTCCCTCTACTCTAACTCTAGATTGATTGTGTAATTGTGTTTTAATCTCTGCTATGGCTACGATTTAGTTATCTTACATTAAGATCGTTGCAGATCTGAAAGTGTGAAGAAAATAAACTTAGCTTAAGAGAGAAGCAATAGTTGGAGATTAAGAAAGAGATAGAGATAGAGAGAAGTTGTATTATTCGAGAATAATAATGATGCCTCTTACAATATGAAGGTCTCCTTTATATAGTAGGAGACCCTACTCGAAGTAATCAAAAAGTACAAAAGTTTGTGACTTCCACTCAGTAAAGAAGTTAGGCACTAAATGACGTCTCTTCTATCTTACCAACTGGATCGTGCCCTTACTTGGATCGATCTTATCATAATGGATGTGCTGACTTAGCGTGGGGCATTTAGAGCCATATTTTACCCTATACAATCTGCCTAACAAATTACTAATTAATTGTGTTTGCGGTGATAACAAATGTTCCAAAGTTAAATAGTCATGGTGGGCACATGCTCATACAACGGTATCAAAAAAGAAGATAAGATGCCCATTTGATTTGACCTTGATTAGTGCTTGAAAATTCAGTATCCTCTTACAATGTGAAACCTTGTAAGTCTGCTTTGTGGACTACCTTAATACGCCATTCTTGTTTTATTTATTCTAAAGATAAAGAAAGCTATCTTGGGTTAATGGCAACGAATAAGGAAAAGGACCACTTAGCTAGTAGTAACAAGAGTTAAGAAGGGTCCACCAGCAGATTGGTAGACAAAGAAAAGACCAATTCAATTTTGGTTGTCTGCTATCTTGAAAATGTCGATTAATTATCCTTTACTATCTCTTTAATTTATTTACAGAAGTATAACAGATATTCTAATACTTTTTATCCCAAAAGCAACTTTACAAAAAAAAAATAATAATAATAATTCCTTCTTGATATTTTGAAAAAATCACATATGTGAACCACAAAAAAAAACCATAAAATTAATTAAAGTGCCCGGGAGAGAGTAACAAGTTAACGTCATAATTAACCTTTTTTTTGGGGGGGGGGGGGGGGGGGGGGAGAAGCCCTTGCTTCTATTTGAGTAGTAATTCTGAAAACGAGAATCTCCCATTTGGAAAAAGAGGTACGCACCATAATGGCATAATCACTGGCCGAGGCGGGAGATTAATAATAATAATAATAATAATAATAATAATAATAAACACACGAAGAAGCTATTGAATGAACTTTCGTGAAAGTTGACCTCATAAACACGAGGCGTAGTGTATTCGGATGAATCTCCGCCCCCTAGCTCGCCCGTGACCATAGTGCATGAAAATTTTCAGCCTCTTTTCTTATTATATCAAAAAGGATTAAAACCTTCAAGCTCCTTACGCGTTTACACGCTCTATTCCAAGTGTAATAACAACAATCAAGATGCAATAGTATCTATGAGTTTTGGCCGAGACTGTACATTTTCTTATCTACTACAGACTACAGCACCAAATCTTTTTATACAAGTACAAGCAAAATAGGATGACAAAGCGTTCAGAACAAGATTAAACATGTGATAAAGCAACAAAAGAGGAAAAAACATATTCTGCCAAGTGATCTATCAGCCTGTAATAGTTGCCTTCTCAATCTTGGACTACTGCTCGCGGCTACATTATAAGAGTTCGGATATGTGTACAAAGTTGTCGATGAGTTCCCAAAAATCCTAGCATAAGCCACTTCTCCAATAATAGGGTGCAACATATTAGCTGTGGTGCCACCAGGGCTAAGAATAGGTGAGGCCATGTAACTTCCTTGATAAGGTTGACGCGTTTGAGACTGTTGCTGTTGTCGTCGTTGAAGTAGCTGAGATTGATTTGAATCAGTGGTTGATATTAGCGTGTGATCGCTACATCTAGGAGTAGGAGGCCTTTGTGGAATGACAATACCAAGATTTGGAGCCTTTCCATCAGATGATTTTGTAGATTGGCCGCGCCCATAGAGTGGAATCAAAGTTTTTTGTGAAACTTCAGATTTGCAAACAGGGCATTGTGGCTGTTGCTGATCTGAATTTTCTGAAGAATCAGTCTGGAAATAAATCCATTTGTAAATACAAGGCCAGCAGTAGAGGTGACCACATAAAGTTACCACAGGATCGTGCACGAGATCCAGGCATATGTTACACTCAAAACCACCGGAAACATTGTCTTCAACTTCATCGTTCATCGCCTTCCACTTTCCTAATGGAGTATTGTGTTTGCCAAAGGCAGTGTCGAGCTGTTCTAAGGCCATATCCTGCTTCTTGATGTTACAAAGTTGGCTTCTAATGCCTGTAAAAACAAATTCAAGGATCTCAGTACAAAAAAAACAAGACTTGAAATTCAATAACACTAAGAACTAGTACCAGAAACAACTGCATATTAAATCTCAAGGTTGGTCCCAAACAATTTAAAGGTGTGCAAGGACAAAATAAAAGGCCCTACTCAATACTAAACGTACTAGACATGATAATGATTTTCAAGACTATAGGCCCCATTATTTGTTCTAGTCTAGATTAAGATAAAGTGCATTGTCAATAAGATGTAGCACAAGTAGCGTACAATGATAAACTACCTATTGGTTTTATCCAAAAGCCATATCCATCATCTATCTTAAAATTTCAAATATCGTACAAGGAGAAAACCAGTTTCTCTTTTCCTTGAGCCTCAGCTCTCTACCTTTACGAGCCAGGGGTAAGTTAAGTACATACTATCCTCCTCAATCCTCACTTGTGGGACTATATTAGGTTTGTAATTGTTATGAGAAAAATCAGTTTCTCAAAGGACAAAAATTTCATGAAAATATTTAGGTACTATGGGAATTCTTGAAACCGCCTATATTTCTTATTACGGGGTCGTTTGATTTGGAAACAAGGTATCCTAGAATTAATTATCCGGCCCTCCCATAGGGATACAAATAACATTAGTTATTCCAGAATTAATTATACAACATTCTCAACCAAACGTGAAATAAACTCATTTCAGATTTAATCTTGAGATTAATTATCTAGTATCCCTCTACCAAACAAGCCCTAAATATTTAATTTTGTTCTTCGGAAAATCTCAATACTAAGTACATGTATGTTTATTTGTCCTACTAAGCCAAATTTACAATTCCACCTTATATTTCTATACAACAACAAACCCAGCTTAATCCCATATGTGAGGTGTGAGGAGTATAGCGTGTACATATTCTTACTCCTATCCTACAAAGGCAGATGGTTGTTTCCAATACCTTATATTTCTATACAGAGCTTTTATTATCTTCTAAGAACGTTGACTTCACGTTCATCCAAATTCACAGTCAATGCCCATAATTTCACCACCCACACCAACAGACAGGAGAAAAAAAACAACAAAGCCCATTAACAAGAACAGCAAAAACATGATGTTTAAGGCAAAAAGTACTCTAAAACATAAAGATCTAAACTCTTTAATCCTTTCTCTATAAGAAAAATCCAAACTTTGCCACAAAATATTTTCAAAAACACAGTTGGGAGCTTCCCTTTCTTAGCCTAAGAATTAAGATCAATAAAACCTTAGAGAAACAGATAGAGACTCAAAGAATGAAAAAAAGACATACCCAACTAGTGTATTTGTATCGAGAACGTTTTCCGATAAGAAAGATATAGTCTTGTTTTGCCAACAGAGATAAAGGAAAGAGCTCGAGTGTTTAGTAGGAGAAAGCTAAGAATCCTGCGTTTAAAAGTAAAGGTAAAACAGAGCTAAAAAAAGGGATTATTACATATGGAGAGTAGATAGATATGAATATGATGAAGTGGTTGAAGGTTGCGCTATATATATATATATACAAAAAGGGGTTTGTATAGAATAATTAGAGTGTATAAACTTACAAATAAATGTAATTATTAATCTGTTTGGAAAGTCACCGTGTAATTATTAGGGTAGTTACAGTCTAATAATTACTCAGTTATATAATTACCATGACATATTTATTTGTTATAGTGTAATTACAAGTTTATTATTTGGTTGCACAAGTATAATTACACAGCTAGATTAAATTTTAAATTAAGTAATTATCAAAATTTAAAAGTTAATATGATGAATATCTGCCTATAAATTTTTATAAGTATAAATGATATTATATTTGTAAGAACATCATGGAATTTATATTTGATAAGATAAATTAATATTTATAAATATAATGTCATAACATTATTCAAATGTTTGACAAAACTGATCTATCAATTCTAACTAAAAAATGAACAATATGCGACGTGAACCAATACTACTTAAACAAGTAAGTTGGAACCATGAATATAACATAATTTTAAAATTCAAAAAAAAATTTAATTTAGCATATGTCAAATTCCAACATAATAATAGTATGTTCTACTATAATTTTAGATTATGAAACATAATAAGTTTATAACTACATTCAACAATAAAATTTCACTTTAATTACATCACTCATTATATAATAAGTTTGTAAATAACTCATTATTTATAATATTAGGAGGTGTCATTTCAAAAAAATAGAATATAAGTAATTACATTAAATAACAATAAATAAAAGATAAATAATGTACAAAAGAAAAATATTTTTTAAAATTTTAAAAGAAATTAAAAAATAAAATTTAAAAAAATTAAAATAATAAAAATTAAAATTTATAAATAAAATTAATTAAAAGAGAATAGAAAGAAAAGAAAATTAAAAATAACCTTGTAATTACAAAGTATAATTACCACCAATTCTTACCTCCAAGGTCCGATAGAAAAACTTAGTGATGGTGAATGGCATGCTCCCAAAACAAAAATACATTTTATGGATGGCACTGCACAAGTGACTGGCAACAGTGGACAGATTGGTTAGGTGGGGTCTTCAAATTAATACATCCTGCATCCTATGTGGAAGAGATATTGAAGAAACACATGATCATTTATACTTTGACTGCGTATATTCCAAAAATATGTGGAAAGGCATGTTACAATGGTTGAAGTGTCAAAGAACAATTGGTACATGGGAATCAGAAGTACAATGGCTATCGGATAATGTCAATAGCAGGAATCCCAGAAAAGCCATCCTAGGGGTGGTGTTTGCAGCAGTAGTCTAAACCATCTGGACGGAAAGAAACAACAGAAGATTTCAACAATTGAGCAGAACCAGCCAAGATCGAGCAAAGGAGATTACAATTCAAGTGCACATTACTGGAATGAACACTCTAAATGGAATCTCATTCTGCAGACTATGAATCACTATCCCTTATGTGATTCTTCACAATCGTAACAATGTTTTTGTCTGTAATAGAAAAATAGCTTTAACAACCATAGTTGTAGAGTTTACTATTTTGATTGTAATTTGAGAACTGTTCTAGAGTCCACATGAACAGCTGATGTAAATTGCTTATGGTTGAAATAAAATTTCATTTGACCATAAAAATATCGATTCTTACCTCTCCTTTGAGGATTAGAGAGTGTAATTACACCCCTTTAGTTAAAGCCAAATAATTACTTAGCCAAATAAACATACCAAACTGTATAATTATATCCAATTATACCCAAATCCAATTCTTATGTCGCTTTCCAACTATCCTCTTAGTATTAATGTGTCACTACTTCTTCTAGATGATAAGTACACAGTGGAAACGCAAAGTGGGGCCCTCGTCCCCGTCTCCGACGTGGCACTTACGGGGGAGTTACGTACGCCGTTTGCGTGACTCCGTTTTCTTTCTTTGGATTTTTCCTCTTTCTGTTTGTGGCGTTAAATTCATTTTGATTTAAGCTTTTGGAAAACCAATTTTACAAAAAGTTGTATGTGTTGGAATAATTTTTGGAAAAGTTTTTGAGGAGTTCACATAAAAAAGAAATTCTAAAACAATGAAATGATGTCAATCTTAATTGCATTTTAAATTGTTTGATCATTACCTCTAAAATTTAAATATTAGAGGTATATATTTTTATTTACCTAATTATATCTTTAATGTGTTTGTTAGTCGTTGGGAACATTTATCTTTGGATTTTCATCTTTGTAATAAATTATTTTAATTGATTTTCCAAAGCATAAATATTTTTTTGAATCCAAATAATAATTTTTTTTTAATTTTGAGAATTTTATATAACCTAAAAGGCTTATTTTTTTTTCTTTTACTTAGGGATGGGAAAAGTTTGGGTAAACCCGAAATCCGAATTTTTTGAATTTGTTGTTTGGAATTTTGGATTTTGAGTTGGATATAGGATTTGGTACTTCGAATTTTTAAATATCCAAAAATCTGAAATTCTTATACTTTATATTTAGTCCATTATTCATATGTCAATAGTAATAAGTTATGCCCTACCCATTAGGTATTATCTCGTATATTCAATATTAATGATTAAGTTACTGCGAGAAATACTTTCTATTTGGATATGATTTTACTATTTCTACTTCTTATCGGCTATATAAATGTCTCTATTGTATTTTATTTATAATAATTTCATTACTTGAATACTTCATTCAGGAACTTTCCGAGACACCTTAGACATCGAATCCTCCGTAGGACCCTTATTTGATAGGCATTAGGGCATTTGAGGTTTTGGAATTTCACTCGCAGACCCAGCCAAGATTCACCTCAAGTGCCAGATTGCAGATCTTAAGACAGAAGTAATTTGCTCTGTGATCGAGAACGAGACTTCCAAAAGCCTTTTTTAGAGAAGGTGTTGGATCATGCAAATGGCATCTTTACCTTAAAGCTGCTGAAGATTGTTAAACGTAATTAGCTATTCCGCTTGATGAGCTCAGAGCTATGAAAAAGCATTTTTAGGAGAAGGGTAATGGAGACAAGGAAAGAGGAAACTGTCAGTCAGCCTCAAGACATGGAATCGACATTCTCGTTTAGGTCCAAAAGCTTCCCAAAAGATTTGATCCAACAGAAATCCCACATTGAGCATAACTGATATGCGGCTACGGCTAGTTGATCATATTAGGCAATTTAACATGAGTAATTCATTTTGGATATTCACTTTTGTAAAAAGAAGAAACGTCTCAACTTATTATAAGCTCAAAACCAAAAATTTAAAATATCCTAACCGATTAATCTGAAACCGGACTTAAAAAACCCGATCCAACCCAAACTTATTTGGATCGGATGTGGATTGTCAGTTCTTTAATCCGAAAACCAAAAATTCAAACCGAAATTTTGATATACAATCCGAAATCCCCCTTATTTTTGCTGGCTGCCTTTGTAATCTTTGAAGAGAAAGCTATAGCACAACTGCTCTTTTGATGACCTATACGAGTTTGAATAGTGAAAAATAATCAGTGCACTTTGCAGCAACGCAATGGAAAACATCGGGTTATGTATGCCCTTTTCCCACCGTTTGTGCATTAGCAAGTGCAAATTATGAGGAAAAAGTACCAAAGGTTCTTTAGATCTAAAACCTAACCGAACTCATAAATAGAATCAGTCATTAGAATAATAAAACACTTATGATAAACAGTACTGGACTATTTGTATTAGAATAAGAACAACAACTGAGTCTTAAAGAGTTCAAAGTGTTACGGACTAAATAATTTTTGGCTAAAAGAGGAAAAAGTCAGTTTTCCGATTACTACTTCCTCCTTTGCGTTATATGTCGAGAAAGAGGCAAATTCGAAAATAAAAAAGATAAAAGAATAATAAATTTTAACGTGAAAAACCTTTCAAATTGAAGATAAAAACTACGGGATCACAAAGATCCAAAAAGCTTTACTATATATATATATATATATATATATATATATATATATATATATATATATATATATATATATATATATATATATATATATATATATATATATATATATATATATATATATATATATATATATATATATATAACAATAAGAGGGTTACAAAAGTTCTCCAAATTAGATACATAACAAATCAATTAAAGAAGGAGGAGAACTCACAAATCTGGATCTACTGTTCTGGGGTCTAAATTTGATGCTACAAACCTCAAAATCTGATCTCTGCCATTAAAATCAAGACCACAATGGTACGAAAACTCAGTCAAAATTATAGCCCAATCAAACGGTTAACTGATCGAGGAACGTGATTTGAATTTGGCTGGTTGGAATAAAAATCTGCAGCAAAACAAACACTTTTCTTTTCTCTCTGAATGAAAGCTCGCTCAAAAATCATTCTTATGTGCTTAAGTCTTTGAAAGACTTGTACCAATGAGCATGGAACAATTCTCCAAGGTTGTCTTATTTATAGATAATGATTGGTGCTTTCTCTTAAAGCTAAAACCAACTCTAAATAGGAATAAAAACCGAATCTAATTTCGAATAGGAATAGAAACCAAAAAAAGAATAGGATTAGGCCATTGGATCTTTGACGGGACAACATAGGCATGGGTTCAACAACCCCCCCCCCCCCCCTTCAACCTAGGGGTCAAATGTGTCTTCAAGTAGAAGAACTATGACAAGCTTCATGCTTGCTAATTTTCTGCAAAACACATGCTTATCTACAACCTTAACTACGAAGTCCTGAGGCTACTACATATAAATCTCATCATCTAAATTACCATAAAAAAATAGTCCTGACATCCATGTGCTCAACCTCTAAATCTAGATTTGCGGCTAAGCCTAGAACCACACGAATAAAAGACATTTTCACAACAGGAGAGAAAATTTCATCAAAGTCAACTCCCTTTTTTTAGCCAAAACCTTTAACAACTAACCTCGCTTTGTACCTGGGCGCAGATGCATGGTTATCTCGTTTTACTTTGTTAAAGTGTTAGTGTGTCACTTGTGTTTGCCTCTTCATGGAGTTGTTTTCTCGATATTTTATACTCTCTTTATATAGTTGATTGCTCATCTCTATCGTGGACGTAGGCTAGTTTCCGAATCATATTAAATGTTTATGGCTCTTTTGATATATTTTTCGTTTATTGTGTGATTTATCATCGTTTAAGGTTTGTCTTTGCGAACTTTCACATGATACCTGATTTTTTCGGTCCCAACACTTTGCTGACTCGGGATGACAATGGACTTCTCACTGCATATCCATATTGTCCTTCTTTCAGAATTGTTGGGATATATCATCAAAGATTGTGGTGAAGGATACGTACTCCTCTATATATAATTGTTATGAATAAAAATAGTCAATGGGCCATGATGAAGAACGAGTTTAAGAAATTAGCAAACTTTGTGTGGAATCTGGGATAATGGACCCAAGCGCCAAAATCAATTAAGCGAATTGGTTAAATAGGGTAGGGTAATAATAGCATAGATAGGCTGAATATTGTTAGAAACTTCCCCTCTCTGGTTCTTTTGTGGCTCTGTCTTCTCATCCCCTTTATTTCTGTTACTATCCTTGTTATGTTAATGTCTATCTTCCATTATGGTGGACCTATCTCAACCTCTAGTAATGGGTCGTTTCTGAGGTGAGAATCCTCTGAATTGGGTTATTCAGGGAGAGAAGTATTTCACGTTTTACAATATTTCATCGGAGCATAAATTGTCCTGGGCTTCATTCTATTTGGATGGAGACGCTTTGGAATGGTATCATTGGTTATTTCGTAACAAACAACTTGAAGGCTGGGACCATTTCGTGGACAAATTGTTTATTCGTTTTCGACGTCGCAATACGGAAGCACCTGGCAGGCGTTAAGCTTTTCTCCGGCAATTTACCACAGTGGATTATTATTCGACACGAGCGGCGGCTATTCCAGCTTGGAGCAACATGGACAACTTGCCCTTGCATCAATCCTGTCATGTTTGCTCTGACTACAACAACCTGAACATTGCCCACAAGATGTTTGGAGAAAAGGCCAATAGGGAAATTGATAACGTGATAGTTACTGAAACAATATTACCAGCGCCAGATGCTACGAAGCTAAAGAGTAGTGATAAGAATCCATCTGTACTAATTAAAATTGATGACGCTGCAGTTTTGGTAACTCACGCGGAGGAAGAGATCTGCAATTCGCTTTTGGATGACAACAAAGAGGACACAGACTTTCCTTTGCCACAATACTTTGTCGAGTCATGTGACTCCTACAACAACGAGGTGCACAAGGAGTTTGATGAATTGTCGGATTGGTCTAAAGATGCTATTCAGGAACCAGATGCTGTTCGGGAACCACACAAAGAGTTTACGATGAAAACAAAGACTACTGAGGCACATTTCGCTATCAATTCGATGTATCATATCGCTCCAACTGCTGCGGCAAATGATCGTGCTAAGGTTGTCGTAAAGGAAGAACCTCTGAACTTCGTTACTACAATCAAAGAGAAGGTTCCATTATGGATTGGTTTTGCATTCTCTATTTCCAATGACCTCGTCATGTTTGTTGATTAACATGGACTTGAGCTTAAGGGTCTAAAGTGGCCTGGGCCCGGGCCTAATCGGGCCTGACGGGCCAGGCTTCGCTGTCCGGGCTTCGTGTGTCGGGCCTGGCGGGCCTGGCGGTCCTCACGGTAGAGACCGGCCCGTTACGGACCTAAGCCCACTGCGGTCCTGGGCCTGGCGGGCCGGGCATGGCGGGCCTGATGGGTATTTTTTTAAGACAATATCTTGTATAGTAGTCATTAATATAGTGTAGAATATATTTTATATGGTGTACTAAGTTATTAGTATAGTATATATAATATATATTTCATTGTATATTGTGTTTTAATAATTAGTATATATTGTATATTATGTATATAGTGTGTTGTAGTAATTAGTATATATTGTATATTATGTATATATTGATATATATTATGCATATATTGTGTTGTAGTAATTAGTATATATTGTATATTATGTATATAGTGTGTTGTAGTAATTAGTATATATTGCATATAATATATATCTCTTATGTATAATGTATATATATTCTATTATATATATTGTATGTTATGTATATATGTTATTACTTATGTATTGTTTTGTAGTTTAGGTTGTACGTTATGTATATATATTCTTGTATATATTTTATTGTAATATATATTGTATGTTATATATATATTCAAGGATTGATATCGAAGTAAAGACAAAGAAATATTGAGAAAAAAGATATTCAAGGATATGATAAAGAGCATTTTTATTGACAAAAAATGGCATATCTTTCTTAGTCTTCCTTCCCCCAATGGAATGAGCACAACAAGGTACTAATACCACCATTAAAAGGAAAAAAAAACTAAAAGAAGACGTGTCAATGTACAAGTTACATCATAATTTACATTATATCTCTAACAAATCTCATAAATCCGTCAAGGTTGGGAGGAGGTTGTGTTGGCGGTGGTGGAAATGAAGCTTGTTCATCACCACTTCCGGGCGAAGCCGATTCCTCAGAAAGTTCTGCTATCATTTCTTCATATGCTTCATCTATCGCCGGTTGTGATTCTGCAATGCCAAAGTTTCTTCTTTCCGCGCGGATTCAATCTCTAAAAAGCACTGATTTTTTCAAGCTCTCCCGCATCGCCGCTCTATGATCACCGATTTGTAGTCTTGCTTGACTGAAAGCGCTCTCCGATGCAACAGTTGAAGCTTGAATTGACAAAACATCCCGAGCCATCCTTGCAAGAACGGGAAAATATTTTTCCCTTGACTTCCACCATTCCAAAAGATCGAAAGAGGCGTCTGGATTCTCCTAATCTAGTCCCTGTGACAAGTAATCTTGAAGCTCATTTAGATGGGAAATTTCATCAAAATTATCACCTTGAGAACCCCGGAACTCCGTCCACGATTTAAGAGCTGTTAAGCCAGCAGCTCTTTTAGACGATTGTGATGTAGACGAAGTAGGGGTTGGAATATTTGGCCTAGCATGCTCTAACACCTGTTTATAAGCATTATAAACAGTTTGAGCATTAATTTTAATTGATGCTTTTGCATTAGCAAGTGTAGCAATTTCCTCTTCTGAAAGATCCAAAGCTTTATAAATATTAGAATACCAAAAATGAGGACCTCCTAATTTCATAGTTGGATTTAACATTGCAGCTACACCAAAAATAGGAGGGATAGGGAAAAAATATTTTTAAACTTTTGTTTTATTTCATTTATAGCAAGTTCATAAATATCCCCACCCTCGCTAAATTCAACAAACAAATCTGCTAGCGCGGCAATATAAACTAAACAGTTAGAAATAGTCGGATAATATTGCCCAAAAAATGCATTTGTAGCAACTTGAAAATGTCTAAAAAAACTAAAAGAATTTTAACATTAGTCCAATCTTTGGTAGTTAGCATTTCATCATCATCCGCACCACCTACCCGAGAATTAAACGTAGCATTAATTGGGTTTCTATATTCTTACGCTACTACTAAACGTTCGTACATGCAATTCTACCTAGTCGGGCAAGGTTTAGGAACCTTTCTTTCTCTAAGGCCATATTTGTCACATTTTTAAAATACTCTCGAAGTCTAGTTCTACGGGTTGAATAAAATAGCCAATTAAGAGCCATTCTCACCTTTTCAATTTTTTTTTTAATATTTGCATACCATCACCAACAATTAAATGATAAATATGACAAATACATCTAACATGAAAATATTACTAAATGCAGTATTAAGGGTTTGTGTTAGCATGCCTATTGCACCAGTGTTACGAGAAGCATTATCAAAAGAAATTGCCATTATTTTATCGCTAAAGCAAATATATCTACATATATCTGAAACAGTGTTAGCTATAAACCTACCCGTGTGACGTGAATTAATTATTCTATATGCAATTATGCGTTTTTGCATTGTCCAGTCCTCATCTATCCAATGACTTGTAACAGTTAGATAATCAAAGTCATTATTACTTCTACCAATATCAGTTGTAATAGAAATACAATTAGGTATATGAGTAAATAAATAGCGCAAATATTGTTCATATTCATGCTTGAATTTATAAATATCGGCCTTAAATGTTGCGCGAGGCCAACCTTTATAAGTAGGATTAAAAACTCTTTTAATATAATGAACCCAATTAGGATTAGAAGCAAAAGTATAAGACAAGCACATAACAGTAATTATTTTTGCTAATTCTTCACGATCCCTATTTGGATCGTAATATAAAATACCTCCGGTGACAGTGTTAATTCCTGGTTGAACTAGATTTGAACCTGTACTAGGGTTAACTTGAGAATCTACACTTGTCCCATCTTGCTGCGCTTGCATTTGAAAAAATCTAGCCCTATCTCTAGGGTGTAATTTTATGTGTCTAAACCAAACTACTTGTGCCGCTACGGTCTCCAGTATATTTATGAACAAGTAATTTCCCACAAGTTTTACACTTAGCCTTGTTGTGTTCTCTTACTTGAGTAAAAAAAAGCCAAACTAATGATGTTTCTTGACGTTTAGCAGGTTGTCTACTAAAAGTTGGAGTTTCTACAGGTGGGTGTGCCGGTGCATTACCTGAGTTATGAACAGGACTAGTAGGTGTATCATCTAAATCTGGTGCTTGTTTCATTATCATCATTATCATCCTCATTTTCCTCTAAGATAGGTTCATTAGGATAAAAAGCATTCATAATTTCATCATCTAATCTATCACCTACTGCAACATCATGTAGAAATTCACTATCGGTAAATTGAAAACAAGGGTGATCACTATCAAGCATTACGGGAGGCGGATTAGGACGTCTAGGTTGGCGACTACTTTCATCTTGCTTATCTTTTGTAGGTCGGGGAGCCGGGGGAAGGGTAGTATTATGATAACTACTTTCACCGGTTTTACCTTTTCCTTTACCGAATATTTTTTCAAAGAAAATGCCATACTAATTAGAATTATGCAAACTAAACAACACAAAAATATATTATTAACAAGTAAGAGAGTTTACCAGATTGCCGAACAACTTCTTGAAAATTGAAAATCGTTGAACACTTGAAAACTTCAATTCAACAACTTCACAATTTTTCACGAATTTTCAACAATAAATTAAGCACTTGTAGTAGAAAGATTGAAAGAGAGTTTGAGAGAGATTGAGAGATATTGATGAACTGGTGAATAAAAATGAAAGAATGGGGGGGGTATTTATAGTTGAGAAATGGGAAAAAGAGTAATTATATAAAGTTTGAGGTTAAATTAAAGTTTGGGGGCCAAATGGCTATTTTACAAAGTTCCAAACGGCTACTTTTTACAAAGAGCCGTTACTGATTTTTCAAAAAAAAAATTAAAAAAAATGGCCTTTGGGCCCTCCAAGACCTGCCCAGGCCCGCCAGGCGGTCCCGGGCCTGACGGTTCGAAGCGGAAGATCGGTCCGTCACGGATTTTTTAGACCGGTAAAGACCAGACCGCTAGGACCGCGGTCCCGGTCCGATCCCGGGCCTGAACCGGGCCACAGTACACCCTTACTTGAACTAGCCTAGTGTTTAGTGGAGATGTCTTGTATGGATTCAGCTTGCAGTTCCAACCAACTTCTAAACAGAGGTAGATTTAGTCACCTAAGTGGCCTTGCTCATGCTGAACTTTTCTTGCCTTCGCTTCAATTTCCACCTGATCAATTTGGTTTAGAGTTTCCATTTGATCCTGGCTCTAGTTGTTTTATCACCTTCCTTAGAGTTACAAGAAACCGTGTGTTTTGTTCTGCTTCAAGCAACTTGGCGCATGATAATTTCATAACGTCAACCTCGTGGAATTCATGCATTACACCTTTGAAACTTCAGCTGCGAAATACTGCTGATGCATACGAATTGATAACAACGAACTATTTGGGTAAAAGTATTCTCGTAAGAATTTTTATGGGTTGTATTTGTTCTATTTATGTTGGAATTGTTAAGAAACTTATACAGATACGTGAATGGAGTGGAGAAAGTAAACTTAATCTTGTTTTAGATAAACTGGTTGGTATTAGTTGCAAAATCATTGAAATCATGAGTGGAGTTCCAATAGCGGGACGATGGCAATTGTTTGTGGATATGATTGGCTCTAAGAATATAGATCAAGTTGGTCAATCTGGGCAGAAAACAAAGTTGAAGACGGCAGAAATTTATCAAGGACACATTACACGACAAAGTATGGTCTTATCCATTCCTAATGATGACTTCCCTATACCATTCAAAGACAAGAAGTTAATAATATTCTTACCGGATATAATTCAAGCGCACAACAAACCTATTATTCCTTATATATTATGAAATAATATAAGAACAAGAACAATAGAAAAAAAAGTAGAAAGAGGAGTATTCTTATTGATACTTTGGGATTGTTAGGGGTGTATTACAATAGTAGAAGATCCCTTTATTTATAGGGAGGGGGATGATTTAGCTACCAAGAATAGAACTCTAGAATCTCTCTAATTATAGACATTCACCTTAAATAGGAGATTTCATAACACTCCCCCTTGAATGTCTATTCAACAATGTGCCTCGTTAAAACCTTAAAACCAAAACTCAATGGGAAAAATTAAAGAAAGGAAAAAGAGTACACATGTTTGAATATGCACCTATTGGTTGCCTCGTTAAAAACCTCGCAAGGAAAACCCAGTTGGGACAAAACCTTGTAAGGGAAAAAGAGTGCAACGCGCATTAACTCCCCCTGATAAGAACATCAATTTATATCCTTGAGCATTTGCATTCCAATCTTGTGCATCATCTTCAAAACGATCTTTGGTGGACGTTTGATAAATCAACCATATTAACTTGAATAAATATTCCGCACCTTGAAATCATCATTCTTGATAGATATGAACATCTTCATATAATGTCATGGAATAACTCTTCAATATCTCCATAGATGCATTCTTAATGCCATAGTTATAGCAAGATACATATGTACACAAATTGTACTTAGGATGTGGTACTTCAGGACCAAGAATTGCATATGCTTCAAGCAACTTAAATCTTTCAAGTTAAGTCATATAAGCCATATAATAGACTTTAGCTGCATACCAAGTTTTCATGTCATGCTAAACAAATAAATATCGAAAAATGATTATTATACATACCTTTGACTTTATACTTTCAAGCATTTGAACTATAGGTTCAAAACTACATGTCTTTCATATGGAATCAATTCTTCTTGAATTGTATCTCTTCCATTTAGTTACTTTCTTTGGGTCAGCAAATGCGTATAGCATACTTTGCAATATGTTACAATTGAATTATCCCTTTTATGAACTTCAGGTTCTTATCATGATATTCGGGGATATACATATACAAATGATAATTCATCCCATGTAACCTTTTCTCAAGTGTTTATCATGTCTCCCCCTCATGTTAGAAAAGCTAACTTGTTTCCTCAACTTTGGGAAATCATCTTTGTGCATTATCATGTCAATATACACGGCACATTAATAATAAGATGAAATTATTTGGTTCCTGACCCTGAACCACTTGTGAGGGGAGAATATAATATACTCTCGTATACAACATATATCAAACTGATATATATAACTTCGTTCTCATAAGAAACAGTTTAGCTATTAAGTGGAGGCACTCAATAATTATCTTGCTAAACCAACTTTGATATAAACCAACTTATCAAGATGAACTATCTTGAATAGAAAATCTGGAAATTATGCTCGAAGTTAGATTACTGAGCAATTTACCTCGCAAGCACCGGCCAGGCTGCGGGTTAATAACAATTGCGCATGTAACCATTTCATAGATGCATCATATGTGGTATACATGGCAGGTGAATGGGCCCATATTCACCTTTGATATTTCCAGAATTTATGGGCTTCAACCCGAACTCTTTAGTTGGTCAGTTCATTAATGAGAACAAGTGATACAAGAGAATTCGTAAAGAACTTTCTAGTTCTTTGATATTCACCTGTGTGAATTTGCACATCATACTTAAAATGAGATGGCTAATACGAATGCTAACTGAACAAATTATCAATATTGGTAAACTTCAAATTTACACCATGACATGTGCACTTATCAATAAACTTCAGGTTTATTATGACATGGGTTTTTATACCAATAGATATCCACTTTATTGTGGCATTCTTTCTTTTGTGTAGTACAAACTGGAGAACAAAGCGGGTAGCTTTTCATATGCAAATTACCCCGCTACAAGTTGTAGTAATAGGAGATATCAAAGCCTTCCTTTATTTATAGTCTCAATATAATCAATCGCTTTCGCGTGTACTTTGGAAACTGAATAAGTTTCTTTGAGACTTACTACAGCACAATACTCAATTGTGTTTCTCCAACATAGTAATAATTGGCTCTTCTAGAGCTCTCAATTAATTTTGTACTACCACAGATTCATCAACATCCATGTGGTGAATATCTTTCTTAAAGAGAAAGTTATACCATTATGGTCATGTCAAACTTATATGCAAGATATGTTTCTTGCATTATCGTTGTCCTTTAATAGTCATATTTCCAAAATACTTTGGCGTACAATAGGTACGTGACCAACGATCATTCATGCCATATATCATCTCAAACCTCCTTCTAGGGGTGAGTGTGGTATATTTAATACCAATTTCATGTTCATATTCTTCCAATAATGAATATGTATTCGTGAATCAGATGTTGTCACATTCACTTCGGGGATATGTGATTTTGCTATCCTTTTCAAATCTATAAATGCGTCAGGCATTTGATTTGCTATTCTTTGCAAATGGATAATCTTTTGTGCCTCTTTCACAAATAGAGGTATGTGGATCAAGATGAGATAATGATGCATTTTTCCACAAAATTTCCCGTTTGGTTTCACCAACTTCTCCCCCTAATTTTGGGAAAAGTGTCTCATCAAATTGACAGTCTGCAAATCGTGCAGTGAACAAATCTCCTGTCAATGTTTCGAGGTAGCGAATAATGGAGGGCGATTCAACCTCAACATATATTCCTAACCTTCTTTGCAGACCCATTTTGGTGCGGGATGGCAGTGCTACAGGCACATATACTGCGCATCCAAAGATTCTTAAATGGGATATATTGGGTCCATAACCCAAAACCAATTGCAACGGGGAATATTTGTGTCAATTCGTCAGTCAGAGACGAACTAGCATTACTGTATGCAAAATGGCGTGTCCCCAAACCGAAGTGGGCAGCCGACGAACTAGTATTGCTGCATGCAAAATGGCGTGACCCCAAACCAAAGTGGGCAGCCGACGAACTAGCATTGCTGCATGCAAAATGGCGTGAACCCAAACCGAAATGGGCAGCCTCGTTTTCATGAAGAATTCAATATTATTCTCATCTATTGTCTCAATATGATATCCATTTTGAATGATATCTTTAAAACTCAACAAGTTCCTTTTAGACTTGGAGGAGAACATTGCGATTGATATCATTAAAACTCAACAAGTTCTTCTTAGACTTGGAGGAGAATATTGCATTCTCTAAGATAAACGTCGTGCCTTTGGGCAGAGTTACAGTTGCTCTTCCGGAGCCTTCAATCAATTTACTTCCCATGGTTTGACAAAAGAAAATATACGAACATGGGAATAAACAACTTTTTGTTTCACATTTAAACAATATTTTCAAAATCTGCTGAGGTCAGTTGACTAAATAAATCAGATAGTCGATTATATGTTTTCCATAATCGATTACTATGCAGTTTGAAAATTTCAGTTTAAGCATTTTCATTAAAAATCGATTGTTAAACACACACAATCAATTGTTGAACTTTGACAATCGATTGTTAAACACACACAATCGATTATTTGCTATTTTTGAAAAACTTCAGATCACACTGTCTAACGACAATCGATTGTTAGACATAGACAATCGATTGTTGGTTATTTTTGAAAAATTCCAGACCTCACTGTATAAAGACAATCGAATGTTAGACATAGACAATCGATTGTTGGTTATTTTTGAAAAATTCCAGACCTCACTGTATAAAGACAATCGATTGTTAAACATAGACAATCGATTGTTGACTGTTTTTGAAAAATTCCAGATCTGTTTTAAAGACAATCGATTGATAAACATAGACAATCGATTGTTGACTGTTTTTGAAAAATTCCAGATCACACTGTTTTAAAGACAATCGATTGTTGATCATTGACAATCGATTGTTGACTGTTTTTGAAAAATTCCAGATCACACTGTTTTAAAGACAATCGATTGTTGATCATTGACAATCGATTGTTGACTGTTTTTGAAAAATTCCAAATCACTGTTTTAAAGACAATCGATTGTTGATCATTGACAATCGATTGTTGTGCAGTTTTTATGCGAAATATGATATAACCGACTAGTTTTTCAGGTTAGTCGATTACCTCTACTGGAAAGTAAAAATATTATTGATATTTGAGCATATTGATACATTCTAAAGAACAAATGCTAACATTGCATCATGAACTAACTAATACGAGCTAATACTAATGACTATTAGTTTATTCACTAACTAATACAAATAAGTAGAACAAAATCAAATAACTCCATCTTCTTTCATCACGGATCCATCACCGATTAGGTGGTCTATCTTCCCCTCGGGTTGCTCAAAGAAGTCTGCCACATCCAAGTGGGTGATGTCAAAGTTGTCGTCAGAGACAAAATTCGTTTCAGGGCGTTTACTCTTTCGAGATGCTTGATAAAGGTCAACCAAATGTCATGGTATACGGCAAGCCTTTGACCAGTGCCCGTTTCCACCGCAACGATAATATATAGTTTATAAACTATTTGCTTTTGGATTCTTATCGTATCGTGCTTGTGGCAAAGTGACCAACTTCAGGTTGTCATATCTCTTTTTAAGCCATTCCACAAGATGGGTGGATCTTTGACTGTGATATATTCAATTTTCAAACCTTCATCAAGGTGATGGCGCAAGAAAATCAAGGCCTTAGCATAGTTTTGGGTGGATGCATTATTTCTGTCTTTAATGGCGTCTCCAAGACCCATAGCATCTAAGTGGATTTCAGCATCCAACACTCATGTCATATAGTTCTTGCCCGAAATTTCAAGGGCAACGAACTTTCTTTTCATAATGTCAGACATAAAACAAATTGACATCAAGAGCGTGTTCGTACTTACGGGCTCTATTACAATTATCACATTCACTTCAGGGAATGGATCATAATCATGTGATTTACACAATCTCATGTCAAATATTACTTTCATAAAGTGAAAGATTATTTTGAGAATCTTTATTATTCTCAGTATCACAATAATGACGATTATAATTTCGTCTATTGCCACGTCCACATACATTGATACCTTTACGGTAATAATTTTGTCTTCTTTCAGATTTATCACATACTGCTACCACATTCTTTAAAGGGAATGGAGCAAATTCAATGGGACGGATTTTCAATTCTTTGCCCACAATCATACATGAATTTAATCATGGTAGGACATAGAGATTTTACCACTTCATGTGGTTACAATTTCTTACAAACTCCATTAGAGTTATAATCAAACTTTGTTGTCTATGTTTGTATATAAAATCAAATTATAGAATTCCAAGAATTTGAAAGGGAAAAATAAATTACATACCTTTAAGGTATACCAATAAATGTTGTGATATCAAATATACCTCTTGAGTTTCCATCCCGTTGCGTTACTATGATGATACCATCTCTTCTATTTTTCCGTATAGAGATTCTTTATATCAATGCTTCCGAGTCCACAAAACTAAACTCATGTGGATTGCGAATACTGCAAACTGATGCTTAGTAAACACGGGTATATGGCTTTACGTATATTTTCATAGATGGCTTTTGCCTCAACAAATATTTTCGGGCAAGTTCTAGGCTATTGGCATGGTATTTGGGCTCAACACATCAAATTCTTACCACACGCAATCAAGGATTGTCAAAAACGGAGTCGAGGCCCACAGCAACCTTAGATGTGATTCAAGCGCACAATGGCCCAATACGACCATATGATGATTGTTTGGTTAACACAAGAGTCTCAAGATCACGACTTTCACCATCCTAAAACAACTTAATGTCTTTGACCATAAGATCAAAGGCAAATATGTTAGGCCCAAGTGAAGCCTTGCCTGAGATACCCTTAACTACAAAAACTTGAAAATCAAAAAAAAAAATCAAAACTGACTCAACCCTTAAGAAAGTTGTCACGCTATCTATCATAGGGAAGAGCCACCCGGTTCGCACAATATTCTACCCTTGGAAAGAACCGTGGCATTAAGAAAACCAAGGGCTTATTGCCAACACCAAAACAAAACAAAAAAGAGGCTACGAGCCTAACTTTGCAACTAAAATGAAAAACATTAACGAAAATACGAAAATTAAAAAAATAAAAAGAAAGCTCAAACGAAACCCAAATGAATATGTATAAAGGGGAAGTAGAATATACAATTAAGGGAGTTCAGAATCAAAAGTTATATACAAATCGACTAGAACTACGAAAGTATTAAAAGTAATCAATATGTACAATCATCCAAATGTAAACAAAAAGTAGAGCCACACCCCTACGAATAAGAGCTAGCATTGTCCCCAATGCTAACTACCAAATATATCACCAGAATCAAATAAAGGATACAGGAGTGGCCCCTCAAGCCTGATCAGTTGTTGTCTGTTGGTCAATGGCTCTCGTGTCCTCTGTACTGGCCGGGACCTCAGACCGGTCCTCAACCTGCTGCTGATGTGCTACCGGGAAATCCGGTGCCTGCTCCTGAAATGGCTCAACTACTGCTGGGGCTAGAGGAATCTCAGCATCTGCAGTGCAGGATGGGCCATCCTGAACCGGTGCCACTGCTATCACGACTCCCTCAGTGTTGAGGAGATTTCTTTTCTTCCTTGGCCTCTCCTCCTCTTGTGTCTGCACATCTGATGGATCCATGGACGGCTCAGCAAACAATAAGTCAAGTGGTAGCCGATATGCTACCATTTTTCTACTTGTACCTTCAACTTTGCTACCGACTCCTTGGATGCCTTCGTCTTTCTCAATTTTAGGTGCTCCTTAGCCAAGTTTTTGAAAGCCTTGCTATGCTCCCCAACTGCCTCTGCCAAATTTTCCTGGTTCGCAATCATCTTTTCCTGGTTGGCCAGGATTTTCTTCAAAGTCTCATCATTGGAGGCAGGCACCTCAACAGTCACCGGGGCTCTCTCTGCCTGAACTGCAGTGGTCAGTATGGCCAACTTGGATGTCGCAGCCGACATCCAGTTGTTTACACTAGCAAGTGTGAGAGAGAGTTGATTTGCCGTGAATCTGTGAGTCTTCGACACCAGAATCACCAGGTCGTCTGTGGTAGTAGGAGGAGCTGCGGATGGGCCTGGAGGCACTGTCTCAGTGGTAGTCTGCCCAATGGCAGCTGGCTCTTCAGACTGGCCAGCTGCGGTGGAAGGGGAGGCTTGACCCTTCTTGGATCCCTTAGGGTTGTCCGTACCCTTTTGATCATGCCAAGAGTACGGGCCCACTTGTTGTACCATGATGTCAAATTTCTTCTTTTTCACTTTCATCTCCCGGAAATAGAGTGTCAATGTGTTGGGGAAGGGGTACTTGGTCTTTGTCTCGTTCCCCACCTGGGAGATCACCCTAGACATGATGTTGCCTACGTTCAATGGAAAACCCGCCATGATGGAGGCAACAAGAACCGCACGATCAACTGGAATAGAATGATCATGTGTGGTCGGGTCTAGCCGATTGCACACGAATGTCAACCAACCATTGGTACCTGAGTGAAATAAACAAACAAAATAAGTAAAAAGAAGGAAAGAGAAGAAAAATACAAAACTAGCCAACAAATAGTCAAACACCGTAAAGGTCCCCAGCAACGGCGCCAAAAAGTGATCGATGCTGACTCACACCTAAGTATGAGTGGGCGCGATTAATAATAACCCAATAGTGTATCGAGGTCGATAATTCCACAGGGAGCTTCAATTTGGAGTTGAAATGCTCTCTAGCCTAGAGATGCGTTTTGACTTCTAGTTGGTCTTCTTATCATTTTTGGGTTTTCTATTTTTTTCAACTAAAACTATCACTACGATTGTAAGCTAAATTTATACTAAGATGTAATGTTAGATTTACGCAATAAGAGAAAGGAAATAGGGTCATGACACTCACTTAGGTGGCTAATTAACGAGTATTAAATTCCAACACAAGGATGATAATTATGGGGAATACGGATAACCGTTGTAATTTAGCACTCACTCTCACACCTCTCGGTAGAGAGAGTGATTTTTCCCAATTGACTCTCTTGAGACCAATCCAGTAGGCTAATTTGCCCAAGCAACTCAAGGTTCACGTAGGGTGATTACTCTCTCGAGATTTAACCCGTTACTTGGGACTTTCATTCTCATGGTGTCCATCCGAAATTCTTGTTAGGTTGAATGTGAGGTTATAGACTCTCTTTCTCAAGAAGAGTCAAGACCCACTAAGCTTGACTTAGTGTTTGCAACCACCAAATCTAAATAAAATCATACAAACAACCCAAATACCAAACACCCAATATCATTCAAGTATTATTCAAGAAAACTCATTAATTACCCACACTAGGGTTGATCCAAAACCCTAGCTAATGGGTTTAGCTAGACGTGGAACAAGCAGAAAAAGAAGAAATAATAGAAGAGATTGTGTATGGCTGGGACACTCCAGGACCATTGGTTGCTGGGAAAATGAAGTACACTGGATTTGTAGCAAAGCTAGAAGCAAGCATTGGCAAAATTCTATCACAGCAGCAGCTTTTGTAAACACTACTGCTATCATTTGGAGGGAAAGGAACATATTCGTTTTGAAGGTGCAACTTTTGTAGAAGATATGGCATGTCGTGAGATTGCAACACTTCTACACCTTAAAGGCAGAAGATGTAAACATTGGCAGACTGGATTGAGCAAACTTAATTCTTATCCTTATAGAGATTACATTGATACATACAAGTGTATAGATATATTAGCTGATAGTTACTAGAGCAGTGTAGTAGTTAGTCCATACTACTGCCAATCTTGATACATTGTAAATATTTTGATATTAATGATATACGACAGTTGGATCTAAAAAAAAATAGAAGAGATTGACATAATCATTAATTATAAAATTAATCTACTTGATTCCACACTAATTATTCAAGAAATTTGCCTAAATAGGCTAAGTACGAGAGTCACGAGCTCAGCAGCTACATAATTTGATAAAACATGACCTAAAAAGGTAAAATGTTCTATTTATACTACACAGAAAAGATGGACAAAAATGCCCCTGAGGGTCTGTTGCGGACGGCACAAAAATGGCGTGCGGCCGTATAGGGCTTGTGGTCTTCAGTTCTGGCTTCTGGTCTTGAGGATGAGGACCTCTTGGAAGTGACACGCAGCCACACAGGTTATGGTATGCGGATCCCGTGGAAATGTCACGCGGCCGCATAGCTACAGTGATGCGGACTGCGTAGAAATGGCATGCTGCCGCACAAGAGACTTTCTCAATTTTGCTGGTTCTCTGAACTTCTCCTACGCGAACCGCACTGGTTTGGTGTGCAGCCGCGTAGACCTGTTGCCTTGAGTTTCGGAACTTTAGTCTCTTGTCATTGCGGACCGCATGGAAATGGATGCGGTCTGCGTGGGTTCTCCTCTATCTTGGTCATTCCCTGAACTATCCTACACGGTCTCACACCAAAATAGTGCGGTCCACGCAGGTCACTTCTGACTTGACTTCTTGCAGACTAATATGTGCGACCGCATATCAAAACAGTGCGGTCCGCACAGGTGACCTTCTTCCCACTTTGGTTATCTATTGACGTTGGGCAGGTTTCACTTCTCTTTTGAGCTGACTTGTGATATTCATCATCTTGTCACTCAAACCTGCAATCAAACTCACTTTGTAAGCAATTTAAGACTAATTTGAAGCAGTTTATGCACGAAGCTCAGGTAAGAGGGGGTATAAAAGATATCAGATACCGCAACAATATTTTCCTTTGGGCCCACGGAGGAGAATCCAGATTGATCACCGTCGGAGGGCCATTTCGAATTCCGCCCTTCATCTCTTTGACGACCCTTCTTCCTCCCCGGTCAACAACGATCTATTCGCGGTATAGACGCTATTAGTTGGTTCTCCTAAGTGGCCACTCTCGCTGGAGTAGCCAAAATCGCAGATTCAACCGACGTTGCCCTAGACGAAGGATGAGCAGCATGTACTGCACTGAGACGAGCAGACACAGCCAGCTGATGAAAGGCTAGCTGAGGAGTCCTGACTCTACAAACTCTCCCTGTTAATGACAAAAGACGTTCAAGAGGTAAGACCATAACAAAAAAAAGACAGATAGAAAATAAGGCGTAATTTCACCTGTAAGGGACCTACGCCCGAATCTCACATAAAAGGTCGACCACGTGAGAACCCTCGCTATATGGGGAAGGACGGCCTCAACCCATTCTCGAATCCCCTCTAAAGGTGGCGGGGGTGGCTTTTCGGCTACAAAGCAACGAAGTAGATCAATACATGAAACATGAAAGGTGAGAAGACAAAGACAAACGGAGTACTCCACTAATCAGCGGCGCAGACTTACGGGCAAAATTCTACACCTCAGGAAATCTAGTTGGGTCGGCTACAAGGTGCTCGGTCCACACATAGAAAAAGTTATAAAAAACGAAGATTGGTCCTATGTCATCCATCTTTACCACTAGACCTTTTGAACCTCGAGGACGAGCATGGATCATCATGCTGCGAATCTTCTGAGGAGCGAATAGGCTGAGAATGTGTCCCAGAGTAGCCTCGTGACCGGCTCCGCATACTTGATGAGCATGAGGAACAACTTGTACAGGTAAGTAGAAAGCGGGGCAGGGCATACCTCAGAAGACGACCACTAGCATAGGAAGTGGGAGCGTGTACCTTATGAGGAAGGGGTAAGCATAGAACATACAGAATCTGAGACGGTCAATTTGGACCCGGTCGTCTTTCCCTTGGTACCATCTCGGCATAGTTAGGAATGCCCCATTGTTCTCTTAAACCTGCTATCCCTACCTCCCCTATGGAGGGGGGGGATATCCACCGACTCCTCCCCACCGTCAGCGCCGAAATCTACTACATCTTTCCCCGGGCGGGATAAAATTTCCTCTACCGATGGGGCCTCTTCGTTTTGCACCAACTCTACGTCTCCGGCATCCGAATCAGGGTTCTCAGCTGCCGGAGGAGCAACAGGAAGATTATAACGAGAAGAAGTACCTGCCATCTTTAGCCCACAAAAAAAAAAGAAAGAACTGGCGGGGAAGTGAAGAAATTAAAGATTTCTACGAGCAAGGGAGTAAGAAAGAACTCGAATTGACAGAAAGGGAGATATCCTGAGAGCTTTCTCGAAGATGAACGATGAAGTGTGAAAAGCAAATAACAGGATTTTCCAATTTATAAGACTTGAATTCCCCAAGCGCGAAACCCAGTAGTCGCCATTAGAACTTGACAGGACGCGAAGCAATTCAGATCCTCAAAAACATGTCATAATGCGTGCCTTCCTGCACGAAGTGATGTTTCGTTTATCAACCGGCGCTTTAGTTTTGAAACTGTCATAACGGTACACAAGTACTGAAAAGACGCCCTCCGGACAATTTCAAAATTCACAACGCGTTTATGGAACAGAATGTGGGTCAGATTCCTTCCGACTATGCTGAGCACATGATCTATTCGTCGACATGAATGAGGCACGACCCCGACAAACGGAGGGACTAACTGTATTGGTCAAAATGTGACTACACGATCGCGACGGCCATGACCCCACCTTAATCATCTTACGAAAGAAGTCAACAAAGTTGACTTCATCTCATCATCATTACATTCGATATAAGCAATGAGACAAAGGCCTCTCCACGACGTAAAAATTTCCCCGACCCAACCACGATAAGTCATGACAAGCACAAAATGTTTTTTGACTATAAAGGCAAGAGAAAAGAGCTGAGAAGGGGACTTCCCTCTCCTGCTTCTTCCCCAACACTCCAAGAACCCGAATAAGGATAGGAGAGCTCTGATTACAGGATCCTTGAGCTACGGGGAAAGGGAACTTATCATCTAAGAAGAGGTCAACATCGATTGTACAATAATTATGCAATGTACATTACTGTTTCTATTCTTCTTCAGAATGTAAGTTACAAATTGTAATGGTCACTATAAATACTAAAACACATCTTCTCCGTTACATACTTTTCTACTCTTTTTTTTCATTAATCTTTCTTCTACTTTTCGTTCAAATCTTTATAAGGTAATAATTTATTTTTCATGTACCTATTGATCAGAGAGTGGTGATTGAGGAGTGGGAACAAGAAAAATAGTGAAAGAGAAACTGATTTTGTGGAATTTTTCATGATATTGGTAGGAATGGAAAGGTGAGTTGAATTGCTTCTTTGAGGAAGGATGATAGTTTTTAATTTTCTGGAAGGATTGAAAGGTACGGATATGAAAAGCAAATTATATCTGAATAAAAGAAGTATTTTGGTTTACTGATAAATGATAATATATTTTATTTAATATTTTAATATCTAAATTTTACTTTCAAGATCAGATTATCCATGTATAATATTTTTTTGTTGTTGTTGCAATTTATAGTATTTATTCCGAGGGAAATGCTGAAACGAGCGTTGGAGTGGTGGCAGAAGGTTCTAGGCGTTCCAGCTGAATTAACGGGGCACTGCAAGGATCCACTCATCTTTTAGACTTTGATCTTTTAATTAATTGCTAATACGTATATAATTTAAAACAAAAAAATAGATTATAAATTCTTAAAAAGTAGAAAGAGGCTATATTTGGAAATCAGTATAACGTTTTTTTCTTATTATTTTGCTTTTAATGAAAGTAAGCACATATAAAGTAAACTTGGATATAGATTTATTAAATTACTAAAATTATGAAAAGAGATGTTATTAATCTAAAATGCTACAGAGTACTAGAAATATCAAGAAAACAAATTGGATGTAAGGGACAAAATTAAGTGTAGCAATTAGTCATTTTGACAAAGTAGAATTTTGAAGCAAAAAAATAAACTAAGAATACTTTTTGGCTAGATCAATTATTAATTTCTGGAAAAATACGACTTAATCAGTTGAATGCGCTTTATTATTTTTAATATTTATTTATTAGAAAAAAGATCATGTCGATAATATAACTGCGCAGATACATTCACTAGTTGTTTTATGAAGAAGAAAAACAAGCGTATCTTATCCTCTTTACATTTTAGTTTGTGACCCTTGTAATGTGTAATTATTTACAAATTAGTAAGACGGTGCATGTATTTCCGTTTGAGTTAGGTGCTTCTACTAAAAATAGAAACGAACGAAAAAAAAAGAAGAAAGATATAAAAAAGCTTAACATTTGAGATGTCATTTTACCTAAATATGTAATTATTTTGGTGAATTAAGAAAGTTTTACCTAAATTTCCCTTTCTTTGGGTTGTTCATATTTGGTAGATAGAAAAAGACTTCAAATTAACTCCCATTTTACTAAGTAAAAAAAAGACATTCATTTATAGATGAAGTCAAGCTTACTAAAATTTCTCTGTTAACAGATTATTTATATCTATCTTAATTTGTTTGGCCACTATGTGTGACTTTTGTTTAATTAAAAATGCCAAAAAAAAAAATCTTGCATTCATATGTTAAAGGTGATTTGAATCTGTAATTTTACAATTTCTAGGTCACCTTAGATGGTCTATTTCTTTCTTAAATTGAGTTAATTTTGGGCGGGTCAAAATAGGTTGAGTCAATAATTGAGTTGGTCAAACGACTCACCCAAAAGTTATTTGGACTAAGATGAGTGGTGTCAAGATGAATTAAAATTCGGGTCATAACCCAACCCGCCCAACTAATATTAAACTTTAGTTAATGTGTTATTTTCTTATAAATTGTATAATTACTAAATAAAACTTTTTTACTTTGTTATTGTCATATTTAAAATATCAAAAAAAAAATTTATCTTATATCTAAAATATTTTGACAAACTTACTCATGGATCAATTTGGGCTAAAAATTAGCTCAACTTTAAATAGGTTGAGATGGATTCAGTCAAAATGGGCTAAATTCAATAAATAAACGGGTCAATAATTAACTCAACCTTAAATGAATTTGAGGATCATTTGAACTTGGGCCAAATTTGACAAACCCTAAATACGTCGAACAATAGCTTGTCACTATAAAATAAGAAGAGGAAAAAACAATTAATATGAAATTCGGCAAAAAATTGGGATTGACAGTTTTAATTCTTAAATTAGTTAGGAATCCCCGTCGTAACAATTTGCATTCTTTTAGTTGTTACGTCACATGTTTAAATAAACTAAGCAACCCGACTTTGACGAAAACGAAAATTAATTTTTTTTAAAAAAGAAGTTGAATATGAAAGTTACTTATTTTTAAAAAGAAGTTGACATGACATTCAACTTGTCCTTTACTTTTAGTTAAACAAAAGAATGTCATATGAACTAGCTAAGATCTAACATAATTTTCAGTGAGTCTATGTGATATATTCCACGTCAGAGATTATAATTTCTACCCGATTAATTAAAAAAGGAAAAAGAAATTCCTATTTTATTACATTGCCTCCTTTCTTGGAAAGCTTGATTAATTGGCACAGCTCGAGTTGAGACTTGAATTCATAGATAATTTGTCTATTTTATTACATAGCCGCAGAATTATACATTAACCCATTATTTTATATTGTCTAAATGGCAATTTCAAACAGCCAGAATCTCTTTTATTGCCTACTTACTTTCTTCTAGATTTCTTTTCATTTTATAGTTCGACACCCTGCCTAATTCATCAAAGCTTGTTCCAATGTTCCCAATTCGACAATCGAGATAAACATAAAAGAAATATTTAATAAGTAAATCATGATATAAATAGAACTTTATTTAAGGTGAATGTCTATATTTAGAGAAATTCTAGGGTTTACTATTTGGTGGCTAAGTCACCACCTCCCTATAAATATAGGGGTTCTATACCATTATAAATCATGCCAAAAGTATCAATAAGAATACTCCTCTCTCTACTTTTCTCTCTATTGTTCTTGTTCTTGTATTATTGTCCTTGTTCTTATATTATTTCATAACACGTTATCAGCACGAGTCTCTAACCAATTGAAATTTTCGATTGTCTTAACTTTTGTTTGTGTAGGGTTTCACGTGAGGTTCTGCTATAACCAAATCCCAAAAATTTCTATACGGACAAAAAAGGAAAAACAAAGAAGAAAGAAACAGAAACAGAAAGAGAAAAACGTGAGAGAAAGAAAGGAATTTACACAAGAGGTATATTTGATATCACAACATTTATTGGTATACCTTAAAGGTAAGTAATTTACTTTTCCCTTTCAAATTCTTGAAATTCTACGATTTGATTTTATATACAAACAAAGACAACAAAGTTTGATTATAACTCTAATGGAGTTCGTAAGAAATTACACTCACATGAAGTGGTAAAATTTCTATGCCTTGCCATGATCAAATTCATGTATGATTGTGAGCAAAGAATTAAAATTCCGTCCAATTGAATTTGCTCCATTCACTTTAGAGAATGTGGTAGCAGTATGTGATAAGTCTGAAAGAAGACAAAATTATTACCGTGAAGGTATCAATGGATGTGGACGTGGCAATAGACGAAATTATAATCGTCATTATTGTGGTAATGAGAACAATAAGGATTCTCAAAATAATCTTTCACTTTATGAAAGTAATATTTGACATGAGATTGTGTATAGCACATACAGATGATTATGATCCATTCCCTGAAGTGAATGTGATAATTGTAATAGAGCCCGTAAGTATGAACACGCTCTTGATGTAATTTTGTTTCATGTCTGACATTATAAAAGGAAAGTTCGTTGCCCTTGAAATTTCGGGCAAGAACTATATGACATGGGTATTGGATGCTAAAATCCATTTGGATGCAATGGGTCCTGGAGACGCCATTAAAGACAGAAATAATGCATCCACCCAAGACTATGCTAAGGCCTTGATTTACTTGCGTCATCGCCTTGATGAAGGTTTGAAACTGTGCTAAGGCCTTGATTTACTTGCGCCATCACCTTGATGAAGGTTTGAAAATTGAATATATCACAGTCAAAGATCCACCTATCTTGTGGAATGGCTTAAAGGAGTGATATGACAACCTGAAGTTGGTCACTCTGCCACAAGCACGATACGATGAGAATCCAAAGGCAAATAGTTCAGAAACTATATGTTATCGTTGCGGTGGAAAAGGGCACTGGTCAAAAGCTTGCCGTATACCAAGACATTTGGTTGACCTTTATCAAGCATCTCGAAAGAGTAAATTCTCTGAAACAAATTTTGTCTCTGACGACAATTTTGACATCACCCACTTGGATGTGGCAGACTTCTTTGAGCACCCTGAGGGGAAAATAGACCAATTAATTGGTGATGGATCTGTGATGAAGGAAGATGGAATTGTTTGATTTTATTTCACTTATTTGTAATAGTTAGTGAATAAACTAATAGTCATTAGTATCAGCTCGTATTAGTTAGTTTATAATATAATGTTAGTATTAGTTCTTTAGAATGTTTCAATATGCTTAAATTTCGAAGAAATTTTTATTTTCCAGCAATGTTAGTCGATTAACTAATAAGTTAGTCGACTATCTAATATTTCGTATTAAAAACTGGAATTTCCGCAAGCTAAGTTATTCGAATATCTGATTTAGTTATTCGAATAACCTGATTATTGTTTACTAAGTTATTCGACTATCAACTTAGTTATTCGACTATCTAATATTTCGTATTAAAACTGGACTTTTCCGCAAGGCATGATAGTCGACTACCTGATTTAGTTAGTCGACTAACCTAATGACTGCTTCCCAAGATAGTCGACTATCATCTAAGGTATTCGAATAACCTCAGCAGATTTTGAAAATACTGTTTAAATATGAAACAAACTGATTGAATTTGTTTATTCTAATGTTCGTATATTTTCTCTTGTAAGTCAAACCATGGGAATTAAATTGATTGAAGGCTCCTGAAGAGCAATTATAATTCTGCCTAAAGGAACAATATTTATCATAGAGAATGCAATGTTCTCCTCCAAGTCTAAAAGGAACTTGTTGAGTTTTTAAAGATATCATTCAAAATGGATATCATGTTGAGACAATAGATGAGAATAATCTTGAATACTTCATCTACTCATGAAAACGAGGCTGCCCACTTCGGTTTGGGGTCACGCCATTTTGCATGCAGCAATGCTAGTTCATCGGCTGCCCACTTCGGTTTAGGGTCACGCCATTTTGCATGCAGCAATGCTAGTTCGTCTCTGACTGACGAATTATCACAAATATTCCCCGTTGCAATTAGTTTTGGGTCATGAACCTAATATATCCCATTTAAGAATTTTTGGATGTGCAATAGATGTGCCTGTAGCACCGCCATATTGCACCAAAATGGGTCTGCAAAGAAGGTTAGGAATATATGTTGGGTTTTGAATCGCCCTCCATTATTCGCTACCTCGAAACATTGACAGGGGATTTGTACACTGCACGATTTGCAGACTGTCAATTCGATGAGACACTTTTCCCAAAATTAGGGGGAGAAGTTGGTGAAACCAAACGGGAAATTTTGTGAAAAAATGCATCATTATCTCATCTTGATCCACATACCTCCATTTGTGAAAATGAGGTGCAAAAGATTATCCATTTGCAAAGAATAACAAATCAAATGCCAGACGCATTTACAGATTTGAAAAGGATAACAAAATCACATATCCCCGAAGTGAATGTGACAACATCTGATTCACGAATACATATTCATTATTGGAAGAATATGAACATGAAATTGGTATAGAATATACCACACTCACCCCTAGAAGGAGGTTTGAGATGATACCACACTCACCCCTAGAAGGAGGTTTGAGATGATATATGGCATGAATGATCGTTGGTCACGTACCTATTGTACGCCAAAGTATTTTGGAAATATGACTATTAAAGGACAACGATAATGCAAGAAACATATCTTGCATATAAGTTTGACATGACCATAATGGTATAACTTTCTCTTTAAGAAAGATATTCACCACATGGATGTTGATGAATTTGTGGTAGTACAAAATTAAGTGAGAGCTCTAGAAGAGCCAATCATTACTATGTTGGAGAAACACAATTGAGTATTGTGTTGTAGTAAGTCTCAAAGAAACTTATTCAGTTTCCAAAGTACACGCGAAAGCGCTGATTATATTGAGACTATAAATAAAGGAAAGATTTGATATCTTCTATTACTACAACTTGTAGCGGAATAATTTGTATATGAAAAGCTACCCGCTTTATTCTCCAGTTTGTACTACACAAACAAAAGAATGCCACAGTAAAGTGGATATCTATTGGTATAAAAACCCATGTCATAATAAACCTGAAGATTATTGATAAGTGCACATGTCATGGTGTAAATTTGAAGTTTACCAATATTGATAATTTATTCAGTTGGCATTCGGGTTAGCCATCTCATTTTAAGTATGATGTGCAATAATAGAGAATTCACATGGGTGAATATTAAAGAACTAGAAATTTCTTTACGAATTCTCTTGTATTACTTGTTCTCATTAATGAACTGACCAACTAAAGAGTTCGGGTTGAAGCCCATAAATTCTGGAAATATCAAAGGTGAATATGGGCCCATTCACCTGCCATGTATACCACATATGATGCATCTATGAAATGGTTACATGCGCGATTGTTATTAACCCGCAGCCTGGCCGGTGCTTGCGAGGTAAATTGCTCAGTAATCTAACTTCGAGCATAATTTCCAGATTTTCTACTCAAGATAGTTCATCTTGATAAGTTGGTTTATATCAAAGTTGGTTTAGCAAGATAATTATTGAGTGCCTCCACTTAATAGCTAAACTGTTTCTTATGAGAACAAAGTTATGTATATCAGTTTGATATACGTTGTATACGAGAGTATATTCTCCCCTCACAAGTGGTTCAGGGTCAGGAACCAAATAATTTCATCTTATTATTAATGTGCTGTGTATATTGACATGATAATGCACAAAGATGATTTCTCAAAGTTGAGGAAACAAGTTAGCTTTTCTAACATGAGGGGGAGACATGATAAACACTTGAGAAAAGGTTACATGAGATGAATTATCATTTGTATATATAGATCCTCGAATATCATAATATGAACCTGAAGTTCATAAAAGGATTATTCAATTGCAACATATTGCAAAGCATGCTATACGCATTTGCTGACCCAAAGAATGTAACTATATTCTCACTGCAAATGCTCATATTAAGTCCTAGAAGGATAAAGTCTTGGATACGCTTGATACGTATAGACAAATGGGTTTCAAAAGGAACTTCTTAATAAAGAAGATGAGCAAAGGATCAAAGTGATCATAATAAGGAGTCAAGTGATCCAGAAGATCACATGACATAACACTTCATAAAGTCTCATGAGAGATTCAGGTACCTGAATGTATGAATGAAGAGATCTCCATGTTATGTCTTTATGAAAATTGACTGAAACCGATATAAAATGATTGTCGACGACATCTATAATAGCGCCAAATATCGATGAGGATCTTGTGTTTGTCGAATACAAACAAAATATTGGCCAAATGGAAGAGATACAATTCAAGAAGAATTGATTCCATATGAAAGACATGTAGTTTTGGACATGTAGTTCAAATACTTGAAAGTGTAAAGTCAAAGCATGATGGCATCGAGAATACCCCTATGGAGATATTGAAGAGTCATTTCACGGCATTATATGAAGATGTTCATATCTATCAAGAATGATAATTTCAAGGTGCGGAATATTTATTCAAATCAATATGGCTGATTTATTTATCAAATCTCTACCAAAGATCGTTTTGAAGATGGTGCACAAGATTGGAATGCAAATGCTCAAGGATGTGAATTGATGCTCTTCTCAGGGGGAGTTAATGCGCGTTGCACTCTTTTTCCCTTACAAGGTTTTGTCCCACTGGGTTTTCCTTGCAAGGTTTTTAACGAGGCAACCAATAGGCGCATATTCAAACATGTGTACTCTTTTTCCTTTTCTATAATTTTTTCCCATTGGGTTTTGTTTTAGTTAAGATTTTAACGAGGCACATTATTGAATAGACATTCAAGGGGGAGTGTTATAAATAGAACTCTATTTAAGGTGAATGTCTATATTTAGAGAGATTCTAGGGTTTACTACTTGGTGGCTAAGTCACCACCTCCCTATAAATATAGGGGTTCTATACCATTGTAAATCATCCCAAAAGTATCAATAAGAATACTCCTCTCTCTACTTTTCTCTCTATTGTTCTTGTTCTTGTATTATTGTTCTTGTTCTTATATTATTTCATAACAAACCATTCATTTTATATAAATAATTTAAGCACTTTAAAATATATCATAATATGTATTAAAATTTAGCGTAGTACTTTACATGCATTCAGTAAAACGAAAATTAAGTATCGGAAACCTACACAGATAAGTCGTAGAGATCTCTTAAGGGTGTGAGGTATTTTGAGCGAGCAAAGCGAATAATATCACATCATGTTAAGAATATTATTATATCGTTTTAGCCTGTCAACTAGTATCAGAGCTCATGTTCAACGGGACGAGCATGGCTATAGCATAGTGATGGTGTGGGGTTCGATTTGTTTACTCTTACGAGCTTCGAACCGCGTAACAAAAAGAATCTAACGATGTGGATGGCACATAGTGAATCTAAAAAATTAACCCGTACATCATGGTAATCGGCCACGTGGAACTGGTTTGACGAGGACCTGGGCCACGATGGGCCACGATGAACTTAGTTCGAAGAAAAGATTGTTGGTGTGAGAACAAAGATCCACATTTGTAGATAAAAAATATCAGGAGCCTATCTCCTAATAGTGTGAGTCCTTTAGGAAAAAATCGTACATTCGGACTTCACGTAAAGTGAACAAATTGCAGACTTAATAGCTTGATTTTCGGATTGGACATTCAAAAATAGCCAGCGTTTACCAAGTCAATGAAAAATAACAACTATTTTGCTGCAACAGAGACCAGCCCAACATAATATACTGAAGTTCGGTGCACCTGTGTGTGAACTTCCAGCATATTATGTTAGACCGGTATACTTTGCTGGCTTCAGTATAATATACTAGAGACTGGAGCACGGGTGCTCTAAACTTCAGTATATTATGCTGGAGTATTTTTTATGGATTTTGAACAGTATTTTCATTCAGATTTATTTCTACGTGAAATCGATTATCTTTGAAACTGTGACTATTTTTAAATGACCACTTGTAAATTTGATTACTTTTTAATTTCTCCCCAAATTACACTATGTTAAGTGAATCATTGGACCGTTTAACCCACCAAATTATGTATGCCGTCTCATTATTAAAACAGTTAAATTAAGTTTTTATTTATTTATTGAAGTATATAATTAAACCGGTTTGACTAAGGCTATACTTAACATGGAGTGAAAAGAGAATCACATCGCTTGATATGATTAGAACTTGATATCATTAACAGAAAAGATGTTAACTTACAATTTTACTACAGTATAATTATTACTATTATAAGTTTTTGTCAGGTTTAAGATGGACAAAAGCTAAGGCGAGATCCATCTTGTCTTTATTGGAAAATGTCAAATTTGTACAGCCATTATTTCACCAAATCGTAATCATCTAATAAAAACAAAAAAACATACGTGTTCATCACCACTTCCAGCCCAGGTTGTTTGTTTTTCTTTCAATGTTGAGGTAACCTAACCCTTTGATTTTTATTTTAATTTTTCATTTCAAACTTAATGTTGTGTTATCGGCAATTTCTTAATCCTTAGTCGTGGCGGACCCAGAATTTTATGTAAGCGGTTCAATCTTAGAAGTATATAATTTTAGTCGTAAAATAATAGTCGTCAAGTGAGTTCAAATAAATATTTATACAATTTTAATCTTAATTTATACATATACACAGTATTATTTTTTGATAATACAGTATGGTGCACAAAGTATTTCGTATTCATTCAGGGTTTGAGGAAGGGTCGCATCCTAAAAGGGTATGATGTAGACAACCTACCATAATGCAAGTATTAGTGGTTGGTTCCACAACTCAAACCCGTGACCGAAAGTTACCTTCATATAATACTCACTTCGTTTTATATTGTTTGAGATAGTTTGACTCGACACGGAGTTTAAGAAAAAAGAAGAAGACTTGTAAAACTTGTGGTCTTAAAAGATTAAGGGGTAAAAGGTTTGTGGGGTCATACTATTTGTATGGCTATAAAAGCTTCTCACTAAGAGTAAAAAGGATAAAATAAAAAGTTTAAAGTTGAATTATTTTCAAATTTAGAAATGTATCATTTATTTTGAAATAGACTAAAAAGGAAAGTACGTCAAATAACGTGAAACGGAGGGAGTACTATACTTTAAATAGGACACGCAAAACTTGTTTTCTGCTCCATTTCATTATTTTGACTTTTGACAATAATTAGTAGTTGTACCCGTGCGATGCGCGGTCAATATTAAAAAAATATTATTTAAATTAAATTATGATTGGGCTTGTGTTATCATATTAGATCGTATTGCTTTAATAAAATTCAATAGTCATATTTTTTGTCAATACGATACACCCAATAATGAAATATCTATTAAATCAAAAGTACTTCTATAGTTAGTGAATAAATTTTTTGTTCCATCTTTTTCTTTATCCAATATTTAGTATTCGCCTTTTTCTTTTTGTAATATATGAGAAGATATATAATATATTACTTTTGAAATATTTTTTATTTTAAATTTTATTCTGTTGTTCTTAATAATATTATCTATATCTTAATGGGTATTTTTTTCTTTTTTTCGGTTTTATTATAGTTAATTTTCTTTTTTTTATTTTAAAATAATTTTAACGCTTCAACTAGAAACTACTTCTAGCCAATTTAAATGTGTAGTTATTTTTTATAGATTTATTTTTTGATTTTTTATTTTAACTAACTATGCGATATCTATATATATTATTAATTAAAATAAAGTCAGCGCTGCCTACGCTATATATATATATATATATATATATATATATATATATATATATATATATATATATATATATATATATATATATATATATATGTATATATATATATATATATATATATATGTATGTATGTATGATAGTTCTTTTTATTTTATATTATTTTAGTTTTTATAGATATTTAAATTCAAACATAATGTAAGTAATAACTAATTATTAACTAAAAAGCTAATTAGTAACTAATTATGATATGTGGCTTATTTTTATGTTGCCACTTGACTTAAGGAGAAGACTTTATCTTCTCCTTTTAATAATATATAGATTAAGTACGACTTTTACCAAACTGAAATCTCAACCATAATCCGTCACTTTAAATTTCAACCTCAGAATACTCTCTCAGAAATTCTCTAGAACTACTAAATACTAGGATTAGAGAGAGAAAACGACTTCAGGATCTAAACTTAATTATATGATTGGAGTAGTTAATTTTGCCTTGTATGTAATAAATTAAGTTGAAAGAAGTGGTTTTGATCGCAACTTGCACCAACTATGTTAGTAGAGGCGGCTCAACCCCTAAACCACTAAGTGATCGTTTTTGACCTCATAGTATTAGAGGCCCTAAAACTACTTTGCTTACATATAATTTAAATATTTATTGTACTTATTTTGTGGTCTTTTTTGGCTGTTGTTTGAGTAAATTTTAATAAAAGTGAAAGGCAATTAAATCTGTACTTATTTTCTAGTTTTTCTCATTCCAATTTGAATAAATTTTATTTACAACTTTAACTTTTGTAATTTTTTCCAATGCCTCTATAGATACGGTTCAAGCTAACTAGAACATAAAAGACTATAGTTGATTCGTTTATTATCTTTTTAAATGCAAATTCACACATGATTGTTACTTTGGAAGGTAACGTCTATAATAAGTTATGTTGATAGTCATGTAGGAAAAAAAGTCCAAACTAAATTTTTAAAATATTATCAAAGTTAGTAAAATGTTTCAACAGTGATTAAATGGGTTGGTTACAAAGTCAAAATTAAATTGCATCTCAAAAAATAAAAAGAAAAAATTTTAAATAAAAATATCTAAAGTGATTAAACAAGTTTAAGCCTTATTATTACGGCTTGTTTTTAGATCTCCAATATCATAAGCCGCTTTTGCATGTTAGGATGCACCCACCATAGAGCTTACAGTTAATTAATCTGTTTGTTCAATATTCAAGAAAGAGATTTAATTGTCACATATTTGTTCAAATAATATGATATGTGGCAAGTAATGAAAAGTCATTCTATCTAATTTACACAGGGTAGGAATTAAGAAACTTCTACACATTTAAGTCAAAGAATATTTTTATTTTAAAAAAAAGGAGAATCTTTATCAGCTTTTCAATGCTTGCCATTGTATATGTGTGAAAACAGAGAATATGTTTAGCTCAAAAATTATGTTCGTCTTTTATAAGCTTAAAAATAATAAAAAATATACGGGTAAATCGTAATCAAATATAATAATTCCAAAAGATGATTATCACTTCTAGAATCTTCGTTTATCTGTCAATGGATATGAGAATAGACTTAGCTATATAAGGAAGCAATGGTTATGAACTAGAGAGAGAGGGAAAGAGAGAGAGAGAGAATAGAGATAGAAATTGAGATTGTATTATTCGAGAATAATATTGATGCATTTTACAAAGAGAATGTTTCCTTTATATAGTAGGAAACCTTCCTCGAACAAATAAAATAATAGAAAAATGGTACAAAGGTTGGTGGCTTTCATTTAGAAAAAGGAACAGGTGCTAAACGACGTCGTTCCTTCTATGCCGATTTGGGACACACGCTTGCTTGGGTCGCCCTTATCATAGGGGACGTGCCCACCTGTCGTGGGGACGTTACGAGCCAAATTTAGCCCTATGCAGTTAGTCCCTCCGTTCATTGGAGATGTACTCGATGATCGTCTTCAATGGACGGACATGCACAATTTGTTTTTATGGAAATTTGGCCGTGCCCGTAGGCGCCTCCTTTGCAGAACATGGACGTGGATAGCATTGGTTAGGCCGTTGACGTGTGACCTACCTTTTTTAAGGTGATGTCATCAGTCACATGCATCATCATTATACATGTTCACGAAACTTGTTCAGAACGCGACGTGACATTTTGGATTCCGGCGCCGGTTTCATAACTGAGTCTCTTCGATTCTCAATGTCACACCTTTTTTTTCACTATACACTCCCGCAAAGGAGCGTAAAGGTGTTTTTCCAATTAAAGGACAATCGGGACGGAATTTATTATTAATTATTCAGAGTCGCCACTTGGGAGATTTATGGTGTCCCGAGTCACCGATTTGAATCCCAAACTGAGGAAGATTATGACTCTGTTAACAGTCCGCGAACCAGAAATTCGGATAAGGAATTCTGTTAACCCGGAAGAAGGTGTTAGGCATTCCCGGGTTGAGTAAAACTTTGGGAATTTCATTCTTTTGCATTCATATTGATTCAACCAGTATTTGTTTATACATTTGGGTAATTTGTGGTTAGATTTGACCGGTTTTGAAGCAAATTCGAGGGGTAAAGCTATTCTAGAGGCGTGAGTTGAGTTGGAAGCTTTCGAGGTAAGCGTTTATTCTAACTTTGGTTTTGAGGGAGTAGGATTAGTATAACATTTGCTATCTGCTATGTGGAGTCGGTGTATAGGTATGGTGACGGTTACCAATGTGCCTGAGTCTAGCATGACCGTGAGTCATAATTGTTATTAAAATGTCAAAAGAAGTGAACAATTGTGATAATTACTTGTTAAACAAACTAAAAAGGAGTTCGGGTACTTTTTCCCTTGCCAGGACTTGCTGTTGAAAGATTCTCCCTTGCCGGGATGATTAATCTAGTTGTTTATACCTTCGCCATATTATTTATGCTATTTTTTGGGTGAGGATGAGCGATAAAGCACGATGGGTGATGCCGTGTAACTACTTTATGCTATTGATTGGGTGAGGAAGAGTGATAAAGCACGATGGGTGATGCCGTGTAACTACTTTATGCTATTGATTGGGTGAGGAAGAGTGATAAAGCACGATGGGTGATGTCGTGTAACTACTTTATGCTATTGATTGGATGAGGAAGAGTGATAAAGTACACTTTATTTGATTATCTTGGTGAGCACGAGAGTAAAAGAACGATGGGTGGTGCCGTGCAACGTTTGATTTACTGGTTTCCTTTTTATTGATGTTAATTATGCAGTTTCTATTTCTTTATTTGTTGATTATATAATTGAATCGCTATACGCCCAGCATGTCCCCTCCCCATTATCTTTTTAAATTTTGTTATCTTTCTGTTATTGCACATACATTTGTACATGTTGATTGTGGTAGGTCCGGTTTAGCCTCGTCACTACCTCGCCGAGGTTAGGCCGGGCACTTACCAACACATGGGATCTGTTGTGCTGATACTACACTTCTGTGCCTTTTGCGCACAGGTAAGGATACAACTTTCGGACCACAGCAGTAGCTAGGGAGTGAGCTTTCAGTCCAGAGACTCCGAGGTAGTTCGCTGGCGTTCGCAGGCCCTGAGACTCCTCTATTTCCTCTGTTTGTTTTCATTGTATCGAAACAGACTTTTTATGCATTCTCTTTCAGACTGGTGTTTGTAGAATTCTGTTAGTAGTCCGTGAGTGGTGAAACCAGATGCTGGGTAGTGTTATGTTATAGTCTTCCGCACTTTGTTGATATTTCTGTTAAAAGTCTTCCGCGCATTTTTATTTAATTATCTCGGTTATTATATTGTTTAGATTAAAGTTTAATGGAATATTTTAAAAGGGTTGGCTTGCCTAGCTCCTATAGTAGGCGCCATCACGACTCCCAATGGTAGGAAAAATCTGGGTCGTGACAGATTTAACGAGTCAAATCAAGCAAAAGGATGAAGGAGAAGCAATAGAATCTCCAAAATGGCACAGAGGAACTGGTCCCTCGATGATTGGATATGTTAAGAAGGAAAGGCACAATGCTAAAAGGTATTTTTCGGCGACATCTATCTCAAATATGTACTATTGCAAGTATATACATATGGTATTTTCAGGACAAAAAACAAGTAAGAGTGACATTGCACTTCTAGGAGTCTTTGCTTAAAATATTCAAATACCGTCAAGGAACTTGATTTCTGTGACTCAGGTTAGTAGTCTCTCCAATACGCATATGCCTTTTAAAGTTGTTGAAGTGTCATGTCATTAATTTGTTTCTGCCTTTCTCCTGTCTCTCTTTCTAATTTTTAAAGTCCAAAATGTTAAACCTTTTCTGAACCGACTTGCTGCCCCAAAAAAAGAAACTTCTCTATCTTACACCGAAATAAAACCGATTCTTTTCTTCAAAATCGGAATCAAACTTGTCTCAAAGTATTCCTTCTTTCCAAATATGCCAAAGCTAAACCCGCCCCTCTTATTTTCCAAAAACCTAACTCCGTCAAAATAAAAATTCCAAGAAGTCTTTAGTAGATTTTGATGGTAGTGTAACTGAAAAGGAACATAGTAGATCTAATATTCTAGATCGTGAGACTGAAGTTGTGGTTGGATTTATAAAAATGTTGAAGAACGAAGAAATTGGTGAATATGAGGACTGAACGAGGGACTTGATCCCTCAAGTACTGCTCATGAAGTAATTTTAATGATGATATTTTCTCCTTGAGTTCTGTGTATAAACGAGCTTTCGATCGGTAAAAAAGATTGATGAAAAGTAGGATGATTGATGGTGAAGTGGTGTGAGTTGCTGATGTGATTATGGAGGAAAGAATGAAATTAAATCTTTTCCTGTGAGAAAAAATCCAAAAAAAGGGAGGGGGTGGATGAGAAAGATGCACCAAATGATAAGGGTAAACAGATTGAGACGTAGAAAAGGGAGACATGGCTACTCAGGGATAGAAAGGGTAGTGTCAGTAAGGAACCCGGTTCCTTACAGAACCAAAAGGTTAGAGCCATTAGGTTTGAAGGGACAAGACATTGAAGTCTCAAAAAGTGTAGTGAGGCAGAGTTTTGACTCTGATATTGCTGAAAAATGGAGGAACTTCTTAACATTGTTGAGATCCAAAAATAGAATCACCTCTTTATTTCTCCAAGTCCTAATATTTCTGAAGGAGAAGTAACAGACTTCTATGTTTTATGTGATACTATGATGCTATATGTTCATGGGACTGCGTTTGTTATTGATGAGACAAAGCTTGGGGAGAGTCTTGGTAATATGATTGATCGTTCAACCTAATATGTAGGTTGGGAACATGGTCCTCGGAGACCCTCAGCAGAATAAAATGCTAAGTTGAAGTGTGAGAATTCAAGATTGAGGAAACACGTGGAGAAACTGAGAGAACAGATGATCCTTGATCAAAGAAGAGTAATGGACAAGCCCATCAAGGCCTTAGCCCCTTACTTTTCCTCCTGCCTAGTGATCCATGCCTTTCTCTCCTTCTAAATTCCCTTGAATTCTTGTCCTCCTTTGATCCCTAATTTGATGACATTGGTACTTCAGTTTTTTAAAAATTGTCATATTATGTATTGTTGAAGCTACTGTACTTTTATTATCATTATTTCACTATGGGTAATCACTCTATGTTATGCACTGATATTCACTTGTCGTTCTTGTTACTGTTTATGTTGTGTTGCCCATGTTGGAAACACGTTCTCAATGCAATATACTAAAACGTGTGTTCTTTTGTATAGGTTTTGATGAATGACAAACGAGGCGAAAATTGATATATGACGAAGTTCAAGAAACAAGCGCACAATTGATATACATCGAGATTCAAGCTCAAGACAAAGTTTTATAGTTTAATTGAGTCATTCTTAATTGTGATCTTGATCCTACAACTTGACTCGTAACATGGCTTCTCTCATAAAACTATTTTCCAAAATCATGCATATTTAATTTAATGCTAAATGATTTTAAATCATGCATATTTTCATTAGTCAAAATGATTTTTAAATGCCTCTGAAAACTGGACTAAGATAATCGATTGTGTACTAATGATAATCGATTATGTTGAGCCAAGACTGCATGACAATCGATTATGTTAAGGCAGTGAACATCAGGTTTCTTCAAACCTGCATGACAATCGATTGTGAACCTTATGACAATCGATTGTGATGAGGCAGTGTCCATCAAAGTTTTTCAAAACTCAGAATAATCGATTGTGAAGCTAATGACAATCGATTGTGAAGAGACAGTGTCCTTCAGATTTTTTCAAAGTCACAAAATAATCGATTGTGAACTAATGACAATCGATTGTGTTGAGGCGGTGACTTCCAGTGATATTCAAATTTATTAAATAATCGATTGTGAGTATATAACAATCGATTGTCAAGAGGCAGTGTCTAAAATGTTTTTCAAAAACTGATAAGTAATCGATTGTTGACTTTGTGCAATCGATTGTGAAGCTGACCGTTGTCGTAAAGTTTTCAAATACCGCCAGGTAATCGATTGTTTTGATTAAAATCCGGAAAAGATTTTTTGAACGTTATTGGGTAATTGATTATTGATTTTGTATAATCGATTGTTTTGATTAAAATCCGGAAAAGATTTTTTGAACGTTGCTGAGTAATCGATTGTTGATTCTGGACAATCAATTGTTTGTGGTAAAATCTGAAAAGGATTTTTTGAACGTTGCCAGTAATCGATTATGGATTGTAAGTAATCGATTATCAAGCGTAAATTCTGGGATTGAATTTTGATCTGACTGGCAGACACTCGATTGTTGGGGTTTGACAATCGATTGTCAGTGAGTAAAATCAGCAACTCTTAATTGGCAATTAGGCAACGGTAATGCCAAGTTTTTCAACTATAAATACATCTTCATTTCAGTGTTTTAAACACAACAACATACTACAACTGATTATTACATTACTATAAGCTTGCATACTTTTGTTTATCATTTTATATTCAATTTCATAAAGCTTTTGAGAGCCATATTCTTGTCCAAAGTTGTTGTGATCCAGAGCTTACTTCTTTTACTCATATCTACTCATTAAGAAGTATTTCGTTTGAGTGTTTTAGTGTTGTATACACTTGTAAGAGAATTGTAATTCTCTTGTTGTAAGGAACTTGTGTTTCCTTGGTTGAAGTCTTGGAGTGTTGTAACTCCGAGCAAAGGTGTTGAGGCTTGCGTCCTCAAGTTGTAAAGGTTTGTTAAGCACCCGGAAGCTTGACACGTTAGTGGAAAATCTCGAGAGAGTCTCTCGGGGACTGGACTAGCCACACGTTGTGGTGAACCAGGATATATCTGTGTGTAAGTTATTATTTATCGCACTTATTTACTTCCTGCAAATTTTAATTTCCGCAAGTTTACGCTAAATTTTATTATAACGCTATTCACCCCCCCCCCCTCTAGCGTTAAGCGTATTATCTAACAATTGGTATCAGAGCCCAACTCTCTGAAAACTTAACAGTTTGAGAGAACCATCCATGGCTTCTACTTGTGATTCTTTTGCAGGAATTGATGAAGGACAGTGCTCCACACGACCACCTCTATTCAACGGTACAAATTACACGTACTGGAAGGAGAGGATGAAGATCTTCATTCAGTCCAACAGCTTTCACCTTTGGAAGGTGATAATGAAGGGAAACCAAATTCCAACAAAGAAGGTGGAAAACGAATGGGTTCCTAAGTCCGAGGATGAGTATGACGCGGATGACATCCAAAAGGTTCAAAATAATGCTAAAGCAATTAATTTATTATATTGTGCTGTTAATGCTGACGATTACAGGAAAATATCGTGTTGCACAACGGCAAAGGAGATGTGGGACAAGCTAGAAGTTACGTACGAAGGTACGGACCAGGTAAGGGAAGCAAAAATTGATTTCCTAACCCATTCTTATGAATTATTTCACATGAAGGAAGGTGAAAAGGTGGACGAAATGTTTGAGCGATTTTCAATAATCGTAAATGACTTACATGCTCTCAAGAAAACATTCACGGATAGAGAGCCCGTTCGAAAAATTCTTAGAAGTCTCACACCGGCATGGAGATCAAAGGCCGATGCAATTCAAGAATCCATTGGCGTTTCAAACGTCACCATCGACGCTCTAAGAGGTAACCTTAAAACCTATGAATCTACTATTCTTAACCCTTTTGTTGATGATCAAAGGAGGCAAGGAATAGCTCTAAAGGCGAGCACAAGCCAACCGCAAATCAATGAGGAAGGAGACAACGAGTTTGGACTCGTTATCAAAAGATTTCAAAAGTTCATGCGCAAGGAGTATGAACGCAAGGGCAAAAAGCAAGGCGAACAAATCAAGTGCTATGAATGTGGTGAAACCGGGCACATCAAATCAAATTGCCCAAACATCAAAAAGGAGAAGAAACCTTTTAAAAAGCAACGTGCATACATTTCTTGGGGAGGTGACTCCGGAGATGAGTCAAGCGAAGGAGAAGAAGACGAAGCAGCAAATCTTTGCCTTATGGCACAAGAAGACAACAAAGATGAGGTATGTCAAATTTCGTCTAAAAACTTCTTTACTCTTGAAGAAATGCAAACTGCTTTTGATGAATTATATGCTGAGTTTATTAAGGCTTCAAAAACTGTTAAGGGCATAAAAGAAAATGCTTCATTAAAAGAAAAGGATTTTCAAAAACAGCTTTCTTTGAAAGAAAAGGATTTAGAAAAACTGGTTTTAGAAAATGAGAAGCTGAAAGAGGAAAACAAGTTTTTTGGAAAAAGAAGTTCCGATAAGCCCGAAAGCTCTACTAGAAATTGCACTTCTTGTTTGCTTCTTAAGAATGAAGTAAGTAGGCTTAAAGGCACATTAGATAAGTTTAATTCTTCGCACAAAAACTTGAATGGTGTTCTTGTTAACTTGAAATCAACCAAGCATGGAATAGGCTTTAAGAATGAAGAAAAGGTTGACGCTAAACCCCAACAACCTAAAGCTCAACCTAGGATTAACAACAGAAATGCTTATCCTAGAAACAATAACTCTAGAGCCAATATGCATGCTAGACAAAATGCTGAACTTTTTAGAAGACCTAGGAATGACTTACGACCTAGAAATAGTCACCCTAGAAATGATGCATATTTTAGGCCAAATTTTGAACCCCTTAGAAGACCTAGAAATGGCCCTCAACCGAGAAACAATCATTCTAGAAATGCTGCCCATCCTAGAGCTCATAGTAGGAGAAATAATTCTCATGAAATGCGAAATAGTCATAGTGTTCAAAATAGAGTAAGAAATTTTCATCCGTCTAGTTACTATGAACATAGAAGGATGCATAACCCAAATGTGACTTGTCATTATTGTAGACGTATTGGTCATATTGCTCCTGCATGCTTTACACGTCATAGACATGTTACTCAATCGCATCATTATAATATGCCTAACCCCCAAGGACCCAAGATGGCATGGGTACCTAAAGAACATTAATTTGTTTTGTAGGTGTGCTTGAAGGGATCAAGTGTACTATGGTACCTTGATAGTGGATGCTCCAAGCATATGACAGGAGATGAATCCAAATTCCTACAATTAGAGCACAAAGAAGGAGGAAGTGTTATCTTCGGTGATAACAATAAAGGAAAGATCATCGGCATCGGCTCGGTCCGTAAGGATGAAAATTCCTCTATTAAGCATATATTACTTGTGAAAGGTTTGAAGCATAATCTCTTGAGCATAAGCCAATTATGTGACAAGGGAAATCTTGCTCTATTTGATTCGGATGAATGCCTAGTATTTAGACGTAGTGATTTCAAAATCATACTTCGTGGTTTTAGAGTTGATAATATTTATATGGTTGATCTTGCTAATTCCTCACCCGAATATGTTGATTGTCTTATGAGTAAAGAGGATGATACTTGGCTATGGCATCGTAGAGTTGCACATATCAATATGCATCTTTTGAACAAAATTGATTTCAAAACTTAGTTGTTGGTCTTCCCAATTTAAAATTTGAAAATGACTCTATTTGTGACTCGTGTCAAAAGGGGAAGCAGACAAAAGCATCTTTCAAATCTAAAAACATTGTTTCAACTTCTAGACCATTGCAATTGCTTCATATGGATTTATTTGGTCCCTCTCGCATTGAAAGTCTAGGAAGAAATAAATATGCTTTTGTGATTGTTAATGATTACTCGAGATTTACTTGGACTTTATTTCTTGCCAATAAAAGTGATGCTTTTCAAAATTTTAAATATTTTCTTAAGCGTGTTCAAAATGAGAAAGAAACAACCGTCACTTCAATTAGAAGTGATCATGGGGGAGAGTTTGATCACAATCTCTTTGCGGACTTTTGTGACGAACTTGGAATCGAGCATACCTTTTCCGCTCCATGTACACCACAACAAAATGGGGTGGTGAAAAGGAAAAATAGGTGTCTTGAAGAGATGGCTAGAACCATGCTCGACGAAGCTAAGATACCCAAACATTTTTGGGCGGACGCCGTGAGTACCGCTTGCTATGTTCTAAATAGAGTAGTAATTCGGACGATACTCATGAAAACCCCCTATGAACTTTATAAGGGTAGAAAACCAAATATTTCCCATTTTAGAGTTTTTGGTTGCAAATGTTTTGTTCATAACAATGACAAAGACCAATTGGGTAAATTTGATGCTAAGTCGGATTAAGGTATTTTCATTGGATATTCCTCACGTAGTAAAGCATATAGGGTCTTTAATAAAAGAACCCAAATTGTGGAGGAATCCCCTCATGTTGCATTTTCCGAAAATAATGCTCGCTTGGCGAGAAAGGATTCCGGTTTTGATCTTGCAGGTATCTTAGATAGCTTGAAAGACAAAATACAAGAGGAACCACCCAAGGAAAATAAGGATGAAACTGAGGAACAACCAACAGAAGAAGCGCCACAATTGGAAAAAGAAATGAATATGCCTAACGAGTGGAGGACAATCAAAGATCACCCTTTCGAACAGGTAATTGGCAACGTTGGAGACAAGGTAAGTACCTGAAACTCTCTCAAAAATACCTTAGAACATACTGCTTTTGTTTCTCAAATTGAACCCAAAACCATCTCAGAAGCAATTGGGGATGAATTTTGGACCTTGGCAATGCAAGAGGAGCTTAACCAATTCGAACGCAATGACGTTTGGGATTTGGTGCCAAGACCCGAAGGTCATACCATAATTGGTACGAAATGGGTTTTTCGCAATAAACTAGATGAAAATGGTATAATCACTAGAAACAAAGCTAGGCTTGTAGCAAAAGGCTATAATCAAGAAGAAGGTATTGACTATGAGGAAACATATGCTCCCGTAGCTAGATTAGAAGCTATTCTCTTATTGCTTGCATTTGCCTCTTCTATGAATTTCATTTTATATCAAATGGATGTGAAAAGTGCTTTTCTAAACGATTTTATTCAAGAAGAAGTTTTTGTTGAACAACCCCCCGGTTTTGAAAACTTTAAATCTCCCGATCATGTTTTCAAACTCAAAAAGGCTCTTTATGGTTTAAAACAAGCTCCCCGAGCTTGGTATGAAAGATTGAGTAAGTTTCTTTTGGAAAATGATTTCATTAGGGGGAAAGTTGACACAACTCTCTTTGTTAAGCATAAAAACAATGATATTTTGTTAGTTCAAATATATGTAGATGATATTATATTTGGTGCTACTAACAATGTTTTATGCAAGGAATTTTCCGATTTAATGACAAGCGAATTTGAGATGTCTATGATGGGTGAGTTAACTTTCTTTTTGGGATTACAAGTAACGCAAATGAAAGAAGGTACATTCATTTGTCAAGCCAAATATTGCAAAGAATTGATGAAACGATTTGAGATGAACAATGCAAAAGAAATGGCAACTCCCATGAGCACATCCGATCATCTAGACAAAGATGAGAAAGGTAAGGAAGTCGACACCAAAAAGTATCGAGGTATGATTGGCTCTCTTCTTTATCTTACTGCTAGTCGTCCGGACATTATGTTTAGCGTGTGCTTGTGCGCTCGTTATCAATCGTGTCCGAAGGAGTCTCACCTTACTGCGGTAAAATGGATTTTAAGGTATCTTGTTGGTACTACAAATGTGGGTCTATGGTACCCCAAAGGCTCTTCATGCCAACTTGTTGGCTACTCCGATTCCGATTTTGCTGGATGCAAATTGGCCCGCAAGAGCTCTAGTGGCACTTGCCATTTGCTCGGTAGCTCTCTCGTTTCTTGGTTTAGCAAGAAACAAGTAAGTGTTGCGTTGTCCACAACCGAGGCTGAATATGCCGCGGGGAGTTGTTGCGCTCTAATCCTATGGATGAAACAACAACTCTTGGACTATGGCCTAAGTCTTGATCATATCCCTCTTAGATGTGATAATACTAGTGCCATATGCTTGACGAAGAACCCCGTTCTTCATTCGCGAACGAAACACATTGAAATTAGACATCATTTTATTAGAGATCACGTTCTCAAAGGCGATGTCGAAATTGAATTTGTTGAAACCAAAAACCAATTGGCAGACATCTTTACAAAGCATTTAGAGAAAGAGTCCTTCTTCCGAATTCGCAGTGAACTCGGGATCCTTGACTCCACGTTGATCTAAGTCATGCATTGCATTTTTTTATTACATGATTTCTAACTTGAGCGTCGGAGACGTCTAATGATTTTTGCAGGTATCGCCCCAAAGGAAAGGGGAATTATAAAGCGTGACGTACAACAATCGGTTTCCGTCGTCTAAAAATCGATTATTTCGTATCAATAATCGATTATGTTGCTATTATTCGGGTTGATGTTGCTATAATTTTTTTAATAAATGAACAAGGTTTATTTCATCTTTGGCATCTTATTATTATGTTATTTTTGCTAATGGCAAAAGGGGGAAGATAACGGGTATGCAACTCTCAATATTTATAAGCTTAAATTGAGGGGGAATTCATATATTGAGGGGGAACAAATTGCATACTTGTTGCATGAATATACTTGTCTTGAATCGTCAATATAAATTGCTTGTCTTGCATATCCCGCTTAATGTTTGCCATTATCAAAAAGGGGAAAATTGTTGGAAACACGTTCTCAATGCAATATACTAAAACGTGTGTTCTTTTGTATAGGTTTTGATGAATGACAAACGAAGCGAAAATTGATAAATGACGAAGTTCAAGAAACAAGCGCACAATTGATATACATCGAGATTCAAGCTCAAGACAAAGTTTTATAGTTTAATTGAGTCATTCTTAATTGTGATCTTGATCCTACAACTTGACTCGTAACATGGCTTCTCTCATAAAACTATTTTCCAAAATCATGCATATTTAATTTAATGCTAAATGATTTTAAATCATGCATATTTTCATTAGTCAAAATGATTTTTAAATGCCTCTGAAAACTGGACTAAGATAATCGATTGTGTATTAATGATAATCGATTATGTTGAGCCAAGACTGCATGACAATCGATTGTGTTAAGGCAGTGAACATCAGGTTTCTTCAAACCTGCATGACAATCGATTGTGAACCTTATGACAATCGATTGTGATGAGGCAGTGTCCATCAAAGTTTTTCAAAACTCAGAATAATCGATTGTGAAGCTAATGACAATCGATTGTGAAGAGACAGTGTCCTTCAGATTTTTTCAAAGTCACAAAATAATCGATTGTGAACTAATGACAATCGATTGTGTTGAGGCAGTGACTTCCAGTGATATTCAAATTTATTAAATAATCGATTGTGAGCATATAACAATCGATTGTCAAGAGGCAGTGTCTAAAATGTTTTTCAAAAACTGATAAGTAATCGATTGTTGACTTTGTGCAATCGATTGTGAAGCTGACCGTTGTCGTAAAGTTTTCAAATACCGTCAGGTAATCGATTGTTTTGATTAAAATCCGGAAAAGATTTTTTGAACGTTGCTGAGTAATCGATTGTTGATTCTGGACAATCGATTGTTTGTGGTAAAATCTGGAAAGGATTTTTTGAACGTTGCCAGTAATCGATTATGGATTGTAAGTAATCGATTATCAAGCATAAATTCTGGGATTGAATTTTGATCTGACTGGCAGACAATCGATTGTTGGGGTTTGACAATCGATTGTCAGTGGGTAAAATCAGCAACTCTTAATTGGCAATTAGGCAACGGTAATGCCAAGTTTTTCAACTATAAATACAGCTTCATTTCAGTGTTTTAAACACAACAACATACTACAACTGATCATTACATTGCTATAAGCTTGCATACTTTTGTTTATCATTTTATATTCAATTTCATAAAGCTTTTGAGAGCCATATTCTTGTCCAAAGTTGTTGTGATCCAGAGCTTAATTCTTTTACTCATATCTACTCATTAAGGAGTATTTTGTTTGAGTGTTTTAGTGTTGTATACACTTGTAAGAGAATTGTAATTCTCTTGTTGTAAGGACTTGTGTTTCCTTGGTTGAAGTCTTAGAGTGTTGTAACTCCGAGCAAAGGTATCGAGGCTTGCGTCCTCAAGTTGTAAAGGTTTGTTAAGCACCCGGAAGCTTGACACGTTAGTGGAAAATCTCGAGAGAGTCTCTCGGGGATTGGACTAGCCACACGTTGTGGTGAACCAGGATATATCTGTGTGTAAGTTATTATTTATCGCACTTATTTACTTCCTGCAAATTTTAATTTCCGCAAGTTTACGCTAAATTTTATTATAACGCTATTCACCCCTCCTCTAGCGTTAAGCGTATTATCTAACAGCCCAAGTGACCCGAGTTAATGTTGCTGAACTTCTTTTTGGTAGTACTTCTTCTGTTATTCTTTTTGATGATGCCAAAAGGGGAAAGTTATATATGTGTCAACATGGGAGGAACATAATCAAATGTCGAATGATGTGCATGAAAGATGGATCTGCATTGTAGGGCGAACAGTGCTGATAATGCAGGGAAACATTATTACGAATCTGGTTTCTCTGGTTCTCAAGAGATAGGTCTGCTTCGTAGGGGGACGGTGCTGATAATATGTTGATTATATGTCTGATCCGCCGAAAACATGTGAGGAATCTGGTTCTCAAGAGGAATATCAACTTTGGGTTTGTCATCATCAAAAAGGAAAAAATTGATAAGTTATGGTACTTTGAGTTTTGATGATTTGCTAAATAGTCTTGAGGAACCAGTTGTGATCAGCTCCTTAGGTTTGGTTATCACTGAGAATATGGCTAATACGTACGGGGAACAATATGGAGATCTGGTGCTTAAGGGGAATATCAATTCTAAGTTTGTCGTCATGAAAAAGGGAGAAATTGATAGGTTGCAAGTACCTTGGGCACAAGTACTTTACTTTATGATTTGATAATCTAACAAACTTACCATCCAGAACCAGATAAGAAACCTATTACATATTTACAATACCCTGAGATCACAAAGTTTCAGGTTGGGATCCAGCCCTTGGGAAAGCAAGGTGAATGATATTAGTGAATCACATGACTTGTAAGAGCTGACCATAAAAGAGCTGGTTGGAAATCTGAAGACCTACTAGATGAAAAGGAAGACAGATAGTGAAAGAAGAGAAGTAAAGAAAGAAAAGAACTTGGTACTCAAAGCTGATAGCAATGATTCAAGTGAGGAAGAGTGGAAGGAACAACTACGGAAACATGTTCCTACTAGTTCCCTTGGAGACTGCCTGAAGTCAACTCTCAAGCAGGAAAGTTGCTGCATGCACACGCTATTGTACAGGAACAATGCAACAATCAACTTTCTATAAAAGGCTTTTTACCTACCTTACTTACACCATTGTAAGTAATGTCACACAAGTATAAATACAATCAAGGAAGGTAAAATAACTTACTTTATGAGAGAATGAGGTAACAGACCTGAAGCATGCCTGGTACAATCATTCAAGTCAATCGACTCAAGATAATCTGTGCAGTGTGCTTTAGATACACATGAACCAGATTAGGGACCTGATACCTTGGTGTTCCCCTGACAAAAGTATAAGTCAACAGTACAACTGGAAAGCAACTACAGAAATTGACTGCCTACAACAATGCAGCAAACATTGCAACAGTCACTTTCCATTGAGATGGGACATCACCATTGTGAATTGACTTCACTAAGGTAATGTCTTGTGTAGTATAAACCTCATGCAAGGCACAAGATTCAGGTTCAACACTTGCAAATACAGAAAATGAAATACCTCTCTCAAGTGCTTGCAAAAATCTCTCACAAGAACAAAGCTACTGCAACCTCGAGGACCTAATCCAGGATCGAAGATATCTTAAGTCCTTAGTTTTGTTGAGTCTTTGTTATTTGTTCTTCATTATAACTCCTATCTTGCTTTCTTAGAAGCTGTTTTAGGAAACAAAAATCACAAACCCTCCAAGTTTGTGTCTTGGCTAGAGTTAGTCAAGTTGTAAAGCCTTTGTAATAGAGTTATTACAAAGTGGCTTGTAATAGGATTATTACAAGTTAGAGTGTCACAAGCCTTTGTAGCTGCAGCGATAAAGTGTCTTGTGGTGAGAGCATCACAAGTTAGTAAAATCCTTTGTAACTAGGGAGTCAAAAAGTGGCTTGTGGTAAGAGTACCACAAATTAGTTGAATTCTTTGTAATAGAATCATTACAAAGTTGCTTTACAAGTTGGTAAAGCTGAAAGCCTACAGGTGTAGGTCGTGATTTTTTTTCCCTTGAGTTGGGATTTTCCACGTAAAAATCCTTTATGTTTTTTACTTTGTGTCGAGCTACTGTAGTAACAATTAGAGAAACTGATTCCCTGTACTGATTGGTTGCACAGTCTGTTGCTTACAGTAGGAACAACTAGAGAATCTGGTTCTCTATACAGTGGGAACTTATCTTGTGTCTCATCTACATACTGGCTCCGCAGTTAGCACTATACCAAACTGATATAGGACCAGATCGCTATGCAGTTTGGTTCTTCGATATTTTCAGTGGAAACTCATAGAGAACCTGGTTCTCTATACAGTGTGGTGGACGCATAGTTTCTATCAAATACGTTCTTGTTAATCTTAATTCCATAGGAATATAGGCATTAGGTTTTGAATAGGCGAGTGTAGTTCGTTTGAAGGCTACGGGTAATATTAACCCTGTCAATCAATAAACTAGATAAATTAATTAGACAATTTAAGTGGAAGACTCAATGGGGTTGTTAGCTAACCCGTAGCTCTAGCATATTTTCTCTCATTGAATTTATCTCTATTATTCACCAAATTGTTTCCTTTAATTTCTTAGTTTGCTACTCTAGATTAGTTGTAGTTAATAATATTTAGAAATTTATTTGAATTGATTAATTGTCTTGGTTTAATTTAGTTGATAGTTAATCATAAGTCCCTATGGATGTGATATTTGGACCTACAATTCTATATTACTTGTCGACCACATATACTTGTGTGTATGTTTGGGAGCGACGGTCGAATATTATGTGTTGAATATATTTAAACTTTCGACAGTACCCTTGTCACAGCTTATATCCGTAATTCAGCGGCGAAGGGTGTTAATTTAGGCGTTTAGCCAACAGTATTATTGGTTTTTATTTAAGAAGGCAGTTAATTTGGTCTGTGAGAGTGAGGGGGGGCTTCACTGTGCATCGCATTCTCTTGTATCTTTTTAGTTAGTTATCAAAAGCGTGTAGTGGATTTAACTGCAACAACGCCACCAATTGTACAGTTGGTGCAGATGGTTTGCGGTGTGTGACATAATTTAAAATCTCTTGTGCGATTTTAAGATGTAATATCAATTATTAAGTTCTTGATGTTTTTTTTTCTGAGTTAATCAAACATAGAACAGATGAAACATTATGTATCTAAAAAGAAGCAAAAAAGAGAAAAAGCTATTGAGAAACGATTCCCAGGTAAAACAAAAGAGAATATTGAAGGAAAGATTACGAGAGAAACATGATAAGCCAATGTTTAAAAACCAAGTCACTAATTCAAGGATAAATTAAATCTCTTAAAACAAATTGTTAACTGTTCCAAAACCCTTATGCACCAAACTTTTGTGCAGGCCGTAATTATTGTTTGGTTACTCTTGGCCATTCTAAAGGTCAACATTTTCTTAGTTACTGCTAACTAGAAAGGCACCTGTCGATGAGGAGAAACCATTGGTTGACATAGTTCAGCTTATATTTTCATAAATTCTTTAATTTGTCCCCGTGTGCGGTGGATGAATGACTGCCGTAACTATAGAAAGGTTGAATATTTAACGCTTGTTAACCTTATGTAATGGGTTATATAATCATTTTCTTATCAAGTATTACTTAAATGCGTCAATCTTTTTATTCATCCAGGTTCATATATCAAGATTTATTAAATTTTTATATTTTTTTCAAATTTGAAGGGGCATTTTGACGATCTAAAATTAAATAGAACATATCATTAGCTAGGCATCATATTGATTTTTATATTTAATTAATAAATTCGTTTACCTCAACAAAATATTATTATCAGACGACTAGAAAATAACTATCATGTGTTATTAACAAAATTTTCCCATAAAATTATTTTAATAGATCATTTGTTTGTCAATTTTTTCAATTTTTACTAAACATATATTTACTTATAAAAATTTAACAAAGTAAAATTGAAATAATATTCATAAAAATTCCAAAACCCCGACAAAATTGAACCAATCCAAACCGATATAATTGGTTTAGTTTGGTTTTAATAAACACTAAACCAACCCGGTCCATATACACCCATAAAGAAATGGGATTTTTACATATATATACCATATAGCAAATCTTATTACCAAAAATGTTCATAATATTGTATTTACCGCCTAGTCCATAGTTTTGCTACAAAATATGTACCAAACCAAAAAATAGATATATTCTATCCTAAAAAGGCTCCAAATTTGTAGGAATCAGATTTAATGGTGATTCTATCACCATTAATTTCGAAATTTAAAACGGAGGAAAATCTATTGCAGCATAATTCTCTCCTTCTCCATATATATTCCACCATTAAAAGCCATTAAAAAGCTTGAAAGCTTTGAATTCAAATTTGGATTTTCAAAATCATTATTTGTTTGGATTGGGTGTTGTTGTAAATAATTCGAAATATGTTTAGGAGTTTATATCTCAATTTTGAGGAGTTTTGGTGAAGATTAGACTTGGTTTTGACTGAATTTCAAATTGAAACTCGTCGAAGAAGAAGAAGACATATTTTCCAGAAATTGTAGTTAAATTGTAGAATTATAGATAAATTGTAGAAAAAATATATATAAATTGTAGATAAATTGTAGATTGGGAAGACTAAAACTTCTACAAGTCTTCTACAATTATGTCGAAAATGTCAATTACGCTACAATTGAAAATCCCTTGGATTGGGTGTTGTTGTAAATAATTTCAAATATGTTTAGGAGTTTATATATCAATTTTGAGGGGTTTTGGTGAAGATTAGACTCGGTTTTGACTGAATTTCAGATTGAAACTCGTCGAAGAAGAAGACATATTTTTCCAGAAATTGTAGTTAAAATGTAGTTAAATTGTAGAATTGTAGATAAAATGTAGATAATTTGTAGATAAATTATAAATTGTAGTTAAATTATATTGTTACATTTATACTACAATTAAACTACAATCTTGTGTCAAAACAATTTAAGCATACCAAATTTAATCAATTCTTAATATTCAAAATTACAATTTTGAAAAAATCTTCTTTAAATACAATACTTGAAGAAGTATTGTATGAGTTTGAAGTGTATGAGTTTCTACAACGCCTTCAATTTGATTTCTATAATAACAATTGAATTCTTAGTCACACATTTATAAATATTTAATAATTTTTTTAATATACATGTTGTTGGATTCACACGAACCCATAATGCAGTGGTTTGCAAGCAGGGGCATATACACCTTGCAATTTTTAGGATTTCTAATAATGCATTTCTTGCAATGCATGACAATATTATACAAATCACCAGCTGAGACTTGGGACATTTATGTATTACTACTGCTAGATTTAATCAAAGTATTAATTAATGAGATTGGTGGGCAGTTGTTTTTCCACGTTTTCCTAACTCTTTTGACGCATATAATATTGTCTTTGGTTAATTCATATCCTAAAGAATAAAGTATATTAAGGTGGAGTAAACATAAGGAAAGAGAAGAGGAGGAAAAAAAGGGAAAAGGAATATATGCTCCTAAAATCATGCCTAGAATAAATGAAGCAATAGTTATACCCTTAATTTGAATTATGGTACATAAATTGAAATTTGGTATGCTTAAATATAATAAACACAAACCTTAAACATGGGAGGTAATAAGGTTTGCTATATGGTAAAGATAGGTAAAAATCCCTAAGAAATGGTGCAGTTAAAAGGATACAACAGACATCCTTCGTTAGGGTTAAAATATCATGGTATAGCCAGTTTTTATACTGGTCAATGAAAAATAGCTAGCGATTACCAAGTCAATAAAAAAGCCACTATTTTGCTGCACAGGGACCGATCCAGTATAATATACGGGAGTTCTGGTGCATTTGTGTATGAACTCCAGCATATTATACTAGACCGGTATACGTTGCTAACTCCTGTAAACTTTACGGGAGACTGGAGCACCAGTGCTCCAAACTCCAGTATATGATACTGGACACTCATACTTGCTGGAACTCCCGTAAAATTTACGGGAGACTAGAGCACCAATGCTCCAAACTCCAGTAGATTATACTGGACAATTATACTTGCTAGAACTCCAGTATATTATGATGGAGTTCTAGTGTACATATGCTGGAACTCCATCATATTATGTTGGAGTTCCAGCATACTATCCTGGAACTCTAGTATAATATGCTGGAGATCAAGCATACTTGTGTCGGAACTCCAGTATAATATAGTGGAGTATTTTTCCGGATTTTGAACAGTGTTTTCGCTCAGATTTATCTTTACATAAAAAGTGGCTAAATTTCGATAACTTTTAAAATTTGGCTACTTTTCAACGACCGATTGTAAATCTGGCATTTTTAAATTCCTCCCATTCATTTGATTTCTCGTCTAAGAAAATAGTCTTAACACAAAAATCTGCATTACTAACACAACTATTGGTGTTACAAATAACATTAGAATTTTTTACATAAAATTTCCGCATAAATTATATTTTCATAACTTATTTGAGTGTTTATACATTATTTTATACAGAATATGTAATGTGGAATGATAACGTATGTAATATCAAGATATATAAGAGCAATTAAAATGATCAAAGTATGTACCATTAAAGTAAGGGCGCGGATAGCTTTAGTTAAAATAAATATTGTTAGAAAAATTAGTGATTTAAAACGAGATTGAGAAGGCTAAAGAAGTTGTTGTTCGTATACAAATGACAATCTTCTTCTAGATACGACAAACCACTAATTATACATGCATATTTTCTAAATCTCTTTATAGTGAATGTCATGTTTATTTATAGAGCAAAAATAATTAAATTTCATTAATAGATGTGTGTGTTTATAGATTCAAATACAACTACTTGCACATACACTTAATACTGTATATTCTTAAGCGAAGGTATACATGGACAACAACTTAAAAATCCCATAAAGTGGCTTTAGGCCACCGATGTGGGAAAGTCCCACATTCCCCACAACTTCACAAGAATAACAAACTAACTTCTTACAAATCTTATTATTGATTATTGTATAAGAATCTCTATATTGCAATTCTTACGCTATAAGTCACTGGATTTTCGATCATTGAGATTGTTGTCTTAATTAGCTCCTTCACCTTGGACTTGGTTCTTGTCATCAAATATATATATATATATATATATATATATATATATATATATATATATATATATATATATATATATATATATATATATATATATATATATATATATATATATATATATATATATATATATATATATATATATATATATATATATATATATATATATATATATATTAGTAACTATTAGTTTGGTATTAGAATTTAAAGTATTTTAATTTTCTCTCTCTTCTCACCTTTCCTCTCGGCGCACGTTAGTTAACGTACGCCGAGCTTCGTTTTCATGGCGAGGGGGAGGGGGCGAGGTAGGGGTCCTCCCAGAAAACTCCCGATTTCCACCATTGACAGAATCATCTCAACCATAAATCAACCTTTCACAGGAGTATCGGAGCATTCAGTCGATTTGTCAGGCGAGGGTGAGGAACCTTCGCTTCCTCAGCAACCTAATGGGGTAATGGAGAATCGAAGCTGCATTGAAGCATCGATAACTCCGATGAAGATGGTGATCGGTGAAATTGACCACATGCAGAAGACTACACCACTCCAAGCACCAGTGACCGTCATAAGTGAACCAGTGGAGGGGATTTCATCTGAGGCACCAAAAGGGAACTGGGCAAATCTGTTTCAGAAGAATCGATTTGCCTCTAACGGTATGGAATTACATTATATTCCATCGGTGATTATTGACGGGCAGCCAGTAGATCAGTTGAACAAAGAAGAGGTGGAGGTGGAAGAAAACAAATGGAAATGTGCCCTAATTGTTTATGTTTTAGGGGATGGTCCGGGATATAACGCGATGAAAAGATTTATCAGTCTACATTGGTCGCATGTACCTGAGCAAGAACTCTTCTATCATGAGGAGGGATACTATATAGTGAAATTCCAAACAATCAATAATGCCAGAGAAGTTCTATGTGCTGGCCCCTACTCCATTGCAAATAGGCCCATGATCTTTAAGCAATGGACAGCTGATTTTGATTTCACCACGGAATTCTCTGCTGAAATTCCACTGTTGGTCAAATTTCCTAAACTCCCTATGTCATGTTGGAGAGTGAGATCCTTGAGTAGGATAGCTAGTGTAATGGAAGTCCATTTTTGCTGATGAGTGTACGGCCAAACAGTCCAGAATTTCCTACGCCCGTATGCTCATAGAGGTGAATGTTTCAAAAGAGTTGCCTAGTGATATATGGGTAATGGATCCAAATGGAAAGAAGTTTCTGCAAGAAGTGACTTATGATTGGAAGCCATCATACTGTGATAAGTGTCTCATGGTAGGACATAACTGTGTGGTGAATTCCAAACCTATCCAGCCTCCCCAAGTGAAAAAACCTAAAGTGATTCAGGAATGTAGAACTAAAGCCCCAAACCAGAATGTTCAGAAGCAGCAGGAGGCCCCCCCTACAGCAAGTTGAGACCAGACAGATTCAGAGAGAGCATCATGGTCCTCCTCCAATGCTAGCACAAATGAACAAATAGGAAGACAAAGGCAAACAGGCAAAATCTCCAGAATTCAATCTTACAAACTTTCCTCCTCTATCTCCTATTGTGGTGAGTAATCGATTTGAAGTAATGTCTATTAGTAGGGCTGAGATTCCTCCAGATGAAGGGGGACCTAGTAACTATCAATGAAGTGGTTAATCTGGAACATTAGGGGTGTAAATAAAAGGTATAAACAGAAGGAAGCTAGGGAATATATTAGGAGCAATAATTTTAACCTAATTGGTCTGGTGGAGACAAAGGTTAAAGAGAAAAATGCAGATAGCATTGCTAAGCTGCTGGTGCCTGGTTGGGGTATGCAAACAAATTATCAGGGCTCCATCAATGGTAGAATTTGGATTCTATGGGATACTCAAATGATCAGGGTCACTGGTATTCAGGAGGAGGCACAATTGATTCACTGCAGAGTCAGGAACATTACTGGAGATGCACTATGTTATCTCACTGTGGTCTATGGTTTTAATGGGATGGATCAAAGAAGATCATTGTGGAAAAAACTACAGGAGTATGTTGTTGCTATTACATACCCTTGGCTAGTGGCAGGGGATTTCAATGATGTCCTGTATGCAAATGACAGACAATCGTGTAACCAAGTGAAGCAAGCTGAGATTCTAGACTTCACTCAATGTATACAGCAGGCTGGACTTTCTGAACTTCCCTGGCAGGGGGAATATTTCACCTGGACAAACAAACAAACAGGCAGGGACAGAGTGTGTAGCAGACTGTACAGAATCTTTGGCAATTATGAATTGGATGATTACCTGGAGTCATGTACAAACTGTATATGGCTATCACTTAATCTCTGATCATAACCCTATGGTGATTACACTGGCTGAAGCTGTTAGGCAAAGGAAGACTCCTTTCAGATTTTTTAATGCATGGGCCAATCATGTAGACTTTCATCAACTGGTCAAGGAGAACTGGCATAGCAATCAGTGGTCTATGAAAGCTGTGTGGATCAATCTCAAGTCACTTAAACCAGCCTTAAAATCTTTAAACACTAGAGATTTTAAGAACATTACCCAGAGAATTGATTGTAGTAGACAGGAACTGATGGACATCCAAAACCAAATGGTATTGGCTTATACTGATGAACTGCAACTTAAAGAGAGGGAGACAGTACTGAAGCTGGAAAAGTGGTCACTGATTGAAGAAGGTATGCTGCAACAAAAGTCCAGGGCAAAATGGATCCAACTGGAGGATTCAAACAACAAATATTTCTCTGCTGTCTTGAAGGAAAGGAATCAACTCAAGAGTATTACTGAACTGGTTACAGCAGGGGGGTCCAAGATTACTAATCCAGACGCTATTAAAAAGGAGGTCAATGATTTTTATAAGTCCTTAATGGGTACAGCAGCTGTCTCTCTTCCAGCTATAAATCGACTGTATATGACCAATGGTCCTATGCTAACCCATCAACATAAGAAAGATCTAGCTGCTGATATCACTGATTCAGAGATTCTAGACAGTTTGAAGGCAATTGGTGATGACAAAGCCCCAGGAATTGATGGGTATAATGCACTGTTCTTCAAGAAGACTTGAAGCATCACTGGCAAACAGATAATTGGTGCAGTCAAGAATTTTTTCCAGACCAACAGGATGTACAGACCAATCAATTGTGCCTCCCTTACCTTGATACCTAAAGTTCCTAATCCAACAACAGTCAAAGAGTTCAGACCAGTAGCTTGTTGTTCAGTGTTATATAAACTGATTTCAAAGATACTAGCTAACAGAATGCAGAAAATCATGGCTAGCATCATCTGTGATGCTCAAGCAGGATTCATCCCAGGAAGAAAGATTGCAGATAATGTTATATTGGCCCATGAATTAATCAAAAATTACTCCAGAGCTCATGTAACTCCTAGATGCATGATCAAAATTGACCTGCAGAAGGCATATGACTCTGTCGAATGGATTTTCTTGCAATAAGTAATGGACGCAATGGGATTTCCAGTCAGAGTCACAAGCTGGATTATGGAATGTGTCCAAACAGTCAGCTATGCAGTGATGATTAATGGGGAAACAGCTGAGCCTTTAAAGAAGCTAAAGGCCTTAGGCAAGGTGATCCAATATCTCCATTTCTCTTTGCTATAGTAATGGAGTACTTAAGCAGATCTTTGGCTGAATTGAAGAAAGACCAAGATTTTATATTCCATCCAGGCTGTAAGAAACTGGCCATCACTCATATCAGCTTTGTTGATGACCTGCTACTCTTTGCTAAAGGTGATAAGCAATCTGTAATTACCATGTTCAAATACTTCTCTCAATTCACTGAAGCTTCTAGGCTGAAAGCTAATCTGACCAAAAGTTCAGTTTACTTTAGAGGGGTAAATATTGAAGTCCAGCAACAAATTACTGACCATTTAGGCTATGTATATGGAGATTTGCCTTTCAAATATTTTGGCATACCTTTATCTACAAAGAAGATGGCTTTGATTCAGTGGCAGCCACTGGTTGATAGAATCACAGCTAGGATCACATCTTGGACCGCCAGGAAATTGTCCTATGCTGGAAGACTTCATTTGGTCCAATCAGTGGTCTTTGATATACAAGCTTACTGGGCTCAACTTTTCCTCATACCTTCAAAAATCCTGAAGCTTATTGAAGCAGTTTGTAGAAGTTTTATATGGTCTGGGTCAGTGGGTATCACTAAGAAAGCATACATTGCCTGGGACAAAATGTGCCTGCCAAAGCAGCTGGGGGACTGAACCTCACAAACCTCCTGCTGTGGAACAAAGCAGTCATTGCTAAGCTATGCTGGGATTTGGCTCACAAGAAAGATACATTGTGGGTCAGATGAATTCACACAGTGTATATAAAACAGCAGCAGCTGGAGACCATGTCTGTACCCAAACAAGCTAGTTGGATGGTTAGAAAGATAATTGCAGCAAGTGGACTACTGCAGCAATATCAGAGTTTGCACAGGCTAGTGTGTTTGATTAGATTATTATATCTCCTTCAGATTGGTCAGCTCCCTAGAGTTACATGGAAGAACTTAACTACCCAAAACTATGCTAGGCCTAAGGCTGTATTCAATCTATGGCTGGTGCTTCAGAATAGATTACCAACCAAGGATAGGCTGCTACAGTGGAGTATGAATGTGGATAGCATCTGTGTGCTGTGCCAGCAAGCTCCGGAGACCAGAGATCACCTCTTCCATAACTGTTCCTTTGCTACTCAGCTAAGGCAGCAGACATTGTCTTGGATTAGGGAAACTCTCCCCAGTTTCCTGAATTGGGAACAGTTTGTTCACTGGATTATTGGTAATGTTAAAGGTAAATCGAGCGGGGCTCACAGTTTCAAAATGGTTGTAGCAGAACTGTTCTATGCTCTGTGGTTAGAAAGAAATGCGAGGATCTTTGAAAATGTCTTTTGTAGCAGTGATAAACTTCTTAGGACCACTGCTTATACTTGTAATATTAGAGGAACCCCCAAAACCAGGTTACAGCTTCAGCAATATCTTCTGTAAATAGAGGGATAAGTATAACGATAGTTGATATAGAGTCTAGATATGATAGTCAGCTGTGTAGTAGCTGCACTATGATTTTGTATTGAAAACTCTTTGGTGATTAATATAACCTTTAATTACCAAAAAAAACTATTATTTTGGTTAATAGATTAAAAAGTATCTCAGTAATGGAAAAGGGGATGTGCTTGATGGACAAGAAAAGAATCTTTTCTTTTTGTTTGGGAAGACGATTCCGAGGTTGGTAAAACGCACATGAGTAGACCAAGTTACTTTCAAAATCAAGTCATCAATTTCAAGCTTCTACACTATTCGTGATTAGATTTTGTGATCCATTATAAATGTTCTTTCAATTATATTACTATTTGTTTACGAGTGATCTGTAAAATATAATACAGAAGATGCTCGCAGAATCATTTTCTTCTAGTCAATTCGTTAAAAATAATATAATATTATCTCCTCCCACATTAGTATTTATAATGTCATATGAGATATATAGTCTACGCACAAACTTGACCAAACACTTGAGCTTATGCACAAAATAGCAGGACCATTGCCTATTTTCAGTAACATGACAACCTTTTTTGACAATCGACAAATATGGAAAATCAATGGCGTACAAAAATATCGCTATTTCAAAGAAAGAAAAATCAAATAACGTAAGAAGTTTCTTAATAATTAGAGACGTGGTCTATTTGTGAAACTCACCTCTAGAAATTACAATTACTCCTTTATTGCATATTCTGCTATTTCAAATTACGACTAGTGGATGGCATTTGCTTGAAAGCATAACTGCATACTTTTCTTTCTTTACTGTAAGAAATTTAATGGAAATTGAAAACATCAAGACTAATATAAATTTGATCAATCATGATATTTAATTATTCATGAATCCGATCCCTACCACAAATTAAAATGGAAATTTCTTTATCTATTTTGTCAATTTTAAAAATTATCATGAACTACATAAACTACTATGGCTAAGACTAAAGTTCTACTTGAAAAATAGAACTAGTGTTATCCTTTTGTTGTTTTCGAAGGAATTAATAATTTAACATGTTATAGAATTTTTTTTCATCTTTTGGTTTATCAGAGCACATGACTAGAATGCAGGTTTCCGAGGACATGACCCTTGATAGGAAAGTCTGGAGGTCTAGAATCAGGGTTGTAGGATAGGGGCTCCTAGAGTTTTTCGTACGCCTCATCCGGGGTTGGGTGTGGGTCAGCAGGGTTATTTGTATTTTAGCTGATGCCCCCCCTATGGCTGTTAGTTATGGTAGTTACTGTATGATATTATTGCATGCGATTGTATTTATGTTTCGTATGTTTAGATAATTATTTACGCTATTTACGCTATTTCTGCCGGAGTTACTAATGCTTTATTGTTTTGTTTTTGTCTTTGTTTTTGTTTTACTGCTGTTTTTCCATTTATCCTATGAGCCGGGGATCGATTGGAAATAGCATCTCTGTCCTTTCGGGTAGGGGTAAGGCTTGTTTACATATTACCCTCCGTAGACACCACCTGGTGGGAGTATACTGGGTAGCTGTTGTTATTGTTATTGGTTTATCAGTGCACAAACGTTGAAGTGCTCCGACAAAAATTGAAAAGAAACGATTTATCCTTATAAATAGATTATATTTTCCGAAAATCAAACTACTAAAATATTACTCGAAAAACAAAAGCGATTGTAAGATGGATCTTTATAAAGTCAATGCAAATGTGCTCTAAAAGTATTATGTTGTCAAAAAGTAAATCCAAACACAACTTTTTCCCCAAATTTTCATTCAAAAAGCTTTTGGATAACTTAATTTTCTAAAAGAAATTTCTCCAGTCCCTTGGTATTTTAAATCCCTTTGGAATCTGGAATTGGATAGAAATAGTTGAGCAAATTAAATGTATCGTGGATATGGAATAATTGGTAACGTCACCGACAGAGCAAAGCATTATTGTTCAACTCGGTCCTCCATCATTTGTTGAATTAAAGCGAAATGGATTTTGAAAGCTGATACATAAATTTTAAATCTTTTTATTTGAACGTTCAAATTTAAAAAAATAAATACTAATAAATATTTTTGACTGTTGATCATATCTATGTGGAAACACTTCAGCTGACATGGCTAAACTGCATACAAATCACGCTGCCAAGGTGCGTGAATAGTATTGTTTTTACTTAAAAAATTAAAATTAGAATAAAATATAAATTAAAAAATGAAAAAGAAAAAAAACTTTTCTACTCCTTTCATCTTCCCAGCAAAATTCCGACCCAATATTTTCATTTCTCATTCTAATTTCTCTTCCCCTCCATTTTTGTCTGTTTTTTTTTTACTTCATCTTTCTCTTCAATAATTTTTTCTAGTCTCCACCCCTTTCTCAGTTTTTTGGTTATGGTTCTATTTTCTTGGGCCTTTTTTTAAAAAATATACAGTCAATGTTAATATTAAAGATTAAACTGTACCAAACGAACAAAAAGAGAATGGCTCATACATTCCTCATATATAGAATCAAACAATTAGACATGAAAATTTTCAAATTGTGAACTCAATTTTCTTCGTCTATGGTTTATGAGGGTGGTGGGGTAACTTTGCTTAGTCGGTTGGGTTGTTGCGAAAAGATCCCAAAGCTTTAACAATCTCCAGCTCTCAATACAAACTGATGGTATATTGTTGCTATCAAAGCTCCCACAAATGGTCCAACCCAAAGAATCAATTGGTCATCCCAGATTTTTTCTTTATTGTAAATAACAAAAGAGGGTTTTTTCTTAATTTTTTTCAATTACTTTTTCTCTTATGTGTATTAAATCGATATCTTCTTCTTCATCAAAATAGTAATTTTCTTGTTTGAGTTTTTGGTAGGGAATTTCTTGACAATGGTGGATATTATATTTTGTAAAATGGTAAACGAAGAAGAAGGGGGCGATTGGGTAGTATGTTTCAGGTATTCTTTCCTTTTTGTATTTGTAACTTTTTTTTTTATCATTTTGTATTTAAAAATGGGACCTACAAGTAACACATGGCAAGTAATAAATAGCCTAATGTGATGTGTTGTACATGTCAGCACAATTGGTGTGCACGCTATGGTAGATGTATTTATTAGTACTCAATTTTTCAAGTTTGAGTGTTCATATGGGAACATCCAAAGTTCATGTATCGGCTTCCTACAAGTAGCCAAGAAGCCATTTACTATAGTGCTTTATCCAATTAGATAATATTGTTATTTCAAACAATTAGAAAATAAGAAGAGAAAAAATTAAGGTATATCTCATATACTTGATTTTTTAACAATTAAGGGTGTTCATAAAAATCCGAAAAACTGAATCAAACCGAAAATCAAACCAAACCGACCAAAAATATCGATACTTTTTGGTTTGGCTTGGTTTGGTTTTGGTTGTAATAAAAAGAAATCGAACCAAACTGAATATAGGAGTCGCTATTTTAAATTTAAAATTACACACACACACACGCACACACACACACACACACATATATATATATATATATATATATATATATATATATATATATATATATATATATATATATATATATATATATATATATATATATATATATATATATATATGTGTGTGTGTGTGTGTGTATACTTTTATACAAAATTTCAAAAAAATTGTAGTAAATGTTAATCGTTTGTACTTTTAATATAGTTCTTTACCTTTACATTCTAGTTTGATTGGTAGTTTTTTTTTGTTAAGTGTAAGAATTTATTTCATGTTAAAAATAATATATTTCTAATTGAGTCCTTAAATTATTCATCACTATCTGATTCAATTATCATCAATATATCTTGGTAAATAATAGATTTCTCAAAGAGCAATTGATTTGATAGTCTTACATTAAAAATGTGATCGCCGAAATATGTGTTTGGTAGTGTATGTGTTATATTTAAGAAAAAAACTAATAAATAACCGAAAAAATCGAAAACCCAATATAAACCAAATCGAGAAAAAATCAACTTAATTGGTTTGGTTTGGTTTGGTTCTAATATTTGAAAAATCGACTTACTTGGTTAGGTTTCTTTTTAAGAAAAAAACGATCCATTTCGAACCATAAACACCCTAAACAATTATACCTAATCTACTATACAAGATTAATTTATTTTAAACAGTTAGATTTTGGCCATTTAGCTCGTGACCTCTTGAAGTGTTCCTTTTCTTCTCCAACCTTTTTAATCCCCAAAGGGTAAAGAAATTTATTGTATTGAAATTAATTTGGACATACCCCTTTTTTCGAGTTTAGTCATGTCCTTTGATAGCAAGAATTTAAGGGCAAAATACAAAATTGATTGGTCGGTTAAAATTAATCGTATTCGCTAGCTAAATAGTGTATTAAAATATATATATATATATATATATATATATATATATATTATACATATATAATGTTTGCTTACAAAAAATATATATTTTATCGGCTATTATTTTTTAAAGCAGCTAAAAATATATGTTTCTCGAATTTAACACACTCTAATAGGATGAGTATGTATTCACTTACAAAATAATACTGGACTCATTGATAGCGTTGGTATTCGTCCTCACCCATCAACCCTCACCAATTTAAAGTTGTAGATTCATATTATAGAAGACGAATGATTCTCTTATTTATTGCACATTAAATATTAGACCGATTCTATTGGACTAGACCATTTGTGCATCAACTTTATGCTCCAACTTATATGTTGATTACCTTGATTGAAGCCCCAAACTCAAGGGACTATTTTGAGAAGTTTCAAGGTTTAAGAGTATAACTGTACCACAAAGTTCTCTCCTATTACTATTTAATAGACGCGATATAGTTTATTTTACTCACATTTGCTTCTCCTCTAAAATATATTTACATTTGAAGATACTATATTGTATCATAGAATCCACTTTTATTTTTTTATAACAAGTATTAACAACAAATTAAAAAGGAAATAAAACAGTACATATTGTTGGTGCGAGGTAACAAATACTTTGTGGAATTAATCGACGTGCATACAAGATGATTCGAATATTACGATTATAAAAAAACAAAAGGATAGAGTTTGTGGAATTGCATATACAATGTTCAATGATGTACAACAAAAATGGTCATAAATGGTTAAGGAGTTTAATTTTGAGAAATGTATATTTCCCAAAAATATAGCCAATAAAAAGTATATATTTTTTGTATATGTGTGAATTATATACAAAAATATACATATTATGTATTTTTTGGCTAGAGAATGCAATTTGCATGACCAGCCAATTTTATATTTTGCCCTTTGATTTTGGGTTGGGCTAATAACATATAGTCTGGGCTCACTGTTTGAAATTCAAAAATAGCCAAATTTACAAGTGGTAATTGAAAAATACCCCTAATTTCAAAAGTAATCGTAATTTAACCACTTTTCATGTAAAGATAAATCTTCAAAATCCGGAAAATATTCCAACATAATATACTAGAGTTCAAATTTTTTACATGTGAACCTACAACATAATATATTGGCGTTCTAGCATAATATGTTGTAAGTTCATACACATGTGCTCCAATCTCCAGTATTATGCTGGAACTTTTCGTGCTGGAATTCATATTGTAAGTTTTCGTGTTACAACAAAATAATGGTTATTTATCACGTGATTTTTATCTTTCTACACCATATATGAAACCTTATTACCCTCAATGTTTAAGGTTTGTGTTAATTAAATTTCAACATACCAAATTACTATTTATATACCATAATTCAAATTAGGGGTATAATTGATGCTTCATTTATATTAGGCGTTAATTTAGGAGCGTATATTCTCACATTTACTTTTACCCGCCTCTCTCTGCTCCCCCCAATCCCCCCTCCCCCTACATACCCCACGTTTTACCTTCACTACCTCACGTTTACCATCAGTTGTCCTCAACAGACCCACGATTCTATAATTTTTTCTCCATTTAATTTCACAAAATCCCAATTTAAAGTTCCATTTGATTCAAGTTGAAGTAATCTTTCTCCCAAATCATGAAAAACATCAACACTCCTAAAAAAAATCTTCAAAATCTACATTAGCTGATATCTCATCTTTTGATTTGGGTGTTTTAACACCAAAATCACCACACACAAAAAAAAAAGCAATATATGTACATGCAAGTGAGCCTACTACTAACATTTCATCTCGTAGACAAATTCGTGCGGAGATGAGAACCAAGCTATTGCACGATGTTGATGTTGGTGGAGGTGCTAAACCAGTCGCGAAACAACTAAAACGAAAGGGGAAAGAGTTGTGTGAATATGACGATTTTATTGAAGATTCCCCTAAAATTCCATCTGTTAAAAACTCAAGGTCTCTCCTGCTTCATCAAAAGCAAAAAAGAAGAAACCCTCCAAAAAAGTACCAAAATTGGTTGAGAAAAAGATTTTGCTGAAGGTAAACACTAATTATTTTCCTTTTCAGTTTTTAGTGTGATTTTGGTTGTAAAAATTGGTGGTTCAAGTGTTTTTGATAAATCGTAGAATTGTCTTAATTTTGTAGATTAGTTGTCTCAATTTTGTAGATTAATTGTAATTGTGATTTTTAAACAGTTCATGATTATAGTTATTTTGTAGTCATTTGGGTAAATTGTAGATAAGTATGGGTTAAGGTATATTTCTCAATTTTTGTATGCTGCTACATTTATCTTCTTACTAACTATAATTAATCTACATTTTGTGAGTTATTTGAACTAAATATTATATTTTTGTAGTTATAGAGCTGTGGTTACCTTTTTTCTTCCTTCATGTTTGGAGATAATGTTTACATGCGTAGATGTCTTGTAGCGTTTTGTAGTTATAGGTGTGGGTAGGTTGTTCTTTTTTAAGTTAATTTTGTAGTTATTGTGTAGTAATATGTAGATTACTGCTTATTTTTTATGCAGCCTACTAATGTTAAATAATTTACTATTTTCTGCAGAATGGGAATTACTTTACACCACATAATGTGAATTATGGGGTGCTTAAATTGCACACTTTGTGTGATCCCATTCCAAGTCAAATAAAAGTGTTACTCTCTCCAAATGCTTTAAATCTATTCAAAAACACTTGATTTGGTTACTTTTTTTCTCTCCCTTCCATTTGCACACAAAATCAAGGAATTCATCTTCTCATGAAGTATGAATTGGCTAAGTCTAATGAATCCTTTTTTCAGTCCTCTTGAAGGGTGAAAATTAAATTTTGAATTGAGAGACTTTGGTTTGATTACTGGTCTAAATTGTGTGAATAAGTGTGTTCAGACTATGGTTACACTACTACTTATGTTAGTCATTTAATGAATACCTATTTTTCGAACAAACAAAGAGTTGAGAAGTGGCATTTGAAAAATGTAGTAACAAATAAAGCTTGGGAAAATGATGAGGATGCAGCGAAGCTGTGCATTCTTTATCTCTTGGAATTTTTTATTTGTCCTTCTGATAAAGACCATGTGTCTTTCATAGACCAGTTTAGATTCTATCTGGTAGAGTTTGGTAATTTTGAGTCATACCCATGGGTATTAAGTCCTTCAATCAGGTTATGGAATCTGTCTGACACTGTCTAAATCCCCGTGTACATTCTTATCTGATACGGGGATGCTCGTTAGACTTACAATTGTGGCTTTATGAGTGTTGCTCAACTGTCAGCACGGAGCTTACTATGAGATGTTCTGACTCAATACCCCACATATTAAGATGAATAGCTAATAAGGACCTTATTTAGTTAACTGCATTTGAAAATAAGATTATTAAGCTTGAGTGGGTTAAGGTATATTTTTTCAGTTTTGTATTTTGCTACATTTACCTTCATAATAACTATAGTTAATCTACATTTAGTGAGTTACTGGAACTAACTGTTTTTTCCATCATTCAGTTCAGAAGCATGACTGAATCTGGAGAAGAGATTGGAGTACTTACTCTGCCAGACAAGATTCAGTATGAAGATGAATATGGTGCTCAATCATCACATGTTCCAACTGGTTCTTCAACATTTGAACCCAAACATATAAATTGTCAAAAGGACACTGAATCTGTGGCTAGCAAACTCAGGAAACTGGAAAAGGAGATTTAGCAGGTAATATAAATAACTACAATATATTGACATTTTTGCAACAATTTATCTACATTCCATTACAATTATTGTATGTTATACATTGTAGTAAAATTGTAGTATAATTCTATATTGAGCCCTTTTGGTATTGCACATATCTTAGTTAAATTGTACTATATGTTGCCTTTAGTATACTCTCATTCCTATCTGAAACAACACACATTAAAGGTCTTTTACTATATGCCTCCTTGAATTGCTCAAAGAACCACTTCCAAGACGCGTCGTTTTCAGAATCAACCACAACATATGCCAAGGGAAATATAGCACCTACATTTTTAATTCATAAAATATTAATTGGCAGCTCTGAAAACGTATATAAAAATATAATTAAATAACAACTACAATATATATATTCAGAATATAGATAATTTATCTATATATATTTTTTGTGTTAACTACAAAATAACAATAATTTAACTATATTTTATAGACTGCCTATAAAATAACTATAAAATTTTTACATTTTTACATGTTGCATCCATGGTGCTTGTTGTCAGCATAATTCCCCTATAGGCTGACTTTAAGAATGTCCCATCAACCACTACTACTGGCCTACAATGTTGCCAACCACTTATTGATGTACAAATGCGTATAAGAAGCAATCATCTGTTGTCTTCTTTAATCTAACAACAGAACCAGGATAAGTCTCCTCAAGAATATAAAAAATATTTGGGTAATTTGTTGTAAGAGTCAGCCGGATTTTCTCTCAAAAACTGTAAAGCCTTTTCCTTTGCTCTCCATGCTCGCATATAGCTTAGGTTCAGTCCATGTTCGGATAACATGTCAGTTTGTATGTCTCTTGGTATGTAAACAGTCTCAGGATCACAATACTTTGGAATGACCATGCTACCAACTACAGCTGCAGTACGTTTATGCTCTATGAATGTTTCGTCCATTAAGAAGCATGTGTGTTGTCGGCTGAAACTCCTTATCTTGAACATTGCGGAATCAATAATTGAAGTTGCATTGAAGTGTCATTTACAGTTTTCAGCAACGCATATAAGCCATTAGCTACAAAAAAAATACAATATTTAATACAAGCTATAAATATAGATGCAACAAAAAGGACTATTTTAACACAAGTCGTTATAAACTACAAACAACTAATTTAACTACAATTTATAAAAATTACATATCTTCATTAAAGCACTGCTTTTAATGATATATTCTCCAAAACTAACCCCATACCTTCTATGACAAGATCTTTTTACTCTTAACTGGAACTTGTGCATCACAGAAAAATTCTTCATGGCAGCAGCTACAGTTTGCTTGTCTTGATACACTTGTCCTTCTTCAATATATGTTTGTGTAGATTCAGTTATTATTTCACTTTGATATTCCTTTATAGCTGGAGAGGATGAAATTTTAAGTAACTTTAGGGATCCAGACGAACATGCAGCAACATAGAGATAAATGTAGTAACTATATAAATTTGAAAACAACAATGCTTTATCCTCTTCAGTATATTATTTTTTGTAGTTTAATTGTAGGTTAATGTAGTAATACTGTAGATACATACTAACACCATAACTCTCTGCAATGTTGAATTATACAAACATACACTTGTGCTACCGTTGTTGATTGCCAATTCCATATTGAAATCTCTTATGCTTATACATAAAGGATACAAACCTAAGTTTTTATTCTTCTTTTTGGTCTCCATATACACACAAACCCAAATATCATTCTTAATCTTCAATGGAGGACAATTGTCGTTCACAATGTATTTGATTCTACAATTTTTTCTGATGTATCAATCGATAGTTGTTCTGCAATTGTAGAAATCGAAATTCCGTAGCTTGCATTCTTAGCTACCACAATAGCGTCAACTTCAAAATCTCTAAATCTGCCATAATTATCCCAATTCACTTTCAATTTTAGTATTGCTGGGATTTTTGACATGATTTCATATAGTTGAGAGGAAAAAAGATGAAGAACAGATATATATGTTCGACAATTTGAGGACCGAGGACGATGAACAACAATTTTGAATGCTACAATTTGTATTGCGTTGTTGAAGCTTTGGAAGCTATGCCTTGTTTTTCAATTGTAGTGAAAGAGAGAATTACGCAGCAATCAGATCTCTTTCCGTTTCAAATTTCGAATTTAATGTGGAAAGAATCAAACGCAAATTTTGTGCCTTTTTTTTCGTGCGTTTTAAAGGGCAGAATCTGCCTAATTATGGATTGGTATATAAACTATAATTAAAGTATGCATTAGGCGCGTATTAACAAATTATGCATATTTTTTGGAATAAAGTTTCATATATGATATAGTTAGGAAAAATCCCAGTTTTCGATCGTGCTATTTAGTCGCGTGAAATCTAAAAATGGCCAGTTTTCCCCTGGTCAATGAAATATAGCCACAGAATCACCGGTCAAGGATATTTAGCCACTAAATTGTTCGGTAATATTTTGTTGACTAAAATAACCCTACTCTTTTTATTAATTTACGCGACTTCATCTTAAATTCTTCTGTTTGGAAAACTTTAAAAAATCTTCCGGCATTAATCTTCAAATTGAATTTTTAGCAAAATCTTCCGCCGTTAATCTTCCAATCGAATATTTAGCAAAATCTTCCGCCGTTAATCTGCAAATTGAAATATTAGCAAAATCTTCTGGCGTTAATTTGCAAATTAAAGTGTTAGAAAAATCTTCCGGCATTAATCTGCAAATCGAAGTGTTAGCAAAATCTTCCGGCGTTAACCTGCAAATTCAAGTGTTAGCAAAATCGTTCGGCATCAATCTGCAAATCAAAGTTTTAGCAAAATTTCCGTCGTCAATCTATAAAATGAAGTAAGTTCTATATATTATCTGTTAGTAAAAGGTTTTAATTTTTCGAATTTTCTGATTTGTTTTTAATGCTTTTATTGTGTTAGTGTCTAATATTCTCAATATAGAACATATCGCCAATATAATTTGCTAGACGTTTCTAAATTAATATCCAAAGCGAAGATATTTTCATCTTATTATACTGGAAATCTCATAAAAAATTCATTGAAGTATGTTTCGTTAATGTAGATATTATGGTTATAGACTAGAATATAATTGAGTTTTATTTAAAACCAGTATTATTACAGGATATCACCTGTGTGTTAGCTTATTCTCCAGTATGTTATACTAGATAAGTGCTAAGACTAGAATATAATTGATTTTTATTTGAATCAAGTATATCTTACGGGACATCATCTCTATGTAAGTTTATTATCCAGTATTTTATACTGAATAAGTTGTAAGACAAGAATATAATTGATTTTGGTTTGAATTCAGTATATTTTACGGGACATCACCTGTGTATAAGCTTATTCTCTAGTTTAATATATTGAATTAGTTCTAAAACAAGAATATAATTGAGTTTTCTTTGAATCCAGTACATATTACAAGACATCATCTGTGTATAAGCTTATTCTCCAGTATATTATACTGGATAAGTTGTAAGACAAGAATATAATTGAGTTCTCTTTGAATCCAGTATAATATACGGGACATCACCTTTATGTAAGCTTATTCTCCAGAATGTTATACTGGATAAATTCTAAGACCAGAATATAATTGACTTTTGTTTGAATCAAGTATATTTTATGGGAGATTACCTATGTGTAAGCTTATTCTCCAGTATGTTATATTGAATAAGTTCTAAGACAAGAATATAATTGAGTTTTGTTTGAATTCAGTATATTTTACGGGACATCACCTGTGTGTAAGCTTTTTCTCTAGTACATTATACTGGATAAGTTCTAAGACTAGAATATAATTGAGTTTTCTTTGAATCCAGTAAATATTACAGGACATCATTTGTGTATAAGCTTATTCTCTAGTATATTATACTGGATAACTTCTAAGACAAGAATATAATTGAGTTCTCTTTGAATCCAGTACATATTACAGGATATCATATGTGTATAAGCTTATTCTCCAGTATATTATACTGGATAACTTCTAATACAAGAATATTATTGAGTTCTCTTTGAATCCAGTATAATTTACGGGACATCACCTATCCAGTATGTTATACTGGATAACTTCTAAGACTAGAATATAATTGATTTTTGTTTGAATCCAGTTTATTTTATGGGAGATTACCTATGTGTAAGCTTATTCTCCAGTATGGTATACTGGATAATTTCTAAAACAGGAATAAATTTTAGTTTTGTTTGAATTCAGTATATCTTACGGGACATCACTTGAGGTAAGTTTTTTCTCCAGTATATTATACTGGATAAGTTCTAAATCTAGAATATAATTGAGTTTTGTTTGAATCAAGTATATCTTACAGGACATAACCTCTTTGTAAGCTTATTCTCCAGTATGTTAAACTAGATAAGTACTAAAACTAGAATATAATTATGTTTTTTGGATAAGTTTAAAGACTTGAATATAATTGAGTTTTCTTTGAATCCAGTATAGTTTACGGGACATCACCTATGTGTAAGGTTTTTGTCCATTATATCATACTGGATATGTTTAAGACTTGAATATAATTGAGTTTTCTTTAAATTCAATATAATTTACGGGACATCACATGTATGTGAGTTTTTTTTCTAGTATATTATACATGATGAATATTATATTTTAAACAATATAATTTCTAAATATATAATCATTTGCGTTCATTAACTACAGGATGAATAAAAATTTCTTGTGTATCGCGTATGATGGCAAATGGACAGCAGATTACAAGTACTTGGATTATAAAACGAAGCTCCTAGTGATAAATGATGGGACTTCATTTGAAGAATTTCTTAGAAAATTTTTTGAAGTTATAGAGATCGAGAACAAAAATTTTCAAGCAAATGTGTGGCTTAATATCAATCTAGGTACTGCTAAGGGAATAGAAGTAACAAAAGATGAAGATATTACTATGTGTATGATTCTTTAAAAAATGATCCATACTATGAAGGTTCCAAATTTGTTGTTGAAATATCAGAAAAACCTGATCAACAAGCAGAAGATAATGAAATAATGCAAATTGATAATCAACAATTATTGTACAGAAACACATATGATCCGGAAGAGCAAATGATGCTGATATCTCAAGTAGAAGAAGAGCGGGAGAATACAATTTATGATATTACATTGGAAAAAGAAATTTTAATTCATGTGCATGATCAGCACAGTGAATCACTACAAAGTATTGAATGAAGAAAAAAGAAAAGAAAAGGAAAGGCGAAAGAATATCCATTAATAATATTAAAGGAAAATGCACCTGATGTTAAACTTGGGTCTGTTTTTCAAGACAAAAATTCTATGATTAGATGTTTTTGCTTAGCACCTATAAAGGAGCACTTTGAGTTCTACGTTAACAGGTCAAGTAACACGAGATACTCTTTGGTATGTACTGATGAAAAGTATGGATAGACTGTTCGAGGTTCAAGAATTAAGGAATCAACACTTTTTAAAATAGTTAAGTTTCACAGAACACTTGAGTGCTCAGTTGATATTCGAAAATCATATCAAAGACAAGCAACTTCAAATGTTATTAGAGATTATGTGATAGACAACTTAAGAGACATAACTACTGAGGTAAAGCCTAAATTTGTCATTTCAGAGATGAAAATAGCACCTGGAATTGATGTTGGTTATGAAAAAGCATGGAATGCTATTAAAAAGGTGTTATCTTTGTTAAGAGGGACAACGGAACAAAATTATGAGCAGTTGCCGTCATATTTGTATATGATGGAACAAATAAATTCAGGATCATATACAAATATTGTGAGAGATGAAGAAAACGGGTAAATTTCTTATGTATTGATTGATTTTTTATGTCCATTATTAAATACGAGACATAGTGGTTTAAGAACATAATAGTCCAAGGCAATATAGACGAAAAAAATATTAAATTATATTTTTTCATTTTACTTCACTTTGTCCGTTATATTGTATTGTATCTTAGTAGTTGTCATCCAGTATATTTTACTGGATATCTGTATTGTATAAGCTTTATGTCATGTATAATATACTCGATGAGTTCTGTTCAACCTAAAAATTTGTATTTTTAGTTTATTTTATCCAGTATATTATACCGAATGATAATGGAACTCCAGTATGTTATACTGGAGCAATATTATAAAATAGTTAAGTTTTATTTATGGCCCATAAATTTTACCAGATATATGGCTTGTATAAGCTTTATCTCTAGTATATTATTATACTGTATGATTAAACTGAATTTTATTTACTTTTAATTTTACAGGTTTGTTTACATTTTTTTCATGTATGGGGCATCAATATCTGGGTGGAAGTATTGTAGACCACTGATTGCTGTTAATGGAACATTTTTAAAAAATAAATATAGAGGTGTTATGTTAGTGGCTGTTAGCAAAGATGCAAATAATAAGATTTTTCATATAGCTTTTGGGGTAGTGGATGCCCAAAATAATGAATCATATGAATGGTATTTCAGGGAGTTAAGAAACGCAATTGGGATTCGTAATGATTGAATGTTCTTGTCAGATCGACACAAGGCTATTGCAAATGGAATTGCAAAGGTTTTCCCTGCTACCATAGAATTTGCATCTATCATTTAGAAAAGAATCTGAAGCAAAGAAGAGTGAGAAACACTGTCATAAATCTCTTTCAAAGTGCTGCAAGAGTTATTTGATGGAGGAACCACCAAGAAGATGGGCTCGTTCACATTGTCCCAAAAGAAGATATGATATGTTAACAACAAATATTGTTGAGTCAATGAATAATGTTTTTAGACGTTCAAGAGAATTGAAAATTTTTACAATGATGGATTTCATAAATGAAAAATTACAAAGATGGTTCTATGAAAGAAGGACACTGGCAGAAGGAATATTCCGTGATATATCAAATTGTGCAGAAGCAACATTGGAAGCAAAAATTCAATCAACTTTTACATTTAGAGTATTTCCCATTGATAAACTGAAATTCAATGTCAAAGAAGGTGGTATGGAATTTATTGTTGATCTAGACAAAAGAACATGTTTGTTCTGAATTGCAGCTAGATGATATGCCCTGTGAACATGCAATTGCTGCCATTGAGAGTATACATCAAAGGAAATCGGCCTTTTGCTCAGCCTATTTTTCAAGGGAATATTGGTTGAAAACTTATGAAGGGCATGTAAAATCTATAGGTGATGCAACAACATGGGTTATACCGAACACTGTTAAATTAGAAATCACTAAGCCTCCAGATGCCAAAGTGCTGCCTGGAAGAAGACAGAAGAATCGACATGTTTCCGGTACAGAATTCAAGAAGGAACAAAGATGTAGTCGTTGCAAAAAATATGGGCATACCAGAATAAATTGCACAAATTCTGCTGTAGTTCATCCTTGTGCAAGAAAATACGGGAAAAAAATAATTAAATATATACAATAAAGATTCATTGGGTGATGTTATCCCGAATAATATTTTCGAAATTCTTATTTTTTAAAATATTAATGCTGCCTATTTTTTTTGCTTCTTCATTTGCTTATAAAAAAATCACTATGTTGAAAAAACATAGTGCTTCTTCATTTTGCCCAGTATATCATGTTAGTGGTTGTGCTCTAGTAAATTTTGTATGATTCCAGTAAAATTTACGGGACATGTGCCTTGTATGATCTTTATATCCAGTATCTTATACTAGGTGACTTCTGTATTATTAGTCTTTTTTTTTTTGAGTGATTTTTCATATCCTGTATTAAATAAGGTGTTTACTATTTCAACAATACAGAAAATAAAATATTAAATAATTTAATTCAATTTAACTACATATTCTCCAGTATATTTTACGGGACGTCTGCATTGTATGAGCTTTATCTCCAGTAGATTGGAGCTTTATCTCCAATATTAAATAAGGTGTTTACTGCTTCAACAATATATTTCTCCAGTTTAATATACTGGAAACAAAATATTAAATTATTTAATTACATATTGTCCGGTATATTTTACGGGATGTCTGCATTGTGTAAGCTTTTTTCCAGTTTATTATACTGGATGAATTCTGTATTATTAATCTTTTTTTTTGAGTGATTTTTCATATCCAGTAGTAAATAAGTTGTTTCTACTTAAACAATATATTACTCCAGTTTAATATACATGAAATAAAGTATTAAATTATTTAATTCAATTTAAGTACATATTGTCCAATATAATTTACGGGACGTCTACCTTGTGTAAGCTTTTTCTCCAGTATATTATACTGGTTGAGTTCTGTTTAACCTAGAACTTTGTTTTATTTGTCATTACTCTTTTTCAGTTGTTATTTGTCTTCTTTTCTTATTATTTTCAACAATGCAGCAAATAAATACTCTAGGACATAGTGATTTAATAAAATAAGCATGAATTAAATATAGAGGAAACAGGAAATAAAAACATATTATATTAATATAAAAGCAATAACATTGACATCATTCGGCTACAAAATACTTCCCCAAAATAACCAAATTTAAAGCATAGAAATAAAAAACTAATCCATATCATCAGAAGAGTCAAAGAAAAGTTCATCCCCATTTCAGACAATGCTCTCAAGCCTATTCAGCTTGTCTTTTATTTTTCTTATATCCCTTACATATTTCTCATTAAACTCATCAAACTTAATCTCAATTGCTTCTATTATATCTTCTTTCAATTGTTCAATAATTATTTTGATGGCTGCATCCATTTTTGTTTTCTTTTTCTGTTGTCTATTAGAATTAGAAGAGTTTGTGTGAATAAATTGGTAAGGGAAATCATACTTATATAGCAAAAAATTTTGAAAATGGTATATGAAAAGACATACAGAAGGCAACTTAATCGTTAATAGTAAAAAGAAATATTCATGAATAACAATTTAATGTTAATAGTGGGAATGTAATTATTACTTCAACACAACTCCCAATGTGAAATATAAATTATTTTTAGTGGTTAAAAAAGAATTAAACACTGCACCTAAACTCTAGTATAGTGAATAAGTATCCAAAAAATATAATTATTAGCTTAACATAAATGCCAACATACAATATAAGTTGTCTAAAAATGCATAAAAAACAGCACCCAATGGTCATAAGTAGTAATAAAATCATTAAATATTACCGACAGCTATACTACTGTGATTTCTATCAATTCCAGCCTATTCAATAGGGGGTAATAAAAATTGTACGAATACATGATAAATAAATCTGCATTTTTCACATCCAGTATTTAATGCAAGTCATAGTGGTTTTACAACATAAAACTCCAACATAATACACAGGAAACAAAATATTTAATTATTTTTAGTTGCAGTAATAATTACAGGACATGGTGGTTTTATAACATAAAACTTCAGTGTAATATATAGTAAATAAAATATTAAATTATTTTATTTCAGTAAATTATTCTAGATACAAAGTTTCCAATATTTTCAATTTCTAAATTATAAAATACTAGAATATATGCCTTCGTAAGTGGCATGTCCATGATAATATAGAAGAACTAAAATTACATAAATAAATGAAAATTAGACTGTAATATAATGAATAAGTAGAGTCGTATAAAATTATATTGTCCAATTTATTATCGAAAATGTAATTTTTACCTTTACATATCTTCCAATATACAATATAAATTTTGGCTAAAAATGCATAAAACAGTGCACCCACTGATCATAAATACTAGACAAAATTATTAAATGTTATTGCCAGCTATACTGCTGTGATTGTATCAATTCCAACGTATTATATAGGAGATAAGAAAAATTGGTTGAATATAGGATAAAAAAATCAGCAATATTCATTTGCAGTATTATAGAGTGCTTTTACAATATAAAAGTCCAGTATAATATACAGGAAACTTAATATTAAATTATTTAATTTCAGTCAATTGTTCTAATTACAAATTTTCCACTATTTTCCACTTCTCCGTTGGATTATATTCCTTATTGGATTCCACTATTGTTCTAATTAAATATTGGATGAATATAGGATAAAAAGATAGGCATTATTCAATTCCAGTAGTAATTGATGAAGTTTACACTTATGATATATTTAGCAAGTACTGTCTTGTTTTCATAAGAAAAAAACTAGAAAATGTTGGCAAAGACATGCTTACTCGTATGCATATGGGAATTCGTGGGAAGCAAAGATAGCTAAGGATAAGTCCAAAAAGCTTCATATGTGAATGAGACAGGCCACATCAAAAACTAGAACCGCAGGATATTTGCTATTTGTCCCAAAAGTTATATTTATCAACTAATTAAAAGAGCAAATGTCTTAGTGCTCTAGTTTTTCATCTGGCCAATCCCATTCACACATGAAGTATTTCGACTTCTTCTTAACTATTTTTTCTTCACAACTCCCTAATACACCCAATAAGCATGTCTTAGTCAACACTTTCTTGTTTTTCTTTGAAATATGATAGAAATATATGGATGACTATGAAATTTTCAACTAAAGCCATTGTTAATATACCCAAATAATGCACCAAACCAGTTTAATAGCAATAAATGACTTAAAGATTGTTACCTGTTTTTTGTCAAAGAAATTAAATGTAAGAACATAAGTAGTTGGCAAAAGAAATAAGCGGTAAAAAAATATGCAATATTCTATTCCAGTAGTAATTAAAGGATGTAATAATTTTTTATTAAACAACTCCAGTAACATATACAAGAAACAAAATATTAAATTATTTAATTCTAGTAAATTGTTCTAACTACCAAGTTTCCTCTATTTAATAGCAATAAATACTGAAAAGATTGTTAACTGTTTTTTGTCTAAGAAATTGAATGTAAGAACATAAGTAGTTGGCAAAAGAAGTAAGTGCTAAAAAATCTTCATTATTTAATTCAGTAGTAATTACAGAAATATGTAAAACCAGATGCTACATAAAAAATACATTAATATGTAATAAAAATATAAATAAAATTTTATTTTGTGAATGATTGTATTCCACTATATTATACTAGATAGTTATTATAATAGAGTTTAGTTTTGTTTGACTCCAGCAAAGTTTACGGGACGTCTGCCATGTCTAAGTCTATTGTCCAGCTAATTATACTGGACAACATAATTTACATGTTCATGTTATCCAGTACAATTTACAGGTACGTAGTCTAGTGTGTGTTGTCGTCCTGTATGCTATGCTACGTGAGTTTTCATTCCTTCTGATTCATGTCATCCAGTATAATATATAGGTACGTAATCTAGTGTGTGTTACCATGTTGTTCTATATGTTATACATGAAACTAAATGTTATATTATTTAATCTGCAATACACTACAAATACATATATAAGTATATTACATGGTAAACATTATACAGAGCATGAACAAAATAAAATAAAAAATTTTCACTATTTAATTCTGGATTATATCTTTTCATTAGTACCGATTCCAGCATGTATTATCGAATGTAATAAAAATTGGATTAATATAGGATAAAAATATCTGCATTATTCAATTCCATTTGTAATTACAAGATATAGTGGTTTTGTAATATAATGTTCCAGTAATATATACAGGAAACTAAATATTAAATTATTTAATTCCAGTAAATTTGTTTTAATTACCAAGTTTCCACAATTTTCAATTTCTCCATTATAATATACTGGATGATATTCTTCATCAGTAGCGATTTGAGCATATACTATAGGAGGTAACAAAAATTTGATGAATATAAGGATAAAAAATCTGGATTATTCCTTTCCCGTAGTAATTAAAGGATATATTGGTTTATCAATATAAAATTTCAGTAAATTATACAGCAAACTAAATATTAAATTATTTTAATTCCAAGAAATTCTTCTAATTCCAAAATCTTCCAATATTTTTCACTTCAATCATAATATACACCATAATAATCTGCATATCAATCAAAAATATGTATTAAATTACAGGAAAGAACAAAATATTATTTCTTGTTAATCTTGCGTCTTTCAAACACAGAAGGTTTATCTAGTCTTCGTGTCGACTCATCTTCACTAACAAGAGATTCCAACTACTTCTTTTTACCATAAATATATAGTAATGCTGCAGATCTTAATCGAAGACGTGTAGGATCAAACATGTTCTTGTTACATGGTATCTTCTTGCCTTCAATGAAATACTCCGCAAATGTAGAACAATATATACCACAATCACTACAATAAAACATATATTAAAGAACAAAAAGTATAAATAGCTTAAGTAATATAAAGTAGTATATAGATATGAAAACACTTACGCTTTTTCCTGTTGAGGCAAGTTATCCACTAAAATAAGAACAAATGGTTTACTTAGATCATCTTTTTAAAAATAATATGGTTTATCCATTGTAGTGTCACTTCTTTGCTGATAAAATGTAGTAGTGTTGAGCAACAATGGTATCATTACAACAAATGGGTTCAAAGTTGTATGAACTACAGCATCATGTCTTGAGAATCTTATTGAGTCATATATGTATATGCACCCATCATGCAAAGATAGAACACCCAACACCCAATGCCATGCCTCTTTTACATTGATTGTCATAAGAACATAATCCACGAAAACCCAGGGGTTGTTAGCAAGAATATAAAACCCAAGAACATACTCTCTTAACTTCTTTGTCAAATCAAAAATCTTATTTTGTACCTTTATGTCATGTATATTTGATTTACTGTACACTTCTTGAATGATATTACTGAAATAGTAGTCTGTAGTTGTCATCCTTATGTTTCCATATTTTGCTTTCTTCCGGAGGTAATAGAATATAACATCAATATGCTTCAAAAAGAAAACATATATAAGTCAAATATACATAAACATATTTATTCTAAAGCAAAACATAAAAAGTAATGTATGTTCACATACCGTTTGATTGATTCCTATACCAGTATAATGAAGTTCAAAGAACCATGTCTTATTAGCTATAAATTCAACTCCAAGATCAAACTCTTCCTCCAATATATCATCTTTCTCTTCATACCCCTTCTTCCTAAAAAGTTTAATAGTTAAATAAATAGAATAGTCCAAACTATCATTCCAAAGAAACTTCAATTAAAATATTTGTTAAGTATATGTAAATTTACCTCTTAGTTAGGATCAACTTTGTCTCAACAAACTTATTGAATTCATCTCTAATTGAAGAAGAATTTCTTCAGTAATTGATATTTTAAAAGGGTTATCACCTTTCACAATAACACGAGATACAAGAGGTTTTTTTTTTATTTTTGTTGCATTTTCTTCAGGAGAGTTGTCCAAAATCTCATAAGCTTCGACACCTTCAAAACTTGAATGAATGGGCAAGAAAGAAGTGGTAGCATCTTCATGTCTAGAACCTTTTGGAATAGTCGTTTTTATAGGAAGAACACCTATGGACTCATTAGCAAACTCAGAAGTTATTTTATGTATTTGACAATCAATTTGAGTGTCAGTCATCTCAATTTCATTATCTGGAATCATCATAAATAATGATTTTTTATCAACATTTGAAGCTGGAACATTTTCATTGAAGGACTCTTTAGTCATTTTAGCAGCTGGAATATGTTCATTTCTTCTTCGCTTACAAAGCTCAGCCGTTAATTTATGAGTCTCTAAATCATGTGTTTCCAACCATTTTTCATCATCTGGAGTTCCAACATCAACAAAACCAAATGCTACATAAAAAATACATTAATATGTAAGAAAATATATAAATAAATTTTTATTCTGTAAATGATTGTATTCCAGTATGTTATGCTGGAAAGTTATTATAATAGAGTTTTGACTCGAGTAAATTTTACGTGATGTCTGCCATGTCTAAGCCTTTTCTCCAATTAATTATACTGGACATAATTTACAGGTTCATGTCATCCAGTATAATTTTCAGGTATGTAGTCTAGTGTGTTTTACCTTGTCGTCCTGTATGTTATAGTGGGTCAGTTTTCATTCCTTCTGATTCATGTCATCCAGTATAATTTAATAATACGTAGTCTAGTGTGTCTTACCTTGTTGTCCTGTATGTTAATTGGGTGAGTTTTCATTCTTTCTGATTCATGTCATCCAGTATAATTTACAGGTTTTATAGTGTGTATTATTTTGTTGTCATGTATGTTATACTAGGTGTGTTTTAATTCCTTCTAGTTCATGTCATCCAGTATAATACAGGTAATCTAGAGTGTCTTACCTTCTTCTCTTGTATATTAAACTGGGTAAGTTTTAATTCCTTCTAGGTCATGTCATCCAGTATAATTTACAGGTAATATAGTTTACAAGTCTAAAACTAAGTGTGATACACACCCGAGACCCCTAAGTAAGCCAATTAATTATTACAATGCATCCAAATAACATAATGCACACTCGCTTGTGCAATTAGAAGTCTAAAATAACATCTACAACGACAAGTTGGATTTAAAGAAATTAAAGCAGTAAAAATAATATATTTTATACTATACCTTGTTTGATTTCATTTACTGCATCTTGCTTCCCTTCAGTATCACCTTCTACATCTTTTTTCACATTTTCAATGTGGTGTTTATGCATAAAAAAATTAAAATAAAATTATATTAGATGTAAAAATAACAAAGAAAAAAAAAAGTACTAGTATACCTCTAACATGTTCTTCTTTATTGAATTAATTGCATTGAACAGCTCAACAAATTTTTCCATCAAGATAATTTTTTAAAACCACAAGTTCTTCATTGTATTCCTTCTTCAATGATGATACTTCTTTTTTCAATTCATCTTGGCCATCTTGCAAAATCTTAAATTGAGTATACCACTCACTAGGTTTCGTTGACGGGTCAACACAGGTTTCACCTATACCTTGATTTTGGTTATGAATATTCTCCACCACCTTCCCACTCTTTTTATTTGCTATCATAATATTAATACTATTAGAGGCATTGTCCATCATTTGCTTCTCCAAATTATTAGCACAAACACTTTTCATTTTTGATGTTTCATTAACACCTTTCCTCTGTTTCTTCAAATTATTACCATCTTTCCCTTCTTCTCCAAAACATTAGAAGGTCTCCCTTTCCTTTTAGCATTCTCATTAATCATCATTTTGCACTGACTTTTTAAAGTCTCAGGTGGACGATCAACAAAATCATCATCTGAAGTAACGTGTATCTGATCAATATTATCCTCAATCTCATTGTCAAAACACATTCCTTAAATTCAACTACATACATACAATTTACTAAATTTTAGTAAATTAATTATATATAGCAAAAGTAAGTCTTAATACATGACAAACACAAAAAAAAATTATATTACCTTCTCAGATGGTAAGCCATATAGCTTATTGTTTAACTCTTCAAATTTCAGCTGTCGCGTAACAGTCCATCGAAATTGGCGGAGATATATTTTGACACCTACAAGCAACATAACTATCCAAATTTCCAAAACATTCATAGAAGCATACTTGAACATAATAAGGGAATCCTAAAATCCAATAATACTGTCATTGCTTATCCAAAATACCTGACATTGTTCTCACTGTTTCCTCATATAAATCTATTCCCCATGGATAACTATTGTAATCACCCTTGTCAATCGAGTCCAAGTACTTATTATCAATTTGTTTGGTGATGTTAATAGAAAAAAAGGAAAGAATATACAACAAATAGCACTGCTATCTCAATAGCATCTTCATCAGAGTCAAATATTTTTGTAAAAAAATAATCCAGGAGGCTATGTATAGAAACAAAAGGGTAATCCTTAAAATACTTTGCAATTGAAGTACTATTGTTTTGCCTAACTTCACTACAAATCTTTACATCACAGGTACATTTAAATCTAGTTACAAAAGCAAATTCTGCCAATCCAAAATGTAGCTTTACCCCATTGATAAAAAACACCATTTGATTCGCTTTCCCTTTTTCTACCTCCTTGGTTAACAAATAATATATTACCTGTGTTTGCAATTTTATACTAGGCAAATTCAATAAATAGCCAAAACAAGTTGACTTAAAAAGTTCAAGTTGCTTTGCTGACAATTTTGTTGTCAAAATGCTAACAATCTCAGAATTGAAGTTACTGCCAAGTATTGGTCTATCACTTGCATTAATCTGCAATAGAATACAAATACATATATAAGTATATTACATGGTAAACATTATATAGAGCATGAATAAATAAAATAATTTCTAACATATTTTACCTTCAAATTTGATTTGAAATTTCTTCTCGTATGAGTACTTGATTTAGAATCATTCCTCTTTTTTGTATGCTTTATATTATTTTGAGAAACATCAACTTTTGATTCCTTGATACTTTTGGAACTACTAATTTCGCATTCCTTAGCACTTTGAGAACGCGTTATTCTGATACTAGCTGACCCAGAGATATTCGAAGTTGATCTAGAGGTATTTCGTACTTTAGCTGTTTGTGAACGAGTCCCTTCTAAACTAACAACTTTTGTTCAACTTGCTGCTGATGATACAACAACTGCATGTGTACTTGGAGCATCTTCCATAAAAGATTCTACCATTGTAATAGAATAATTTTCGTTCTCCCTAACAAAATCACAAAAATCTGATGACACTGATATTGGATGAATAAGTTTTTTTACGGTTGAGAGAGTGCTTTCTACCCATTAAACGTCAACAACAACAACAACAACTACCTAGTATATTCCCAGATGGTGGGGTCTGGGGAGGGTAATATGTACGCAGACCTTACCCCCACCCGAAAGGGTGGAGAGGCTGCTTTCAATCGACCCTCGGCTTATATAAAGAAAGAAATAAAAAAAAACCAAAAACAAAAGAGCATTAGTAACTTCAGCAGAGATCACAATACATAATTATGTAAACATAGACCATAAATAACATGGCATGCAAAAGGGAGAGGTAAACAGAAACAGAAGTGAAAGGACATCCACAGATGTAAATTTAGCCACATGCAGTAAGTAAAATGGAATGCAATACCAACGACTACTAACTACCAAAAGGGGACACTGGACCATCTATGCCTCCCTACACAGCCCCGAGAGGGAATTGCGAGAATTTCTAAAAGCCTCTATCCTACAACCCTGATGCTAGACTTCCAGACTCTCATATCAAGGGTCATGTCCTCGAAAATCCGCAATCTAGCCATTTCATGCCCTCTGCCACGACTCGCGCCAACCGCTCACAGCTCCTCACCGGAGCATCTAGGCTTCTCCTCCGCACATGCCCGAACCACCTGAGCCTCGCCTCCCGCAACTTTTCATCCACCGGGTCCACCCCCACTTTTCCCGAATAACTTTATTCTTAATCTTATCTAACCTGGTGAGCCCGCACATCCACCTAAGCATTCTTATCTCCGCAACCTTCATTCTCTGAACATGATATTTCTTCGCCGGCCAGCACTCCGCCCCATACAACATGGCCGGTATAACCATAGCTCAATAAAACTTCCCCTTGAGTTTCTGTGGCACTTTCTTGTCACACAAGACTCCTGATGCAAGCCTCCATTTCGACCATCCTGCCACTATACGGTGAGTGACATCCATGTCGATCTCTCTGTCCCCCTGAATCACCGACCCAAGATATCTGAAACTGTCCCTATTGGCGATGGTCTGAGATCCAAGCTTCACGACCCCGCCTACTTCCTCTTCTCTCGACTCTGTTCTAAACTTACACTTCAGATATTCTGTCTTAAACAAAATCAGTCTGAAACCCTTAGACTTGAGAGTTTGCCTCCAGACCTCCAATCTCTCGTTGACAGCGATCCTCATCTCATCTATCAAGACTATGTCATCAGCAAATAGCATACACCATGGCACATCCCCTTGAATATGGCGAGTCAGAGCATCCATTACCAAAACAAATAAGAGAGGGCTAAGCGCAGATCCTTGATGGAGCCCCATAACCACCGGAAAATGGTCAGAGTCGCCACCTACCGTCCTAACCCTAGTCTTAGCACCGTCGTACATATCCTTGATCACTCTGATGTAGCCTTCCGGCACGCTCTTCGCCTCCAGGCACCTCCATAGCACCTCCCTTGGGACCTTGTCGTACGCCTTCTCCAAATCGATATACACCATGTGGAGATCCTTCTTCTTATCCCTGAACTGTTCCACCAATCTCCTGACAATGTGAATAGCTTCTGTTGTGGAACGGCCCGGCATGAAGCCGAACTGGTTTACAGAGATAGACGTCATCTCCCTCACCCTCGCCTCCACCAGCCGCTCCCAGACTTTCATTGTGTGGCTTAGCAATTTGACACCCCTATAGCTTTTACAACACTAGATATCCCATTTGTCTTATACAAGGGCACCAGTATGCTCCACCTCCACTCCTCCGGCATCCTCTTAGTCCTGAATATCACATTGAACAACCTGCACAACCACTTCACTCCTGCCTACCCATGCTCTTCCAGAACTCTACCGGGATTTCGTATGGCCCCTCGCACGACCCCTACACATCCTACGTAGAGCCCCCACGACCTCCCCCACCCTGATGCGCCTATAGTAGCCAAGGTCTCTATGACTCCCTAAATTTCCCAACTCCCCTAACTCTAAGTCTCGATCCCCTTCCTAGTTAAGCAGGTCCCAAAAGTACGCTTACCACCTCTTCTTGATTTGGGACTCTCCCATAAGGACTCTACCATCCTCATCCTTGATGCACCTAACTTGTTCTAGATCCCGCGCCTTCCTCTCCCTCACTTTAGCCAGCTTGAATAACTTCTTGTCCCCGCCTTTCTCCCCCAATTCCTCATACATGCGGCCAAACGCCGTATTTTTAGCTTCTGTGACCGCCATCTTTGCTTCCTTCCTCGCCACCTTGTAGCTCTCCCTGTTCGCTCTCCTTTCCTCCTCGCTTGTGCTCCCTGAAAACTTAGCAAACGCCGCTTTCTTCGAAATTAAGCTTGACATTTCAAAAATTAAATCTCGAGAGCAAGCGACTAAACCCTAAATATGGTCATTTGGAAGTTGGAGGTACACTTTAGGCGTAAAATATGTTTTTTGGAAATTGGAATAATTATATTAATGAAAATATAATTATTTTTATGACACATCTCCCAATGTATATTTGTGGTATAAAACGTATAAATAACTGCACAAAAATTTTGTTATAAAATATTACGGCACTTGTATGTAACGTAGTTAAAATAGATATTGCATAATAATATAAATCGATGTGTATAATAGAATAAAAATAATAAATTACTTAATATAATTTATTTTAGTAGGATTGGACACTTACAGTACAAAATACGGGATAATATACTATTAGATGGTATATATACATTAGAATATACAGGAGAAATTCGAGGTACGCTTTACTGATGGCTCAACGTTAAAAAGCAATATAAAGTCTATTAAAATATATTACTAAAAAGTTGTTGAAATCCAAACTACTATCCATAAAATATAGTAGAATCCTATGAAATGACAGAAAATGTAATTATTACTCTGACACAACTCCCAACGTATAATATAATTTGAATTTCAAAATGCACAAAATAGTGCACCCAATGCATAAAATTATTTAATTGAACCAATATAGGATTAAAAAATTTGGATTATTCTAGTCCATAATATCTAAAGGACATAGTGGTTTTGCAATATAGATCTCTAGTGTAATATACATGAATCCTAATATTAAATTATTTAATTCACGTAAATTGGCCTAATTACCGAGTTTTCACTATTTTCCAATTATCCATAATAATATACTGGCTTATATCACTTCATCAGTTGTATTCCACCATATTTTATAGGGAGTAATAAAAATTGGATGAATTTAGTGTGAAATAATTAGGATTATTCACGTCCAGTAGTAAATACAGGACGTAATGGTTTGAACATATACACCTCCAGTATAATCTACATGAATAAAATATGAAATTATTTTTAATTGAACCAATATAGGATTAAAAAATTTGGATTATTCCAGTCCATAATATCTAAAGGACATAGTGGTTTTGCAATATAGATCTCTAGTGTAATATACAGGGAACTAAATATTAAATTATTTAATTCACGTAAATTGTCCTAATTACCCAGTTTCCAATATTTTCCAATTATCCATTATAATATACTGGCTTATATCACTTCATCAGTTGTATTCCACCATATTTTATAGGGAGTAATAAAAATTGGATGAATTTAGTGTGAAATAATTAGGATTATTCACGTCCAGTAGTAAATACAGGACGTAATGGTTTATTTAAACATATACACCTCCAATATAATATACAAGTAATAAAATATGAAATTATTTAATTTCTCTCAATTGTTCTAGATATTATTTTCAACTTCTCAATTAATATACTGGCTTATATGCCTTCATAAATAGTATTTTCAGTAAAATTTACTGGAGATTATGGTTTCACAAGAAATATCTCCAGCATGTTTTACAGGAAGCAACCAAATAAGAACTCCAATTCTATAAACTTTACTACATGATATGCTTTCACAAATTAGATTCTGCAACATAATATACAAGAAGCAAAACATTTTAAAATTCAAACTACAAAATCTGCATATATATCAACAAAATAAATATATTTAACATATAATGCAAAAATTATATTTATCAAGTTATTTACAATACAAATTGCCATAATTTAAAGGATATTTACAAAAGTTATTTCCTTCATTTCCATAATCATCACCAATCATCTCTAGAGGAGTTTCATACCCTGATTTGTGTTTCCATTCTGCTTGCGCCCACAGACTAAAACCAAGATACTGACGATAGTATTTGATTGTTTACAATTGACATAACATCTTTGCCCTGCATCAACATTTCAACAAACCTTACAACAAATGCACCACAACTTGTGTTTCCTATCTATTTTGGTGATTCTTTCCACTAACGAACAAATAGTTATACTCATGACCAAATGTAGGATGCAAGTCACCAAATTTACAATATTCCAAAACTATAGGAATAGATTCTTGATATCGACGAAGCTGCTTCTTTATGACTTCATACTCATATCCCTTGTACACAGAATCATACACATCATTGGTCTTCTCATTCAAGTCCAACACTCCCAAGTAATAATGAGTTCAACAATTCAAGGAAACTTTACCATCTACAATTGGTGCAAGAATTCGAATCGGAAAGAGAACTTTATCAACTGATGACCATGGAATCCCACACCTACGATTCTCACCCAATACATACTGAATAAGACCAAATCCCATTCCTTGATTCCAAAGTTCAAATTCAGTAAATTTTTCTAGACGGTTATGCGCGTCACTATATGCAAATTCTAAACAATCACTAAAGTCCACATCTGTTGTTGTTGAAGGAAATGGATACTCATTGATGTGATATATATGCTTCTTCCTCAAAAAATACATTGGCACGTCTATGTGCTGAATATAAAATAAGAAAATATATCAAAGTAATATTAAAGAAAATCAAAAGTTCAAAACGTAAAAGATATATACATACTGCATCACAACAATCTCTTTAAAGAACATTATTGATCTCACATTCTCATTGTAAATTTGATATGGCTTTCCTTTCCGTACAGGATCTTCTTTGTAAATACCGGTTACATTCCTAATAAAACAAGGACAAATCAAATATGAAAAACAAAAAAAAAGTGAAATTTTAATAACAAATATATCAAATAAAAATTCAATGAACTAAATATCAAAACTCACTTTTGGTAGACGACCTCTTCTCTTGTTCTCCTTTAAATATGCTTCAAAATTATCCTCAGCACGCTTGATTGTATTTCGATAATGCCAGCAACATCTTCGAACATATTTTGGATTCCAATTTAGACCTTTACAAGTTCCCTTATATGGAGATTTTAAATGCCAACTGACATTACGAAATCTTTTTCCTCTACCAAGCAATTCTTCTTCTGCATTCACATTTTGTGCAATCTGTGGTACTTCTGCTCCTGCCGCTTCTTTTCTTTTACAGGAAGTAAAATTTTCTTTTCATTTTCACCTTGTTCCTTGTCATCCAGTTGAGAAACAGACTTAGCAACTTAAAGAGAAGAATCCAAAATTATATTTCCTTTTTCAATACCACAAAAAATGCCTTGAACATTTGTACCTCCTGTTACAGCATCTGTTGTACTTTCCTGAGAGATTCCAATTATATTATTTTGCATAATATTTTGACTACACTGTGGCGACTATCTTTCTGTCGGATCATTTATTTTTCTAATTAAAGAATCAATATCGCTATTAGCTGTAAGATTAGTCTCATCTGCACTACAATTTGATATTGCTTCATTACAAATAGAACCTTTTATTACACATGCACCACTTGGTCCACCTTGATCATTGCATTTATTATTTTGTGCATCTTGGAGCGAATCAATATCCATTCTTGGTATCTTTGATGACACATCTCCATAATTTTCCTTATTATATTGACTGCAATGTGGTGTTAATATTTGATATGTCCCATCAGCTATTTTTTGCCAGATAGTATCAACATCAGTACCAGTTGACTAAACTTGACTAGGGGCACTATATTCTACTCTTACTTCATCAGAAGGAATTTTCTCTGAATTTGCATCATTTGCTGCTAGTTCATTAATAGCTTCATGTGGGACTGATTCAACATCTATGGATGATGGAATTAATGATACAGCTGTGGTATTTTCCAAAATCATTTCAGTGGAATGTGGTGTAGAAAACTCTTGCTTCCCATAAACTTTTTTAACAACCAAACTTTCTGTTCCTGCTGTCAGAACTGGTTCAATTGCATAACATAGTGGCCTCAATTCATCACAAGGATCTTGCAACAAAATTCTAGTACGTGGTATAGCTTCTTCATTAACTTTTGTTGCATCAACTGAATCAATATCCATAGGGAATGGAATTGAATCAACATGTGCTTGACCTTCATTGTCACTATCCTTATTGCACAGTTGATTGTGTTCCAGTAACTCACCATCTCCCTCTTTCTCATTTTGTTCGTCTCCCGACATATTAGAAAAATCTCTATCAAAACAATTATCTCCATTCGAACAATTTCTTTGGTCATCATTATTTTCATTACTTTCATTTTCCTCATGTTTTTCCTTGCTTTCCTTATTCTCTTCAGCACTTTCATCTACCTCATGCTTTTCATCGCCTTTCACACTGCTTTCCTTGTTATCTTCTTTGCTTTCATCATGATTTTTTAAGTCTTTAATAAACTTTAGAACAACATCAAGCTTGTCATTTATTTTCTGCATTAATGAGTACAGTATAATTATTGTAGAAAAAATCAACACTAAAATAAATTGACAAACTAGTTAATTACCTTAACAGAGCTCTTAACATACGTCTTCAACTTTTTCTGATTATCATTAATTTTTCATTTCTATTTTTAATTTATAATTATCTGCGTGTACAATCTCTTCAACGTTTTCAGATACCCTCTGAAAAGAGGAAAAAATGGCAAGAATTAGAGAATCATAACACATAAACATTCTTATCGAGTGTAAAACAATTCAATAAATAGTAGAATGTAATTTTGTAGAGTAAGACTAAACAATTCAATCCTAATTATCTAGTATACGATTGTGGAAATTAATGGAAAGCAAGACTAAGTAATTTCAAATAAACTACTAATTACATTGACAATTTCGCTAACATTAACTTTTGTTGAAGATTGGTGAAGATATGATTGATTCACCTTAAAAAGCTTAAAATCCTATTAATTAAACAAAATTGTAAATATTTAGATAAAAATAAAATATATAAGCACAAGTATATATATTAAAATTCACATATTATTAACTTACAGATGTTTTGTTATAGAACATCTTAAAGAGTGGTATATTTTGGACATCCAATGATGGAGTAAGACAACATCCTTATTGGCCCCCGATCCTCATATTTTGAATATTGATGGAAATCATTAAAGACTTCCATTGTCCATGCATTAAACAAAAATGGGAATCCCAGCGACGTATAAGATGAGATCCTACCAAAAATTCTCTTTTTCACCGACTCAGTTCTTAAAAGATGAGATAAAGTGTCGATTAATTCTTCAAAGCAAAGAGTGCCCCATGGAAAAGAAGCACAAAGTACCGGGTCATCTATAATTTTCATACTACGTTCACATTATTTCTGCTCATGTCTTTTCCCAAAAGAACAATTTCTAATATATAAATCTGAGCAAGCTTTATAGCATCTTCATCGCAGACTTCAACATCATCTTATATATCATCTGCTGCATCATCACGGTACCGAGAACGCTCTTTGATAAATTGATACAAATGTTCTACTTTCAACCCCTTTTTCCACTTTAGAGAAATACTATTCCTTCAAACGATTATCTCTATCATCAACAAAACTATAATCTGCTACGCCAATCTTTAGTCCAGTAATGGAAGGGAAATCTTCTTCTGTAAATGCTACTTCGTTATCAAAGACTCTAAAAAACCATTTTGCTTTTATCCTTGTAAAAAACTTGGGAAAGTAACATGAAATGAGTCAACTTCCCTTCTAAAAATTTCCCAAATACACCATTCTTTAATTGGTCCATTTGATTCCACACAAAAATTCAGAAATTGTTCTCTTAAATTTTCTATCACCTTTCCAACAATCAGCAACAAACCAATTTTTAAGATCATAAAATCTATCACCCTCCTAAAATAAAAATACAACACAAATAAGAAACTCGTATAATTTTAAGATAAAAACTTCAATATTTTAGAAATACGTATCTTCAAAATCCTAATTGATGATGTCATTTCTATAAAATCATCGAAACAAACATATTAAAATCAGATAAATAAACAGAATCAAATTGACATAGTATATATAAGAAATAAATTTCAGGTGATGTCCTGTAAAATAAAGTGAAGTCCAGTAAAATTAACTGAATTCAAACAAAACTTAGTTATGCTCTTGTCTTAAAAGATATCCAGTATTATATACTAGAGAAAAAGTTTACATACAGGTGATGTCCCACAGAATTCACTGAATTTAAACAAAAATTCAATTATATTCTTGTCTTAGAACAAATACAGTATAATATACTGAAGAAAAAGATTACAGACATGTGATATCTAGTAGAATTCACTGAATTCAAATAAATAAATTATATTCTTGTCTTAAAACTTATCCAGCATAATATACTGGAGAAAAAGGTTACACACAGGTGATGTCCAGTAAAATTCACTGAATTCAAACAAAATTATATTCGTCTTAGAACTAATCCAGTATAATATACTTGAGAAAAAGCTTACAGACAGGTGATGTCCAGTAAAATTCACTGTATTCAAACAAAACAATTATATTCTTCTCTAACAACTTATCCAGTATAATATAATGGAGAAAAAGTATACAAACATGTGATGTCCAGTAAAATACACTGAATTCAAACAAATCTTAATTAAATTCTTGTCTTAAAACATATCTAGTATAATATAATTGAGAAAAAACTTACATACATGTGATGTCCAATAAAATTCACCGAATTTAAACAAAAACTCAATTATATTCTTGTCTTATAACAAATCCATTATAATATACATGAGAAAAAGCTTACAGACATGTGATGTCCAGTAGAATTCACTGAATTCAAACAAATAAATTATATTCTTGTCTAAAAACTTATCCATTATTAAATAGTGGAGAAAAAGCACACAAACATGTGATGTCCAGTAAAATACACTGAATTCAAATAAATCTTAATTAAATTCTTGTATTAAAACATATCCAGTATAATATACTTGAGAAAAAACTTACATACATATGATGTCCAATAAAATTCATTGAATTTAAATAAAAACTCAATTATATTCTTGTCTTAGGACAAACCCATTATAATATACAGGAGAAAAAGCTTACAAACAGGCGATGTCCAGTAAAATTCACTGAATTCAAACAAAAACTCAATATATTATTGTCTTGGAACTAATATAGTATAATATAGGAGAAAAAAGCTTACATACATGTGATGTCCAATAAAATTCACTGAATTCAAACAAAAACTCAATTATATTCTTCTCTTAGAACAAATCCAGTATAATATACTGGAGAAAAAACTTGCATACAGGTGATGTCCAGTAAAATTTACTGAATTCAAACAAAACAATTATATTATTGTCTAAAAACTTATCCAGTATAATATACTGGAGAAAAAGGTTACATACAGGTGATGTACAGTAAAATTCACTGAATTCGAAGAAAAAGTCAATTATATTCTTGTCTTAGGACAAATCCACTATAATATACTTGAGAAAAAGCTTACAGACAAGTGATGTCCAGTAGAATTCACAGAATTCAAACAAATTAATTTTATTCTTGTCTTAAGACTTATCCAGTATAATATACTGGAGAAAAAGGTTACACACAGGTGAAGTCCAGTAAAATTCACTGAATTCAAACAAAATTATATTCTTATTAGACTTAACCCAGTATAATATACTGCAGAAAAAGCTTACATACAGGTGATGTCCAGTAAAATTCACTGTATTCAAACAAAACAATTATATTCTTCTCTAACAACTTATCGAGTATAATATACTGGAGAAAAAGGTTACAAACATGTTATGTCCAGTAAAATTCACTAAATTCAAACAAAACAATTATATTCTTGTCTAAAAATTTATCCAGTTTTATATAGTGGAGAAAAAGCTTACAAACAAGTGATTTCCAGTAAAATAAACTGAATTCAAACAAATCTTAATTAAATTCTTGTCATAAAACATATCTAGTATAATATACTTGAGAAAAGCTTACATACATGTGATGTCCAATAAAATTCACTGAATTTAAACAAAAACTCAATTATATTCTTGTCTTAGGACAAATACATTATAATATACAGGAGAAAAAGCTTACAGAGAGGTGATGTCCAGTAAAATTCACTGAATTCAAACAAAATAATTATATTCTTATCTAAAAACTTATGTAGTATTAAATAGTGGAGAAAAGCATACAAACATGTGATGTCCAGTAAAATACTCTGAATTCAAATAAATCTTAATTAACTACTTGTATTAAAACACATCAAGTATAATATACTTGAGAAAAAGCTTACATACATGTAATGTCCTGTAAAATTCACTGAATTTAAACAAAAACTCAATAATATTCCTGTCTTAGGACAAATCCATTATAATATACTTGAGAAAAAAGCTTACAGACAGGTGATGTCCAGTAGAATTCACTAAATTCAAACAAATATATTATATTCTTGTCTTAAAACTTATCCAGTATAATATACTGGAGAAAAAGGTTACACATAGGTGATGTCCAGTAAAATTCACTCAATTCAAACAAAACAATTATATTATTGTCTAAAAACTTATCCAGTATAATATACTGGAGAAAAAGGTTACATACATGTGATGTCCAGTAAAATTCACTGAATTCAAACAAAAAGTCAATTTATAGATTAACCAGAATATCTACATTAACGAAACATATTTCAATGAATTTTTTTATGAGATTTCCAGTATAATAAGATGAAAACATATAGAACTTACTCCGATTTATAGATTGACGACATAAATTTTGCTAAAACTTCGATTTGCAGATTGACACCGAACGATTTTGCTAACAATTTGATTTGTCGATTAAAACCTAACAATACAACAATAAGAACATAAATCAAAATTAAACCTAACAAAATAATAATAAGAACGAAAATCAAACATATTATTGTAAAAGCAACTCTAACCCAAAGAATTTTGAAGAAAATTAGAGCCAAAACGATAAAGGATTCAAAAAAAAGTGCTCAGACGAAATCCACACGCACTGTTATGCAAACAGTAAAAGCTACTAAAAAATTACTACAGAGTATCTTAAATTGTGCAAGGGCAATAATATTATTTTACAATCTATTTTAAGTTAAGTGGATAGAAATCAATGACATCATGGACGGTGGCTATTTTTCGATAGCCAACCGTAAAAGTGGCTATGCCACGCCATTTTGACCATTTAGTTTCCATATCATCCGTTAAGCCCAAAATTACAGGCCCAAAATGCAAAGGAGGAGATTTTGCAGAGAATGTAAACCAAAGTGGGTAAAAGTGTCAAGGAAATTCCAATATCACCCACCGCTGACCGAATACGATGCTGAACTTTCCAACAAGACCCTTGAGCTTCAGAAGGTCGTTCCATTTTCCGCATCAATTTTGCAGCAAAACGATTATGTCTACTACAACAACAGCTACAATGTATTCCTCTGTTTCTCCTTCAAGAGAATCCCACAAAGTAAGCAGCAGTGGAGAAGCTTCCATTAGCGTTGAAGAATGGCAGGGGTGGGGTACCACATCTCCAATACCCGCCATGGTTACTCAGGTAGTTGATGACTTGAAGCTTTTGCAGGAAGATAGTGATGCAGATATGATTTTTGGTGGCAATCACGGCAAACTCTCGGTAAAAAAATTACTTCGATATTTGAAATTTGAATGTTTTTTTAGCCAAACTTTGATGATTTCCCTATCAAAATGTCAGAAAAAAAGAATCTCAATGTGCATTGTGAATTTGTTAGTTTTATCTTGACGGTTTACTCCTAGTTTACGCTATTGGATTTGGGCCTAGAAAGTACATCCAATGCTAAACGTAGGAATGCGAATGCCACTAATGGGCGTGCTCATCTCTGCCGTTGCAGAATGCTTTCTGCTGGACCCTTTATCCGGTAGTACTACTAGTTGATACTAGATAAAGTGATGATAGTTTAATTGTTGATTGTCAAATTGCTTGAACCAAATGTTCTCAACTGTTTTTAACGACAATTTCTATTAATAACTAGCCTCAATCCCAAACGAATTAGGGTTGGTAAGGAATCAGGTCTATTTCATTTCAAGTATTGCTCTTTATTTTGGTATAATTCATTCCAGTACTAAATATTTGTCTTTGAAGGCAAATTAGAATTTATCTAAATCTCACTTTCCCTGCAGGGTAAGCTAGGTGTGCAGATGTCTGTGTTTGCAGCTCCTGTGCTTTAAAGTTTATATTAACTCATATGGAATATTTACTTCGATTATGTTAGTTCTTTGTCAGTTTTGCATTGATTTTGAGATATTTAGATCTCTCAAGACACATCCGTTTCATATGAATTTAGTTCTACTTCATATCCTTTTATCAACTAAAATCATCATATTGTCGCAATGGTGGAAACGGTAAATCAAAAAGTTTATATGATACATGGTCAACCAGCTTAGGTGACCTCACTTTTGTAGGGAAATGGCATGGGAAAATGACAATAATACTACAATAATATTATTTGTGAGCATATACACGAATTGGCTTGAGTCGTGTTGGGCACTATTCTAAGAAAGTAATCCAGCAATATGAAATGTTTCCCCACGGTTAAACAAGCCTACCTCTATTTATTTAGAGGATACAGGAATCAGCAAAGTCAAATAATAATCCAGCAGGTTCAAAAATCGGAGAGAAGAATTAATAATAATAGGTAATGAATGTAGGAAGAAAGTAATGATTAGCTAACTATAAAGAAGGAAGAAGAAAGATAAATTCTCACTTGAGAATTGAGTGAGTATGATGGCTAGTCCAATAGGCAATTAGGGAGGTTTACATGTATGACAAGTATGGAGAGTCTTTTAACACTTGTCCAAATATATTAGACCACTTGGCTTTAATATTAACAAGTGTACCTAGTCTTCCATGAATGAAGACACATGGTAGATTTGCATAGCCACTTATCAAAGCCCTTCAACACTTGGCTTTAAGGCTTCATGCAAGAAGCCACTTGGAAATAATAGATAGGACACTTGTACAATAAAAAGACATATGTCTATTTAAAATTTTGAAAATGCTCCCACAACTTTATCCTCTATATGTGCTATTTCACTCTTTCTGTGCAATTTGCACCCTTTGTTGGATGTGTGATCACTTAAAATCTTCTCCTCCTATATAATTACAAATTCATCTTAATATTTGCATTCTTGCAACATTCAATTTGTGTAAGTTGGGTCTCAAAGGCTTAACATTCACACTCATGTGATATTGCTGGTCTTGCATCTTTGCTATAGAACATGCATTGCACTTCTCCATTTTATAACAACGATATCCTTTATTGACAACCCAATTTTTATAGTAAGTTGTGGTATTTATATGTGTGAAATGAATAAACAATGATGTTACCTTGAGAAAATGAATAATATTGGAAAAAGATAAAATTGGATTAAGCGGTATTGCGCTAAACGGGTAAAGTACATTTTGGAGTTAAGTTTTTTGACCTCTCAGCTTTTATTCACTTCATACACGGAAAGAGAGATCAAATATACGGAGACAGAGTTAGGATATGAAGTGTGTGGACTCTAAACAACAGAACCCTAACTTTTTTTGATTTGGGTGCAAATTTGTGAAGATGCATCTTTTTTCTTTTGTTTTAGTATTTTGGAGGAGCTTTTGTTTACAAAAAAGGAAAAGTGTAATTCTAATTTTGCAAGGAAACTAGTAGGCTCCTTTGTTTAGAGCTTTATCGTTTCGTTCTATTTTATAATTAGTTTGTGCTTCTTTTTTTTTTTTGGAAAAATAAAAGAAAAATTGGTAAAAAACACAAAAAAATGCATTGCTTTCAAGGGGGCTCGAACCGCGTGCTTTCCATGAGAACCCACAGCCCTTACCACTGTACCCAGATGCATTTTGTTACTGGGTTCGGCGTGGCATATTGTTATTTAAGCTATGAGTTTTTCAATACAAATACAAGGTTCAAGAAAAAGTAACTGGGTTCGCCCGAACCCGCACCCACTACTATAGCTCTGTCCCTGCAAATATATGACAATGTGGAAGTAATGTTAAATAAGTATATACGGTGCCGGGTGACCTCATAATGACTACCTATTCTCTTTAAGAAATTTCATTGCTCTACCTCGGGTTTGTTTGCCTCTTTCATAGTTACTTGATTATTATTAGCTCACAATTCTGTTCTGATCCTAAGGGTGACTTCAAGATGCAAGAGGATAAAAAGCATAGAGCAACATATCAGTCTTTAGGTGATTCAGAAACAAAACTCCAGTTCTTTTCAGCTCGACAAATTGCATGTCGTGTGCTTGGTAGTAGGAGTTACCTTTGTCAGAAGGTAAACTATTTGCTTAACACATCAATGTTATGTTTTAAGATTCTATTCTTGTATTTTTGTGTGAGATATATTCTGCATGAAAGCATAAAGAATAAGTATATTGTGATCTGCACATTTTGCCTTAGAAAAGTTCTTTCGTTTTTTCTGTTTTGACAAACAAATAGGTTTTGATGGTATCACATCTGGTTTTGTTTCTGTTGTAAATTTTTCAAGTGCTGGCTTCCCTCGGAAGATTGTATATGCTCAAAACGTATTTCATGTCCTCTTTGGCATCGAGTACGGTTTTGGTTGTATATGCATCCAAAGGTACGAACTTTTCTTTCTATCCTTTTTCTTGTTTTTCCTTTACAACCTTCCATTTTCTTCTTATTTCACACTTAATTCATCCTGTATAAGAATGTTTATATGAATATCAATTTGTTCTTTTGCAGGATTTCTTGCGACAAAATAACACAGGGAAGTTGTTGTGGCAAGTATTTGGCATTCAAGCTGCTACTTTGTGCCTCTATGGAATAGCTGAACATGAGGAAATGATGTGGGATGCATTGAAGCTTGCAGGTCTTCATTTTATTTTAATTTGTTTGGTAATTTAATACTCTAGTAGAATGAAGCAGCTAGAGAGCTTGTCCAAGCATAATCCCTTGAAGTTGTCAGAAAAGTGCCCGTAACTACCACATGATTCCAAAAATGGATGCTTATGTTTTTGTATGAAAAAGGCTGCTTCCTACAGAATTTTGGAGTAGACCTCTTGTTATGGTTGGTAAAATGATACGCATTATGTAACTTAGCCAAGAGCGTGAGAGGTTGTGCCCTAGTACCTGTGACCATCTGTGTCCCAAAAAAGGTATGGAAACTAAAAATTACATCATAATAGCTACAATACTATACAATCTGTTAGTTAACCGATAATTCAAAACCAGTAGTTACCAAACTCAACTGTGTAAGCATGTGTCTGGTAGACTGGTATGCGAGTGTTGAGACAGATCACAGATTTGAGATTTCTTGAGAACTATCGAATTAGGCATATATGCACGTACATTCCTTTGAGCAAATAACTAGGTAGGTGCTCTGTCTCTACCACACAGGAGTCATGGAAATGTCAAAGATACCCGGGGCACCACATTTTCGATGAGTCTAATTTAGTAGAAAATTTTGCTACTTTTTTTGTTAGTTTCCCTTGTAATTGTTTTTAGCATGTTTATCAGTTTTGATCAATTCTTTCCGACAATTTCTCGCTCGGACAATAAGAGAAAAACAATTATTATCTTAGTCAACCGATGTACTTGTTGGGGTTAATTTTCTACGATGTATTGAAGAGCAGTAGACAAGAGGGGTTGCTCTGATGGTAAGCAACCCCCACTTCTAACCGAGAGGTTGTGAGTTTGAGTCTCCCCAAGAGCAAGGTGGGAAGTTCTTTGAGGGAAGGATGCCGGGGGTCTATTTGGAAACAGCCTCTCTACCCAAGGGTAGGGGTAAAGTCTGCGTACACACTACCCTCCCCAGACCCTACTAAGTGGGATTATACTGGGTTGTTGTTGTTGTTGTTGTTGTTGTATTGAAGAGCAGTAGGTACAGAAACTGAAGTTTGATGCCATGTTTAAATGTTAATGATAACGAGGGAATGATCACAGTTCTTTCCCGTTTTATCGAAATTAGCAGAATAGTTCGTTATGATTGACCCCATTCATGTAGCATCAAAGAAGAAGATTGCTTATGGAGCTAAGTTGATGTTATGTATTCTGTTTTAGGAAAAATGCTGTATATTCTGTTCTCACTTTTGGCAGATCCTGCAGGGAATTTAGCTTTTGATTCACATTTTACATTATTTTCAGGAAAAGATAAGGTTTGGTGCCTTTATCCCAACAAGAATGCACCAGCGAAGTCTGTCGAGGATAGCATGGCCGAGCTTTCTTTTTCACATGTAGAATCTCCTGAAACTGTACGCTACCCTAACTTTTGACATGGAAATATGGCCAAGTTGTCATTGACAAGGTGACAAAGGGAAGCAAATGTAGGAATGAAGAGTCATTCACCTGCTTCTTTTTCTGGAAGCAATTATTTGAGACTTTGAGAAAAGTGAAAAGTCTTCCAAAAAATTTCCACAATAGAAAATAATGGAATTACCCATAAGGGAGCTTTCGAGATATAATTTGGTGGTACTTCCCATTCTCTTCTCAAGAAAGAGGAAGATTCAGCTATTTTCTTCCATCAAGAGAAAGATTCTCTTTATGATATACTCTACCCTCCCAAATCCGCCCTACTTAGCAGCTTACAAGGGCCTCTCCCCTTTTTTGCTCCCTTTGGTGACTCACTCCCACTTTATATTTGGAGGTGGAGGGTCCTTATTACTAAGTAGTCATCCTTTATCCTTGGCTAAAAGTATGGGCTGGCTACTTTGATGAAGTGCACTGAAAGAGTCATTATAATGATTATAAAGCATGTATTTTCATGGTGCCATGCAGAATTTTTTGAACATGTGTTGCTAATAATATTTCATACAATGGTAGTGTGAGTGTACTTTTGCTGCTTAAGCCACGTGATGGTGATCAATCCTGTCAACTTGTCTATGTGATATTCTCATTTTCCATTGCATGAGTGTTGACGTTTATGCTGCTATTTGTAGACAGATGGAGGCCATTCCTTGAATTTTATTCTAATTGATGGGACCTGGAGCAATTCGGGTGCAATGTTCAGACGTTTGAAGGTACTTCAGCCTGCAAATGTAACTCTTTATTGCTTTAAAATCAAGGTTTCATTATGAAGTGATGAACTTTTTCATCAGCACGTAAGAAAGAATACATAAAAGAAAAAGGACAGAAATAATAAATTGAGATTGAGGTTTAAGTTTTAACCAATCAGATTAATGAGATTATATTATTGGACATTGAAAAAGCTTCTGCGTCTTGTGATGATAACTTGTTACTTTCACATACTTATTTATGCACAAATTTCAACTGCAGTTCTGCTAGAGCACATAAATTTGCTAATAAAGCTCTATCTGGAGAAAAAAAGACAATTAATTTGTATAACAGCTGAAATTGCAGAACTCTTGCATCGTCAGTGTACAGAAGTTAAAAAAACTCTTGTGTTTTACTCGTATAAAAATTATTTTGATGGGTGAAAGTAAGTTCTATTGACAGAAAAGGGCACACCTGTAAGTGGAATATGGTAATAGTTATCTAGAGACTGGCAATTCGATCTCTCAATATGTAATCATTTTTCCTGATAATTTAAGATCGCTTTTTATTCCCTCTTATGTAAGACATGTAAAATGATTCTACAGTAACATTACTACCATTCTCTTTCCAATTCCACCTATCTCCAACTTCTTCCATTCTACCTTCTAAGCTGGATACCCCAAAAGGCCTCGACCCCTGCTCTCCTTATCTCCTTAGCCAAACTTTCCCTTTTTGTTCCCGTGGAGACGGAAAACATCTGCGAAAACCTGATATTGAGAAACATATCACTGCAGTCAAACGTATCCTCTCCCCTAATTTCTTATAAAAGTCCACCCATCCCTTTGTTAATGTCTCTCCAAAGAACTGAGCTATGGAGTTATGGACTAGTTATAGCAGGGGTTCTTCATCTGCCTGTATCCACTCCTCTTTGAGTACTCTCCAACTGTCCAACACATATCTTCCTCAGTCCGAACCTTCAAAGCCACGTACAAGAGGTTCCTATTGAAGACCCTCAAATCCCTGATACCCAATCCTCTAGTGTGTATTGGAGAACTTAAATGCCTTCAATCCACCAAAGAGAACCCCCTTCCCTTCTGACGACGGAGAAGTACATTGTGATTGGTTAAACATTTAGCAATACAGCAAAAGAGAAACACATGTTAATGTACAAGATTGTTGGATACAAATGAGTGCCTTGGTACAACGAGTTATTCACAGTATTTCTTTAGTTTCTCTTATCATGCCAAAGTTCCACTCCGTCCCTTAGAAAATTACATTGTACTTTGCTTTTCTTTAATAGGTAAGGTAAATAAAAGAGAACCACGTGTATTAAAAGTACAAGATTGTTAGTTGGATACAGATGAGTGACTTTGTATAACTAGTTATTCACAGTATTCTTTAGTTCTCCTGTCATGCCAAAGTTGCCTTCCTTTTAGGGTTCATTTAAGTTCTGATTACGTGGATCAATTTCCCAAAGAACAACAGTTGATCTGAGATATTTAATTGTTAGGATCAGTACGAGTTAATGTGGGGTGATGAGCTTCCTTGCATAACGCTGAACACAGGAGCATCCTTGATGCATAAACTCAGGTGAATCACATGATCCGAACTGCAGCTTATTTTTGTGCTCGTTCCTCTTTAGTACTTGCCTTTCCTAACTCATGTGTAATGTATTGGCCAAGGGCAGACCGCAACCATCATGGGATCGCACATGTACAGCAGCAGCGGCAATAGGCCTCCTCAATGAGCTGCATGACCTTCCAAATTTTGTTTCCTATGGACTGGATAAACAGGCTAAAGCAATTGAAGATGCACTGGAGGTTTTGTTAGAAGCACTTACAGCTCGACGGCTTCGCATGGGTAGGTCCATCACCCGTAAACAAAGACACAATCGCGACATCCTTTAAGAATAGCAGCAGTTTTTTCACCTTTCTGGCAGATTGACATCAGCAATTTTGAAGATGCTATACCACATACACAGAGCAGACGGTCAATAGGACTAACATGTTCTCATAGAGAAAGAATAACCAGTTTGAGCTCAGAAGATCCGGATCATTTTGGACAGTTTTGATCGTTTTGAGCTCAGAGGATTCCTGTTCTCCATGTTTGTAAGGACAGTCTTTGAGTTACAAAAGAAAATGTCATGAAACTGCTGGTGGTAGACATATAGATTAGACATGAGAGGAACAACAGTTGGTTCTTGAGTAATGAGCATACCAGGAATCCTCTGTTTTTGCTTTTGTTTTCTTGGTTATACTTTAAAACCCTTTAAAAATTAGCAGCAGTACTTTTTGAGAAGGGAATCGATTGATGTTCAAAATTAATCATGTTAGGGTTCTGAGCTCTCCAGAATGCAAATGACGCTTGATGCTGTAACAGCTAACTTTATTTCTTTATAAAAGATATTCTGCACTAATTTTAGATCTTAGATCTGACTTTTGCTGTGCTTATAATTCTTTTCCTGATATCAATCTATACGCTCTTTAGAACCAAAATTTGTTTGTGTTTGGTTCATCATTAAAAAAAATACACGTAGTAATGAAAGAAAGCTTTGATCAGTACCAAGTTACTTGATCCTATAAACTATTCCTTGTCGTGAGATCACATAAGTCCATAGGATCGATTATTGAATTTTTTAATTACGAGTAAAACATGAGATTCATTTTAATAAGGATCATATCAACTAGTACTAAATAACCGAAGGGTGGACATCTCCTTCAATCATGAATCAATGTCTAGTCGGATGAGATTGACTTGATGTCCATAGGGCAGTTGTTACTAAAATAACCTGTCTCAGTCTTTTTGTTTGTTTGATATACGAAATTACTGAAAGCTTTACGGCACAATTTAGCGTCCAAGGGATGTAACAGACAGGATTAATCGAGGCTGTTCAAACAGGCATAGGCCAACTAAACGGCATTCCCGTAGCAATTGGGGTTATGGATTTTCAGTTTTTGGTGCAAAGATAGAAAAATCCCTTACCAAAAAAAAAAAAAAGAGCACGAAGATGCTCATCCTCATAAAGAAAGTCGGGGTACTGATATGAATCACATAATGGAATTGCATTGCTGACTAAACATATGCTTTTTAATTTAAGTAGGACGTAGGTGTGGTTTTAATTCTCGGGTTGTATTCTTCGTTAGATTTTGTGTGATATTAAGAAGTTTTTGGTTTCAAATATACACGTCCAAATTTGTTAATTTGCAAAAACAAATTAAATCAAAGCAGATTCTTCAAAGTTAAACAAGGATTAAAATTTTGTAATTGAGATGCAGCTTTCGTGGTTTTTTGCCCTTGTCTATCTATATCTATACTAATATATTAAAAGCACGAAGCCCTTAGCAAAATGTCGATCGCCTTATTTACCTTTAAAAGAAGATTTCTCATTGGACAAAACTATAATTAATTTATTTTCCTAATATTTGTTATTTTAAATCAACAAAAGTTTTGGTTATAAAATTCTTCCTTATTTAAACTATGTAAAAACTCCTAATATTTAGGAATTTAAAACCGAGTAAGACTTTTACTTAAATAATTTTATTCCTTATTTACTTCATCAGTAATTGTTTTCATTAGGTTGATTTAGTTAGGTGTCTATAGTTATTTTTAATTTGTTTCGCATTATTTTAGGTTAAGTTTCTAGAAAAGGTTGTAGATTCCCATTTAAATTCTACCATTAAATCTGAAGAATTTAGGTATAAAAATATAAATGCACAACGTAATATCAAATTCTAGAAATACTTTCAAAAAGATAATCCATAATTGCATTATAATGTTTATATATTATTAAAAAATTTAACAATTGATACGTGTACACGCGTAAGCACGTAACCTAATCATTTTTCTTATTTATACTTTTCTATATATACATATATATAGAGAAATGCCGTTCGCTTGTTTTACCCTTTATAAAAGTAGATTTTTCATTGGAGAAAACTATAATTAATTTATTTTCCAAATATTTGTTATTTTAAATCAACAAAAGTTTTGGTTATAAAATTTTTCCTTATTTGAACTATGTAAAACCTAATATTTAGGAATTTAGAACCAAGTAAGATTTTACTTAAATAATTTATTCCTTATTTACTTCATAATTAATTTGTTTTCGTTGGGTGTTATAGTTATTTTTGATTTGTTTTAATATTTTAGGTTTAGTTTATATAAAGGTTGTAGATTCCCATTTAAATTCTACCATTAAATCTGAAGAATTTACGTACAAAAATGTAAATGCACAACCTAATATCAAATTCTAGAAATAATTCTAAAAAGATAATCGATAATTGCATTCTAATTTTTATATAGTATTAAAATTTTGTCACGACCCAAAATTTTCACCATCGGGAGTCGTGATGGCGCCTGCTAACGGAGCTAGGCCAGCCAAACTTTAAACATTCTCCGATAAATCTCAACAATGTAAACATGTGGAAAACAATTAAATAAAAACGGAAGACTTTAAGATTAATAAAATGAAGTTTTAAACATATCTCTACCCAAAATCTGGTGTCACTAGCTCACGGACTACTAAAAAGTACTACAAACAAGTCTGAATGGAAATACAAAACGTCTGCCTCGGTACAAAGAAAACAAACTAAACAAAAAAAAAGGACTCTGGCCTGCGAACGCCAGCTAGGCTACCTCGAAGTCCCTGGACTGAAGTCAGTTCTCGATCGAATAGGCTACTGCTATGGTCCAAAAGCTGCTCCGATGCCGTAATCTATGCAAAAAGCATAGAAGGGTAGCATCAGCACAACCGACCCCATGTGCTGTTAAGTGCTTGGCCTAATCCTAGCGAGGTAGTGACGATGCTAGACAGGACCTACCACAAATAACCTGTAGAGATATATGTGCAATAACATGAAAAACGTACATAATTTAAACATCTAATAGGGATGGGGCATCCTATGGGGTGTAACAATTCAGATATAAGATCACCGAACAAGAGATGGAACTGGACAATAACATCAATTAAAGAGAACAGGTAAATCAACAACTGCACAGTAACAACCTTCATGCTTTTACTCTCATTCTTACCAAACCAGTCAAATAAAGTGCACGGCATCACCCTTCGTGCTTTTCCTCACATAACTCTCATATCAAGGCACGAAATGACCCTTCGTGCATAATTATCAAAACATGGCACAGAATGACCCTTCGTGCATAATCACTCTTCCTCACCCAATCAACCGTCACAACCAATCTGGGCGGGGATGAACAACAATATTAAACATCCCCGCAAGGGAGAACAATTCAACAAATAAATCACAGCAAGGGAATATTACAACACTTTCTCTTTTAACTTGTTTCCTTCTCAACTAACACTTTATATGGAATTATCAATTAAACAAGACAATGGTGTCACATCTTTCGAATTAAAAGTAATTACGACTCATGGTCATGCTAGACTCCACTGCATAGATAACCATCACCATGCCTATACACCGTACTTCACATTTAGCATATAGCAGTTAACTCTCTAATCCTATTCCCTCAAGCCAAAGTTAGATCAAATACTTACCTCGGTCCGAAATTAGCAATCAAGCCTCTCACACCACCTTTCCTCTAGAATCCAACTCCGAAATAATGATATCTAGGCACAAAATCTCAAAAGCCCTAGTTCTACCCAAATCCCCCAATTTCTACTTTGATTTCATAATTAAGGGCTAGAAAAGTAGTAATTAGATGAAGAAATAATGAGGGAATAATGTTAAGATTACTTACCCAAAGAGTTATGGAGAAAGGGAAGCTTGAAATTCGTCTATGGAGTGTTGGAAAGAAGAGCTCATGTGAAAATAGTGAAGAATTCCCGTCACCGTTCTGTTTTTAAGCTTTTAATATCACTGGGCGAAAATGCCCTATGCGATCGCGGGGCAAGGAGTGCGATCGCATAGAGTAGAGGGGACAGTGCTCTGTGATCGCGAAGGGACAAATGCGATCGCATAGGGGAAATTTTTGGGCTTATGAGGTAAACACAATGCGAACGCGGAAAGGGGTATGCGTTCGCGGGACCATTGAAGTTTACACTATGCGATCGTGGGGGATGCTATTCGATCGCATAGAAGAAAGAACTGGGCAACAACAGACATCATTTTCTGCAACAATCCTAAGGCAAAAACCACCCCGAACCACCTTCGAAACACTTCCGAGCCCTCGGGGCTCCCAAACAAACACACACACTAACTCGATAACATCCTACGAACTTAGTCGAGTGATCAAATTGCTAAAATTATGTCAAAATCATTGAATCAAACCTTAAAATCATCATTTTCATTTCAAACTTCATAAACCTTAACTTTAGATATTTAGGTCCGAAACATGTCAAATGACGTCCGATTTCGACCAAATTTCACAGGAAGTGCTTAAAGCATATATAAGACTTGTAGTGAGTATCGGAACCAAAATACGAGTCCGATACCTATATTGTCTAACTCATTTTCCTTTCAATTTTTCATATCATTTTCAGATAAATAATTTCTTTCAAAAATTCTATACTCGGGCTAGGGACCTCGGATTTCGATTCCAGGAATACAACCAAGTCCCATTTTTTTCTACGGACCTTCCAAGATCGTCACATCACGAGTCCGGGTCCGTTTACCCAAAATATTGACCAAAGTCAACTATATCAATATTAATATCAAAATTCTTTAAATTTTTCACAGAATTCACATAATTTAACATAAAAATTTTCTGGCTTTGCACTCAGACTGTGCATGCAAATCGAGGCAACTACAAGCTAGGTTTCCAAGGCCTCGAAAGCACGAAAAAAGGGAGAATTACGGTGATAACCCTTTCGGTCGTCACAAATTTAATAATTGGTATGTGTACACGCGAAAAGCACGTAACCTAATTATTATATATATATATATATATATATATATATATATATATATATATATATATATATATATATATATATATATATATATATATATATCTATTAAAAGCACGAAGTCCCTTAGCGAAATATCATTCGTCTTTTTTACCCTCTAAAAATAAATTTCAATAACTCTGCATATTGACCACTTTATCAATGTAATATTTATTTTTAAATTTAAATGAATGTTGTATTATTTATCTCTTTGTCACTTAGCTTGCTAAATACACATAATTCATTCTTATTCTAAATTTTATACACTTTTTAGTAAGGGGCAAAAAGCACGTGCAACGCACGTACACTAAAGCTAGTATCTACATCTATCTATACTATATTAAAAATAGGAAATTTAAAAGTTAAAAGTATGTCCTGAATGATCTTGACCTTATCCAAGGCCTCCTGAACTAGATCTGTACCCAATAACCGAGCCTCTCCCGGCTTAAACCATCCGACTGGGGACCGACACCGCCTACCGTACGACGCCTCATACGGAGCCATCTGAATGCTGGACTGGTAGCTGTTGTTCTAGGCAAACTCTGCTAAAGGCAAGAACTGGTCCCACGAGCCTCTAAAATCAATAACGTAGGCTCGGAGAATATCCACAAAGATCTAAATAGTCCTCTCGGACAGACCGTCCGTGGGGATGAAATGTTGTACTCAACTTAACCTGGAATCCAAAGTCCTACTGTACCGCTCTCAAGAAATGCGAGGTAAATTGCGGACCCCGATCCGAAATGATAGATATCGGCACCCCATGAAGGCGAACGATCTCCCTGATATAAATCTCAGCAAATCTTTCGGACGAATAGGTGGTGGCAACTGGAATAAAATGCGCTGACTTGGTCATCCTATCCACAATAACCCATATAGCATCAAACTTCTTCCGATTCATCGGAAGGCCAGAAACGAAATCCATGGTAATTCTCTCCCACTTCCACTCGGGAAGCTCAATCCTCTGAAATAAACCACGGGTCTCTGATGCTCGTACTTAACCTGCTGATAGTTCAGACAACGAGCCACATATGCAAAAATGTCCTTCTTCATTCTGCGCCACCAATAATGCCGCCTCAAATCCTATGCATCTTCTGGCGCCCGGATGAATAGAATATCGAGAACTATGGGCCTCCGCTAAGATCAACTCCCGGATACCATCTACATTCGGCACACAAACTTGCCTCTGCAATCTTAATACACCATCATCTCCCAAGGTCATTCTCTTGGCACCTCCACGCTACACCGTGTCTCTCAGGACACATAAATGGGGATCATCAAACTGCCGCTCGCAGATACGCTCCATCAATGACGAACGAGTAACGTGCAAGCTAGCACCCTAGTCCAACCTTACAAACCGATTGGCCAAGGCTTGAACATCCAAAGCAAGTGGTCTCTAGCTAACCGGAATATATGCAAGACTACCCATGCTGGAGGACTTTCTACTCAGTCCACCGACCACCATATTGGCCTTCCCTAGGTGGTATAAAATAGAAACATCATAGTCTTTTAACAGCTCCAACCAATTCCTCTGCCTCAGATTCAATTCCTTCTGTTTGAACAAGTAATGAAGGCTCTTGTGATCCGTGTACACCTCACACGTCACACAATATACATAATGCCTCCAGATCTTCAAGGCATGAACAATGCCTGCCAACTCCAGGTCATGAACTGGATAATTCTTCTCGTGGATCTTCAACTGCCTCGAAGCATATGCTATGACTCTTCCATTCTGCATCAACATCGTGCCAAGCCCAATACGGGATGCATCACAATAGACGGTACAAGACCCCGATCCCGTGGGCAAAACTAGTACTGGTACCATATTCAGCGCTATCTTGAGCTTCTGGAAGCTCGCCTCGCACTCCTCTGACCACTTGAACTGGGCACCCTTCTGGGTCAATCTAGTCATCGGGACTGCAATGGATGAAAACCCCTCAATGAATCATCGGTAGTAACTGCTAATCCCAAGAAACTCCGGATCTCTGTAGCTGACGCTGGTCGAGGCTAGTTTTTGACTGCCTCATTCTTCTTCGGGTCCACCTGAATACCCTATGCTGAAATAACGTGACCCAAGAATACAACAGAACTCAACCAAAACTCGCACTTTGAGAACTTGGCGTACAACTGGCTATCCTTCAGAGTCTGAAGAACCACTCCGAGGTGCAGCTCATGCTCCTCCTAGCTGCGAGAGTATATAAGAATGTCGTGAATGAAGACAATCACGAACAAATCCAAATAGGGCCAGAACACTCGGTTCATCAACCCATAAATGCCGCCGGGGCATTGGTCAACCCAAATGAAATTACCAAAAACTCATAATGGCCATACCGAGTGCGAAATGCTGTCTTAGGACATCAGATACCCTAATCCTCAATTGATGGTAATTAGATTCCAAATCTATCCTTGAAAACACCTTGGCGCTCTGAAGTTGATCGAACCATATCCTAAATCCTCGGTAGTGGATACTTATTCTCAATTGTCACCTTGTTTAACTGACGGTAATCAATGCACATCCTCATCGACCCATCTTTTTTTTTCTTCACAAATAACACTGGCGCACCCCACGGTGATACACTAGGTCTAATGAAACCCTTATCAAGAAAGTCTTGAAGCTGCTCCTTTAACTATTTCAACTCTGGAGGGGCCATGCGATACGGCGGAATGGTAATAGGCTGAGTTCCCGGAGACAAATCAATACAGAAATCCATATCCCTGTCAGGAGGCATACACGGCAGGTCTGAAGGGAAAACCTCGGGGAACTCCCGAACAATAGGAATAGAGTCAATAAATGGAATCTTTGCTCTGGAATCACGAACATACGCCAGATATGCTACACCCCTTCTCGACCACACGTTGAACCTTGACATACGAAATAACACTGCGAGTGGCATGACCTGGGGTCCCTCTCCATTCAATTCGGGGCAAGTATGGCAGAGCCAAGGTCACAGACTTGGAGTGACAGTCCAAAATAGCATGATACAGGGACAATCAATCCATCCCCAAAATAACGTCAAAGTCCACCATATCTAAGAGCAATAAGTCAACACGGGTCTCAAGACCCTCAACACAGGCGCGAAGAATATGATTAACCACTATAAAATCTCACTGGTGTAGACATGCACACAGGAATACTCAAGGCCTCTCTAGGCATAACCCAGTAGGGTGCAAAATAGGACGACACATATGATTTCGTAGATCCAGGATCAAATAGTACTGAAGCATCTCTATCACAAACCAGAACAGTACATGTAATCACAGCATTTGACGACTCAACCTCCAAACTGGCTGCCGGCTGACCCCTACTTCTGAAGGTCTAAACTCCACCTCTAAGACCTCTACCTCCACCTCTATATCCTCTACCCCCGCCTCCAACTGGCTGGGCCGGCTGTGGGGCAGCTGGTGCCTGAACCATAGGACAAAGATCCTGCTACTGAGAATCACCTAAAATTCGAGGGCAAAATTTGGCAATGTGCCTTGGATCAACACAAGCATGGCAAAACCTCAACTACTGCGGCTGAGCACCCCTCAACCTCAGGCAATGCCTCCTGATGTGACACAATTCTCCACACTCATAACATCTACACAAACGCTGCAACTGAGAAAACTACGGCTGGCTTTGTCGACCGGAATGATCACCTGAAGTACCATGAGTGACATAAGAAGCTGAATGAAAGGGCCTGGAAGGATGGCCTCTACCATAAGAACCTCTACCTTCATAAGAAGTACCACTGAATCTGCCTACATGGTGGGGCCTCTTATCCGATCTATGATCGCCTCCCTGAAAAATGATCTCACTCCCCGTCTGAGCCACTGCACCCTGCTAACCTGCCAGCGCTGGCTGAAACACTGGAAACAATCCCGCTCGAATGATGCTCTCCACAAAGCCCACAAATCCGACCAAAACGTCCTGAAGAACTAGGGTGGCTATGCACTCCTCTGGGACCTGAGCTGGGCCTACTGGAGCTGCTAGAGTCGGAACCTCCTCGCCATGATCAATCTAAGACTCCGCCACTGAGACTACTACTAAGGGCTGAACTCTGTACTTTCCTCGACCTCTGGCACGGCCTCGGCCTCTGACCCTCGTGGAAAGTACTGCTAGGGTAAGGTTGCAAAATTCACGGTTCCGAACCGGAATCGGACCGAAACCGCAGTTCTGGCGGTTCTGCCAGTTCCGGCGGTTCCGGTTCCGGTTCCGCGGTTCCGGTTCCGGCGGCCCCCGGAACCGTGATGGAGCGGTTCCACCTGTTAGAACCGGGGAACCGGAACCGCCAGAACCGGAACCGGACCGGTTCAAGCGGTTCCAAACGGTTCCACAACGGTCTGATTTTTTAAAATTTTTTTTTTAAATTTCCAAACGGCTCTTTTTCAAAATTAGCCGTTTGGAATTTTCAAAAATAGCCATTTGGCCCCCAAACTTTAATTTAACCCTAAATTTATATAATTACACAATTTCCCATTTCTCAACTATAAATACCCCCCCATTCTTTCATTTTAATTCACCAATTCATCAATATCTCTCAATCTGTCTCTGATGCGAAAGCATCAATTACAGTGAATGCTCAAACTGTTTATAATGCTTATGAACATGCGTTAGAGCATGCTAGGCCTAATATTCCAACCCCTACTTCGTCCACATCATAGGCGCCTAAAAGAGCTGCTGGCTTAACAGCTCTTAAATCGTGGACGGAGTTCAGGGGTACTCAAGGTGAAAATGTAGATGATTTTTCCCTTCTAAATGAGCTTCAAGTTTATTTGTCGCAGGGACTAGAGAATGAGAATCCAGACGGCTCTTTCGACCTTTTGGATTGGTGTAAGGCAAGGGAAAAGCATTTTCCCATTCTCGCAAGGATGGCTCGGGATGTTCTGTCGATTCAAGCGTCAACTGTTGCATCGGAGAGCGCCTTTAGTCAAGCAAGACTACAAATAGGTGATCACAGGGCGTCGATGCGGGACAGCTTGGAAAAATCAGTGGTTTTTCGAGATTGGATCCGCGCAGAAAGAAGAACTTTGGGCTAGCTGAATCACAACCAGAAATAGATGAGTGCTATGAAGAAATGCTAGCGGAACTTGCTCAGGAAACATCTTCACCCGGAAGTGGTGATGAACAAGCTTCATTTCCACCACCGCCAACACAACCACCTCCAAACCTTGAAGGTTTTATGAGATTTGTTAGAAATAATACATAAACTATGATGTAACTTGTACATTGGCATGTCTTCTTTTAGTTTTTTTTCCTTTTAATGGTGGTATTAGTACCATGTTGTGCTCATTCCATTGGGGGAAGGAAGAATAAACAAAGATATGCCATTTTGGTCAATAAATATGCTCTTTATCATATCCTTGAATATCTTTTGTCTCAATATTTCTTTGTCTTTAATTCTATATCAATCCTTGAATATTTATATAACATAGAATATATAACATACAACACAATATACTAATGACAGTATTCTTTTATCAATATATACTACTTATATACAATTTATACTAATTACTAACTACTACACAATATACACTATTTATATACAATATATACTACTTAAATACAATATATACTACTTATATACAAAATATACACTACTTATACAGAATATATACTAATTACCAAACACAATATATATTATACTAATAACATAGTACACCATATAAAATATATTCTACAATATACTAATGACTACTATACAAGATATTGATTTAAAAAAAAAAATTAGAACCACCGGAAACCGCCAGAATCGCGGAACCGGAACTGCCAGAACCGGAACCGGACGGTTCCGAAACCGTATGGTAGCGGTTCCGCCTCCAGAACCGCCAGAACCGCCAGAACCGGAACTGCCAGAACCGGAACCGCCAGAACCGGAACCGCTGACCCAAATAGACCCAGAACCGGAACCGGATACAGCCTTATGCTGGGGGCTCATACTGCTGAGCAGTAGATGAAAAAGCCCATGCCATCTGCGAAGGAATAGAGTAGAAATTCAATCGGTGTTTGAGAAACGGAAACATACGACAAGAAAGAACCAATGCGAAGTTTTTTTCCTAACTCAGTGGCCTCTAGGGGATAAATACAGACGTCTCCGTACCGATCCCTCAGACTCTACCGAGTTTGTCCGTGAGCTGTGAGACCTATATAACCTAGTGCTCTGATACCAACTTGTGACGACCCGGATTTTCCACCATCGGGGGTCGTGATGGTACCTACTAACGGAGCTAGGCCAGCCAAACTTTAAACATTCTCCGATAAATCTCAATATAAATATGCGAAAAACAATTAAATAAAAATGGAAGACTTTAAGTTTAGTAAAAATAAAATTATAATGCAGAAGTTTTAAATATATCTCTACCCAAAATCTTGTGTCACTAGCTCACGGACTACGAAAGAGTGCTACAAACAAGTCTGAATCGAAATACAAAATGTCTGTCTCGGTACAAAGAAAACAAACTAAACAAAGAAAAGGATTTCGGTCTGCGAACGCCAGCTAGGCTACCTCGAAGTCCCTGGACTGAAGTCAGCTCCCGATCGAATAGGCTACTGTTGTGGTCCAAAAGCTGCTCTAGTGCCGTAATCTGTGCAAAAAGCACAGAAATGTAGCATCAGCACAACCAACCCCATATGCTGGTAAGTGCCTGGCCTAACCCCGACGAGGTAGTGACGAGGCTAGACAGGACCTACCACAAATAACCTGTACAGATGTATGTGCAATAACAGGAAAAATGTAATTAACTTAAATAGCTAATAGGGAGGGGGCATGCAATGGGGTGTAACAATTCAGATATAGGATCAACGAACGAGAGATGGAACTGGACAATAACATCAATTAAAGAGAACATGTAAATCAACAACTGAACGACACCAACCTTCGTGCTTTTACTCTCAATCTCACCAAAACAGTTAAATAAAGTGCACTGCATCACCCTTCGTGCTTTTCCTCACATAACTCTCATATCAAGGAACGAGATGACCCTTCATGCTTAATTATCCAAAATATGGCACGGAATGACCCTTCGTGCATAATTATCAAAATATGGCACGGAATGACCCTTCGTGCATAATTATCAAAACATGTCACGGAATGACCCTTCGTGCATAATCGCTCTTCCTCACCCAATCAACAGTCTCAACCAATCGGGGGAGGGAATAAACAACAATATTAATCATCCCGACAAAGGAGAACAATTCAACAAATAAGTTCCGGCAAGGGAATATTACAATACTTTCTCTTTTAACTCATTTCCTTCTTAACTAACATTTTATATGGAATTATAAATTAAACAAGACAATTGTGTCACATCTTCCGAATTAAAAGCAATTACGACTCACGGTCATGCTAGACTCCGGTGCATAGATAACCGTCACCATGCCTATACACCATGCTTCACATTTAGCACATAGCAATTAACATCCTTATCCTATTCCCCCAAGCCAGAGTTAGATCAAACACTTACCTCGGTCCGAAAATAGCAATCAAGTCTCTAACACCACCTTTCCTCAAGAATCCAACTCCGAAACAATGATATCTGGGCACAATTTAGTTCAATATTATCAATAATGGCTCAAAGACACAATTTCATAGCCTAGAAATGAATTTCCTGTCATTCTTCCAAAAAATACCAATATCGGACCCCGGGCCCACATGGTCCAAACTCGAGGCTCGGACCAAAACCCAATCATCCATAACGCCACGAGTTCAAATATGTAATTTGTTTCACGATTCGACCCCAAATTGAGATTGAATCACCCAAAATCCCAAAAGCCTTAGTTCTACCCAAATCCCCCAATTTCTACTTTGATTTCATGATTTAGGGCTAGGAAATTAGTAATTAGATGAAGAAATAATGAGGGAATGACGTTAAGATTACTTACCAAAGAGTTATGGAGAAAGAGAAGCTTGAAATTCGTCTATGGAGTGTTGGAGAGAAGAGCTTGTGTGAAAATAGTGAAGAATTCCCGTCACTATTCTGTTTTTAAGCTTTTAAAGTCACTGGGCGAAAATGCTCTGTGCGATCGCGGGGCAAGGAGTGTGATCGCATAGAGTAGAGAGGACAGTGTTCTGCGATCGCGAAGGGACAAATGCAATCGCATAGGGAAAAATTTTTGGGCTTATGAGGTAAACACTATGCGAACGCGGAAGGGGGTATGCGTTCACATAGAACAAAACTGGACCCTTGAAGTTTACACTATGCGATCGCGAGGGATGCTATGCGATCGCATAGAAGAAAGAACTGGGCAACAACAGACAACATTTTTTGCAACAATCCTAAGGTCAAAAACCACCCCGAACCACCTTCGAAACACTCCCGAGCCCTCGGTGCTCCCAACCAAACACACACATACTAACTCGATAACATCCTACGAACTTAGTCGAGCAATCAAATCGCTAAAATTATGTCAAGATCATTGAATCAACCTTAAAATCATCATTTTCATTTCAAACTTCATAAACCTTTAACTTTAGATATTTAGGCCCGAAACACGTCAAATGACGTTCGATTTCGACCCAATTTCACAGAAAGCGCTTAACGCATATATAAGACATGTACTGGGCATCAGAACCAAAACACAAGTTTGATACCTATATTTTCTAACTCATTTTCATTTTAATTTTTTATATCATTTTCAGATAAATAATTTCTTTGAAAAATTCTATACTCGGGCTAGGGACCTCGAAAATTCGATTCCGGGAATATGCCCGAGTCTCATATTTTTTTACGGACCTTCCGAGACCGTCACATCACGGGTCCGAGTCCGTTTATCCAAAATATTGACCAAAGTCAGCTATATCAATATTTATATCAAAATTCTTCAAATTTTCCACAGAATTCACATAATTTAACATAAAAAATTTTCGGCTTCAGGACCGGACTGTGCACGTAAATCGAATAAACTAAAAGCGAGGTTTCCAAGGCCTCGAAAGTACGGAAAAAAGGAGAATTACGGGGATGACCCTTTGGGTCGTCACAAATTTAATATTTGATATGTGTACACGCGAAAAACACGTAACCTAATTATTTAATATATATATATATATATATATATATATATATATATATATATATATATATATATATATATATATATATATATATATATATATATATATATATATATATATTAAAAGGATGAAGGCCCTTTGTTCGTCTTTTTTACGTTCTAAAAATAAATTTCAATAACTTTGCATATTGACCATTTTATCAATGTAATATTTATTTTTAAATTTAAATGAATGTTGCATTATTTATCTCTCGGTCACTTAGCTCGCTAAATACACATAAGTCATTCTTATTATAATTTTTATACACTTTTTATTAAGGGGCGCGAAAAGCACGTGCAACGCACGTACACTAATTCTAGTATCTATATCTATCTATACTATATTAGTTAAAAGGGAAATGTTAAATAACCTAAATGCCCTCCAATATATATATAACCTACCCTAAATTTAAAATAAAAGTTGATGCCTGCAAATATTCCAGACCAACGGTCATGCTCATAATTAAAAGTCGCACCCATTCTGAATAAATTTGTTTGGTACTCTCCATGCACCATAAGTTCCTTTATTTGATTAAGTTCTCATAATGTGCTTCTTCTATATGCCTATATATTTTGAAATTAAAGGAACTGATTATTCTACTTATATAAATAGTTTAAGAAAATCAACATTTACCAAATACCCCAAAATGCACGAGTACATGTGAAAGGGCGTGCTTGACTTGGTGGCTCTACTGTCGAACAAAGATTTTGTTCCTTCATGAATTTCTTGTGTTTTATCTCTCCAACAAGACCTGTGTACTTTGGTTGAAGTTTAACTTTCTATTTGTAACTATTGATAAGGATACCATAGTATTTAAGAAGAATTAAGTTAAATTACTAAAAGAACAGTTTTACATCATTTTAATGATTTAACTATAAAAAAGGCTTATTCCTATGAAGAGTTGTCAAGTCAATGGTAAAAGCCACAACTATGCTTGACTAACGGGCTGACCGGGCCGGTTTCGGGTCAAAAAATTTTGACCCGTCCGGTTACCGGTACGGGCCGGGCCGGGTCGGAACAGTAACGGGTTTTAACGGGTTGGGTTGTTCCGGGTTTAAATTGAACCATACGGGTTACGAGTTGAAAGGGGCCGGGCCGGGCCGGGTTTAATATATTGTCAATTTTTTATGAAATTAAGTATAACTATTAAGTTATAATTATATTAATACTTTGTAATAATTGAATTAATACAAGTAAGATGGGAAAAAATTGCACTTATTGCAAGTGCTACTTTATTTCTCAATTTCAAATGTTTAAGTAGAAAATGAAATGTTTACATTTTTTCTAGTGAAGTAGTAATTTCAAATGTTTTGCATCGCCTTAGCAAGTTCATCTTCATCATAATCAATATCTCCAAGTTATAGTTCTTCGTCTTCTGGGCTATGAACTGTGAACATCTTCCTTTCCTTGATTTCTTCGTTCCGATCTATCTAATCTAATCTCTGAAACACACTAAAACTTACAAATCATTGCTTCCCAAATCCCAATTCCCAACAGAAAGTGAAGATAAATCAAGGCCACTTTTAAAAATTATTGACCCATTCTATGGGATGGACAGCTCTCATATGTCTTGTAAGTGTTCCAGTCCCTCCTAAATTTCCTTCGGTCAAATGTTGAAAAGTTTCGTTACAAAATTTGCACTTAACACTATTAGTACCTTCTATTATTTCAAAAAAATTTCATACCGGACTTCTTCTTTTACGATTATAAGTCGGACCATTACTATTACTACCAGAAGCTACAGGACTAGCATGTTTAAACATATTGTAAAAATGAAAATATAAGCTTAAATTAAATATGCAATTAAAATATTAAATATGAGAAAGAGTTGGAGGGAGTGCACCGAATTCGACAATAATTGAGCACTTGATCAAATATGAAATCTTGCAAATTGAAGGGAAGAGATATAGATTGATAATTTGAGAATTAAGAATTTAAGATTGAGATAAGAATTTTGAGTGAAGAAATGAAGAAGAGATGAGGGTATTTATAGATTTTAAGAAGGGTTAATATTGTAAATTAATAAATGCAAAAAAATAATAAAAAATGGCCATTTTTGTAAAATTGTCCGTTGGCCAACGGTAATGTGGGCCCCACATATTCAAAAAAAAAAAAAAAAATTTACCGTTGAACCGGGCCGGGCCGGTCCGGGCGACCCGGTGCAAGGCACTGTAGACGCTACCGGGTCCGGTCCGGGCTGGTTTCATTTTTCAAAATCCTAACCGGCCTAACCCCCTCCCCCACCCCAACCCAGCCCACCCGGCCCCCTATAATCCGGGCCGGTCCGGTCCCGGTTTGTACCGGTTCGGGGGGGATGGTCCGGGTCAACCCGGCCTGGTTGACGGGTTTAGCCACAACTATTCATTTTACTAAAACCAACAATAACAATCATAACTGTTCCTTTTAAGGAAAAGGAATCACTATACATGTGCGTTTGTGTATGTGATATGTTTCTTCTCTGTCCTTTATTACTTAGCTTTTGTGTTCCCATTTTGAGTTATATTGTTCTCTTTGCTCAACTTTACTCAATTGGAGTATATTTTAATGTTTATTTTGATTTACTGTAATTAATAAATCAGTATTTATATTTCCACTGATTATTTATGTCCTTACAAATTTGTATCTTTAATTATGAGTACACAGTAACCTTTTCTTTTAATGAGTATAAATATATTGATTACTTTCATGTTGATAGTTTACGGAGAATAGTACCTTTTTTACTCGGAAATTTATCGTTGGACCTCTTTTATTTATTAAATTAGAAATGTAATTAGAAAAAGTTGATTGTCCAACATTTTGATAGTCTTTTCTTCTTGGATTTTCAATGTAAATTTTATATTCTTAATTTTATCCTCTATACATGTTTCTTAATTCATCCGTTAACAAATAGTATCAAAACAAATGTTTTAGTCTTTCTTTATGTGCTTAGGATCTATTTTCGTTTGTGCATGTTCCTGTCATACAATGATTAGTTGGTAGAATAAGTTTTAACTAAAATTATTTAAAGGCACTGTATAATTAATTTGTTAAGTAGGATGATAAAACAGTTTAAGTTTGGTAAATAAAAAAATTCTTTATTTTGTTTTGATCATTTTTATCATAATATTTCAGATATTCATATCATCTACTCTTTGCATACATTTTATTCAGCGAATGGAAAATGTCTTATTATCTAATTCAATTCTTCGTATTTACAAATAACATTATAATTCCAACACATGTACGCGTGCACACATAAAAATTTGTACATATAAAAAAATATATTTCAACATTCCATTTTACAAGAGAAAGATGGGTGTTACTCAAATAAACTAATATCGGCGTCATCATAAAGTCAACCACCCCCCTCCCCACCACTTTTTTTTTATTTTGCCTTTTCTTTCATAAACAATAATACTCCTAATAGAACTGCAAATACTGATTACTTATTTATTTTAAATGATTATGCTTGGAAAATATTTGGTTGTAGTTTGAAAAACAACTATTTTGCGTTAAATTTGAAGTTGGAATTATTTGACATGAATTTCAATTAGAGAAGAGTTAGAACTTTTGTGAGGGAAACATTACATCCTTTGAGATACTCAAACAAATTTTTTAGGTTCACAATGTTTTAATTTAAAAGTAATAAAATTAAAATAATAGATGAAATTATAAATTAAATATTAATTACAAATAATGTGTGTCCAAATGCCCTTATAAATAAAGGAAATTTTAAAAAAAGTGCATATGATAAAAGTTGATAACATTGCAACACAAACTCTATAATAACGAAATGAGATAAACGTGCGATGCACGTTCAGAGAGACTAGTTATATTAAAAGCATGAAATCCTTAAGTTAAAAGTTAAACTACCAAAATACCATTTTTATTAAAGTAAATATCCTATTTAATTTTTTGTAAAAAATCTAGGATATATGTGAATATATCCTAGACATTAAGGCCAACGTTTCAGCCTTAATGTCACGACCCGAATTTTTCCATTCTCGAGAATCGTGATAGCATTTACTATTAGAGCTAGGCAAGCCAATAATTAAATATTTTCTTGAGAACATTCGCAGCAATAGAAATAAAATGAAAACAATTAAATAAGCGGATGTTTAAAGCTTAGATAGCAGAAAATAAATGTGGAAGTTTCAGAATACATCTCTACCCGGATCTGGTGTCACTAGCTCATGAACCACTAAAGAGTGCTACAAACAAGTCGGAATAGGAAATACATAATGACTGTCTCGGTACAATGAAAGCAAACTGCACATTATTGCGGCGCGCAACCCGATCCAGTCGCTCAGTAACACTATTGCGGTGTGCAACCCGATCCACAAACTTATGGTAGTGTTGTGGCGTGTAACTCGATCCGTATGGATATTATTTATCCTTGTTGCGCCGCGCAACCCGATTCGTATGGATATTATTATCCTTGTTGGGGCGCGCAATCCGACCCACTAAGATCATACTTTCTCATCCAAACACCAGTCACAACTACAGAGCAAGAGAAGAATAACCAGTAAAGAAATTCCAGCAAGAGAACATAACAACACAACTAAATCCGAACAAGGGGGTAAATCAACAACACCAATAAAACCTCCCTGCAAGGGAGCAACAACCATAACCTTCACATCCCTGCAAGGGAATAACTATAACACTTTCTCTTTTGATCACTACTTTCTCAATTATCATATTCACGTTCGAGCCAACGCTCCCATATGGTACAAATCATAATTCTCCCTCAAATTTTTCACATTATATGAAACTTATCAATTAAACAAGGAAGAGGTATCACAAAATTCGAATAAATACAATAAATACTCACGGTCATGCGAGACTCCGGTGTATAGATACTCGTCACCATGCATATACACCATACTCAACAATTAGCAAATAGCAAATAACATCCTAATCCTATTCTGTCAAGCCAAAGGTAGAACAAACACTTACCTCGAATGCTCCAAACTCAAATAACTCCTCTAGTATAACTTTATCCCTCGAGTTCACCACTAAACCGTTTGAATCTAGTCACAAATTACTCCATCGTGTTAACAAATGCTATTTGAATCAATTTGAATGTATGAAAATAAATTTCCCAAAGTTTTACTTAATAATTCCCAAAATGACCCAGGCCTACGTGGTCAAAACCCGATGTTCGAACCAAAACCCTATTACACATTCCCCCATGAACTCGGATATATAAGTTATTTTGGAATCGGAACTCGATTCAGGTCTAAAACCACTAATTTGGGAAACCCTAGGCTCTACCCCAAATTCCACAATTTCCCCATTAAAATCTTAGTTTTGAAGTTGAAATTATGTTTAAAGATGCTAAGGGGTGAAGAAAATAAGTTAGAAATCACTTACCACTTATTTTGAAGAAAGAGAATCGTTTGGAAAATCGCCTCTTATTTTTTGGGTTTTGAAACAGTGAAAAATGACTGAAAATCTCGACTTTATATACTTTACTGAAGGCTGGCGCAGACTGCAAAAAAAAGTACCGCGACCGCACCATTAAAGGAAGAAAAAGGACTCTCTGAACCTACCCAGCGCGGATCGCACTGATTTGGTGCGCGGTCGAGCTGGTCGACTTGGAGTCACTGCCCCCCTGAACTTAGCCACGCGGACCGCACAGATTGGCACCGTGGCCGTGCGAATTCCAATGCGGACCACCCGAAAAGGACCGCGGCCACGCTGGGGGCCTGCAACATCTGGACCTGAGACAATTGATACTTGTCTAAGACCTCCCGGACCTACTCAAAGCTCACCCGAGCTCTCAAGGCTCCAAACCAAACATACATAAAATCTCGAAACATCCTACTGACTTCCTCGTGCGATCACATCGCCAAAATAACATCATAAATGAGGGATCAACCTCAAAATCATCACTTTTCATTCAAACTTAAAGATTTAGGCCCGAAACACGTCAAATGACGTCCGAATTCAACCAAATTACGCAGAAAGCGCTTACGACATATTTAATACTTGTACCGAGCACCGAAACAAAAATACGGGCCCGATACCTATATTTTCTAACTCTTAATTTCAAAATTTTTATATCATTTTCAAAAAATAATTATTTCTCGGACTCGGGACCTCAGATTTCGATTCCGGGTATACGTCGGAGTCACATATTTTTCTACGGACCCTCCGAAATCGTCAAATCATGGGTTCGGGTTCGTTTATCCATAATGTTGACCAAAATCAACTTTTGCAATATTAATATCAAAATTCATTAAATTTATCATAGAATTCATATTTTTTCAGCTTAGAAGTTTTTGGGCTACGCGCCCGGACTGAGCATGCAATCAATGCAACTAAAAGCGAGGTTTTTGAGGCCTCGGAAGTACGAAAAAGGGAAATATCTGGTGATGACCCTTTGGATCGTCACATTCTCCACCTCTAAAACAATCGTTCACCTCGAGCGGACAAAAGAAAGAAGTACCTGAGTCGGGAAATAGATGAGGATAAGGCTCCGCATATCCGACTCAGACTCCCAGGTCGATGCCTCAAGAGGTTGACCTCAACTATCGAACATGCCGGTCAACCATAGCCACCGGCTTCTCCTCATAAGACAGATCCTTGTCCAATTGGATAGTGCTGAAATCTAACACGTGGGCTGGATCGTCGTGATACCTCCGAAGCATGGATACATGAAAAACTGGATGCCTTACTGACAAGTTAGGCGGCAAGGCAAGTTTATAAGCCACCACTCCCACACGTCCGAGAATATCAAATGGACCGATGAACCTAGGGCTAAGCTTGCCCTTCCTCCCGAATCGCATCACGCCCTTCATAGGCGACACTCCGAGCAACACTCGCTCGTCAACTATGAAAGCAATATCTCGGACCTTGCGGTCTTCAGAACTCTTCTGCCTAGACTGAGCTATCCAATGTCTGTCCTGAATGATCTTGACCTTATCCAAGACTTCCTGAACTAGATCTGTACCCAACTGTCGAGCCTCTCCCGGCTCAAACCATCCAACTGGAGACCGACATCGCCTACCAGACAACGCCTCATACAGAGCCACTTTGAATGTTGGACTGGTAGTTGTTGTTGTAGGAAAACTCTGCTAAAGGCAAGAACTGGTCCAACGAGCTTCAGAAATCAATGATACAGGCTCGGAGCATATCCTCCAATATCTGAATCGTTCGCTCAGACTGTCCATCCGTCTGAGGATAAAATGATGTGCTCAATGTAACCTGGGTGCCCAACTCCTATGGGAAAGCTCTTTAGAAGCGCGAGGTAAATTTCGTACCGTGGTCCAAAATGATAGATACCGGCACCCCATGAAGGCGAACAATATCCTCTCTGAAGAATAAGTGGTTGCAATAGAAATAAAGTGCCCGGACTTGGTCAGCCTATCAATAATGACCCATATAGCATCAAACTTTTTCCTCATCACCGGAAGTCCAATAACAAAATCCATAGTAATCCTCTCCCACTTCCACTCGGGAAGCTCAATCCTCTGAAATAAAGCACCGGGCCTCTGATGCTCATACTTAACCTGCTGACAGTTCAAACAACGAGCCACATTTGCAACAATATCTTTCATCATTCTGCGCCACTAGTAGTGCTACCTCAAATCCCGATACATCTTCGTGGTTCCCGGATGAATAGAGTACCGAGAACTATGGGCCTCCGCTTAGATGAACTTCCAAATACTGATATCTAGAATTATACATGTTTTATACCCCTTCTTACCTAAGCTTTGGGCATAAACTGCTTCAAATTAGTCTTAAATTGCTTACAAAGTGCGTTTGATTGTAGGTTTGAGCGACAAGATGATATATATCACAAATCGGCTCAAAAGAGGAGTGAAACCTGCCAAGCGCCAAAAGATAACTCAAGTGGGAAGAAGGTCACCTGTGCAGACCGCACTATTATGATGTGCGATCGCACAGAATAGTTCTGCAAGAAGCCAAGTCAAGGTTGAACTGCGCGGACACCCTGTTTTGCCATGCGGCCGCGCATGATAGTTCAGAGAGTGACCAAAACAGAGGAAATCCCACGCGGACCGCATCCATTTCCACGCGGTCCGCATTGACAAGAGACCAGAGGTTCAAAAACTCAAGGCAAAATGCCCATACGACCGCACACCAAAATAGTGCGGTCCGGGTGGGAGAAGTTTAGAGAACTAGCAATTTGGGAAAACCTTCTGTGCGGTCACATGCCATTTCCACGCTGTCCGCATCACTGTAGCTGTGCGACCGCGTGCCATTTCCATGTGGTCCGCATAACTTGACCTATGCGTCCGCATGTCATTCCTACGCGGTCTGCGTCTTCAAGTACAGAAGCCAGATCTAAAGACCACAAGCCCTATGCGGCCGCATGACATTTCTATGCGGCCCACAACAAACCCTCAGGGGCATTTTTGTCCAATTTTTCTGGTGTAGTATAAATAGAACACTTTACTTTTTTAGTTCAAGTTTTATCATTCTCTGTAGCAGCTAAGCTCGTGACTCTCGATCTTAGCATACTTTAGTCTATTTTCTCTTGTAATTAGCGTGGATTCAAGTAGATTAATCTTGTAGTTAATGAATGTGTTAATTTCTTCTAGTATTTCTTCTATTTCTTCCATGTCTAGCTAAAGTCATTATCTAGGGTTGTGGCTCAATCCTAGTATGGGTGTTCTTGATTAATGCTTGGATGATATTGGTGTTTGGTGTTTGATCTCACATTCAACCCAACAAGAATTTGGGATGGACCCATGAGAATGGTAATCCCAAGTAACGGGTTAAACCTCAAGATAGTAATCACCCTACTTGAACCTTAAGTTGCTTGGGCAAATTAGCCTACCCAATTGGTCTCGAGTGAGTTAATTGGGCAAAATCACTCTCTCTATTGAGAGGTGCGAGACTCAATGTTAAAGTGCACGGTTATCTATATTCCCCATAATTATTATCCTTGCGTTAGAATTTTATACCCGTTAATTAGCCACCTAGGTGAGTGTCATGACCCTAGTGACTTTCTCTTATTGCATACAACTAGCATCACAATTTAGCATAATTTAGCTTACAATAGTAGTTGGTAAATTTAGTTGATAACAAAAAAGAAAAAACCAAAAATGATAATAAGATCAATTGGAAGCCAAAACGCATTTCTAGGCTAGCAAATACATCAACTCCAATTTGAAGCTCTCTGTGGAATTATCGACCCCGATTCACTATTGGGTTATTAGTAGTCGCGTCCACTTTTTCTTAGGATTGGGTCCGCACCGATCACTTTTTGTCACCGTTGCCCGGGAGCTTTATGGTGTTTGACTATTTGTTGGCTAGTTTTGTACTTTTGTTTCTCTTTCCTTATTTTTAATTATTTTGTTTGTTCATTTCACTCAGGTACCAACGGCTTTAAATGCAAATGATCCTCTTAATGTGGGAGTGGAGGAGGTGGAAGATGTGGAACAAGGTGAGATTTTGCCCCAAGCATAAAGGATGGGTAGAAATGCTAATGCTAATACTAATGACAACATACCAGACCCTCCTCCACCTTCACCAAGAGTTGCTCCATGATTTCTACCCAATCAAGGGTACGCAAGTGCAATAGTACCTCCCCGAATCCAGGTAGGGAACTTCCAAATCATAAATGTCATGCTCACTTTGCTCGAACAACGAGGGTATTTCACAGGCGCTTCGGACCAAAAATCCTTCAAGCATTTGAAAGGGTTTGTGGATATTTGTTGGTGGAGTAAGCAGACGGATGTTTCGGAAGATGCACTAAGGCTAAGGCTTTTCCCCTTCTCACTTCGGGGGAAAGCATTGGATTGGTTGGAGATATTGTCAAATCATTCCATCACTACTTGGGATGAATTGGCGGATAAGTTCATTGCGAAGTTCTTCTTGCCTAGTCACATGGCGGCTCTTAGAGATGAGATCCTAGCTTTCAAGCAAGAGCCGATGGAGACTTTACATGAGATATGGGAGAGATTTCAGAAAATGGTGAAAGAGTGCCCCAACAACGATATGAATGATTTGATGATCCAACAAACATTCTATCGACAAACACAACAAACCAATGCATTGTAAATTAGTTGGCCAGTGGTAATTTTATGAAGCTTCCATACAATGAAGCTTGTGATGTTCTTGATGAAATGGCCGATACTTCTTCGGCATGGCAAAGCCGAGCTAATGTTCCTCAATGTGATCCCAATGGCATACACTTGCATAAGGTTTTGCATGATCACGGCCAAGCCATCGCTGAACTCAACAACAATGAACCAATTGCCTAAGGCGCAAATTCAACAAGTTTAAAATCCACGCCAAGTCAATCCCATGGAGGGAGTGAGTATGATGAAAAGAAGGTAAAGAGGGCAACAACAACCTCCAAAATTTTTTGACAACTTTGATAATGGGAGTGGTGGTTATTCGAATGAATGCCATGAGGACCAAAGTGAGGAGGTCCAATATGTAAATAACTACCAAGGTAATAGAGGAAATCAATGGAATCAACAATGGTGTTCCCAAGGCAATTCGGGGAACCAACAAAATAGTGGAAATTGGAACAATAATTGGGGTAATCAAGTAACAATTGGGGTAATCAAGGAAATTGGGGCGGAAAAAACAATAATTTGAACAACAATAACAATGGTGGGTGGAACAATAATCAAGGAGGTAATCAAGGCAATCGGGGGCAAGGCTTTCAAAGGCCCCCGATGTTCCAACAACCGAACAACCCACCCCCATTCCAATCTCAAGGGTCGAGTTCTTCGGGTCAAGATATGGGTAGAATTGGGAACATGTTCGAACAAATGATGAAGAAGAATCATGACTCGGATTCCCAATTAGCCTCCCACAATACTTCAATCCGGAACTTAGAGGTGCAACTTGGACAAATATCACAATCTCTCAACACTCGCCCGAAGGGTGCACTACCAAGTGATACGGTGGTGAACCCCAAGGGTGGACATAATAACCATGTCATGGCGGTGAAAACACATAGCGGGAGGGGGGGTGATGTGCAAGAAAATCAAGTTAGGGTCGCTGATGATGAGTTGAAGGAAGATGATGTCCCATTAGTGGTTGAAGATATTGTTCCACCAAGTGTGAGGAATGAAGTGAGAATAGATATTGATGAGGGTGAGGAAGAGACCCAAGAGGCCGTGAGCCCGTCAAGGGAACAAATCATTGACATGTCGGAACCAATAGTGCCAAAAGCCAAGGCACCTTTACCTAGGCCTGTTCCGCCATATCTTCAAAGATTGGCTAAGCAAAAGGGTGAAAATAAGTTTAAGAAGTTTATTGAGGTGATGAAGAGTTTGACCGTCAATATGCCTTTGGTGGAAGCACTTGAAAAAATGCCCGGATATTCAAAGTTCATGAAGAACTTGGTTACTAAGAAGAGATCTATGGAGTGAGAGACTATCATGATGACACATCAAGTAAGTTCCATTGTGCATTCCATGGCTCCGAAGCTAGAGGATCCCGGTGCATTAACAATACCATGCATCGTTAGAAGCATAGATTTTGCAAAGGCCCTATGTGACTTGGGGGCAAGTATCAATCTCATGCCTTATTCGTTGTTCAAAACGTTGGGGATCGGGCAACCTCGCCCGTCTTCCATGAGGCTTCTAATGGTGGACCGATCTATGAAGTTGACCTTGCGAATTATTAATGATGTCCTCGTTTGTACTCTGACATGTTGGAGGGTATGCATGGACTACCGAAAATTGAACAAGGTTACAAGAAAAGACCATTTCCTCTTGCCATTCTTGGATCAGATGCTTGACCGTCTGGCGGGACGCACATTCTATTATTTTCTAGATGGGTATTCCAGCTATAACCAGATTCTCATTGCCCCAGAGGACCAGGAAAATACAACCTTCACATGTCCGTATGGCACATTCGCATTTTCGCGTATGCCATTTGGACTATGTAATGCTGCAGCGACCTTTCAAAGATGTATGATGGAAATCTTCACCGATATGGTGGAGGACATATTGGAGGTCTTCATGGACGACTTTAGTGTGGCCAGGGATTCATTTGGTGAATGTTTGCAAAATCTTGATCGTGTGTTGGCCCGTCGTGAAGACACAAATTTGGTGCTCAATTGGGAGAAATGCCACTTTATGAAGGAAGAAGGAATTGTGTTGGGTCATAAAATTTTGAAAAGGGGGATCGAGGTCGACAAAGCAAAAATTGAGGTGATCTCAAGGTTTCCTCCCCTTACTTCTGTCAAAGCGGTGAGGAGTTTTCTAGGACACGCGGGTTTCTACCGGAGATTCATTAAGGACTTTTCTAAGGTAGTGAATTCGTTGTGTAACTTGTTGGAGAATGATGCAAAGTATGTGTTTTATGACAAGTGTATGGAGGCCTTTGAGCTTCTAAAACAAAAGTAGACGACTACCCCCATCATAACCGCACCCAATTGGAGCTGACCCTTTGAGATCATGTGTGACGACTAACCAAAGGAAGAAGCTTAAGCGGGATGCTTTGGACTTCTATTGGGATTATCCATACCTTTTCAAAATTTTCACCGATGGTGTGATCCGTCGGTGTGTTCCCGAAGAAGAGCAATTGAGTATTGTGGAAGCTTGTCACTCTTCGCCCTATGGTGGTCATCATGGCGGGGAGAGGACGGCGTCTAAAGTATTGAGTTGTGGGTTCTATTGGCCTTCATTGTTCAAGGATGCCGGTAATTAGTGGCGGTAGCTCTCATTTTGCAACAAGGCTTTCGATTCTTTGCTTACCAAGTATGGGGTAAACCACAAAGTGACCACTCCCTATCATCCTCAAGCGAGTGGACAAATTGAGGTCTCAAACCGGAAAATAATGAGTATTCTATCGAAGACTGTTAATGCAAATAGGACCGATTGGTCCAAGAAATTGGATGATGCTCTTTGGGCTTACCGTACAATATTCAAAACTCTGATTGGCATGTCGCCATATCGATTGGTTTTTGGAAAAGCATGTCATCTTCTAGTGGAATTAGAGCATAAGGTGATGTGGGCTTTGAGAAAGTTGAATTTAGAGTGGGATGTTGCGGCCAATGTTCGGGTTGAATAATTGAATGAACTTGATGAGTTTCGGTTTCATGCATACTCCCGCTCGTCCTTGTACAAGGATAAGATGAAGTATCTCCATGACAAGTATGCCTGGGGAAAAGAATTCAAAGTTGGTGATATGGTTCTTCTCTTCAATTCCCGGTTAAGGTTGTTTCTGGGAAAGCTTAAGTCCAAGTGGAGGGGTCCCTTTGAAGTGGTCGGTGTTACTCTTTTTGGTGCCATTGATCTCAAAAACAACAATTGTGAGGTATTCCGGGTCAATGGGCATCGAGAAGCATTATATGGGCAAGTTTGATGATAGCCACGTGGTGGCACTGATTCATTTGAAGTGACTATGATGGTAACATGCGTCGTGCCGTGACGTTAAATCAGGCAATTCTTGGGAGGCAACCCATATCTTTTATTTTTCTGCTGTACAATAGGATTTTTTTGCTGATAGTTTGTGAAGCGTTGCAGGAATAGTGTTGAACCAATGCAGGGTAAAATGAAAGAAATGAACAGTGCCCACGCGGCCGCACCCCAAAAAAGTGCGATCCGCGTGGGCTTGATAAATTGAAGGTTTGAACTCAGAAGACCCTACGCGACTCCATAGCATTTTTGTGCGGTCCGCGTATGAAGAATCAGAAATGGCCACTTCTCTGATAAAATTGCCAAATGGCCGCAACCAAAAATAGTGCGGACCGCGTGGGAATGGCCAAATTCATAGAGTCTCTGAAGTTTCCCATGCGGCCGCATGACAAATCAGTGTGGTCCGCATGGGCTGTGTTCATGACCTGAAGGGCAAAAATCATACGCGGACCGCGTGCCATTTTTTTGCGGCCGTGCAGGTAGGTGAGAACTGGGCCCCACGGTTGTCTATAAACAGACACCTAGGGCCCCCTCTTACTCTTTCGCAAAATTTCATCAGAAATCACTCACCTACTGTTCACTCGCTCAAATTGTGCACTTATTATCATTCTCATCAATTAACTGGTAACACTTCATCATCTAATTAAATTCTTAGATTAATTTTTGTTATTCTTGTAAACTCCATTAGCATAAATTCTTGTTTTCTTTCTTCTTTTTCTTATTCAATTGATTAGATTAGTATTTAGTTAATTTTGTTGAACCATGGGCATGTAAACTTCTGAAAACACCTAAGTAGGACACTTAGGATCATTAATGCTAAATTTTAAACTGAAAAGAATGTTTGAAGCCTGCCAGTTAATTTGAGCTACATGGCCGTGCAACTTCGTTATGCGGTCCGTGCGTGTTTTGATAGACAATTTTAACACCCTCTCATAGCATCCTCGTGACCACTTCTGTGCAGTCCGGGTGAGATTAACGAGGCCGTGGTCCAAATCAGTGTGGACCGCCTGCCCAGAAGTTCACAAAGGGTGCATTTTAGAAGTTTGTTCTGTGCGGACCGCGTCCAGCTCTGTGCGATCTGCATGAACCCAGTGTGGCCGTGGTCCAAAAAAGTGCGAGCCGCGTGGCCAGAGGTTCATAGAGTTTGAATTTTTGGGCTTTGACCTGAGCAGAGTGCGTCCACTTTTGTGCAGTCCGCGACATTGTAGCTGTGCGACCGCGGTCCAAATCAGTGCGGACCACATGGCCACAGTTCAGAGAAGGTGAAATTTTGATGCTCAACCTATGCGGACTGCATCCATTTATGGGCGGTCCGCATCCATCCTACGCAGCCGCAATCCAAAACATTGCGGTCTTTGTAGGTACTTCCTGAAACTGACTGTGAAACAATTTGGCCTGTGCAAATCGCGTGACTTTTCTTTGCGGTCCGCGTGACCCCTATCTGCAATATAAATTTTGCAATTTTGATTTGATGTTATAACTGTCTGTTTCTTGTTATGTGTTTCTACTAACAAACCTCAGACGTTTACGCTTTGTAGGCAATGGTGAAAAAATGGGGTGGTAAACAAATACAACGTGGGGGCACGGACAAACAACCCGGGAGGGGTGGTGCTTCCCGAGGGAAAATTGTGTGGAGGATAGTGAAACTCACTCCCAAAGATAAGGAGACACTGAAGAAGAATAGAAATATCATTTGGGCAGCCGACAGGGCGGCTTCTCATTCAACTGGGAGTGAGTACGAACCTTCCCGAGACATCACTTCAGAATCCATCCCAGACCATATGTCAATAGAGTTCCCCATACCTGAGGCCTCTTCTCTGGAGGATGCATCCATGGCCACTTCCAAGAAGGCTGTAAATGTAGTCTCGAGCTCGTCTGATGAGTTCGGGACCGATGACGAAGAGGAGGGCCAATACTCCACCTCTCCCACAGCTTCAATATCAGGGGAGAGTGCGGAGTATGCCAAGGGATGAGAACCTAAGGTCGGGGGGATAGATAAGGAAGCCGGAGGCTTGGGAGGAAATATTTATCAGTGAGGTTGCTTTCCACCGGTATAGGGAGTGGTGGACAAAGAGGAAGCTTATTCCGGAGCAGCCATTCATTGATGCCGACTTGCTCCCTCAAAACCCTCACGTACAAGCTCAATTCCGTATGGTAGAAGGTTGGGGGTTCTATAAATAAAAGGTTGACAATGCAAACGAACACATGGTGAAACAATTCTATAACAATGTTCACCATGTGGTTCTGGATACACAAGTGACAAAGGTGAGGGACAAGACGGTAGTTTTTGATGGGCAATCCTTGAATGATTTTTTGGGGTTTAGGGAAGAAGACGAGTCTCAGTACTTGGAGAAGCTTGCGATGAAAGAAGAAGTTCACCCATGGTTGGCTGGGATTTTAGCTGCTCCAGGTACAGTTCCTGTGTGGTTGAAGGAACGAGAGAAAATATACCGAAACACCCTAAATGTTGAAGCCAAAGAGTGGTTGAACTTCGTGTGCAATCAGCTTGACCCGACCACAAATGATCACTCTGTTCCCATTGATCATGCTGTTCTTGTTCCTTCTACCATGGCAGGTTTTCCGTTGAATATCGGCAACATCATGTCTCGGGTGATCTCCCACGTGGGGAACGAGACGCAGACTAACTACCCCTTCCCCAACACATTGACCCTATACTTCCGGAAGATGAAAGTGAAAAAGAAGAAGTATGATATCATGGTGCCTCCGGTGAGCCCGTATTCTTGGTATGATCAGAAGTGCCCAGACAACCCTAAGAGAACCGAAGAGTCAGGCTTCTACTTCCTCCGCAGTTGGCCAGTCTGAAGAGCCAGCTGCCATTGAGCATCCCACTACTGAGACATTGCCTCCAGGCCCATCCACAGCTCCCCCTACTGTCACAGATGACCCGATGATTCCGGTGTCAAAGATTTACAGATTCACCGCCAACCAGCTCACACTCACTTTCCAGTTTGAACAACTGGATGTCGGTTGCGACATCCAAGTTTTCCACAATGACCACAACCATTGAGGCTCAGGGAGCTCTGGTGACTGTTGAGGTACCTGCTTCGATCGAGGAGAGTTTGAAGAAGATCCTGGCTAACCAGGAAAAGATGATAGCTGAGCAGGGGAAATATGCAAGGCAGTCGGGGAGCATAGCAAAGCTCTCAAGGATTTAGCCAAAGAGCACAGAAAGTTGAGAAAGACCAAGGCTTCCAAGGACTCGGTGGAAAAGCTGCAGGAGCAGGTGGACAAGTTGGTGGCGGACCAGCTACCAATTGATGTGTTGTTTGCAGAGCCATCCGTAGAGCCATTGGATGTGCAGCCACAGGAGAAGGAGAGGCCGAGGAAGAAGAGAAAGCTCCCCAACACTGAGGGAGTAGTGATAGCTGTGGCTCCAGTTCAGGAGCAGGAACCGAATGTCACAGTTGCACAACAGCAGCAGGCTGAGGACCGGTCTGAGGTCCCGGCCAGTACAGAGGACACGTGAACCATTGACTAGCATACAATAGCTGATGAGGCTTGAGGGGCCGCTTCTATATCCTTTGCTTTATTTTGATGATTTATTTGGTAATTAGCATTGGGGAAAATGCTAGCTTTTATCCGTGGGGGTGTGGAACTATTTTTTGACTTTTATTTGGATGATTGTATGTATTCACTACTTTTAGTACATTCGTAGTTATAGTTGATTTGTATATAATTTTGATTCTGAACTCCCTTAGTTGTATATTTTACTTCCCGTGTGTAAATATTCATTTGGGTTTCATTTGAGCTTTCCTTCTTTTTTTTGTTATATTCATTAAATCATTTTTGTTTTAGTTGCAAAGTTAGGCTTGTTGCCTCTTTTTGGTTTTGTTTTGGCGTTGGCAATAAGCCCTTAGTTTTCTTAATGCCACGGTTCTTTCCAAGGGTAGAATGTTGTGCAAACCAGGTGTCTCAACCCATGATATATAGCGTGACAACTTTCTTAAGGGTTGAGTCAATTTTTGATTTTTCTTTTTGATTTTCAAGTTTTTTTTTTGTAGTTAAGGGTACCTCAGGCAAAGCTTCACTTGGGCCTAGCATATTGGCCTTTGATCCTATGGTCAAAGACATTAAGTTGTGTTTAGGATGGTGAAAGTTGTGACCTTGAGAATCTTGTGTTGACCAAACAATCATCATATGGTCAAGTTGGGCCATTGTGCACTTGCATCGTATCTAAGGTTGTTGTGGGCCCTCGACTCCATTTTTAGCAATCCTTGAGTGCGTGTGGTGAGAATTTTAATGCGTTGAGCCCAAGTACCGTGCCGATGGCCTAGAACTTGCCCCGAATGTTTGTTGAGGCGAAATAATAGGTGAAACGTGACTTGAGAAATGATCTTAGGCTCTCCTTGATCCAAAAGTGCAAAATTGAACAATTACATGACCTACCAATCAAATGATCCCTAGTTCATCCCTATTGATCCTCGAACCTTACTTTCATGAACCAAAATACAAGCCTATACCCTTTCTCAATTAGACCTTCTCTTAGCACCCAAATCTTCCCTTAAGTAGTGGCAAATGACTAAGTTTGGGGGAGGGAAACAAGAAAGGTATCAATGTGGTGGAAAGGCACAAAAGCAAAAGAAAAGGAAGGCAATAAAAAAGAGAAAAAGACAAAAAGAAAACAACAATCGAAAAGGGAATCAAAAGGACAACAAAACTGAAAAAGGTGTGGAAAAGTATACAAAAGGAGAAAGGTGTTGAATTGCAAAAGAAAGAGCGATATTTCATCCCTCTAGCCCCGAAAGAAGTGAATTACTCAATTGAGTCAAGAAAGCGTGACAAAATGAATCAAATGAAGTGCCTAAGGGAAGAATGAAACCACTGGAACAACATCATATCCTACCTTTACCCAAAAGCCTTCACAATGACTCTGCAAAAGCCATATGTGATCTTGAATTGAGAGAAGCCTACATTAGTGGATACTTACATGAAGGGCAAACATATGGTGCTAAAAGCTGGTTTTAGGGACATTTCTTTGTGAGAGATGAGAGAGAGTTCATTCACCTCAATTTGCGTGCGATTATTCTAAAAGGTGAGATCCACTTAGGAAAAGTCGAGGATACGTGAGTTTAAGTTCCACAATGACCGAAGTACTTGATGAGTTGTGTCAACCCTTGATGCTCTTGTGTCGCACTTGATCCACAAGTGTTCAAAGTTTTAAATGTGTTAATGATACGTATGCATTGAGGGAAATTGTTAGTCCCAACTGAGTCTCGTTGAGGTAATCTTCGGAAGAACAGGAATTACTGGGGTGTTTTTCATTGAGGGATGGCTCTCATTTTTTATTTTCTTGAGGACAAGCAAAGGCTTAAGTTTGCGGGAGTTGATATTTATGAATTATACATGTTTTATACCCTTTCTTACCTGATCTTTGTGCATAAACTGCTTCAAATTAGTGCTAAACTGCTTACAAAGTGCGTTTGATTGCAGGTTTGAGCTACGAGATGATATATATCACAAATCGGCTCAAAAGAGGAGTGAAACCTACCAAGCCCCAAAAGATAGCTCAAGTGGGAAGATGGTTACCTATGCGGACAACACTTTTCTAATGTACGGCCGCACAGAATAGTTCTGCAAGATGCCAAGTCAACGTTGACTTGCGCGAACCGCCTTATTTTGCCACGCGGCCGCACATGATAGTTCAGAGAGTGACGAAAACAGAGGAAATCCCACACGGACCGCACCCACTTCCACGCGGTCCGCATTGACAAGAGATTAGAGGTTCAAAAACTCAAGGCAAAAGGCCCACGCGGCCGCACACCAAAACACTGATGTCCGTGTGGGAGAAGTTCAGTGAACCAGCAATTCGGGAAAACCTTCTGTGTAGCCGCATGCCATTTTCACATGGTCCGCATCACTGTAGCTGTGCGGTTTGCAATAACTTGACCTATGCGGCTGCATGTCATTCCTTCGCGGTCCGCATCCTCAAGTATAGAATCCAGATTTGAAGACCACTAGCCCTATGCGTCCGCGGGTGTTTGGTATTTGGGTTGTTTGTATGATTTCACTTAGATTTGGTGGATGCAAACACTAAGTCAAGCTTAGTGGGTTTAGCTCTTCTTGAGAAAGAGAGTCTATGACCTCACATTCAACCCAACAAGGATTTGGTATGGACCCATGAGAATGGTAGTCCCAAGTAACGGGTTAAACCTCGAGAGAGTAATCACCCTACTTGAATCTTAAGTTGCTCGGGAAAATTAGCCTACCCAATTGGTCTCGAGATCAATTGGGCAAAATCACACTCTATACAGAGAGGTGTGAGAGTGAATGCTAAAGTGCAACGGTCATCCATATTCCCCATAATTATCATCCTTGCGTTAGAATTTTATACCCGTTAATTAGCCACCTAGGTGAGTGTCATGACCCTAGGGCCTTTCTTTATTGCATACAACTAGTTGATAACAAAAAAAAACCAAAAATGATAAGAAGATCAATTTGAAGCCAAAATGCATTTCTAGGCTAGAAAATAAATTAACTCCAATTTGAAGGTCTCTGTGGAATTATCGACCCCGATACACTATTGGGTTATTAGTAGTCGTGCTTACTGTTTCTCAGGATTGAGTTCGCACCGATCAAATACCATCAAAACTAGGCATATAAACTCGCCCCTGCAATCTCAATACACCATCATCTCCTAAGGTCACTTTCTTGGCACCTCCACGTTGCACTGTGTCACTTAGGACACATAAATAGGGATCGTCAAACTGCAGCTCTTGGATACACTCTAATAACGACAAACGAGCGACCGTGCAAGCTAAGACCTTGCTAGGCTTAGAAATATCCAACCTCACAAATCAATTGGCCGAAGCCTGAACACCTAAAGCAAGCGGCCTCTGGCTGACCAGAATATAAGCAAGACTACCCATGCTGGCCGTCTTTATACTGAATGCATCGGCCACCACATTGGCCTTCCCCAGGTGGTATAAGATAGTTACATCATAGTCTTTCAGCAACTCCAACCATCTCATCAACCTCAAATTCAACTCCATTTGCTTGAACAAGTATTGTAGGCTCCTGTGATTCGTGTATACCTCACACGCCACACATATAGATAATGCCTCCAAATCTTCAAAGAATGAACAATGGCTGCCAACTCTAGATCATGAACTTGGTAATTCTTCTCGTGGATCTTCAAATGCCTCGAAGCATAGGCTATGAATCTTCTTTCCTGCATCAATACTGCGTGAAGCCTAATACGAGAATTATCACAATAAATGGTATAAGGCCCTGATCCCATGGGCAAAACCAATGTTGGTGCCGTAGTCAAGGCTGTCATGAGCCTTTGAAAGCTCGCTTCACACTCTTCTGACCACCTGAACTGGGCACCCTTATGGGTCAATCTGGTTATCGGGGCTGCAATAAATGAAAACCCCTCCACGAACCAATGGTAGCAACCTGCCAATCCCAAGAAACTCCGGATCTCTGTAGCTGATGCTGGTCGAGGCCAGTTCTTGACTGCCTCAATCTTTTTCGGGTCCACCTGAATACCCTCTGCTGAAACAACGTGACCCAAAAATGCAACAGAATTCAACCAGAACTCGCATTTCAAAAACTTGGTATATAATATTGGTGTATAACTGACAATCCTTTAGAGTCTGAAGAATCACTCTGAGGTGTTGCTCATGTTCCCCCTGACTGGGGGAGTATATCAGATTATCGTCAATGAAAACAATCACGAACAACTCCAAATACGGCATGAACACTCGGTTCATCAACTCCATAAATGCTGCTGGGGAATTGGTCAACCCAAATGACATGACCAAAAACTCATAATGCCCATACCGAGTGTGAAATATTGTCTTTGGGATACCAGACGCCCTAATTCTCAACTGATGATAACCAGATCTCAAATATATCTTTGAAAACACCCTAGCACCCTGAAGCTGGTCGAATAAATCGTAAATCCTCGGCAGTGGATACTTGTTCTTTATCGTCACCTTGTTCAATTTCTGGTAATCAATGCACATCCTCATCAAGCCATCCTTTTTCTTAACAAATAGCACCGCCGCACCCCATGGCGATACACTAGGTCCAATGAAACCCTTATCAAGCAAATCCTGCAGCCACTCCTTTAACTCTTTCAACGCTGGCAGGGCCATGCGGTACAGAGGAATGGAAATGGGCTGCATGCCCGGAGCCCGATCAATACAAAAATTAATATCCCTATCGGGCGGCATACCCCACAGGTCTAAAGAAAAAACCTCAGGGAACTCCCGAACGATAGGACCGTATTGATAGAAGGAAGCTTCTCGACCATGCATCAAGCCTTAACATATGAAATAAAACTGCGGATGGCATGACCTGGGGTCCCTCTCCACTCTAGTTGGGGCAAATCTGGCAAAGCTAAGGTCACGGTCTTGGCGTGATAATCTAAGATAGCATGATACAGGAACAACCAATCCATCCCTAATATAATGCCGAAGTCCAACAAGTGTAAGAGAAATAAATTGACACAGTTCTCAAAGACCCTCAAATACTACCACACAGGAACGATGCACACAGTCAACCATTATAGAGTCACCCACCAATGTAGATACATAAACAAGAACACTCAAGGCATCACTTGGCATAACCAAGTAGGGTGCAAAATAGGATGACACATATGAATACGTAGATCTAGGATCAAATAGTACTAAAGCACCACTACCATAGAGTAGAATAGCGCCTGTAATAACAACATCAGAAGGCTCAGCCTCTGGCCTAGATGGAGAGGCATAACACCGGGGCTGGGTCCCACCTCCCTGAACTATGTCTCTGAGACGATTGGCTAGTGGCTGACCCCTACCTCTGGTGGTCTGAGCTCCACATCTATGTTCTCTGTCTCCACATCTATGACCTCTACCCCACTTCTAGCTGGTTGGGCGGCCTGCGGAGCCCCTGGTGCCTGAATCATAGCTCGAGTACACTGCTGCTACGAGTGTGTATCCCTCAATCTCTGGAAAGCTCTCCTGATGTGACCATACTCACCAAACTCATAACATCCGCCTGAATGCCTCAACTGATAGAACTGAGACTGGCTCTGCCGACCTGGATGACCACCTCGAAAGCTCTGAAGCGGTGGTGCACTAATAGGCTGCTGATCAGAATAGTGATGCTGAGGACCACCACCACCTAAACTACCATGAGAGACCTGGAGTGCTGACTGAAAGGTTCTCGGCAGATGGCCTCTGCCATAAGAATCCCTACCTCCAGACGAGGTACCATTAAACCTCCCAGAATGATGAGGCCTCTTATCTAACCCCGTACCACCTCCCCGTGCAAGAGCCATCTCGACTCTACGGGCCGCATTTGCCGCCTCTTGAAAAAGAATCTCACTCTCGACTCCTATAGCCATCTGGAGATGGGTCGGATGGATAAATCCATCGATGAATCTCCGCTCTCTCTCTCTCTCTCTCTCTCTCTCTCTCTCTCTCTCTCTCTCTCTCGGTGGGGACTATAACTATAGCATGGCGTGCCGGGTCGACAAAATGAGTCTCGTACTGCGTGACTGTCATAGCACCCTGATGAAGACACTCAAACTGCCTGCGTAGAGCCTCTCGCTCAGTCACTGGGAGAAACTTCTCCAAGAACAACTCTACAAACTGGTCCCAAGTCAATGATGGCAACACTAGTGGTCTAGATAAACAATAGTCCCTCCACCAAGTCTTGGCGGATCCTGCTAGTCGAAAGGTGGTGAAGTCGACCCCATTGGCCTCCACAATACTCATAGTCCGGAGAACCTCATGGACACTGAATAAGAAGTCCTGGGGGTCCTCTGTAGGAGCACCGCCAAATGTGGTGGTGAAGAGCTTGGTGAACCTATCAAACCTCCACAAAGCATCCGCGAACATCGTCGCACCATCGCCGGTCTGAGCTGGAATACCCGACTGGGCTGCCACAGCTAGCTGAACTGCTGGAACCTGAGCCTGAGGAGCTACCTGCTCCGGAGTACGCATAGCGGGAGTCTGAACTCCTCACCCAGCCTGAGACGCGGCTGGTGCTACAGGAAGCAAACCCGCTCTAGAGACGCTCTCCATAAAGCCTACCAGTCGGACCAAAGCGTCCTCAAGTACTAGAGTGTCTATGAAACCCTCTAGGACCTGAGTTGGGCCCACTGGAGCTGCTGGAGCTGGAACCTTCTCATCATAGTCAACATGAGGCTCCACTTTTGGGACTGCTATTCGGGGTTGAGCTCGGCTCCGGCCTCGGCCTATAGCATGGCCTCGGCCTCGCCCTCTACCCCTCGCAGGATCTACTGCTGGGGGCTCGGGCTACTGTGCGGCAGAAGAGGAAGCACGTGTTCTTGCCATCTGTGAAAGAACAGAGTAGAAAAACAATCAGTATTTGAGAAACAAAATCGCACGACAAGAAAGAACAATATGAAATTTTCCCTAACTCTATAGCCTCTACGGAATAAATACAGACGTCTCCGTACAGATCCCTCAAACTCTATCAAGTTTGTCCATGAGTTGTGAGACCTATGTAACCTAGTGCTCTGATACCAACTTGTCACGATTTGGATTTTTCCGCACTGGGGAGTCATGATGGCGCCTACTATCGGAGCTAGGCAAGCCAACAATTAAACATTTCCTTGAGAACATTCGCAAGAATAGAAATAAAATGAAAACAATTAAATAAACGGAAGTTTAAAACTTAGATAGCAGAAAATAAATGCAGAAGTTTCAGAATACATCTCTACCCAGGGTCTTGTATCACTAGCTCATGAACCACTAAAGAGTGCTACAAATAAGTCGGAATAGGAAATACAGTACAATAGAAACAAACTGAAAATATGAAAAGGGACTTCGGCCTGCGAGCGCCAGCTAGGCTACCTCGTAAGTCCCTGGACTCAATTCAGCTACCGATCAATACACTACTGTTGTGGTCCAAAAGTTGCTCTGGTATCGTGTTCTGTGAAAAAAGAACAGAAGTGTAGCATCAGCACAATCCTCAAGTGCTAGTAATTGCCCGGCCTAACCCCGGCGAAGTAATGACGAGGCTAGACCCGACTACCAGATAAACCTGTACATATATGAAATATACTTTTCGGAAAATAAACAAGAGATAAGCAGTTTATAAAGCGAGGGGGAAAACATGCTGGGGGAACAACAATTATAAACAAGGAGTCTAAATAACGGTAAATCCGCCAACAAGACTCAAGTCCGGAAATAACACATTTATCCCATACTTTGTTGCGACGCGCAACCCGATCCAATCGCTCAATAGCGCTGTTGCGGTGTGCAACCCAATCCACAAACTTATGGTAGTGCTGCGACGTGAAACCCGATCCGTAAGGATATTATTTATCCTTGTTGCAACGCACAACCTGATCCGTGTGGATATTATTTATCCTTGTTGCGGCGCGCAACCCGACCCACTAAGATCATACTTTCTCATCCAAACATCAGTCACGACTACAGAGCAAGAGAAGAATAACTTAAAAAGAAATCTTGGCAAGGGAACATAACAACACAACTAAATCCCAACAAGGGAGTAAACCAACAACACCAATAAAACCTCCCGGCAAGGGAGCAACAACTATAACCTTCACATCCCGGCAAGGGAATAACTATAATACTTTTCCTTTTGATCACTTCTATCTCAATATCATATTCACGTTCGAGCCAACGTTCCTATATGGTACAAATCATAATTCTCCCTCAAATCTTTCACATTATATGAAACTTATCAATTAAACAAGGAAGAGGTATTACAAAATTCGAATAAATACAATTAAGACTCACGGTCATGCAAGACTCTGGTGTATAGATACTCGTCACCATGCCTATACGCCATACTCAACAATTAGCAAATAGCAAATAACATCCTAATCCTATTCTCTCAAGCCAAAGTTAGAACAAACACTTACCTTGAATGCTCCAAACTCAACTCACTCCTTTAATATAACTTTATCCCTCGAGTTCACCACTAAACCGTTTGAATCTAGTCACAAATTACTCCAATGTGTTAACAAATGCTATTTGAATCAATTTGGATGCATGAAAATAAATTTCCCAAAGTTTTACTAAATAATTCCCAAAATGACCCAGGCCTACGTGGTCAAAACCCGATGTTCAAACCAAAACCCTATTACCATTCCCCCATGAACTTAGATATATAAGTTATCTTGGAATCAGACCTCGAATTGAGGTCCAAAACCCCCAATTTTGGAAACCCTAGGCTCTACCCTAAATTCCCCAATTTCCCAATTAAAATCTTAGTTTTGAAGTCGAAATTATGTTTAAAGATGCTAAGGAGTGAAGAAAATAAGTTAGAAATCACTTACCACTCGTTTTGAAGAAAGAGAATCATTTGGAAAATAGCCTCTTATGTTTTGGGTTTTGAAACACTGAAAAATGGCTGAAAATCTCGATTTTATATACGTTACTGAAGGCTGGCGTGGACCGCACAAAAATGTTCTGCGGCCGCGCCAAGGAAAGGAAGAAAAGGGACTCTTTGAACCTACCAAATGCGGACTGCATTGATTTGGTGCACGGTCCGTTGGTCGACTTAGAATCATTGGCCCTCTGAACTTAACCACGTGGACCGCACAGATTGGCACCGCGGCCGCGCGGACCGCGCGGAAAGGACCGCGGCCGCGCTGGGGCCTGCAACATCTGATACTTTTACGTCTAAGACCTCCCGGGACCTACTCAAAACTCAGCTGAGCCTTAGGGGCTCCTAACCAAACGTACATAAAATCTTGAAACATCCTACAGACTTCCTCGTGCGATCACGTCGTCAAAATAACATCATAAACGAGGGATCAACCTCAAAATCATTAATTTTCGTTCAAACTTCTTAAACTTTCAAACTAATAGATTTAGGCCTGAAACACGTCAAATGACGTCCAAATTCGACCAAATTACACAGGGAAAGCGCTTAACACATATTTAAGAATGTACCGGGTGCCGGAACCAAAATACGGCCCGATACCTATATTTTCTAACTTATCTTCATTTCAAATTTTTCTAATTTCGATTCCGGAAATACGCCCGAGTCCCATATTTTTCTACGGACCCTCCGGGACTGTCACATCCCGGTCTCGGTCTGTTTACCCAAAATATTGATCAAAGTCAACTTTAGCAATATTAATATCAAAATTCATCAAATTTATCATAGAAGTCATATTTTTCAACAGAAAAATTTTCTGGCTACGCGCCTTGACTGTGTGCGCAAATCAAGGTAACTGAAAGCGAGGTTTTCGAGGTCTCAAAAACACAAAAAAAAGAAAAATCACACTTAAAACACTTAACAGTCACAACTCTTCATATAACCTTGTAAGGTATTGTGTGCTTAATAACTTTGTTACTTTTCGTTTCTGACTTCTGAAGGTGTGAACTGCGATACAACAAGATACACGCCTTAATGTAACAAAATGTTACTGTAATTACTTATGCTCTAGTCCATAGTACTGTCTATTTTTCTTTCCTTTCTTATTTTAGCCCATTACTCCTGGTTAATTCGATTGTATATCCAAATATTCTAACTATGATTTTCCTGTGCAGTCACAAAGTCATTTTATTTTGTTTAATTTATCCAAATTTTTTAAACTTTTGATGTAATAACATGTCATTGAATTCATAGTAGTCTTGAGTCACAATTTTTTTTGTCTTATTTATCCAAATCTTTGAACTTTTGATGTAATAACATGTCATTGTACTTATATCTGAGGTATAGTTCTACTTTAATCATACATAACATGTCTGAGTTTTTGTTCAAAGCTTTAAATTTTTGAATAATTTAAAATTTTTGACCTCAACAAATAAGTCATTGCACAACTATCCACATTGATCATTTGATTTGGATTATTTTTTTACATATAAATATTAATTACTTACTTTTTAAATTATATTGATTTTTTCTTTAAATTGTATATTACATGATTCGACATAAACAATAAGCTTAGTCCCGTACGATTATGTATATATAGTCAGACCTCTTGTGGATTTGACTATCACTAGAAGGCTTCACTTGACTAGTTGCCCTTTTAATTTTGAAAGCGGACAAATGAAGGCGCATATGCGCTAGGATTTTCTGTGCTATTTTTCTACCATATACGTCAATTTGTCATGACAGGTTTTAGTGAAATATCAACTGCTTATTGTGTTTCTGGTTTGATACTAAACCTTTTGTTGTTATTGGATATGATTTCATCCGGTGTCTATTATTTGACTTTAGACTCCTTTCTTGTATGCCAACATTATTTTTTAAACAAGGAACGAGGAAGGTATTTTACCGTAGATATAATCCTTGTTTTGTTTATATAATTGTCTATTTTGCATATTCTTTTATGTGAAAAAACGATAATTTATGCAAATGAGCTAACACACAAATAAATGATAGAAGCGACATTCAGGAGCAGGGGCGGATTTAGCGGGCGCAAGGGGTTCACCCAAATCCCTTTCGTCGAAAAATTACATTGTATATATAAATCTATTTTTTTAATCTATATATACTAAGTGTTGAACCCTCTCACACTATTCAAAAGTGTAGTTTAGTGGTCAAGAGGGTTCAAAATCTTCATAAGGTCATCAATTCCCACTAGCTACAAAAAAAATTTAAATCCTCTTCATGAAAATTCTGTCTCCATCACTGCTCAGGAGACTGATGCGTCGGAGCGAGATGACATGGGAACTCCAGAGTTAGTCATCATATAAATTGGTTCAATTTTCTCTTATTATTTGCAACTCGCAAAAAAAAATCTTGCTTGTAATATGCATATAAATCCATTATAAACTTTAAATAGTACCGCCTCTTATTTGTATTCCTTTTACTTATCTATTTTATTCCGAGTAGGTAACTCAGGTGGGTTCAAGTCGATTTTACTTATGGTATTATGGTTGTATGGGTCAGAATTATATTTGTGATAATTAGCGCATCTATCTAGCTCTTAAAAGGTATAATCATTCACCGACCAAAATACTCCAAGGTTACTCAACCTAATTAGCGAGACCACGGCCTGCTCATTGTACACGGATGTCCCTTCGACGCGGCTACGACCGTCCCTCGCCAGCTGGCAATATTCACAGCTATAAATATGAAGAGAAAGAACCCTAAAAGGGGGGCTTCTTCTTCTTCTTCACCTTCATTTCTAAAGAAGCAAATATACACTATTGTAAGGCTCTAAACCTCTCCAGGGAGAAGCAGACCAAATCGATATCATTAATAAAATATCTTTACCATCCTCCCCTTAACCAATAACTACTGTCTCTTACATTTTATTTATTTGGTCTTTTGATTCATTACGGTCTGCTATGATTGGCCCTCCGTTGATTTTAATTGATTTATGCTTATAAAGTATATGAGAACTTTGGGCTAAACAATTTGGCGCTGTCCATGGGGATTTCATAGCAGAATCGAGTAGTTTATCCTTAGACCAAAAAAGGAAAGAAAACAACCCAGCTCGAACAAGCCAAAGCGGCAAGTCAGATCAAAGGAAGTCAAAAGCCTCGAGACGAGCTTGCTTCCACATCCCGCGTCTCGAGCAAGGGAAAGAAGAAGAAGAAGAAGAAGAAGAAGAAGTAGATCCCCCATGGGAAAAATGCGCATAAAGTACCTTGCCCCCTTTTCACATGGGAGCCTGCCAAAAAGAAGGAAAGCACAAAAGCATCTCGAACCGAGATCTGTAACGGGGTGAGCTGGTGAACCAGCCGAGAAGACTACAAGCACGAGTTAGGCAAGAGATGAAAGCAGAAGCAAATCCCAATACCCAACACGAAGCGGGTTATGTGGGAAAACAAAGTTTAACCACAGTTAAACTGGGACTCGGGTTATGTGCCTTCGACATAAAAAAATTACAAAAAAGTTCAACTACTGTTGAACGACAACTCAGGCTACCTGCCCTCGCCCAAAAGTTCAACTACAGTTGAATTGGAACTCAAGTTATGTGCCTTCGGCATCAAAAAATTACAAAGGGGTTCGACTATGGTTGAACGGCCACTCAGGCTACGTGCCCTCGCCCAAAAGTTCAACTACGGTTGAACTGGGACTCTAGCCTGATGTTAGTCACAAGGTTATTTCGTTTTGTCAACATATTTTGCATGTTAAGGCCATACCATATGAGCTAAATCAAACTTTTATTTGTCTTATTCCTAAGGTCAAAAATCCAGCCACAATTCAGCAATATCGACCCATCAGTTTATGTAATACTCTTTTATAAACTAATTACAAAATTAATAGTTACTAGGTTGAAGCTAGTTATTCATAAAACCATAGGCCCTACCCAGACTAGCTTTCAACAAGGTAAGCGTGCTTCTGATAATGCTATAATAGTGCAAGAAATATAAAAGTATTTTAGAAATACAAAAGGCAAAGCATCTTACATGCTTTTGAAGTTAGATTTAGAAAAAACATTCGACATATTAGAATGGGATTTTATTAGAAGAACTCTTACGTTTTTATCAGCTTCCCCCTTTAGTGATCCAGTTAATTATGTCTTGTTTTTCAACCTCTTCTGTTTCAATTGTGCTTAATGGATCTAGAACCCCTTTTTTCACACCAACAAGAGGTATTCGTCAAGGTGACCCTCTATCCCCATATTTCTTTATCATGTGCATGGAAATGCTCTTTTATAGCATTTCACTATCAGTAGATTACCTGCAATGGCAACCCCTCAAGTTATCAGCCAAGGGACCTTCATTATCGCACCTCTTTTTTGCAGATGATATTATCTTATTATCAAAAATTACCAAAAAAAAAAGTAGTCATGCCCTCATCGATGTGCTAGATCACTTTCCCTCTTGTTTTTGCCAAAAGATAAACTTCGAAAAATCTAGACTATTTTTTCTAATAGTACTAACCTTAATGATAAAAATTATATATTGGAACCCTTTTCTGTAAAAATAGGAAAGTTTTTTCGTAAATACTTGGGCTTCCCTATGTTTATAATAGCCCTAAAAATGAGGATTTTCAATTTCTTCTTGATAATTTTAAGAATCGTTTAGCGGGTTAGAAAATAAATTTTCTAACTATGACTGGTAGAGATACTCTTATAAAATCAACTTTGAATAACCTACCAAATCATATTATGCAATACATCAGAATTCCAACTCATGTTCTTAATCAAATGGAACAATACCAAAGAAACTTTCTCTGGGGCACCATTGTGACAAAAAAGAATTGCACCTCATTAAATGGGACGTAGTAACAACTCCAAAAGCTCGTGGAGGTCTAGGTATTCAAAAACTGGGAATAAAAAACAATGCGATATTAGCAGGCCTTGCTTGGAGACTCTTTAAATCCCCTCAAGAACTGTGGGCTAGGATCCTTACTAATAAGTACTTAAATAAACAATTAACTTCTTATACCTCTAAAACTTGGATTAATATTCTGAATAGGTGGAATTATTGCCACTGGGGTATAAAATGGAGAATAGGGACTAGTAGGAATATCAGTGTGTGGCATGATCCTTGGATTAGACCAGGCACAACATTACGCTCCTTAACTCAAGGACCATTAACTTTCGAACAAGACGCGCTTATAATTTCACAAATACTTACACCTTTAGGTTGGAATGTTGATAAAATTCCTTTTGGTTAGGACGTAATTTGTTAAATCAGATAAATACTACTTACATATCCCGACTGAACATCAATCATGACTTCCTCTATTGGAGCTACACTCATAATGGTATATTTTCGACAAAATCCATGTATAATCAGCTAGAGGATAATTGCTCCTTGCATACTTATCAAAATGACACCTTGTCGACGCCCCTTTTTTCCCTTAAAAGAAAGCAAAATCGAGTTTACGACATTATGGGCAAAACAATTCTATTTCCCGTCTGGGAATTGGGTTACGAAATTGGAAGAGCCGCCGCCTAATGATTATAGTGCATTAGGACACTTAAGAGAGATTATTTTGAAAAGAAAACCAGAGTTCGGGTAAGGGATTGAGATTATCTCTAGGGGGAACTTGTTAGGCACCCCTCAAAATCCACTAATGCCGGCCATGTCAATTGTGACTTTATAAAATGTGAAGCAATTAAACAAGTAAGGCTTAATAATAGAACATTCATATAACTTGAGAAGCTTTGAAGAAAAAAGAAGGACGCTAACAAAAGAGAGTTGATTTGAAAAGCATTATTATGAAAGAACATTTAAATAAAACAAGCAAAAGAGAGAAGGGTCCTAGGTTTAACTACAATAGGGATCACACGATGCAATATCCCGCACATATTCCCTAAGAGGGGTCGCTTTATGATATTATCGCATCGTCATCATCTCCATATTCTACCCTTCCCACCCCGTAGAGGTTATTTAAGCGTGTGAATCGGTCACGAGTGCTTATTGCGTGCTATTACCCGTCCCATCCTATAGATCCTAGAGGGCATTTTAGGACCACTATTCCTATAAGGTAGGAATTAAGCCGAACCCTTAAGTTTAAAGGTTAAAATACTAGACGAACAAAAACAGATAAGACTTGCATATAAAGGAATCATATAAGACATGTAAAGGCTCAAATAACTCTCTGTAAGAGAACAAATAATTAGCATGTCTCAAACACATGTATGGTCTAAGGAAGAGAGAGTTTTAAAAGCCGGAGTTTAAATCGAAACCGGGGTGAGAGAGTTTGCAGAAAAAAACGTAAGAGAGAAACGTTCAGAACTTAAAAGAGGCAGTAGAAGTTTTAGAAATCTGCAGAAAGTCATTAGAAAACAATTTGGAATGTCCAGTAAAACAGTTTAGTCAGGCGGGGTAAAAAAACAAACGTGAAAGCATTTTTTTTTTAGATTGTAGAAGCATAAAGCAAAACAGTCGACACACATGTTCTTTGAGAATTAGTACTCAAAATATTTGAAATAGTGGTTCAAATCTAGACAAGAAAGTACAGTAGAAACCTTTTGCATAGAAGGTTAAAAAATGTGGCTGAGGTTTGTAAAAAAATGGAGAGGATTCAGAGACGAAAGAATACAGACAGAGACGAATTAGTTTGAACACAAACTTGAAAATGATTAGCCCATATTATCTTTTTATCTGGCCTAAGGTTTGTCTAGGCGTTATTTAAAATGGTGAGCATGCAATGGTTTTCAGTTTTTAATGAGGAGTTTGTTAACCAGTATTACATTTTCGTTTAGCAAGATAGTGAGGCATTCAACAATTGCAAAAGAAAGACCCTAAGCGCATGATGTCTAATGCATATGGAGGCCCTAAAACATGGTGTCTAAATGCAAGACAGTAATTTGATTAGCAACTGATTGTGATTATAACAAGCTGAAAGTGAAAGACCTAAAAACAGGATGTCTATATGTGAGATGCATGTCCTATACATGGTTTCTATTATGCAAATGGATAAGTAAAGCAATATGAGCATGTTTTCTACCCATATCTTTAATAATCATGCATAACCCTTCACAATTTCACTATAATCCCATTTGTTCTTTCCAAATATTACAGCCAAACAATTAAAAATACAACAATGATAAAAGAAAATAAGAAGTTACTCAATAGAGAGCCTTCAGCCATGCCCAAGCATCTCCAACCTCACTCCTTTCGAGTTTCACAGCCATTACCAAGGCTTGGGTGCGGCAAAGTTCACTAAGGGTTTGTTTGAACCCCTGGCCAATACAAAGCACCCAAAAATGTCCCAATTAGACAAGTGCAAACATTGGAAGTGCCAGCCGTGTGCATCAGAGTTCCATGGGTGCTCAAGGCTCCCATGGCAGCGCTTATACTAAGGGGGCAGACCCTAAAAATCTAAGAATGAGATTGTAATTGAGAGGGTTGAAAACAGTTGAGAGACATTTTAACAAAACAGTTAAAAGAATTGAGAGAGTTTATGAAAATAGTTGAAAGAGTTTGAAAAGTTGAGCCAGTTTAAAAAATAGTTGAAGGAATTGAGAGAATTTAAGAAATTATTTTAGACTGACCAGTTTTAGAACAGCAGGGCATCACACAAACAGGGGGCAAAGGGGAAAGGGGACAAATAAGCAAAGTGAACTACTCACATACAAGAAATAATCAGACATGATTGCAAGACATGGGTTCAATTCCTTACTGCACCAAATTCTAATACACTTAGCTTCAAACAGAGACTTTAGCTTAAACAAGTAGCCAAGCAGTCATGGATGCATGGTAGTAGCATACAGGGAAAGGTAAAGATTCATTTAGGCAGGGGAGGGGATAAGGGAGCAAATAAGTAGAGTGAACAGTCAACATATTGGAGGAAAACAATCAAGCATGGTTGTAGAACAAGGATTGAATTCTTACTGCACCAAATCCCAAATATAATCAACCTCAGGGAGAGGTTTCAGGGCTGTTAAGTAGCCAAAGCAGTAGTGCACATGGAAGGAGAAACATGTATTGAGACAAGGGGAAAGGGGATAAGGGAGAACATGCTAAGTTAAACTAGTAGAGTAACAATTGCATGCTAGTGGCAATAAGAGGAACTGAACCATAGGTAAAAGCACACAAGAAATAATATGAATTGCAAAACTAATAGGAGCATGTTGTTGTGGAAACTATATATTAAATAGGTGACATACCAGTTGGAGGTAATAGGATACAATAGCAATGCAATAATGCACAAAGGGAGGGCAAAAGTATGCAAAGAATGAGAGCAGCTGTGTGAGTAACAGCAATATGAGAATAGCAACAGCAGTATGAGAACAACAACAGCAATATGAGAACAGCACCAACAACGGACCCAATGTAGACAAACAAATAGAACCCAATAGTGTAAAGTAATCAACTCAGGCTACCAAATCTTGGCTGAGCCAATTGAGTGTTCAAACAAGAGAATGAGATAGTATAGTAATAGCATAGGAAGAGAGAATTCAGAGAGTCTGAGGTTGTGAGAGCAGTATGTGTTGGTGTTCAAAGAGAAAGGTGAGGAGTATTTATAGTATTAAAAACGAGTGAAAAATAAGGCATCAATCCATATTTAAGGAACTGATATCAATCATAATCAAATAAGTATAGGGACTCCCCTTTAATTAAGGAATCATAGTTAAACAGTAATAAGCAGTCATTTTTAAAAGGAAAAGAATCACAAAGTATGGCATGGTCACATAAGAAAAAAAAATTGTATAAGGCATACAATGCAGACTAGGTACATGAGACTTTAACCATGGAAATATGTCAAGAAAATAAGTAGACATACTTGTACACATCTCTCAACCTACCTTATCAGCAGAAGAGATGGTGGAACATCCTACTGGAAAGTCTAGCAGATCTTCCAAACCTTCCATTTGGCTCAAAGACTATGTAACTACAGTCAAATCTACAAAAGAAACACCTCAATATCCAATTTCATCACCTATGATCATATTTCTGAGAAATACAAATCATTCTTGGGCTCCTTCTCAAAACTCATTGAACCTAGATCATTCAAGGAGGCTTGCCTTGATAAGGCCTGGGTGGAGGCAATGGAAGCAGAAGTTAGAGCACTTGAAGATAATGCCACCTGGGAAGTAGTAGATATCCCTCGGGGGAAGAAAGCTATAAGCTCAAAGTGGGTGTTCAAGATAAAATATAAGGCAAAGGGGGAGGTGGAAAGGTTCAAAGCAAGGCTAGTGGCAAAGGGGTACACACAGCAAGAAGGATTGGATTATCATGAGATATTTCCTCCTGTTGCTAAAATGGTCACTGTCAGGACCATAATTAGTTTGGTAGCCTCACAGGGATGAAATCTATTCCAAATGAATGTTAACAATTCTTTTTTTACAGGGTGATCTTTATGAAGAAGTTTACATGTGCTTGCCTCAAGGGTTCCGCAAGCAGGGGGAGCATAAGGTATGCAAGTTGCTGAAGTATGGGCTGAAGCAGGCATCAAGGCAATGGAATATTAAACTAACTGAGGCACTTGTGGCAGCTCATTACACAGAAAATCCCTATGATCACTAATTGTTCACCAAAATAGTAGGCTCAGACATGGTCATTGTCTTAGTCTATGTAGATGACTTGCTCATCACTGGAAGTAATGCTGTCCTTGTGAAAGCAGCCAAGCAGACACTACATAGTTCATTCAACGTGAAAGATCTAGGAGAGCTTAGATATTTCCTTGGAGTTGAAGTTCTAAGATCCAGCAAATGAGTGCTTCTTAGTCAAAGGAAGTATGCACTGCAGTTGATATCAGATGTTGGACTTGCAGCCGCCAAACCTATCAACACTCCTATGAGCTTAATCAAATGCTAACAACTATTGATTATGACACACATGTTGGACACACTGGTGATGTAGAGTTGCAGGATGCAGGTATTTATCAAAGACTCATTGGAATCTTCTCTATTTAACAATTACAAGGCCAGATTTATGTTTTGCAGTCCAAGTACTGAGTCAATTTATGTAGCATCCCAAACAATCTCGTTGGGATTCCAATGAGTCTGCAAGTGGTTAGATATGTTAAAGGCTCTCCAGGACTTGGTATTCTCTTGCATAATTCCCCCATAAGGCACCTTTCTTTCTATTATGACTCTGATTGGGAAGGATGTCCAAATACCAGGAGATCAGTCACCGGATACATTGTTAAACTTGGAGATTCATTGCTCTCATGGAAGACAAAGAAGCAACCTACAGTAAGCAGAAGTTCAACAGAGGCAGAATATCGCAGCCTTGCAGCAGCTGCAGAGATCACCTGGGTTCTAGGATTGCTCAAGGAGCTACAAGTTGATATAGAAGTTCCAGTCCAGCTATACTGTGACAGCAAGGCAGCTTTGCAAATAGCAGCCAATCCAATATTCCACGAGCGAACCAAACACATCGAGATTGATTGCCACTTTGTTCGGAAAAGATCAAGGCAGGGTTGATTAGCCCTCAATACATTCCCACAACCTTGCAGCTAGCTGATTTGATGACTAAAGGGCTTGGTTCTGCTCAAACACCATTTTCTTTTATCTTGGAGTGTTCGATCCTTTTCACCCTCCAGCTTGAGGGGGAGTATTGAATACGTAGTAGTACTAGTAGGTATTAGTAGAAGAAATGTATGTATAGAGTATAAAAGAGAGTAGTGTAGTGGGAGTTGGTTAAGTAGTTAGTATGACAGTTGTCATCCACTAACCAATACCTAACAATATAAACGACTTCCTCCGTATATTCTCAATGTAACAGTACCATTTCTCTCTCTTCTTCATCGACTGCTTCTCTCTCTAGCTATTCTCTCCCTTGCATGTGATTATCGTCGATTGCTGGATGAAATTCTTCAATAATGGAAGACAAAAAGTCAGGAAATCATGGAAATATCCACAGATATCAAAAATCTAATTTTCAAAGTCACATATTAGCAACACATTTTCTGGTTGCCTATTGAATCATAACTAGCATTCAAGACAATAGCCTTTCCTATTAGACCAAATTCTTCCACAGAAAAAAATAAAAAATAAAAACTCAAAATGCCAATCCCAGGAAAAAGAAGAGAAACGAAGCTTCAAATATGCTAAAACTACAGAAAAGCTCTCATGCTACAATGCAGCCAACTCTTGTTCACATAGCTACATGCTGCAGCAAATAGCCTAAAAGTAATGGTTGTAAAATAAAAAAAAGTAGACCAGTCATGGTTGGACAATTACCAATGGAGGAGATTTTTCCAGATATTATGAAGTTGCCAGCTATAAGGAATTTCCACTAGTGGCTGGAACCTGCACTTAAGAAGAAACCTTAATGACTGGGGACTCGACTCAATCAATGAGTTACTTGTGATGCTGATACATGTTAACCTTGAAGAAAATGTAGGTGATTTCTTGGTAAAGGTGGAAAAGGTGGCAGATTCACTGTGAAGGCTTGTTACAAAACTATCTGAAAGATATGGGAAGATATATTGAATGCTGGCCAAGAGAAATTATTTGGAAGACTAATGCATCACCCAGGACAGCAGCGCATGATGCATCACTCAGGGTAACCTACAGAAGAGGGGCTTTAATGTTATATGTGTAAAGAAGCATTAGAATCTGTTTATAATCTTTTATTACATTGTAAGTACAGTTAGCAGCAACGTATTTTTTTTTTTTGTTTGGGTAAGTAAAGTATATTATTTACCAATGAGCAAATATGCACAAGATCAAAATTTGAAACAGAGATTGGACAAGACCCCAATCTCAAGACTCCTCTGCCTACTCATCTACATTTTCTTGCCAGAACTAGACTAAGGATAGAAATTAAGTTCCTCTAGTTTCCTTGCTAACTTAGGCCTCAAGGTACATCTACAAACTATCTCCTGTGTAATCAGTCTAATAAGAACTTCAGGTGGTCCCCTGAAAAAATACAGAAAAAAAAAAAGCCGTGGTCTATTTTTCTGAGTACTTTTGGAGTTCAATGGATTATTCCTGGAAGCATTCAGCAAACCTTGAGCAGTTGGAGAGCGCAGATCATCTCAAATGGCAGCAGACACTATGGAATGCATTTTTTATAGGCATTTTTGGTGCATTTGGCTTGAGAGAAATAACAGATGCTTCTCTAGTAGGAAAGAGCATATATCTTCTGTGAAGTGCACATGTCTTAATGGTCTTTTCTATTGGTGTATACGGTAAAGAAAGTATTGTTACTGAATTTGAATCTTTATTTGAACTTATGTACTCCTTCAATCTGTAGAAGGAGACGATCCTTTCTCTTGTACCATTACAGTACCTTATTGGTACTTACTGGTAAAACTTCTACTTTTCACATCAAAGAAAAAAAAATTATACAGGGTCAAAATCTTGTATTAGAGATGTTTGACACCAAGAAATCACACAATGTGTGCACTTTCTTGACCAAATTTCTAAAATGATCTGGACACAACTCAAATTGTCAGAATTCATGCTTCGACATGTTTGCTATTAAGTGGAACTGCTTTTAAGAGAAAGTAACTAGACTGAAGCAACTTAATTGAGACAAACGATGATTGAAGCCTGCTATCAATGCAATTACAATCTCGTTCAACTGCAATTATCAATTAATAATTTAACCTGCTAACACTGCGACCAATAACCCTTCACATTATAAAAGAAACAAAATCAGTATGAGCAATCTCAAGACTGAACAAGATTTCACAACTCTTTAGTACTATAAAGACTTGTACAACCTTAGCATGCAACTAAAAGTGGCACTCTTTTCATTGGATCTTACACTATATAAACTTCAGCAGATTAATACATCAGTACAATCAGCATATATAATTGGCGCTTACACTATATAAACTTGAGTTTTTGCCAAATCAATCAAGTCTCCAAATATATTACTAAATTCAGGTATAGAAGTTCAGATACATTTGCTTTGACCAAAGTCCAAGCCAGGTGATACTGAACACTATCCCAAAATACACCTTGAGAGAATCTGGATAGAAAAATCTCTGAAATTCAAGATACAAATTATGCCAAAGGCAGAAAGTTACAAAGACAAAATGAAGTACAAGGATACAACCTTTTTTCATGAAGATTTGATGGCATTGACAAAGCCACTACTAAGAAGCCTCTCCACATACTTCCCCAATATATCCACCTCAAGATTAACCTTCTGTCCCACTTTCTTCATCGGAATCACCACATTTTGCTGAGTGTAAGCCACCAACATGAAGTTAAAACAGTCTTCTTCTTCAGATACATCTACTACAGTCAAACTAGTCCCATCCACAGCAATAAATCCTTTAGGCACAATGTACCTCAAAATTTCTTTCGAACTCTTCACCTTTACCCACAGAGAATCCCCTTCAGGTTTGAGCTCAACAATCTGACCGGTCCCATCAACATGGCCCTGCACAAAATGACCTCCCATTCTAGTACTAGGCTTCAAGGCCCTTTCCAAATTCACTATAGACCCTTGTTCCAATTCGATCAGAGAAGTCTTCCTCAGCGTTTCTGGAGCCAATCCAACACTGAATTCCGACAGCTGTTTGTCGAAATCAGCGACAGTAAGACAAGTTCCATTGACGGAAATACTGTCGCCGAGGTTGATGTCTTCAAGAATAAGGTTAGCTTTGATTTTCATGGTGAAACTGTCGTGTTTATCGAAACCCAGTTGCTTGATTTCCCCGATTTCTTCAACTATACCGGTAAAAAGGGAGGTGACTGGGGTAGAAGAAATACGAGATTGTTGAGCTTTTGGAGGCTTGATGAAGAGATGAGAGATTGAAGGAGATTTGAGAGACAGGGTTTGTGGGAATTTTACTCGATTGAGCTGAGGATTCCTTAGATTGAAGATGGTAGGGTTTTGGGGCGAAGAGATAGATGGGTTTAAGGGTTTGGAAAGAGAAGCGACTGAGGATGAAACTGTTGCCATTTTGCTCTTTCCGCTTCAAGTTTTCTGAACTTTCGATGGGAGAGTTATAGTAAGATTTTTATAAAATTATTCTCAACTATGAAATGGCATGTTGCATGTTTTACCCTATAGTTTTCCATTAGTATTAGAGCTTAACTTATTTTTATGAAACTATTTGTGTGTTTAACATCATTTGCTCTCTATAAAAAAAAAAAATTGGCTTTGAAATGGCATGTTGCATGTTGCTCCTGTATTTGTCCATTGTATTAAAGCTTAACTTATGTCAAGCATGAATCGTGATGTATAACAAATTGGAAAAATATTTAATTTATCCTTGTAGTTTGCCAAAAAAGGGAGTATAAGTTTGTTAGTTATGTCCTTGCTATTATGATTTTAGCTCGAAAATTTCGTTCTCGCTGATTACGCCCAACTATGCCTTATAAAAAGGACAAAGCGGTCGATGTAAATATATTCCGGTTAACAAATCCGGAGTCGAATCTCATAGGGAATTAACCTATAAATTACACCTATTATACTCACAAAATGCATGTATTCAATCTTCAGAGATAATTAATTAACAATTTGGGTGTTTATTAACTAGAGCTTATGTAATAAAAATGCAGTAAATTAAGACTAGATATAGACTGCTTGTAAGCAAGAATGAGAATGGTCTAAGGTTATGATTTTCCCTCTTGTCAGAATCCTTTCCGCTATTTTTGCTATAAATTTTCCTAAATCTTCTCTATCGATCATGAGCACTCTGACTGTCGAAACTCTCTGCCGAGTCATTACAACAATATACTAGACATATTCTTTCGATGCTAGCTGGCATTAGTTACAGCTCACTTAGATTACACCCAAGGTTTCGTTATCCCTAATCCCACCTTTGAACCCTTCGTATTGATTCCTCATATACGTTAGGAGTGGTGTTGTTCAACAACTACCTAAATATACACTATCTCCTGAGTAATACATACTAAATAGGCATAGTCGACTGAGGGCCCTTCAATCAACACCAATCACAATATAGTTGAACAAAGAGAAAGAATATAAAGGCAAATCTATATAAACATAGCAAGAAAATTATTCTCAACGAGGTTCCATCAAAACCCTAGATTAAATATTTTGCGACTCATGGTAAAACAAGATAAAGCCAACAAATAATTTATAATTTACAAAATAATAACAACAAGAAGAAGAATGAAAACTCTAATGGTGTCTCGATCTTCTCACACTTGTTCTTGCCTCCAATTGAGTCTAAAAATAAGTTTAACCTTCACTTAAGTGAGTTTGTTGAGTTTATATATGGCTAGGATAAGTTTCCCACACTTTATACTTTAGCCCTTAAGCTTTTTTTGGCTTTCTCCAGATCGACCGCGGTCATTTAAGACTTTCTGTTTTTCGCCTTTCTTTCACCACGTTCCAGCGGCGGCCCTACCGCGGTTGCGGTGGACTGTTGCCCAGTTTTTCTTCGCCTTTTCTTGCTCGTTTTCATCCGGGTTTTTTTCGATTAGTCTTGTACCTATATATTTGACCCCAAAAATACTCTATATCCTCCTCCTAATTCGGAGTAGCTCCTGCAAAGCTTAAAAATCTCAATTAGAGCATTTTGTTATCATATAACACTTAAAATATCAGTAAAGCATAATTAATTTAGCGCATAAATAGTATCTACATCGCATAATATAGGCTATTATCACTCGCTAACTACGGGAATGTGGATGAGCCAAACTTCAAACTGAGGGTAAAATGAGACCTTCTCGCAAAGAATAAGAGCAAAACCCTTTTCCTACGATTATTTTAATTAGTCTCAAGTGAGTTAGATTAGAAATCTTATCACGTGGCTAGCCCCACTAAAAAAATGCAGCTCTAAGCAACCCCAAACACTAAGGAGACGTTTGATAGGAGGTATTAGAAAAAATAATACAAGTATTTATTTTTTATGCATTACTTATACCATATTTGGTATATTTTTTTAGCCTACGTATAACTAAGTATTAGTTATACATCATACTTGGTATTATCCTATGCATAAGTAATGCTTAGAAAACTATGACATTAGTAACACCAAGGTTATTAATGAATGCATTAGTATATTCAAGACAAAATTATCCTTAAAGTCCCTTAAAGCTGGAGAATACGGAAGGTATTTTTGTAAACAACTGTTTTTCTTAAAAATTATGCAATGCATTATAATTTTAATACACCACACCAAACAATATATAAGAAATAATATATGCATAACTAATACTTGCATTACTAACCCATGCATTACTAATCCATGCATTACTAATACACCTTATTCCGCGCTATTCTTATACATCCTACCAAACGGGGCCACACCACCTTCATTCCGTATTAAACCCTCTAGCTCCTTAACGACACAACCAAAAAGTGATATGGACAAAGAAAAGAGAAAAATAATTCTCCTACTTTGATTCGTCGTCAACTCCATTTTGTGTTAAAATATGTGGTTACTCAACAGACCTTCAGTGCTCCAGAGATTTTTTCACAAGATTCACTATACTTCTCTATGCTTTTCAATATCCTTCTAACTTAGCTAGATACATTAGCTACTCATTGCTTTAAAAACACTCTGAATTTTATTGATAGAATATTTTTATATATGAGCTTGGTATTTTCAAGAAAACAAGACTTCTTTTCTCTCCCAAAGTCCTTACCCTATCTAATACCTTACTCTGCCTTATATAGGCGTAAAAACGATAAACATAAAGAAAATAAGTGGCTGTCACATACCGACATGTCACATCTACTTTATTTTGGGATAAGATTCCCTTACATTATTAAAGCTAATTATTCAGGACAGTTGTCCCCGACTTTATCTCTTTACGCGTTACATTTGTCGTTACGCGTCCACTGGCTTGCTATTCAATCACTTTCTTCAATAGTAGGTATGTCATCACTACTTACGCATATCATGTATGCGTGGTCTTCACTGAATTCCTTTATTAGTCTCTGACAAATTTCTTCCTTTATGTTTTTGTTAAAATCAAACTGATTTTTCATAAGCCTTTGTAGAAACCGGCTTAATATCTTTATATCTAATTCACTTGCAATTCTTGCTTGTTGACTCCATATAATTATTGATTTTGCTGAATAATTTATTCTTCCTTTAATCCTGATTCCTTTGCTGAGGATGAGTGAATAATTATTTAGAAATTGTTCTTGAATATCTTCGTCTTCATATTTGCCTATAAACATGTCTGGATAATTTTGATTACTAATGCCAATCTGACATAGTTGAATTGTATTTTGGACTTCTTCCCCCCCCCCCCCCCTCAGAAAAATGAGGTACTGTTGCATAACATCTTAAAAATCCTTCACAATCATGGAGGATCTTTGATATGTACTGGCGAATAGCTTGCTGCATATCGTGAAGGATTTTTAAGATGTTATGCAACAGTTCCTCATTTTTCTGAGGAGGGGGAAGAAGTCCAAAATACAATTCAACTATGTCAGATTGGCATTAGTAACCAAAACTATCCAGACATGTTTATAGGCAAATATGAAGACGAAGATATTCAAGAACAATTTCTAAATAATTATTCACTCATCCTCAGCAAAGGAATCAGCATAAAGGAAGAATAAATTATTCAGCAAAATCAATAATTATATGGAGTCAACAAGCAAGAATTGCAAGTGAATTAGATATAAATATATTAAGCCAGTTTCTACAAAGGCTTATGAAAAATCAGTTTGATTTTAACAAAAACATAAAGGAAGAAATTTATCAGATACTAGTAAAGGAATTCAGTGAAGACCACGCATGCACGATATGCGTAAGCAATGACGACATACTTACTATTGAAGAAAGTGATTGAAAAGCAAGTTAGTGTACGCGTAACAACAAATGTAATGCGTAAAGAGATAAAGTCGGGGACAGCTGTCCTCAATAATTAGCTTTAATAATGTAAGGGAATCTTATCCCAAAATAAAGCAGATGTGAACTGTCGGTATGTGACAGTCACTTATTTTCTTTATGTTTATCATTTTTACGCCTATATAAGGCAGAGTAAGGTATTAGATAGGGTAAGGACTTTGGGAGAGAAAAGAAGTCTTGGTTTCTTGAAAATACCAAGCTCATATGTAAAATTATTCTATCAATAAAATTCAGAGTGTTTTTAAAAGCAATGTGTAGCTAATTTATCTAGCTAAGTTAGAAGGATATAGAAAAGCATAGAGAAGTATAGTGAATCTTGTGAAAAAATCTTTGGAGCACTGAAGGTCTGTTGAGTAAAGGCGTAAATGCAAGGATTGTGAAAAGCCCGTTGTCCAGACTTGTGTTGAGATTAAAAAATTCAGGTATTTCTCTCTGCATAATGCTGTTAGTCTTTCTAACTTTAGTAAACTTTTGATCAATTTAACAAAGATATCATGTTTTTAGAAATGAAACATACACATAATGATAATCAAAACAATATAGTTGGAATAGTAAATAATCAACTATGCATCATACTTATAGATACATGAGCATGTATGTCATATATAACATCAGACTTAGTAAATGAAATATATGCAGCAGAAAGAGCATTTATATACAAAGACTTTTTAGGTTTAAAACACATACAAGATAAAATTTCAGAAGTAGAAATCATATTCAATCAAGAATTAAGAATAAAGTCCAAAATCTTAATTGATTTTCAAGAAAAACAAAGAGAAGTATTATTAGGAATAGATTTCCTAGAACAGTTCGACTATACAATAAGAAAAGATGAATTAGCATTACAAATAGGAGAAAAGCAAACAAAAATCCCAAGGATTAGATTAAACCCACATCTAATTCGTGAAAAATTATATTAAATTGGAAAAATAGAAGCTATAAGAATAGAGCAGATAGATGAACAAGGAAGTTACATGTCAGATATACTTCTATATAAAAAAGTAGTAAATCAAGTAAAAAATAAAGGAAACCGAGATATTAATGAAATAGAAGGAATAAAAAATTCTTTACTTCAAAAAATATCTAGAAAAAATATTATATATTATGGGTTAATGCAAGGAGAACAACCTATAAATATAGAGCAAGCAACAACAAAATTCCAAGCACCATTAATAGATATTAATAAAATAGGAAAAAGACTAATGGATATAAAAAGTGAAGACAGAACAAAAATAGGATATATATACATATCAATACAATACAGATAATAATAAGATCTTCTTTTAGAGAAGGTATTAAAACACCGGTTTCTTTAATAATCGAAGATAATAGAATAATACCAGAATAATATAAAAATATAGGAGAAATAGAAGGAGATTTAGGATACACTACAATTAAGTTTTGTGTTTCATTAAAGTTTCCTATACTTTTAAGCACAAAAAAGATAAATAATTATCTAGGAATAATATGTCATTTTAAAGAACAAAGTTTAATGGATAAAGGAGATATTCCATTAGTAATTTGCTACAGAATAGCTTATGCACTAAGTAATTCTTGTCTAAGCCTAACTTACAAGAATCGAGATAAAATATATACAGAAAATTTATTTAGTAAAACGAGTACATTAATAAAAATGATGAAATACAAAGAGAATTCTTAAGAACACATAGTTCAAGAATAAATCAGTTACCAATAAATATTCACCAAGCTAAAATGATACCTAGTAATAGCATAAACGATCAAGGTATAAAAGAACCAATAAGCAAAAACATTCTTTTTAATAAAAATAATGAAATAGAAAAAATGAATAAGTAAATAACAGAATTAAATAATATTGTAGAAAGTCTAAATAAAAGGATATAAGATGAAAGATTAATAATACAAAACAAAGATCTAAAACATAAAATAAAAGAATTAGAAAAAGAAAATGAAGAACAGTATGAAACAATGAATATTATAATAAAAAAAGCAAGAAAATTTTGTAATAACTCCTTTAAAAATGATAGATAATTTAAATAGAGAACTAAATAGACAAGCAGATCTAGAAAATGAGTCCCCTAGTACAGTTTTATATTAATCCGCAATAAGAAAACCAGTGCTTCAATTCTAGCCTCAATTTTGGTATCAGACCAATAACGAAAAGCCCCGAGCATCTGCCATGGGACTTATGCCCGAACCATGGATCTCCGTAGGGGATCCCTGGAATCATACTGTAAACCATGCAGTCCAGGTTGCATACTGAGAGGTGCCATTGTGTGGGCTGCTTTCGTAAGCCAGGCACGAAGTTGGCACGATTCTGGTATCAGAGCAAGTAACGATTCTTAGTAATTATATAATAATCATAATATACAATGAGTAAAAATTTAGAAATCCATTCAGAATAAAAATAGAAAATCTCATACAAATAACTGCTGAACCTAGTAATATACCTAGTTTACCAATTCTAGAAAGATTATATAATTTAGAAAGAAATTTATTAGAAACAGAATTCAATTTAGCCGCAGAAGTCATATATATGAACCAAATCTAAGTAAAAATAATCAAAAACATGCTAAGAGTTCAAAATAATCAAACAGAAATATTAACATATGTTTGTAAAATACTATTTGAAGGAATTATAGAACATAGTAAGGAAATTAAAATAGCAACAGCAAACCCTTTAGAAAAATTTAAAGAAACAAAAAGAGAAATTGAAAGTATCAAAAAGCAATTAGAAGAAGCCAATCGGCTTGAAGAACAACTAGTAGAAGTAAATAACAAGTTAATTCAGATTTTAGGAAAAATATGAGTGATCCACCAAGAGTTTCAGAACAAATAGGAATACTAATTGAATTAGTAAAGCAGAATATGAAATTACAAAACAATTTGATAAGTAAAATAGATATATTAAATCAAGAAGTAAAAAGACCAAAAGAAAATAGGTATAAATATCAAGAATTAATCGATTTCCTAAAAGCAAAAGGAAAAAAAGAAAATATAGAAAGTAGTACACAAATGTGTATAAACAAAGAACAAGTTTTAGACTTACTACAAGAAATAGTAAGCAGAGAAAGAAAGCAAAGATGTTTAACTGAAGAAGAATTTCGAAAATATTTTAGAAAACTCAAACCACAAATATCGATAGAACCACCAACAAGAGGACACTAATGAACGATATAAACAGGTTAGCAAAATTATTAGAAAAATGTGAGATACATGAAGGTCTAATGACAAAGTTTGAAGATGAAGATAAGGAAGGTATAATTTATGGTTTAGATTCAGATGAAGATAGCCCAGATTTATATATGGAAAATCAAGAAAATAAAAGAACACCTAGATCACCAAGTCCAGGTCCAAATTCTAGTAGACCGTCTAAAAGAGAACGATCACCTTCTTATGAGAGGGAAAATGTAGATAATAAATTTACACAAAGTTTTTGTTATTATACATATACAAGAAATTACCTACCAAATAAGAATGGATATATTAAAAGAATACCATCAAAATTTATAGAAAGAGAACGAGGTATATCTAATGGAATATTAGACATAGATTGTACAAGCAATGCAGAACAGTTAATATTAACATGGGTAAATCAAATAAAACTAGCAATACAAATAAATGATGAATCATTAAGTAATTTACCATTAAAAGATTTTGCAAATTATGTACAATATAAAACAACAGGAACCCTATTTAAATGGGTAAGTACACACCTATTTAACTATAGTAGTATAGGCACTACGAATCCACAAGAAACATCAATAACAACAAAATTAGCATTACTAGATACATTAATAAAAGAAATATTAAAAGAATTCTTAGGAACTACAGGAGAAACAGAAAAGGCTGAAGTAAAACGAGAAGAAGTTTTAAGAAAATTAGTAGGCATGAAATTATGTGATCCATGTATGATAGAAAACTTCTTTTGTCATATAAGATCATTCATATATGATTCACCAAATAGACAAGAATTCATTGAGATAATTGAACAAAAAATACCACCAGACATGTTAGATTATATTAAAAAGAAAATAGGTACTGAAGCAAAAACAGTAGGATTATTAGAAAAATATGCTAAAGAATATAGAGAAATATTATGTTTAATACAAACAAGAATACAACATGCACAACGAGTAAATTTACGATGTTGTTCTAGATTAGCAGACATACCACAACAATATGGATGTCAGCAACCAAGAATTAAAAGATATAAAAAATACAGAAATAAGTATAGACAACGAACAAGAAAGTACAATACAAAAAGAAACATTGGAAAAAAGAATACTCAAGAAGAGTAAAAAGAAAATATTTAGGAATCCCAAATATTGTCCAAAAAAGAAAAAAAGATGTAGATGTTGGAAATGTCAAGAAATAGGTCACTATGCAAATGAGTGCCCAAAAACTGATAAAGAAAAAGACAAAAAGTTAAAAATGATATACAGTTTAGGTTTTGAACCTATTGAAGAAATATTTAGTGAAGGAGAAGAAATCGACTTCGATACATATAGCATAGAAACTGAATCAGATGAAGAAAACACAAGTACAGAATCAGACTATGAGTCGGAATAGTACATTTATAAAAGTCAAATTATTTGATAAATACATTCTAGCATATATAGATACAGGCGCTACAATATGTTTGGCACAAGAACAGTTATTACCAAAAATTTTATGGAAAACAATAAGAAATCCTATACAAGTTAGGATAGCAAATAATAAAGTCATTTCTATAAAAGAAAAGACAATAGATTTAGTATTATTAATAGAAGGAAGAAGATTCCCGTTACCAAGTTTATATAAACAAAATACAGGATTAAAACTAATAATAGGAAACAATTTCCTTAAATTATATAGTCCATTTATACAAAAGTTAAATACAGTTACGTTAAAATGTCCTTATTTAGATAATCAAAAGAGTCATTTAGTAACTACTAAAATATATAACACTTCAACATTTTTGAAGGGGAAGATTATACAAAAACTTTATTCAACATTAGAAACAATGAGTTCAACACTTGAAAAAAAGGTATTACAACTCTTAGATGAAATATGTAGTATTGATCCATTAGATCAAGATAAAAATAAAAATACTTTAGACATAAAAATAGAGTTAATAGACCCAGTCAAAGAAGTTAATGTACCTAATAGATACCATACACTGAAAGAGATGTAGAAGAATTCGCAAAAGAAACAAAACAAATGTTAGAAAAAGAAATAATAAGACAAAGTCAAAGTCCACATAGTGCACCGACATTCTATGTTGAAAATCATAATGAAATAAAAAGAGGAAGAAGACGTATGATAATTAATTATAAGAAAATGAATAAAGCAACAAGAGGTGATACATAAATTACAAAGACAAGATTACATTTTTACAAAAATTAAGAAAAATAATTGGTTTACAACCCTAGATGCAAAATCAGAATACTATCAGTTAAGATTACATGAAAATACTAAGCCATTAACAATATTTAGTTGTCCACCACAAAACCAGTATGAATTCAACGTCCTACCATTTGGATTAAAACAAACACCAAATATATATCAAAAATTTATGGATAATAATATTCAAGGATTAGAATCAATAAGCCTCACATATATGGATGACATAATTGTTTTTACCAATAGAAGTAAAGAAAGACATTTGATAAATGTTTACAAGGTACTAAGCAGATTAAAAGAAAAAGGAGTAATACTCTCAAAGGAAAAAACAAAGGTATGTAAAGAAGTAGTAGAATTTTTAGGAATGAAAATTCTAAATAATGGTTTTATCGAAACACAAGAACATTTATTAGAAAAAATAAATCTTTTTCCAGATCAACTTTCTGATAGAAAACAAATACAAAGATTTCTCGGATGTCTTAATTATATTGGAGAAAAAAGTTTTATAAAAATCTATCAAAGCATAGAAGTTATTTGCAAAAATTGATTTCAGAAAAAAGACCCTGGAAATAGGATGAAAAGGCAACTCAAGAAGTAAAATTCTTGAAAAGTTTATGCAAGAAGTTACCGAGGCTATATCTAGCGAAGCATAGTAATTTACTAGTCTTGAATACTGACGCAAGTATAGATACATGGGGCTATGCGTGTCAACCGGGCCGGTTTGACCCGGGACCGGCTGGGACCGGACCGGTAAAACCCGGGACCGGACTGAGCTGGGTTCAAGGGGGTAGCGGGTTGGTCCGTTAAGATTTTTTGGTGTCGGAACCGGATCGGACCGGCCCGGTATATGTCAACAGTACCGTGAACCGGTAGGACCGGCCCGGACCGGCCCGGTTCAACGGTAACATTTTTTTTTTATTTCTGACTATGTGGGGCCCACATTACCGTTGTCAACGGTACAGATCCGTTGGCCAACGGATAATTTTGCAAAAATGGTCATTTTTCATTATTTTTTTGTATTTATTAATTTACAATATTAATCCTTCTTAAAATCTATAAATACCCTCATCTCTTCTTCATTTCTTCACTCAAAATTCTTATCTCAATCTCAATTCTCAAATTATCAATCTATCTCTTCCCTTCAATTTGCAAGATTTCATATTTTATTTGTCACTCTTTTCCCGAATTTAATTTATCGCAATTTGTCATTCCGAATTTGAAGCTTGAAGTTCAAAATTGAAATACTTGCTTGACGTTTGTTCGTGGTAGCACCGGATTTGCGTAATCAAGTGCTCAAAGGACTTTTCACCGTTGGGATGGTGGCATGAAAATGAAAAGCAATTTCCTGTTCTTTTCGCTATGGCTCGTGACGTGCTGAATGTGCCAATTTCTACTGTTGCATCGAAGAGTGCATTTATCCAACCAAGACAACAACTTGGAGACACCGTCACTCACTGGGAAGCAATGCTTTGAAAGTTTTAGTATGTTTCAGAGATTGGATTAGATCGGAACGAAGAAATCAAGAAAAGGAAGATGTTGATAGCCCAGAAGACGAAGAACTTGGAGATATATTAACCCATGGAAACCCATCGTAATTTAACTCCCCAGAAGAAGGTCAATCGGTTCATATTGATTATGATGAACTTGCTAAGGCGATGCAAAACATTTTGAAATTACTACGTCACTAGTTTACTTGTTAGAAAAAATGTAAACATTTCATTTTCTACTTGTTAATTTGAAATTGAGAAATAAAGTAGCACTTGCAATAAGTGCAATTTTTTCCCATCTTACTTGTATTCATTCAATTATTACAAAGTATTAATATAATTATAACTTAATAGTTATACTTAATTTCAAAAAAAATTAAAAATATACTAAATCCGGCCCGGCCCCCTTCAACCCGTAACCCATATGGTTCAATTTTAACCCGAACAAACCCGGCCCGTTAAGAAACCGGTTCTGCTCAACCCGGCCCGGCCCGGACGGGTCGAAAAAATCACGACCGGGACCGGACCGGTTGAACCGTTTGTCACCTTTGCATGGGGGCCGTCCTATTAGCTATACCAAATGCATATGAAGAGTTCAAGTACTTTATCACGAACAACAGACCCTCTCAAGTTAAGTCCTTTCTAAGGCGGTTTGAGAAATGGGGTTTGGAAGCATATAGTGATGATTCTACGGAACATCAAAACAATTCAGGATCTGAACAATCAGATGGAAAAAGGATTCTATTGTCCAAATGGACTTCAGGAACCTTTAAGCATGCCGAAATAAATTATAGAGTCCATGAGAAAGAAACACTTGCTCTAGTAAAAGCACTTGAAAAAATTAGACTAGAATTACAACCAGTGAAATTCATTTACCAAACAAATTCTTAATATGCTCGAGATTTTGTTAAATACAAGCTTAAGGAAACATACAACAAGGGAAGACTACTCAGATGGAGTCTTAAGGTACAACAGTTCGATTTTATTGCAGTACATATAAAAAGTGAAGACAGAACAAAAATAGGATAGATACATATCAACACAATACAGATAATATTAAGATCTACTTTTAGAGAAGGTATTAAAACACCGGTTTCTTTAATAATCGAAGATAATAGAATAATATCAGTAATTCTTGTCTAAGCCTAACTTACATGAATCGAGATAAAATATATACAGAAAATTTATTTCGTAAAACGAGTACATTAATAAAAAATGATGAAATACAAAGAGAATTCTTAAGAAAATATAGTTCAAGAATAAATCAGTTACCAACAAATATTTACCAAGCTAAAATGATACCTAGTAATAGGATAAACGATCAAGGTATAAAAGAACCAATAAGCAAAAATATTCTTTTTAATAAAAATAATGAAATAGAAAAAATGAATAAACAAATAACAAAATTAAATAATATTGTAGAAAGTCTAAATAAAAAGTTATAAGATGGAAAAATTAATATTACAAAACATAGATCTAAAACATAAAATAAAAGAATTAGAAAAAAAAAATGAAGAACTGAATTTCAAGATAAATGACGTTCTCATGACGAAACTATCGTAGATGAGTGATGGTAAAAATTGTGATTTATGATGAAGGGACGGTGGATAGAGAAATGAATTTCTTATAAAGATTAATGGAAAAGACGTTGTATAGTTCTTTTTAGGTGGGAAAATTAATGATAGAGTGTGATTGTTTTGGCAGCAACGATATGTAAAAATGGCGTGTATAATGCGCAGCGAAAATAGTTACTATTAATAGAGAAAAGATAATTTTATCCTTTCTTTTTTCCTTTCATGTGTTTTGATGCCTACTGCTCATACCCCTACCGTATTATGAGATGCGGTTCCCATAAATAGTCCCTGCTCCTACATTAACTGATTTCATTTGTCCCAATATTTGTAAATCAGCTTTTGTAGGTTTTCTTTTCACAACAAACCCTACTTTTTGAGATGAGGCTTTAGTGCTTGCAAATTCATTCTGAGGGAGATCAGAATTTATGACCTTTATATCACCAAAATCAGTGGTCTTCCCTTCTGCAAAAGCATATATTTTCCTACGAGACATGAGATGAGAACTGAACCTGTTCAGGCCTTCTCCATGCTTGATCAATAGGACTTTCTGTCCTTAACTTTGAGTTTCAGGTTCAAAAGTTAAGGACAAGCAGTCCTTAACTTATAATTTCAAGTTCATAACTTAAGAACAGACATTCCTTAAGTTATTCTTTCAAGTTCAAAACTTAAGTACATGCAGTCCTTAACTTTGAGTTTAAACTTCCTAGTTAAGGACAGACAGTCCTTAACTTACAGTTACACGTTCAAAAGTTAAGGACGAGCAGTATTTAACTTACAGTTACAAGTTCAAAAGTTAAGGACCATAGGTCCTTAACTTTGACTTAGAAGTTCAAAAGTTAAGGACGTTTGGTCTTGAAGTTTGAGTTCCAAGTTCAAGTTAAGGACACGTAACCTTGAAGTCCTTAACTTAGAGTTCCAAGTTCGAAAGTTAAGGACACATAGAGTTTCAAGTTCAAAAGTTAAGGACATGTAGTCATAAGTCTAGTACATGAGCAAAAGGATATTTTCGTCGGTCCAGTTAAAGTTTATTAAAGGAATAGCTAAAATCTAAATACATTAAAAACAGTGACTTTAAAATAAAAGCCATTACGTTTAGTGTCTATTTGTGCCGTTTGCCCCAACGATATTTATATGGTGGCTAACAACGGATTGGGTATGATGAACAGTATACAAATTCTTTTAGAGGGTCGATAGAAGTAAAACTCTATCACTATCCTATGTGGCAATGGGTAAGAAGAAAAATAAAAGGGGCGATTCTGAATAATGCTCCTTGTGCACAAACAATACATCCAAGTTAAAAAAGCACTAAGCGAAGAAATTAAAGTGCATGACCAACTTCAAATACTTGGAAATGAACTTAATATCGACCTATCTCTACCTGCTTATCATGCCATTATATGTTTGACTGAAACAATCACTTTCTATGCGGAATAAAATTTAAGTGCAAAAGTTTATTAAAACTATAAAAATAGTAGATATGAATCCATAACTTTAAAAATATAATGAGGTCAGTACTAAAACCTTAAAAGTTGAACTCCATAAAATTTAAATCTTGAATCCGCATCTGTATACGTATATCATAATTATTGCTAATTGATGATATGTATCCATATAAATAGAACACTTGCGCAAGTCACAACCAGTAATTCTAAAGATTTATATCTAAAATAAATCATTTACAAAAGTGAAAGCCAAACAATTATTGAAACTCGTGTGTTCCTTATTATTAAGACTTATTTCTTCTTTCCCCTTTTAAGACCAAACTAACTAATAAGAACAAACCAAACAAGAATCTTGCACTTTTCTGAAAGAGCTTACATGTAATGTGGCACAACTATATACACTCATATCATTCTGCACTTGTAACCCAAATACCTAACTTCAGATCATGATTTAAATTTAGGCCTCTGGGTTGCATTCTCTTTAAATTTTGGGGCTTGATAATTACAGCTCCGGGATCTGTCATTTGTGGTCTATGGAGCAGGAAATATACAAACAACCCTCAAAGTTGATGATCTTGAATTTTTGTTTGGCTTCTTGCATGTGCAGAACTTCAAGTTTAACAAGTATTGCTCTTCATATGTTCCATGTGCAACACTTTTAACTTTTAATTGTAAAGTTTTATTCATGAGACAAGCAAAGGTTAAAAGTTGCCGTCTAAAAATAAAAAATGTCATATTTATGTAATTTTTTAATATTGATTCAGGCCTTTGTAGATTCTTCATTCTATTACAAGCTAAATTTTAGGATGGACCCAAACCCAAAACCTTTTTTTTTTCCTGAGGCCAAAATGTTTAATCTAAAATATGTATTTTACTATTCCACCATATTCAAACAACTAAAGATAATAGATATGATAATACTGTAGGGGTCGAAATCTGTCTAAGGATATTCGACACGAGCTATTAAAAGTAGTTTAGCCGAGGTAGACTAATGACTGATGAATTCGTCGTCGAGCAGTCAATTAAGGACGAGGTCAAATACCAAGAATAACAGCAACGACTAGTTTTGTAATAAGATATTTAGGAATAGTCTCTGTACTTGTATTTTTAGGTTTGATTAGGGGCATTTCCCATATAAATAGGAGGGGAGATAAGGTGAAAAGGAGGTATTATGAATTCTGATAAGTACTCTTTTGAATAGTTGACTCTCTAAATAAATATAAATACTACATTTCTAAAGAGATTCGATTTATTGTTTATTCTATACTTTTCACATCAGATCCGAGAAAGTCTCTGATATTACCATAGTTGTTTGTTATACATCCTTGCCACAAAGAAGAATTATCTATCTCATTCAATATTGGGTGAATCATTCTCCTTATTTACATTTAGTGCCCTTTATTGTTATTTAATGCTTGTTATTCTTATCCTATTATTGACATTGAACATTCAATGCATATTACAATAAAAAAAATTCGACACTGTCCTATGCAATCCCCATACGCCTATTTTAGGTCTGAAGCTATTATTTTTAACTAGGATTAATCCCTTAATTAGTCAACCAAAGATTCATATTTTTGGGTCAAAAAATAATGTGGCGTCGTCTGTGGGGATTTCCTAGTTAAATTTGAACTTCTTATAGATCTATAACCAACCAAAAAAAATGCAAAACCCGAGACCTTCTTGTGCACACAGATCTAATAGGGCATGTAACGGAGAAGAAATGAGGAAGGTAGTAGCCAATCTTACCACCACCCTCCTTAACACCATCAACGAGGTCTCTGAAATGGAGGGTGAGGATATAACACCAAATACCTCTCCTAGGCAAAACGGCTCGCCCCTTCCTCAAGGTAGTATTACAACATCCCGCGGTAAAGGAACTTCCACGTCCACAATGGAAGAGACGTCACCAGCAATGAAAAATTACTCGAAGTTTGGCTAACGAATATGTCGACTTGCTTCCTTGACAAACTTGCTCAAAAGGCGATCAGAAAGGGTGCAAGGACATGCGTGGCACCAATAGCAGTCGAATAACACGACCCTTCTCCGCTCGCAGTAGGCATCACTCACAATGTTAACAATGTAGGTAATGACACCCTCATAGCCATCTTAAGGAAAATGGATGAGATGGAAAATGAAAACAAAATGCGCCGAGACCAAATGAAAGAGCATCAGGAAAGGATGGACAAAATACCAGGCGCCCCAAAATCTTACCAAAAAGAGACGCCGACCAGATCGTTGAGGAGTCGTACATTGATGAAGTCGCACCACACGTCATACCTAAAACCTTCAAAATGCCTCTGTACCTAAAAATATACGACAGTACGACATACCCTGAGGATCATGTGACTCACTATGTCACCGCGGTAAAAGGTAACGACCTCACCAAAGAGAGAGTATCCTCCATCTTATTAAAAAAATTTGGCAAAACCCTCACCAGGGGCGCGTTAACATGGTATTCACAACTGCCTACGTGCTCCGTTAAAACATTCAAAGAGATGGCCGACAAGTTCGTAACGGTCCATACCAGAGTCAAGAAGGCAGAGGCAAGAGTAAATGATTTATTTTCCACCAAATAATCACTTGGAGAGGGACTGAGGTACTTCCTCGCTCGATTAAACCGCGTATGGATGACCTTACCAAACGTATCGGAAGGAATGGTTATGGCATCTTTCCAGAACTGGTTGAACAGAAGCAGTTCAAGGGCGACAATAAAGCTGCTGAGTTGGCTCATGAAATATCCCCCAACCACTTGGGACGAAATACACAATGCCTATTACACCGAAGTTCGAGTTGACGAAGACGACCTAAATAGACCGATCCAACAGCAAACCTCGGTACAAGCTGAATGCATAAAGGATCGAAGAAACGACAATAGAAGGTATCTAGAAGGTCCCCGACCCAACCGAGAAAGACATCAACCATATGTCAGAGGTGCCATCATGTCGCCTTCCTGCCACTACGAAGACCCATATAGGCCATGAACAGGGACTCACCGGAACGAGAGAGGTATGCCTCTCTTACTATCTGCTCACAATTTTTGTATTTCGCCCTCCAAAATAGTCTAGAAAGTCAAACGCCCTCTGCTGATTCCATCAAGAACAAGGTCATAAAATTGAGGAATTTATCGCTCTAAGACAAGAGGTCCTGAACAAGCTCCACCAGGGGCTCTTGAAAGAGTTTATGAGAGACCGAGGAAGAGCCAACTTCGTTCGAGGATGTGAACTGCACCAGGGCTCACCCAAACCACCTTCCCTAACACGAACCATTCAAATGATCATCGGAGGGGGCGATGATGCATCAATTAACAACATGAAGTTCACCACCATCCACAAACTCAAGCGATTGATTATTTACGAACGGTACGACGAACTCGAAAATATCATCTTAGATAAGTCAGATACCCACGGTTCGGTTTTTCCTTACTATAATGCTCTTCTTATCACTTTACGTATATTAGATATAAATATGACACGGATTATGGTAGATGATGGGAGCAGCGAGTGCATTATCCAACCTCGAGTACTTGCACAAATGAAACTAGAGAATAAGAGAGTGCCACGTTACATCACACTAACTGGTTTTAATAATATAGTTAAACGAACATCTGGGGAAATAACACTCCCCATCCTACCCGGAGGCGTCATCCTAGAGACTACATTCCATATCATAGGCCATACAACACCATAATAGGTTAGCCTTACATACATGCCTTGAAGGACATTCCTTCCAACTTGTTGGAGTATACAACATCCTAGAAGAACAACAAGCTTCCCGAGAATGCTATCGCATCACCCAGAGATACACCCAACAAATGAATGGCAAAGCTAAAGAAGCATAGCAATCAACTATGTCGAGGTCGAGAGGTGATGAGAGAAGGGCGTGATCAAAGACCCTGAAATTATAGAAGCCACAGGATCCACCGTATAATACTTCTACCCTGTCCAACTTGATGATAACGACCACAACAAAAGAGCCTTCATCGGCTACAAGCTTCAGGAACTAGGTAAATTTCATCATTTCCTAACTAATAACGCAGATTTTTTTGCCTTTTCCCATGCAGACATGCCAGGTATCTCAAAGGAGATAGCGACACACAAACTGAACATCGATCCATTTTACCCCCAATAAGACAAATTAGGCGGAAGTTCAATTCTGCAATAAACGATGCAGTCTGCGAGGAGGTTGAAAAGCTACTGGAAAATGGCTCCATCAGGGAGTCAAAATACCCCTAATAGGTTGCCAACATGGTCATGGTGGAAAATAAGAACGAAAAAAGGCAGATGTGAGTGAACTTCATAGATTTGAACAAAGTCTGCCCAAAAGACTCATTTCCACTACCCCATATATTCACACGACAGCCAGGCATGAGCTGCTAAGCTTTTTATATGCATACTTGAGCTACAACCAGATCCTCATGGAGAAGGAAGACCAGGAGAAGAACACCTTCATCACCCACCAAGGAACGTATTGCTACACAGTGATGCCTTTTAGGCTAAGAAATGTGGGGGCGATGTACCTAAGGTTAGTGACAAAGATGTTCAAAGATTAACTCGGCAAAACCATAGAGTTCTATAGACAATATGTTGGTCAAGTCCAAAAGGAAAGAAGATCACATCGATCACCTGAAGAAGGCCTTCGACATCAGGCGATACTGAATGAAATTGAATCATGAAAAAGTGCGCATTCGGTGTGAGCTTAGGAAAATTACTGGGCTTCCTAGTATTACAACGAGGCCTCGAGTTCAACCCCGACCAAATCAAAGCTATAGAGGGGATACCAAAGAACTTAACTAACAAAAAACTGGTTCAAAGGCTAATCAGTAGTATAACAACCCTATCAAGATTTATCTCACGATCGTCTGATAGATGCCACAAGTTCTTTGGCGTACTCAAGAAAGATAACGGTCTCCAATGGACCTCCAAGCACGACGATTATCTGAAGGAGCTAAAGGCCTACCTATCATCGCCCTCACTGCTCTCCAAAGCAGAACCTGGAGAACGCCTTCTCGTCTACCTGGCCATATCCGAAGTAGCAGTGAGTGCAATCCTAGTCCGAGAAAATAAAGGTACACAATCTCCCATCTATTACATTAGCAAAAGCTTAGCCGAGGTCGCGACGAGGTACCCCCACCTCAAAAAATTAGCACTGGACTTGGTCGCTGCTTCATGAAAAAAAGAATGGAAAATGGCGGATGTGCATGAACTTCACAAATTTGAACAAAGCCTACCAAAAAGACTTATTTCAGCTACCCATATTGACCAGCTCATTAATGCAACGACCTAGAACGAACTGCTAAGCTTCCTAGACGCATACTCGGGCCATAACTAGATCCTCATGGCGGAGGAAGACCAGGAGAAGACCACCTTCATCACCCACCAAGGAACGTATTTCTATAGGGTGATGCCTTTTGGACTGAAAAATATAGGGGCGCCATACCAGAGGCTGGTGACAAAGATGTTCAAAGATCAACTTGGCAAAAACATTGAGGCCTAAATAGATGATATGTTGGTCAAGTCCAAAAGGAAAGATGATCACATCAATCACCCGAAGGAGGCCTTCACTCAAGCGATACAGAATGAAATTCAATCCTGAAAAGTGCGAATTTGGCGTGACCTTAGGAATATTCCTATGCTTCCTAGTATCACAACGAGGCAGCGAGGTCAATCCTGAAAAAATCAAAGCTATAGAGGGGATACTGAAGAACTTAACTAACAAAAAATAGTTTCAAAGGTTCACCGGCCGTATAGTTGCCCCGTTGAGATTCATCTCGCAGTCGTCCGATAGGTGCCACAAGTTCTTTGGCGTACTCAAGAAATATAACGGTCTCTAATGGACCTCCAAGTGCGCTGAAGCTCTGAATGAGCTAAAGGCCTACATATCATCGCCCCCGCTGCTCTCCAAAGCAGAACCTGGCCGAGATACCCCCACCTCGAAAAATTACCCTTGGTCTTGGTCGTTGCTTCACGAAAGCTTAGACCCTACTTCCAATGTCACTCCATCTCGTTAGTCATGACTTTTCCCTTGAGAATTTTTTTTGCATAAGCCCGAGCTATATGGCAGATTGGCCAAATGGGCCATAGAATTAAGTGAACATGATATCACATATCAACCACGAACGGAGATAAAGTCGCAAGTACTTGCCGGTTTTGTCATCGACTTCATCATAAAAATAATGCCTGAAGTCAAAATATAATCCGCCAACACCACATCTCAAATATAGGATCTATGGATTTTGTATACTGATGGCGCCTCTAACGCATCAAGGTTCGGACTGAGACTCGTACTCGAGGTCCCAACAAGCGAAGCAATTTGCCAGTCCGTAAGGTGCCCGGACATGACTAACAATGAGCCGAGTATGAGGCCGTGATTGCAGGGTTAAGGCTGGCATTCAAGTATGGAGTGAGGCAAGTCGTCCTACGATGCGACTCTCAAATCGTCGTCAACCAAGTCACAGGGACTTTCCAGATCAAGGAGAAAATGTTACAAAAATATAAAGCTAAGATCTGCAAGCTACTACCCGAAGTGATGAATGCCAGCTCGATCCAATCCCTCGAGCACAAAATATCGAAGTAGACGGCCTCGCCAAATTAATGGCAGCCACCAAAGGCATAACCGGAGAAGGAAACATGGTCACCCTCTTCCACTTATCGATCAATAAAATTAAGGTAAGGACTATAAACCTAAGTTGGGACTGGTGCAACCGTACTGTTATGTACTTATAGAAGGGTGTGCTCTCAGACGATAAAAAAGAAGACAAGAAGCTTCGAATGCAAGCGGCTAGGTACAACATCATAAACAACGACCTATACAAAAGAACGCATGGAATCCCATAGCCAAATGTTTAGGCCCAAATCAGATGCTATGCATTCTAGAAAAAGTCCACGAAGGACACTGCAGAGCTTATTTCGACAATCGGGCTTTTGTCAAATGTTCCATTATGGGCAGGCAATTATTGGCCCACTATGAAAAAAATGGTTGCTAACTTCGTGAGAAAATGCGAGCAATACCAAAAATATGCCCCTATGATCCACCAAGCGGGCGAGAACCTCCACTATGTCACATCACGTTGGCCTTTCATCAAGTGGAGAATGGATATCGTCGCCCCCTCCTAGCAGGGTGAGGTAATATGCAATTTCTTTTGGTTTTAACTGACTATTTTTCTAAATGGTAGAAGTAGTAGCATTCGCCCAGGTATGCGAGTAAGAAGTAATCGCTTCATATGGAAGAACACCGTGTGCCGCTTCAGCCTCCCCAAAGAAAGCAGTTGTGACAACGGACCCCAATTCACTGGGAAAAAGATCGCCAAATACTTTGAGAAATGGCATAATAAAAGAACACTCTCCACTCCTACCATCCCGCGAGCAATGGGCAAGCGGAGTCCTCCAATAAATCAATACTGAACATCATGAAGAAAAAACTTGAGAACGCCAAGGGACTATGGCCGAAACTACTGCAAGAAGTGCTATAGGCATACCGCACAATGCCAAAAACGAGCATAGGAGAGACACCCTACTCATTAGTCTATGGAACTGATGCAGTAATATTAGTCGAGGTCGGAGAACTAAGTCTGAGATACTCACATGAAAACGGATTAAGGAATGACAAAAGCAAAAGGCAAGACCTTGATGAAGCCGAAGAATGGAGAGATATGGCCCACATAAGGATGACCGCTCAAAAGCAACAAGAAGAACACTACTACAACAAAAAAGTCAAAGTCATACCACTCAAAGTCGAGGACTACGCACACAAGGCCAAAGCACAGGCAAGCAAAGACCCGCGAGAGGGCAAGTTGGGAACGAATTGGGACGACTTATACAAAATCACGGAAGTAGCAAACAAAGGTCATTTCAACTAGAAACGATGAAAGGTAAACTATTACCAAACAACTAGAACATCGCCCACCTCAAGTTCTGTAACTTCTAAGGAAAAATGTTCTCCAAACCGCACTATTATTCCCTCACTTAAGTTTTGTCCCAGTTGGGTTTTCTAGGGAAGATTTTTAATGAGGCGACAAGGAGGACATTTCAAGCTAAAGTATGAATAGATGAGGATTCAGACTGATCAGTTCATTGACCAACCTCTCAACATTTCTCCAAGTCCGCAAATGAAGGTACTAGTTAGAGTGGGGTTGGAATGCCAGCCCGAAAAACATGTAAATTTCTCCAATTTATATAAACAAAACACACAAATACTTGAAGTTCGCCCAAGTTTTCGCCGAAACAATGCTGCATCAATTAATTAAAGTAACATTCGGCCTTGCTCGAATTAACTTACATTCGAACTCATTCGAATTAATTAAAGTGTCATTCAACCTCGCTCAAATAAACTTACATTCGACTTCGTTCGAATTAATTAAAGTGACATTCGACCATGCTCGAATTAACTTACATTTGACCTTGTTCGAATTAATTTGAACTGCTCGAATTAACTTACCTTCGACCTCATTCGAATTAATTAAAACGTCATTCGACGTTGCTCAAATTAACTTGCATTCGACACGTTAAAATTTATTAAAGTGGTATTCGACATCGCTTGAATTAACTTACATTCGACCTCGTTCGAATTAATTCGACATAGCTCAAATTAACTTATATTTGACCTTGTTCAAATTAATTAAAGTGACATTGGATCTCGCTCGAAGTAACTTACATGTGACCTTGTTCGAATTAATTAAAGTGACATTCGACAACGCTCGAATTAACTTACATTCGATCTTGTTTGAATTAATCTAAGTGACATTCGATCTTGCTCGAATTAACTTATATTCGACCCCGTTCGAATTTATTAAGATTACATTCGACCTCGTTCGAATTAATTAAAGTCATATTCGACCTCGTTCGAATTAATCCACACTCGACCATGTTCGAGTCAACATCTACCAGCCCGACCATGACTATATCCAAACATTCTTATAGTCAACACGACCAAGCGATAAAAACACATAAGACCAATTAGAGAAGATTCATAAACAAACAATAAAAATAGCATTAAAAATTCAAAATATATTACTTACAAGGGCTGAACAGATGCCCTTTAAAGGGAATACAAAATTATAAGGGCATAATCATTAAGCAGCATTGTCTCCACCATCGCCCTCAGCATCAGTGTATGCATCCTCTTACCAAGTTCCCTGCTCAATCCCGTCCAACTCTTCTCCGCCATCACCAGGCCCTGGTGTAGCAGGGTCATAACCACATGTGATCTGAGCTACACGTGCCTTAGCACGAGTATCCTCAAAATCAACCTCAGGAACTTTTCCCATCGTTATCAAATTCTTGAATATGTCCAGCTGGGCCTCGGAGTGGATCCACTTCTCTACAAGTCTAACGGAACATCGGGGTCAGAAGTGTGAGAAGAGGATGGCTTAGCCAAAAACTGCATCTTCTCGGCCTCGAGAGCAGCAATATGATCACCAAGGTTCAAGATCTCTTTCTTCAGCCCCCCAATCCACTCATCAAGTCGTACCTCCCTGAGCATGACCATTCTATATCATTCGCTCATTCAGATCAGAGGACGCTAATCGAATCCTCCCAATGCCACCACTTTTAGCGAAGCTACTAACCGAGTTGACTCAGCCTTCTCCAATTCCTTCGTCTTCTGAATGACTTTCATTACTCAAAGCATCAGCCCTTATCGAACTTTGCTCGACCTCAGCCTGCAAAAATACCATTTAACTGAAGATTCGCGCATCCATCCTCAAATCTCTTGCTTACTTCGAGCTCTTCCTTTTTGTCCCTAAGCACCCCCTCGAGTTTGTTGCATTTACTGATGACCTTCATAAGCTCAACGTCTTTTTGCTTCAGCTCGTCTTTGATAGCTTGGAAATTCCCACTCGCACCAAATCGCATGCAGATCTCCCCGTGCTTGTTGCGGTACTCGCGGTACTTCCTTTCTATTTTCTTGAAACTAGCTCTCCTCTCGACGAGCACTCTCAATCCCCAAGATGATGGTCTATAAAAAGGAATAGAAAAGAGAGTCAGTCTAAAAAGAAAATGGAGAGGAGGAAAAGATACAAACCATAGAAACTAGGAAGATCAGAAAACTTACCCTCAAAGGGAGGGCGACTATGCCCGATGATAGGGCGGCATCATTGAACGTCGTTAAGGTCCTGCCTTCTGGAGAAGAATAGAGGGGACTACGTCCTGCATGTTCACCAAATGGTCAAGGTCCATAGGGATCACGATGGTATGAGAAGACCCCTCCAACCTTACCTCCACCCAAGTAAGTCCTTCATTGTACCTTCGCACCTCATCGGGGTCAACGTCAGAACCAGTTTCATAACCATCCTCAACAATGACCTTTTCTCTCTCTTCGACTGACGAAGGGATGCTAACCATCCCCAAGGATGATGGCTCATTCATTAGCACGGTGTCCGCATGCTCAGATGTCCCTCCTACTTCAAACATGACCTCGAGCAAAGGAATATCTTCTACAACCCAGGTAGACACCAAAACTGCAATCGGTAGATCTACATTGCCTTTTGACGCAACAATGATCAGTTCATGGTCGTCCCTTATAGATTCCATAGCTCTAACTACCCCGTCTTTGCCATCCACCCTCCTCCTCTTGAGCGGAATCGAATCCTCCTTGCTCGATGATGACTCTCCGTCGATCGGGTCGCTGACGGTCGACTAGGTCTGCACAACACTAGGGATTGAGAAGAAGTGGTCGGCTGAGCAGATTGATCCGTAGTCATAGCATGAGAAGACCCCGTCACGAGACCCGATAGGCAGAATACGGGAGTAGGAGCCCTCGTCCTCTTTGATTCTTTTCGACCTAACAACAAAAGCAGGGTTGAGTCAACCTCTACGATACAAAAAGGAAAGGATAACCTAAAGGCTAAAGCAACAAAAATTCAAGTAAGCAACTTACCAGTCGCTGAGGGCTTGGGCCCAAATTTCTTATGGAAAGGCGACCATTCGATAAGTGCATTTTACCAGATGTTAACCACATAAATTCTCTCATAAAAATAGAAAAATTATCATGTTTCCTCCATATTCTTAACTTTATTTTACAGGAATAATTGTAGCAGAATTATTAAGCACAACATGAAAAAGGAAAAAAATATTCAAGAAAAATACAACAAAGAAGTGTAAGATCGAGCTATGATTTATTACTGTCGTGACAATGTACCAAGTCTTGATTTGCCATGATGAAATCTAAGCATAGAATTGTAGAATTCTCATCTCTGCAAATTCAAAATCTAGATTTGCCATTGAAATCTAGCACCAAATCCAGAACTTGAATTCTCATATCTACAAATGCAAAATCTAGATTTTCCATGGAAATCTAGTACCAAATCGAGAAGTCATCATGGAATTTTCTTACATAAGAAGATGTTGCCGATCAGAAGAGGGCATCACAGCAGAGAGAATGCTTAGAGCTAGAAGTCTGAATTCAAAATCTTAATAAGCTTCTCTATTTTTATTTCTTTCACTAGTATCGAGTTATCTTTTCTTTTAAATCACAATAGCGGTTTAGTTGTTGTTTCTAAATAAATTTTAGTATAGGAAATTACTCTAGTTCCTGCTTTTAATTAAATAGGTGGAATTATTCTTCTTGAATATTTCTTTCTATTTTCACATTTAATGGACAGGAATATTTTCATTGCTAGTACTAATTCTAGTATGGAGTAACTTTTCTTGTGTAGGGAGAAAGACGTACCTTAATATTTCTATATAATAGTAGATATTATTCCTCAAATTCAGATAGTTAAGCTAGAATTTTTTTAACTTATATCTGCTTTTACAGTTAGACGTTATTTAATTTATTAAAATCTATCTATCTTGTATTACATATCAACTGTTTATTAATTCTGTAATAGAGAGGCGAAAAAAACAATATAGTTAAGTGTAGTATTGATAAAGGTTAATACTTATTCAGTAATATCTATCTCTTTTATGTTATAATTAATTTTACACTTCTTTGTAATCGAGAGAGGCGAATGGTGAATAATCAGTTATAACAAGTAGGGTAACCGAAAGAACTTAATATTAAGAGCATGTTTTAGTTCAATCATATATTTCTGGTTCTTTAGTATTACTATTTTGGAGATTAATTTGTATAACCGAGAGGAGTGTAATTAATTATTCAAATTGAGTAATAATATATATTTGTAATCATGAGATTTTTTTTTTAGAAATAGAAATTGAATAATAGTAATTCTAATATATAATAGAAATATTAAGTGAAGTCAAGATCCCAACACCTTTCATTATATTTGTGAAAAACAAAATATTTTCTACCGCTCTATTCAAGGCATTTTTAGTTAGATAATTTACAACTCAACTCTTTCTTATTTTCTCAAATAGTAATTAAAAAAAGAAACTTCTGTAGAATAGATAAACCAATCTCTATGGGTTCGACATCTTTCTATACTATAATTTGACAGAGTATGAGTTTAATTTATACACACGCCAACCACTCGTCAACATTCACAGATCCGCAGTGTATGGTGCAACACCTGATTGACCCAGTAGTGAATGTTCGCAACCAATGGAGGGGGATCTTTCTCGACTAAAAAAAAAGAGAGAATAAAAATGGAATGATTACGCTACCACCAAAATAAGCGAAATGAATAGTCGACAGAGGTACTTATGAGCATAGTTCCACGCTTCAAGAAATTCGTTAGTGTTTGCCACTACGTCGTCGGTCTTGACGTAGAAAAAGTTAAACCAAAACCGACGATTGGCCTTATCGTCCATCTTCACCACCAAAATTTTACATCCACTGTGACGAAGGTGCAACATCGTTCCCCTATGGAAACTAGGCGCGTAGAGATGCAGTAGATGGCGACTAGAGATCCTATAACTAGCCAGTTCCGCGTACTTTTTCAACATGAGGATAAGCTTATAGATGTAGGGGGAAAGATAACGGCAGAACTCCTCCACCAATGAGGGAAGTGGAAGCGAATAGCCCATACGGAATAGATACGCGTAAAATGCGCAATATCTAAGGCGATGAACCTGCGCTACATCACTGGCGGTCAAGACCAGGTCAATATGTGTCGGGATTCTGAACTTGGCCTTAAAGCCAGTAAGGACATCATCATCCATTTTCGGTTTCTACGGGCTCAGGATTGTCCTCGGGCCGCTTTGAGAAGTCTGACCTAGCTTTCTCTTTGCGAGGGATTATTTCATCTACGGTGGGAAAGCTCTCACCTCTGCAATAATGGCAGCCCATCGTCATGAGCGGGGTGCTCACCGCCAATAGAATCGGGTCAGAGGTCCCTCCGAAAGTGGAAGATGCATTAACCATTTTTTGTTGTTTATATGTGAGAGAATTACAAACAAAGAAGGGGAAAGAGTAGAAGTAATTGCGAGAACCCGGGATAACTAGGCTATGAAGATGGAGACAACAAAATCAAGAATAATGAAGAAGAAGAAGGATATAGAAGTTCGTGTGCTTGGAAACACAAATGATCAAGTAGAGGGTTTCTATCCTTATTTATAAGAAATCTAGACACCTTAGTCGAAAATACCAATCGTCACTGCACAAAGTAGAGGGCGGGAAACAATGTAACACATCGAAAAAATGCACAATAATGGTGTATGATGTGATGATGTCATTTTGAATCAATGCAAGGGTAAAGTTGTGGCTCACGAAGCGCCATGTTATCACCTTGCCATGAGTGTTACTGCTCGACCTGCCCACCTAAAATCTCTCAACTACGACTAGCGAAATTCGCTCATCCCGGTCGTCTGAGAGACGACCTTGCTAACCGGAGGGACTAACTATATAAGTCAAAATTTGACTAAGATTATTCGGCACGAAGAAGTGCTGTTAGAATTAGTTTAACGGAGGTCAACTAATGACTGATAAATTCGCTGCCGAGCAGTCAATCAAGGCCGAGGTTAAATTCCAAAAGTAACAGTAACGACTAGTTTTGTAGTAGGATATTTAGGAGAATATTCCATTAAATATTCTCTGTACTTGTACTTTTAGGTTTGATTAGTGGCATGTCCCACATAAATAGGATGGGAGATAAGGTGAAAAGAGGTATTATGGATTCAGATAAGAACTCTCTTGAAAAGTTGACTTTCTAAATAAATACAAACACTACCTTTCTAAAGAGATTCGATCCGCTGTTTATCCTATACTTTTCACATCAGATCCGAGAAGGTTTCTAATATTGCTATAGTTATTTTTCATACATCATTGCAGAAAGAAGAATCATCCACCTCATTCAATATTGAGCGAATCATTCTCCTTATTTACATTTAGTGTCATTTTTTGTTATTTAATGCTTGTTATTCTCATCCCTATTGACCTTGAACATTTAATACATATTGCATTAAAATTGTTCCGATACTATCCTACGCAATCCCCACAAGGCAATTTTAAATCTGAAGTTATTATTTTTAACTAGGATGAATCCCTTATTTTTTAATTAATTAGTCTAACTAAAGATTTGTATTTTTTGGTCAAACAAATACCTTATTGAAAAAGGTGTAAATAGCGTCCACAAAAAGAGCTTAAAGAAAGGGGGAAAAAATAGAAAGCTGTTATAAATAGAATCCTATTTAAGGTGAATGTCTATATTTAGAGAGATTATAGGGTTTACTACTTGGTGGCTAAGTCACCACCTCCCTATAAATAAAGGGGTTCTATTCCATTGTAAACCAACCCAAAGTATCAATAAGAATACTCCTCTCTCTACTTTTCTCTCTATTGTTCTTGTTCTTATATTATTTCATAACACGTTATCAGCACGAGTCTCTAACCAATTGAAATTTTCGATTGTTTTAACTTTTGTTTGTGTAGGGTTTTTATTCTTAGTATATTTTTCAAGTTTCTAACTACGGCCTGCTAATCAAAAAGAGACATGGGGAAAGGAAAAGAAAAGAAGATTGATTCTTGTGCACAGGTTGCTGGTCGAATTCTTCTAAAGAAGATTTGAGCTTTGTTAGCGGAATGGTTTTGCTTCATAACCGACTCTGCTCTCTCAACTCAATCGCCGCCCTTTTCTAATTTCTATACGAAAAAAATAGAAGAGATGGTATCATCATAAAATAATGCAACGGGATGGAAACTCAAGAGGTATATTTGATATCACAACATTTATTGGTATACCTTAAAGGTAAGTAATTTACTTTTCCCTTTCAAATTCTTGAAATTCTACGATTTGATTTCATATACAAACAAAGACAAAATCCGTCCAATTGAATTTGCTCCATTCCCTTTAGAGAATGTGGTAGCAGTATGTGATAAGTCTGAAAGAAGACAAAATCCGTCCAATTGAATTCGCTCCATTCCCTTTAGAGAATGTGGTAGCAGTATGTGATAAGTCTGAAAGAAGACAAAATTATTACCATGAAGGTATCAATGAATATGGATGTGGTAATAGACAGAATTATAATCGTCATCATTGTGATAATGAGAATAATAAAGATTCTCAAAATAATCTTTCACTTTATGAAAGTAATATTTGACATGAGATTGTATATGAGATGATTATAATCCATTCCCTGAAGTGAATGTGATAATTGTAATAAAACCCGTAAGTATGGACACGCTCTTGATGTAGTTTTGTTTTATGTCTGACATTATGAAAAGAAAGTTCGTTGCCCTTGAAATTTGGGGCAAGAACTATATGACATGGGTGTTGGATGCTGAAATCCATTTGGATGCAATGGGTCTTGGAGACGCCATTAAAGACAGAAATAATGCATCCACCCAAGACTATGCTAAGGCCTTGATTTTCTTGCGCCATCACCTTGATGAAGGTTTGAAAATTGAATATATCACAGTCAAAGATCCACCTATCTTGTGAAATGGTTTAAAGGAGAGATATGACAACCTGAAGTTGGTCACTCTGCCACAAGCACGATGCGATGAGAATCCAAAAGCAAATAGTTCATAAACTATATATTATCGTTGCGGTGGAAAAGGGCACTGGGCGAAAATTTGCCGTGTACCAAGACATTTGGTTGAGCTTTATCAAGCATCTCTAAAAGGTAAATGCCCTGAAACAAATTCTGTCTCTGATGATAATTTTGACATCACCCACCTGGATGTGGCAGACTTTTTTGAGCACCCTGAGGGGAAAATAGACCACTTAATCGGTGATGGATCTGTGATGAAGGAAGATGGAATTGTTTGATTTTATTTGTATTAGTTAGTGAATAAACTAATAGTCATTAGTATCAGCTTGTATTAGTTAGTTTATGATATAATGTTAGTATTAGTTCTTTAGAATGTTTCAATATGCTTAAATTTCAAAGATATTTTTATTTTTCAGTAGAGTTAATCGACTAACCTAACAGTTAGTCGATTATCTAAAATTTCGCATTAAAACTGCAAAACAATCGATTATATACTTGTTAACAATCGATTATATTAAGACAGTGTGATCTGAAGTTTTTCAAAATAGCAAATAATCGATTATGTATGTTTAACAATCGATTATATTAAGACAGTATGATCTGAAGTTTTTCAAAATAGCAAATAATCGATTATGTATATTTAACAATCGATTATATTAAGACAGTGTGATATAAAGTTTTTCAAAATAGCAAATAATCGATTATGTATGTTTAACAATCGATTATATTAAGACAGTGTGATCTGAAGTTTTTCAAAATAGCAAATAATCGATTATGTATGTTTAACAATCGATTATATTAAGACAGTATGATCTGAAATTTTTCAAAATAGCAAATAATCGATTATGTATGTTTAACAATCGATTATATTAAGACAGTGTGATCTGAAGTTTTTCAAAATAGCAAATAATCGATTATGTATGTTTAACAATCGATTACATTGAGACAGTGCTTAAACTGAAATTTTCAAATTGCAAAGTAATCGATTATGGAAAACATATAATCGACTATTTGATTTAGTTAGTCAACTAACCTCAGCAGATTTTGAAAAAATTGTTTAAATGTGAAACAAACAGATTGAATTTGTTTATTCTCATGTTCATGTATTTTCTTTTGTATGTCAAACCATGGGAAAGCAAATATGGATATCTCACAAAGCAAACTTGGATCAAATATTTGTTTAGTTGATTCATGTACTACACATACGATACTCAAAGAAGAGAAATATTTCTCTCAACTAACTATGTGTAAGGCAGATGTTACTACAATCTCTGGTAGTAGTAAATTGATTGAAGGCTCCGGAAGAGCAACTATAACTCTGCCTAGAGGAACAATGTTTATCATAGAGAATGCAATGTTCTCCTCCAAGTCTAAGAGAAACTTGTTGAGTTTTAAAGATATCATTCAAAATGGATATCAGATTGAGACAATACATGAGTATAATCTTGAATACCTCATTTACTCATGAAAACGAGGCTGCCCACTTCGGTTTGGGGTCACGCCATTTTGCATGCAGCAATGCTAGTTCGTCTCTGACTGACGAATTATCACAAATATTCCCCGTTGCAATTAGTTTTGGGTCATGAACCTAATATATCCCACTTAAGAATTTGTGGATGTGCAGTATATGTGCCTGTAGCACCGCCATATTGCACCAAAATGGGTTTGCAAAGAAGGTTAGGAATATATGTTGAGTTTGAATCGCCCTCCATTATTCGCTACCTCGAAACATTGACAGGGGATTTGTTCACTGCACGATTTGCAGACTGTCAATTCGATGAGACACTTTTCCCAATATTAGGGGGAGAAGTTGGTGAAACCAAACGGGAAATTTTGTGGAAAAATGCATCATTATCTCATCTTGATCCACATACCTCTATTTGTGAAAAAGAGGTGCAAAATATTATCCATTTGCAAAGAATAGCAAATCGAATGCCAGACGCATTGGTATTGAATATACCACACTCACCCCTAGAAGGAGGTTTGAGATGATATATGAAAATAATGTCATTGTTATGACATGAATGATCGTTGGTCACGTACCTATTGTACGCCAAAATATTTTGGAAATATGACTACTAAAGGACAACGATAATGCAAGAAACATATCTTGCATATAATTTTGACCATGAACATAATGGTATAACTTTCTCTTTAAAAGAGATATTCACCACATGGATGTTGATGAATCTGTGGTAGTATAAAATTAATTGAGAGCTCTAGAAGAGCCAATTATTACTATGTTGGAGAAACGCAATTGATTACCAATAAGGTATTGTGTGGTAGTAAGTCTCAAAGAAACTTATTCAGTTTCCAAAGTATATGCGAAAGCGATTGATTATATTGAGACTATAAATAAAGGAAAGATTTGATATCTTCTATAACTACAACTTGTAGCGGGATAATTTGTATATGAAAAGCTACCCGCTTTATTCTCCAGTTTGTACTACACAAACAAAAGAATGCCGCAATAAAGTGGATATTTATTGGTATAAAAACCCATACCATAATAAACTTGAAGTTTATTGATAATTGCACACGTCATGGTGTAAATTTGAAGTTTATCAATATTGATAATTTATTCAGTTGGCATTCGGGTTAGCCATATCATTTTAAGTATGATGTGCAGTAATAGAGAATTCACATGGGTAAATATTAAAGAACTAGAAAGTTCTTTACGAATTATCTTGTATTACTTGTTCTCATTAATTAATTGACCAACTAAAGAGTTCGGGTTGAATCCCATAAATTCTGGAAATATCAAAGGTGAATATGGGCCCATTCACCTGCCATGTATACCACATATGATGCATCTATGATATGGTTACATGTGCGATTGTTATTAACCCGCAGCCTGGCCGGTGCTTGCGAGGTAAATTGCTCAGTAATATAACTTCGAGCATAATTTTCAGATTTTTTATTCAAGATAGTTCATCTTGATAAGTTGGTTTATATCATAGTTGGTTTAGCAAGATAATTATTGAGTGCCTCCACTTAATAGCTAAACTGTTTCTTATGGGAACAAAGTTATATATATCAGTTTGATATACGTTGTATACGAGAGTATATTATGTTCTCCCCTCACAAGTGGTTCAGGGTCAGGAACCAAATAATTTCATCTTATCATTATTGATGTGCGGTGTATATTTTCATTAACACCATAATGCACAAAGATGGACTCTCAAAGTTGAGGAAACAAGTTAGCTTTTCTAACACGAGGGGGAGACATGATAAACACTTGAGAAAAGGTTACATGGGATGAATTATCATTTGTATATATAGATCCTCGAATATCATAATATGAACCTGAAGTTCATAAAAGGATAATTCAATTGCAAAATATTGCAAAGCATGCTATACGCATTTGCTGACCCAAAGAAAGTAACTATATTCTCACTGCAAATGCTCATATTAAGTCCTAGAAGGACAAAGTCTTTGATACGCTTAAGGCGTATAGACAAATCGGTTTCAAAAAGAACTTCTTAATAAAGAAGATGAGCAAATGATCAATGTGATCATAATAAGGAGGCAAGTGATCTAGAAGATCACATGACATAACACTTCATAAAATCTCATGAGAGATTCAAGTACCTGAATATATGAATAAAGAGATCTCCATGTTATGTCTTTATGAAAATTTATTGGAACCGATATAAACTGTTCGTCGACTACATCTATGATAGCGCTAAATATCGATGAGGATCTTATGTTTGTCGAATACAAACAAAAATATTGGCTAAATGGAAGAGATACAATTCAAGCAGAATTGATTCCATATGAAAGACATGTAGTTTTGGACATGTAGTTCAAATACTTGAAAGTATAAAGTCAATGGTATGTGTAATCAGTTTTCGATATCTTATTTGTTTAGCATGACATGAAAACTTGATATGCATCTAAAGTCTATTATATGGCTTATATGACTTAACTTATATGTCAATCCATGAAAGATTGAAGTTGCTTGAAGCATATACAATTCTTGGTCCTGAAGTACCACATCCTAAGTGCAACTTGTGTACATATGTATCTTGCTATAACTATAAGCATGATGGCACCGAGAATACCTCTATGGAGATATTGAAGAGTCATTCCACGACATTATATGAAGATGTTCATATCTATCAAGAATGATAATTTCAAGATGGTGCACAAGATTGGAATGCAAATGCTCAAGGATGTGAATTGATGCTCTTTTCAGGGGGAGTTAATGCGCGTTGCACTCTTTTTCCCTTACAAGGTTTTGTCCCAATGGGTTTTCCTTGCAAGGTTTTTAACGAGGCAACCAATAGGCGCATATTCAAACATGTGTACTCTTTTTCCTTTTCTATAATTTTTTTCCCATTGGGTTTTGTTTTAGTTAAGGTTTTAACGAGGCACATTATTGAATAGACATTCAAGGAGGAGTGTTATAAATAGAATCCTATTTAAGGTGAATGTCTATATTTAGAGACATTCTAGGGCTTACTACTTGGTGGCTAAGTCACCACCTCCCTATAAATAAAGGGGTTCTATTCCATTGTAAACCAACCCAAAGTATCAATAAGAATACTCATATCTCTACTTTTTGTCTCTATTGCTCTTGTTCTTATATTATTTCATAACAAAAGCAAAATTTTCAATACTGAAATGGAACGTATTAAAGGGATATAGGAAACATAATGCAATAAAGTAAGGCAAAAATGACAACATAATAATAATAATAATAATAATAATAATAATAATAATAATAATAATAATAATAATAATAATAATAATAATAATAATAATAATATAGACAAGATATAACCTACCACATAATCATCGTGGTCGGTCATTTTTATTTCCGAGGGCGGTCATTAGGTTTATCCTAATATATTTAACCTTTTCCTTTCTTTTATTAATTTCAACAACCCATAGTTTTCACGCTAAGAAAAGAAAGAAAGTCAAAACGTATGAAAAGAATGTGGATAGAAAATATAAATACCAGTACAAGTATAAATATATACGAAGTGCAGTAGCAGCTGTACTAATCTACAAATTACAGTACGACGGACTTTCCTGTTTAGCAGTGAAGCTAAAGCAACTATACTATACCAGGAAACAAACTTTATCCCTTTTTCTAGGTTATTTTTTGGGGTTAATTTGATAATAGAAGCGAAACTCTAGGTTTTGGATCGTTGAAAAATGGCATCTGGATCATCGGGGAGACCAAACAATGCGGGTTTTGATTTCGTGTCGGATGATATTTTGTGTTCTTATGAAGACTTTGCTGCTCATCAAGGCCCATCTAATGGAACTCATTCTGATCCTGTGATCGCTTCCAATTCCGCCAAGGTACTTACTATTATTTTTTCCCCTTAATTATGTATTATAAGCTGAAAGTTTTGGGTTAGTTATGCTAGTTAATCTTTACGGTTTTGAGATTTACGGGGAAATTTAGTGAATTTGCTGTCGGATTATGCTACTAGTTGCTTAATTAGGAATTTGGTGCGGATTTTGTGCCTCAAGTGAATCCCTTGATCAAAGCTAGGTTTATGTTCTTTTTGTGTCTGTGTTGCATTTAGCTATGTAAGTGAAATCTTTTGCTGGTAAGGAATAGCTGTAGCTCGTGCTTCGGTTTCTAGGATTGGCTGAGAAAATGAGATATTATATTTTGGAAATAGGAAGAACATTGAAACATATGCTACTTTAAAGCGAAGGGACTAAAAGAGCGTTCATTTTTTATATGGTTATTGTGTGATACCTGACCATGTCGGCTTGATATTTTTGCGTCTGGTTGGTTAATTGGGTTCTTCCCCCAACTTGACCGGTCTGTGGAAAGATGCTTTTGGTTAAACTGAATGTTGTATGCATCATTGTTGCTGGTGCTTGCCATTCTCCGGCTTATGTGCATTTGTTTAAGAAAGAGTTTGATTTCCATTGTGCTTTCATTTTTGGTATTATTATCTAGTTCTTCTCTTGCTCGCATGTTAAATTTTTCACTGATATCTTTCTTTGCTTCAAAAATTCTAGGAACTGAGATTATAGAAGAGAAATTATAAAGACTGTTGAGAATCTTTTGTGATTTTCAAGAGCCAAAGGTTTACTGACTCAACACTTGGTTAGGAGTTGATTCAGCTAGTAATAGTTGCTAAAAGCATTGATGCCTCTCCGTTACCTTCCCTTTTCCCAAATGATGATCTAGCCCCTTCTTCCCTATGGATTCTTCTCCTCTCTCTCTTATTTTTTTTTTCGAATAAACAAATCGAAGAAATGAAACTGCAAAAATAGGTGACTAAAGTTTGACCAGGATGAGAAGCCCTGGGGGTGGAGGTGAGGTGGGGTGGGGGGTGTGTCATGCCAATCTTTATGTGGTATAAGAAGTATTTCATTGAAATCATTCATTTAGCACAGTATCGATTAAAAAAATCACCTGACGCAGTATTGATGGAAAAAAATCAGTGGTGCACATATCCTTGGGTTGAACTGGTTTTAAGGTCTGATGGTGAAACTTGAGCCTGGGTTTTATCTAGCACTTTGAAAGTGACCATCAAATAGTTGCATTAATGGGCCTTATTTGGACCAATTCGCATTACCATAAGGATTAAGTTCTACTCCACAATAATGCTTATGTAATCTTTGCAAGTATTGATACAAAGATCCATGCTACTATATTCATCTAATCTAACCTTTGTTTGCACATTCAGTACAACTCAATTAGGGTATAAATTTGTAGAAGCATTGCTTTTTAAGAATTTTAACTTAATTTTGCTCTTGTATTGAGTAGGAATTCCACAAAAGCAGAATGACAAGGTCATCAATGTTTCCTGCTCCAGCATATAGTCCACCAGAAGAATCTTCCTTCAATCAAGACATGATATCTACTGTTGAGAAGACCATGAAGAAATATGCCGACAATCTCATGCGTTTCCTAGAGGGAATCAGCTCACGCTTGTCGCAGTTGGAATTATACTGTTACAATCTTGATAAGTCTATCGGAGAAATGCGCTCTGATTTAGTTCGGGATCATGGTGAGGCAGATTCAAAACTGAAGGCTCTTGAGAAGCATGTGCAAGAGGTTAGTTCACCGCTTGGGAGCGGGGGGGGGGGGGGGGGGGGGGTTACATAAAGTTAGACTCTTAAAAGCTTACCACTCCCTTATGTCTTAAATTAGTTTAAAAATTGACATGTTACTTATATAAGGCAGCACACATTTCGGTATAGTGTACCTGAGATACATATAGGAAATGTGTTTCTTGATTTTTACTTGAAATTGGCAGCTTTATATCTGCTGAATTTTCTTGGACCTGTAGTTTCTGTATAAGTTTGTGTGGTGCAGATCTGTTTTTGGCTTTAAAATGTGACTGCACGTAGAGAATTTTTTCAAACTAGACATCTTCTCCATTGGTTACCGTGGCCAGTTGACAAAATTCACTATTTATCTGATTTGGGTTGGTGTAGTTTGGAGGAAATCTGTTGTGAGTAGAATAACTCCCCATTATAACAGAGACACCAATAATGCCAATTGACTTGGAATAGTTTTCTTTCCTATTTCTCTGCAGAGACATGCTTTTTTGTTGATTTTGTGCTTGAAGCTCTAGATGCACTTTCTGATATTATTATGCCTCTAAACTTGTGCTTTTGTTGGTTCTAAGGCATATGGATGATTTTGTTCTTGCCCACTGGCAATTTTCAAGTTGCTCTTTGGTGTTCAATGGTTTTTCCATTACATTGTGTCATAACTTAAATAGCTGTTGATTCCATTCAAAAACATAAATAGCTATTGATTTACTAAACTCTTCATCCTGCAGGTCCACCGATCTGTGCAGATTCTAAGAGATAAACAAGAACTTGCTGAAACTCAAAAGGAGCTGGCCAAGCTTCAGCTTGCACAGAAAGACACAACTTCATCCAGCATTTCTCAGCAGAATGAGGAGAAGAATGCTCAACACCTGTCTGATGCTAAAAAAAGTGATAACTCACCTGAAGTGCATGGACAGCAACTGGCTCTTGCACTACCTCATCAAGTGGTACCCCAGGCTTCTCTTACTAACCGACCTGTGGAGCAGCCACAACAGCTACCAGTGCAGCCTCCGCAACCAATTCCATCCCAAAGTATGCCCCAGTCACAAGGATATTATTTACCCCCTCCTCAGATGGTAAATCAACAAGCTCCAACTCAGTTGCCTCAAGGTCAGTATTTGTCATCTGACTCCCAGTATCGAAATCCTCAAATGCAAGTACCACCACAGCCAGCGCCACCTCAGGTGAATCAGACACCACAAGTCCAGTCAATGCCCCAATATCAGCAGCAGTGGGCCCAACAGGTGCCACAACAGGTTCTACATTCACAAATACCAACTATGCAACAGCAAGCTAGACCTACATCACCTGCTGTTTATCCCTCTTATCCGCCCAGTCAGCCTAATCCTACTCCTGAGACGGCACCCAATAGTATGCCAATGCAAGTGCCATTTTCTGGAATATCTCAACCAGTTGCTAGCCGTCCCGAAGCAATGTCTTATGGGTATGATAGGTCTGGCAGGCCCCTTCAGCAACAGCCTGTGGCGCCGCATCTTAAGCCTTCATTTGGTGCAGTGGGCGATGGGTATGCAGCTAGTGGAGCTCATCCAACACTTTCTCCAGGAAATGCATATGTGATGTATGATGGTGAAGGCACAAGGGGCCATCCACCACCACAACCAAATTTCTCACAAAGTGGTTATCCTCCCTCCAGCTTCCCTCCCCAAAATCCGCAGCCTACCCCCAGTGCCAATCTGATGGTTCGTCCACCTCAGTTTGTGCGGAACCATCAATACAATGAGCTGATTGAAAAGATGGTGAGTATGGGCTACCGCGCTGATCATGTTATTAATGTGATCCAAAGGCTTGAGGAAAGTGGTCAGCCTGTCGATTTTAATGCTATCTTAGACAGGTTGAATGGACATTCATCTGGTGGTTCTCAGAGAGGATGGTGAGGTTAAGTGATCAAGCCCAGCTTTTCTATCGCTGTTTCGTGAATGGTCTGAAAAACTAAAGAGTAAAAGTGCATTGTGACTCGAATACCATCTTATGATGAATAATGAGTCGTGTTAGTAGTCTGAATCTGGTATATATGAGATCTTTAGATGCATTGTATATTTTCCATGTCTTCCGAAGCTTTGTTATTTTAACATGCAAACTTCTGAACCTTTGTTATTTTTCCTGCTAACTTCTGAACCTCTGCTTATTAGTTGTAAGGGAACCGGTCTACACCTCTGTTTGGAATTGAAAATGCTCTTTGTCTTATCCTTTATTGATCTTTGACTACCTGACAATAGGTTTACGATCTAGATGATCTGTTAGAAATGGTCTACTATTTAAATAATCAACCGCGATGAATTAGGATGGGAAAATCGAGATGAGAAATGTGTATCCGCAAAATCAATTTTCAGAATTCGCTTCAGGGTTTCCAGATTTGATGCTTGTGAAATCTAAACTTAATATATCTACATTTTTTTCTAATCGAATCAGCCTATACTAAGTATAACGTCTTACCTATGCAGTAATTGTCTTTCGTGTAAGTCATTAGATTTATCCTGATGCCCCGATGAGGAGTTGTGAGCGGCTGACGATTGTCGGCGCTCGGCGAGGCAGAGGGAGGCCTAAGAAGTATTGGGTAGAGGTGATTAGGCATGACATGGCTAGAATGCGGGTTTCCGAGGACATGACCCTTGATAGGAAAGTCTGGAGGTCTAGTATCAGGGTTGTAGGATAGGGGCTCCTAGAGTTTTTCGTACTCCTCACCCGGGGTTGGGTGAGGCTTGGCAGGGCTATCCATAGATGATTTATGTTTTGGCTTGTGTCTCCCTTATGGTAGTTATTTATGGTAGTTACTGTATGATATTATTGCATGCTATTTTATTTATGTTTCTTATGTTTAGATAATTATTTTCTGCTGGAGTTACTAATAGTCTTTTGTTTTTGTTTTTGTTTTCTTTCACTGAGCCGAGGGTCGATTGGAAATAGCCTCTCTGCCCTTTCGGGTAGGGGTAAGGCTCGTCTACATATTACCCTCCCCAGACCCCACTTTGTGGGACTATACTGGGTAGTTGTTGTTATTAGATTTATAAATGTGTTGATAAGTAAACTCCAAGCGTACGAAAGATGACACATAAAAGTTTGGATCCTTTGGAATAGGTTAGTGAAGAGAAGCTTTTGATGTGTCATTCCAGAATTGCAGTGTTCTCTTGCTGCTGCACCAGAAAAATTCTTCCTCAAATCTGCTGAACCCAATTTTACAAAGAAAAAGACCAAAAAGTAGACAATTTTCGAAGAAAGTTAAAGCATATGGCCTAGTAACAAATTAAGATGAATTCGTGGTCCTGACTTTAAGTTCTTCAATGGTCAAAGTTTTATATATGTTGTAAGTGATTTTTTTTGTTAAGGAGATCGTCATAGGGTTTGTATTTTTTGGGCGAACGGCGCAAATAGCCACTAAAGGCAGTGACTTTTATTTTAAAGTCACTGTTTTCAATGTATTTAGACTTTAGCCACTCCTTTAATAAATTTATACCTGACTGGACGAAAATACCTTTCTGATATAACTCATACCTACGCTATCAACACAAACACAAGTAGCAGGAGTTACCACAACGGCACCACCATTTCTCTTCCCGATTTAAAAATAGCATTCTAATCCAAAAAAACGACATAGATAAACAATAAGTTGTAATTTCATGTGTTTCTATCGATTTTTATTTCGCTACAATCATACTTTTTTAGATATGTGTTGATTTGATTATATATTAGATAAGAACTTGATTTTTTTGAATTTCTGGATTGATAAAGTTATAAACATCGCCTCCTATAATAATTCTGTATTCCGGACATAGTGTCTTCATTTTGGAAATTAAAAAAAAAGAGCACCATGTCCTTAACTTTGATTCTACTGGCTTCATTTTACAAATTGAATGTCTTTCACTTTGTTGCTATTCTTCTGTATACAAATTCCTGTAGCTTGAGTTTCAAATTGTATGTTTTAATTTCTGGTTTAAAAGTTAAGGATTGACAGTCCTTAACTTTTAATTCCCTGTTTAAATGTTAAGGACTAGCAGTCCTTAACTTTAACTCCATGTTTAAATGTTAAAAAAAGGCAGTCCTTAGCTTTTAATTTCTGGTTCAAAAGTTAAGGACTGGTAGTCCTTAACTTTTAATTACATGTTTAAATGTTAAGGACTGACACTCCTTAACTTTAATTCCATGTTTAAATGTTAAAGGACATGCATTCCTTAGCTTTTAATTTCTGGTTCAAAAGTTAAGGATTGACAGTCCTTTAACTTTTAATTCCATGTTTAAATTTTAAGGACTGTTAGTCCTTATCTTTTAATTTCTGCATTCCGTAAGTTATAATTTCTGGCTGAAAAGTAAAGGACTTACAGTCCTTAACTTGAAATTTCTTGTTCAAAAGATAAGGACTTACAGTCCTTAAGTTTTAATTTCTTGTTCAAAAGTTAAGGACTGGAAGTCATTAACTTTTAATTCCATGTTTAAATATTAAGGACTCCTTAACTTTAATTCCATGTTTAAATGTTAAAAACAGGCAGTCCTTAGTTTTTAATTTCTTGTTCAAAAGTTAAGGACTGACAATCCTTAACTTTTAATTCCATGTTTAAATGTTAAGGACTATCAGTCCTTAACTATTAATCTGCAGTCCTTAAGTTATAATTTCTGGCTAAAAAATTAAGGACTTACAGTCCTTAAGTTTTAATTTCTTGTTCAAAAGTTAAGGACTAGAAGTCCTTAAGTTTTAATTTCTTGTTCAAAAGTTAAGGACCGGAAGTCATTAGCTTTTAATTCCATGTTTAAATATTAAGGACTCCTTAACTTTAATTCCATGTTTAAATGTTAAAAGACAGGCAGTCCATAGCTTTTAATTTCTTGTTCAAAATAAAGGACTGGCAGTCCTTAACTTTTAATTCCATATTTTAATTTTAAGGACTGGCAGTCCTTAGCTTTTAATTTCTGCAGTCCTTAAGTTATAATTTCTGGCTCAAAAGATACGGACTTACAGTCCTTAATTTTTAATTTCATGTTTAGATGTTTAGGACATGCAGTCCTTATCTTGTTCTTGCACTTGCACTACATCTATTCTTAATTATGCAAGGATTGCTTTATAATGTATGTCCTTTGTTTCCCATACTGTTGACTTGCAGGATGGAAACAATATTCCTAATTGTTGCTTTTAATTGTAGATGGAATGAAGACTATAAATATCTTGATCATCAAACAAAGCTTTTCCTAGCACCCGAGTCAATTCAGTTTGAAGATTTCATTAAACAGATTTTTGACCTTATTGAATTGGATAGAGAAAAGTTTGAATAGTGATATGGTTTGATATCAACCTTGGACCAAGCAAAGGAATGCTTTTATCCAAAGATTTAGATCTTCACACATGTATAGAGTTGCTAAAAACTCATTCACTCTTCAAAAACAGTCGTCTCATGGTTGATATTTCTGAAAAAGTTTTTGCATCAACAAGCAATGAAGATGCCAACACAAAAACTCAACATGACAATCCAGAGCGATGCCAACAGATAGTTGAAGTAGATATGGTTGAAGCTTAACCAATAAATGAAGACGTGCATCAAACATTTGATTATATTCAAGTAGAAGGACAAAACATTATAGAGATTGACAACGAACAAGCTTTGGGAATTCAAGTCTTAGAGAGTGCCCTGATAATCGAAGAAGTTTCTGACAAAACCTGCACTCAAATAACTAGACGAAGATCAAATTTGAAACAAAAAGAATCACCAACTACGATATTAAGAGAAAATGCTTCTTTGGATGAAATAAAAGTGGGATCAGTATTTGACAAGACGAAGAGCATAACTAACTATTTTTCCAATACAGCAATCAAAGGACATTTTGAATTCAAAGTTGTTAGATCAAGCTCAACAAGATATTCGTTGACATGCAATGATGATAGGTGTTGTTGGTGTATGCGTGCTTTCAGAATTAAAGATTCAACATTATTCAAGATAGTAAAGCTTGAGAAAAGGCATGACTGCTCTGTTAACACAAGGAAAGCAGATCAAAGGCATGCTACTTCAAAGTTGATTAGGGGTTACATTATCGATAATCTTTGGGACCCAAGATTTGAAGTTACACCAGCTTTTGTCATGGCAGAGATGCAAAAATTGCATGGACTAGACATTGGATATCACAAGGCGTGCGTGCTATTCAACATGCTTCCGCTTTAATAAGAGGAAGTCCCGAAGAAAATTGTGAATTATTGTGTTCATATTTGTATATGATGACAATTAAGAACCCGGGAACTTATACTAACATAAAGATAGACGACGACAACAAGTAAACAATTTAACATGCTGTTTTTAGCCTTGTTAACTTATGAGTTGTAACCAGAAGTTGAGGACCTCCTATCCTTAAGTTTTGAACTTGTAAATTAAAAGTTAAGGACTTCCAGTCCTTAAGTTTTGACTTTTGAAATAAAAGATAAGGACAGAGTGTCCTTAACTTTATAACTTGTAAATGTAAGTTAAGGATTGACTGTCCTAAAATTCATATATTTTAACTTTGTTTTATATTGTATTTACAGGTTTCTTTATATGTTATACGCATATGGATCATCGATAGCTGTTTGGAATCATTGTAGACCAGTAATTGTCGTTGATGCAACTTTTTTGAAGTCAAAATATCGTGGTGTTTTAATGATTCCTGTTTCAAAAGATGCAAATAACCAAATTTTCCCATTAGCCTTTGGAATAACAAAATCTGAAAACAACAATTCCTATGAGTGGTACTTTAGTCAGCTTCGTAATGCAATTGGGAGCCGTGAGAATTTGATTTTTTTATCAGACATGCATCAAACTATTGCAAATGGAATTGCAAAGGTATATCCTGAAAGCCATCATGGGATTTGCATCTATCATTTGGAGCAGAACCTAATGCGAAGAAAGGTGAAAACTGAGGTCATAAAACTTTTCCAAAGTGCTGCAAGAGTTTACAAGCGTAAAGCATTTGACCTATACATGTCAGATATTGCAAATGTATATAAGAAAACTTATGACTACTTGATGGAAGAACCACCGAAAAGATGGGCACATTCTTGTACTCCACGACGAAGATATAACATGCTCACAACAAACATAGTTGAGTCGATGAATTCAATGCTATTAGAAGCAAGGGAGCTGCCTATACTAAGAATGATGGATTTCATTCAAGTGAAGCTACAACATTTGTTTTATGAAAGAAGAAATAAAGCAGAAGGTATATTTTATGATGTTTCTTGTTGGGTAGAGGAGGAATTGAAGAAAATAATAGATTTAGCATTTACTTTATACGTATGTTTTGGGTTCTATGTTTATATTATAATTTTGACATTTTTTAACATAATGTACTGACTTATAAGTTTTCAACATTGAAAGTCTTCCCTATTGATTCATGGCGTTCTAGAGTTGAAGAAGAAGGAATAACTTTCTTGGTGGACTTAAACAAAACAACATGTGATTGTCTTCAATTTTAATTTGATGAATTGCCATGGATACATGCAATTGAAGCTATTGAGAAGAGAAACATCAAGAAGTCCGACTTTTGTTCGCAGTGGTACTTAAATGAATCTTGGCTGAAAACACATGAAAGACAAATACATCCTGTTGGACATACTGATTCTTGGATTGTACAAGAGAGTGTTAAGTCACAAAGTGTTAAACCTCCAGTTTCAAAGTGCCACCAGGTAGAAGGCAAAAGAAAAGGCATATTTCTTCTACCGAGCCATCAAAAATAACATTCAAATGTGGTCGTTGCAAAAAAATTGGTCATAATAGAACAACTTGTATATATTCTCCGGCTCTCCATCCAATTTCAAGGAAGCATAGAGAAAAGTAAATATATACAGTTATGTTTATTGACTCTTTTAAGTTTTTTCTATAGAGTTTGTTCATTATTATTCTAATTTGAGCAGATGCCTTACGTTCTTTTCATTTCTTTTGAGTTCAACAATTAAAAGTTACGAACGGGAGTTAGTAAGTTAAAATTGCAATTTTGAAAACTTAAGGAATGTCTGTCCTTAACTTTGAATTTCAAATTCAAAAGTTAAGGACATGAGGTCCTTAAGTTATAGTCCCATGCAAAAAACTTAAGGAATGTCTGTCCTTAACTTTGAATTTCAAGTTCAAAAGTTAAGGACATGAGGTCCTTAAGTTATAGTCCCATGTTGGAAACATGAGGACTCTTTGTCATTAACTACAAGAGTCCTAATATTTGAAATACAAGTTCAAAAGTAAAAGACGTAAGGTCCATAAGTTATAGTCCCATGTTAAAAACTTAAGGACTATTTGTTCTTAACTTTGAATTTCAAGTTCAAAAGTTAAGGACAGGGGGTCCTTAAGTTATATTCCCATGTTAAAAACTTAAGGACTGTATGTCCTTAACTTTGAATTTTAAGTTCAAAAGTTAAGGACATGAGGTCCTTAAGTTATAGTCCCATGTTGAAAACTTGAGGACTGTTTGACATTAACTACAATAGTCCTTAACTTTGAATTTCAAGTTCAAAACTTAAGGACATGAGGTCCTTAAGTTATACAACTGTTAAAAACTTGAGGATTGTCTGTCCTTAACTTTGAATTTCAAGTTCAAAAGTTAAGGAGATGAGGTCCATAAGTTATATTCCCATGTTAAAAACTTAAGGACTGTCTGTCCTTAACTTTGAATTTTTCAAAAGTTAAGGACATGAGGTCCTTAAGTTATAGTCCCATGTTGAAAACTTGAGGACTGTTTGTCATTAATTACATAAGTCTTTAACTTTGAATTTCAAGTTCAAAAGTTAAGGGAATGAGGTCCTTAAGTTATACAAGTGTTAAAACATAAGGACTGTATGTCCTTAACTTATTCAAGTTCAAAAGTTAAGGACATGAGGTCCTTAAGTTATAGTCCCATGTTAAAAACATAAGGACTGTCTGTCCTTAACTTTAAATTTCAAGTTCAAAATTTAAGGATATTTGGTCCTTAATTTGAATTTGAAGTTCACTTACCCTTAGTCATGAACAAATACTAACAAACTCAATGGACAAATCAACAGTTGAGAGAAACAACGAAATAAATAACAAAATGCCTTGACATAACTTTTGAAATTGTAATTTTGCATACTTGTTACAAAAAATTACACTATGTCATAAAACAAAATATAAGTGTCTTTTCACAAATTTAAAGGATATTTCAGAACTATCCTAAACTGGCAGAATTTAGATGTCACATTTACAACAATTTATACAAAACAACACCACAATTTCTTTAGAACTTCATTGGACAGAATGTTTCATTTTCACTCTCATAACCATCACCAATATTTTCCGGTGGAGTATCATAACAAAAATTTCTTTTCCGTTTTCCATGTGCCCAAAGATTTGCATCAAGTTCTGTTCGAAAGTCTTTTATTTCTTCGGGTTGGAATTGCTACACGTCTTTTCCAATCATCAGCAACTCAGCAAATTTGACCAGGAATGCACCACAATCAGTCCTAAAAGAAATGTAAGATATACAAAGAATTAAACAATAAATCTTAAGTACATATAAATAATATAACAAATAAAAACACGTATGATCCAGTTTGTTGTGGTGTTCTTTGCCACGATATATCAAATTTGTTGAAGACATTCCCAAAAGACTTGTGATGTTTGTCAAACTGTGAGAACTTTATCAAATGGGGGATCATGCGTGCATACATTTCCATGTGGTTCATTCCTGCTTCATATGGCTCATTGTATATGGAATCGTATACATCAATCTTTTTCTGATTTAAGTCCAATACTCCCAACAGAAAGTGTGTCACAGCTTTATTATCTTCTAAAGGAAGTCGGCATGGAAAAAAGATTTTGTCAACCTCAGTCCAAGCAATTCCATATCTACGGCTGCCCCCCCCCCCCCCCACACACACACATATGGTGTCAGAAAAAAACACATCGCTAGCATCTTCACTGAAATCTTAATACACAAGTTCCATATAAATATCAAAAAGAATATCAGTAGTTGTGCATCGAAAAGGATGATCGTGAGGGTGGTAGCATTTCTTTTTTCTCAGATAATAGAAAGCAATGGCAATATGCTTCATAAAAAGGCAAAAAATAAAACAAATCAATAACAAATAAGTCATAAAATAATAAAAAAATAATAAATTAATAAAAGAAAAAATAAATGCCTTGAGAATTATCTAACCTTATCATCAAGAAAAAAATTGCTATCTGAAAGATTAAGGAAGAACATTTTGCTACTGATTTTTGATGATACAATTTGAAAGGTTTTCTCCTCAAACTATTCAGCATATAAATCATTTTGTCCCCTGAAAAATATTGAAAGTGTCAAGTTAGAATTTAACCCTAAACTTAGCCTTTCATGCTGAAAAATTAATGACAGACAGTCATTAAATTTTAATTAGAAGTTCATAAGCTAAGGACAATTAATCCTTAACTTATAGATTCACGTTATATTCCCATTTTAAAAACTTAAGGACTGTCGGTCCTTAACTTTGAATTTCAAGTTCAAAAGTTAAGGACCAAAGGTCCTTAAGTTATATTTCCATGTTAAAAACTTAAGAACTGCCTGTCCTTAACTTTGAATTCCAAGTTCAAAAGTTAAGGACATGAGGTCCTTAAGTTATAGTCCCATGTTGAAAACTTGAGGATTGTTTGTCATTAACTACATGAGTCCTTAACTTTGAATTTCAATTTCAAAAGTTAAGGACATGAGGTCCTTAAGTTATAAAACTGTTAATAACTTAAGGATTGTCTGTCCTTAACTTTGAATTTCAAGTTCAAAAGATAAGGACATGAGGTCCTTAAGTTATAGTCTCATGTTAAAAACATAAGGACTGTATGTCCTTAAGTTTGAATTCAAAATTCAAAAGCAAAGGACACTTGGTCCATAACTTAAATATTAAAGTTTAGAAGTTAAGGACTTTCTGTCCTTAACTTTGAATTGTGAAACACATTAAGAGACTTACTCTTTTTGCGACCTCTCCTTTTCTCCGTGCCCAACCACACATTGAATTTCTTCATTAATTATTCATCTTTTATGCCATAATAAAAAATACACCTACGAGTATAGGTTGATTTTATCCAACCTGAACTCTTAAGAGTATTTTCAGTGTTTGCCTTGGAACTTACTGTTTTCCTTCCTTATCAAAAGGAGATTTCAACTGCCAACTTAACTTCTTGTTCCTTTTACCTCGACCAAGTTCTTCTTCAACTTTTCCTTCACCCTCTATAGTCAAAGCCGCACCAATGTCCATTTGTGTACTTGGACAAGTAGGAGTAAGAAGAGAAAATGACGGACCATCATAACCAAGACTATCTCTCTTTCTTTTCCTTGTATATTGGTTATGATGGTCATCATTGGTGCCATCTTTATTTTCCTCTCCTCGCGACACTATATATATACATATTCATATTAGTTTTCGTAGCAAGTCAAATAAATAGACAAAATTACAATTATACATATAATATAGGACACAATCAATACTTGTCTTCTGTGCAGCACCTTCTTGTGTTTTTTCAAGAGACAACTCAGCTAAGATATTGCGTGCAACATTTCCTTTTTCTTCTAATTCCGCATTTTCTTTAACTTGTAGTTGTTCACCGTGATCTTTAGATGCTTGTTGACAAGATTCTACAAAAATATTTACAAGAGCTAACATATTAATAATCTTTAATTAAAATAAATATATATAAAAATTAAAAAGCACTACCTAACCATTTGCAATATCTAAGATCATTCCAGCTACATCATCATCATTACATGTTGCATCTATAGGTTTGGAACAATTCTCAATTCTACCTATGTCTGGAGATTGTAGTCCAGTTTTCTCTTGATACTGCATTCCAGCTTCTTCGCTTGCTGCTTCAAAAGATACTGTAACATTTGCAATTAATACCCATTCTAATAATTCATAAAAATAAAAATACAATATATAATAAAAATTCTATCTTACCTTGACTGGCACAAGTTTGAACTCCAAATTTTTCTTTGTATGACAGCGGTGTAGAGAGATCATACGTTCCTTCTAAGAATTTGCATACAATCTCGCTAATACTTGTCCCCAATGGACATGTTAAATCCTCATGTGATTGCAATCCACAAACTCTACAAATTTTCCCTGTCACTCCTTTATCTTGTTGATTCTCTTGCTCTTGACAATCTCTTAAATCTTCAACTTCTGCATGCACGTGCATAGTTTATATGTATTGATCTATTGAATATACATTTCAAACAAAAAAAATCAAAATCAAAATCTGTATCTAACCTTTCCCGATATCAGTAATTTTTTTAGTTTCATCATCTAAATGTGCATCTCTAGATTCTCTTTCATATTGACCCTCTACACGCACATCCATATGATCACGTTCAATACCACCTGCATCTTGGTTGAATATACCAGTAGGCTCAGTAGCACAACAGTGATCATCAACTCCATCTTTTCTGATTGGAACACTAGATTCTCTATCTGTGTTGATCTGATCAACTTTCCCAAACATGTTCTTCAAAGTATCAAGCTTTGATCCTAGAGTTTTCTTTAAATCCTGAGAAAGCAACTAAGTTACAAAGAGAAGGAGATGTTTAAAACTTAGGACCGCCAGTCCTTAAGTTTGAATTCCAAGTTCAAAACTTAAGGACAGGCAAATTCAAACTTAAGGACTGCATGTCCTTAAGTTTTGAACTTAGAATTCAAACTTAAGGACTGGCAGTCCTTAACTTTGAATTCCAAATTCAAAACTTAAGGACAGACAGTCCTTAAGTTTGAATTCCAAGTTCAAAACTTAAGGACAAGCAGGTTCAAACTTAAGGACTGCTTGTCCTTAAGTTTTTAACTTGGAATTCAAACTTAAGGACAGACAGTCCTTATCTTTTAATTAGAAGTTCAAAACTTAAGGACAGGATGTCCTTAAGTTTCATTTCAAATTCAAAAGTTAAGGACAAGAAGTCCTTATCTTTCAATTCCAAGTTCAAAATTTAAGGACACAAAATCCTAAAGTTGGACTAACTGAAATTACCTTGGTTTGATTCTCAATCTTTTTTTCTGATACAACAATTTTCTGATGAACTCTGGTAACTTCTGCTTGCAAATCTTTCTTAAAACTCTCTGATATCTCTGAATCAAAAAACATATTATAAAAAAGGGTGTTCATAAGCAAAAAATAATCAAATAAAAAACTAATACTATTCAAAGATAAGAACACATACTCTAACAATTTCCTTAAGTACGCCTTCGTCAAATTGTGAGGAAGAATACCTTGAGCTTCGATCTTGTGAAACTGGCTCCTCCATACTAACAGGCACTATATCTTCTTCTTCCACGGGAATAAATGGTGACACCTCAATCAACTTAAAAACCTATTATATAAGAAAAATTAAACATATGTATACATAACTAAAACAAATAAACAAAAAAGGAGATAGTAATTACATTAACTTACTTTTTCATTATGGAAATACTTTCTACAAAGAGCATCAAATTGTGGAGACTTCATTTCAGAATAACATAACATTCAGGGATAACCAGCTTCTTTGAAGTTCACAAATTGTTTCTCTTGGAAGATAGGAAGTACTTTCATAATCCAGACACAAAACACAAAAGGAAAGCCAACTAAAGTATAGCTATCAATATATTTTTCTTTCTCTTTCTCCTTCTCAACATAATTCTAATTTGATTTCAAACAACTCTTCAACGATTTTAAAAGTGTTTCATAAGCAAGAGAGACCCAGCTGAAGGAAGTGAAAAGTGCATCATCGTCAATAATTTTCATTATCTGATCCGACACATGCCTATTTTTCCTCTTGCCATCAAAACCGACTCAATAAAATAGAGTATTGCCAACTTTAAAGCATCGTCATATTACTGCCAACAAATGATGAAGTTGTACCATGTGGATGACTAGAAATAAAACTGTACAAACCGGTAAAATACACAGTGCATAAGTTTACCCGATAACTTGACACTTTGTAGTCTGAAGAAGTTGCCAAAAATACTTTCCCTCAATTTTTTCCATTGGCTATTCGACAAAAAACTTTTAATTGTTTCTTTATATTGAAAATCTCCTTTCCAATATATAAGAAAATTACGCCAATCATCAAATCAAACAAACGATCGCCTTCCATTTTAACACTAGAGAAGAAGGAAAAACAAACAAAAATTAGGACTTAAACTTAAAATTTCAAGTTTAAAAGTTAAGCAAATACAGTCCTTAACATTAAATTTTAAGTGCAAACATAAAAGAAATACAGACCTTAACTTATACTTTCAACTTCCAAAGTTAAGGACACTCGGTCCTTAACTTCAAGTTTCATGTGCAAAAGTTAAGGATAATCAGTCCTTACCTTTAAATTGTAAATGCAAAGATTAAAGAAATACAGTCTTAACTTATACTTTCAACTTTCAAAGTTAAGGACACTTAGTCCTTAACTTCAAGTTTCATGTGCAAAAGTTAAGGAAAATCAGTCCTTAACTTTAAATTTTAAGAGCAAAGGTTAAAGAAATACATTCCTTAACTTATACTTTCAACTTCCACAGTTAAGGACACTTAATCCTTAACTTCAATTTTCATGTACAAAAGTTAAGGACAATCAATCCTTAACTTTAAATTCCAACTACAAAATTTAATGTTGTTTCTTCCTTACATTTAATGAACACAGTTAACTAAAAATTCATACACACTGTAAGCTTTTGAATTTCTACGACTATTTTTATGAAATGACCTTACATAAATAAATATATTGAATCAATCACAAACACATTTCACATTGCAACACCACAAATTTCTGAATAACAACATCACAAAATATACTCTACTTATCCGACATCGAATCAACTTATAATGAACATTTTTAAAAATTTCACACATACTTGACATGGCATTGATCGCGATTACACATACAGAAAAAAATGCTTAAAACAAAAAATAAAAGTACCAGTTCGATTGTTCTTTTTAGAGAAGATGAACAAGGAGAAAGATTTGCAGATCGGTTGCATGCGAGGATGAAACAGGTACTGAGAACACACGAAACTTGCCCAGAAAGATTCACTCTCAAATTTTTCCTCGTCTAAATGAAAAAATAAGGGTTTGGGAGTATAAACATTGAAGGAAGGGCAAAACAATCTTTTTCCAATTAATAGTAGCTATTTTTACTGAATAAAAATTAAAGACTCCCTTAATTAGTGGATACGGCATGCCATTTTTACGTATTTTTTTCCTAATGAATACTAAGTTTTTATTTAGGCTTAAATACTAAGTGATGCTTGTTATCTCCATGTGATGAAAAAGTCCAGACATTAATGTTGAATTCGGGATTCCTTATATTAGTAATAATATCATAAAATAAGTAAATGAATATCAGACACAACCCTGTAATGATACTCTCTGTTCAACACGGACACTGTATCATCAAGTATGTGATTCTAGAAGTTAATTAAAAGTTTTCCATCTAATTTAAGTTATCTGGTTAATGGAAGTGTAGAATAATTGGTGGGAGTGAAACACTGGAACATGAAATTAGTGCGTGAAAGTTTGTTTTAGGCTTAATTCCAGATAGCAATGACTAATGCCACTTTCAAATATTCCCTATGTATTGTTTTCTATAAAAGCCTACAGTTAACATTAGTTTTGCCCAAAATTTTAAATATTTTTTTTGAATAAACAGTTTTCCATTTCATTTCGTCAAAAAAAATATACTTATAAATTATATATGCTGACCATCTATTCTCGTATGCTATACGCAATCACTACCCTATTATCAATCTAGGAATAGAAAAACAGAGCACACTATGATAATACGTGTAATACAGCTATCGTGAGTAAAGTCTATTTCATTTAACTAGGGAAAATGATCTAAGCAATGTAAAACCGCCCTCCATTTATGCCTTGAAGCCCCTCTGCAATGAAGATGGACCACGATTTCCTTGCATACGGTGTCCCTCATCAGCCTGCCACCCTGGAATCTCAATTTATTCCGCTCCATATCATCGGCACCAGAATCCCAAATAGGCATACTGTAATTTCTGCTAAGTCATTTCTACTCTTCGCCAGCTTACTAATCCAAAATTTTAAATTTACATAGTACTAAAAAATAATAAATTAATATTCTAATTGAAACCAAAAAAAAAAAAATCACACGTGTTACCATGAATCTGTATCGTGTTTTTGTTCCTCTTGCATATAATTTTTTCTAGCATGCAAGATCTCTTGGCGAGTCATTGTTGACATATTATGTACTAATGAACACAAATAATATAACAAGCGTGATCCTAAAAATGGGGTCTACGAAAGTTGAGGTGTACTAAAACTTTATTTCTACTTTTTTGAGATAGAAAAGTTATTTTGGGTAGATCTCCGGGTCAAGAAAAATACTATTTTTTAAGTCGTTGAACACACCACAGATAAAACATCTATTTATATAATTATAGTGAATCAATCTATTCTATGTATTTTGAATATCTATTTCGTTTTCGTTGGGGCACGAAGTATTATGATTTATGTGTATTAGTCTCATCACATTTATAGTCTTCTATCTTTCAATATAATGGATGGATGAAATACAACAACAACAACAACAACTACCCAGTATACTCTCACCATGTGGGGTCTGGGGAGGATAATATGTAGACGAGCCTTATCCCTACCCGAAAGGGCAGAGAGGCTGTTTCCAATCGACCCTCGGCTCATAGGATAAAAGGAAAAACAGCAGTAAAACAAAAACAAAGATAAAAACAAAAACAATAACGATAGAGCATAAGTAACTCCAGCAGCAATAGCGTAAATAATTATCTAAACATAAGAATCTCAAATTCTTTGAAAGTGTCAATAGCGTAAGACGTACATATCATGTGTTGGTTTTTCTTGAAAATTTCCATATAATTTCATAGCGGTAGCTTCAACAACTCCAACCACTTTCCACTTGAACTTGTTACAAAGGCCATTAGTGAAAAGATTTTACGCGGCATTTGACTTTTCTTATCTAATTTCTGACGTAAGATGTTTCATACCAATAATAATGAACCTCATTGTAATTACAGAGAAATAATAATGTTTAAATTTCAGACAACAACTTTGATTATGACTTCATGAAAATGTTTTTGAAGTGACATGTATCTAATGGACAAGACTTGGACCCCTTTTTGTTGTTGTTCATCTTTTCATATTAAAATGTCTAAATTTGTGTAATTTTCAAAGTATTATCTCTATATGGGAAAATTTTATTTTGTGTCTCGTAATACTAGTTGTATGAGATAGTATTTTTATCTTACAATTTTATGGACATAGATTTCTATGAATCCGGAAGTATAAGATTAGGGTCCACAAATTTGTGAGACAAAAAGGAGGCTCATACAATTAATGTCAGTTGTATGAGACACAAAACAAAACTTCTCCTCTATATGTAATGAATATTTAAGGTTACATTTTTTAACCCCCAAAAATTTAAAGAATATTCAAGGGTATTTGTTTTCTCAATAGCTAAATATGTACTCTATTTAACAATTATAATATAGAATAAGCAAATAATAATTAAACATATTTAATAATAACATAATCACAATGTAATCCATAGCGTATTTTGATTGGACATTGATAATTGCTTTATTAAATAATTTTAGTTTTTTCATAATACTACTATGAGTTAACGAAAATTAATTGAATACCTCTGTTTTAAAAGGCAGAACTAGCACTTGCTTCGGGGCGGAGCACTAGTAAAATGCCCTTGAACTTATGTGTGGGGTTTAGTTTCGTGAGACTTACGCCTCAGCCATCTGGGGCAATATGCCCCAGGCATGCCCAAAACCCAGCGTACTGGGCTCCCCTAATAAAACTTTATGCAATTATATGTAACTAATCTTGTAAATCCTCAAATTTTCTTAATAAGTTGTGACTATTCAAAATTACTTTTTTTCTTAATCGTAAATCATTGAGTTGAGAGTATTTTCTGTCATAAAATAAAAGTTATTGTACGTTATCCACTAGGATTGCTATGATAGTTAATTTTAAATAAATTTTTTATTTAAAAAGTATTTATTTGTTAACTTTCATTATGTCTTTACAATATAATAGTCCATAATTTCTTTTATAATAGGAGATACTATACTTATTAACTTAATAGCTCAGTATTAGCCAGTAATTATTTACAAATAACTAATTATCATGGTATTGTATGGTGAATTATGTGTCACTTTATTAACTTGTTGAAATTTAAAAATAAATGATGTTAAAGAATCATATTTAAATTGTGAATTATGTTTTTATATAAATTCTCTTTCAAATAGAAAGCACATTAAATAAAGGGAGTATTTTAAGAAAAATATCTAATTATAATATCGAAATTCTTTCAAGATTCATTACTTCTTAAGATATACATATAAGATTTAGTATCGTATACATTATTTTTTATGTTTGAGTTGTAACGATGTTGCAGCTAATTTGCATATTATGATATATGTCATACGTATTATTTATAGTTAAATTATAATTTATAAATATTTATAATAGATTATTTGTTATAATTTTGTGATTTTAATATAATTTTTACAATTATTTTTATTTAAACTATCTTAAAATTCTTGAAATTAGTAAAATTTAAAAATTCGTAGGACTTACATCCCATGTCTCAGGGCTTATGCCTCGCCTCTTTAGAGTTAAAACATCTCGCCGCATGCCCCGCTTTTTAAAACATTGTTGAATACTATACTTATTATGTGAACAAGTATATAAAGGTTTAAAGAATGAAACAACCCATTCCCCTTCCTTACATCTTTCTCCAATCGCATGTGTAATAACTTAGACACACATGATGCTTACATTCAATCATATTAATAATTCATATTTGACGGTAATTTAGTAAATATAAATATAAGTTAACTATAATTTAATGATAGTCATATTTGTAAAGGTGCTTATCATGTATTTTATTAAATTAGTATAAACACTCGCGAGTAAATTTTACCCAAACTCCCACCCATAAAAAAGGAGGTCATGCATGTCCTCCTTTTTTTGTAGGTCTTTTTTATTATTTATTGAAAAATAGAAAATGACAAGCGACATGGATAATGATACAGGAAGATTAAGAGGATCGTCGCAAGGATGATAATCACAAAGCGAGAAATGATATAAAAAGTGATACTATATAGAAGCCCAAGTACTCGTCAGGTACTTTTTTATGTTGACCTATGCGGTTATGAGAAACGAAGACGCCCTTTGCTTGTTAACTTGTATGACTAGAATTTTTCAAACGGAAAAGGGTCAGAACTGTCCCTAACGTATTGACGCCAGTTTAAAAATGCTTTCCGTTAATTTATTTTGAAAAAAATACCCTTACCGTTAAAATTCTGACATATTTGTGCCCCTAAAAATATTCTTCCGAGTTGTAATTTGATCTTATTTTGTTCGATGCAACTTAAATGAGAAATGCACCTCAGTTATTAAGAAAAAGAAAAAGAACAGTATTACTGATAAATACTTGGTCAGAGTATGCGTGGAACTATACAAGTTTTTCTCCCCTTTTCAAAAGTTTGCTGCTGTTATGATCACTCTTTAGTCTTCGGCTTTTCTTTTTTTAGCCAACTAGATACTTATATATATATATAAGTGGAGGATGAGATCCCCGTTGATTGTCATCAACGTCTACCAATATATTAATATTACTGTTTGAGTAAAAAAGAATGAGACCTTTTTTGCTAAACTAATTAAATAAGAAGACGAAGGGTAAATCCTAGTTAAGGATAATTAATTCTAAATCCGAGATGAATAATATGAATAGAAAAATATAGCTGAGTATAAATGCTAGCAGTGATTATGGCCAGATTTAATAGCATATAGAGATACATTAAGTAACATTAATAAATGGCAAAAATATGTAAATAAAGGAAAAGATTCACCCAATCTTGAGTGGGGGGATCCTCTTTTATTTGATAAAGATGAACGACAACATATATAAGAACCTTAAGACCCTTTTCGGATGTGATGAAGATATGGGATCACAGATCCTCTAATCTCTTTAAATATGTATGTTTACATATTTTGTAGAGAAAGGGAGAGGGAGGGAGGGAGGGAGGGAGAGAGAGAGACCCTTTTAGTAAGTTCTCTCTTCCTATTTATAAGGGGTATAATTAGAGGGAATATTTAAGGATTCCAAAGCAAACTAGCTATTTAATCGCTGTCCAAACCTCGGTCTTATTGATGACTGTCCGACCTCAGCCATATTGATGACTATCCAACCCCGGCCTTATTGATGACTATCCGACCTCGGCCTTATGTCTCTATGTGCCGAATTTCTCTGATCTAATTTTGACCCATATAGTTAGTCCCTCCACTTATTGAGGTCGTCTCTTGGTCGAGCTCGGTGAACGGACTTCATTAATCGTACTTTGAGAAATTCGGATGGGGAGGTCGACTAGTGTAGCGCGACTGAGGGCGCCAATCTATAGGTCAAAGTGGTATCTCCGCGGGCTGAACTTAGTAGAGTTCGATCAATGCTAATGACTTGAGTGATGAGTCGATCGAGAAGACGGTAGAATTGGGGAAGGCCGTCGAGGTCGGGATGGTGGCTTTAGCAAGGATGGCGACACTGGAGGGGGTCATTCGCGTCATTAATCTGGTCAAGCGAGTAGGAGGAATGTGAATTCGGATGAGGTCGTCGAATGTAAATTCAAACGAAGTCGCCGAATGCGAATTCGCGCAATATGATTTCGGACGAGGCCGGGTGTTGATTCGGTCGAGGCCGAAGGTTGATTCGGACAAGGTTGAAAGTTGATTCGGACGAGGATGAAGGTTTATTCGGACGAGGCCAAAGGTTGATTCAAACGAGGCCGAATGTTGATTCGGGGCCTAACATTGATTCGGTCGAGGGAGAACGTTGATTTGGACGAGGTCGAACATTGATTCGGATGAGGATGAATGTTGATTGGGTTGAGGCCGAAGGTTGATTCAGATGAGGCCGAATTCTTCTTTTTGGCGATGGCCCTTGGCTATAAGGGTATTATTTCGAGCTGGCCGAATATTAACCCGTCGTGGTTCGAACAAGGTCGACCTCTTTTTTTTATTTGGCGATGGCCCATAGCTGTAGGGGTGTTATTTTGAGCTGGTTGAAATGTTAACCCGTTGTGGTTCGAACGATGTCCACCTTTTTTTTTGGCGATGGCACTTAGCCGTACGGGGCCGACATCCTCTTTTTTGGCGAGGGCCCTTAGCCGTACGGGTCGACCTCTTCTTTTTTGGCAATGACCCTTGGCCGTACATGGTCGACCTCTTCGTTTTTGGAAATGGCCCTTGGCCATAGGGGTGTTATTTCGGGCTGGTCAAAATGTTAACCCGTCGTGGTTCGAACGAGGTCGACCTTTTATTTTTTGGCGATGGCCCTTATCCGTACGGGGTCATCCTTTTTTTGGCGATAGCCCTTAGCCGTACGAGGTCGACCTCTTCTTTTTTGGCAATGGCCCTTGGCCATAGGGGGTCGATCTCTGCTTTTTTGGCGATGGCCCTTGGCCGTAGGGGTGTTACTTCGAGCTGGTCAAAATGTTAACTTGTCGTGATTCGAACGAGGTCGGCCTTTTCTTTTTTGGCGATGGCCCTTAGCCGTACGGGATTGATCCTCTCTTTTTTGGCGATGGCCCTTAGCCGTACGGGGTCGACCTCTTCTTTTTTGGCGATGACCCATGGCCATACAGGGTCGAACACTTCTTTTTAGCGATGGCCCTTAGCCGTACGGGTGTTATTTCGAGATGGTCGAAATGTTAACCCGTTGTGGTTCGATCGAGGTCAACCTCTTCTTTTTTGGCGACAGCCCTTAGCCGTAGGGGTGTTATTTCGAGCTGGTCTAAATGTTAACCTGCCGTGGTTAGAACGAGGTCAACCTCTTCTTTTTTGGCGATGGCCCTTAGCCGTACGGGTCGACCTCTTCTTTTTTTGGCGATGGCGCTTGGCCGTACGGGGTCGACCTCTTCTTTTTTGGCGATGGCCCTTAGCCGTAGGGGTGTTATTTCGAGCTGGTCAAAAGGTTAACCCGTCGTGGTTCGAACAAGGTCGACCTCTTCTTTTATGGAGATTCATTGGCTACCATACTGTTTGTATACATCGGAGCGGATCTCGGCGTACTCAATTTTGTTTCTTTTCTTTTCTTTTTTTTGAAGAGTTTCGGGTGTCTTGTAGGGGAGTCCCAGTTTCGCTTAGCTTCTACAGTTTCTGGGTGAGTGTGTTTCCTGGGTGAGTCACAATTTGATTAATTTTGCTTGCATTGGAGAATATGAGGCGTTTCATGTTCGCAATGCTCCTGCTTCTATTCCACTTAAAAAAGTAGTTAGTTAAACGAAATAAAATCATTCGTTATCTCGATTTGATCGGTCGGTGAGTGGGAAGAAATGTTACATTGTGCTATACGAGTACGCCCCTCACATGGAAAGAAAGGAGCAATCATTCGGCTAACTGCTATTTCAGCTAGAAAAGCGCATCAATGGCCGCAAGAAGGCGGTGACGCTGAAGTAGAGCCGAACAGCACCCAAATTCATCGCCTCGTGATTGTTATCTTTTTAATGATGATGAAGTTGAAAATGCAGTCTGGGTCAATGACCTTCCAATCCAGTCTTGGGTGAAAAATACGTTATTGTAGTGGAAATTAGACTCCGGATCAACAATACCAAAATTAGGCCGAAATGGGACAAAATCTAGTGACACCCGCTTCGGACAAAGCATGCATGATTTTACAAGGTTCTCAAATACTTGAAATGATTTTCAATTCATTGTTTTGTGGGAAATCCTAAAAGGTAATGAGAAAAGATTGGCAGAGCTAGCAACACTGGTGTTGTTTATATCACTGTTACAATTTAATTACTCTGTACCATGTTTAGCTCATTATGCTTTCACGTGGCTGGTGCTTGAAAGTTTTCACCTACTTCTTTTCGTTTAATTGTTTCTTTTGGTCCTATTTCTAAGGGTTGGGATTGTACCATGAGACAACGCAAATAGATTATGGAAACGGAGCCGCAGCCCGCAGACAGGTTTTATCCTGAACGTCATAACGTCCACTTAATCACTCATTGATGTAAAGTTCTGTCTCATCAACATGCTCAAGTGTTAGCAAATGCTTTAAGGACTTTTGGGTCTGCATCGTAGAGCTTCACTATGCTAGAATAGAATTTTGGATCTAGAATAAACTAAAACTTTGAACTAGAAAATTCCCACAGACAGCACCAAATTATTTGAGCAAAAAAGTATGAGACTTTTTTTACTAAACTAATTAAATACGAAGATGGAAGGGTAAATCATATTTAAGGATAACTAATTCTAGATATGAGAGAATAATATGAATAGAAAAATATAGCTGAGTATAAATGCTGGCAGTGATTATGACCAAATTTAATAGCATAAAGAGAGATGCATTAAGTAACATTAAATAACAATAAAATATAAATAAAGGAAAAGATTCACCTAATCTTGAGTGGAACGGATCCTATTTTATTTGATAAAGATAAATGATAACAGATACAAGAACCTTAAGATTCTTTTTGGATCACGGATACTTACATATCTTCTAGAGAGAGAGAGCCCCTTTTGGGAAGTCCTCTCTTCCTATTTATAAGGGGTATTCATAAAAAATCCTAAAAAAATGCAATTAGAGGGAATATTCATTAGAATATTCCATTTGAGGATTCAAAAGCAAACTAGCTATTCCATTGTTGTCCGACCTCAATTTTATTGATGAGTGTCTGGCATCGACCTTATTGATGACTGTCCGACCTCGATCTTATTGATGACTATCCGACCTTGATCTTATATTTCTACATGTTAAATTTCTCTGATCTAATTTTGGCCCATACAATTACAGACATTAATTTTCCTTTAGTCTTCAGCTTTCGATTGCACACAGTATTTTACTCTTTGTTTGGGAATCAAGGTTCAAGTCTTTTTTCTTTAAGATCTCTTTTTCTCTATGTTATTATCCCTCTCCTTTAATTTTGTTAAAAGCTGTGATCTAAAGTATAGTTTTAGTAGTTGGGGGTTGTATCAGGCATGTGCTGCCCATCAGTCTGGCTCTTAATAGATTTTCATTTCTTAAATCCTGCCTCCCATGAGTGAAACAATATACTTTTGAAAATATGTGCTCCCTATCAGAATCATATTTTTCCCAATACTTTTGGTATTTTTCCTTTTTTTTATTCGGTTTGAACTCTTAATTTGGAACTTGCGTTACATAACGCCAATTAAAAAGAAAATGCTCCCGATTAGAATTTATTTAAATTCAAGAGTCGAACTCGATACCTCTGATTAAAGGTGAAAGGATTCTATCGAGGATTTTACTTGAGCTTTCCGCAACAAAGCAAATCTACATTATAAGTCTAATTTATTTCTCGTATTAAGAACTTAGAATGTTATACACAACCATCCCTGCAAGGTTATTTTAGATAATAATATTTTCTGTAAAAGACTAACATTCATATTCTAAGGTTACTGACGACCTGGCCAGTCGTCTCATGAGTTACCGCTCTATTTCCCCTATTTTTGCTTCTTTATGTCTTCGTTATCCTTGTCTTATGTGATCGAGTTGGTTAGGTTATGTTCGGAGTGGATTTGGTAAGAAATGAGACACTTAGTCTCTTTAAGGAAGGCTTAGTTTGAAAAGTCAACCGGATATTGACTTATGTGTTAGAGGGCTCGGATGTGAATTCTGATGGTTCGGTTAGCTTCCGGGGGTGATTTGTGACTTAGGAGCGTGTCGAAATTGGTTTTGGAAGTCCGGTATAGAATTAGGCCTGAATTGGCAAAGTTAGTATTTAGGTGATTTCCGGTTGGTAGGTGAGATTTTGATCCGGGGGTCGGAATGGAATTTCGAGAGTTTCAGTAGCTTCGTTAGGTCATTTGGATGTGAGTGCAAAATTTCAGGTCATTCGGAGGTAGTTTGGTTGGGTTTTTTTATCAAAACGTGTTTCGGAAGTTTTTAGAAACTTAGGCTTGAATTCGATGTGCATTGATGGATTTGTTTTTGTTTGAGGTGTTTTGATGATTGCAACAAGTTTGAATGTTGTTTTAAGATATTTTGGTGCTTTCGGTTGAGGTTATGGGGGCTGGGGTGAGTTTCAGATGGTCAATCGGACTAGTTTTCGTATTGGAATGTTGCAGGAACAGTTGTTCTATGCATTCGCATGAGGGATGCCGCGTTCGCATAAGAGAGGAAGGATGAAGCATCACGTTCATAGGGTTTTGGTCACGTTCACATAGACTGTTTTCGAGGTCTTGGAAGTTTGCTCTTCGCGATTGCGAGGTTTGGGCCGCGATCGCGATGAAGGAAGTTCAGAGCTTGGCAGAAAGTTTATAAACATTTCATCCGCGATTTTGAGCCACTTTTCCGACATAGTTGAGTATTTTGAGAGCTCTTTGAGGGATATTAAAGAGGGATTCAAGGAAAATGGATTGGAGGTAAGATTATGAACCTAAAACGTGATTCTACTTCGAATTAACATAAAAATTCATGGAACCTAAGCTAAAAATGGAAGAACTAGGGCTTGGGATTTTGAACTTTTGAATTGCGATTAGAAGGACCATTTGAGGTCGGATTTAAGAAATTTTGATATGTATGAACTCGTAGCGAGATAAGGAACCTATTGGTGTGAAAATTTTCGAGTTTCATAAAGTGGGCTCGGGGCTCGGATTTTGCTGATTTCGAGATTTTTGATATTTTTCGATTGTTTTCGCTTGGGCTTTGTTCCTTTAGCATATTGTGACGTATTCGTTCTGATTTTGCTTAGATTCTACGTGCGTGGAGGTCGATTTGAGGGGCAAAGGCATCGCGAGCTAGAGTTGTAGCCTGTTCGAGGTGAGTAGTGATTGTAAATGATGTCCTGAGGGTTTGAAACCCCGGATTGCACATCGTAGTGCTATATTGAGGTAAGACACACGCTTGATGATGAGCGCAGGGTCAATTTTTGCTAGGGATTGTGACTTGGTCCGTCTCGATTGATGATTTTACAGGGTATTTGACTTAAACTTATTTAATATCATCATGATTTGGGCTGATTGCCATATTTATGCTTCGTGCGAATTATTTGAACCCTTCGGGGATTGTTATCACTATTTCCTCACTATTTTGACATATTACTTGAACTCGGTTCTATTGTTCAATACCGTTTTACAAACTCAGCCACTTTTACTTAGATTTGAAACTTAAATGATATTTCTAATGATGTTTTGGGCTGAGCACTATTATTTTACAAATGCCCGAGGGGCTTGTGATGATTTCTGGACTAAGTAAGACCGAGGGCCATATGTGAGAAAATACTGAGTTATATGAGGCCGAGGGCCTAAGAACTTTTATACGCTATGAGATGTCTTGAGTGATGTGAGACCGAGTGCCGACACATGATTCCACAAGGTGGCTTGATATAGTGCTTGGGCCGTAAGGGGCCTCTCCGGAGTCTGCACACCCACAGTAAGCGCAGGTACCCATATTGTTCTGTGAGTGAGCTCGAGGGGCTTATACTGTACTGAGAGTGAGCCCGAAGGCCTGCTGAATTACATGTTTTACTTATATTAATGAGATTTTCATTAAATTCTTCATTGATTATTGCTTAACTAATTTTACTGCTTTGAAAATAGAATTGCTTTGTGCCTTTACGTGTTTTCATGCTTTCAACCATTATTTATAATTATTACTCACAGGGTCAGAGTACTCACATTACTCCCTGCACCGTGTGTGTAGATTCAGGTATCGCAGAGTCTGCTCCCTGAGTGTTGTCCTCCCAGTCTAGGCAGTGATTTGGAAACTACAAGGTAGTTGTTAGCGTCCCCATCCCATGTCCCTTCATTATCTTATCATTTCATGCTTTAGAACTATTTTATCGGATTTAGTGATTAGTAGACTTATTGGGATTTCTTAGTTGCTCATGACTTGTGACACCCCGATTTGGGCTATGTCGAGATGGTTTCTCCTCTTGTAATCGTTATTCCACAAATTATGGACATTCTATCATGTTATAGAAATTTTTATGATATTTAACTGTTTAAAAGAGGTGTTCTGTTTGGGCCTGGCTGTCCTTGTCTTCACGATAAACGCCATCACGACCGGGGTCAGGAATTGGGTCGTGACAAGTTGGTATCAAAGCCTAGGTTACATATGTCATGAGTCATGAGCAGGTTCAGTAGAGTCTCGCGGATCGGTATGCAGAGGTCTATATTTATCCTCGAGAGGCTGCAGAACCTTTAGGAAAAACTTCATATTCTTGAAATTCTTGTTCTGCGAACTTGTTGATCCGAGTGCTAAACTTCTAGTATTCTATTCTTATGCAGATGGCGAAGACTCACGCTACTGGATGAGGTGGATGACCACCATTACCACCATGTGAGGCCACCAGAGGCCATGGACGCGGTCGTGGTAGAGGCGAAGCAGCGAGGGCAGCACCCGTTGATCCACTAGTTGCCCCAACACCGGATCAGGCTCCAACATCACCAGTTAAGGCACCAGTTGTGCCCATCGTGATCTCGGGTCTATAGGAGGCCTTGGCACAGATCTTGATAGTTTGTACCGGCATGGCGCAGGCAGTTTCAGCCATCACAGTAGCAACTACTTCACAGGACGGGGGAGGCAATCAGACCCCCGTTGCTTGCCGACCTGAGTAGGTAGTGCAGGGACTACAGACGCCGAGGGAACCTCCAGCCCAGCCGGTTGTACCAAGGCAGGAGTTCATGGTACCAGTTATGCCGGAGGATGAGCAGCGTCGTCTTGAGTGGTTTGGTAGACTCCAGCCTCCGTTATTCAGTGGTGCTGAGGGCGAGGATGCCCAGGAGTTTCTTGATAAGTGTCAGTGGATGCTTCATACAACATGGATTTTTTAGTCTAGTGGTACGACATTTACCACCTTTCAGTTTGCTGGGCTGCCTTCACTTGGTGGGAGGCGTATGAGAGGCATAAGCCAGTTAGTGCAGCACCCCTTACTTGGCAGGAGTTCTCCAGTCTCTTCTTCGAGAAGTAGGTACCGTAGTCCCACAGAGAGGAGTTGCATAGATAACGCGAGTGGTTGCGGCAGGGGGATATGACTATGTCACAGTATGAGTCGAGGTGTTCTAAGTTGGCTCGTTATGCCGTCTGGATGGTTCCGACAGATCGTTAAAGGATCAGGAGATTTGTTGATGGCCTTAATTATCATCTTCATATTCTTATAACCAGAGAGAGTATTGGGTGCTACGTACTAGGAGGTGGTTGATATCGCTCGCGAGATTGAGATGGTTCACTGTCAATACCGAGAGGAGAGGGAGGCCTTGAGGATCAGGCAGTTTAAGTGGTGCTTATTCGAGGGCCAGTTCCAGCATGGTATAGGCTGCTCTTTCAGGCCTGCTCATTCGGCCCATCCAGAGTATCGTGGGGAATCTTTATGTCGTGGTTATCATGGTTCTCAGCAGGGTCAACCTTCACTCAGCTCCCTCCCAGCTCAGAGTTCATCTCGTGCCCCATCAATTCAGGTTTCTTCTATGTCGAGTGTATCAGCTAGTCACTCTAGTGCGTTCTTTAGGTCGCCAGTTCGATCCCCCTCAGAGCCATTGGAGGCATTACAAACCGAATGCGTCTCTAGGGCCCCGTGGAACTAACCGTGGTGCACGCATTGAAATAGTGGGTCCCCATGAGTACAACTAGTCGGGTTCGCAAAGCTATGTCCGGAAACCACGGTAAAAAAAAGTCACTCCGGTGTGATGGGTTCCCTTCACTCCCATTCTCCAGCATCTGGGAGTTTTTTTGAGTGTGGAGTGTTTGGGCATGTGTGGAGGCAGTGTCCTCATCGTATTGCTAGTTCATCCCAGCAGAGTGGTCAACCCTCGACTTCTGCTCCAGTTACTTCACCACCCGCCCAACCAGCTAAGGTGGAGGTCAGGCAGCTAGGGGTCGCCTTAGAGGGGAAGGTCGATCACGCAGTGGCCAGGCTCGTTTCTATGCTATTCCAGGCAGGCCAGATGCAGTTGCTTCAGATGCTGTCATTACAAGTATTGTTTCAGTCTGCCATAGAGATGCCTCTGTATTATTTGATCTTGGTTCCACCTATTCTTATATGTCCTCGTATTTTGCTCATTATTTGGATATGCCCCGGGAGTTTCTGGCTTCACCTATTTATGTATCTATCCCGGTGGGTGATACTGTTGTTGTAGACCGTGTGTATCGGTCATGTATGGTGACTATTGGGGGTCTGAAGACCCGAGTGGATCTATTGCTATTGAGCATGGTGGATTTCGATGTTATTTTAGGCATGGATTGGTTATTTCTGTCGTGCTATTCTAGACTTTCATGCTAAGATAGTCACTTTGGCTATGCCGGATGTATCGCGGATCGAGTGGCGTGGTGTGACATTAGAGTTATGTCTTTCGCGAAGGCCCAACATATGGTTGGTAAGGGTTGTCTTTCATATTTGGCATTTGTGAGGGATGTTGGAGCTGAGACTCCTAGTATTGATTCTGTTCCAATTGTGCGAAATTTTCCTGATGTGTTTCCTACAAACCTTCCGGGCATGCGACCGGATAGGGATATTGATTTTGATATTGACCTTGTGTCGGGCACTCAACCTATTTCCATTCTGTCGTATCGTGTGGCACCAGTAGAGTTGAAAGAATTGAAAGAGCAGCTTCAGGAACTCCTAGATAAGGGGTTCAATAGGCCTAGTGAGACGCCTTGGAGTACACCGGTTCTGTTTGTGAAGAAGAATGATGGCACAATGATAATGTCCATTGATTACAGGTAATTGAACAAGGTAACAGTGAAGAACAAGTATCATCTGCCTCGCATTGATGATTTATTCGATCAGCTTCAGGAAGCGAAAGTGTTCTCCAATATTGATCTCCGTTTGGGCTATCACCAGTTGAAGATCAGGGATTCAAATATTCCTAAGACTGCTTTCAGGACCAGATATGGTCATTATGAGTTTGTTGTCATGTCTTTCGGGCTGATCAATGGCCCTGCAGCGTTCATGCATTTGATGAATAATATATTTCGGCCTTATCTAGATTTTGTTGTTATTTTATTCATTGATGATATTCTGGTGTACTCGCGTAGTCATGAGGAGGATGCGGAGCATTTGAGAGTTGTATTGCAGAGATTGAGAGAGGAGAAGTTTTATGCAAAGTTCTCCAAATGTGAATTTTTGCTTAGTTCAATGGCTTTCTTGGAGCACGCGGTGTCCGGCAAGGGTATTAAAGTTGATCCGAAGAAGATAGAGGCGGTTCAGATTTGGCCTAGACCGTCCTCAGCCACAGAGTTTCTTAGCTTCCCTTGTTTGGCGAGTTATTATCGCTGGGTTGTTCAGAGATTTTCATCTATTCCATCGTCATTGACCAAGTTAACTCAAAAGGGTGCTACATTTGTATGGTCAGATAAGTGTGAGGAGAGCTTTCATAAGCTCAAGACAGCCTTGACCATAGCTCCAGTATTGTTTTTTCCATCAGTTTCAGGTTCATATACCATGTATTGTGATGCTTCGAGAGTTGGGAATGGTTGTGTATTGATGCAGGAGGGGAGAGTTATTGTGTATGTTTCTCATCAGTTGAAGCCCCATGAGAAGAACTACCTCGTTCATGATTTGGGGTTGGCTGCCATAGTTCATGCATTGAAGATTTGGAGGCAATACTTGTACGACATATCTTGTGAGGTGTTCATCGATCAACGCAGTCTTTAACATTTGTTCAAGCAAAAGGTTCTTAATTTGAGGCAGCGGAGATAGTTAAAATTGCTTAAGGATTATGATATCACCATATTGTATCAACCGGGAAAAGCCAATGTAGTGGCCGATGCTTTGAGCCGAAAGACAGTGGGCATGGGGAGTTTGGCATACATTCCAGTTAGGGAAAGACCCCTCCAAGTCTTTTCCAATCGGTTCGTGAGGTTAGATATTTCAGAGCCTAGACGGGTATTGGCTTGTGTTATTTCTCGGTCTTCTTTATATAATCACATTAGAAAGCACCAGTATGATGATATGCATTTGCTTGTCCTTAGAGACAGAGTTCAACATGATAATGTGAGATGTGACGATCGGTGATGATGGGGTGTTGAGGATACAGGGCCAAATTTGTGTTCCCAATATGGATGGGCTTAGAGAGTTGATTCTGGAGGAGGCCTATAGCTCGCGGTACTCCATTCATCCGGGTGCCGCGAAGATGTACCAGGATTTGAGACAGCACTATTGGTGGAGAGAATGAAGAAAGATATTATGGGATTTGTAGCTCGGCATCTCAACTGTCAGCAGGTAAAATATGAGCATCAGAGACCGGGTGGCTTGCTTCAGCAGATAGTTATTCCCTAGTAGAAATGGGATAGAGTCGCTATAAATTTTGTGAGTGGTCTCCCTTGGACTTTGACGAAGTTCGAAGTTATTTGGGTGATCGTGGATTAGCTTACCAAGTCCGCGCACCTCATTCCTGTGTGTACTACCTATTCTTCGGAGCGGCTGGCATGGATCTTTATCTGAGAGATTTTTCGGTTGCATGGTGTTCCAATTTCCATCAACTCAGATAGAGGCACTCATTTTACTTCCCAATTTTGGAAGACTTTGTAGTGAGAGTTGTACTCGGGTGGAGTTAAGCACAACGTTTCATCCTCAGACGGACGGGAAGTTCGAGCGTACCATTCAGATATTGGAGGACATGTTGCGTGCTTGTGTTATTGATTTCGGAGGATCTTGGGATGAGTTTCTACCGCTTGCAGAGTTTGCTACAAAAACAGTTATTAGTTCAGCATTCATATGGCACATATGAGGCCTTCTGTGGGAGGCGGTGTAGATCTCCAATTGGTTGGTTCGAGCCCGGAAAGGCTAGGATGTTGGGGACCAATTTGGTTCAGGATGCCTAAGAGAAAATGAAGGTAATTCAAGAGAGGCTTCGTACTGCATAATCGCGACAGAAGAGTTATGCGGACCAGAAGGTTCGAGATGTGTCCTACATGGTTGGTGAGAAGGTATTGCTAAAAGATTCTCCCATGAAGGGTGTTATGAGATTTGCGAAGAAAGGGAACTTGAGTCTGCGGTTCATTGGGCTTTTTGAAGTGCTTCGGAGGATTGGGGAGGTGGTTTATATTCTTGATTTTCCACCTACCTTATCGAGTGTGCATCTAGTATTCCATGTTTCTATGCTCCGGAAGTATGTTATGGATCCGTTTCACATTTTGGATTTCAGCACGGTTCAGATAGATGGTGGTTTAACTTATGATGTGGAGCCAGTGGCTATGTTGGGTCGTCAGGTTTGAAATTTGAGATCAAAGGATATAGCTCTAGTAAAAGTGCAATGGAGACGTCGGCCCATGGAGGAGGCTACCTGGAAGACCGAGTGGGTGATACGGAGCAGATATCCTCACCTATTTGAGGCTTCAGGTTTGTTTCTTGACTCGTTCGAGGACGAACGTTTGTTTAAGTTGGGGAGGATGTGACGACCCGGCCAGCTTTCTCATGAGTTACCCTCCGTTATCCCCATTTCTACTGATTTATACTTCGTTATCCGTGTCTTATATGATCGAATTGGTTAGGTTGTATTCGGAGTGGACTTGGTAAGAAATGAGACACTTAGTCTCTTTTATAGAAGGCTTAGCTTGAAAAAGTCAACTAGATGTTGACTTATGTGTTAGAGGGCTTGGATATGAATTTCGATGGTTCGGTTAGCTTTAGGAGGTGATTTATGACTTAGGAGTGTGATCGTAATTGGTTTTGGAGGTCCGGTGTAGAATTAGGCTTGAATTGGCGAAGTTAGCATTTTGTAGATTTCCGGTTGGTGGGTGAGATTTTGATACGGGGGTCGGAATGGAATCTCGAGAGTTGAAGTAGCTTTGTTAGGTCATTTGGGATGTGTGTGCAAAATTTCAGGTCATTCGTAGGTGGTTTGGTTGGGTTATTTTATCAAAAGCGTGTTTTGAAAGTTTTTAGAAACCTTAGGCTTGACTTCGATGTGACTTGACTAATTTGGTGTTATTATTTGAGGTATTTTGATGATTGGAACAAGTTTGAATGAGGTTTTAAGATGTCTTGGTGCTTTTGGTTGAGGTCCCGGGGGCCTCGAATGAGTTTCAGATGGACAATCAGACTACTTTTGGTGTTGGAATGTTGCAGAAAACGGTTATGATGTTGCAGAGATTTTTGCCCTTCGCGATCGTGTGGGCTGAGCTGCAATCGCATAGAAGGATTTTGGGGTGGTCAGAATTTTCCCTTCGCATTCGCGAAGGAGGGCTCGCATTCGGGTAAGGCTGGAAGCTGGTGTTTTGCATTTGCGTGAGGCTGTTGCGATCGCGTAGAGAAGTTTGGGCGTGAAGGGGTCCAGGAGCAGTTGTTCTATGAATTCACATGAGGGATGCCGCGTTCGCATAAGAGAGGAAGGCTGAAGAATAGCGTTCGCATGACTTTGTTCGCGTTCACATAGAGTGTTTTCTAGGTCTTGGAAGTTTGCTCTTCGCGATCGTGGCTGCGATCGCGATGAAGTAAGTCCAGAGCTTGGCAGAAAGTTTATAAATATTTCATCCGCAATTTTGAGCCACTTTTCCACCATAGTGAGTATTTTGAGAGCTATTTGAGGGAGATTGAAGAGGGATTCAAAGGAATTAATTGGAGGTAAGACTTATGAATCTAACACGTGATTCTATTGTAAAATTAACCTAGAAATTCATGGAACCTAAGCTAAAAATGAAAGAACTAGGACTTGGGATTTTGAACTTTTGAATTGGGATTTGAAGGACCATTTGAGGCGGATTTAAGAACTTTTTATATGTATGAACTCGTGGCGAGATAAGGAACCCGTTGATGTAAAAATTTTGGAGTTTCGAGGAGTGGGCCTGGGGCTCGAGTTTTGCTAATTTCAGAATTTTTTATATTTTTCGACTGTTTTCACTTGGGCTTTGTTCCCTTAGCATATTGTGGCGTATTTGTTCTGATTTTGGTTATATTCAACGTGCATGGAGTCTGATTCGATGGGCAAAGGTGTCGCGAGCTAAAGTTGTAGCCGATTCGAGATGAGTAGTGATTGTAAATAATGTCCCGAGGGTTTGAAATCCCGAATTGCACATCGTAATGCTATATTGGGGTGAGACACGCGCTTGATGATGAGAGCGAGGTCATTTTCTACTGGGGATTGTGACTTGGTCCGTCCCGATTGATAATTTTATTGCGTATTTGACTGAAACTTATTTGCTATCATCATGATTTGGGTTAGTTGCCATATTTGGGCTTGTGCCAATTATTTAAACCCTTTGGGGATTGTTATCATTGTTTTCTCACTATTTTGACATATTACTTGAACTTAGTTCTATTTTTTTATATTATTTTACAAACTCATTCACTTTTACTTAGATTTAAACTTAAATGATATTTCTAATGATGTTTTGGGTTGAGCACTATTTCTTTACAAATACCTGAGGGCTTGTGATAATTTCTGGACTAAGTGAGGCTGATAGCCATATGTGAGGATATATTGAGTGATATGAGGTCGAGGGCCTAAGATACTTTTATACGCCATGAGGTGGCTTGAGTGATGTGAGGTCGAGTGCCGATAGATGATGCCACGAGGTGGCTTGGTATAGCGCTTGGGCCGTAAGGGGCCCCTCCGGAGTCTGCACACCCACAATGTGCGCATGTACCCATATTGTTCTGAGAGTGAGCCCGAGTGGCTGATACTATTCTAAGTGACTGATACTGTGCCCGAGGGGCGGATTTCTACTTGTTATTTACCTGCTGAATTACCTGTTTTACTTGTTTTAAAGAGATTTTCATTAACTTCTTCACTGATTCCTGGTTAAGTGATTTTACTGCTTTGATATATAATTGCTTTGTGTGTTTACGTGTTTTCATGCTTTCAACCATTATTTATAACTATTTCTCACTAGGTCGGAGTATTCACATTACTCCCTGCACCGTGTGCAGATTCAGGCAGCGCAGAGTGCACTCCCTAAGTGCCGATCCTCCCAGTCCAGGCAGTGATTTGGAGATTACGAGGTAGTTGTTAGCTTCCGCAACCCCCGCGTCTCCCTTATCTTATCATTTCATGTTTTTAGAACTATTATATCAGATTCAGTGATTAGTAGATTTGTATTGGGATTTTTTAGTTGCTCATGACTTGTGACACCCCGGTTTGGTCCGTACCGGGATGGTTTCTCCTATTGTTATCGTTATTTTTGGAAATTATGGATATTTTATCATGTTTTAGAAATGTTTATGATATTTAACTGTTTAAAAGAGGTGTTCCGTTTGGGTCTGGCTGGCCTTGTCTTCACGAGAGGCGTCATTACGACCGGGATCGAAAATTGAGTCGTGACAGCTACTTAGACCATCTCCAACCCTAACACCAAATTTGACACCAAACTAGTGCAACACCAAATTTACTCCAACCACTGCACCATTTTTTACACCAAAAAATAATATTTCTTCTCTCTCGTCTATATTATATTATTATCTTCTATTTACATTTTATTTTTTATTTCCTTCAAACAAATACTTTTTTTTTCTTTTTTTAATATTCATTATATATAATTCATATTCACCCCTTATATAATTATTTATTACAAAATTATTTTAAAGGATAAATCAACTAAAAGTGTAATCATTGATAAAATATAATTAAATAAATATTACATCATAGTCAATTTTAATTTAAGTACCACACATTATTTCCTTTCTTAGTTTATAATTTTTTAATTGTTCTTGAAAATTACAAATATCTTAATTATGAGTAAATGAATAGAGATTATATCTTATAACATAAATAAAGATAAAATAGTCAAAAATTACTCTTTTTTAGTATTCCTTCCCTTCACTTTTACTTGTCCTCTATACTAAAAATATATTTTCCCTTCTACTAATCCATTATACTAAATTAAGAAAAAAATAATCAAAATCGGATCACAAAAAGTAAACGGAAGAAGTATTCCTTTAAGGAAGTGTGTAAAAGAAAAACACGACAGAGGAAGTTCTTTACAAAGTATTAGTTGTAATACTCTCCACCTTATATAAATCGTATTCCCTTTGTTAAATGTTCTTTGATAGTAGATTATGGTGTATTGGATTATGATATGATATGATTTGTACCATTAAAGGATGTGGTGCAATGGACGAGACTGCTCATTCCTTAATCAGAGGCTTCGGGTTCGAGCACTAAGTATGAAAAATCATTTGTAGAGAGTGCTATTGCCTTACCTAGCATGAATCCGGAGATACTCGATCTTTAATACGAATACTGAACATCGGATGAAAAACAAAAAAAGATTATGATTTGTGAAGCATTATAATGTTAAAAGAAGAACTGAAGGATAAAGTTCAGCCATTAATTCTAGTGGATTAATTAAGCAGAATATTAATTATTTTTACTTTTATCTAGAACGATATATAGTTGTTCCTATGTTTTCAACATAATACGTGGCAGCCTAATACCAAACGAAAAAATACGTATTGTAATAACCTACATGTACTTCTCCCATGGTGATTTTGCCAAAAGGAAAACCTTACTTAAATATATCACTTGTGATTTGCCAGTGGAATGCCCCTGACTTCCTGCTTACTCAGGAGCTTCGATCTTGTCAATTGTCTTTTTATCAACTAAAAATTAATATAGTTGTAATTGTTATAAAATAGAAGTCTATTTAGAGTGAATGTCTAAGAGTTTTAGCTTGAAGCTAAGTTATTCCTCTTCCTATAAATAGAGGGGTCTTACCCCATTGTAAATCGCCCCAAGTATTAATAAGAATACTTCTCTCTCTCCCTATTCTCTTTCTATATTGTTCTTATTCTTGCATTATTGTTCTTGTTTTTATATTATTTCATAACACGTTATCAGCACGAGACTCTACCGTCTCAAGAAGCTCTTTAAGAAGATTAAGCCGCCGTCAATTTCTCCGCATCGGAGCCGCCGTCGTCTGCATCAGTGGAGAAAAGGAAGAAAACATTGAAAATATAATTGGTTACCTTAAAGGTAAGTAATTTACTTTTCCCTTTCAAATTCTTGAAATTCTACGATTTGATTTAATATACAAACAAAGTTTGATTATAACTCTAATAGAGTTTGTAAGAAATTATAACCACATGAAGTGGTAAAATCTCTATGTCCTGCCATGATTAAATTCATGTATGATTGTGGGCAAATAATTGAAAATCCGTCCCATTGAATTTGCTCCATTCCCTTTAGAGAATGTGGAAGCAGTATATGATAAGTCTGAAAGAAGACTAAAATATTACCATGAAGGTATCAATGAATGTGGACGTGACAAAGAATTCCGTCCAATTGAATTTGCTCCATTCCCTTTAGAGAATGTGGTAGCAGTATGTGATAAGTCTGAAAGAAGACTAATTACCGTAAAGGTATCAATGGATGTGGACATGGCAATAGACGAAGTTATAATCGTCATTATTGTGATAATGAGAATAATAAAGATTCTCAAAATAATCTTTCACTTTATGAAAGTAATATTTGACATGAGATTGTGTAAAGCACATGATTATGATCTATTCCCTGAAGTGAATGTGATAATTGTAATAGAGCCCGTAAGTATGAACACGCTCTTGATGTAAATTTGTTTTATGTCTGACATTATGAAAAGAAAGTTCGTTGCCCTTGAAATTTCGGGCAAGAACTATATGACATGGGTGTTGGATGCTGAAATCCACTTAGATGCTATGGGTCTTGGAGACGCCATTAAAGACAGAAATAATGCATACACCCAAAACTATGCTAAGGCCTTGATTTTCTTGCGCCATCACCTTGATGAAGGTTTGAAGATTGAATATCTCACCGTCAAGGATCCACCTATCTTGTGGAATGGCTTAAAGAAGATATGACAACCTGAAGTTGGTCACTCTGCCACAAGCACGATACGATAAGAACCCAAAAGCAAATAGTTTATAAACTATATATTATCGTTGCGGTGAAAACGGGCACTGGTCAAAGGCTTGCCGTATACCATGACTTTTGGTTGACCTTTATCAAGCATCTCGAAAGAGTAAACGCCCTGAAACGAATTTTGTCTCTAACGACAACTTTGACATCATCCACTTGGATGTGGCAGACTTCTTTGAGCAACCCGAGGGGAAAATAGACCACCTAATCGGTGATGGATCCGTGATGAAAGAAGATGGAGCTATTTGATTTTATTTTACTTGTTTGTATAAGTGAATGAATAAACTAATAGCCATTAGTATTAGCTCGTATTAGTTAGTTCATGATATAATGTTAGTATTAGTTCTTTAGAATGTATCGATATGCTCAAATATCAATAATATTTTTACTTTCCAGTAGAGGTAATCGACTAACCTGAAAAACTAGTCGGTTATCTCATATTTCGCATAAAAACAGTCAACAATCGATTGTCTATGATTAACAATCGATTGTCTTTAAAACAGTGTGTTCTGGAATTTTTCAAAAACAGTCAACAATCGATTGTCAATGTTTAACAATCGATTGTCGTTAGACAGTGTAATCTGGAATTTTTCAAAAATCATCCACAATCGATTGTCTATGTCTAACAATCGATTGTCATTAGACAGTGTAATCTGGAATTTTTCAAAATAAGCCAACAATCGATTGTCTATATCTTACAATCGATTGTCTTAAACAGTGTGATCTGAAGTTTTTCAAAAATAACAAATAATCGATTGTGTGTGTTTAACAATCGATTGTCTATGTTCAAACAATCGATTGTGTGTGTTTAATAATCGATTGTCTTATGAAAAACGCTGAAAATTTTCAAACTGCAAAGTAATCAATTATGGATAACATATCTGATTTTGTTAGTCAACTGTTAGCAGCAGATTTTGAAAATATTATGTGACACAAACGAATTGAAGTTGTTTATTCTCATGTTCGTATATTTTCTTTTATATGTCAAACCATGGGAAGTAAATTGATTGAAGGCTCCGGAAGAGCAACTGTAACTCTGCCCAAAGGCACGACGTTTATCTTAGAGAATGCAATATTCTCCTCCAAGTCTAAGAAGAACTTGTTGAATTTTAAAGATATCATTCAAAATGGATATCATATTGAGACAATAGATGAGAATAATCTTGAATTCTTCATGAAAACGAGGCTGCCCATTTCGGTTTGGGTTCACGCCATTTTGCATGCAGCAATGCTAGTTCGTCGGCTGCCCACTTTGGTTTGGGTTCACGCCATTTTGCATGCAACAATACTAGTTCGTCGGCTGCCCACTTCGGTTTGGGGTCACGCCATTTTGCATACAGCAATGCTAGTTCGTCTCTGACTGACGAATTGACACAAATATTCCCCGTTGCAATTGGTTTTGGGTCATGGACCCAATATATCCCATTTAAGAATCTTTGGATGCGCAGTATATGTGCCTTTAGCACCGCCATCCCGCACCAAAATGGGTCTGCAAAGAAGGTTAGGAATATATGTTGAGGTTGAATCGCCCTCCATTATTCGCTACCTCGAAACATTGACAGGAGATTTGTTCACTGCACGATTTGCAGACTGTCAATTTGATGAGACACTTTTCCCAAAATTAGGGGGAGAAGTTGGTGAAACCAAATGGGAAATTTTGTGGAAAAATGCATCATTATCTCATCTTGATCCACACACCTCTATTTGTGAGAAAGAGGCACAAAAGATTATCCATTTGCAAAGAATAGCAAATCAAATGCCTGACGCATTTATAGATTTGAAAAGGATAACAAAATCACATATCCTCGAAGTGAATGTGACAACATTTGATTCACGAATACATATTCATTATTGGAAGAATATGAACATGAAATTGGTATTAAATATACCACACTCACCCCTAGAAGGAGGTTTGAGATGATATATGGCATGAATGATCGTTGGTCACGTACCTATTGTACGCCAAAGTATTTTGGAAATATGACTATTAAAGGACAACGATAATGCAAGAAACATATCTTGCATATAAGTTTGACATGACCATAATGGTATAACTTTCTCTTTAAGAAAGATATTCACCACATAGATATTGATGAATCTGTGGTAGTACAAAATTAATTGAGAGCTCTAGAAGAGCCAATTATTACTATGTTGGAGAAACACAATTGAGTATTGTGCTGTAGTAAGTCTCAAAGAAACTTATTCAGTTTCCAAAGTACACGCGAAAGCGATTGATTATATTGAGACTATAAATAAAGGAAGGCTTTGATATCTCCTATTACTACAACTTGTAGCGGGTTAATTTGCATATGAAAAGCTACCCGCTTTGTTCTCCAGTTTGTACTACACAAACGAAAAAATGCCACAATAAAGTGGATATCTATTGGTATAAAACCCATGTCATAATAAACCTGAAGTTTATTGATAAGTGCACATGTCATGGTGTAAATTTGAAGTTTACCAATATTGATAATTTATTCAGTTGGCATTCGTGTTAGCCATCTCATTTTTAAGTATGATGTGCAAATTCACATAGGTGAATATCAAAGAACTAGAAAGTTCTTTACGAATTCTCTTGTATCACTTGTTCTCATTAATGAACTGACCAACTAAAGAGTTCGGGTTGAAGCCCATAAATTCTGGAAATATTAAAGGTGAATATGGGCCCATTCACCTGCCATGTATACCACATATGATGCATCTATGATATGGTTACATGCGCAATTGTTATTAACCCGCAGCCTGGCCGGTGCTTGCGAGGTAAATTGCTCAGTAATCTAACTTCGAGCATAATTTCCAGATTCTCTACTCAAGATAGTTCATCTTGATAAGTTGGTTTATATCAAAGTTGGTTTAGCAAGATAATTATTGAGTGCTTCCACTTAATAGCTAAACTGTTTCTTATGAAAACAAAGATATATATCAGTTTGATATAAGTTGTATACGAGAGTATATTCTCCCCTCACAAGTGGTTCAAGATCAGGAACCAAATAATCTCATCTTATTATTAATGTGTTGTGTATATTGACATGATAATGCACAAAGATGATTTCCCAAAGTTGAGGAAACAAGTTAGCTTTTCTAACATGAGGGGGAGACATGATAAACACTTGAGAAAAGGTTACATGGGATGAATTATCATTTGTATATGTATATCCCCGAATATCATGATATGAACCTGAAGTTCATAAAAGGGATAATTCAATTGCAACATATTGCAAAGCATGCTATACGCATTTGCTGACCCAAAGAAAGTAACTAAATGGAAGAGATACAATTCAAGAAGAATTGATTCCATATGAAAGACATGTAGTTTTGAACCTATAGTTCAAATGCTTGAAAGTATAAAGTCAAAGGTATGTATAGTCAGTTTTCGATATCTTATTTGTCTAGCATGACATGGAAAACTTGATATGCATCTAAAGTCTATTATATGGCTTATATGACTTAACTTGAAAGATTTAAGTTGCTTGAAGCATATGCAATTCTTGGTCTTGAAGTACCACATCCCAAGTACAATTTGTGTACATATGTATCTTGCTATAACTATAAGCATGATGGCATTGAGAATGCATCTATGGAGATATTGAAGAGTCATTCCACGACATTATATGAAGATGTTCATATCTATCAAGAATGATGATTTCAAGGTGCGGAATATTTATTCAAGTCAATATGGTTGATTTATTTATCAAATCTCTATCAAAGATCGTTTTGAAGATGATGCACAAGATTGGAATGCAAATGCTCAAGGATATAAATTGATGTACTCATTAGGGGGAGTCAATGCGCGTTGCACTCTTTTTCCCTTACAAGGTTTTTCCCACTGGGTTTTCCTTGCAAGGTTTTTAACGAGGCAACCAATAGGCGCATATTCAAACATGTGTACTCTTTTTCCTTTTCTTTAATTTTTCCCAATGGGTTTTGGTTTTAAGGTTTTATGAGGCACATTATTGAATAGACATTCAAGGGGGAGTGTTATAAAATAGAAGTCTATTTAGAGTGAATGTCTAAGAGTTTTAGCTTGAAGCTAAGTCATTCCTCTTCCTATAAATAGAGGGGTCTTACCCCATTGTAAATCACCCCAAGTATTAATAAGAATACTTCTCTCTCTCCCTATTCTCTCTCTATATTGTTCTTATTCTTGCATTATTGTTCTTGTTTTTATATTATTTCATAACACTAATAACTTAGTAGTCCAAATGCATTTTCCTTTAATTTAATTAATCATTTATTAATAAAGGAAAACTATATATAATGAATCTGATTATGCACAATTAGTTTTGAAACACTGATTATTAAATCGTTAGATAAATCTTGTTGTTAGAGTTGGCCTAGTGGTTGAAGAGAAGAAGTAATTACTCTCCTGAGAAACAGGTTTTGATCGTACTTTAATAAGAGGAGACACCACGTGAAAACTTTCAATGAGATGAACAAAACCACCTGATAAGCCTGTTGAGACGAGGTAGCAAGTGTTCGTGGAATAGTTGCGCACACAAATTAATTAGGACATGTCACGATCCAATTCTCAAATCTATTGTGATAGCGCCTCTCGTGAAGATAAGGCCAGTTAACAGAACAATAATATTTTATTTAACAATTATTAACTATAAATGATTGAATAATACAATTTATTAGCATTAATAACTAATTTATATCACTCAACACAACCCGATCGGGTTGTCACAAGTCACGAACATCTAAAGAAAATTGAACACCAGTACAGGGCCAATATTATATACAAAATAAGATTTAGAAGCAAAAGACGAAGTCCGGTGCCGGGAACGCTAGCAGCCACCTTACTCGGCTACAATAGTATATCTTCAGTCCGCTAATAACCCGCTACCTGGTGAATAGTACCTGCAACTGCACGCGAGGTGCAGTGAGTAAAGTGAGTACTCCAACTCAGTGAAAAATAAGAGCAATTAATAACTGAGCGGCAAGAAAACACCTAAGAGCACACCAACATGCAATATGGGACAACACAACTCTTTTAGAAAACAGTCAGTCCGGAAAAAATCCATTAGAAAAAGTCTAGCTTAATTTTAAAACCTCTTTTGAAAATATCTTTTATGTTTCTTGTTAACAGTTAAGCATATGAATGTGATATCAGGTAGTGCAAGTCCGCACACAAACCATCCCCCGGGCACATCACTCTATTAACAAATAACACCAGGGTATCTGGTATACAATGCAAGATATAGCATGGATGCCAATGATATGAGAGTGCTGAATGTCATGCCACGTAGTACAAACAAGAACCGATGCGTGAATGCAATGCAATGAATGTGACCGCTTCGGCGTATAACCCGATCCATTTGGGGCACACTGTGGGAGTTCAGGCTCCGGAGGGGCTCCTACAGCCTAAGCGCAATATCGATATCACACCACTGCAGCGTGCAACCCAATCCATGCACAGTCCAGAAATGCACATAAGCCGCTTGGGCAATATCAACATACCAGTTCTCAACTCAAACGTCAGTAAAATATCATTTAGGTTTTTAAATCTTAGGAAAACGACTGAGTTTGCAAAACAGTATATAAAACTTTGGACCGAGATCAATTAATATACAGAGTAACGCAAAAATAGTAATATAAATCCCTGAAGGATTCAAATGATCGGCACGAAGCCCGACAAATGGCAAACAGCCCAAATCATTATAATATCAAGTAGTTTTAGACAAATACGTAGTAATATCATCAATTGGGACGGACCGAGTCTCAATCCCCAACTGTGCTCTACCCTACGCCCATATCCGACATGCAAGTCACCTCGATATAACACTATGATGTGCAAATCCGGGATTTTTAACCCTTATGATATTATTTACAAGTATTACTCACCTCGAACCGGTGATATCTCTAGCCCGCGATGCCTTTGCCCCTCAAGCCGGCCTCCACGCACGTCAAATCAAACCAAAAACACAACGAATATGTTACAATAGGCTAATAGGACACAACCCAATCGAAAAGACTCGAAAAATACCAAAAATCACGAAGTTGGCAATTTACATCACCGGACTCCTCGTCTTGCCACGAGCCTATACACATCAAATTTACTAAAATCGGGGTTCAATTGCCCTTTCAAAACCCAAATTTGCATTTCAAAATCCAAGTCCTAGTTCTTCAACTTTTAACTCAATTTTTAAACAATTAAAGGTTGATTCTTCAATAAATAGTATTTCTAGGTCACGAGACTTACCTCCAATCAATTCCCGTCAAAGACCTCTTTAACTTCTACCAAAAAGCACTCAAGGTTGTTGAAAAATGGAGGAAATGATAAATGGGTCGCGGATGAAATATCATAATTAAACCCTTCTGATGCTCAGTTTTCCTTCTATGCGAACGCGGCCAAGCCCCCACGTTCGCGATGAACAAAGTTTGCTGCCCCAATATTTACCCTACGTGAACGCGTAGAACTAAATGCGAACGCGATCCTTTAGCTGCAGATACTATGCGAACACGAGCCTTGTACCGCGTTCGCGAAGAACAAAACACACAGGCCTCAACCACCTCCTACGTGAACGCGATACCCCAATTGTGAACGGAATGAACAAACTAGGCAGGGCCTCAGGCCCTTCTACGCGGACGTGATGACATCCACACAAACGCAATAAAGCGGCAAGCCAATTCTTCGTGAACGCGAGCCTACTCCTGCGAACGCGATGACCAATTTTGGTCTGCAACTGCTGTTCATTTTCTATAGCAAATCTTAAGTCCAAACTTCCCGTTTAACCATCCGAAATCACCCCAAGTTCCCCGGGACCTCTACCAAATGCACCAACATATCCTAAAACATCATACGAACTTATTCCAATCATCAAAACACGTCAAACAACACTAAAATCATCAATTCACATCGGATTCAAGCCTAAGTCTCTTCAAAACTTCCAAATTGCACATTCGATCAAAAGCTTGACCTAAACACCTCCGAATGACCTGAAATTTTGCACACATATCCAAAATCACCTAACAAAGCTACAACAACTCTTGGAATTCCATTCCGACCCTCGGATCAAAATATCACCTATCAACCGGAATTGCCAAAATATTAACTTCGCCAACTCAAGCCTAATTCTATATCGGACCTCCAAATCCTATTCCGATCATGCTCCTAAGTCGCAAATCATTCCTTAAAGTGACAAAAAACACTAAAAATCACATCCGAGCCCTATAACTCATTAGTCAACGTCCGGTTGACCTTTCCAACTTAAGCATTCCTTAAAGAGACTAAGTGTCTCATTTCTTATCAAAACCAGTCCAAATCAACTCTAACACACCACATACCAATAACAACATATGAAGAAGCTTAACATAGGGGAAGCGTAGCAGTAACACCTGAGACAACGGGTCGGGTCGTCACAGCCTCCCCAATTTAAATAAACGCTCGTCCTCGAGCGTACCCAGAGTTCCACTAGAAGCCAACCAATATCTGAATGACCTTACCAATCATATACCCGAGGACTTCCCTAACTCACGTAGGCACCGATAATACAACACATCTAAAATTTCACAGTCCATCTAGACGATAAGCCGTAGAACCACATTGCACTTTCGAAATCATAACCAGAATCAACCCGAACCAGCGGTAATAACGCACACCTGTAACCTCAGGTGAAACCATACAGCAAACCACACAATCCAACACTCGAAATGATAGTCTCTATTCACAGCAGTTGCCCAAAATACTCAATTACCGATAAGAACCTCTTATTAGCTAAAGTCTTATTCCAACACTTTCATATACTGCCAATGATAAGTAAAACATGCGATAACCCGCAGCCATTCCTCAGATAATCCATACCTCGATAACTACTTATATGCAGACACTAACTAACATCCCATTAGTTAAGTTATGTACTAACTTCTAATCTGTATACTTTAACCCCTGAACTTTCTACTTATACAAAATACTATCATGGCTCAATACTCCCCCTCAAGCTGGAGGGTAAAAAAATATTCCTCACTCCAAGCTTGCATAGCAAATGTTGTTGTGTTCTTTCCAGCTCCTTAGTCAATATGTCTGCTATTTGCTCCTTAGTATTCACATGTGCAGTCTTGATGATACCATCCTTTAATTATCTCCCCTCTTATAAAATGGCAATCAATATCAATATGCTTCGTACGTTCATGAAAGATAGGATTTGCTGCGATTTGGATTGTTGTCTTGCTATCACATAATAGAGCCACAGGAAGTTGTAACTTTACATCCAACTCACCAAGCAGACCAATGAGCCACACAATCTTTATTGTAGTGGAAGCCATGCTCCTAAGCTTAGCTTCAGTTGAACTTTTTGCCACTGTGTTCTGCTTCTTTGATTTCCAGGAAATCAAAGCATTGCCAAAGAATACAGTAACTGATCTTCTAGTTTGAAGGAATGTTCCCCAATCAGCATCACAGTATGTCTTCAGTGTCCCATCACCTGATGATGGTAGTAACAGTCCGTGCCATGGTGCATTTTTAACATATTTGACAACTCTCCTTGCTGCATCTATGAGACTGTTTGGGAGAATGCATGTACTGACTCAATGTTTGTACAACAAATAATATATCCGGTCTAGTCATTATTAAATACAATAATCTTCCCACTAATCTTTGATATTCACCAGCATCCTTCAAGAGAGGATCTTGAACACTGTCATCAGAAGAAGAGACTATCATGTCAAAATCAACAGAGGTCAACTTTTGATTCACTTCTAATGGTGTGAGAAGGTTTGGTTCCGGCTAATCCAAGTTCTAAAATTACCTCTAATGCATATTTACGTTGGCTCATGTATATGCCCTTTTAAGATCGAGCAAACCCAATCCCAAGGAAAAATTTCAATTCTTCAAGATCCTTCATTCTAAAACATTGTTGTAGCTTGGTCCTTATATTGTCAATTTTTGTAATGTTGTTCCCAGTGACTATCAAATTATCCACATAAATGAGCACTAGAACAAGAGATGTGTCAGTTTTCTTAGTAAATAGAGAGTGATTATAGTGGCTTTGAGAGAACCCCATGGTCTGTAGTGCCTCAGATAACTTGATATTCCATTGTCGAGACACATGTTTAAGTCCATATAAAGACTTATACAGCCTGCATACAAGGTACTCCCCCTGCTTGTCAATACCCTTAGATACATCTTGCGGCAAGCGGTGTCGCATGACACCGCCTAATATTGAATATAAAAATTATAGTATTTTATTCATTCATTTATTTCTTCAAATGTTGACTCCGCTTATCAAAAAGTTTGTGTACGTTACTGCCTCAAGATGTGTAATATAAATAGCCTATCATAATACAAGTATTAATGGTTGTTGCGATGGCTCGAACCCGTGACTTATAAGTCACATGCAGACAACTTTACCATTGCTCTAAAATTAATACCCATCAAGAGATAACTGTATAAAATAATTAAAAATAATAGTAAAATAGTATAATAACTGTGTATTAGTCAGAACCTCATATGATATGTCCATTAATAAAGACGTCAACATGAATTCGTGTATGTTATCCAAAGTTATGCGTTTTAATGTGTAGTAATTGCTTGAACGAGGACTTTTAGAATGCAAAGTAAGATACTTCCATAACTGTACAAATGATTGATTACTGGATGCATAAAGGTACATGAAAATGCATTACCTTATGATTCCATTTCATGATCTCATACAAGGGACCATTAAAATTAGGACGACGATATTAATTATGGGCAGTTTCTCCGCAGAAGAATTTAAGAAGGCTAACATTCCTTTAAATAGTAAATCCTAAACAAAAACGCCACTCTATCTTAACTTTATTTTGCTTCTTGTAATAAATATACTCGTATATAATTTTCATACAGAAAAAGAGTTTTTATGATTTTATCATGCCACTTTTATTTAATTTTCACCTGATTTAGTAAAAATGTTATTATTGATTCATTTATCTTTTGGATAGGAAGTATCCGGTATTCTTCCATCAATATAAATTGACAATTTAATATTAATTGACGTTAAAGAAATTACTCACTTGTCAAGGACAAACTAATAAACATCAACATGGCAAATTGGTAATTGTTTCCAAAAAAAAACGCTAGCATGACTGTGAAATAACAACAACAACAACAACTACCCAGTATACTCCCATCAGGTAGGGTCTGGGGAGAGTAATATGTAGATAAGCCTTACCCCTACCCAGTAAAACAAAAACAAAGACAAAAACAAAAACAAAAACAATAGAGCATTAGTAACTCCATCAGAAATAGCGTAAATAACGTAGATAATTATCTAAACATACGAAACATAAATACAATCGCCTGCAATAATATCATACATTAACTACTATAACTCACAGTCATAGGGGGATATAAGCTAAAACACAAATCATCTATGACTGTGAAATAACGAATATTTAATTTTATTCCGATTGATTATATTGACTCACCTCTCATGTTCACATCCTATAATGTCACCAAATCTATCCCTATTTCAAGTAAATTATGCTAGACTATTGGCTTTTCAAACTTGAAATTCGACAAGTTTGAAAGCAATTGCATCTACTTGTAGTTATAGCATGTTGTCCAATCTTCTAAACTCGATTTATTTTGAGAAATACTTTTCTCAAAAGTATTTTTAAAAAAATAAGCTATAAGTAATTTGTGCTTGATTAATTAGTTTAAAAAAATACTTTTGAGCAATAATTAATATTTAGTCGAACTTTTAAAAAGTATTTTTAAGATTATTTTTCTTAGAAATGCTTTTCAAAAAGTATTTTGGGGAGAAATTACTTTTTTTAGCTTATCAAAAATTGATTCTGTTACTACTCAAAATTACTTTTTTTTAAAAAGCTTGGCCAAATATTTTAATTTTGAAAAAAAATACTTTTGACTAAAAATACAAAAACATGGCCAAATAGGCTATTTGATGTTTCTCAAATAAAATTCTTAGTTTTTCATTTTCCTAGGAAATATATGCATATTCCTTCTGAATGGGATGGTATTTATATTAGCAAAATATAGATATACCATACAAGTAGCAAATGCTAGATTATTAGTACCTTTAGAAAATTAAAGCAAGCAGGAAAAAGGTCACATTATCCATTATTTCAGTATCGTTCAATCCTAATAAAAACTGATTTTTGCCTTTCTAATATTCCATGAATGACTAAAAGCAAAAACAAGAACAATAACTACCCAGTATACTTCCACCAGGTGGGGTATGGAGAAGGTAATATGTAGACAAGCCTTACCCCTACCCGAAAAGGCTGAGAGGTTGTTTCCAATCGACCCGGGCTTATAGGATAAAAGGAAAAACAGCAGTAAAACAAAAACAAAGACAAAAACAAAAACAATAGAGCATTAGTAATTCCAGCAGAAATATCGTAAATAGCGTAATTATCTAAACATACAAAACATAAATACAATCAAATTCCATGAATGACTATAAGCAAAAGTTGGAATTAAATTATTCAATTTCCCTTTCCTTTAATGTTCTTTTCCTTTTAGAAAGAGCTCAATTTCTGTGGGCTCTGAAGTTTCGCAAGTCTTCACCCTTAAGAAAAAACAACATTAGCTAACAAAGAATTGTACAATCTTCGTTGCACCTGGTACAACACATGGAAAGAAAAGATTAGTAACTCTATTACAATTTCTTTCTACTCGTTCAAATCTTGATGTTTGAGCTGGCATTGACCGTTAAAACTTAAAAGACTTTTCGCTGCGCCTGCGAGTACTAAAACTAGCTTATATTCAAAATATTTTAAGATACACAATCGTATATACCCCACGCGCAGTGCCACGCGCCACTTTCCATTCCTGGGCACGTTCCTTTTTCCAGCTTCTACCCCAAAACCCCCCCGCTTTTCATACCCCAAAAAAGAGAGATTTTTCTTAGATCTCTGCGAATGCGACAATGAGCCACCGGCAGCGTTCACCGCCGGCGGCGAGACAAGTCCCTATAGATGAAGAACCTTACAACATCATCCCAATCCATAACCTCTTAGCTGACCATCCTTCTCTCCGTTTCCCGGAGGTACGCGCCGCCGCCGCCGCTTTACGTTCCGTTGGCGACCTACGTAGACCTGCATTCAGGCCTTGGAAACCTCACTATGATCTCCTTGACTGGCTCGCCCTTTTCTTCGGCTTTCAGGAATCTAACGTTCGTAACCAGCGGGAACACATTGTGCTTCACCTCGCTAATGCTCAGATGCGTCTCTCTCCGCCGCCGGACAACATTGACTCACTTGACCCCGCCGTCCTCCGTCGATTCCGCCGTCAACTCCTGAAAAATTACTCCTCATGGTGCTCTTTCCTCGGTCTCAAATCCAACGTTTGGCTTTCCGACCGCCACAATTCCTCCGACCACCGCCGTGAGTTGCTTTATGTCTCACTTTACCTTCTTATCTGGGGTGAGTCTGCAAATTTGCGTTTTGTTCCTGAATGTTTGAGTTATATTTTTCATAACATGGCGATGGAACTGAATAAGATATTGGAGGATTATATCGATGAGATGACTGGTAGGCCGTTTTTGCCTTCAATTTCTGGTGAGAATGCTTTTCTGGATCGGATTGTTAAGCCAATTTATGATACGATTAAAGCTGAGGTTGAGAATAGTCGGAATGGTACTGCCCCACACTCTGCATGGCGGAACTATGATGATATTAATGAGTATTTCTGGAGTAAGAGGTGTTTTGACAAGTTGAAGTGGCCTATTGATACTGGGAGTACATTCTTTGTGACTACTAACAAGGGAAAGAAGGTGGGAAAGACGGGGTTTGTGGAGCAGAGATCATTTTTGAATTTGTATAGGAGCTTTGATAAATTATGGATCATGCTAGCATTGTTCTTGCAGGCTGCGATCATTGTAGCTTGGGAGCAGAGGGGGTTTCCGTGGCAGGCGTTGGAGAGGAGGGAGGTTCAGGTGAGGGTGTTAACAGTATTCTTCACGTGGAGTGGGATGAGGCTTTTGCAGTCACTGCTTGATGCAGGAATGCAATATAGTATTGTTTCGAGGGAGACCCCATGGCATGGGGTGAGAATGGTGTTGAAGATCGTGGTTGCTGCAGGGTGGATTGTGGTTTTCGGGGTATTCTATGGGAGGATTTGGACACAGAGGAATAATGATGGGGATTGGACCAGCGCAGCTAACAAGAGGGTGGTGAATTTTCTTGAGGTTGCTTTTGTTTTTGTTGCTCCAGAACTGTTAGCTTTGGCACTCTTTATTCTACCATGGGTCAGGAATTTTCTTGAGAACACAAACTGGAGGATATTTTACCTGTTATCATGGTGGTTCCAGAGTCGGACATTTGTGGGTCGTGGGCTTAGGGAAGGCCTTGTTGACAACATAAAGTATTCCCTCTTTTGGGTGGTAGTGCTTGCGACCAAGTTTTCCTTCAGTTACTTCCTACAGATCAAACCTATGATTGTTCCAACAAAAGCACTGTTGCGCCTCAGGGATGTGAAGTATGAATGGCATGAGTTCTTTAACAACAGCAACAGGTTCTCAGTAGGATTGCTTTGGCTTCCCGTTGTCCTGATTTATCTTATGGATATTCAGATATGGTACTCAATCTACTCTTCATTTGTTGGGGCAGCGGTTGGATTGTTTGATCACTTGGGCGAGATTCGGAACATGCCACAGTTAAGGTTGAGATTCCAATTTTTTGCAAGTGCAATTCAGTTTAATCTGATGCCAGAGGAGCAGTTGCTGAATGCCCAAGGGACTCTGAAGAGCAAGATCAAGGACGCCATCCTCCGTTTGAAACTCAGATATGGCTTTGGTCGACCATTCAAGAAGCTTGAATCAAACCAGGTAGAGGCTAACAAATTTGCCTTGATTTGGAATGAGATAATTGCAACTTTCAGAGAAGAAGATATTCTGAATGACCGTGAGGTTGAGTTGTTGGAGCTGCCACAGAACACGTGGAATGTTAGAGTGGTTCGTTGGCCATGTTTGCTTCTCTGCAATGAGGTGCTGCTTGCTCTCAGCCAGGCAAAGGAGCTGGTGGATGCTCCTGATAGGTGGCTCTGGCATAAGATCAGCAAGTATGAGTACAGGCGTTGTGCTGTTATTGAGGCTTATGACTGTACAAGGCATTTGCTGCTGGAAATTGTCAAATTGAACAGCGAGGAGCATTCCATCATAACAACATTCTTTCAGCAGATTGATCAGTGGATTCAGCTGGAAAAGTTCACAAAATACTACAATCTGACTGCTCTGCCCCAGATCCGCGGAAAGTTGATTGCGCTTCTAGATCTCATACTCAAGCCAAAAAAGGATGTTGACAAGATTGTGAATGTTCTCCAGGCCTTATATGAGGTTGCCACTCGGGATTTTCTGAAAGAGAAGATGACTGGAGATCAGCTGAGAGAGGAAGGTCTGGCTCTTCAGGCCTCTGCGACTAGATTGCTTTTTGAGAATATAGTTTCATTGCCAGATCCTGAAAATGAGACTTTTTATCGGCAGGCTCGTCGCTTGAACACTATCCTTACATCTCGGGACTCTATGAGTGATATCCCGAGAAATCTTGAGGCGAGACGTCGACTTGCCTTCTTTAGCAATTCTCTATTTATGAACATGCCACACGCTCCCCAAGTTGAGAAGATGATGGCTTTCAGTGTTTTGACGCCTTACTACAATGAAGAAGTACTGTACAATAAGGAACAACTTAGAACTGAGAATGAAGATGGGATTTCTACATTATATTACTTGCAGACTATTTATGCCGATGAGTGGGAAAATTTCTTGCAGCGAATGCGTAGAGAAGGAATGGTTGATGAGAAGAAAGAGTTATGGACAACGAAGCTGAGAGACCTTCGTCTTTGGGCATCGTACAGAGGGCAGACTCTTTCTCGCACAGTTAGGGGGATGATGTACTACTATCGAGCCCTCAAAATGCTGGCCTTTCTGGATTCTGCATCTGAGATGGATATCAGAGAAGGATCAGTGGAGCTTGGTTCTATGAGGCATGATGGTGGCATTGATGGTTTAAGCTCTGAAATGTCTTCGTCTTCAAGGAGGTTGAGCAGAGCTGACAGTTCAGTGAGTATGTTGTTTAAAGGCCACGAGTATGGGACCGCTTTGATGAAATTCACATACGTTGTTGCTTGCCAGATATATGGTACTCAGAAGGCCAAAAAGGATCCGCATGCGGAGGAAATTTTGTATCTGATGAAAAATAATGAAGCCCTTCGTGTAGCATATGTTGATGAGGTTCCCACAGGAAGGGTTGAGAAGGATTATTACTCTGTGCTTGTGAAGTATGATCAAAAGGTTGAAAGGGAAGTTGAGATCTATCGAGTTAAATTGCCTGGCCCCTTGAAGCTTGGAGAGGGAAAACCAGAAAATCAGAATCATGCCTTTATCTTTACACGTGGTGATGCAGTTCAGACTATTGACATGAACCAAGATAACTACTTTGAGGAGGCACTGAAAATGAGGAACTTGTTGGAAGAATTTAAACGCTATTACGGTATTCGCAAGCCTTCAATTCTTGGAGTTCGGGAACATATATTTACTGGTTCTGTGTCATCCCTTGCTTGGTTCATGTCAGCTCAGGAAATGAGTTTTGTAACCCTGGGACAGCGTGTATTGGCCAACCCCCTGAAAATCCGAATGCATTATGGACATCCAGATGTCTTTGACAGGTTTTGGTTTCTAACAAGGGGAGGAATAAGCAAGGCATCCAGAGTGATCAACATCAGCGAGGACATTTTTGCTGGCTTCAACTGCACGCTGCGAGGTGGCAATGTCACCCACCACGAGTACATTCAAGTTGGCAAAGGAAGAGATGTTGGGTTGAACCAAATATCTATGTTTGAAGCCAAGGTTGCCAGTGGCAATGGTGAACAGGTTCTTAGCAGAGATGTCTATAGGTTGGGTCATAGGCTGGATTTCTTCAGAATGCTCTCTTTCTTTTATACAACTGTAGGATTTTTCTTCAATACAATGATGATTGTCCTCACTGTATATGCATTCTTATGGGGACGACTTTACCTTGCACTTAGTGGGGTTGAGGATTCTGTTGCTGCAGATACCGCCGACAACAACAAAGCACTTGGTGCCATACTGAACCAGCAATTCATCATCCAGTTGGGTCTTTTCACTGCGTTACCAATGATAGTGGAGAATTCTCTTGAGCACGGTTTTCTTACATCTATCTGGGAGTTTCTAACAATGATGCTTCAACTTTCATCTGTATTTTACACATTCTCAATGGGAACTCGTGCTCATTACTTTGGTCGTACTATTCTTCATGGCGGTGCAAAGTACCGGGCCACTGGGCGTGGTTTTGTGGTGCAGCACAAGAGTTTTGCTGAGAATTATCGGTTATATGCTCGTAGCCATTTTGTCAAGGCAATTGAACTTGGTCTGATACTTACAGTATATGCTTCATACAGCCCTGTTGCCAAAGGAACATTTACATATATAGCACTGACCATCTCGAGTTGGTTCCTGGTGCTGTCATGGATCGTGGGGCCCTTTGTGTTTAATCCTTCTGGGTTTGATTGGTTAAAGACAGTGTATGATTTTGATGATTTCATGAATTGGGTATGGTACCGTGGTAGTGTTTTTGCAAAGGCAGAACAGAGCTGGGAAAAATGGTGGGATGAAGAACAGGATCATTTAAGAACGACAGGTTTGTGGGGAAAGATACTGGATATTATCCTAGACCTTCGCTTCTTCTTTTTCCAGTATGGCATTGTATATCAGCTAGGTATTGCTGCTGGAAACAAAAGCATTGCTGTTTACTTGCTTTCATGGATTTATGTGGTGATGGCTCTTGGCTTTTTTAATATTACAGCTTATGCTCGGGATAAATATGCTGCAAGGGAGCACATATACTTTCGACTTGTGCAGCTCCTCGTTGTAGTCTTTTTCATAGTCGTAATTGTTGCTCTACTGCAGTTCACAGCTTTTAGATTTAGTGATCTCTTCATCAGCCTGTTGGCTTTCATTCCTACTGGTTGGGGTTTCATTTCAGTTGCCCAAGTGTTACGTCCTTTTTTGCAAAACACTATGATATGGGGAACTATTGTGTCTATGGCGCGGCTATATGAGATAATGTTCGGGATTATTGTCATGGTACCCGTGGCAGTACTTTCTTGGTTGCCTGGTTTCCAGCCAATGCAGACAAGGATCCTATTCAATGACGCATTTAGTAGAGGTCTGCGGATATTCCAGATTGTGACTGGAAAAAAGCCTAAGAGTGACTTGTGATTTGAGGTAAACTTTCTAACCTTTAGGCGTGCAGAAAAACGTTTTTAAGTTTTGTATCCTGCTGCAATCAATGTGTTTTCTGTATTTTTAGCATATACATGTTTTGCTGTGCAACACAACTGTTAGATATGTAAATAGTAGAACCCTAATCCAAAGTGTATTAGGAGTAGGTTAGGTTATGTGTATTATATATAGGGCTCATTGTATCATGTTTAATATCAAGATATATATTTTTCTCCCGTGCTTTCTCACATGGTATCAGAGCTACAGTGAGAATATTATAGTTGTGCGTCATTCCAGCTACTTCCGGGAAGAAATACCTCGTCGCCGTGCAATTTTCCGGCGACTTAAGGGCTGTCCGTAACTAAACCACCTTTTTTGTTAGTGTTGTGCAAAATCCGAGACCACCACGAGGTTCGGAAGAGAACCACACACGTGCCCCCACGCGCCGCCAACACCTTCGGCGCGTGGCACGACTTCCGGCCATTTTTTCCGGTGACTCCTTCAGGACAGTTTGCTCGCCCTTCAATTCCGACCCTACCCATCCTTTTTTCGTTCGATTCTGACAACTTTGAGTTTTTTCCGGCGACTTTATTGACTTTCCGGCAGCTACAGTACTTTCCGGCCAGAATTTCTTCAGGACAGTCTGCTCACCCTTGAATTCCGAGCCTATTCATATTTTTATTTTTCAATTCCGACAACTTTGAATTTTTCCGGCAGCTACAGTACTTTTTCCGGCGATACAGTGTTCCATTTTTCCGGCAGCTCCAGTTTTCAGTTCTCTGTTTCAGTTTCAACGAGTTTTCAGTTGATAATCCAAAGATGTCTTTGGGACTAGATGTTTTCGGGTCTAGAAACCCGGGTTCTGGCAGTTCCGGTATTATGATTACCTCAGAACCTTTAATGGGAGGTTCAAACTACCTAGCTTGGGCTTCGTCTGTCGAGTTGTGGTGTAAAGCTCAAGGTGTTCAGGATCATCTAACCAAGGAGTCTAGTGACGGAGATGAAAAAGCCAAAGCACATTGGGAGAAGATCGATGCTCAATTATGCAGTATTTTGTGACGATCTATTGATTCCAAGTTGATGCCCTTGTTTCGTCCATTCCAAACATGTTATTTGGTTTGGGAAAAGGCTCGTACTTATGATGTGATATCGCGGATGACAAATTTAAAGAAACAGGAATTAGATATGTCTACTTACTTGGGTCAAGTGCAGGCAGTTATGGAGGAATTTGAGACGTTGATGCCAGTTTCTGCTAGCGTTGCAAAGCAGCAAGAGCAACGACAAAAGTTGTTTCTAGTTCTTACTCTTGCTGGGCTTCCTAATGATCTTGACTCAGTACGCGATCAGATTTTGGCTAGTCCGACTTTCCCCACCGTTGATGAATTATTTTCTCGCTTACTTCGCCTTGCTGCAGCACCAAGTCACCCAGTGAGCTCATCATAGACACTTGATTCCTCTATCCTCGTCTCCCAATCCGTGGACAATCGGGCTTCTCATACTATGGAGTATAGACGAGGAGGAGGTCGTTTTGGAAGATCTAGACCCAAGTGTTCTTATTGTTATAAACTTGGTCACACTCGTGACGTGTGCCATTCTTTACATGGTCGACCAACAAAAAATGCTTATGTTGCTCAGACCGAGACTACAGGTAACCAGGGATTTTCTGTATCTGAAAGGGAGTATAATGAGTTCCTTAAATATCGAGCAAGTAAGCAGACGTCTCCACAAGTAGCCACTGTTGCTCAGCCTGATACTTCTGTTGCTGGGTAATTCTTTTGCTTGTGTTTCCCAGTCTAGTCCTCTTGAACAATGGGTTGTGGACTCAGCTGCTTCTGATCATATCTCTGGTAATAAATCCCTTTTGTCAAATATTGCGTATTCACAGTTTCTTCCCAACGTTACTTTAGCTAATGGGTCTCAAACTAAAGCAAAAGGAGTTGGACAAGCAAATCCTCTACCCTCTGTCACTCTACATTCCGTTCTTTATGTCCCTGGCTGCCCTTTTAATCTTGCATCTGTTAGTCGTTTGACTCGTGCCCTCCATTGCGGAATATATTTTATTGATGACTCTTTTATTATGTAGGACCGCAGTACGGGACAGACGATTGGAACAGGACTTGAATCAGACGGACTCTACTACCTTAACTCACTAACATCCTCTAAGGTCTGTCAAGTTGCAGATCCTCCAGACCTACTTCACAGTCGTTTAGGACATCCTAGCTTGTCCAAGTTTCAGAAGATGGTGCCTCGTTTGTCCGGTTTATCCACATTAGAGTGTGAGTCATGTCAGCTCGGGAAACATACCCGCGCCTCCTTTCCTCGTTGTATTGAGAGTCGTGCAGATTCTGTTTTTTCTTTAGTTCATTCGGATATATGGGGTCCTAGTAGAGTATGTTCAACCTTGGGATTTCGTTATTTTGTTAGTTTCATTGATGATCATTCAAGATGTACTTGGATTTTCTTAATGAAAGATCGTTCTGAGTTGTTTTCTATATTCCGGAATTTTTGTGCTGAAATTAAAAATCAATTTGGTGTTTCTATTCGCACTCTTCGCAGTGATAATGCCTTAGAATATTTATCCTCTCAATTTCAGCAGTTTATGTCTTCTCATGGAATTATTCATCAGACCTCTTGTCCTTATACCCCTCAGCAAAATGGGGTTGCAGAGAGAAAGAATAGGCACATTATTGAGACTACTCGCACACTTCTCATTGAATCTCATGTTCTGCTGCGTTTTTGGGGCGATGCAGTTCTCACATCTTGTTATTTGGTTAGTCGGATGCCTTCATCTCCCATCCAGAATCAGATTCCGCATGAGGTATTGTTTCCCCAGTCACCCTTATACCCTGTTCCCCCTCGTGTTTTTGGGAGCACTTGTTTCGTTCATAACTTAGCTCCTGGGAAAGATAAGTTAGCTTTTGGGATTGAGTTAGGCCCAATGTCCATTTTTATCATTGTTATTCTCAAGTGTGTCTTCCTTGGTTATTCTTGTGCTCAGAAGGGCTATCGTTGTTATTCACCTGATCTTCGTAGGTACCTTATGTCAGCCGATGTCGCATTTTTTGAGTCTAAACCTTTCTTTACCTCTTCTGACCATTTTGACCATCTTGCTATATCTGAGGTTTTACCTATACCGGCCTTTAGGGAGTCTACTATATCTCCTCCTTCACCTTCCGCTACAGAAGTCTTACCCATTCCAAACGTTGGAACATCTACTGTGGTTCCTCCTAGACTCCCTGCACAAGACACTCCACTCTTGACATATTATCGTCGTCCTCGCCCAGCATCCGGCCCGGTTGATTCACGTCCTGCACCTGACCCCGCTCCTACTGCGGACTTGTCTCTTCCGATTGCACTTCGGAAAGGTCGGAACACCCTTAATCCTAATCCCCATTATATCGGTTTAAGTTATCATCGTTTGTCATCACCCTATTATGCTTTTCTATCTTCTTTGTCCTCTGTTTCCATCCCTAAGTCTACAGGTGAAGCATTTTCTCATCCAGGGTGGCGACAGGCTATGACTGACGAGATGTCTACTTTACATACGAGTGGTACTTGGGAGCTCGTCACTCTTCCTTTAGGTAAATCTACTGTTGGTTGTCGTTGGATGTATGCAGTCAAGGTTGGTCCAGATGGTAAGGTTGATCGTCTTAAGGCTCGTCTTGTGACCAAGGGATATACTCAGATATTTGGGCTTGATTACAGTGATACCTTCTCTCCCGTGGCTAAGATAGCATCAGTCCGCCTTTTTCTCTCTATGGCTGCTGTTCGCCATTGGCCCCTGTATCAGCTGGACATTAAAAATGCATTTTTACACGGTGACCTTGAGGATGAAGTTTATATGGAGCAACTACCTGGGTTTGTTGCTCAGGGGGAGTCTCGTGGCCTTGTATGTCGCTTGCGCCGGTCACTTTATGGTCTAAAGCAGTCTCCTCGAGCCTGGTTTGGTAAGTTTAGCACTGTTATCCAGGACTTTGGCATGACTCGGAGTGAAGCTGATCACTCTGTATTCTATCGGCATTCTGATTCACGTCTCTGTATTGATCTAGTGGTCTATGTTGACGACATTGTTATTACCGGCAATGACCAGTATGGTATTACTAAATTGAAGCAACATCTCTTTCAACACTTTCAGACTAAGGATCTGGGCACACTAAAATATTTTCTGGGTATTGAGGTCGCACAGTCTAGCTCAGGTATTGTGATCTCACAACGGAAGTATGCCTTAGATATTCTTGAGGAGACAGGAATGACAGGTTGTAAACCTGATGACACTCCAATGGATCCGAATTCTAAGCTTCTTCCAGGACAGGGGGAGCCTCTTAACGATCCTGCAAGATATAGGCGGTTAGTTGGTAAATTAAATTATCTTACAGTGACAAGACCTTACATTTCCTTTCCTGTGAGTGTTGTGAGCCAGTTTATGGGTTCGCCATGTGATAGTCATTGGGATGCAGTTGTTCGCATTCTTCGGTATATAAAATCAACTCCAGGTAAAGGTTTATTGTTTGAGGATCGAAGCCATGAGCAGATTGTTGGATACTCCGATGCTGATTGGGCAGGATCGCCTTCTGACAGACGTTCTACTTCTGGAAATTGTGTCTTAGTAGGAGGAAATTTGGTATCTTGGAAAAGCAAGAAACAGAATGTGGTTGCTCGGTCTAGTGCAGAAGCAGAATATCGAGCAATGGCTATGGCGACATGTGAGCTAGTTTGGGTCAAACAGTTGCTCAAAGAGCTGAAATTTGGTGATGTTAGTCAGATGGGACTTGTGTGTGATAATCAAGCTGCTCTTCATATTGCGTCAAATCCAGTGTTCCATGAGAGAACTAAGCACATTGAGATTGACTGTCACTTCGTCAGAGAAAAAATACTCTCAGGAGATATTGCTACAAAGTTTGTAAAGTCAAATGATCAGCTTGCAGACATTTTCACCAAGTCCCTCACTGGTCCTCGTATTAACTACATATGTAACAAGCTCGGTACATATGATTTATATGCACCAGCTTGAGGGGGAGTGTTAGATATGTAAATAGTAGAACCCTAATCCAAAGTGTATTAGGAGTAGGTTAGGTTATGTGTATTTTATATAGGGCTCATTGTATCATATTTAATATCAAGATATATATTTTTCTCCCGTGCTTTTTCACAACCACTTTTTGTTCATCATTCGTAGAGTGCCTCACACATTTGCTACTAAAAAGAGATTTTTTCTACTGCCAGTAACAATTTTCTGAATAAAGATTCTATCACGTGTACTTTCTCTTTGTTTATCCGGCTTCCTGTTTTTTATGCACACGGCTTGCTTGCCCAGTTCTGTGGCATTTAATTAGTCATTGAATTCTTTCATTTTATTTTCCTTTTTGCCTTTCTTTGGTTGGGGGTGCGGGGAGGGGGTAGTCAACTTTAATATTCGTGAATTCATATTGAACTTGCAACAGGTTTTTTTTTTTTTGATAAGGTAAATTGTATTAATCAAAAGGGAGAGAACTCCCGTATACAAGAAGTATACCTAAAAGTAGAGAATTTACATCAGAACATGATTCTCTATAAAAAAATGCTCAATCTTCTGTACAAATGGGGGGTATATGAGTGCACCAAAAAGCGATCAAAGATAAAAGACTATTTTTAAGATGTGAAAAATGGAACTATATCCCCTCACCTATTTCTCTCCCCACAAACTATCCACATGAGAGTTAACGGGGCGAACTTCCATGCCTTTTGCTTTCTTCTTCTACGAAAATTGGCCCAGCTATATAGCATTTCCTTTACGGTGCTTGGCATCACCCATTGAACACCAAAAAGGTTCAGGATCGCCCTCCACAAAGCCGAGGACGCAGGGCAATATGATCAACTTCTTCCCCTGAGCTTTAGCACCAACTAACAAGTGTAATTCCCCTCTTTTGCAGATTCTCAGCAGTCAAAATCACTCCCCTCGCCGCTAGCCATGCAGAAAAGCACACCTTTGTGGGCGCCTTAGGAATCTAGATCGAGGAGTATAGAAAAGTGGCATCTTCTCTCACCAACATACTTTGGTAAAAGGACTTTACAGGTGAACAGACCATCACCTCGCAAACCCCATCTCCAAGAATCACATGATGGCTGAGGCATGTCTTGCCCATATAGCTTTTCAGTAAATCTTGGAGCTCCGCAATCTCCCAATCTTGCATGTTCCTTCTAAATGAGAGGTCCCACGCTACCCCCTGCATGTTCCTTACAAATTTGATGGACCATCATTCCTTTTGGTTTGAAACTCTGAAGACGTGGGAAGAAGACCCTCAGAGTATCCTCTTCACACCACCTATGATTCTAAAAGCTGATTCTCCTTCCATCTCCTACCTGTAAGAGATGTTGCCACTGAAGAATTCCCAATTCTTCATGATGCTCCTCCACATACCACACCCGAAAGGTGTTGTGATTGCCTTGGTCCTCCAACCCCCTCCCATGGAATCGTACTTTTCTACTATGACCTCCCTTCATAGAGCATGCTCTTCTACCTCGAATCTCTATAACCATTTCCCCAACAAAGCTCTGTTGAATACCTAAGATCTTTTACTTCAAGTCCACCCCACTTCTTTTGGGGAAGTGACTGTCTGCCAATTCACTAGATGATACTCTTTAGTTCCATCCGCTACATCCCATAGAAAATTCCTTTGAAATCACTCCACTTTTTCTGTGATGCTCACAGGAGCTTGCAACAGGGACAAGTGATAGGTGGGCATACTCGATAAAGTGTTTTTATTGAGAACTTCCTTTCTGCCTTTTGACAAGTACCGTTTCTGCCAGCCTGTTAATCTTATTTCAACCCTTTCGGTCACTGGATTCCAAACCGTAGCATCCTGATGCGAAGCGCCCAATGGAAAATCCGGGTAAGTAGTGGGAAAGGAGCCCACCTTACATCTGAGAACATAAGACAAAGCATCAATGTTACCAACCTCACCCACCGGGAAATTCTCACACTTGCCGAGGTTGATTTTGAGACCTGATACTATCTGAAAGTACTGCAGGACCTATTTCAGGTAGGTCAACTGATCTATATCGGCATCATAGAAAACCAGGGTGTCATCTGCAAAAAGCAAATGAGAGACTTTTCGGACACTGGGCACCCCGATCGAAGCTGAGAATCCTCTCAAGAAGCCTCCGCTGCCGCACGATCCATCATTTTATTCAAAGCATCCATCACTAGAATGAATAGCATGGGAGATAGGGAGTCTCCTTGCTTGAGACCCCTGGAGCTGCCAAAGAAACCACACGGGCTACCATTAACCAGGATAGAGAATCTTACTGAGGAAATGCAGAACTTGGTCCATCACCTCTATCTTGCCCCAAACCCCATCTGCATCATAATGAAATCCAGGAACTCCCAATTGACATGGTCGAAAGCCTTCTCAAGGTCCAACTTGCATAGTAAGCCGAGATCTCTATTTTTTCTATTGGAGTCTACAAGTTCATTTGCCACCAAAGCGGCATCCAGGATCTGCCTACCTTCCACAAACGCATTCTGGGAGGACGAAACAGACATGTCAAGACTTGAGTCTATTGGAAAGCACTTTAGAAATGATCTTGTAAATGCTCCCCACGAGACTAATAGGCATGTAGTCACTGATACAAGATGTACCTTCTTTCTTAGGCACAGTAGTAATAAAAGAAGTATTGATACTTCTTTCGAAAACACCATTCGCATGGAAGTATTCAATAGCTTCCATCAACTCCCCCTTGATGGTATCCCAACAGAGCTGGAAGAAGGTCAAGGAGAAACCATCAGGGCCGGGGGCCTTATCACTAGCACAACTTGACACAGCCTCGTGCACGTCCTCCTCCTTGAAAGCCGTTTCCAGCAACTCACTATCTCCCTTCCCTATGTGGTTGAACTCTATTCCCCCGAAAGTTGGTCTCTAACTAACTTCTTCTTTATATAAGTTCTCATAAAACCCCACTATCACCCCTTTTACCTCCTCCTCTCCCTCAATCCTCACCCCATCCACAACTAATGACTTTATGAAGTTTCTCCTTCGATTTGCAACCGCCACCCTGTGAAGAACTTTGGTATTCGAATCCCCTTCCTTTAACCATAGCGCCCTTGATTTTTGCCGCCAACTATTCTCCTGAGCTATTGCTAACTCGGCTATTTCCCTCTTAACCTCCCCCAATCTCTCTTTCTCGGATTCATCTAACTCCCTCGCCCCTTCCCCTCTCTCTAGATCCCCCAATTCATGCATAAGCTCCCTCATTTTAACCTTATACTTATGTACGAGGGACTTTACAGAAATGTTAATGATGCAGCATGTTTCATGCTCCATGTATTAGTTTGCCATTAAGCTAGTATTTTATCCAGCTCCATCCGTCCGTCTTGTTTTGATTTTATCTCGTTTTGAGCCAATTATGAAAAGCTTCAAAACTCTAAGAGTCCTGGTTAACTTGGTTCTGCTAGGAGCTGTATTCTTCTTTCATAAGACTCTCCGCATAGATTGCTGGTTTTTCACATCTAAAAATGATGATGTTTACTATTCATAGTCTGCATATCCTGTTGTGGACTAATATTACATACACAAGCTTTAGTTTGGTATGTAGTTTCGATTTGTGTTTTCTCTGACATGTTTCTCAAAAAGACTACTCATATATATGTATTATGTACAAGAGCTAAGGTTCTTAAAGTCTGGATTTTGATTTGGATTGGTGAAGAGTTTGGAAGATAAATGACAATATTCTCAAGTTGCAGTCTACTGACAGAAGCGGATCTAGGATTTTTAGATATGGGTGCACCACTGAAAAAGCAACGAAAAAGAAAGTACTATATCGGAACGGATCCATGTTTTTTTGGATAAATAACTCAATATTCAACCAGGTGGATCATTCAACTTTTCGGAGTAGGGAGGCCAACAGATAATGTTTGATCAATTTTACGAAATATACACATAAAATACCTAATTTGGCGGAATGACCATGGGTTCACGTGCACCAGAAAAACGGCCTAAATCCGCCAGAGTCTACGCATGGCAATCTTCTTAAATTGGCCAACATACCACTGTTTCTGACCACTACTCAATTATTCCCCTTAAACAGAAACTCTTGTGTCTGTGTAGGCCAACTCTTGACTAGTGTCAGAACCCTATATATGAAAATATAAACCTTATTTCTCACTTTTCATAGCAAGAATATTGAGAGCTTCGACTCTGAACGCTATCATGTTTTAGAATGATGCTCCTATCGAGTTAACATAACTCTTGTGGGCATTGATCGTGTAGTTCTAGTTTCTAAAAGCCCATTTCTAACGGGGCTGCTCAACATATTCGGTGGCCTAAAGCAAAAATTAAAAAGGAGGCCTTAAAATTTTTTTAAAAAAATACTTCATATATATAATTTATTTGAAGTTTCTTTTTTTAGCTTTTTGAGATGCGAAATCATTAAATATTTAGTCAATTCGTAATCTTTCTTGAGACATTGTTGATATTATTTAAGATTTTATCAATTTTAATTTTGAAAAGCGTCTTTCAACTGAAGCAGTTGTTACAAGAACTGTTAATATTATTCTATAAACAATATAGACATTTGAAAAAGAACCAACTCTTTTTAACTGATTAACTATACCAATTAAGTGTTATTTTTTTACTTCTACTATTTTCTTAGCACTTTTAAATTCGTAAAATAAATCTTAACCATTAATATAATACAAGTAATAAAAGCTAAATCAATAGAACTTGTTCTAGATGTTGATAATTCACTATTTTAATTTGCTTGTATAAACAAAAAAGAATGTATGCAATATACTTTGTTCGACTCACTTCATGCTTTGATTTTTTACAAAAATAATAATAGTTATTTTCTTTGAAGAATGGAGAAAAGGAGCAGAGTAAACTTTGTATCCTGAGAAAGAAAATGAACAAAGAAGCAGAAGTTGTATATATCCTACTGACTAAGTTAAATATAACCCAAAATAAAGTCTACATTCACACACGTAATATAAAGGTATTGATTTCATTACCTAATTTACCTTACAATTCGCGCAATTTATATTAACCACAAATTTTCTTTTATTTTTTATCAAAATTTTCTATTTTAATTTAATAATTTCCAATAAAAAAGCACCTATAAACACAGTCCCTAATACTAATAATTATTGGAAAATCGGGCCCTCAAATTTGGGGGGCCTAAAGCACTTGCCTTAATGGCTTGTGCATTGAGCCGGCACTGCATTTATATGTACAATTTATTTAGCTATATACTTATTCTTCTTATTCCATGGAAACTAGTTATCTTCTGGCTATTTGCGTTTTTGAGCTTTCCTCAATTTGCTGGAACTTATTTCTTGTGTAACTAGAATTCTCTTCCTTGGTCACTTTCAGGACTCATTGGAACATTTTGAATAAGTGATCCATGTACTTCATTGTCCAACATACATCTGACAACTAAGCGCGGTATGGAAACCTTCTCAACTCTTCAATTTTTTTGATGAAGCCTTATCAACTCTTCAATTTGAATTTAAATTATGGTTCAGTTTGGTTTTCTTTGAGTTATTCAATTGTTTGTTCAATTTATCAACCATCTTGTTTAGAGCCGAATCATGAGATAATGAATATCTGTTGCTTTTAACATTAAATATGAAGCCGACCTTTAAAAAGATGAATATAGATAACTTTGGGAGTTACTTATGAGAAAGATAGCATTAAAAATTACTCATAAATAGAGAACATTAGATTCACTTTCCGGTGAGCGTTTTCAACCATCTTCGGCATGGAGTTAAACTATGGTTAGTTCTATTTCTCGTAAGCTGAATTATGCGTAAATCTGTTTTTTAGCATTAAATCTGAAGCTGCCCCTTAAGTATAGATATTAAGATAAAATTCAAAGCTGCCTGTCGAATCTTGAAATATTTTGCTGCTCTTATTATTGCAATTTTTTTACTTGTTTTCCCTGTTTAATAAAACTGGTCTATTAACTTAAATGTGCAGAATAGTTTACTACATTCAAGTCCATCTCAGAAGTGTTTTCACTTATCTTTATCCACTTTAAGATAATATAGCATATCTAATTAGCGAGGACTGCTATTAGAATCCCCCCACAGGCTTTGGTCCAGGGGTAAGAGCGTGGCATGATGTGTGGGTTTTGCGCATGTCACGGGTTCGAACCCAGACAAAAGCCTTGTAGTTGAGAAGGGTAGAGGGGCGAGCCCATTATCCACCTAGCTTCGAACCGTGCGCCACGAGCCATCGGGGATTTCGGAGTTTAAAAAAAGACTACAATTAGTATCGGTATTACGGAATATTTCCTTTCCTGCCTGGATGGTATGTTTCCTTCCCTTTACTAGTCGGAAACCCAAAATTTTTCAAGTAAAGCACAAGGGGACTAGATTCGAGTAAATAGTACTGGGACGTACCAACTATTGGCTCATTTTTCTAAAATCTTACAGTTATAGTAGGCTGAACTAGTTGGGAGAGGATCAATCTTATCAGTTGACTTTAGGCTGACAGGTTTTTTAATGGTCTTTGGCCCTTTAACGGCATTTAAAATGTTAAAGTTTTGCTACTTTAGTACAACTTCATGCTATGTGTTCCACTGGGCGACAAATCCTTGCAACTGGTGTGCTTTTGGTAAGGTCTTTTTGGTAGCTGTGCGATCAGCGTGCAAAATTTGTACGTGAAATGCATGTATTGTTGCTTACACGTTGTAACAAGGGCCGAGGGGTAACCTTTTCTTGCACATGCCGAATGCATGTTGTCAGGGGCGAAGCTACATATTCCTTCATCGAAAAATTACACTTTTTATATAGGTAAAATATTGAATTTTAGAGGTATATAATATATATTGAACACCCTTTATCGGATTTTTTTTTACTTCTTTCAAGTTTCAACACCCTAGATAAAATTTCTAGCTTCGCCACTGCATGTTGTAACCGGGTATTAAAAAAAGTGGACCTTAGACTTTACTTCTATAAGTTAGCTTATGGAGCGAGAATTGTCCAAACCAAGAGACTACAACTCATACCCTAATCTTAACACCCCTCCATGCCAGAACTAGAGATTTGGAGTGTTGATAATATAATATTGGTCCCTACAATAACTCAACATCAGAGATAACAAGGGATGCTGCAGGTTGTAACACCTTGATAAAATAAAAATTGGACTGTGGATCTACCTCAACCCCAAGAGCTAACTTATGAGTTGAGAATTGTCTAAGATCAGATATAAGGAGACTGCACCATACCATCCAACTTTGGTACTCTAACAACGAGTGCGGAGTTGTCGTTTGCTTATTTTGTTTCTCTTTTCATGCTAACCTACTAAGATAAACCTTAATTTTGCCGAAGATACCTAAAATAGCTGCTTTGCTTTTGCAGGGATGAACATTAGTGTGAAGTAGTAGGTACAGTACAGAGCTTGTAGTGTGAATTATACTGTGTACTTTGATTACTATTAGTTTGTTTGAAGCAGCAGACGAGTTTTGATTAAAGGTTCATCTTTTGTAATTGTTGTAATCATATGTTTTGTCATAGTAGTGCACAGATGAAGAGCATATCTCTTATTTTAGAATCCCACAAAATTCATATAGTACTGATCTTTGAGTTTCTATTGTGAGCAACGTGTAGAGTAGTAGCAATTTCTGCTGTATTAAGTGCATTTTCAAAGGGGTTTGAAATATTAGATTCATTTGTAGTTCTAATAGAAGCTATAGCCATTACTCCGTTTTATACCTTATATCTGCTCTTTTTACTTGCCGTAATTAAGAATGATCTTCAGTTCTCTCCCTTTGTGATTTCTTTTTTCGTGTGTATTAATCAATGCACCTGAAAGGGAGCCTTAGCGTAACTAGTCAAGTTACTGCCATGTGATCAGGAGGTCACGGTTTCGAACCGTAGAAATAGCTTCTTGTAGGAATGCAAGGTAAGACTACATATAATAGACCCTTGTGGTCCGATCCTTCCTCGAATTCCTGTATAGCGGGAGTTTAGTGCACCAGACTGCCTTATTAATCAATGCACCCAGTGGCAAAGGTAACTTGTGATGGCTGATTTTATTACATGCCCGAAAGTGTTGTCATTATCAGTAATAACCATGCCACATGGTCCTTGGCCACTGGCACCTCAAAAATTTGAAAAAGATAAAAGGAATATCGTCACGATATAAACTGTAGCAGTGGTGCTCAAATCAATATTCATACATTTGGACTATTATATCAGGCACTTGTTATCTTTTATATGCACATACATTAATAACCCTGTTCACTAAAAGTTTAGGCAGATGATAATGAATTAATTTCTGCATCTGAAAAGATATCAAATATGGATCGACTCAACTTGCACATTTGCTGACTTGCTGTGGCCTTTCATTTGGCCAGATGCTAAAATTTTCATTAAGTCCATGGCCAATTCTTTGTGATTTCATTTTTTCACAGGTGTCTGCAAGTTAGGGGACTTTTTGTCTCGCTAGTACTTTGAACAGTTCAACAAATTTTTTTATTTGAACTTTTTTCCTTGGTAGGACAGCTGGTGTCCTTTTCAACTTCAAGTATGTACAAACATGTGGCCTTATTGGAGATGAAAATATCCAATATCTAGAGATAATGCTGGTTGTCCTTTTCAAGTTCACGAGTGCATAAGCCGAGTAGATTAAAAGCAACATTAGTTACATGAATGGTGGGTTAGCTATGTCCAAGAAGGCAATTCAAATAAAGTTTGACTAAAGTCTAAAACTAGTTAGGGTATTATTACTTTTAACTCGCGTCAGAAACTATTTATATTTGGTAGTCGAAAAAGTGTATTAAATATATATAACATATCGAATGTATATATATATATATAATATACAAATTTTGTATATTTTTCCGGCTATTATTTTTACAACGGCTATACAGTGTTATTTGTTGGTTAAAGTATGTTGTTAAGCCATTTGAGAGCAGGGGATTTGGCTGTTTTCAAACGTCTACCCTTTAACATTAATTAATAAGTAATAAAATTGATCATATTAACTTTTACTGTCTCTTTAATTGATTCATTGAAAATATAATAGATACTCTGAGACTCTTACTTTTTGAAAAAAAAAGTTCATTCCTTAAAAATAAAATATTGTGAACCCAAAAAAAGTTAAAAAATCAATTAAGTGACCGGAGTGTTATAAATAGAACTCTATTTAAGGTGAATGTCTATATTTAGAGAGATTCTAGGGTTTACTACTTGGTGGCTAAGTCACCACCTCCCTATAAATATAGGGCTTCTATTCCGTTGTAAACCATCCTAAGTATCAATAAGAATACTCCTCTCCCTATTCTCTCTATATTGTTCTTGTCTTTTATATTATTTCATAACACGTTATCAGCACGAGTCTCTAACCAATCGAATTTGATTTCTTCCTTCTTCCAAAATTTCTATACGGAAAAATAGAAGAACAATATACTCCGCCTCATGCTACAGTCGAAGTGGAAATATCAGAAGATATGCAGCTAGTGCATTTCGACTTCAACAGCACACCATTCGAGCTGCATGATGATAATTATGTCCTCAAAGCAATGAAATTTTGCGGAAGGCAAAAGAATGATGTTGCTGCGCAGAATATATCTGCTGATGGAGCTGAAGGTTCCAGTTCCAGTTTGGCCAACATGTTCCAGCATCAAATCTCTCATACATCAGCGTCAAACACACCCGAATTTCTATACGGAAAAATAGAAGAGATGGTATCATCATAAAGTAATGCAACGGGATGGAAACTCAAGAGGTATATTTAATATCACAACATTTATTGGTATACCTTAAAGGTAAGTAATTTACTTTTTCCTTTCAAATTCTTGAACTTCTACGATTTGATTTCATATACAAACAAAGACAACAAAGTTTGATTATAACTCTAATGGAGTTTGTAAGGAATTATAACCACGTGAAGTGGTAAAAGTTCTATGTCTTGCCATGATTAAATTCATGTATGATTGTGGGCAAAGAATTGAAAATCCGTCCCATTGAATTTGCTCCATTCTCTTTAGAGAATGTGGTAGCAGTATGTGATAAGTCTGAAAGAAGACAAAATCCGTCCAATTGAATTTGCTCCATTCCCTTTAGAGAATGTGGTAGCAGTATGTGATAAGTCTGAAAGAAGACAAAATTATTACCATGAAGGTATCAATGAATGTGGACGAGGCAATAGACGGAATTATAATCGTCATCATTGTGATAATGAGAATAATAAAGATTCTCAAAATAATCTTTCACTTTATGAAAGTAATATTTGACATGAGATTGTATATAGCACATACAGATGATTATGATCCATTCCCTGAAGTGAATGTGATAATTGTAATAAAGCCCGTAAGTATGGACACGCTCTTGATGTAATTTTGTTTTATGTCTGACATTATGAAAAGAAAGTTCGTTGCCCTTGAAATTTCGGGCAAGAACTATATGACATGGGTGTTGGATGCTGAAATCCATTTGGATGCAATGGGTCTTGGAGACGCCATTAAAGACAGAAATAATGCATCCACCCAAGACTATGCTAAGGCCTTGATTTTCTTGCGCCATCACCTTGATGAAGGTTTGAAACTGTGCTAAGGCCTTGATTTTCTTGCGCCATCGCCTTGATGAAGGTTTGAAACTGTGCTAAGGCCTTGATTTACTTGCGCCATCACCTTGATGAAGGTTTGAAAATTGAATATATCACAGTCAAAGATCCACCTATCTTGTGGAATGGCTTAAAGAAGAGATATGACAACCTGAAGTTGATCACTCTGCCACAAGCACGATACGATGAGAATCCAAAAGCAAATAGTTCATAAACTATATATTATCGTTGTGGTGGAAAAGGGCACTGGTCAAAAGCTTGCCGTATACCAAGACATTTGGTTGACCTTTATCAAGCATCTCGAAAGAGTAAAGGCCCTGAAACAAATTTTGTCTCTGACGACAATTTTGACATCACCCACCTGGATGTGGCAGACTTCTTTGAGAAATCCGATGGGAAAATAGACCACCTAATCGGTGATGGATCTGTGATGAAAGAAGATGAAGTTGTTTGATTTTATTTCACTTATTTGTAATAGTTAGTGAATAAACTAATAGTCATTAGTATCAGCTCGGATTAGTTAGTTTATGATATAATGTTAGTATTAGTTCTTTAGAATGTTTCAATATGCTCAGATTTCTATAATATTTTTATTTTCCAGTAGCGGTAATCGACTAACCTAACAGTTAGTCGATTATCTAATATTTCGCATTAAAACTGCAAAACAATCGATTGCAATGTTCAACAATCGATTGTCAATGTTCAACAATCGATTGTCTATGTTTAACAATCGATTGTCTTAAGACAGTGATCTGGAATTTTTTCAAAATAGCAAATAATCGATTGTCTATGTTTAACAATCGATTGTCGTAAGACAGTGTGATCTGAAGTTTTTCAAAATAGTCAACAATCGATTGTCTATGTTTAACAATCGATTGTCTTAGGACAGTGTGATCTGAAGTTTTTCAAAATAGCAAATAATCAATTGTGTGTGTTTAACAATCGATTGTCATTGTTCAACAATCGATTATGTGTGTTTAACAATCGATTGTTTTAAGAAAATGCTTAAACTGAAATTTTCAAACTGCATAGTAATCGATTATGGAAAACATATAATCGACTATCTGATTTAGTTAGTCAACTGACCTCAGCAGATTTTGAAAATATTGTTTAAATGTGAAACAAACGAATTGAACTTGTTTATTCTCATGTTCGTATATTTTCTTTTGTATGGCAAACTATGGGAATTAAATTGATTGAAGGCTCCTGAAGAGCAACTATAACTCTGCCTAAAGGAACGATATTTTAGAGAATGCAATGTTCTCCTCCAAGTCTAAGAAAGAACTTGTTGAGTTTTAATGATATCAGTCAAAATGTTCTCCTCCAAGTCTAAAAGGAGCTTGTTGAGTTTTACAGATATCATTCAAAATGGATATTAGATTGAGACAATACATGAGTATAATCTTGAATACCTCATTTACTCATGAAAATGAGGATGCCCACTTCGGCTTGGGGTCACGCCATTTTGCATGCAGCAATGCTAGTTCGTCTCTGACTGACGAATTGACACAAATATTTCCCGTTGCAATTGGTTTTGGGTCATGAACCTAATATATCCCATTTAAGAATCTTTGGATGCGCAGTATATGTGCCTATAGCACCGCCATCCCGCACCAAAATGGGTCCGCAAAGAAGGTTAGGAATATATGTTGAGTTTGAATCGTCCTCCATTATTCGCTACCTCGAAACATTGACAGGGGATTTGTACACTGCACGATTTGCAGACTGTCAATTTGATGAGACACTTTTCCCAAAATTAGGGGGAGAAGTTGGTGAAACCAAACGGGAAATTTTGTGGAAAAATGCATCATTATCTCATCTTGATCCACATACCTCTATTTGTGAAAAAGAGGCGCAAAATATTATCCATTTGCAAAGAATAGCAAATCGAATGCCAGACGCATTTACAGATTTGAAAAGGATAACAAAATCACATATCCCCGCAGTGAATGTGACAACATCTGACTCACGAATACATATTCATTATCGGAAGAATATGAACATGAAGTTGGTATTGAATATACCACCCTCACCCCTAGAAGGAGGTTTGAGATGATACCATACTCACCCCTAGAAGGAGGTTTGAGATGATATATGGCATGAATGATCGTTGGTCACGTACCTATTGTACGCCAAAGTATTTTGGAAATATGACTATTAAAGGACAACGATAATGCAAGAAACATATCTTGCATATAATTTTGACCATGACCATAATGGTATAACTTTCTCTTTAAAAGAGATATTCACCACATGGATGTTGATGAATCTGTGGTAGAACAAAATTAATTGAGAGCTCTAGAAGAGCCAATTACTATGTTGGAGAAACACAATTGAGTACTGTGCTGTAGTAAGTCTCAAAGAAACTTATTCAATTTCCAAAGTACACGCGAAAGCGATTGATTATATTGAGACTATAAATGAAGGAAAGATTTGATATCTCCTATGACTACAACTTGTAGCGGGACAATTTGTATATGAAAAGCTACCCGCTTCATTCTCCAGTTTGTACTACACAAACAAAAGAATGCCACAATAAAGTGGATATCTATTGGTATAAAAACCATGTCATAATAAACCTGAAGTTTATTGATAAGTGCACATGTCATGGTGTAAATTTGAAGTTTACCAATATTGATAATTTATTCAGTTGGCATTCGGGTTAGCCATCTCATTTTAAGTATGATGTGCAATAATAGAGAATTCACATGGGTGAATATTAAAGAACTAGAAAGTTCTTTACGAATTCTCTTGTATCACTTGTTCTCATTAATGAACTGACCAACTAAAGAGTTCGGGTTGAAGCCCATAAATTTTGGAAATATCAAAGGTGAATATTCACGTGCCATGTATACCACATATGATGCATGTATGATATGGTTACATGCCCAATTGTTATTAACCCGCAGCCTGGCCGGTGCTTGCGAGGTAAATTGCTCAGTAATCTAACTTCGAGCATAATTTCCAGATTTTCTACTCAAGATAGTTCATCTTGATAAATTGGTTTATATCAAAGTTGGTTTAGCAAGATAATTATTGAGTGCCTCCACTTAATAGCTAAACTGTTTCTTATGAGAACAAAGTTATATATATATATCACTTTGATATACGTTGTATACGAGAGTATATTCTCCCCTCACAAGTGGTTCAGGGTCAGGAACCAAATAATTTCATCTTATTATTAATGTGCTGTGTATATTGACATGATAATGCACAAAGATGATTTCCCAAAGTTGAGGAAACAAGTTAGCTTTTCCAACATGAGGGGGAGACATGATAAACAGTTGAGAAAAGGTTACATGGGATGAATTATCATTTGTATATGTAAATCCCCGAATATCATGAACCTGAAGTTCATAAAATGGATAATTCAATTGCAACATATTGCAAAGCATGCTATACGCATTTGCTGACCCAAAGAAAGTAACTATATTCTCACTACAAATACTCATATTAAGTCCCAGAAGGACAAAGTCTTTGATACGCTTAAAGCGTATAGACAAATACTTGATTCCATATGAAAGACATGTAGATTTGGACATATAGTTCAAATACTTGAAAGCATAAAGTCAAAGGTATGTATAATCATTTTTCGATATCTTATTTGTTTAGCATGACATGAAAACTTGATATGCATCTAAAGTCTATTATGTGATTTATATGACTTAACTTGAAAGATTTAAGTTGCTTGAAGCATACACAATTCTTGGTCCTGAAGTACCACATCCTAAGTACAATTTGTGTACATATGTATCTTGCTATAACTATAATCATGATGGCATTGAGAATATATCTATGAAGATATTGAAGAGTCATTCCACGACATTATACGAAGATGTTCATATTTATCAAGAATGATGATTTCAAGGTGCGGAATATTTATTCAAGTCAATATGGTTGATTTATTATCAAACATCTACCAAAGATTGTTTTGAAGATGGTGCACAAGATTGGAATACGAAGACTTAAGGATATGAATTGATGTTCTTATCAGGGGGAGTTAATGCGCGTTGCACTCTTTTTCCCTTACAAGGTTTTGTCCCAACTGGGTTTTCCTTGCGAGGTTTTTAACGAGGCAACCAATAGGCGCATATTCAAACATGTGTACTCTTTTTCCTTCTCTTTAATTTTTCCCATTGGGTTTTGGTTTTAAGGTTTTAACGAGGCACATTGTTGAATAGACATTCAAGGGGGAGTGTTATAAATAGAACTCTATTTAAGGTGAATGTCTATATTTAGAGAGATTCTAGGGTTTACTACTTGGTGGATAAGTCACCACCTCCCTATAAATATAGGGCTTCTATTCCATTGTAAACCATCCCAAGTATCAATAAGAATACTCCTCTCCCTATTCTCTCTATATTGTTCTTGTCTTTTATATTATTTCATAACAGGAAGTAGTATTGTTTTTACACAAGCGGATTAATTGTTGTGACTATTGAAGACGTCTAAATCAAATATTTTTGTCTTTTAATCTTTCAAATTTGTTTGTACGGAACTAAGGTCATCTCTCCCTTGTTTATATTATGAAATTCAACATAGATGTTATTTTCTTCCGTGCAAGTCAAATATGAGAAAAATAAAGATAATCTAATCGTACAAATAATACTTTTCGATGGTTGCGAATTAGAACATGATTATTGACCAATGAAAATGAGAGAATTGAAAGAGAAGTTAAAACAACTAAAATACGATAATGATGCTAATACTATATTAAGGCTCTTCTGTTATAAAATGAAAGCAACTTAGTGAAACATGAACAAGAAATATAGATAGAGAGAAGGAAGAGATTTTCTTCTTCAATTGTGTGTCATTTCCTATCTATTACAAGGCCTTTATATAGGCATAAAAAGTGAAGAAAATATGTCATGGAATATGTCATCGAACATACAAAATATGTCATTAAATATGTCATTAAGCATTTGAGATGAAGATTATGGAAAATGAGTAGACATCCAACATATTATGATATTTATCATAATACTCCCCCTTTGGATGTCCATAGATAATGTGCCTCATTAAAATCTTAACTAAAATAAAACCCAATGGGAAAAAATTTCTAGAAAAGGAAAAAGAGTACACATATCTAACAAAAATACATTTTTGTCGCCTCGTTAAAAGTCTTGCAAGGAAAATCCAGTGGGACAAAACATTGTAAGGGAAAAAGAGTGCAACGCGCATTAACTCCCCCTGAAAAGAGACATCAATTCACATCCTTGAGCCTTCGCATTCCAATCTTGTGTACCATCTTCAAGAGATCGTTGGTAGGGATTTGATAAATAAATCAGCCATATTAACTATAATGAATATTTGCACCTTGAAATCATAACTCGTGGTAGATATATAATGTCTTCACAAATATCTTGGAATGACTCTTCAATATCTCCATAAATGTATCATCGCTATCACATTATCATGCTTATAGTTATAGTAAGATACATTTGTGCATAAATTGCACTGAGGAAGTGGTACCTCAAGATCAAGAATTGTAGATGCTTCAACCAACTTAAATCCTTTATGGATTGTCATATAAGTTAAGTCATATAAGCCATATTATAGACTTTAGATGCATATCAAGTTTTCATGTCATGCTAGACATATAAGATATCGAAAAATGATTACACATACCATTGACTTTATACTTTCAAGTATTCGAACTACATGTCCAAAACTACATGTCTTTCATATGGAATCAATTCTACTTGAATTGTATCTCTTCCATTTGGCCAATATTTTTGTTTGTATTCGACAAACTTAAGATCCTCATCGATATTTAGCGCTATCATAGATGTGGTCGACGAACATTTTATATCGGTTCCAATAAATTTTATAAAGACATAACATATAGATCTTTTCATTCATATATTCAGGTACCTGAATCTCTCATGAGATTTTATGAAGTGTTATGTCATGTGACCTTCTAGATCACTTACCTCCTTTATTATGATCACTTTGATCATTTGCTCATCTTCTTTATCAAGAAGTTTATTTGAAACCGATTTGTTTATAACGCTTTAAGCGTACCAAAGACTTTGTCCTTCTAGGACTTAATATGAGCATTTGCAATGAGAATATAGTTACTTTCTTTGGGTCAGCAAATGCGTATGGCATGCTTTGCAATATGTTGCAATTGAATTATCCTTTTATGAACTTCAAGTTCATATTATGATATTCGAGGATCTATATATATATAAATGATAATCCGTTCCATGTAACTTTTTCTCAAGTGTTTATCATGTCTCCCCCTCATGTTAGAAAAACTAACTTGTTTCCTCAACTCTGGGAACCCATCTTTGTGCATTATCATGTTAATATACACTGCACATCAATAATAATAAGATGAAATTATTGGTTCCTGACCCTGAACCACTTGTGAGGGGAGAATATAATATACTCTCGTATATAACGTATATCAAATTGATATAGACAACTTTGTTCTCATAAACAATAGTTTAGCTAATAAGTGGAGGCACTCAATAAATTATTTTGCTAAATCAACTATGATGTAAACCAACTTATCAAGATGAACTATCTTGAATAGAAAATCAGGAAATTATGCTCGAATTAGATTACTGAGCAAGTTACCTCGCAAGCACCGGCCAGGTTACAGGTTAACAATAATCGCACATGTAACCATCTCATAGATGCATCTTATGTGGTATACATGGCAGGTGAATGAGCCCATATTCACCTTTGACATTTCCAGAATTTATGGGATTCAACCCCAACTATAGTTGGTCAATTAATTAATGAGAACAAGTAATACAAGAGAATTCGTAAAGAACTTTCTAGTTCTTTAATATTTACCCATGTGAATTCTCTATTATTGTTGCACATCATACTTAAATTAATATGGCTAACCCGAGTGCCAATTGAATAAATTATCAATATTGATAAAATTCAGGTTTACATCATGACAAGTGCAATTATCGATAAACTCTAAGTTTATTATGATATGGGTTTTTATATCAATAAACATCCACTTTATTGTGGCATTCTTTTGTTTGTATAGTACAAATCGGAGAATAAAGCGGGTAGCTTTTCACATACATATTATCCTGCTACAAGTTGTAGTAATAGAAGATATCAAATCTTTCCTTTATTTATAGTCTCAATATAATCAATCGCTTTCGCGTATACTTTGGAAACTGAATAAGTTTCTTTGAGACTTACTACAATACAATACCTTATTGGTAATCAATTGTGTTTCTCCAAAATAATATAATTGGCTCTTACAGAGTTCTCAATTAATTTGGTATTATCACATATTAATCAATATCCATATAGTGAATATTTCTTTTAAAGAGAAACTTGCACCATTATGGTCATGTCAAAATTATATGCAAGATATGTTTCTTGCATTATTATTGTCCTTTAATAATCACATTGCCAAAATATTTTGGCGTATAATAGGTACGTGACCAATGATCATTCATGCCATAATAATGACATTATTTTCTTATATCATCTCAACCCTCCTTCTAGAGGTGAGTGTGGTATATTCAATACCAATAGCATGTTCATATTCTTCCAATAATGAATATGTATTCATAAATCAGATGTTGTCACATTCACACCATGAATGGACCATAATCATCTATATGTGCTATATAAAATCTCATGTCAAATCGATGACAGATATTACTTTCACAGAGTGAAGGATTATTTTGATAATCCTTATTATTCTCATTATCACAATGATGACTTATAATTTCGTCTATTGTCACGTCCACATCCATTGATACCTTCACGGTAATAATTTTATCTTCTTTCAGACTTATCACATTCCGCTATCACATTCTCTGCGGGGATATGTAATTTTGTTATCCTTTTCAAATCTGTAAATGTGTCTGGCATTTTATTTGGTATTCTTTGCAAATGAATAATCTTTTGCACCTCTTTTTCACAAATAGAGGCATGTGGATCAAGATGAGATAATGATGGATTTTTTCATAAAATTTCCCGTTTGGTTCTACCAACTTCTCCCCTAATTTTGGGAAAAGTGTCTCATCGAATCGACAGTCTGCAAATCGTGCAGTGAACAAATCCCCTGTCAATGTTTCGAGGTAACGAATAATGGAGGGCGATTCAAACCCAACACATATTCCTAACCTTCTTTGCGGACCCATTTTGGTGCGATATGGTGGTGCTACAGGCACATATACTGCACATCCAAATATTCTTAAATGGGATATATTAGGTTCATGACCCAAAATTAATTGCAACGGGGAATATTTGTGATAATTTGTCGGTCTGAGACGAACTAGCATTTTTGCATGCAAAATGGCGTGACCCCACAAGGTCCCGAGGGAGGTGCTGTGGAGGTGTTTGGAGGCGAAGAGTGTTCCAGAAGCCTACATCAGAGTGATCAAGGATATGTACAACGGAGCTAAGACTAGGGTTAGGACGGTGGGGGGTGAAACAGACCATTTCCCTGTGGTAATGGGGCTTCAGGGGTCCTGTGTGACAAGAAAATTCCACATAAGCTCAAGGGGAAATTCTACAGAGCTGTAGTTAGACCTGCGATGTTATATGGGGCGGAGTGCTGGCCCGTGAAGAACTCGCATGTTCAGAGGATGAAGGTTGCAGAGATGAGGATGATTAGGTGGATGTGTGGGCACACCAGGCTGGATAAGATCAAGAATGAAGTTATTCGTCAGAGAGTAGGGGTAGCCCCGGTGGACGAGAAGATGAGAGAAGCGAGGCTGAGGTGGTTCGGGCATGTTCGGAGGAGGGCCCCGATGCCCCGGTAAGGAGCTGCGAGCGGCTGGAGATTGTGGGTGGTCGGCGAGGGAGAGGGAGGCCTAAGAAGCATTGGGGTGAGGTGATTAGACAGGACATGACCAGTATGCAGGTTACCGAGGACATGACACTTGATAGGGGAGTCTGGAGGTCTAGAATCAGGATTGTAGGCTAGGGGCTTCTAGAGTCCGTCGTTCGCATCTCTCGGGGTTGGGTGTGGGATATCTAGGGTTTCCCATAGGGGATTAGTGTTTTAGCTTATGTCTCCTTATGAGTGTTAGTATGGTAGTTACGGCTTGTTATTATTGTATTAATGCATGTGACTGTATTTATGCTGCTTATGCCTTCATACGTATTTACTTTATTTCTGCAGGAGTACCTATGCTTTATTATTTTGTTTTGTTTTGCTTGTGTTTCTAATTTCCCCTTTGTTTTCGTAATGCAGCTTTTCCTCCCACATCCTATACGCCGGGGGTCGTTTGGAAGCAGCCTCTCTGCCCTTTCGGGTAGGGGTAAGGCTCGTCTACCTATTACCCTCCCCAGACCCCACCTGGTGGGACTACTTGGGTAGTTGTTGTTGTTGTTGTTGTTGAAAATGGCGTGGCCCCAAACCGAAGTGGCCAGCCTCGTTTTCATGAGTAATGGTCTTGCTATCAACTGCAGACGTTTAATTAAAGACTCTCCAAGCCCATTTTGAGTGTGAACAAGAGCTACATGATGTTCCACTTTTATCCCGATTGATAAGCAATAATCATTAAATACTTGGGATGAAAACTCAGCAGCATTATCTAGTCTAATAGACTTAATTGGATTATCGGGAAATTGTGCCCGTAATCGAATTATTTGTGCCATTAATTTTGCAAACGCAAGGTTGTGAGTGACAATTGGCAAACACGAGACCATCTAGAATATGCGTCTATTAAGACCATAACATATCTAAACGACCCACTAGGTGGGTGAATTGGTCAACAAATGTCCCCTTGTATACGTTTCAAAAACGCAGGTGACTCAATTCCAACCTTTGTTGGTGATGGTCTAATAATTAACTTGCCCTGATAACAAGAAGTGCAAGGAAATTCATTATTTAAAAGAATCTTTAAATTCTTTAATGGATGACCATTTGAGTTTTCTATCATCCGTCTCATCATAATTGATCCAAGATGTCCCAATCGATCATGCCAAAGTACGAAAGTATTGGAATCAGTAACCTTTTGGTTTACGGTAGAATGTGCCTCTATTGCACTAATTCTTGTCCAATACATGCCATAAGATAAAGATGGGAACTTCTCAATAACCCTCATTTGGCCAGAGACATTCTTTGTAATGAGATATTCAAGATTATTATCATCTATTGTCTCAATATGATATCCATTTTGACTGATATCTTTAAAACTCAACAAGTTCCTCTTGGACTTGGAGGAAAACATTGCATTCTCTATGATAAATATTGTTCCTTTAGGCAGAGTTATAGTAGCTCTTCCAGAGCCTTCACTACTACCAGAAATTGTAGTAATATCTGCCTTACACATACTTAAATGAGAGAAATATTTCTTCTCTTTGAACATTGTATGTGTGGTACATGAATCAATTAACGAATATTTTAACAATTGAATTTTGATCCAAGTTTGTTTTGTGAGATATCCATACTTAATCTTGTATGTCTAGTTAGTGCATGCATCATTAAATTATTCAAGTTAATTAGCATGATTTAAAGTGTACTAAATACGTGTAGGACAGTACCGGCTAATATGAATACACTTATTGCACTAAGATCTTTATCAAGCAATTTTAGTAATAATTTGGCTAAGTGATTTGGCATGCTACATAACTAGTATTGTTACTTTTCTAGATTGACCATATAAAAGAATTATATATGCACCTAAAGAATATAAAAATTTTGATATCGTAAAATCTGTACCTACATAGTATCTCCATGTGTACTAATATTCTGTATGTAGGCTTGTCAAAATAAATAATTAAATGTAGCTAGTGTAGTATATCATGTTATACGGCACAATAATGTATAATCACACACTATGTTAGGTGTACCCAACTTAAGCATGTAAGTAGATATACTTGAATTCAATAAGAAAATAGACTTGAAAACAAAAACAATTTCAAGTAACCTCATTATTACTAACATGTTTTATTTCTACAAAGAAGAAGATGAATAATCAATAAAAACTTCTTGGATTTAGTCAAAGTATGATGTAATATTTTAATGATGCAAACACTATTTACATTCATATTTTGGATACGTACTACTGTCAAGAAAATATTATTGTTATCTAAGTCTATTGTTGATTATTTCTATATATATATTTTAATAATGCAAATCAATTAAGAAGCAGTTTATTAAAATCATTACATCTTTATTCATAATAAAGAGATCATGGTGAAGTATGAGTATCTTTCTCTTTCTATTTTTTTTAGAAACATAATTGAGAAAAACTAAGTATCCAACAAAACATATCATTATTCTTACAAAAAAAACATGTTGTACACGATAATTTTAAATCAGAGTCGAGAACTTTAAAAGAAGATAACTTACCGTGGTGGTTAGAGACTCGTGCTAATAACGTGTTATAAAATGAAAGCAACTTAGTGAAACATGAACAAGAAATATAGATAGAGAGAAGGAAGAGATTTTCTTCTTTAATTGTGTGTCATCTCCTATCTATTACAAGGCCTTTATATAGGCATAAAAAATGAAGAAAATATGTCACTAAACATACAAAATATGTCATTAAATATCATTAAGCATTTGAGATGAAGATTATAGAAAATGAAACATATTATGATATTTATCATAATATCTTCCTTTTTTCGGTTTTTTTTGGGTCACATACACTTTTTATATCTTTCTAAAAACAATATTCCATATGTTTTTTAAGAAATCATACGACTTAACTGAATGCATCGTGTCTTGACAAGAAACACAGAAAAACACTTTTTAACTGAACAGAAGATGGGCAAGACTAATAAATTATTAGCAGCCATGATTCTGTCGGCAATGAATAAATAATGGGTCAAAATTATACTAAAAAAAAGTCAAGGGTGCGTGGGGGGATTAAGCTTAGATGGATTAGTTTACATTAACATTGTTGCTATCTTCCTGATCCGATCATAATTCCTGACTATCCCTCGCTGATGCACGTCTTCTACTCTACTTTCAAAGATTTTATTTATTCCCATAGTAATGTGCTTTTTTCTGCCTAGCTTAATATAGGTAAATAAAAAGAAATCACAAACTAATATGGTATAACTAAAAAATAATTTTTTGGTTAAACAAATTGGTTTCGTTGCCGGGAATTGATCCATTCTTTTCGAGGTTACATTATGTTAATATCATATCAAACAACAACGATAACAGCAATCAGGAAAATCAGATCCATCAAGTAGAGGGGGATAAGCTCAATAATGTTATGCCTCAAGCTTCTCCATGTGGATCTCGAGAAGGAACTCCTAATGATATGTCTGAACATGTTGATGGAGGAGTTGAAACAAGAGATGAACTTCTGCAAAAAATAATTGATGCACGAATTGACAAAGCTTTGGAAGCTTTAGTTAGTTGATTGCCTGCTGCGCCAGCAATGTCCAATAATAATACGTTGGAAAACCCCCGCGCTGGTCTAGTTAATTCTAGTAATGGAGCAACCCGTAGAGATTCACAAGAAGGAGAACCAGGTAATTCAGATAATTCTGATCTTCAAAATTTAGTACTAACCTTGCAGAAACAGCTCAAGGAGCAAAACGAGCGTATCGAGCAAATCCCTGGAGTTTCGCCTGTAATAAAAGGAGTAGACGCGGATAAATACTCACAACGACCTTGGAAACCAAGCGCTGCTCCCTACAAATTCCAAAAAAATTTAAAATGCCTGACATCCCAAAATATGATGGTACAACAGACCCACATGACCACGTAACCGCGTTTATAATAGGAGTGAAAGGCAACGATTTGACCAAACAAGAAATTGAATCAGTATTGGTCAAAAAGATTGGAGAGACGCTCACCAAGGCTGCATTAACCTGGTATTCTCTTTTACCTAAAATTTCAATAAATTCTTTTGCTGAGCTTGCAGATTCTTTTATTAAAGCACACTCGGGAGCTCAAAAGGCCGAGAAAAGGATGGATGATATCTTCAAAATCAAACAAGGGAACTCTGAGTTGCTCCGGGATTTGGTTGATAGATTCCAATGTGAAAGAATGACTTTGCCCCATGTACCAGATAACTGGGCAGCAATAGCTTTTGCAAGTAATTTGAACGACAAAAGTTCAGAAGCCACGAGAAGGCTTAAAGAAAGCCTTCGTGAATTTCCCGCAACCACTTGGAACGATGTTTATAACAGGTACAATACAAAGCTTTGAATCGAAGAAAATACTGTACCTCAATATCATCGTGAAGAAAGGAGCGGGTCCAGGAGGTTAGAAGCTGAAAAAATATCATGTAAGAATAGGTATGATCCATATATGGGACCTGCAGGAAAAGATTCACGATCTAGACAGAATAACCAACGATATGATCAATGGTCACGAGATAGGGAAATCGGGTCTTCATCCAGGTTTAGAGGGGATCGAAGCAACCAAGAGCCATGAGATGACGATAGGAATTTAATGGCACGATTCGCTGGTTGTAATTTCAATGTAACTAATTCTGAGCTCGTAGCTGTTCTGAGGGGTATGAGAGAAAAGGTACGGTGGCCAAAAGAGATGCGGTCAAATCCAAATAGACGTAACCCGGACCATTGGTGCGAGTTCCACAATGACCACGGGCATAAAATATCAGAATGCAGATTCCTACAAAGTGAAGTAGACCATCTACTGAAGCAAGGATATCTCACAGAGCTGTTTAGTGAGAAGGGAAAACAAGCTTACATGAAAATTAGGCAGGAGCCACCAAAACCGCCATCACCTAAGAGAACAGTGAATGTCATCAGTGGAGGGGAAGATATTTATAGAGTAACGTACACGGCTTCAAATAAGGTTTCCAAATGACGATCACACACGGGAAGCGAGTACGGAAAACCTTAGAACACGAAAGCATAAGCTTTGATGATGTAGATACAGAAGGAGTGGTTACTCCTCACAATGATGCATTGGTAATATCCTTACTTATACATTACATTGATGTAAACTGAGTTTTGATTGATCCAGAAAGTTCTGCAAATATCACTCTACTAAGGGTACTGTGGAAAATGCAAGCTGAAGATAAAATGATACCCAAGGCGCATACTTTGTCGGGCTTCGACAATTCAAATGTGGTAACAAAAGGTGAGGTAATTCTAACAACTTTTGCGCAGGTGTTATAAAAGAAACTAAGTTTCAGGTAGTTGATATGGATACGGTGTGCAACATAATCATGGGGAGACCCTGGATCCATGATATGGATGTTGTTCCATCAACTTTTTCATCAAGTTATTAAGTTTCCATCACCCTGGGGAATACGTCAAATTTGAGGAGATCAACAAGCAGCCAGGAGTATAAAAGCCGTAACAGATACGAGTACCGCGAGTAAAGAGAAATAGCAATTAGAGGAAACAATTGGAGGTGTCAACAATCAAACTTCAACTGAATAACAAAAAATAGATTTAGACTCAAGACATGATGTAATTCAAGAACCTGAAGAAAATGAGAACATTAAAACAACAATAGAGGAGCTTGAGGCTGTGGTGCTATTTGAGCAATGGCCTGAAAGAAAGGTTTGCGTAGGAGCCAATCTAAATCCCGACATGCAAGGTATGTTAATTGAGTTTTTAAAAGCTAACGTGGATTGTTTTGCTTGGTCCCACGCTGATATGACATGAATACCACCTGATGTGATGACTCACAAACTCAACGAGGACCCATCTTTCATACCTATAAAGCAAAAGAAAAAAAAGCAAGGTGCATTAAAGAATCAGGTAATTCAAGATAAAGTCCAAAAATTATTAAAGATTGGATCAATCTGCGAGGTAAAGTATCCTAATTGGTTAGCTAATACGGTGGTCGTACCTAAAAAGAACGGTAAGTGGCATGTTTGTGTGGATAATACTGATCTAAACAAAGCTTGCCCAAAAGACTCTTTCCCTTTACCGCATATAGATCAATTAATTGACGCAATCGCAGGTCATGAACTTCTAAGCTTTTTAGATGCATATTCGGGATATAATCAAATTAAAATGGATCCTGATGATGATGAAAAAACTTCTTTCATCATAGACAGGGGGACTTACAGTTATAAAGTAATGCCCTTTGGTCACAAAAATGGAGCAACCTATCAAAGGTTAGTCACCAAAATGTTTCAAGAACTTTTGGGACAAACTATGGAGGTATATATAGACGATATGCTCGTCAAAACCCATCATTCTCACGATCATATTTCTCACTTAACTATTACATTTGAAATTTTACGGAAATTTAACATGAAACTCAACCCAGAAAAGTGTGCATTTGGAGTTGCTTTAAGTAAATTCTTGGGTTTTCTTGTTTCTAACCGTGGCATTGAAGTAAATCCTTCTCAGATAAAGCAATAGAAGAAATACCTGATATCCTTACCAATAAGAAGGTGGTTCAAAGACTAACGGTAAGGATTGCCGCCTTGGGAAAATATTTTACGTTCTTTTCTGCTTTCAAAAAGGAAGATCATTTTGAGTGGAACGAAGATTGTCAACAAGCCCTTAGGAGCTTGAAAGCTTACTTATCAAATCCTCCACTGTTGGCGAAACCAAAGGAAGGTGAAACATGCTTATCTACTTAGCAGTATCAGAAGTTGCGGTAAGTGCTATTTTGGTACGTCTTTATTATGTAAGCAAATCTTTATTAGATGTTGAGACACGATATCCACAACTAGAAAAGTAAGCACTAGCTTTGATCATGGCATCTAGGAAATTAAGACCTTATTTTCAATGTCATCCAATTGTCGTAGTTATTTCTTTTCCATTACGAAACATTTTGCATAAACATGAATTATCAGGAAGATTAGCAAAATAGGCTATAGAATTAAGTGGGTATGAAATTATTTATCAACCTAGGACTGCTATAAAATCTCAAGTTCTCGTTGATTTCGTAGCGGATTTTTGTCAAGGGATGCATTTAGAAGCGGAAAGAAATTACAAGTCTTTAATGGAATAAACCCAGGAACTTGGATTTTGTGTACTGATGGTTCATCTAATGTAAAAGGGAGCAGGCTTAGGAATTGTTCTTAAACCACCTACGGGTAAGACCATTAGACAGGCTATAAAATGTCACCCTGTAACTAACAATGAAGCAGAGTATGAAGCTGTGATTACAGGTTTAGAGTTGGTACTGGAACTTGGCATCACACATATTATAATCAAGAGTGATTCACAGCTCGTGGTAAATCAAATACTGGGGACTTATGTAGCAAGGGAAACACGAATGCAAGAGTATCTCGAAAAGGTACGAGAACTGATAAGACAGTTCCAAACTTGGAAGGTAATGCAAATCCCAAGAGAGGAGAACGCGGAGGCAGATGCTCTAGCTAATCTTGCATCTACGGCAGACATAGAAAATGACGCAAATGCTTCAATCATACATTTATTCCATTTAGTTCTCGAACCTGACAAAAATGGGGTAAATTTTAATCACTTAACTTGGGATTGGAGAAACGAAATAGTAATTTTTTGCAGCATGGAACCGTTCTTGAGGATAAAATAAAGGTTCATGCACTTCGAAAGAAAGCTGCTTGTTATTGCCTATATCAAGGAAACCTTTACCGAAAAATGTTTGGTGCTCCATTAGCAAGGTGTCACGATCCTTCTCAAACGGAGTATGTGATAAGAGAAATACATGAGAGACATTGTGGAAATCATGCATGAGGCATGTCACTTGTAAAGACATTGATTCAAGCAGGATACTATTGGCCTAAAATGGAAGAGAAAGCGAATGATTTCGTGTCTAAATGTGACAGATGTCAAAGATACGGTAACAATATGCATAGACCAGCCGAATTATTACATCATGTTGTATCTCTGTGGCCCTTCATGAAATGGGGGATAGACATCGTAAGTCCATTACCACAAGCAAAAGGTCAGGTAAAGTTTTTACTCGTACTTACTGATTATTTCACTAAATAGGTAGAGGGCATTCAAACAGGTACGATAGAAAGAGGTTAAAGATTTTATCTGGAGAAACATCATATGTCGCTTAGGGGTACCAAAGGAAATCGTATGTGATAATGGTCCACAATTCATAGGAGCACAAATCAGGAGTTCTTCCAAAGTTGGCAAATTAAAAGGATAACTTCAAGAACATACCATCCTGTAAGCAATGGATAAGTGGGATCCACAAACAAAGTCATAATCAATATTTTAAAGAAAAGATTGCAAGACTCAAAAGGCAATTGGCCTGAAGTGTTACCTGCAATACTATGGGCGTATCGAACAACAACGAAAACAAGCACGGGAGAAACGCCATTTTCAATGGTTTATAGAGCAGGGGCCTTAATACTAGTAGAGATCGGGGAACTAAGCACAAGGTACGTTGTTTCAACGGAAGACTCAAACAATGAAGAGTTACGAGTGAATCTTGATTTACATTACCCCGAAGGATAATGTATAAGGGAGTTTTTCCACTTTAAGTGACATTATTCAAAATGGGATTATTTCTTTATTTTTAGAGTCGCCACTTGGGATAAGATTGGCTTTTGGTGTCCCAAGTCACCGGTTTAAATTGAATCCCAAATCGAGGAAAATTTCGACTTCCAGTTGGAGTCTGCAAACCAGAAATTCTAAGCAAGGAATTCTGTTGACCCGAGGGAAGGTGTTAGGCACCCTTGGATTCCGTGGTTCTAGCATGGTTGCTTAAACTATTACAAATGGCTAAAATCTGATTTTTATACATGTTCCAACCTATAGTGCGATTTAAAGATTATTTACCGCTTTTAATTTGATTTTAAAGAAAGTGAACGTCAGTTTAAAAACGTGCTTTTCGATCACGTCACATGGAATGCACCCGGATCCTCGAAATATTCTTATTCGACGTTTTTGGATTTGGATTTAGGTTGCATGAAATGCACACCTGTATTTAAGAAGGTAATTTTATTTAAGTAACAGACCTAAAGCAACTAACGTGTTTATTATCTTTGCGAGGGCCATGATAATTTGCTAAATGACATGCCTCGGATTTCTATGCAGTAAAGTTAATCAAGTGAGGGCCATGTGTTTTGAGATTTTAATTGACATGGCACACCTCAAATTATAACAAAAACAACAACAACCCAGTATAACCTCACCTAGTGGGGTCTGGGGAGGTTAGTATGTACGCAGATCTTACCCCTACACTTGGGTAGAGAGGTTGTTTCCAAATAGATCCCCGGCATCCTTCCCCCCAAGAACTTCCTACCTTGCTCTTGGGGAGACTCGAACTCAGAACCTCTCTGTTGAAAGTGGGGGTTGCTTACCATCAGAGCAACCCCTCTCGTCATGGCACACCTCAAATTATTCCTAAGAATTTATGACTTAATTAAAGCAGACTACGATGTTCTTAATTTGTTATTTCCCTAAACTTTGGTTTAAAACAATAGGCTTAATAAAACCAGATTCAAACCATATGTATCAAATTGAATCTACTGGGCATCACCTTAGTGTAAATGCATAAAAGAAAAATGGAAGGAAAGGAATCATGATACCGTGACAAATTGCTCATGAAAACTTAGAAGAAACAATACACATTTACGTGCATTCGTAACCCAACAATTGAAACAGTGCCATGTTCACTTCGTACATTACTACTAAATTCTTTATACATGTACTTCCTCTCCATCATTAGTCCCACTACCGTTCAAAATAATTGATCCATTTCCCTTGTCAACACATGAAAGATAATCCAAACCGACCAATACTTTTCAGAATCACCCCCACAAACTTTCCTCTACCCAAAAAGCATACAAATATCAATGAATTTAACAGCCGGCCGCTACAGATCATAAATGAATATAACAACTTTCTCGCTAAAAGATCATAAATCAGCATTAAGTTGACAGCACCAGAAACTAATCAAAGGAGGAAATTTCGGCAAGTTCAATAGCTGGCATATTCAATGTAATCAAAGAAAAGTCTAGCTACTAGTGGCCTAGAACTTGAATTCAATTTATTAAATGCAGGAAAACTTCCCATCCTTACATACAACAATGAAATAATTCTTCACGATATTATGCAAAAGCCAGCAATATGAATGAATCAATGGTATCACAGTCCACAATGCAACAGATTAAAAGAGTTACTTAGAAAATGTAAAAGGACTGAAAAATAAACCATAAACTTGATTATCCACTGAAACCATAAATACAGAGGAGTTCAGACTGACCTATTTCAGCAAGGAAGTTAATATGAGCCAAATAAGAGCAGCAAATCAGTTCAAACAGCTCGGCAAAATAGATAGAGCAAATGCAACAACATATATCTGGCACAAACTTCAGAATCCTAGAGAATGAGAAGACGAGGCAGTAGCAACTTCAAACGAATTTTCTCTTGATTTTTTTGCTAGAGATTTTCATATTCAAAGATACCGGAATCCGTGTATATTCTTTTTCCGGATTCGAAACAAACTCGACAGCTTCACTAAACTATGAAAATTCCCCAAAAGTGTAGAACAACGAATTGAAATTGAACCCAACTTTGTAACCTTGAATTTCAGATCTGATCTCTGTAATTTCACGACCTTGCTAGAGGCCTAAGCATGTGTGTCTTCTCATGAAGTGTATGAGCAGGATGTATATATGAGAATGGAGAAGTTTCAGAGCTGCTTCCATGGCATTTTGGTTGTTTTTTCTAGCTGATTTTGTGATTTTGAGATTGCGGCTGTTTTTGGGGTCGATTGGTGAGTGTGTGTATGTGTTATGACTGATTTTATATGGAGAGAATGGAGGAGCAGGGGCCTTTTCGTTGAAGATGATGGGAGCACGCAGAAGAGGTCCAAGCTCCGAGTGAAACAAAAATGAGGAAGGGGTCACGCTATTTCCGTGTCACTAGCTCCCTCCCCGTTCTTTCGCGTGTTCTCTTTTAATGAGGGAGGGGGGTCCGATTGAGTCGTGTCAGGCAGATGGGTTTGGGTAGCAAAATTGCTTTTGGGCCAAATTTTTGGGTATAAGAACAACCCAAATTTTGAATTAAAACCCACTTTCAAAATCTCTTCTTATTTTCCTTTTTCTTTGATTTTCTTCAATTAAAAATTCTAGAAATTAAAATCCTATATTATCTAAAAAATGTGAAATTAAACTAATTAACTGATTATAAAAATTATAAAAGCTACTCAATCCTAAAATAAAAAAGAGAAAATCAATAAAAGGAAGAAGTGTAAAAATGAAGCATTTTTTGTGATTTTTAATTTTTTTAATAAAGCAAGTAACTATTGATTACTCCTAAAAAATATAAAGATAAAGCTAAATGCAAATGCAATACTTTTTGATATTTTCATGATTAAAAAAATTTAAAAATACAAGAAAAGTGCAAATAATTAATAAAATCTATAAAGATTCCAAAAAATGGTGAATAATTAAGAAAAAATCTATTTTTCTTTGATTTTGTAGGAGCATTTCATATAAGGCAAAAATCACGTGCTCACAGCTGCCCCTCTTTGCTCGGAGACACGAAGGATTTTCGGGCAAAAATAACATGAGCAATTACGAAGCATTTTTCCCCATTTGAAACTCCATGATAAGCATTTTTTTAAAGAGCCTGACCGAACTTTGCTTCAGATGTTGCCTATATATCCTTGGGTATAAAGTAATCAATTCAATGTAGTTATGGAAGTTTTGGTAGATGGGACTACCGAGAAGCTGTGATTTCACTGTTGTTGTTGTTGTTTCTGCTTGCTGAACTCCTTATTACACTAAAATAAAAAATAAAAAAACTAAGCTAGCTAACCTACGACTACGAGTTACAAGATTCCTATCTATAAATCTCTTGAAGCTTGATCTTGAGTCTTGGATGGTTCTTGAGGCAGACTCTGATCTGAATCTTGATGCTCGTCAGTGGCTACTACTGATGCATTCTTCAGCTTTGGATCAAGGCGGGACATACGAAGCTTGTGACCTCAATCATATCTTGAGCAGTCGGCATCCTTCTCCACTTCAGCATTTTAAGTTCACTTCTTTTTGTTTTTTTCTTCTTTTCTTTATTCTGGATTGAGCCTCATTCTTTTTGTCATCTTGAATTGTGTGTTTTGAGGTCAACCTACTTAAGATACCAAAACAAACAAACAAACGAAATTTTCTGCCCAAGTTTTCATTAGAAAAATTTCGTGAGTTAGTTGCAACCAAAGATCAACCCTAATGTTGGCTAAAAGGAAAACTTGCTCAACTCAGGGATTGGAGCCCTAATGTTGGCTAAAGAAAATCGTTCAACTCAGAGATTGGAGCCCTAATGTCGGCTAAAGGAAAATCGCTCAACTCAAGGATTAGAGCCCTAATGTCGGCTAAGGGAAAAACTTGCTCAACTCAGGGATTGGAGCCCTAATGTTGGCTAAAGGAAATCGCTCAACTCAGGGATTGGAGCCCTAATGTCAGCTAAAAGAACATCGCTCAACTCAGGGATTGGAGCCCTAATGTCAACTAAAGGAAAAACTTGTTCTACTCAGGGATTGGATCCCTAATGTTGGCTAATGGAAATCGCTCAACTGAGGAATTGGAGCCCTAATGTCGACTAAGGAAAATAAGTGCGTTCAACTCAGGGATTGGAGCCCTAATGTTGGCTAAGGATAAACGCTCTCAACCCAAGGATTGGAGCCCTAATGTTGGCTAAGGATAAAACGCTCAACTCATGGATTGGAGCCATAATGTTGGCTAAGGATAAATGCGCAACTAAGGGATTGGAGCCCTAATGTTGGCTAAGGAAATATCAGATTGGTATGGGGGATTCCAAACTATCATTTTTTGCTTGGATTTTCTCTTTTTTCTTCTTTTCTTTTATTTAACAACAAAAACATGAAAGAATTCAGAGGAAACTTTCATTTGTATTGGTTATTTGTTGCAAAGCTATTTCAGCACTTGCTTGTTTTTCTTTATTTTGGTTGCACCTGCTGTTTGCACAGTTGCCTTGGATTGCACCTGTTTCAATTTTCAACAAAGAACAATTGTTAGTTCGAAACAGTGGTTGGTTTTGTGGCCTTGATCATCTCAATTGCTCGATCTCAAACTCATTTTCTACTGAGAACATTGTTGTTGATTGGCTACGAAGGCGAGCCCCTTTTCCAACTGATAAAACTCAGCTTCCATGATTCCATGATGATATGCCTGTATAAGGCTTTGATTATTTCAAAGTACAACGTGGGAAGGTCCCTATCATAACCGTGACATTGCAAGAAAATGAGCATACGAGTTGGAGACAATGGATGGCAAGGTCCTACCTTCACATTGGAATGTTTTCCATCTAAAAAGATATTACTTCTAAGGGAGTGGTCGAAGTCAGGTATCCCAATGTTAGATTTTTTTTTCTTTGAATTGTTAAAATTTTAAGAAATGATTTTAGATGCTAGGCAAAAACTCTAACTCGTGCCAAATGATGAGTCACGGCCTGCATGGAAAAATGGAATATTCTTAAATTATGAGCCTAGGGTTACATTAATTTGATGGAAATACACACGGGTTAGGCAGTCTTCATCTATAATCGCACCTCCGAGTTTCACGTATTTTTCTATTTCAGGAAAGGGACCAAACTGAGAGAAACATACAAGTGCTCGAGGCTTGATTCTTTACCTCTCAAACACTTGGGGGACTACATACTATACACAGAGCGAATATCAAAAATACAAATATCGAACAAAAGTTGGTCAAAGTTTTGGAGACAAGTGTTGAGAGGGAATTACGAAGTCATCAACACTCAGCATAAAACATTCATCATAATGTTACGAACGAAGTCATTTCTTAAACCCTTCCTAAATATGTAAAGATATGGTTGTGACTATGTATTGAAAACGGGTTATGAAGAAAAAACCTTGTCTATTTTATATCATGCAAAATCTGTTACAAGAAATATAGTTTGAGAAAGTCATAGATGTATTTTAACACATGTAATAGTCACAAAAACTTGTCAAAGTTCACGAATGGAAACTTATCAAAGTTGTTTCATACAAAACATGTGTATTCCTATTTCTTCCATCATATTATAACATCATTATGAAGTTGAGACGTCTTCTTCATTAAGTGTTTATAAAATAAAAAGGCGCTCTTTTTTATAAACCTCATGTTGATATTCCATGAGAAGAATCATAAAGCATTTTCAAAAGATAAAAATGCTAAGCTATTCTATAAGTCCTGAATAAGTAAATAGGCAGGAATAGAGTATAAAGAAGTAATCATAAAAACTTCTTAGCATAAAAGACTAAGGAAACTAGGGACTACAGCAAAAGATCCCTTCAAAATTGCCAAGGGACAATATTAACAATCATTAAAAAAAAACTCAATACATTTAACTGGTCGATGAAGGAATCAGAGCTTCAGAAGTTGTAACATTACTTTCAGAAGCAATAACAGGTGCGGTCAAAACTTCTGAAGAAGCAACAATAGGAACAGTTTCAACTAAGCTTGAAGCGTTAACATCAAAGAGGGAAGCAGTAGTCACGGGAACTTCAGCTCCCATGGATTGTGTCATAGAAGTTTCACCCTTGGAAGTCGGAATCACAACTTCAAGTACCTCAGTAGCTGCTTCAAGTTTAATAACTCATCCGTTCCAGGAGCTTCAAGTGTCGGAGAAGGGGTAGTAATACTTCCAAGTGCAGGAGAAGGAGTACCATCAGGTTGTTGGCTTTTCTCTATAGTATCCATGACTTTGGCCAATTCAGATTGCAACTCACCTCTATATTAAAATTTTCTTCAAGAGCATTATACTCATTCTCCAAAGCCTTATATTTTTTTCCCACGTAGCAATATCATTTTTTGCTATTTGGTGCTCAGCTAGGTGGGAATCCAACGAAGCTTCAAGAGAGACATGGGAACTTTTCAAGGCACGAATTTTCTCTGAAGAAGTCCTCGGGTCATTTTGAGCATGAGTCGGGTTTTCAGCTAACTCTCTTTCGTATTTTTCCTTCTTATCCAAAAGCGCCTTAAGCTCTTTAACTTCATCATTGGCTTTAGAAAGAGGGCATTCCAAAATCTCTTTATCATTTTTAAGTTGGCCCCAATAAGCATTGACAATTCTCAACTCCGAAGATAAGCCACGATTTTGCTGCTCCAAGTGAGCCTTGCTCTCCTGTAACTCCTCTATAGTCCCTTGGGCACTCTCGAATTGATCTTTCCAATTTGTTGCCACAAGTAAGACATCCTCAGCTATTTTCCTAGCTTCAGAGATGGCCTTAGTGGACTCACGCTCCTTTTTCTCTAACACAGAGACTCGCACTATCAGCTCGGTCCCAATAAGATTAGCCTACGGTTATAAAACATAAAAGTGAAAATTTATAAGGAAAGAGAAGGAAAGCATTTAAGATCAAGAAAATTACCTTTAAAGTTGAATGAACTATGTCATTTATCAAAGTATAACAGTTGTGGCTCTGCATCTTTTTCCTCTCAATCTCTCCAATAAGAGGCTCGAGCCAAGTACCTGCTCCTCCAGATTTTCTTAAGAGGCTTTAATTGGCAGGGACTTCGAGTGTGACACTCCTCATAGTCATGCCTCTATTGCTGGAACTTACTTCAATTGGAGGGGCAGATGAAGATGGAACAATAGAAGGGGGAGTAGTAGAAAAGGTAAACACCATAGGAGTTGTAGGAATTGAAGCAGGAGCGGAAGGGGTATGCGTAGAAATTAACCCATGAACAGAAGTAGAAGTAGTTAAAACTGGTGAAGGAACAAGAGCAATCAATGATGTTAATGAAACACTTACGGTTGGAAAAGGAATGGAGGAAGTAGGAACGAATGAAGAAAGAGGGGTTTCATAAAAAACAGGCCCGAACTCGCCACTCCAACAGCTACTATCAAAGGGACGCTGAGTTGATTCATTCGTACCTCTTGGCATGGTGTCCTCGTCTGAAGGAATCAAAACAGGCTCGGTGGTTGAAGTTTGAGCGGGAATATCTTCAATTTCATCATCATTGATGACTCGCCTCCTAACCCTTGGCCTGGCTACTAATGAGGTACCCTCATCTTCCTCATTCTCCTAGCCTTCTCCAATAGCTTTCCTTTTTTGAAGCAAAGGATCGAGCCTTGTCCAAATCAAGTGCAGTATTGCCAGATATACGAATGGCCATAGCTACATCGGGTGCCATTCATTTGGAATCAAATCCTAATTAAAAGAAGGATATATAATCAGCATTAAGGAAAAGGTACTTAATGTGTAAAAAAGCGTGCAAAAAGATAATACTGTGTGTTTTAACTTTCCAGCCATGTATGGCAGAATTGATTTCCAAATTCTTTGCTCCTTAGGAGGAATCATCAAAATTGAATCTACTCAACCACGGAAGTTGGGAACAGGTTCCACATCTCCCATGGTTGCTACGAAAAACCAAAAAGAGACGAAGTCAGAAAAAGAATTGAAATTCTAAAAAAATAGGTACAGTCCAATAAAAAAAACTTACGTGCAAAATTCCACTTCTCAAGGAAGGGAATATTTATTTCACCAAGCACGTCCACCGTACGTACAACAACGTAATAGCGTACACGATCTTTGTCATCCTATGGGATTACCAAAACCTTCTTGCTCCTCGCAGTTAAGGTAAAAAACCCATGGCGTATTAAGTTAGGATAGTATAAATGGATGAGGTGAGAACATGTGAAGTTGACGTTGGCTTTGGTAGGTAGAAATCTTAAACAAGCCACTGCCTCCACACTAGATGACCAACTTGGGCCAAACAAATATTAAAAAAAGGCAAAAATCGAGAATGACCGGGTCAATCAGAGGATTAAAACAAAGTAAAAGGGTAAGTATAAACAAAAGAATACCGAATCCTAAAAGAAGAGATTCTTTGATTTGGGGCATGAATAGACATTCAGAGACTATTTTTCTAGTTACAGTCTCTTCTAATGGTAGGGATTGTAAGTTCGGTCACTAAAGTAAGATAAGTATCGGCTTTTTCTAAACCAACAACTTGCTTTTCAAGAGATTGTCTATCACTCATAAAAGACAAATCACTGGGTACGATTTCATCCACTAAAGGTTCTCGGGAAGAATCAGAGATTTCTTTACCTTTAGAAGAAGACAAGGATCTGAAGACAAAAAAGAGTCCAAATTCAGTATTAAATATATGATACGTCAGAGAATTGATATTTAATAGGAATGATTGTGTAAAGGCTTATTTAATGTCATTTATTACTCATATTGTTTTATTTAAGCTGAGGTTTCATTCCTTTACCTAGGATCAACTATAAAAGGAAGAAGTCTCATCATTTGTAGGGACACGGAAAATCAACTACATCATATTGAAATACAAATTTGTTTATTACCTTATTCTTATTCTCTGAAAACTTATTATTCTTTTTTGGCCTCTTGATTATCAGTAACCCGATTTTTTATCTTAAATTCTAGCTTTGACCAAAAAATTATTTTTTGGTTAAACAAATACTCCATCCATTTATTTTAAATTGTCCATTTTGGAATTTTTCCGTCCCTTAAGAAACAATAAATGAAATATATATTTTTATAAATTTACCCATAGTAATAATGATAACATTTCCAAAAGTCTTGGAAAATTATTTGGGGAATGAGTAGTTAATGATAAGGATAAAACATGAAAAAAAGATTATCTTTCTCTTGATTTAGTATAGTGGACATATAAAAATAAAAATATATTTGTAATATAATAGACAAATAAAAGTAAACGGAAGGAGTACATTTTACTTTCACAGGAATCATAAACTAATACATTTTGTTTTCATATGAATTTGAACTCTACTTTTTAATGATTTTCATCCATATAATTGAGCGCAATGGTGGAGCTACCTTATAGCCTTCACGGAGAAATACACTTTATTAGATGAGTAAAAATAAATAAATTATATGCATATATATAATATGTTTACTCCGGTTGATTTATATTTTGACACCCCTTAATAAAATCCCCCACTCCATTACTAATTGAGTGTTAGACCATACACTTGGATGCTGCATATTCTCCGTTAGTCTTTTTACGTAGTATATAAGAAAGATTCAACTGCAGAAAAGTCACATCATATATAATATTACATAAAATTTAAATTTACAACATACATTTTTCCTGAACTTTTAAAACTTACCTTAATTACCCAATTCCGAAAAGCTCAATAGTTAGTTATCCCTATTCCCTATTCCCTACATAACATGAAGCTTGACCTCTTAATATTTTCTTTTTTTTGAATTTTCTATTTGTATCCAGTATTCGTAGTGGAGTCGATTATATATGAAAATTTGCGCCGCGTAGGTTCACATTTAGAAGAAGCATTCCCGACTAATTGCCATGAGTTTTTATATCAGGCTCGAATTTGAGAACTCTGAAAGAACTGTCACATCATCCTTGGGTGGTTCTTAATATTTTTCCAAGTAGTAGTGCCTCCCATTTTCTTGTACTCCAATGTTTATCATCTTATGTGACAATTTTCACGATTTTATGTGACCCCTTCACACGTCTCGTTTTAGTAGTCTTCTTGACATTGAATAAAACCACTCAACATCCACATAAATTCTTTTTGGAATTCTCTCCCAACTACTCTATGTAAATCTTAACTGATACCAACGACCCTTTCTTTACTGCATTAATTAATTATACGCTCACTCTTCTCTTGTTTTCTTCTCATTTTTCCAGTAGTTTCAAATTGGAAGTTGAAAAGCGCAATGGAAGAATATCTACTGCCAGGAGAGAGTAGTAATTCGGGTCGGACTCCGAGGAGGAGTGGTTGGATGTTTGATCGTAGAGACGCTATTGCTCATGGATCTGCTTATCAAAAGGCTGCTGCTTTGGTTGATCTTGTACGTTCCGCCACCTTTTTTTTGCTGCTTTATTCTGTAATTAGCCTCACTTCAACGCTTACTCTTTATTGAGTTTCACTTTTGAACTGAATTATCCCTTTCTTTGTTAATAATGCTTCCCATGAAGTAGAGATCTTAACAGGTAAGCTGCCAAAAAGATAGCGGAGTAGTAATATGGTTACTGTAGTTTTTGGCAGGGGCAGTTCCAGAATATAAATTATATGAGTTCTATCTTTAAGTTTTTTAGCATTGAACCCATAGTATTTTTAAATTATGGGTCCATGTCAACTATTTGTTGCAATTTTAGTCATTACTGTGTATAAATTTATGCTCCGCATCAAAAGTACTGGGCTCCGGTGAACCAGGTGCCTCAAGGCTACATCCAACCCTGGTATTTCCCTGGTATTTGGGTTGTTGAAAGTTCAAAGTTTGAAATCAGATACTTAGAGTGGTAAAACGGGGGTCATGTCTAGTAGTCCAATTCAGGAAAATATTGATACCATCATGCCAGAAAAATGCGAATTTCCGTCAATCTGACCTGATCTGAGATGAGGCACACTAGTTGGTGCTGCAATGACAAGGAAATTAATTGGAATACAGGAAATATTAAAGGCTCTATATTTCCTGTCATATACAGTGTGGGACAACAAGGAAAAGAGAAGACATTGAGGAACTTAGTGACTTTGCCACAAAAGTTTGTTCCTTCCAAATGTTTTTCTGGTTGATGTTGGACCTGCTTGCATGCATCTCGAATAATTCTGCGGGTATTTGCTACCTCCCACCAGTACAAGTACGGGGTAACTCTGTTTATCACAGCTTGGACAAATGAAAAGAAATTACCTAGTATTTTTGCCTGAGCTGGAATTTGAACATGAGACCTCATGATTTTCAACCTACTTCATTGACCACTAGGCGGGTGCGCCTTCCAAATGTTTTCAGGCTAAACTTCTTTTTGGCTCCATTCGCGTGAAAATGAAGGTCGTTTTCTGGTCAAAATTCCACGTTCGACCTACAAAATCGAGGCAGGTTTTATTGAGAACTTTTCATTTTTCCCAAGGAAACAACTCTTCTTGTACTGTATTTCTTTTTTGCCTTTTTTTAATGCACAATCTTTTTTTATTCTTTTTCGGAAAGAACTTAAAGCAGACCCTTTGAGAAAACCTTTGTACTGAAAGATTCTAGCTGAATGTCCTAGGTGTTTTGCGTCCAAACAAATACGCCCTTGTCTACCGAATAGGTCTCGATTGACCTGCACGGTTATTAGCAATAACATGTTTTAATATACTGCCATATTGAGTTATTTAGTAGATAAGCATTGAGAATAATGGTTTGTGATGTGAAATGATGAAATATTTATTTATTTATTAATTTTTATGAAAGTGGTGATATAGTTATTTGACTGATAAAATTCACAGTTTTCCTTTAGTAGTGGTTTGGTGAGATATTAATTTTGGAAGTAATACCTGCAGGCTGAAGACGGCATTGGTCTACCCGAGGAAATTCTTGAAGGGGCGAGCTTTGAAAAAGCAGCAGAGCTGTACTTCATGTTTACTCGTTTTGACTTCCTCTGGTCACTTAATTATCTTGCACTAGTTGTTCTAAACTTTTTTGAGGTTTCCACAGTTCCCTTGCTGTCTATTCCAGCTTCAGTCCTTTTTATTTTTCTGCATGTTTAATTGACTTCATAATTCCTACTTGTTCTTTGAATTTAGGACTCGCAGTTTTAGTTTCATTGATTTCCTGTTCATTTTGCTCAGAAACCATTGTGGTGTTCCAAGCATTTAGCTGAGTCTTGCAATAACAGAGACTACTACTATCTAGGAGAGCTGCCATTTTTGACTGATGCCGAGTCCCTTATATTTGAGGTAAGCTTGTGGCGTGGCTGGTTTTGTTTGTTAAAATTATGAGTCTTTAATATGTGAAGAAGCTAATTTTTAAGCGGAACCGTCGATGGTTCTGAATTTTGCCTAATTTACTATGAATTTTATTGGTTTTGGTCTATCTTCAAGTTTGGTTATTTCAAGAGCCTTACGAGATTGTTGTCTCCTAGTGTTCAGGACTGATGCACGTGCTTCTGCATGGAAACTTAAATTGAGTTTCTATAGGAAGCTAGATGAAGCGCATTAAAGACAGTTCATCGAATTCTCAACAAGTGTTGACAGGAAATTTTATGAGATCAAGGAGAGATGGGGAGGCTAGTCTGATCAATTGTTCAAGTCGAATCACGAGGATAACTCTATAGATCTACACAACTTTGCATGATAGATGTGAGAAGACATGGGAGAACATATGATATGTATTAATATATTGTGTCTTCAATATAATACAAGAGGTCCTTATTTATAGCTATACTATACAAGGATATTCTACTCCTATTCCAATATGGGACAAGATTACATATCTAACACTCCCCCTCAAGCCGGTGCATACACATCATATGTTCCGAGCTTGTTACACATGTAACTAATACGAGAACCAGTAAGAGACTTAGTGAAAATATATCCTAGTTGATCATTTGACTTTACAAACTTTGTAACAATATCTTCTGAAAGTATATTTTCTCTGACAAAGTGACAGTCGATCTCAATGTGTTTAGTCCTCTCATGGAATACCAGATTTGACGCAATATGAAGAGCAGCTTGGTTATCACACACTAGTTCCATCCTGCTGATTTCTCCGCACTTTAACTCCTTGAGCAACTGCTTGACCCAAACTAACTCACACGTTGCCATAGCCATGACCCGATATTCCGCTTTGGCGCTAGGTCGAGCAACTACATTTTGTTTCTTGCCCTTCCACGAGATCAAATTACCTCCTACTAGAACACAATATCCAGATATAGATCGTCTATCAGAAAGTGATCCAGCCCAATCAGCATTTGAGTACCCAACAATCTGCTCGTGGCCTCGATCCTCGAATAGTAATCCTTTGCCTGGAGCTGACTTTATATACCGAAGAATATGAACAACTGCATCCCAGTGACTATCATAGGGAGAATCCATAAACTGACTTACAACACTCACTGGAAAAGAAATGTTAGGTCTAGTCACTGTGAGGTAATTCAATTTTCCAACCAACCTCCTATATCTCGTAGGGTCTCTAAGAGGCTCCCCCTGTCCAGGCAGAAGCTTAGCATTCGGATCCATAGGAGAATCAATAGGTCAACCCATCATTCCAGTCTCCTCAAGAATATCTAAGACATACTTCCGCTGTGAAATAACAATACCTGAGCTAGACTAAGCGATCTCAATACCTAGAAAATACTTCAGTCTGCTTAAATCCTTAGTTTGGAAGTGCTGAAAGAGATGTTGCTTCAGATTAGTAATACCATCCTGATCGTTGCCAGTAATAACAATATCATCAACATAAACCACCAAATAAATAGACAGATTCGGAGCAGAACGTTGATAAAACACAGAGTGATCAGCCTCACTACGAGTCATGCCGAACTCCTGAATAATTGTGCTGAATCTACCGAACCATGCTCGAGGGGACTGTTTCAAACCATATAGTGACTTGCGCAATCTGCATACACAACCACTAAACTCCCCTTGAGCAACAAAACCAGTTGGTTGCTCCATATAAACTTCCTCGTCAAGATCACCGTGGAGAAAAGCATTCTTAATGTCTAACTTATAAAGAGGCCAATGACCTACAGCATCCATGGACAAAAAAAGACGAACAGATGCTATTTTAGCGACGGGAGAGAAAGTATCACTATAATCAAGCCCAAAAATCTGAGTATATCCTTTTGCGATAAGACGAGCCTTAAGTCGATCAACCTGGCCATCCGGGCCGACTTTGACTGCATAAACCCAACGACAACCAATAGTAGACTTACCTGCAGGAAGAGGAACAAGCTCCCAAGTGTCACTTGCATCTAAATCAGACATCTCGTCAATCATAGCCTGTCGCCATCCAGGATGAGATAGTGCCTCACCTATAGACTTAAGAATAGAAACAACGGACAAAGAAGATATAAAAGCATAATGAGGTGACGACAGACGATGATAACTTAGACCACATAGTGGGAATTAGGATTAAGTGTGGACCGTACACTTTTGGGGAATGCAATTGGTTGACTAAGAGTAGACAAGTCCGCAGTAGGTGCAGAATATGATGCAGGATGTGAATCACTTGGGCGTGATGCTGGATGTGGACGACAATGATAAGTCAAGAGTTGCGGAGTTGCAGAAGGTTGAACTGGATTATGTGGAGGAATTGGACCTGGAGCTATAGATGGTGGAACGAGAGCTATAGGTGGTGGAGTCAGAGATGTAGAGGAAGATGGATGGGAGATAGTGACTGAATCTCCAAAAGAAGGGACCGGTAGTACCTCAGAAATATCTAAGTGATTACCTGGACCTCTGAAGTATGATTGGGTTTCAAAGAAGGTAACATCAGCAGACATAAGGTACCGTTGGAGGTCAGGAGAATAACATCGATACCCCTTTTGCGTTCTCGAGAAACTAAGAAATACGCACTTAAGAGCACGGGGAGTTAACTTATCTGTTCCTGGAGTAAGCTTATAGACAAAACAAGTGCTTCCAAAGACACGAGGTGGGAGAGAGAACAAAAGTAAGTGGGGAAACATAACAGAGAATGAAACTTGGTTCTGGATAGCTGAAGATGACATACGATTAATAAGATAGCAAGATGTAAGAACTGCATCCCCCCAAAAACGCAACAGAGCATGAGATTGTATGAGCAGGGTACGAGCAGTTTCAATAAGATGTCTATTCTTTCTTTCAGCTATCCCATTTTGTTGAGATATGTACAGACAAGATGTTTGATGAATAATCCCATGAGATTCCATAAACTGCTGAAATGGAAAAAACAAATACTCTCGGGCATTATCATTACAAAATGTGCGAATAGAAACCCCAAATTGATTTTGAATTTCAGCGTAAAAGGTCTGTAATATAGAAAATAACTCAGATCGATTTTAAAAATATCCAGGTGCAACTAGAATAGTCATCAATGAAACTAACAAAGTAGCGGAATCCTAAGGTAGAACTGACCCGACTAGGACCCCAAATATCTGAATGGACTAAAGTAAAAGGTGACTCTGCTCGATTATCAATATGTCGAAGAAAATGAGAGCGAGTATGCTTACCAAGCTGACAAGACTCACACTCTAGAGATGACAAGTGGGATAAAATATGTATCATTTTATGAAGTTTTGACAAACTAGGATGTCTCAACCGTTTATGTAATAAATATGGTGAATTGGTAAAATGACAAGTTGTTGAAGGAAGACAAGATGTGAATCCATGTGATTTAGCGAGGATAAGGTAATAAAGTCCATTTGATTCACACCTAGTACCAATGATCCGCCCTGTACTACGTTCCTGTATAAAAACATGGTCATCAAGAAATAAAACGGCACACTTAAGTGATTTGGCTAGGCGACTAACAACTATGAGATTAAAAGGACTATTAGGGACATAAAGAACTGAATCTAAAGGTAAGGAGGGAATTGAGCATGATTGACCTATTGCAGTTGCCATGGTTTGAGACCCATTGGCCATTGTGACTCTTGGAAGAGATTGAGAATACGAAATAGTAGTGAAAAGAGATTTGTTACCAGAAATATGATCCGATGCACCTGAATCAATGACCCAAGACTCAGAGGATGAAGATTGAGAGACACAAATCACGCTATTACCTGTCTGAACAACGGAAGCTATCTCAGAAGATGTCTGCTTACCTGCTTTATACTGAAGAAACTCAAAATAATCCACTAAAGAAACCATCCGACTATTTGAAGCATCAGTTCCCATGTCGCTACAATTAATAGTAGTAGGGTTAACTTGAAATAGTGAAAATTAGTAACACTTTTGGGAAGACTGAAGAAATCGCTGAGAGAACATTGTTTATAGCAGGAAAATAGAACACTGTTCTGCACCGAAAATACTGTAGCTCTCGGAATATTACTGTAGCCGCCGGAAAAAATTCAAAGCGGTCGGAATAAAATAAAAACAGTAGGAGTAGGATCGGAATTAACAGACGACCCAACTGTTCTGAAGGAACTTTTTCAAAAAATGGCTGGAAGTCCACTTTTGAAATCACTAATCATGCCGGAAAAATATAAAAGTGGTCGGAATTTGGTGTAACCTGGATGGGTAGACTCAGAATTGCAAGGGGATCAATCTGTTCTGACGAGCCGTTGGCCGACGCGACGTCGGAACTTCGCCGAAATATTTTCTTCAGACAGCTAAAATACCGCCGGATATTTTCACTGGGGTTTGGTCGCCGGACAATGACTACTGTAGTTGTGGATTTTCTTTTACACAACACTGACAGAGACAAAGCAGACACAAAACAACTTTGAAAGTAGCCGGAAAAAAGGTTCCGATGACTGATTTCACTTTCCAAAATCGCTGGAATTTATGCACAGCGATAAATATCTCACGATAGCTCTGATACCATATGAGAAAGCACGGGAGAAAATATGATATGTATTAATATATTGTGTGTTCAATACAATACAAGAGGTCCTTATTTATAGCTATACTATACAAGGATATTCTACTCCTATTCCAATGTGGGATAAGACTACATATCTAACAGTAGAAATTCTAGCTACACTCCTAGAATTAGACTGGCAGAACTAAAGGGTGCCATGAAAAATATGAGGATTAGAAAGCCGTCTGGTCCAGATAGTATCCCTATAGAGGTGTGGAAGTATCTTGGGGAGGTTGGAGTAGTTTGACTGGGAAAGCTGTTTAATGCAATACTAAGAAATGGTAGGATACCTGACTAGTGGACAAAGAGTATCCTAGAAGAGATACCGAAGGTTGTGTGAACTATTGTAGCATTGAACTTATGAGCCACACAATGAAACTTTAGGAAAGAGTGTAGGGATATTACAAGAGTGAAAGAGAATTAATTTGGATGTATGCCTGGTAGATCTACAATGGAGGCTATATTTTTTTAAGAAGATTAATGTAAGATTATCGCGAAAAGAAGAATAATCTGACATAGTGTCATTGACCTAGTGAAAGCATATGATCGCCATAAAGTCCTTTGGTGGATGTTAGAGAAAAAGGAAATTCATATTAAATATACAAGATGCCATAAAGGATATGTATGAAGGAGCCGACACTAATATTAAGATACAGATTAGTATTAGAAGATACACAAGAATTGAAGATCGGCACTGAGCCTGTACTATCCTAATTTTGGATGAACTAACACACTCTATGTTGGATGAGGTTCCATGATATATATACTATTTGCAGATGGTATTCTGCTAATTGGCAAGATATGCTGCAATTTCAGCTGACCGAGGATATGACCCTTAATAGTTTATAGAGGTCGAGGATTAGAGTAGTAAGTCTAGCGTGTTCATAACAGTAGCATTGGCACACAACCTCGTTTTCCGTTGGCAGTAGGTTTTTAAAACTAACCGTCGTTTTTTTTCCATTGTTGATCACCTTACTATCTTGTTGTCTCTATTATGCTTTTATATGGCTTTTTGGTATTGTCCCTTCGTGTCTATATTTTCATTAATGTGGTTCTTATGCTTTCCTAAGCCGAGGGTCTATTGGAAACAACCTCTCTATCCTCACAAGGTAGGGGTAAGGTCTGCGTACACACTACTTTCCCCATATCCCACGGTGTGGGATAATACTGGGTATGTTGTTGTTGTTATTGTTCTTGTATTATGCTAATTGGCGAAATTAAAGATGGTCTCAACCAAATGCTTGAACTATGGAGAGATTCTTTAGAGAGTAAGGATTTCAGAATAAATAGAAGTAAGACTGAATTTATGCACTGCAAGTTTAGCCATCATAAAAGTATGGAGCTAAGATGAGATTAGTCCGGATTTCGATGCTTAAGTGCAAACAATTCAGATATCTACGCTCAATATTCTATGAGAATGGTAGATAAATATGTTACACAGAATCAAAATAGGATAGTTGAAATAAAAAAGTGTTAGCAGAGTGTTATGTGATAGAAGGAACCTACCAAAGTAAAAGGCAAGTCTGTAGAACGGTTATAAGACCAACAATGTTTGATGGCCGTGAATATTGGTCGTCTAAAGTTCATCATAATGTCACAGATATGTAGTTGCTATGATGAATATGTAGTCATACATTAATGAAGTCTTATTGATAAAGAAGGTGATCATGCAAGATTAGACAAGATTAAAAATGATCATATTCGGCAAAAGGTGCTAGCAGCATACATAAAGATAAATCAAAAGAAGTTGCTTGAGATAGCTTGAACATGTCCTACGTCGACCTCCAGATGAATCGGTATGTAGGTGTGTAACAATTTAGTGAATGAAGCTGTTAGAAGGAGATGTGGTAAACCTAAAATCACACAGGAGAAAATTGTCTCGAAAGACCTAAAATCTCTTGGAATTCATGCATACCTAGCGAAAAGCTGGAGACAATGGAAGACAAAAGATCAATACATGCACTATCAGTTAGTTGGGGTTAGTTTTAGTCATGTTAGGGCATTTGGTCTAGGTCCAGTGTTTGCTATGAGTCCTTTAGTTTTGGTCAGTATGCAGAGAACTTCTAGTACCAAAGAATCTTATTGTTGTTAATTGCCATTGTTATGGTTATTGCTACTATGGAACGGGCTTAAATGGTGCGATATGGATAGTGAGAATTCATAAAGCCGACCCCAACTATCTTGGAATCAAAGCATAATTTTTTTTTGAGAAGATAACACGTTTTATAAATTAAGTAACCTTTAGCATAAATATTATGCTAAATGTTAAAGATAGTTACAAGACCCTCGAAAAAGAGCAAAAAGGCAAACCCAGACTTGTAGTAGTTACAAAGACCCAATAATATCCACTATAGACTCCACATCCTCTACCAGAGCTTCTTTACACCAAAAGTGAAACAAAAACATACAATTCGTCTTGATCTTCTGTTCAATGTTAGCTCTATCTTCAAAGCATCTTGAATTTCTGTCCAACCAAATTGTCCACCAAATACATGCTGGGATCAACCTCCACCAATGCTTCTGCCTTAGTAGAATGCCTGGGTCATTCCAGCAAGCTAACATTTCTGCAGTTGTCCTACGTATTCCCCATTTCACACCTCCTACTAGTTACTGTGCAATGTAAAAAGAGGTGGCTGTTTGTTTCAATCTCTTTTCCACACAAGAAACATTTGGAACACATAAGCATTCCTCTCCTCATTAAACTGTCATGAGTTAGAACTGCCTCTTTGACTACAAGCCAACAAAAGCAAGCTACTTTAAAAGGGATTTTCACCTTCCAGATGTGCTTCCAGTGCCATGTCCCATTGTTCATGTGACAAGACCTATTCAGGATTCCATATGCTGACTTTACAGTATATACTCCTCCGTTGTTTCTTTCCTATATAAGTCTGTCCTCTTCTTCTGTGATGCCCTTAAAGCCATCCAACAATTTGTAGAATTCAATAACTCTCGCAACCTCCCAATCAGTGAGGAACCTTCTGAACGTAACATTCCACCCCTGCGTACTCCGTACCTCAGCCACAGTAGCTTGGGGTTGCTTCACTATAGTGAACAAATCTAGAAAAACCTCTTTAAAAGGTCCATTACCAATCCAATCATCATTCCAGAAAGAAGTTTTATTGCCATTCCCCACTTTGATACTAAACATTGCTGATAAATCCTGGCCATAAATTTCTAATTGACTTCCATACACTTACACCATAGGGTCCAGAAGCTCCTGCTGTACACCACCTTCCACAGCACCACCTTCCATCTTCCCCATAGTTTTTACATATAACCTTCCTCCATAAAGCTTGATCCTCCAGAGAAAATCTCCATAGCCACTTCATAAGTAAAGTCTTGTTATGTTGTCTCAAATTTTTGACTCCCAACCTCCATCCCTCTTGCTTTTTAGCAAAGTGCTCCATTTTACCAAATTGTTGGCCTTCTCCTTTTTCCCTTGCCATATGAATTTCCTCCTTAAAGCATCCACTCTTTTCTCAACTTTTACAGAAATTGGGAAAAGAGACATTATGTAAGTAGGAAGAGCATCTAGCACACTATTGACTAAAGTAATCCTCCCTCCCAGAGAAAGATAATTTCCTTTCCATATAGCAAGTTTCTTTTCACACCTCTCCAGCACCTCATTCCATAACTCCTGGGATCTATTTTTTTACTCCCAAGGGCTTCCTCAAATATGTTGTTGGGAGATTTCCCACTTGACAGCCCAGCACCCCTGCCAATCTTTGAATGTTGATGACCTCATTAACTGTGTAGACCTGTGACATACTCCAGTTGACATGTCACCCTGAGACAGCTTGAAAGACAGATAAAATCAACCTCAGATGTCTAACTTGCTCTTCTTTAGCATCACAGAACACTAAAGAATCGTCCGCATAAAGCAGATGAGTACTCTCTAGATTGCTACTGACATTATTCACTGCCTTGAAACCCCTTATCAACCTCTCCTGGTTTGCCTTCTTAATCATACTATTCAGACCTTCCATTATAATTATTAAAAGGAAAGGAGACAGAGGGTCTCCTTGCCTTTGCCCTCTCTGTGAAGAAAAGATTACCCTCTGGAGAACCATTACCTAGAATGGAAAACTTAACAGTGCTGATGCAGAGTCCTATCCATTTGATCCACTTCCTTCCAAAGCCCATATTCTTCCGAGTTTTCAGCAAATAGTTCCAATTTATGTGGTCATATGCCTTCTCGATTTCTAGTTTGCCAAGGATCCCAGGAATCTTACTTTTAACCCTGGAATCAACACATTCGTTTGCTATTAGGGCTGCATCCATGATCTGCCTACCTTTGATAAAAGCCATTTGTTGAGTGTCAACCAGTTTGTGAATTACTGTCTTCAATCTCTCTGTCAACACCTTTGAAATGATCTTATACACACTACATATGAGACTTATTGGTCTATAATCTTTTAGTTCCATCGCCCAGCCTTCTTTGGAATTAATGCTACATAAGTAGCATTAAAGCTCTTCTCAAACAATTCCTGCGAGTCGAAGTTTTGAAAAGTATTCATCAAATCTTCTTTCACCACCTCCCAGCATTGAATAAAAAAACCCATGATGTAGCCATCTGGACCCGGTGCTTTGTCTGCTGCACAAGCCTTCAATCCCTCAATGATTTCTTGCTCTTCAAACTCCCTCGGTAGCCATTGCTCCTCTGCCTCACTAATTCTAGGACAATCTGGAAAATTGAACTCTAGCCTCCATGAAGCATAGTTGTTTTTGTTGTATAGGAAGCTTGAAAAAGGGAAACTTGGACTTCCTTTTCATTCCAAATGCCATGGCTGCATTTTATTACACAAGAAATAAGGACAGTTCTTACTTTGCTTGTGAGAATTTCGATTTCATTTTTTCTTGTTCTTATTTTTTACTAGGTTTGCTAGGTAGCTTTAAAAGAGGAACATTCTTTGGTCCAATATTGAATAATAGGGGCCTACTCTGGATGCATAAACTGTAGAGTTGTCCCACATCGGAGGGATTTGAGGTCCTTGGTCTCCTTATATGGCTTGGGCAATCCTCACCTCATAAGCTAGCTTTTGGGATTGAGTTAGGCCCAAGGTCCATTCTTATCATGGTATCAGAGCCAGACCCATCCCAATTATTGTTACCGATGTTGGGCCCCCATTTATGTTGTCCACGCTCCAGATTTGGGCGTGAGGGGGGGTATTGAGTTGTCCCACATCGGAGGGATTTGAGGTCCTTGGTCTCCTCATATGGCTTGGGCAATCCTCACCTCATAAGCTAGCTTTTGGGATTGAGTTAGGCCCAAGATCAATTCTTATCATAAACATTACTATCACATATATGTAGTTAGCTAGGTATCTTCAGAAAAGGAACTTCTCTGGTCATTTATTAGGCTGTAGGAGACTCCTGTGAAATGCAAAACATAAAAGCTGGGTAGGCTACATTAATTCTTCCTGGGCTCACTAACATTTTCTATTTAACTGTCTTCTGCAGGGTGTTACTCTTCTGCTTCTTATAATACACATTTTATTTCCAATATCATATGAAGGCTTCAATCTCTACTGGAGAAGTCTTCTCAACAGACTGAAGGTATTTGGTACCAGTACTTTATGTTTTCTCCTTATGAATGGTGATCCTTTTAAAAACGATTTCACACATTTTGATTCCTCCTTGTAAAGGATAGGTTGTTTGTGAAGATAGTCTGAAGTTAATACTTTATAGTCTGAAGTTAGTTCTTTTGCATTGATGTTCTTGTCACTGTTCTCCCTAAAAGTAGAAGGCGAAATATCTTGGTTGTGATATGTCACATTTCTGCAATAACAAAACATGGTAAGATGCATCATGCTTAGCAGGAAACTCAATTTCTTAAAATTTCTTACAAAAGTTGGGCATGAATGACTGGAAGAGCACGTCGAAGCAAAAACGAGAGTGACTTAGCACCTTCCCTAGATACAGAAATAATGACTTCCAATGAAACATGAGAAAAGGCATCAAATTGATACTGCAGTTAGTCTCTTCCTCTTCATCTCCCTCCACTTCCTCAAATTCTATGTTCAAGATCAAACACCAGAAAAAATTACTCTATTAGCACTAAATATTCTTGGAGGCGGGGGATATGGAGAATATTACTAATTGAAAAAGGTAAAAAGAAATTATATTACAGTGGAAAAAACAGGGACAAGAAGAGAAAAGAGAATAAGAAGATGCATCTGACTAATCAACCCTGTGCAGATTGCAGTTTGATGAAGAAACATAGAATGGATTTGAGATCGTGGCTCTTTATATTCTTGGAAATCTGCCAAAAGATTAGCGATAGATAACAAGCCAAATTGCTGTGGGAATTTTTCTTGACTGTGACTGTGGATCTTTGCTAAGAGATTTAGATGCATAGGTGTCTGAATGATGATGGTTATATTCCACCTTAGCATGACAACTCATGCATTGCCTCCATTGCACATTCTTCTGTGGTGTTTTCCCACATGGTGTAACATGACAGAGCGATGAGGTATTAGAGATATCAACTAACTTGACCTCTGTACTCCTTTGTAGAAGTGGTGTGAGAAAGTACGGGAGAAAAATATATAATTGATTTATAAACATGATACAATGAGCCCTATTTATAATACACATAACCTAACCTACTCCTAATACACTTTGGGTTAGAGTTCTACTATATTTACACTTCTAACACTCCCCCTCAAGCTGGTGCATATAAATCATATGTACCGAGCTTGTTACATATGTAGTTAATACGAGTACCGGTGAGGGACTTGGTGAAAATGTCTGCAAGCTGATCATTTACAAACTTTGTAGCAATATCTCCCGAGAGTATCTTTTCTCTGATAAAGTGACAGTCAATCTTAATGTGCTTAGTTCTCTCATGGAACACTGGATTTGACGCAATATGAAGAGCAGCTTGATTATCACACACAAGTCCCATCTGACTAACATCACCAAATTTCAGCTCTTTGAGCAACTGTTTGACCCAAACTAGCTCACATGTCGCCATAACCATTGCTCGATATTCTGCTTCTGTACTAGACCGAGCAACCACATTCTGTTTCTTGCTTTTCCAAGATACCAAATTTCCTCCTACTAAGACACAATATCCAGAAGTAAAACGTCTGTCAGAAGGCGATCCTGCCCAATCATCATCGGAGTATCCAACAATCTGCTCATGGCCTCGATCCTCAAACAATAAACCTTTACCTGGAGTTGATTTTATATACCGAAGAATGCGAACAACTGCATCCCAATGACTATCACATGGCGAACCCATAAACTGGCTCACAACACTCATAGGAAAGGAAATGTCAGGTCTTGTCATTGTAAGATAATTTAGTTTACCAACTAACCGCCTATATCTTTCAGGATCGTTAAGAGGCTCCCCCTGTCCTGGAAGAAGTTTAGAATTCGGATCCATTGGAGTGTCAACAGGTTTACAACCTGTCATTCCTGTCTCCTCAAGAATATCTAAAGCATACTTCCGTTGTGAGATCACAATACCTGAGCTACACTGTGCGACCTCAATACCCAGAAAATACTTTAGTGTGCCCAGATCCTTAGTCTGAAAGTGTTGAAAGAGATGTTGCTTTAATTTAGTAATACCATCCTGGTCATTGCCGGTAATAACGATGTCGTCAATATAGACCACTAGATAGATACAGAGACGTGAATCAGAATGCCGATAGAATACAGAGTGATCAGCTTCACTCTGAGTCATGCCAAAGTCCTGGATAACAGTGCTAAACTTACCAAACCAGGCTCGAGGAGACTGCTTTAGACCATAAAGTGACCGGCGCAAGCGACATACAAGGTCACGAGACTCCCCATGAGCAACAAACCCAGGTGGTTGCTCCATATAAACTTCATCCTCAAGGTCACCGTGTAAAAATGCATTTTTAATGTCCAGCTGATACAGAGGCCAATGGCGAACAGCAACCATAGAGAGAAAAAGGCGGACTGATGCTATCTTAGCCACGGGAGAGAAGGTATCACTGTAATCAAGCCCAAATATCTGAGTATATCCCTTGGCCACAAGACGAGCCTTAAGACGATCAACCTTACCATCTGGACCAACCTTGACTGCATACACCCAACGACAACCAACAGTAGATTTACCTGAAGGAAGAGGGACGAGCTCCCATGTACCACTCGTATGTAAAGCAAGACATCTCGACAGTCATAGCCTGTCGCCACCCTGGATGAGACAATGCTTCACCTGTAGACTTAGGGATGGCAACATAGGACAAAGAAGATAGAAAAGCATAATAGGGTGATGACAAACGATGATAACTTAAACCGATATAAAGGGGATTAGGATTAAGGGTGTTCCGTATACCTTTCCGAAGTGCAATCGGAAGAGACAAGTCCGCAGTAGGAGCAGGGTCAGGTGCAGGAAGTGAATCAGCCAGGCCGGATGCTGGGCGAGGACGACGATGATATGTCAAGAGTGGAGTGTCTTGTGCAGGGAGTCTAGGAAGAGCCACAGTAGAGGGTCCAACGTTTAGAATGGGTAAGACTTCTGTAGCGGAAGGTAAAGGAGGAGATATAGTAGACTCCCTAAAGGCCGGTATAGGTAAGACCTCAGATATATCAAGATGGTCAGAATGGTCAGAAGAGGTAAAGAAAGGTTTAGACTCAAAAAATGTGACATCGGCTGACATAAGGTACCGACGAAGATCAGGTGAATAACAACGATAGCCCTTCTGAGCACGAGAATAACCAAGGAAGACACACTTGAGAGCACGAGGAGCTAACTTATCTTTCCCAGGAGCTAAGTTATGAACGAAATAAGTGGTCCCAAAAACACGAGGGGGAACAGAGTATAAGGGTGACTAGGGAAACAATACCTCATGCGGAATCTGATTCTGGATGGGAGATGAAGGCATCCAATTAACCAAATAACAAGATGTGAGAACTGCATCGCCCCAAAAACGCAGCGGAACATGAGATTCAATGAGAAGTGTGCCAGCAGTCTCAACAATGTGCCTATTCTTTCTCTCTGCAACCCCATTTTGCTGAGGGGTATAAGGACAAGAGGTCTGATGAATAATTCCATGAGAAGACATAAACTGCTGAAATTGAGAGGATAAATATTCTAAGGCATTATCACTGCGAAGGATGCGAATAGAAACACCAAATTGATTTTTAATTTCAGCACAAAAATTTTGGAATATAGAAAACAACTCAGAACGAATTTTCATTAAGAAAATCCAAGTACATCTTGAATGATCATCAATGAAACTAACAAAATAACGAAATCCCAAGGTTGAACATACCATACTAGGACCCCATATATCCGAATGAACTAAAGAAAAAACAGACTCTGCACGACTCTCAATACTACGAGGAAAGGAGGCGCGGGTATGTTTCCCGAGCTGACATGACTCACACTATAATGTGGATAAACTGGACAAACGAGGCACCATCTTCTGAAGTTTGGACAAGCTAGGATGTCCTAAATGACTGTGAAGTAGGTCTGGCGGATCGGCAGCTAGACAAGCCTTAGAGGATGTTAGTGAGTTAAGGTAGTAGAGTCCGTCTGATTCAAGTCCTGTTCCAATCGTCTGTCCCGTACTCCGGTCCTGCATAATGAAAGAGTCATCAATAAAATATATTCCGCTATGGAGGGCACGAGTCAAACGACTCACAGATGCAAGATTAAAAGGACAGCCAGGGACATAAAGAACGGAATCTAGAGTGACAGAGGGTAGATGATTTGCTTGTCCAACTCCTTTTGCTTTAGTTTGAGACCCATTAGCTAAAGTAACGTTGGGAAGAAATTGTGAATACGCAATATTTGACAAAAGGGATTTATTACCAGAGATATGATCAGAAGTAGCGGAGTCCACAACCCATTGTTCAAGAGGACTAGACTGGGAAACACAAGCAAAAGAATTACCAGCAACAGAAGTATCAGGCTGAGCAACAGTGGCTACTTGTGGAGACGGCTGCTTGCTCGATATTTAAGGAACTCATTGTACTCCCGTTCAGATACAGAAAATCCCTGGTTACCTGTAGGCTCGGTCTGAGCAACATAAGCATTTTTTGTTGGTCGACCATGTAAAGAATGGCATACGTCACGAGTGTGACCAAGTTTATAACAATAAGAACACTTGGGTCTAGATCTTCCAAAACGACCTCCTCCTCGTCTATACTCCATAATATGAGAAGCCCGATTGTCCACGGATTGTGAGACGAGGATAGATGAATCAAGTGTCTGTGATGAGCTCATTGGGTGACTTGGTGCTGCAGCAAGGCGAAGTAAGCGAGAAAATAATTCATCAACGGTGGGGACAGTCGGACTAGCCAAAATCTGATCGCGTACTGAGTCAAGATCATTAGGAAGCCCAGCAAGAGTAAGAACTAGAAACAGCTTTTGTCGTTGCTCTTGCTGCTTTGCAACGCTAGCAGAAACTGGCATCAACGTCTCAAATTCCTCCATAATTGCCTGCACTTGACCCAAGTATGTAGACATATCTAATTCCTGTTTCTTTAAATTTGTCATCCGCGATATCACATCATAAGTACGAGCCTTTTCCCAAACCAAATAACATGTTTGGAATGGACGAAACAAGGGCATCAACTTGGAATCAATAGATCGCCACAAAATACTGCATAATTGAGCATCAATCTTCTCCCAATGTGCTTTGGCTTTTTCATCTCCGTCACTAGACTCCTTGGTTAGATGATCCTGAACACCTTTGCCTTTACACCACAACTCGACAGACGAAGCCCAAGCTAGGTAGTTTGAACCTCCCATTAAAGGTTCTGAGGTAATCATAATACCGGAACTGCCAGAACCCTGGTTTCTAGACCCGAAAGCATCTAGTCCCAAAGACATCTTTGGATTATCAACTGAAAACTTGCTGAAACAGAAACAGAGAACTGAAAAGTGGCGCTGCCGGAAAACGAGAACACTGTAGCTGCCGGAAAAAAATTCAAAGTTGTCGGAATTGAAAAGTAAAAATATGGATAGACTCGGAATTCAAGGTTGAGCAAACTGTCCTGAAGAAATTCTGGCCGGAAAGTACTGTAGCTGCCGGAAAAGTCAATAAAGTGAAAAAATTGAAAGTTGTCGGAATCGAACGAAAAAAGGATGGGTAGGGTCGGAATTGAGAGCCGACCAAACTGTCCTGAAGGAGCAAAGTGAAAAACTGGCCGGAAACAGCCTCACGCTCCGGCGCGTGGTCTGACGCGCCGACAGCTGTGGTGGCGCGTGGCGGCGCGTGTGGAGGAATCTGCCGAAGAAATTTCTGGGGTTTGGTCGGAATTCCGAGCCGAACCTCGTGGTTGTCTTGGATTTTGCACAACACCAACAAAAAAGGTGGTTTAGTTCGGACAGCCTCTTAAGTCGCCGGAAAATTGCACGGCGACGAGGTCTTTCTTCCCGGAATTAGCTGGAATGATGCACATCTATAATATTCTCACCAAAGCTCTGATACCATGTGAGAAAACACGGGAGAAAAATATATAATTGATTTATAAACATGATACAATGAGCCCTATTTATAATACACATAACCTAACCTACTCCTAATACACTTTGGGTTAGAGTTCTGCTATATTTACACTTCTAACAAGTGGAACCATATCAAAGCTACATAAGGAAACCATTTCTGGTCGAGGTGGTTCTTATGTTGTGCTGCTCTTAAATTTCCTCCTCCAGTTCATCTTTTGTAAAGCATTTCTATAGCTTTAATTTTTGCTTTGGAAAGCACATCCTTAGAGAGCCATTACTAATAGTAATCAATTTGTTTGTAACTAAGGAAAGGAATAGAAAGGAAGAGAAATGGTGGAATTGCCCATTTCCTGATTTGGTTTGACAAAAACAAAGTGGAAATGAAATTGGACGAAGGAAAATAGTTGGACGAAGGAAAATAGTTTTATTTTTAGGCTCGTTCTCTCTAATGTTGGGAGGGAAGAAAATGTTGGGAGAATTTATAGCATAAGCAATAACTTTTTTATGTATATATATATATATATATATATATATATATATATATATATATATATATATAGATAGATAGAGAGAGAGAGAATATTTTAAGAAACAGAATCACTTTCTATTTGTCCTCTCTGTACTTTCCGTACAATTCCTTCCCAAACAGAGGGCAAATTTCAACAAAAAATTCTCTCTTTAATAAACCCACAAAGTTTGTGTAGAAGCCACTCTTGTGGTTCTGCTTAATCTGTTTTATTTTCAAATCTAACCAGCAGATTTAGATCTTTAATAACGATTTTTGAGGGAAAAAATATTGGAAGGTTCACTTGTATTGATAAATCTTTTGTTGCTTAACACTACTGATGGTTAATTTTAGTTAATGACAATTTTCTTTCTTATTCGGCTTGATTTTTCAGGTCATTTTGCTGTTAATCTTGGTTGCAGATATTGTGGTCTACTTTCTCTTTCTAGCAGACTTCTATTATCTACCATTCCGTATTGCACCCTATCTTCGCGTGGTGTTCTTTATTTTGAACATTAGGTACACCATTGTAGGATCGCTACTCATTTAATTTCCAGTTCTAGTCAGAACCTCGTTATTTATGTTTTAACTTTCTTTACCCAGACTTCTCGCTCCAAGTGGTCTCTCATTTTCCTTTTCTAGTTGTCTTTTATCTTTTAGTTGTACATATAATCATTACTGGGAGTATTATTTTTATACACAGTTCGTAACTTAAGTATTATATGCGAAGGGATTTAAAGAAGTGAGTTTCCACTGTAGTCTCCCCAAATATTAAGCAAATAGCATTATGTTCTACTGCTGTTAATCAATTAAGGCTTCATGCTTATGTCCTTTCACTGGCCATAATGCTTTCGCGCCCTCCCCCACCCCAACAAGGAAAGAAGGTGGGCCAGATTCTGTGATTCTGTAAAAATGGCCGGCTTTTATCAACTTTTGAAATGGATGGAAGTGTTCAGATATGAATTTATGTACTGTGCTCTCTCTCCCCTCCCCTCTCTCTCTCTCTCTCTCTCCCTCTCTCTCTCTCTCTCTCTCTCTCTCTCTCTCTCTCTCTCTTTCTGGTCATGTTGCGTATCTTCGACTAGTTGTATGAACTTCAAATGTGTAAAGTATGTCTTGGACAAGCAGTATGCCTAATGTATAAAATTCGATTTTCCTCATAAGTTAGGGTAATCATAATTTTTCTTCTGATAATGTGAATGCACATCTCATATAAAGAGTATGTTTTAGTTATAAATATATTCATTTTTAAAAAAATGAAGGTTCATATGGACTTATTCATGCTGATGCATCTCTATAGTGTTTTCCACTGTTTATCAGTATCATGTTACTAGTGCATGTGAAGTCAAGGACATCGATTGTACAGGAAAGACCACCCCCTTTGAATTGATGTAAATTATAGAACATGGCATTAAGGTAAGAACATGAATTTTCCTATTTATCCCTGCAGTGGTGCTGCATTTGTTAGTTGTGCAGTGCACGTGGTTAGTCGTTTTGACTAGTGGTGGTGGTGGTGGTTGACGATGATTATTGTGTGGTGGAGTCTAGTTGTGGAGCTGATTGGTGGTGGCAGCTACTGGTGGCGGTGGTTGGTGGTAGAGGTGGTTAGTGGTGGTGATTGTGTGGTGGAGGCTGGTAGTAGAGGTGGTTGGTGCCTGGTGGTGATGGCAGGCTGTGGCGGTGACCGACAGCTGTGGTGGTTGGTGGTGGTATTGCCAGGCAGCAGCGGCGGTAGTTGGCAGTGGTAATAAATAGAGTAGTGATTACATTCATAGGAATCTTTAAGTGAACATCTTAATGTTAAGACTCTGTACAAGATCAGAGTGATTCAGTCCTATTAAGAGCTAAGAAGCAATGAAAGAAACAAAACAAATGCACTTCTATTTTTCTTGCAGTGTAAACAAATGAGGCCTAAGCAGTATAATCCACTAGAGGTTCCTTCTCTTTTTCTTCATTCCAAAGGTTCAAAGAGATGGCATGTTGGGTCCACATACTGCCTTTTATTTTTCTTGTTTTACTTGGTTTCTTAGCTATTTTTGTTAATATGATCTTAATTTCATTCTTTTGACAATAGGGAATTACGAGGTAGCTTCTTCATCCTTGCTGGAATGCTAACTTCTTACCTTAATGTTGTGGTTAGTTATCCTTATCTTTGAGGGTTAATGGTTATTTTCGTTATATAGTTTTTAACAGACACTTAATGCTAGATGATATGATAAACCAAAAAATTCACACCTGAGTTTTATGATCTTGCGTCCTTTCTCCAACTTACCGTTAACCTAAGCCCTTCCCTATTTGATCTATGTTCTCTTTCCTCCCCTATGCAGGCTCTATCTGCTTTATTTCTTCTGTTCTCGAGCTGGTTAGCATACGTCTTCTTTGAAGACACACGGCAGGGGAAGACCACATTTACTTCGTATGGCACCACGTTGTACCAAATGTTTGTTTTATTCACAACATCAAACAATCCAGATGTCTGGATTCCTGCGTACAAGTGAGTGCCTCAGAAAATTGTCTTTACTCCCCCTTTTACTCTCTATAATACTGTTGATTTTTGCCTAAATCTGGAAAGTTTAAGATAGTTTTTGCCATTAAAAGCTCTGAGTTTTGGTTACTATTAAAGATAGTGTCTCCCACCTTCATACCAAGAGCAAAACCTGAGCAAAGTACATCTTGGTCTCATCATTAAGCTTTCTAAAATTTCCATGTAAACTTTGGAGTTGAAACCTGTATTATGTGTTTTTCCTTTCAGGGACTCACGTTGGTATTGCTTGTTTTTTGTTCTGTATGTGCTATTGGGCGTTTACTTTGTTACCAACTTAATTCTTGCTGTTGTATATGATAGCTTCAAAAGTGAGGTAATGTCTTCCAACGTTTTTGCTTCTATTGGAAATAATTGCCACCACGTTAGTCTTTGCCATAGCAAGTACCTTTCCTGTAGATTTTGCACCTTGCGCGTATAAATTTATTTATTTTTTCTCTTTTGTTTGTAGCTTGTAAAACAAGTGGCTGATAAAGATCGTTTGAGGCTAAGGACTTTGAAGAAAGCATTTAGCTTGATTGATGAAGCCGTGAGTAGGACACGTCCCAACAACAACAAAATTAATCTTCTGTGGTGTGCATGCATTTAATATGCTTCTCTTCATTCCTTTTACCTGTGGAAGAGAAGTTTCTATCCTTGTTATTTCCTTTTCCAGAAGAGATACGGCAGTAATAGCTGTTAATAAGAATCTTCTCCCTCACAAATTTTATGTAGGCATCCTGTACATTGTACGTGGTTGCCTTCCTTTCTGCTGACACATTAAATTTAGAGGCAAATATAATCTAGCTCCAATAAGAAGAGGGTTTATAAAGTTTTTGATAAATTAATAATTCCATTAATGTGATGGGAAAATTTACAATATTAGAAGATAGATTATATTGAGAACTGCAAGAGGCAGTTGATACAGTTCCGATGACTCTATAGGACAAACACCTTCTGGTATTTTCAGACACAGAAACAGGTAGATCAAATGCATAGGTGTTTAAAAGACATAATCGAGTTTGAAGGCGCTTCCTCCTTGCTCCCCTTACCTGAATGATTACAAAGAGGTTTATGTGTGTGTGTGTGTATGTATCTGTATTATTAATGTCAAGCGGGCAGCTTGGCCCGTTACCGGTCTGGCCCGATACATAAAGAGCCTGGTTAGATTTGTCTTTTTAAAGGGGCCCAATCGGGCCTCTCTTTTAAGTGAACCAGCATGGTACCAGTGACAGATATACGAGTTAGCCTGGCCTGGTAAGAAAGAGTTGTTATTTTCAAATTTTAGTAGTTTGTGTTATGAAATTCAAATTTTAAGTATCAACTTTCATGTAATTATAAGCCTCAACCTTTTCATATTTAATGAAATTTGAGGTTTTCCTTTTCTTCAAGTTTTTGTATCTGCATTAATTGTTTAAATTATGATTTACTATTAATAATTCGTTAAATACATTTAACCCAAAAAGTGAGTTCGGCCCAGTTATGAACAAGCCTGAAATTGGTCCGGCCCGTTTGACATGAATAGCTGTATGTAAGAGAGAGAGGGAGGGAGGGAGGGAGGGAGGGAGGGAGAGAGAGAGAGAGAGAGCAACACCGAGGGTGAAGGTAAATGGAAAAGGAAAAAGTACTTTCACAGATTTCTGTTGTATTCAAGAATTTAATAGGTAACTGTTTTTGATTTATGAACTTATTCTCCCTACCTTATTATCTACAAGATTTTTTTGTGTCCTTAAATCTTGTGGTTGCCATTCCTTTTAAAGTTGTGTCCTTTTAACATTGGCAGAACAATGGGCTCCTCAACGAGAAGCAATGTACCCTGCTGTTTGAGGAACTTAATAAATATAGGTATTGTTCATTCTCCGCATGAGCTTCCAATGCGTTTCAGACATGTAGAGTTCTGCTGCTATGTGCTAGTTCTTCTCATTAATTATCTTCTTTTTGTAGTGTGGCTCATACTGCCATTCCTTGAAACTGAAATTGACCTAACAGTTGCAACTTGAACTGGAGCCGGGTGACTAAATCCAAATCAATATGTTGGATGTAAAGCTTTCTAGCAAACAATGTAGTGAATCTGTGTTTTGGTACACGGCATTTTTAGTACTGGCATGAGAACAATCTGATGTTGCCACGGCCATTATGCACCAATCTTCAATTGATTTTGCGGGCTTATTTAGGATATTATCCAGGCTGCACACACTGTAATAGCTGCATTCTGGGAGACATCATGCTTGGTGGGTCCATTCACCATAAAACTATCTAAATCATTCATGGGCCCACTAATTGGATTTTCAAAATCCACCTATGACCTTATGAAGATTTTCTCGCTTCTAAGTAGTGGTTGCGTGATTGAACCTTCTTCCATTTGTTGTTGAGAGGTCAATTGAGCAGGAAAAAAAAAAGATACCTTTACCTTTAGTTTTCATAAAAAGAAAGAATGTCTTCCATTTATCTGAGAGAAAGGAGTATTTAAATTTTGGTATATCATGTCTTCCATTTATCTGAGAGAAAGGAATATTTGAATTTTGATACTAATATACTTTAGGAGTGCAATAACAAAAAAGAGGCATTTCTCAAAACTTGTATTTGATGGTTCGCTTGGCTGGTTGTTCATGTGCTAGTACATTCAACTATATGTGTCAGTTTGCTTCCCAGGATTTAGCTTGTGATACTGCTAGTTCATATTTGGTAGCCAGATAACCCTGGATTCATGATGCATCTCATTCCTGTATTACTAGCCAAGGGGACACTAGTGAAACAGCAATGCAGAATCTGAATTGTGAAAGCTGATCCTGGTTATGAGCTAGCAGACTAAGAAGGAAGAGGACAGTTGATTAGCTACTAGTCTCTTCTAGATGAAATTCATTTCATACCTTTTGACTAAGCTGCTCTCTGGTCATTGTAATTTGACAATCATCTGTGGACTTGACGATCATTTTGGAAGTTTAGCAAACTTCGCTTTAACTTGAAATCACATTGACAGCAGCACCTTGGATTATTAAAATAGTTTCATGACAATCTGGGAGCACCTATGATATAAGTTTAACTAGTGTTTTTAAGGAGTTTGATAATGTATCTTCTATTACTAAGCGTACTAATAAACAGATCCATGTACGGGAAACACAAAACCAAAATGGATTCAGTTAAAAAATAAGCATAGCATTTGACGTCGTGATTAGTGATTTGATACTCAGGAACAAATCTACCCTTTACAACAACAACCACCTAGTGTTAATTCCACAAGTGGGATATGGGGAGGGTAGTGTGTACGTAGCCTTACCCCTACCATGCGAAGGAAATCTACCCTCTACACACTCTTTCTGTTTTTGTACTAATAGTTATTGTTGCTTTTCTTTGGGATGATATAATTAAAATTCTTTTTGTACCTATTTTTAGATACTGCTGCATTTGAATTGACTTATGTTATCTTCTCTTTGAATACATGAATATACCTCATGTTGTGCACTTTTTTTCCACGTATATCAGTCAAGGTTCCACATCGCAGTAGATATTGATACACATAATCTTTAAATGTCTTTAGGACATTGCCGAAAATATCAGGAGATGATTTTAAGTCAATATTCAATGAGCTGGATGATAGTGGTGACTTTAAGGTACTTAAGAATCTTTTTTAATTCTCTGATATAGTGAGGTACTTTCGTTCTCGTTGCTCTCCATTTCTCTTGATTTGTGCACATTTGAATTGTTCTCATAATTGAATAGTGACTTTAACAGTTTATTATATTTTAATTATTTTCTTTGAAAAGTTTGAAATGTTTTGATATTGTGCGTTAGCTACTTTTTTTTTCTGTGTATATAGTTTGGATAGTGACAATGATGCCCTCATTACATTTGTAAAGGGTCTAGTGGAACTTCTCATTTTTTTTGGTTTCCCAACCGGTGTCCGATGCCCGCGTTGGGGCCTGACTAAATTCGGATTTGCGCTGGAAAGTTCCTTTTTTGCGGGGGGAGGGGGGGTAGGTAAAGCGCTCCCTAACAAAGGTGACTTCATACGCATGGCTCAAACCCGAGACCTCTGGTTAAAGATGAATTACACTCCACCACAACCCTTGTTGGTGGAACTTTTCATTGTTGCCAATTCTGATAGCAACTATAGCTCTTGTCTTACTGTTATGCTTTAGCTTTGTTTTCGTTGTTACAGTTTATCTTGACCACCCAATAACACACACAAGCAGATTTTTATGTTTATAATGGAGTACACAGAAACTATTAGGCTTGCCAAACATTTCTAGGAACAATTGGTACTTGGAAAAGAGATTTTCTTTTTTAACTTGTGTTGTTGATATTTAGCTTTTTCAGTCTCAAACTTTCATATCTCAAACTTGAGTTTACCTTTAAATTATGAAAGTTATGTGATAGGTTAAACTACTGATTTCGTTTTTTCCATTCACTTCTAAAATAGAAATTTTTGGTTTATCCTATCAATACTTGGTATGTTATTGGATTGGGTGATGAAGTTGAATGACTTAGCACCATATCTTGATGTTAAGCAATGAGCACATCTGTCTAGTACCTTACCATTTCAAGTTGTTAGATCTTCTTAAGTTTAAGAACTTCAAGTTTCTCATATTTATGCATGGAACCAGAGGGTGTCTGAGTTATAGGATCAGATCCTTTCCATAAAAGAAGTGTAATCACCAAAATTTCATCTTCATTTTTGTTCTTATACTTCTCATAAACTCCTCTCTGTCAAATGCAGATAAATTTGGAGGAATTTGCTGATCTGTGCTCTACCATTGGACTAAGATTTCAGAAGGAAGATTCGGTGAGTCCATTTACCCTTTCGATTACAGTTTGAAGGTGATATCAGAGAATCCTTCATGTTCTGTTTTCTATTGCAGCTGCCAATCTTTGAAGCATGTCCAAATTTCTATCATTCACCAGCATCAGAGAAGTTGAGAGGCTTCATCCGCGGAGCTACGTTTGAGTACATAATATTGTTCGTTCTCCTTGTCAATCTTGTTGCTGTTATTATTGAAACTACGGTATGAATCAAACTCTGTACGATCTCTAATTGGATTTTGGATGCAAATAAATAATATTTCTATGCAAAAGTAGCCCCAGCATGTAGGTATATTAGTGGTTGTCTTATTTGAACGTGTGAAATGATATTAACTCCTTTTGGTATCTGATCTGTTAAATGTTGATATGGAGAATATACATTATCCTTAGATTACCAACAACTGATCCCCCAAGCTAGTCTTAACTAGCAACTACCATAATTATTACAATTGTGATCTTGAATCACTCTTAAGTGTGGTGTCCAGTGGCGGATCTAGGATTTTCATTAAGGGGATTCAAAAGAAAAAGAAGTAAACACTCAAAGAAGCCCAGAGATTCAACATACATAAAAAAAAAAGATTTGACCTATCTACATAGTGTAAATTTCCGGTGAAGGGGTGTCAATTGACTCTCCTTGGACAAGGGTAGCTCCGCCTGGTGGCATCCTTCCCCTTGTTATAAGAATGAGTACCTCCTTACTCCATCCAACATGCAGTTGAACATTGAATCTGAACAACCGAGGAACTTTTCCTTTCTGCTTTGCTTACTGTCTAGTTCTTTCGATACTGTGTGGATGCAACATCAAGGAAGTGGGCTTGCTCCTCTATGTCTGATAAGAACAAAACAGTGCCATTATAAAAGTTTCTGTTTAATTACCTCAGAGAAACCTTCTCTTCCAAATCATTTACATTTGAAAGGACTGGCACACCTTACTGACCACCTGAGTTTTGTCTAAAGGGTCAACATTCTCACCCAAAAAAAAATCAAGATCCTCATATGCTATGATATTGTGACGGTTTCAGTTTGTTTTTTCATGGATGTCAATCAGGAAAGCTTTTGTTTGGGTGGTGAATTTTATGCTTGTATGTATAATACATGAGACAATGACTAACGACTGAAGAAATATCCTGTTCTTTTCTCAATGTTTTTGCTTACATCTTTTCTAAGTTCAGTATGAATCTCATTGACTGTTTCTGGTGGTGTATTGTAGCTTGATATACAAAACAACTCAGGTCAAACCTTTTGGCAGAAGATAGAGTTCACCTTTGGTAAGTCGCATAATGAACTTCAGGGCTTGGCACCAATTTTCTGGAAATTAGATATTTGCTTTTTCATTCATGAGATTCTAGTTATAGTTTGAGCCCAATAGGTAGAAAGTTATCCAGAAGTTTTATATCAGTGGTAACAACTCTTGTTGCCTTTTACATTAAATTTATTGACCATACCTAGGATTAATTGTTTAAGGCAGAGATAAATATATGGCATCTGAATTGTGCTGGTTGTATTTTGCATTTTTATTTGATATTTCAAATGCTAAAACTTTTTCTTGCCCTAACAGTTCTCTCTGTTGAATTGGAGGAGTTCTTTTTCTTGAAATGACTTCAATCATTAGATCCTTAAAATTTCACCACCCCCTTTTTCTTGATTGAGTATACTTTTCTTGGTAATGGGAAGGCTTTTGTATACAAGAGGTATATCAAAAAGTAGAGAATCTACAGAAAGATATGGTTCCCTACTGGACACACCCAATCTTCTATACAAATAGGAACCTCATGGTTGCATAAAAAAGACATTAAAGTAGGAGGCTATCCCTCAGCTGTAAAAAATCATTCTCTTTCCGTTCAAAAACTCTCCTATTTATTTCCCTCCATACGATCTACGTAAGTGCTAATGGAGCAAAATCCCATGCCTGGCCTCTTCTCTTCGTCCTCTAAAGGGGGTAAAGCATCCTTCACAGTATCCAGCATGATCCATTGTACAAACCATCTAAAGAGCTCCCTGCGCAGACGTGACGGTACCTTGCAATGTAGTAAGAGATGATCCACGTCCTCCCCCGAGTGTTTACACTTGAAGCACCAACTATTTGAGACGTATGAGAAAAACCTGGAGATCCCAGATTCAAATCCCCATTACAATACTTGAGATTTTTGTTCAAATACCCATTACATTACTTGAAAAAGGGGACGACACATTTATTAAGACGGAGGGAGTACCACTTTTCAAAGAAATCCTAAAAAACAAGCACAAGACACCAGTAAGTTTGGCAATATGGCAAAGTGCAGCATCAACCCATTTCTTTATTTGAGGAAAAGTTTCATTGTACACCTGCCATGATCATACCCAGCAAAGATATCTAGAAAATTTCATAAAAAATTTATATTGATGTCTTTATTGCCAAAAAAATTGGTGACTCTGTCAAGGAGGTTTTGTCTTCTGTCTATCTGCATTTTAGGAAAGTACCTTAAGATGTTCCCTTTTTTTGGTCTTACTTTAGATACCTGAAAAGTTTAACCCAACTGCAAAAATACCAAGTCAGATAAGTGAAAAGAATGGACCTTGGGCCTAACTCAACCCCAAAAGCTAGCTTATGAGGTGAGGATTGCCCAAGCCATATAAGGAGACCAAGGACCTCAAATCCCTCCGATGTGGGACAACTCAACACCCCCCCTCACGCCCATATCTCTGGAGCGTGGACAATATAAATGGGGGCCCAACATCGGTAATAATAATTGGGATGGGTCCGACTCTGATACCATGAAAAGAATGGATCTTGGGCCTAACTCAACCCCAAAAGCTAGCTTATGAGGTGAGGATTGCCCAAGCCATATAAGGAGACTAAGGACCTCAAATCCCTCCGATGTGGGACAACTCAACAATAAGCAACAGTGATTCATTTCTATAGGCAGTCTCTTGTTGCATCTGAACTTCTTTAGATTCATTAGCCGAAAGCAAGTTTTACGCTCTTTTGACCACCAAATGGTCCTACTTATAACTCGCTGTACCATGTACAGCGTAAAGGTTATGCCGTTCTGGGCCTGCTCAGAACTTGGAAAGAAAAAATGAAATTTCTCTTGAGGTATAAAGATAACAGGTATTGGTATTAAAGAACTAGACACTTTGTCTTCCTCTCCTTAGACTTGGCTCTAATGAGAAGTTGTCCTCTACAGTCAATTTAATGCTTAATGATCTTGTACACTTGGAGTAATTAATAAGAATATTTGGATTTCTTCTGCAATCACTATGATGGTGCCCCTTTGACTTCAAAACAGTATTTTAAAATTTACAGGAGCATTGTTCTTCACGTACCCTCATCTTAATATTGTGGTGCTATGCCTATCTATTTGAGTTAAGCATATTTGGGATTTTAATTATTGATTAGTGTAATTAGTAGGAAGATTTGATTAGATTAGATTTTATTCTCTAGCCTAATCATAAGCTGATTATATTCTGTAGCTTAATTGTAGCAATCACTGATTTCCTTTTCTAGTTTAGCCATATGATACATTGTACAAGTATCAGTACTCTTGATGTGAATGATATACAGAAATACAAGAAGCTCTATTCTTCTTCTTGAAATCTTCATGGTATCAGAACCTCTGCTGCTATTTTGAGGTGAGTTTCCTCCCTCAGCAGCACTATAGGGGTCCAGTTCTTTGAAAGAGGTCGAGTTTTTCTCCCTCACGGTGGCTGTCCGCATTAAAGCCACTATATACTAGTAGTGTGGAGAAACTAACACCACTACAAGCTTCCTCAGACGACGGCGATGAAACCCCAGTGAGGAGCTCCAAGAAACGCTGCCGCACGCGCTCCCGCGAGCCACCAAGCAGTCCCAGCTCCAGCGCGCGTGAATCCCACGCGCCGGCGAGTAGACGACTTTCCAACAGTTTTTTTCTGGAAATTTTTTCTCCCTCCTGGTCGCCTGCAACTTCCGACCAAATCACCAGTTGGAATTTTTTTTCTACCACCTGAGGTAGGGTTTCTGCAATTTTTTCGCTCTCAATCCTATTACGGTGAAATTGCTGTTTTTTTTCCCTCCATTCTTGGAGTTAAGGTTTGGCCTATTTATTACTACTTAATAAATAATGGGGGACTCTAAATCAACAGATAATTCTCTTTCACAAATTGTTAATTCTGTTTCACAAGTTAGCACAGTTAAATTGGACGGGGCTGGTACTTATCTAGCTTGGTCAAGATCCTGTTTGCTTTTTATTAAGTCCAGAAAGTTGCTTAGTTATATTACAGGAGAAAAGAAAGCACCTGTTGTGACTGATGCTAGCTATAGTCAGTGGGATTCAGATAACTCTCTAGTTATGACATGGCTTTTGAATACTATGCATCCTCGAATTTCTAAACAGTATTTGTTGCTTGATACTGCTGAAAAAATCTGGAATTCCACTAAGCGCACTTACTCTTGTAAGGGAAATGACACTCAGGTCTTTGAAATTCGAAATAAGATTCATGCCACGAAGCAAGGTGAGTTGACTATCACTGACTACTATTCCTAGTTAACTGGGTTATGGCAGAAAATTGACTACTATCAGGATCTCCAAGCGAGGTGTTTCGACGATGTAATTCTTTTTCAAAAATTGGTTGAAAAAGAAAGGATATATGATTTTTTGGCTGGTTTGAACCCAGAATACGATCAGATCAGGGTCCAAGTTCTTGGTAAAGTTCCTTTTCCTTCTCTTGAGGATGCATGCTCTTATGTTCAACAGGAAGAGAGTCGACGAGAAGTCATGCTTTATTCCACACCAACCGAGAAGTTTGGGTTAATTGTGTCTCATGAGCAAACAAAGGCGTTCACTTCTGATAAAGATCACTTGCACTGTGACTACTGTGGAAGGTCAAGACATACAAAAGAGACATGCTGGAAACTGCATGGTAGGCCAACTAGAGGTCGTGGAGACAAGCGTGTCGGTCTATCAAGGGGTCAAGCTCATATTGCAGAAATGAACATTTGGAGAAAATGTTTCAGGAGAAGCTTTGTCTTCGGAGGAAGTTCAACACCTTTGCCGTCTCCTGAACAAACTTGACACTTCTAATGTTGGATCTTCCAATTATGTGCAGTTAGGTATTGCTTTTAATGCCCATCTTAATTCTTGGATTATTGATTCTGGTGCGAATACACACATGACAGGCTCCTCTAAAGGCTTTCAAAACTACTCTCTTGTCCAAAAGGGGACTGTGTCAGAATAGCAAATGGCTCTCTAACTACTGTCCCTGGAACAGGTTCTGTTATCTGTACACCTGATATTACATTGTCATCCGTTCTTCATGTCCCTGAGTTTCCCGTTAACTTATTATCTGTTAACGCCATCACCAAATAACTAAAATGTAGTGTTGAGTTCTTTCCTGATTATTGTGTGTTTCAGGACCTTCAAACAAGGAAGTGGATTGGCAGTGGTAGATTGCATGATAAATTCTATTGGATTGATAGAACTCATGCCTTTGGTCAAGCGCTTTTTTGGAGGAAATAAGAACATCAACCAAGAAATAATACAGTGGCATAGACGGTTGGGGCACCCATCATTTTTTGTTCTAAAGAAATTATATCCTAGTTTGTTTTCTAGAACCGAGTTTGAATCTTTGTCTTGTGATGCTTGTGAATATGCCAAGCACACAAGAACTTATCCTTTAAGTGACAATAAAAGTACTATCCCTTTTTCGACTATTCACTCTGATGTATGGGGTCCCACTCAAACAGTTTCCTTGTCTGCTAGTCGATGGTTTGTTACTTTTATTGATTGTTGCACTGGGATGACTTGGGTATACTTGTTAAAAGCAAAAAATGAAGTCTTCTCCTGTTTTCAGTCGTTTCATTAGATGATTTGTATCCAATTTGTGGTGAAGATAAAAATCTTGCGAACTGATAATGACACAGAATATACATGTAAAGATTTTGGTGCGTATTTGGAATCTTTTGGGATAATACATAAAACTAGTTGTCCTTATACTAGTGCACAAAATGGGGTTGCTTAAAGGAAAAATAGGCATTTGCTAAAAGTGGCGAGATCTCTAATGTTTACTATGAATTTACCAAAACCTTACTGGGGGATGCCATTCTAGTAGCTGCCTACCTTATCAATAGAATGCCACTTAAAAACCTCAATTTTAAGAGTCCTTTGGAAGCTTTGAAGAGTAAGAATGACTATATTGTTCCTCCAAAGGTGTTTGGCTGTGTTTACTTTGTTCACACTAGGAGTTCGGGAAAACTTGATCCTAGAGCTATTAAATGTGTGTTTATTGGGTATTCTCCAACACAGAAAGGGTATAAATGCTATCATCCTCCTTTTAGGAGGTCCTTCGTCAGCATGGATGTTCGTTTCGAGAATCTGAGCCCTATTACAATAAAACATCATCACCTCTTCAGGGGGAGAGCTCTAAGAATGAAGAGATGATTCCCACTGTTGAAATGATCCCATTATTGAAGCCACTAAGACAGGAGAATGTGAAATTGAAGAAAGAATTCAGGAGAAGACTATTGGGCGTTTGGATAAACCTGATTTGATGACTTATTCAAGAAAAAAGAAAGCTGAAGAAGTGATCGTGCAATCTACTGAAGCTCATCCCTCTTCTGCGGTTGAAACCTCTTCTACTCGTGAGTTATCTACATTTCCTAGTGAGTTAGATGTACCGATAGCTCATAGAAAAAGGAGTCAGATGTTGCACCAAACATCCTTTATCTAACTTTGTCTCCTATAATTCATTATCTCCTTCCTATAGAACTTTTGCCTTGTTTGTTTCTTCTGTGTCTATTCCTAAAAATTGGAGGGAAGCTTTTGCAGATCCTAAATGGACGCAAACTATGATTGAAGAAATGAAGGCTTTGTCAAAGAATGAGACGTGGGATCTTGTCACTTCACCACTAAATAAGAAATTGGTTGGCTGCAAATGGGTCTTTACTGTGAAGCACAAAGTTGATTGTTCGATTGAAAGGTTCAAAGCAAGACAGCTGGGTAAGGGGTTCACTCAAACTTATGGAGTGGATTATCAGGAGACATTTGCCCATGTTGCAAAAATGAACACTATTAGAATACTTTTGTCTTGTGCAGTTAATCTTGATTGGGACTTACAAGAGTTTGATGTGAAGAACGCATTTCTTCATGGCGACTTAGAAGAAGAGGTGTATATGGAGATTCTTGGATTTGATACTGAACAAAGTCAAGGAAAAGTGTGCAGATTGAAGAAAGCCTTGTACGGACTTGTGAGAAAGCACGGGAGAAAAATATAATTGATATTAAACATAGTACAATGAGCCCTATATATATATATATACACATAACCTATCCTACTACTAATACACTTTGGATTAAGGTTCTACTATTTACATATTCTAACACTCCCCCTCAAGCTGGTGCATATAAATCATATGTACCGAGCTTGTTACATATGTAGTTAATACGAGGACCAGTGAGGGACTTGGTGAAAATGTCTGCAAGCTGATCATTTGACTTTACAAACTTTGTAGCAATATTTCCCGAGAGTATCTTTTCTCTGACAAAGTGACAGTCAATCTCAATGTGCTTAGTTCTCTCATGGAACACTGGATTTGACGCAATATGAAGAGCAGCTTGATTATCACACACAAGTCCTATCTGACTAACATCACCAAATTTCAGCTCTTTGAGCAACTGTTTGATCCAAACTAGCTCACATGTCGCCATAGCCATTGCTCGATATTCTGCTTCTGCACTAGACCGAGCAACCACATTCTGTTTCTTGCTTTTCCAAGATACCAAATTTCCTCCTACTATGACACAATATCCAGAAGTAGAACGTCTGTCAGAAGGCGATCCTGCCCAATCAGCATCGGAGTATCCAACAATCTGCTCATGGCCTCGATCCTCAAACAATAAACCTTTACCTGGAGTTGATTTTATATACCGAAGAATGCGAACAACTGCATCCCAATGACTATCACATGGTGAACCCATAAACTGGCTCACAACACTCACAGGAAAGGAAATGTCAGGTCTTGTCACTGTAAGATAATTTAATTTACCAACTAACCGCCTATATCTTGCAGGATCGTTAAGAGTCTCCCCCTGTCCTGGAAGAAGTTTAGAATTCGGATCCATTGGAGTGTCAACAGGTTTACAACCTGTCATTCCTGTCTCCTCAAGAATATCTAAGGCATACTTCCGTTGTGAGATCACAATACCTGAGCTAGACTGTGCGACCTCAATACCCAGAAAATACTTTAGTGTGCCCAGATCCTTAGTCTGAAAGTGTTGAAAGAGATGTTGCTTCAATTTAGTAATACTATCCTGGTCATTGCCGGTAATAACAATGTTGTCAACATAGACCACTAGATAAATACAGAGACGTGAATCAGAATGCCGATATTATACAGAGTGATCAGCTTCACTCCGAGTCATGCCAAAGTCATGGATAACAGTGCTAAACTTACCAAACCAGGCTCGAGCAGACTGCTTTAGACCATAAAGTGACCGGCGCAAGTGACATACAAGGCCACGAGACTCCCTCTTAGCAACAAACCCAGGTGGTTGTTCCATATAAACTTCATCCTCAAGGTCACCGTGTAAAAATGCATTTTTAATATCCAGCTGATACAGGGGCCAATGGCGAACAACAGCCATAGAGAGAAAAAGGCGGACCGATGCTATCTTCGTCACGGGAGAGAAGGTATCACTGTAATCAAGCCCAAATATCTGAGTATATCCCTTGGCAACAAGACGAGCCTTAAGACGATCAACCTTACCATCTGGACCAACCTTGAATGCATACACCCAACGACAACCAACAGTAGATTTACCTGAAGGAAGAGGGACGAGCTCCCAAGTACCACTCGTATGTAAAGCAGACATCTCGTGAGTCATAGCCTGTCGCCACCCTGGATGAGACAAAGCTTCACCTGTAGACTTAGGGATGGAAACAGAGGACAAAGAAGATAGAAAAGCATAATAGGTGATGACAAACGATGATAACTTAAACCGATATAATGGGGATTAGGATTAAGGGTGTTCCGTATACCTTTCCGAAGTGCAATCGGAAGAGACAAGTCCGCAGTAGGAGCAGGGTCAGGTGCAGGACGTGAATCAACCGGGCCGGATGCTGGGCGAGGACGACGATGATATGTCAAGAGTGGAGTGTCTTGTGCAGGGAGTCTAGGAGGAGCCACAGTGGACGTTCCAACGTTTGGAATGGGTAAGACTTCTGTAGCGGAAGGTGAAGGAGGAGATATAGTAGACTCCCTAAAGGCCGGTATAGGTAAAACCTCAGATATATCAAGATGGTCAGAATGGTCAGAAGAGGTAAAGAAAGGTTTAGACTCAAAATATGTGACATCGGCTGACATAAGGTACCTACGAAGATCAGGTGAATAACAACGATAGCCCTTCTGAGCACGAGAATAACCAAGGAAGACACACTTGAGAGCACGAGGAGCTAACTTATCTTTCCCAGGAGCTAAGTTATGAACGAAACAAGTGCTCCCAAAAACACGAGGGGGAACAGGGTATAAGGGTGACTGGGGAAACAATACCTCATGCGGAATCTGATTCTGGGTGGGAGATGAAGGCATCCGATTAACCAAATAACAAGATGTGAGAACTGCATCGCCCCAAAAACGCAGCGGAACATGAGATTCAATGAGAAGTGTGCGAGCACTCTAAAAAATGTGCCTATTCTTTCTCTCTGCAACCCCACTTTGCTGAGGGGTATAAGGACAAGACGTCTGATGAATAATTTTATGAGAAGACATAAACTGCTAAAATTGAGAGGATAAATATTCGAAGGCATTATCACTGCGAAGAGTGCGAATAGAAACACCAAATTGATTTTTAATTTCAGCACAAAAATTCCGGAATATAGAAAACAACTCAGAAAGATCTTTCATTAAGAAAATCCAAGTACATCTTGAATGATCATCAATGAAACTAACAAAATAACGAAATCCCAAGGTTGAACTAACTCTACTAGGACCCCATATATCCGAATGAACTAAAGAAAAAACAGACTCTGCACGACTCTCAATACTATGAGGAAAGGAGGCGCGAGTATGTTTCCCGAGCTGACATGACTCACACTCTAATGTGGATAAACTAGACAAACGATACACCATCTTATAAAGATTGGACAAGCTAGCATGTCCTAAACGACTGTGAAGTAGGTCTGGAGGATCTGCAACTAGACAGGCCTTAGAGGATGTTAGTGAGTTAAGGTAGTAGAGTCCGTCTGATTCAAGTCCTGTTCCAATCGTCTGTCCCGTACTGCGGTCTTGCATAATAAAAGAGTCATCAATAAAATATATTCCGCAATGGAGGGCACGAGTCAAACGACTCAAAGATGCAAGATTAAAAGGACAGCCATGGACATAAAGAACGGAATCTAGAGTGACAGAGGGTAGAGGATTCGCTTGTCCAACTCCTTTTGCTTTAGTTTGAGACCCATTAGCTAAAGTAACGTTGGGAAGAAACTGTGAATACGCAATATTTGACAAAAGGGATTTATTACCAGAGATATGATCAGAAGCAGCTGAGTCCACAACCCATTGTTCAAGAGGACTAGACTGGGAAACACAAGCAAAAGAATTACCAGCAACAGAAGTATTAGTCTGAGCAACAGTGGCTACTTGTGGAGATGTCTGCTTACTTGCTCAATATTTATTGAACTTATTGTACTCCCTTTCAGATACAGAAAATCCCTGGTTACCTGTAGTCTCGGTCTGAGCAACATAAGCATTTTTTGGTGGTCGACCATGTAAAGAATGGCACACGTCACGAGTGTGACCAAGTTTATAACAATAAAAACACTTGGGCCTTGATCTTCCAAAACGACCTCCTCCTCGTCTATACTCCATAGTATGAGAAGCCCGATTGTCCACGGATTGGGATACGAGGATAGATGAATCAAGTGTCTGTGATGAGCTCACTGGTGACTTGGTGCTGCAGCAAGGCGAAGTAAGCGAGAGAATAATTCATCAACTGTGGGGACAGTCGGACTAGCCAAAATCTGATCGCGTACTGAGTCAAGATCATTAGGAAGCCAAGCAAGAGTAAGAACTAGAAACAGCTTTTGTCGTTGCTCTTGCTGCTTTGCAACGCTAGCAGAAACTGGCATCAACGTCTCAAATTCCTCCATAACTGCCTGCACTTGACCCAAGTAAGTAGACATATCTAATTCCTCTTTCTTTAAATTTGTCATCCGCGATATCACATCGTAGAAACGAGATATGTCATTAGTGTATAAAGTACGAGCCTTTTCCCAAACCAAATAACATGTTTGGAATGGACGAAGCAAGGGCATCAACTTGGAATCAATAGATCGCCACAAAATACTGCATAATTGAGGATCGATCTTCTCCCAATGTGCTTTGGCTTTTTCATCTCCATCACTAGACTCCTTGATTAGATGATCCTGAACACCTTGACCTTTACACCACAACTCGACAGACGAAGCCCAAGCTAGGTAGTTTGAACCTCCCATTAAAGGTTTTGAGCTAATCATAACACCGGAACTGCCAGAACCCGAGTTTCTAGACCCGAAAGCATCGAGTCCCAAAGACATTGTTGGATTATCAACTGAAAACTCGCTGAAACTGAAACAGAAAACTGGAAACTAAAAGCACTGTAGCTACCGGAAAAAGCACTGTAGCTATCGGAAAAAATTCAAAGTTGTCGGAATTGAAAAATAAAAATATGGATAGGCTCGGAATTCGAGGGCGGTCAGACTGTCCTGAAGGAAGTTTTTGAAGCAATCTCCAAGAGCTTGGTTTGACAGATTCTCCAAAGCAATGATCTCCTTCGGTTACCAACAAAGTAATGCCGATCATACCCTCTTCATGAAACACCAAAAGGGTAAACTCACTCTTCTCATAGTTTATGTTAATGACATAGTAATGATAGGGAACGACAATGAAGAGATGGCCCGATTGAAGAAGTTGTTAGCCCAGAAATTCGAGATCAAAGATCTAGGGAAGTTGCAATACTTCTTGGGAATTGAGGTTGCTAGATCAAAAAGAGGAATCTTTATTTCTCAAAGGAAATATATCCTAGATCTCTTGAAAGAAACTAGTATGACAGGTTGCAAACCAGCAGAATCTCCCATTGAAAGTAATCATAAGTTACAAACTGGTGTTGGAAAGTCAATTGATAAGGAGAGATATCAGAGGTTGGTTGGAAAACTTATTTATCTCTCTCACACTAGGCCAGATATAGCACATTCAGTTAGCTTGGTGAGTCAGTTCATGCATGGTCCAAGAGATCCTCATATGCAAGCTGTCTTTCACATTTTGCGGTATCTGAAGTCTGCCCCAGGAAAGGGTCTACTTTTCTCTAAACACGGTCACCTCCAGATAGAAGCCTTTACAGATGCAGATTGGGCTGGATCTCTAGATGACAGAAGATCTATGTCTGGTTACTGTACACTCGTGGGAGGGAATGTAGTTACTTGGAGAAGCAAGAAACAAAATATCGTTGCTAGATTCAGTGCAGAAGCAGAATATAGAGCAATGGCCCAGGGTGTTTGTGAACTGATTTGGCTACAAAAGTTAATGGATGAATTGAGATTGTCTGAGACAGGGAAGCTTTTGTTATATTGCGACAACAAGGCTGCAATTAGTATAACTCATAATCCGGTTCAACATGATAGAACAAAACATGTTGAAATCGATCGACATTTCATCAAGGAAAAGATTGTTGGTGGTACCTTGAGTTTGCTTCATGTATCATCAGAAAAGCAGCTAGCAGATGTGCTCACAAAAGGTCTCAGCAAAAAGATTTTTCACACATTGGTTTGCAAGTTAGGCATGTGCGACATTTTTGCACCAACTTGAGGGGGAGTGTTGATTAGTGTAATTAGTAGGAAGATTTGATTAGATTAGATTTTATTCTCTAGCCTAATTATAGGCTGATTATATTACCTTAATTGTAGCAATCACTGATTTCCTTCCTAGTTTAGCCATATGATACATTGTATAAGTATCAGTACTCTTGATGTGAATGATATACAGAAATACAAGAAGCTCTATTCTTCTTCTTGAAATCTTCATTAACATATTCTACTTTGTTGCACAGGCTGGCTATATGTTATTGAGATGGCACTAAAAGTGTACACTTACGATTTTGAGAACTATTGGAGGGATGGTCAAAATCGATTTGATTTTATCGTCACTTGGGTCATTGGTAGGGTTCTTTTTGAGCCCTGATTTCTCTTAATTATATTTTATATCAAGTACTGTATTGGCACTTGGATTGACATTTCAAATTGTTTGGCTCGTGGTTTAATTTCTTTGATCTCTCTTCATATGCAGTTTATAACACACGTAAGGCTGTATCTGAAAGCGTCATTTTAAATGCGCTATATTACTACACCTTTTTTTGATAATGCTTGCAGTTTCTTTAACTCCCACATTGGTTGAGGGAATGGGTTGTGATTATGGTCTTGGGAAATCCTCATCTCATGAGCTAGCTTGGGGTTGAGTCAGGTCCATTTTGTTATCATGGTATCAAAACCAGACCCATTGATCCCTGTTGTTGTGTTTCATAATGTTGGTCCCCTGTAATCCATGCTCCAATTGAATCCTCAGCATGTAGGGGAGTGTTAAGTCCCACATTGATTGAATGAATGCGTTGTGGTTATGGTCTTGGGCAATCCTCCCCTCATGAGCTAGTTTTTGGGTTTGAGTTAGGCCCAAGCGCCATATCTTCACGGATATTACGTAAAGGATGGAGAAAAGACAAGATATAAGAAATCCTCTATAGCTTTTAATTTACTTGGTCTTCATAACTCTCAAATGAAGTAGTTGGACTTCGATGGTTATTGATGATATACCTTGCCTGTGTCTTCCATCAGCCCACCTCCATCCAAATAGAAAAACTCAATGGAAAGATAGGATACAACTTTGTCATGTTGGGAAATGACAGTTTATGTGAAGTGTGGTGTCTTACTTGAAAGTTATGTGCACTTCCATGATTTGTATTCATTTATTAGGGGTGGTTGTTTATCTTTTTGCTTAAATATGGTGCACCACTGCCAATATTTCTCTGGGTGTTCAAGAATGATCTTATTTTCTAATAACAACATAAAATTATGGGAACTCATTCAACAGTGCTACTGCTTGTGACGTTCTTTGCATTAAGTGGCACTTCTCACTTCTGTGAGCATAGTGAGATTGCTAAATCAATTTGTCTGCATTTACCGGAGTGGTTTTAACTCATTTATGGATGAATTCAAATTTCACAGTTATTGGAGAAACAACTACATTTGTAGCACCTGATGATCTGACTTTCTTGTCCAACGGAGAATGGTAAAGGCCTCTATGACTCATATTGCAGTGACTGCCAAATTTTTTACTGTTGCAATCCTGGCATTTCTTGAGTAATTTAATTATTTTTCTGAATATATTACAATGTACAAGCAAAAGACTTTTTGGAAGCAATGAAATAGAGGCTTGTCTCCATGATTTGATTCCTGTTTTTCTTCCTCAATAGGATGGATTTCTGATTCTTTTTCTATGTGCTGTGTTCTGGATGCTGCTCTTAAAGTGAGGTGTTAATTAGATTTAGGTGCTGTACCTAGAGAATAGAGGCTAGAGAATGATTAGAAGAATTCTTAATTATCCTTTTGCAGCTTGTATAACCTTTACTTACAATGATAGAGAACCTGCATTGACCATAATAACATTATCTGCTTTTTATGGTCTCGAATATCTAGTGAATCTGTGTCTAGATCCATGCACGTCTACATTTTAGGAAATAATATAGAATACTCAAAAAGATACTTAAGGGTATTCGATATGTATTACTTACCTTATTAGTATAGGGACTGATTACCTGCCATGTTATACATGCCTAAGACTCTAAATAAGGAGAACATCTTTTACATTGTTAATGAGTCAATGAAAAGTTCTTCTATATTCACATGGTATCGGAGCTTACGGTCTCGGTAGAGACTCAAATAGCTTCCTCCCTTCCACTACTGGTGGACCTACCGACCAATGTGTGCCCCTGGTTGAGCCAATGTTTTCTTCTTTTATTTTTACTTTTGGTGCCTGATGACGCTCCTCTCTCTAGCAACCGGTGCTCCTATCTCCAACAACCAATAAGGTGTAACCGACACCCTCGTCTAAAATTCAAATTTCCTGTCATTGTCCTGTTAATTCAACTTCCTTTGATATTTTTGGAGATTTTCAACCCCAAATCTCCTTTCGGTGATTGAGAAAAGATTCCTCTCTGTGCATAGTGCAAGAAGCACTTTCTTTTGAGCTGTGCAGTTACCCACAACTCTCCGAAGGAAAGAGTTCCAGTACTGCTTTTTCTTTGATGATCGTATACTATTCCAGCGAGATTCCAGCGTCAACTTCCTATATTTTCCAAATAAGTAAACTCATGTTGGTTTCCCCATTTTGAGTTTGAGGGGGGCAAGTTAGAATACCAAATGAATAGTCTAGATTTGTATTACTTGAATAAGGAAATCATAAATATTCTAAAGATTATTCCACATGTAATTATAGAATATTTACTTGCCTTATCAGTATTGGGATTGATTACCAACAATACATAGCCCAAGACTATACACGGAACACCTCTTGTACATTGTACATAAGTCAATAAAAAGCTTTTTTATTTTCACAAGTAGGTTGAGCATGGTTTGCACGAAGGAAATTTAGCTTAGGTCTTACAAGGAGGACTGAAATTCAAAATATTCACGAGAATGATACATTAGTTGGAAGGAAATAAAAATTTATATCTTGCGCTCTAACATACTCCTTCCGGTTCACAATAAGTGTCCAATTTACTTTTAGCACGCCCATTAAGAAAATACAAATCCTATACAAAAATACCTAATATGACTAAACTACCCTAATTAAACATTTAATGTGAGAAGTAAGAAAACTTTTTAGGGATATGTACATAGGGGTTATTTTGTAAAAATAAATTGAATTCCTTCTTGATTACATAACTGGACACTTATTTTGAACTAAAATGAAAAAGTAAATTGGACACTTATTGTGAACCGGAGGGAGTAACATTTTCATGTGATTGCCAAAGATTATAGCATCGTCAAATTTTTAGAGTACGTTTTTGTACATAGAATGTGTGTCACCGCAAGACAGTGAGAAACCCACTATTGGGTGCTTACAGTAAACAGGAATATGGTTGCACAGTTTACTCGGTGTCTTTTCTTTCCGATGCTTTACAATTTAGCGCTCCTGTCTTATGGTTAGACTAAATGCTTCTGTGTGCTGACAATTTTATGGTGCTTACAGGATTCGCTATCTTCTTATCGCAAGAATGTTACGATTAATTAGACTCTTGATGCATGTTGAGCGCTATCGTGCTTTTGTTGCCACATTTTTTACCCTCATACCAAGTCTGATGCCATACTTGGGGACCATATTCTGTATCTTATGTTTTTACTGCTCTCTTGGTTTACAGGTACATTGACGTCTTTTGTTCCGAGTATCCTATTACTATGCTAATCACTCCACTAGTATTTCATTCCTATCGTTTTCTGCTTATTAAATGAAGTAGCTTTCAAATCTTTCTGAAGTGTGGACCTCCTTGTCTTTAAATTGATTTTTCTCTGTTAGATTGCCTTTGGCTGCAGATCTTAGTCATTATTGTGTGTCTACTGTCTACTATTCTCCTATGCTTCCTCTGCCTTTTCATCCTTAGTTTCTTCTTTTGACGTGCAGATCTTTGGGGGGATTGTCAACACTGGAAACCCCAATTTAGCCCAAACTGATCTTGCTGGTAATGAGTATCCTTTTGTCAATGGTGAAATTAGAGCACTCTACAGGACAATTTTTCTCAACAAACGACAAGGGGATATCTTTTTGTTGTTTCATAATTATCTTCTTGGAAGAACCTATTTTATCATATTTATCATATAATATCAAGATCCCTTTTTATTGTTGCATATTCATGTACTATTCTCCACTTGGAACTCCCTTTATCAATTTTGTTTCTTGACAATCTAAGCTATTTGCTTTTTAACTTCAATGACTATCCAAATGGCATGGTCACACTTTTCAATATATTGGTGATGGGAAACTGGCAAGTGTGGATGCAGGTATCCTGATTTTAGGATTTCCTCGATTACCATTATATCTGCTTAGAAGAACTATCTTTTACGTATGTGGGCCGTCTTTTATGATTGAAATTCTTCATAAATCAGTCCTGTATTTTTCATACCTTTAAAGTAGTAATATTTTACTGAAGCAGTGGGCCACAAATAGGGATGAGGGATGATGATTGTGGTGACTGGAGCCTTGCCCAATCCTTAAGTGGCTGCATTCTAACTTTGTTGTGTTTCCTCGATGCTGTGATAAATAATTGTCTTTACAGATTGTGAATTAATTCCTTTGGAGGAAAAATTCTCCTGGAAATTATTGAGATGAAAGCTTGTCTTGTGGTTTTAAGAAAATGAGAATCTTACAGATGAAAAAAGTAACATCCATGTGCATTCACTTATACAGTGTGCACATCACTTGGGATTAGGGTTCCGAAAGAGTATAACGGTTCTAGACTACTGCACCTGTTAGAAAATATTACACTTGTCCCTCATTGGTTGTGTAAGGGTTTCCAAAGGAGCTCAAATGATCCTGAGCTACTGCAATTGGCTTAAGGTTCTAGGTTTTTTATGCTCAAATTCTTTAAAATCGTATTAGAGCTAGACCTATTCCTATTTTTCTTTTACCCAATATGGGCCCCCCAATTAATATTGTCCACGCACCAATGCCTAGTCCCATGCATGGGGAAGGCAGGGGTGTTACGTATCCTACATTGGTTGCGAATGAGCTGTTGCCTTCCCTTCTTATAAGTTGGAAAACCTCACCTCATGAGCTAGCTTTTAAGGTTGAATTAGGCCCAATGTCCATTTTTCGCACCCATTACTTTAAATTTTTGGGTTGGATGCTCAAATATTTCAGCATGTATCTGATCCAGCCTTTGGTAGACCCGGACAGACACTTGTAAGTCTGCTTCATGAACTCTATAATCAGGTTATGTTGGAGACATGCAATATCCTAGACGACTATGTAAGGGTTTTCAAATGTTTTACACTGATCTAAGACTTCGACTATTAGGCTGAGCATCCACCATTAGGCTGATGCTCAGATTCTTTCATAATGTTTATAATACATGTACATATACGGGAGGTATTTCTGTTATTCAGGAACATTTCCTCAGCTTTGAGATGGTAATTATTATGTACATTGGTAATTAACAATTTTGAGAGAGGAGAGTATTTCTCTTTTCTGCTTAATGAGTACTCACCAAAGAGATGGAAGTCAAAGACACTTGGCAAATTTCTGTTGTTTGAGTGGTTTGTGGCATGCCAACACCATTGCTCATCCTTCTTTATGTGGTTTAAAAGATCAACGTTCTATCAATCATTGTTATCAAAGGGGCACTTAAAGCGCGCTTAAGCCATGAAACGAGACTCAAATCATGTTGAGCGCTTCGCGTCGCTTAGCGGGAGCTTCAGCATTGTCATCAAGGGTCTAAGACATCGTTTTCTTTGCCAATAAGCGTAATCCTGAAGAGGCGCTACTAAACAATTGATATTTCACTTTATAATAAAGTTGCTTCCATTTCTTTGTCCATATATTTGGTGTTTATGCTTATAAATAATTGTCTTGGAATATAAATACATATTTATATTGTTTTCCATTTGCGCCTTTCTTCATTAAAGCCCACGCTTTATTTGCACTTTGTGCTTAAACTCCCAATAGACCTTAAAGCTTTTTTGCACTTTTCGCCTTTGATAACACTGCTATCAATATCACAAATCTGGTTTTGAGTATTAGCCCGTATGTGAACAAAGTGGACTTTCCTTACAAGTTTAAATTATGTATTTGAAGATTCAATCAATCGTGGGAACTTATTAACTTTGAGTAATCTGTAGTAAGATGTTAGTTGTTACAACTATTTGCAGTTTTTGCATCGTTCATGCATTTTGCTTTATTGTGCTAATATAAACAGTTTTGATGATTAATGCCATTTTGACAGTTCTGACCTAGCTGCTTTCCTAACTTGATGATTTTAAGTAGGTATATCTTATTACAATGGGTGGTCCAAGTAGCTGATAATATTTCCTAACGTTTCAGAGCTACAAGGAACTAATGGGGACTTCCTGGACTTATGCCTACTTTGTCAGCTTCTATCTTATCTCAGTTTTGTGGCTGTTAAATTTGGTAAGCATCCATATATACTCTTTGCAAAGTCTGGTTCTCTATACCTCCACTGAAGCTCTCCATAATCATAAAGGCAAACCAAAAAGTCAATTTCATTGTTGAGATAAGTCCTCATGAGTTCACTATACCAGATAACATAATTACATTGGTAATGTGTCTGTTTGCATAAAATGGGGGTACTTCTCCAGTGGCTACCCATTTTTTGATCTCTAGGTACTTGTAGGTATACTACATCAATATCCAGTTTGTTGTCTTCGTTTTATGTGCCTGCTCTTGATCCCTCCTCTTCTCATAATGCACAAAACAGACTGTTTAATTGCTTTGTTTGGATTCAACATGTTTCTGAGCTGCTGTCTGCTAAATTTATGTGCCTTTAAATTCCCTTACCTCTGAGATCTAATTATTTTGATGACTGGACATATTCTGTATCCAAATTGATGTTTCCTAAGGCCTTTGATTTCTCTCTCCATGATTGATACGGAAGTTGGAATTTGGAAAAGTTAAACCACTCAAAGCTGACCTCAAAATGTTTCAAACCCATGCCAGGAAGATTCCTCCTACCTAAGTGGAAAGGATTTAGTTCCTTTAGAGTAAGAATCATCTGAGAAGATATAATCTTAATATGTTTACCCACCCATATAACAGACATCTGACTTGAATATATATATTATATAAGTAGTCTTATTCAAGCTAACTCCGTGTTTTCCTGCTGATATTTCTAGATCTTCGTATTTATTTTATATTTATTAAATTTAAAAGGTACCAGTTCTTTTTCATATAGAATAATCAAAGAATTCTATAAAGTTGACTGCCCATTTAGAGCCATTAATTTGGAAGTTGGACATTTACCATCACTGGATAATTCATGCACGAGTCGACTTGCCATTTTCTTGATGACCTTAAGATCTCTGGAGATTTCATGGCCTTCCCTTGCCATGTTCGCATCACTAGCCTTTAGACATTCCACCTCAGCGACCTTCCTGAGGGGTCAATCAGAAAACAAGCCCTGCTTAGATCGTAGCACTAGGATATAATTGATTGAAGTTGATAAGAATGGACCTTGGGCCTAACTCAACCCCAAAAGCTAGCTTATGAGGTGAGGATTGCCCAAGCCATATAAGGAGACCAAGGACCTCAAATCCCTCCGATGTGGGACAACGCAACACCCCCCTCACGCACAGATCTCTGGAGCGTGGACAACATAAATGGGGGCCCAACATCGATAACAATAATTGGGACGGGCCTGGCTCGGATACCATGATAAGAATGGACTGATAAGAATGGACTTTGGGCCTAACTCAACCCCAAAAGCTAGCTTATAAGGTGAGGATTGCCCAAGCCATATAAGGAGACCAAGGACCTCAAATCCCTCCGATGTGGGACAACTCAACACCCCCTCTCACGCCCAGATCTCTGGAGCGTGGACAACATAAATGGGGGCCCAACATCGGTAACAATAATTGGGATGGACCTGGCTCTGATACCATGATAAGAATGGACCTTGGGCCTAACTCAACCCCAAAAGCTAGCATATGAGGTGAGGATTGCCCAAGCCATATAAGGAGACCAAGGACCTCAAATCCCTCCGATGTGGGACAACTCAACAGAAGTAATGAGACGGCATCTGCTATTTTCAGAATTGCTAGATTTGTTCTGATGGCTGTCAAAATGGTCGCAGAAGCTTAGTTAAGTATGCACAGATAATGATGTAAGTAAGAAGTAATGCATGAATGTAAGCGCCTGACATTTATGTTCTTGGTAATGATACTGGTACATTTGAATATTCGAATGAAATGGGTCCAAACGGAGCAAAATAAATACTGAGGGTTCATGCAGATGATCCCAACTAGTTTAAGGTTGAGGCCTAATTGCTATTGTTGTTGTAGTAATACTGGTTTGCGTGTACGACTATATTCTATATCAATGCAAGTTAGCTTAATTGTTCTACTCCTGCTCAATAAATTACAGAAGTTGTAATATTGCATATTTTTTAGAAACTTTTAGGTAATGATTTATTTTTTTATAGTTGATCTTATCATTTTTGCTTTTCCTTTGTGTTCGGACACTTTCTTCTTTCCTAGGTATTTATCCACTGTACAGCCCTATAGCATTTCTCAGTGCTGAAACGATAAACTAACACTTCATCTTTGCTTGGACTTTTTTAGATTGTAGCATTTGTCTTGGAAGCTTTTCAAGCAGAAATGGATCTGGAGGCATCAGTGAGATGTGTGGATGGTGATGATAAGGTTAGTTTATGAACAGCAGAACTGTTATTTCTTGCTATTCCTTTGCGGACAGGAACATCTTGACAGACTCTAGCTAGCTGTTGGAGTTCTTGGCTCATCATAGAAATGCTCTGTTATTATTTACCCTCATGAAATTTGTAGCCAGCAAACTTAGAAAGAGAAATATTCCTTCATGAGCTACCAGATAGGCCACTCTTAAAAAGAGAAGAACAGAAGCTTTTTTCAAATCATGATAAAACATCACTGCTAAATATAGTAGCACATGGAAATGACACCAACAAATATCTAGGCGCAAACCTAAACTCTATCTATATTTAGTTTCTGCCCTATAAAACTTATTTCTCTACTCTTCTTCCCTCTCTTCCTCCTATTGTTAAATCCCCCAACTCTCTGCATTTAAACCAACCATTACACATCTTTTTCTGCAGCAGTTATCGTAATATGCTAAGTGGGCGTTTGGACATAAAAATTGTAAAATTCCGAAAAAAGTGAATTTTTTCTTCAAGTGTAAATGTTATTTGAAAATTAGAGTTGTTTGGACGTGAATACAATTTTGGGCTGTTTTTGGATTTTTGTGAGTGGTATGAAGTGAATTTTGAAAAATAACTTTTTGGAGTTTTTAAAATTTTCCAAAAATTTCGAAATTCATCTTCCAGTGAAAATTAAAAATTTTATGGCTAAACATTGATTTCGAAAAAAAATGAAGGTTTTTTTTTTGTGGAAAAATGTGAAAAACATTGTATGGCCAAATAGGCTATACATTGCATTCTCAGTTTTCATCACAATATAACCCTCGAACAGCCTACCCTCTGGTTTGCTCCTTCGGTCTTGAACCAAGTCCTCGTTAAACAAACCAACTGGTACTAACCTTGGAGATTTACATCTCTTATTTCGTTACTTAACAGTGTTATCTTTGCTAAATAATAACTATTTATACACTTCATTTCGAAGTACTCTTGTGAACCTGAATTCTCTTTCTATAATTCAGGAAGCAAAAAGGGAACGGCGACGTAATGTTGGGTATGTGTGATTAACTAATTTTAAACTATGAGAAATTTTCATTAACGCGTATAGGATGTAACCGGTTTTCTGATTGACAACTTCTTCCATTGCACAGCACTAAGACTCGGAGCCAGCGAGTAGATTTCCTCCTCCATCACATGTTGAGATCTGAACTAACAGAATGCTCCAGTGACAATCCATAAGTTTGATCCTTTCTCCATGCTGGTAACTTCATATTTTATTTGTTTAATTTGAATCTTGTTATTTTTTTCCACAAACCTAATCATTTTTTTTTAAATTTGAATCTTGTTATTTTTGTCCACTAACCTTTTTTAATATTGCATCCTTCATCAATCATCATTACGTGGACATACACAAACATGTCCAAAAACATTTTTGATTGTAAACTTGACAGAAATGCTTGCATGTTAGGTGTCAATCTGTTGGCTCTTAACTACTGTATTATGTTTCCATTAATTTCAGCCTTCTGCAGTCGTGTGAACATCAGAAGTTGAGTTATTTTGGTGATGAAGATAAAGCATTGTACATCTCCAACTAATTATGTGTGTCTATCGTGAATTGTAGTGTGCTCTGTAGTATAAATTCCATCAAGCCTAAACAAAAATTTTAGCTGCTCCACTCAAACTTAAAGTAATGTAGTAGTATCATTTATCTGCATCTTTGGGAAAGGATGTAAGGAAGATGTGCACCTATGAACACCTCACACGCTGCTGTATTTCTCAATATTGTACTTTGCTTGCTTGTTAGTTTTTCACTCTGCTGCTCAAACATTCAAGTTAAAACTGGTGTACTCAACAATTTTTAGTTTCACTCTGCGGTCTATTGTTTAATTGATGCATATCTTTATGTTACTTGTTTAAGGTGATGCAAAATAAATCTTGGGAACCAATTGTGGAGAATTTAGGCTATATAGCCAATATGTATTTTTGTTCTTGTTTTATTGGAGAACATAGCTGAAATGCTTGTACCGTACAGATTTTGTTTTTGTGTGTGGGGTTTTTGAGGGGGGGGGGGGGGGGGTGTTTCACATCATTTTCATGAAAGCATATAAGGTTGCTTAGACACGAAATCGTGACCAATCTTGCGCCATTCCTAGTCAAAAGGAAAATAAAACAATTACTCATTCTGGATATTGCTTCTCTGTATATTGTGAAAATAGCACGGGCTAACCAGTTTTTGGATTTGTAATATAAAAATAGCCAGCGTTTGCAAAGTCATTGAAAAATAGCCATTATTTTGCTGCAATACGGAAAGTTCCAGCATAATATACCGGAGATTGATGCACCTGTGTATGAATTATGCTGGAACTGAAGCATACAGAAAATTCTAGCATAATAGACCGGAGAATACACTTGTGCTAGAACTTCTAGCATATTATGCTGGAAGTTCACATGTAAAAAATCCGAACTCCAGTATATTATGCTAGAATATTTTTCGAATTTTGAATAGTGTTTTCGTTCAGATTTATTTTTACATGAAAAGTTGCTAAATTTCGATTACTTATAAAACGGTGGTTATTTTTCAATTACCACATGTAAATCTGGCTTTTTTTTAATTTCTTATGTCACTATTGTTAGTGAAAAGGGGATGCGCCTTCCAGATGTATTTAATGCCACGAGAGTTTTAGAGCATGGAAAATGAGTTACTTACTACAACAGTTAAAAGATGACTCGATAGTGTGAGAATTTCTTAGACTAACGGTGTATATTACTTGATAAAATAAGAGCATCCCTGATAATATATCATAAGGAAGAATACTACCTCAGAGGTAACCTCAAGCAAAAGATGTATTATATACTTTGAATTTTCTCCCTTCGAACAAAAATTAATGCCTCTACTAATCTACAAGGTTTACTTCTACATTAACACTTTTTATAAGGAATGAATACGCAGCTCAATTTTTCCCTTACGTTCCCCTCTAAAAAGCTCGCGTTCTGATCTTCCCCAGGTGCACAAACATGTAACCACAGTATATATAGATGTAGCTCAAAGCTATAAGCCTATAACTATCTGGCAATTTCTGAGTTATAACCGAGATGAACCAATAGAAAAGGAAAAGAGTATTGTGTTGGGCAGATTTGGTTCCCTATGTTCTCATGCTATTTACCCACGTCCTTGATATAGAGAACGGCCCAACTTAGGCCGACTCGAGTAAGGTCGACCCCAGTAAGTGGACGGACCGAGTGACATGACTCATGACGACGTCGTTTGAAGCTCTGACTCTTCCGTACATTGAGACCACCAACCTCTGTACTTTTCTTTGATTATTTCGAGGAAGGTCCCTTAATATATAAAGGGGACCTTCCCTTTGTAAAGGCTCATGCGTATTTTGCTATTCAGAATATACAACACACACACACACTATCTCTCTCTCTCTCTCTCTCTCTCTCTCTCTCTCTCTTGTGTAAAGATTATTACTTGTTCTATTATTCTTACATCTCAAGATATCTACATTATTATCAGCGATCTTAGCTACACGATACTCTCTACTTCATATTACGCTTGATTCCGTTTATCCCTTGTTTATTTTCGATTGTTCTTGAGCTTAATAAGTATCTACATAACTTTTTAGCCAAATAATTTGGCGTCGTCTGAGGGGGTTTCGTGAACCAAAGTTGTAGTTTGCTTCTAGATATCCTTCAAAACCACTTTTTCCAACTAGAATAGCTGAAAACAACGCAAGAATGAAAGCTATCGTGGATGTTAGAGCCGATCTCATGGGCCCTCTCAACACGGCTGCTGAAGGGGATGCTCTACACGCAACCCCTAGTACCTGATAAACGTGGAAAACCCACCTCCCCCTTCTGAAGATCTGGTGGTTCAACGAGAAAAAGAGGCTTCTACATCTATAACTAAAGAAGCATCCCCAGAGGTAAAGAGGCTACTGGAAGAGTGGTTGACAAACGCTCTGAGTAGTTTAGCTGGGAAGCCACCCCAAAACGCTAGATGCGCACCATCGACAGACCATGTTGTAGCTGAAGATGAACTCGAGGTCACACGAACAAACAACATGCCCGTCGATGCTCAAGCCCATGGGGGCACACTCACACCCATCCTAAAAAAGATGGAGGAAATGGAAAACAAAAATAGGTCGCTTTGCGACCAGATGAAGGAGCACCAATAAAGTGGACAAGATCCCGGGTATGCCTAAGCTGCTGCCGAAGCGATACGTGGGGAGGTTCGTTGAACAACCCTACATAGAAGGAGTTGCACCATACCCCATCCCAAAGACCTTCAAAATGTCCCCCTACTTGAAGGTATCTGACGGGACCTCGAATCCCGAGGACCATCTGATTCACTATGTCACGCCAGTTAAAGGTAGTGATCTATCAAAGGAGCAGGTACCATCCGTACTTCTGAAAAAGTTCGGCGAAACGCAAACAGGAGTGGCCCTAACGTGATACTCACAGTTGTCGGCCAAAAGCATCTCCACGTTCGAGGAAATGACAAATAAATTTGTCACCGCCCACGCAGGAGCCAAGAAAGCAGAAGCATGAATCAATGACATCTTTGCTGTCCGACAGGCCTCAGGAGAAGGGCTCAGAGAGTTCTTAGCCAAGTTCAACAGGGTCAGAATGAGTCTACCAAACATGTCAGAAGGCATAGCAGTCGCAGCTTTTCAGAACGGACTCAGTAGGGAGGCTCATGGGCAACCAGGAAATTGCTTAGCCGTCTTATGAAATATCTCACCACCAGCTGGGAAGAAATTCACCATGCCTACTGTGCCGAGGTACGTGGAGATGACGACTTTATTGGCCCGACCTGGCGGCTAATAACGATGCACCAAGAAATCCAAAAAGACCGACGCAACAAGGGACAATGAGAGCAAGTCCCACGCCTCAACAGGGAGAGGCACCAATCGTACATCAGATCTTCGCATCCGCCAAAGCACGTAGATGCCTTACAACGACATGTCGCCCACTGAGGAACAACAGAGATATGTCTCCTTTACTATCTGCACATAACTTTTGTGTATCTCCTTCAGAAGTAGTGTACGCACTGGAGAAGCTGGCCAACAAAGTACAATGGCCAGCGAAGATGAAGTCCGACCCCGCCACCAGCAAATTCAACGCCCTATGTGAGCTCCACCAAGAATGGGGGCACAGAACCGAAGACTGCATAGGTTTCCGGCAGGAGGTGATCCGGATGTTGAACCAAGGATTTTTGAAAGAACTGCTCAGCGATAAACGAAAACTCAACTTCGCACGCAGGCGAGAACAACCTCACGGCCCGCCAAGGCCGCCCTCACCAACACGCACCATCAACATGATCATTGGGGACGATAATGAATCAGCGGTAAACCATGTCAAATTCACCACCACTCACAAATTAAAGCGAACCATCACTCACGAACGCTATGACGACTTGGAAGATAGTATCACCTTCGATAAGTCTGATACCGACGGTTTATTTTTCCCCCATTATGATGCTTTAGTTATTACTTTACGTATAGTAGATACTGATGTTAAAAAGATTATGGTCAACGATGGCAGCGACGCATGTATCATTCATCCAAGAGTCCTTGCACTAATGGGACTTAAGGATAAGATAATTCCACGCTGTATAACACTAACTAGTTTTAACAATGCAGTGGAAAGAACCTCTAGGGAGGTAACGCTGCCCGTTCTGGCAGAAGGAGTTACGATGGAAACCACTTTCCATGTAATGAATCAAGAAACGGCAAACAACGCCATCATCGGACGTCCGTGGATACATGCCATGAGGGCAGTCCCCTTCAGTTTCTACCAAGTGATCAAAGTCCCTACCCCGTGGGGGGTGTACAACATATGGGGTGAGCCGTGCATCGCCCAAGAGTGTTATAAAATAGCTCAAGATTACAGGCACACCAAACAACTCAAAGGAGCGAGTGCGGAGGCATAACAATCAGCCTTGTCCGGGACTAAGGTCCACCCGACAGAGGACGCCATCAAAGATCCCGACAACGTTGAGGCTGACAAGGCCACGGTCTAAGATCTTGACCGTGTCCAGCTGAGCAACATCGATTCCACAAAGAAGGCTTATATAGGCCACGACCTTTCAAATCTAAGTAAGTATCGTAAATTTCTATCTAACCATGCAGACCTGTTTGCTTTTCCCATGCAGATATGTCAGGGATTCCACGAGAAATTGCCTCCCACAAACTGAATGTCGATCCGCTACACCCGCCCGTGCGGCAGGTAAGGAGAAAATTCAATGCCGCCATCAACAAAGCAGTAAGTGAAGAAGTAGACAAGTTGCTGGCAAACGGTTCCATTAGGGAGTCCAAGTATCCGGAATGGGTCGCCAACGTTGTAATGGTCAAAAAGAAAAATGGGAAGTGGAGGATGTGTGTGGATTTTACCGACCTAAACAAACATGTCCAAAAGTTTCATTCCCACTGCCCCACATCGACCAATTAATAGACGCAACGACATGGCATGAGTTGTTAAGCTTCCTGGATGCGTACTCCAGCTACAATCAAATCATGATGTCCGAGGAAGATCAGGAGAAAACAACCTTCTTCACTCACCAGGGAACATACTGCTACAAGGTAATGCCCTTTGGGCTCAAGAATGCGGGGGCCACATACTAGAGGCTGGTGACTACGATGTTCAAAGGGCAGCTCAGCAAAATGATGGAGGACTATAATGACGACATGCTAGTGAAGTCGTCAAAGAAAGAGGACCACCTCGATCACCTGAAAGAAGCCTTCGAAATATTAAGAAGATACAGTATGAAACTGAATCCTGAAAAATGCGCCTTCGGAAAAGCCTCGGGAAAGTTCCTGGGTTTCTGGTGTCACAAGGGGCATCAAAGTCAACCCAGACCAGATCAAGGCCATAGAAGCCATCCCAGAAATAATAAGCAGCAAAAAACAAGTGCAAAAGCTGACAGGTCGAATAGCCGCCCTCTCCAGGTTCATCTCACGCTCCTCCGACAGGTGCCATAAATTCTTCGGTGTATTGAAAAAAATATCAGGGACTACAATGGAACGAAGAATACGTCGACGCCCTGAGGAGTTTGAAGGCATATCTGTCATCGCCACCCCTACTAGTCAAAGCCAACCCAGGCGAAACGCTGTTGGTGTACTTGGCCGTATCGGAAGTCGCGGTTAGCGTCGTCCTAGTGCGTGAAAATAAAGGTACGCAATCTCCTATTTATTACATTAGCAAAACATTAGTGGACGCCGAAACCCGGTATCCACACCTTGAGAGACTGGCATTGGCACTCGTAGTATCTTCACGAAAGCTACGACCCTATTTCCAGTGCCACCCCATAAGGGTAGTAATGACCTTCCCTTTAAGCAGTGTCTTGCTTAAGCCCGAACTCTCAGGCCAGCTCGCTAGATGGGTCATTGAGCTCAGCGATCATGATATCACAAACCTTCCAAGTACCGCCATCAAGGTGTGGATACCATAGGCAGGACATTCGAGGATGTGCGTTATTCCCCAATTCAGTGCGGAAGTCCTGCCAAATGCGGAACTCGAGACACAACGCGCATCCTCCAAAATGACCTATAGTTCCTTTATACGGGCGGCGCCGCCAATGCATCCGATCGGTACTAGGACTCGTTCTTGAGGTCCCCCTAACTTGGGACTGGCGCAACCAGTTCATTCTTGTCTGCAGGACGGGACATTACCCCCTATAAAAAAGACACGAAGAAACTTCGCGTACAGGCCGCCCGATACTGCATGATCAATAAAAACCTTTTGCCAAAGGACGTTCGGTGTCCCCCTGGCCAAATGCCTAGGGCCATACAAAACAAGTCCGGTACTCGAAGAAGTGCACGAAGGCCATTGCGACGCCCACACTGGCAACCGCGCCCTTGTGCGATGCATCATACGTGTTGGCTACTATTGGCCCACCATGAAAAAATAGGCAGCTGAATATGTCCACCGATGCGAACAATGCCAAAAGTAGAACCCTTCCATTCCGTCACTTCCCCTTGGCCCTTCATCAAAGGGGGAATGGATATAGTCGGCCCACCACCCGTAGGACGAGGAAAGGTACGATTTTTACTTGTTTTAACTGACTATTTCTCCAAGTGGGTCGAAGCAGGTGCGTACGCCCAAATACACGAACAATAAGTCATCGCCTTCATATGGAAGAACATCATATGCCACTTCGGCATCCCTAAAGAAATCAGCTGTGACAACGGGCGACAGTTCATTGGTGAAAAACGATCGAGTTCTTTGAGAAATGGCGCATCAAAAGGATACTATGCACGCCATACCGCCCTGCCGCCAACGGCCAAGCGGAGTCCTCCAGCAAATAAATTCTAAACATACTGAAAAAGAAGCTTGAAGACGCCAAGGGGCTATGGCCCGAACTACTACCTGAAGTCTTGTGGGCACAAAGAACTACACCCAAGTCCAACACCGGGGAAACCCCGTACTCACTAATTTATTGAGTCGACGCGATCATACCTGTCAAAGTAGGCGAACCCAGCCTAAGGTATTCACACACTAGTGGAACAGAAAATGACACCAGCAGACTTCAAGATCTGATGAAGCCAAAGAAAGAAAAGAAATGGTCCACATCAGGATGGTAGCACAAAAACAACAAGTCGAAAGATATTACAACAAAAGGGCAAAAATAAGGCCACTCAAAGAGGGAAACTACGTCCTCAAAGCTAGGGGTGTTCATTGGGCGGATTGGGCGGCTTTTTACTCTAACGGTTTGGCTTAACGGTTATCGGCTTTTAAATGTATTCATCCGTTAGCCACCCAATAAGATATCGGGCGGATTGGTATCGGGTTAGCTCTTATCGGGCAGTTACTGGGCGGTTTATTGGTTTAATACCTAAGGGCTCAAATATATTCTGTCCGCACACTAGGACATAACTAAAGTTTCCTGTGCATGACATTCAAAGGCATCTGACCTTGCCATGGATTTTACAATTGACAATGAAACAAAGAAAAAGAGAAGATAAGATACATTGTCAGGTTTACAACAATTGGTCACAAATTTTTCAAGATACAGCGCGCCCATAGCATAGGCAAGAAAGATAAGAGGTTCTTTCCCCACTTCTCCTGCAACGAAAACCAAAGTTCACACAAGTTAACTCTCTCATAATAAAATGAAGATGATAAAGTCTAATAATATATTAGTCTGAGAACTACAACCTTGCTAATAACAGAACCTAGTCAAAGCAAAAGATTCATAGAGGCAGTACGAACTGGTCGCAAGTAAGACTGGGTGCTGGTGTTACACTTGCATCAGGTCAGGTAGGGATAACAAAGTGACTGAAAGAACCTCTACCTTTAGAGAACCTACTGTATAGTAATTTGGTATTTGGTATTTTTATTATACACTTATACTTATTCATTTTTAAGGTTTTTAGTTTTTTATATTTAATATATATAATTATATAAATAAAAATAATTATATATATATATATATATATATATATATATATATATATATATATATATATATATATATATATTCTTAACGGGTTAACGGATTACCCGTTAAGAAAATTGAATAATCCGCCCCCAATCTGATAAGCCGTTAATAAAAAAATTTTAATCCGTTCCCCGTCTGTTAAGCCGTTAAGCCATTACCACTAAGACATTAAGCTTCGGTTTCGGATCGGTTTTGGATCGGTTTTGAACACCCCTACTCAAAGCCAAGAAGTTGGCCTCCCAAGACCCAAGTGAAGGAAAACTGGGCACAAATTGGGAAGGACCCTACAAGATCACAGTGGCAGTCGGGAAAGGAGCATTCCAGCTAGAGACAATGGAAGGAAAAATGCTCTAGAACAACTGGAACGTCGCTCACCTCAAACATTTTCACTTCTAAAAGGCGTCCCTTAAGTCGTACTCTTTTTCCCTTACCCGGGTTTTGTCCCAATCTGGTTTTCTCGGGAAGGTTTTTAACGAGGCGGCAAAGGGAACGCCTGGAGATGTTTGCAGTACAAGTGTATCATATTAGCCTATCCGTGTACTCTCCAAGCCCGACATGATACACGGACTGGATTAGTGCTATCTCCAATATATAGAAAGGCTACGGCCATCTCCAAATGTATAAAAAGGCTACGGCCATCTCCAAGAGTATGAAAAGGCTACGACCATCTTCAAATGTATGAAAAGGCTACGGCCATCTCCAAGTGTATGAAAAGGCTACGGCCATCTTCAAATGTATGAAAAGGTTACGGCCATCTCCAAGTGTATGAAAAGGCTACGGCCATCTTCAAATGTATGAAAAGGCTACGTCCATCTCCAAGTGTATGAAAAGGCTATGGCCATCTCCAAATGTATGAAAAGGGTACGACCATCTCCAGTGCACGAAAAGGCTAAGGTCGTCGAATTTTACATGGCTAAGGCCATCATTTTTACACGACTAAGGCCGTCAAATTTTACATGTCTAAGGCCATCGTTTTTACATGGCTAAGGCTGTCAAATTTTACATGGCTAAGGCCATCATTTTTACACGGCTAAGGCCGTCGAATTTTACATGGCTAAGGCCGTCGTTTTTATACGTCTAAGGCCTTCGAATATTACATGGCTAAGGCCATCACTTTTACATGGCTAAGGCCATCGTTTTTACACGGCTAAGGCCGTCGAATTTTACATGGCTAAGGCCATCGTTTTTATACGGCTAAGGCCGTCGAATTTTACATGGCTAAGGCCGTCGAATTTTACATGGCTAAGGCCATCGTTTTTACACGGCTAAGGCCGTCGAATTTTACATGGCTAAGACCATCATTTTTACACGGCTAAGGCCGTCAAATTTTACATGGCTAAGGCCATCGTTTTTACACGGCTAAGGCCGTCGAATTTTACATGGCTAAGGCCATCGTCTTTACAAGGCTAAGGCCGTCGGATTTTACATGGATAAGGCCATCGTTTTTACACGGCAAAGGCCATCGAATTTTACATGGCTAAGGCCATCGTTTTAACGCAGCTAAGGCCATCGAATTTTACATGGCTAAGGCCATCATTCTTACACGGCCAAGGACACAAAAACTCTTACATGGATAAGGCCATCGTTTTTACACGGCCAAGGCCGCAAAAACTCTTACATGGTTAAGGCCATAATTTTTACACGATTATGGCCGTAAAATGTTGCATAGCTAAGGCCACCATCAAACACGGATTAAGGCCGTCATATCTTACATAGCTAAAAGCCATCGTTCTATACGGCTAAGTCCACCCCTTTGTCGTAACTAAGGTTGTCAAAATTTACGTAGCCCAAGACATCATTTCTACACGGCCAATGCCGCTGAATTGTAGGTGCTCAGAGTGGTCTCCAGCGAATGACCCACTTAGATTCAACTACGGAAAAAAATACAACAAGGTTCCAGAAAACAGAAAAATATTAACTATGGAAAAAAGTCATATGTCTTTATCTTTAAAAGGGGTCAACACCCATGATACAAAATCGGTATTTACAAACATATTTATTTACAAAAATTCTAAAGGCCTCCTCCACTCTGATCATCTTGCCCCGCCTGGTCTTCATGTGGCCCGTCTACATTCCAAGGAGGGTACGCCTTGGAAATCCAAGAGATGGACTCCAAACGGTTAACATCTGCAGAGTTACCCCCCTCCCGGGCCAGTGATTCGGGGCTATAGCCAGCCACTTCACGGGAAACTCTAACCAACTAGCATTAACTCTCAACCTCCGCCTCAAATGCTCGCCCGGCCGCCAAAAATTCTTCAAGTACGACCAACCGAGCCTCCGCATACACCCACATCTCGTGTGCCTCACGAGATGCATCGGCCTATGCAAGAGACCTCTTGAGGTCCTCAACCTCGGCCTTCTTGGCATCAAGTTCCTCCGTTAAGGCCGCAACCCGAGTGCGCAACTCCGCCGCCTCCTCTGTCACTATGAGGCTGAGCTTTAATTCTTTATCCTTAGATTGAATAAGGATCTCCATCTCCGCAGCCTAAGAAACAGCGGCCATGAGTTGCTCGTCAACTTTCTCCAGCTTAGCCACCCTCTTCTTCAACTGGGCCTCAAACTGCACGAGGCCCTCACGGAACACCCTAAAGTTAGGGTCATGTTTATACATATTGTCCAAGGTTCGGTGCGCCTCACGCGTCGAGTTATACTTCTGCACCAACTTATTGTACTTGGTCAATTCGTTCTTCAAACGTCGACCCCTCTCCTCCTCCAAGATAAGAGTCTGGAAAAATCCAAAAAGTAAGTGCGAAGAAAATCACCCTTCACAAATGCAAAAAAAATCAATCAAGTCAAAAGACGTACCTGCAAGGCCGCACCTGCCATTCTTCGGGCCAAGTCCTTATCACTGGTCTCCGCCAGGGCCGCGCTCTCAGCACCCGCACATAAAAGTGTCATGCTGGCGGCCGCCTCCTCGCAATTTTCCAACAAATTATAATGATTGGGAATCACTATGCGACGAGAAGACTGGCCATCCACCATCTCCACTTGGTCTAAGGACCACCTTCTCCGCCCGCATCCTCGTGGGCGATTTCCGGGCTCGCCACAACCACACATTCACCCCTATCTCTGCGGCCGCCCGCGATCTTCCATCCTGAGCACATGCTGGGTGGAGGTCGGTAAATGCCTCTCTTCTAAAATCAGACCACCCCGAGCAAATGGCTTCCGCCATGAAGACCGGCCTGGACTCACGGCGGGGTGGCTTAACCTTCTCTGTCTGTTTGACCACCGCCTTGCCAGCACGAATCGGGTGTCTCGTCATCTCCACTGACTCTTCTTCTTCAAGGCTCCCCTCCGTGGGACGCAAGTCGGACTCAAATGGCATCACTTCGATAGTGGGCGTCCTTATGGGAGCAACATCGGGGACGGTCCTAGGCACAACCGCCGGTATCTCCTTAGGTGTCATTTCAAGAACCGCCTCAGACATTTCCTCGGGAGCCGCCGCTGATGTGGCCTCTTTCCTTGAGGGGGGAGAAGCACTGCCCCTAGATGTACCTACGAGGAGCATATCCTCCTCGTCAGAATCAGACACCCCCCTAGAAGGGCCGGCCACATTTCTATTCCTCTTCTTCTGCGTCTTCTTCGAAGCGCCCCGACCTACCAAAACATGTATGAGTTGAGCAAGGAAAATTAATGGGAGTCCCCAAGCCAAAACAGAAAGGAAAAACAAAGCAAGGTCGTTACTTGTCGGGCCATAGAACCTGAGGAATTCTGGCCAGGTGAGGCATTCCTCCACAAACGGTATTAATGCTCTCACCCATGACCTAATGTCATCAATCCGTCAAGGAATGCGAGATGTCACTACATAAAGGTAAAAAGAAATCTACAATGGTTAAGCCGATGACATAAGACTTCCATAAAAATTGCATACAGAAATGCTTACATGCTATGTTCAATGCCCCCCGGAACCCTTCGGGGTAAGACGCCAGATGCTCAGTACGAATATAGAAACATTTCTTCCAAAATTTATCACTGGCCTTGTCGTCGGCTTGCACCACAAAACTCTTCTTACGCCGATGTACCGATTGGAGCATGGTACCTCTCATGAAGCTTACACTGAACATATGCAAGAGGTGGTGAACAGAGACCTATTTCCCAGCCTTAGCCATGTAGGTGGTAATAATCCTACACACTTTCAGCGCGTACGGGGGTAAGTTGGGCCGGAAACGTCCCATACCAACGGCAAAGCTCCTTCGCCAGAGGATTGAGCGGGAGGCTGTACCCAATCCAAAAAGCATACTCATAAAATGTGCAATATCCAGGCCTGTGCACATTGGCGTAGTCCGTCCCAGCGGGAGCCATCTCAACGTAACCAGGAACATTGTACGACTTCCTGAGAGCAGCCAAGTGAGATGACGTCAGCTCGCTAAACTCCCAAGGAGGGAGTTTACATTTGTTGTTAAAATCCTTCCGTGTAACCATGTCTTGCGGAAGTATGTTGGACGTTGATAGAGGAATGAGGACTTCCTCGGCTTATCCTTCCTCATCGTCTGAGGACGATGAAACCCTAGAAGGGGCATCACCCTTGGTCTTTTCGCTATTGCGGCGACGCTTAACCATGATGAAAGTTATGAAAGAAAGGCATTTCAGGGGCACATGGTTCGATTTTCGGGAACGAAAATTTTAAGAAGATCGGCGAGTACCAGAAAAAGACGAGGATAAGATTGAGAAAATACTCTCTGAAAAGATTCGAAAGTTGAATTGGGTTCAACCTCTCCTCCACTTATAAGGAAAGGCACACCAAAATCGAAAAGGCATGATTCAACAACCGGCGCGGGAAACCAAAACGTCACATCATGTCCTGAACTTCCTCGGGAGGAAAATTAATGATCACGGACGTGATCGATGATGTCATCATAAAAAGGAGCCCTAAAAGGAGGTTATATGTCAACAGCATAACACCTTCGCATATGATCATGCCCTGTTTCACAGTATTTACGGGTACAACCAATTTCTAGAAAGGTCGAGCACGTGTGTCCGTTCGTTGAAGATATTTCTCGGCTACGCCACCAACAAACGGATGGACTATCTGTATTTGGCAAATTTGGTTCCCTATATTCTCATGTTATCTACGCACGTCCTTGACATAGAGGACGGCCCAACTTAGGCCGACTCGAGTAAGGTCGACCCCAGTAAGTGGACAGACCGAGTGAGATGAGTCATGACGACGTCGTTTGAAGACCTGACTCTTCCGTACACTGAGACCACCAACCTATGTACTTTTTTTTTGATTATTTCGAGGAAGGTCCGTTAATATATAAAGGGGACCATCCCTTTGTAAAAGCTCATGTGTATTTTGCTACTCAAAATATACAACTCTCTCTCTTGTCTAAAGATTATTACTTGTTCTATTGTTCTTACATCTCAAGATATCTACATTATTATCACCGATCTTAGCTACACAATACTCTCAAGCTAATATTACGCTTGATTTCGTTCAACCCTTGTTTATTTTCGATGTTCATGAGCTTATAAGTATCTCTATAACTTTTTAGCCAAACAAGTAGGTTCAAAATAAAAAATCGTTGGGAATTGGAGTTGTGATTTATTGGCGGTATAAATTTATCTCATTAGTCACTTGTTGTTAAACTTTAAGGTGCATGGAAATTTGGAATCACCTTGTTAAAATATTGAAGAATGAAGTACATGTGCCGGCAGTATTCTTAGCAGAAACCACATTCGTTGATTATAGATCTCCGCCTTATAAAGTAAAATTAAAATAAAATAAAATTATGAGAGAATATCGCCAGGTTGAATAAAAACATCAGATTGACCTTTCTTGGATACGAGGTCACAAGCTGGTCTTTTCCAATTTCCCAAAAAAGAAGAAGAAGAAGATCTGGCCAACTTTTATGTTCCAAAAATATGGATGCCAGTAGTCACTATCATTCTTATGCATGTGCTAACTGCTATTGCTACCTGTCGGCTGCGTAATTATTAAAAAAGAAGTGAGAAATTTTCAGCTATGTCCATTTAGAAGTAGCTCATTATAAAAATTAATCAATTGATAAAATATTATTAATATTAACCAAAATAGACAATTAGCTATTTCTAGCAAAATAATATTAAATTTTTACTTTCTTTTGAATGTATGTTATTAGAATAGAGGAGCTTTAATCTCAGTTTTGGGATGATTTGGTGAAGTTTCGAGGTGGTTTGAATTGAAAATTTGAAGTAACACTGAATATGAAAAAATGATACGTGTACCACACTGTATATCACATATGTATCATATTTGTATCGATTTTGTATCACATATATATATCCATGTATATCTGTGTGTAAGATACATAGGTGATACATGTTTGATACATGTGTCACAGAAGAAATTTTTGACATTGATTTAATTATGAATTTTGATAAAAACAAAACAATCCAAATCACCTCAAACTTCCTCAAATTTTGTATATTGACTTATCTATATGTTTTCAATGAATTTCGACTATACCCATTAAAAGGTGGAATAATTTCACATAAATACAACCCACACACCTGACTTGCTAATAACCTAGATATTACTTTGTAAATCTATAGCCCAAAAAATAATAGGCTAATTCGCGAAAGACAGCTTATTTTGCTCCCTCCCAAATCTGCTGCCTCGCAAATCAACCACAACGCAACTCAAAAATCTTGAATAATACATATTATCTGAAGGTAAGAAATTCGAACACTTCCAATAAGGTAAAAGAAAAATAAAAACTTGGTAAATGAATTGTAGAATCCCTCCAAACGAAAAAGAAGAAGAGAAGGAAGTGTCAAATTTCTGTAGAGACCTCTTCCACGCTAGCAATGTATATATATCCTTATAAACTGAAAAAATATATATTTATACAACATTATACACAAATATACACATTTATACACAATTATACAATACTTTATAACTTGTATAAATATGTATAATAGTGTACGAGAGGTGTCTTCAAAATCCTTCAAACTTTAAAATCTTCCAAAATTACTAGAACTTCAAACTTCAAAATCCTCCAAAATTGAAGCAGTTACACTAAAAAATGCTCTAACTAGTGACATGAGATATCCAAAGAAGGGTATAGCCAGAGTTATAATGACACTGCTCATAACCAAGGTGGTCCTGGTCAGGAGACTAAATGATAATGATCCTTCATCATTGTAAGACTGGAAATGTTCCTCGAGTCTGTTGACAATTGATGTCACCATTAGTGCATACATGGCAATTGGACTGATTAAGGAGGTGTATATAGCCAATTTCGAGCTAAACTTTTCAATTGGAAGGTTAAAAAATCTTCATCATTCTTCTTCTTCTTGCCACCATGGATGATGGAGTCTTTCTTCGAGCCTTTTTCGAGCCATTAATGGCAGAACTGCGTGGGGGTAAGGAGGGGAATATCGGGGGTTAGGTTAAGAGAGGATGAGAGATCTATGTGGGTTAGAGAGAAAAAAGTGAGAGGCGGTGAGAGAGAGAAGGGAATAAAGAAAGAAGAAAATAATAAAACCCCTAAAAGTATGTCTTTAATAGTGGGCTAAAGGTTGAAAATTTTCTTTCAAGTTATAAACAACATGGGCTATATAGGGTAATAGCTTTAAATGTGGGCTATTTTTTGTTGGGCTATTAGGCCTAGTGACATGAGATGTAATTTCTCTTAAAAAGTTCATTGTTTGTTTCAATTTTTTGAATATTGACTAGAGATTTTTAAGTTAAAACTTATATGAGACATTTCTATAATTTCCCAAGAAAAGTCATTAGTCAATTGTATATATCTTTGTTACCTTTTTCTCACATGTGTCTCATGTTGTCCCTGTTTTTGTTTGAACTTGAACAGTACATTCTCATATTATTTTTATTACGACTTCATCTTAATGTAGTTCTCATATATACGTATATATGGTACAAGGACTAATTAACTATTTTGGTGAAGTCGCTACCTAAAATATTTATCTGGTTACTTTTTATGCAGGTTCACTAATTAGCTCATCAAATGCAGTTAATTATAAGAAGGCCCTTGAAAAGATTGAAAGAAAATTTTTAGTTACATACAATAATGTAAATATTACTCCCTCCGTCTAAAATAAGTGATTTTTTGGCTTTTTTCTTTTGGTCCAAAATGAGTGATTTTTCTAGATTTCAAGAATGAATTAATTATTTTTTTTCCTACATTGTCCTTGGAGTAATTAATGTTGAAGTATGTGTAAGGAGTGTTTATGTGAAGAAATAGTTATATGGGTCGGAATCCCCACAATAATTAACGAAGTTAATCCCGGTTTAAGCTAATTCATGATTAATAAGTTGTATGACCACTCAGAATCAACGATATTTAACCCTTATCCGATTCGACTAACGAAGTCAAACCCACAACGTGGTCACGACCACTTATTGACAGCTCATGAAGCTCACAACTATAAATACCAAGAGAGGAAACTCTAAAGAGGGGCTTCTTTTTCGCCACTATTCATGAGAGAGACAGAAGATACAATGATACCCATATTATGGGAAAGTGGAACACCATTGTAAGGCTCAGAACCTCTCCATGGAGAGGTAGACCAAATCAATATTATCATAAAAGCTTTTAATGTTTCCTCTCCTAATTCTGGGTATTTATTTTCGCTTTTTTCATTTGGTCCAATGGATTATTATGGTTTGCTTTGATTTTTCCTTGATTTATTTGTATTGTTTCACACTCACGGGAGGAAGACAGGGTTACTTGTGAAAGAACTAGCCGAAGGGGACCATCACATACCCTAGGGATTACAAAATAACGAAAAAGTAAAAGTGACCAAGATGCGAGGGGAAAACTTTTGTTTAAAATTTCCGAAAAGACCACATATTTGTTCGTTTACCAGGTTCAGCACGAAATCATAAATAAGCTCTACCAAGGATTGCCAAGTAAAGGAAAGGAACAACCAAAAACCCAACTCGAACAAGCCAAAATGTCACATCGGACAAGGGAAACTCGAAGATCTCGAATCAAGATCCAACTCCTCTGTCTCTCTGATCTCGCATAGTGCAAACAAGAAGAAGAAGCCCCCCGCCCCCCTTATCAATGAAGGATCTCTGTAAGGCCCCGAAAATTTTTACTAAGTAATCTAGGATTTCGTGGTACCACACAGGCTAATTATATTATTTTATGTGAAATTAACATGGTGTACATAAATTAAATTTGGTAAATATGTGTATATGTCCTATGATAAGTGATTTGGGGTCAAAATAAAGGCCTAAGTCTAAGAAAAATTGAAGAAGTTCATAATAGGCTAAGATTCCAAAGGTACTTGCACAAGTCCCCACTTTGAACAAGAATATCTAAATATGTATAATATTTTATATGATGAATAACCTATCAAATGAAAGGTATTTGAGTCAAGTTTCCAACTCTTCAAACCGTTCGTCGTTTGGACATTCCTACGCAAAGTTATGATCAAATTACCAAAGACTCGAAATGCTATCTTGTGTCAAATCTGCGACCAAATTCCTGTCGCATTATTGACTCTGCGGTCGCATTTCAGTCGCAGACAGGGCTAGTGTAGCCCAGTTTTGGGCATCAGTTTTGCGGTGCATTATGCGGCCAACATTCGCGTTCTACAGTCCATTCTGCTATAGCAGAACTGACATCGGAGGGTTAATTTTTTAATTTTTATAACCCCACCTCATTTCAATATATAGTCTTTGGGGTTCATTTGGGGGTCATTTCTTACTGATTTTAGAGAGAGGTGGGAGCATATAGAGAGATAAAGGAGAGGCTAAGATTCATAATCATCCAAACCTTGCATCAACCTCCAAAAATCAAAGAGCCCAATCATAATTTCTTTATCTAAGAGGTAAGATTCTATACATTAGGCTTTAATTTCGAGTTTGAGGTATTGATGTGTGATTCTTGGGTATAGTACTATTATGTATTTATGCATGTACAAATCAGGTTTGTGGGAAGACTGTTTAACATAAATAAGTAAAGGATTGGGTTGGAAAATCAAGGAAACCTTGTAAAATAGATTTGAAATTGAGATGCTCAACTACTGTTTGATAAAATGCCCAAATGAGCTGAAACCATGAATACCTTTCTAATTTGTGTTCAATTTTGATATGCCTCATTATAGATTGGAATTACTAGAATTTCTGGAATGTGGTAGTAACTTAAGGAAAGCGTAATCGAGGTATCTAAGGCTAACTTTAACCTTTGTAAAATCACCTTGTTTGGTTTGCGGATATTTGGTATGTGATATCTACATGGATTGTTTGTGAAATTCTTGTGATTGGTTTGATTTGAATGTTTGTGGTTAAGTCTACCGATATAATGGTGCAAGTAATTGGCAATAAACTAAATGCGTGATTGTGAAAGTGTTATGTGGTAAGAGCTGAGAAACAAATAATGGAAGGAAATCGCAAATGATGCAATTGGAACAACTGTGGTAATAACATATTGAGCTTGTTGTTTAAAATTATTGTGGTGACTTAAATTGCATATGAATTGTTAAAAATTATGGACAATGGTATTGATGGTTATGGAAATTCTTTGTGAATTGTTGTTGTTACTTCTTGAGAAGTGTTGTTGTTCTCTATGAGTTGTTATTGTTGTTGTTGTTGTGTTGTTGTTTGTGAATTGTAATTGTACTGTGGGATCGGGTTGCGCACTGCAACACGAAGTTATAAGGTGTGTGTTATGGTGATAAGGGTGGTCGAGGTAATAAGGGTAGCCGAGGTAATAAGGGTGGAAAGTGATTGAAATCACTATTGAAATGAAAATATGAGGAAAATTGTGAAATTATTGATGTGGAATTGTTGAAGGGGAAATAGGACAGATTGTAAACTTGTTTGGCTTGATTGTTCCTTTCTTGTGTATATGATTGTTGATTTTGTTACTGCTTTCTATTTGTGTATGGTTTGAGTTTACTTGGGGCAAAGTTTGTTCATACATACCAGTACAATTCAAATGTACTAACGCACCTTTTACCGAGGGAGCTACATTCGTGTTATGATTGTAGGTGGATCCATAGCAGGTACTCCAGTCTACCGAGCGTAGCTCCCCTTCACTTCCGTCAGATGTATTGGTGAGCCCATTTCCTCTCGGGGCCTTGCATGGCTTATGTCGATTTTCATTTCGGAGTCTTGTTTTGGTTTTTGGTGTAAGGTATAGCCGGGGCCTTGTTACTGGCAAGTATTGTATTATCGTTTTGTATCCATAGAGGCTCCGTTTATAGTTACTGTGGGTTATGAACTTATGTAAATATGTATTTTGTATATTGGGTGACGTAAGATGTAAACCACGCTAAGAACCATGTATGTTGTTTATGTTTTGTAATAAAAGGTGTTTTTAATTATGAATGGGTATTTCACTTGGTTAATAAGTAATGAAAATGCGGTCCACATGCGGGATTGGAAAGGCACCCAGGTCCGCTTGACTGGGGATACCCGGTCAAGCGACGGTCATGTCCCTCGAATTTGGGGCATGACAAACTTAGTATTAGAGCCTAAGGTTTTAAAGTGTCCTAGAATGTCTTAGAGCCGTGTCTAGTAGAATCCTTCTTATCGGTGTGTTGTCGACCACATCTATAAGATGGAGGCTATTCGGATATTTAGGAATTTCACCCTTCTTTGATACTCCAATCGTGCAATAGAGCCCAAGTTAGGGAGCTGATTTCCTCTCTAAGTCTTATTCTTAAGATGGGTAACCTTAATGCCATAATCCGCGAATGTGAAGTATGTAAGGAGGGATTGATCCCACCATTGAGTCCGAGTTGATTGTCTAAGGACTTGTTAGGGAAATGTTTTGAGTTGTGGGTGGATTGGTAAAACATATCGCTAAGAGGGGAGTGTCCTTGACCCTGTTGATGTCTCTGCACCATCAGATCATGTAGTATATCAGTGTGTTACTTACATATGTTAGGGATTTGGAGTCGAGTGGTATCGATTAAGCTATTTCCCTATCAACTTAGTGTCACTAAGGGATTCAAATGAAAATTTCTACTCATTGTATATGTTCGTCCACATTGATGAACTCTCACGAACATGGTCTTAACAAGGTGTTGAATAACAAACATGGCATGTATCAATTCTTTGAACGAGATGCACTATTCGTGAATCCAATCTATTATGAATTCTCTTATTTACATTCTTGTGGAAATAAGTTCTATTATTATTCCCTTGAATCGAGTTATAAATCTAGGATTGATATTTCCCACTTACTTTTCCTAAAAATCTCACCAAGGGATTATATCCGATGAGCAGAATCTTTTTATTTAAATGGACAAAATCTACTCGTTTGTGCCTATACATGCACCATCATAAAGTTTACCTATGTGGCGTCAAGTTCCATGCAAAGCATCCCATTATTGTGATCCTTGTCGAGTCAATGTTTTATTCAGTTGTGTATATAGCTTATATGATTTGAACATTCAATCTACTCTCTTGCGAACATCATCATGAAATCTTCTCACTCCCTATTAACATAAGAGCATACCTTAAAACCTCACATGAGTGCATGTCAATCGAAATGGTCATCGTGTGCCTAAATTCTCTCTGAAAATTGACATCTTCACATCCATATCATAGGAAGATCATGTGTCGCCATAACTTTCGTATCCACTTGGGACATCCCGCAGTAGGTAGCTCACTTTTTCCTAGTATTGCGGTTGCTCGTGGTATGGTCGTATGTTGTAGTTGGGAGTTAATATAGCAGAAGTATATCTAGCTCATAACAGATGTTTACTTTCTCTTTACACCTTCATAACATGTGTTAAGTGTGTTTTTTAGTTAGTGAATTTATTGTGCTAGTTTTCCCACACTTGTTCGATAACCATGAGAGAACATATCCTTCTATGAGTCATTGTAACACTTTCTGTCTCGTAAGGACCCTTACTAGGCTCTCCCTCAAGACCAAGAACACCTTTGGGGGTTATTAGAGCACACCACTTGTTTCTCATATTCTTCTTTATTTCATTAGCATCTGAGTAGTTCTCAAGTTAAAATCCCTGAAGAACTTATTATGAACATCTGCAAACCCTCCATGATTATTTTACGCTATCTCATTGGGTTCTCATATCACTTCAAGTTCATCAAGGGTTGATAGCATGCCACAATTACTGGAATTGAATGATCTATTTCCGATAATGGATTATCTACACTTGTGCTAGTCCAATGATCTGCGTATCAGTCTAACTCTCGCCTTTAGGTTTTGGGTTGACGAAGGAGAAATACACCTAGTAACACATTCATATGTCAAAGAATTTCTCTCCGTTAAGTCTTATAGAATCCAACGTGGTTTGCAATAGCTGGTTGTGTATAAGTGTGTTGTACTGCTTCATTATGAAGTAGAGTTGCTAAGCATAATTGGATTTTAGAAGTCTATTGCTATACATCACGCGGCTTCATACAGAGATCTTCTTTTTTTTTTAAAAAAGGGAGGGGGTAGCTTCTCGTAATCGCTTTATATTACCACCCTTCCTAGTGGATACAATGTAAAGGTTACTTCCATAAGTCTCTCTCACTTTCTTTAACTTGTCTTGCATCATGTGTTGTTTACCCGTAATCTTCAATGCTATATCATCTCAATGTCACAACTAGTTATCCAACTATATGATATGATTTAATTAACCTCATTTTTATGTACTCTACAAGCGCCCTGAGAGTGGGCAAATTTCTCCTTTCCTATAGACTTCTAATGTTTTCAACTTGGTTTATACTCGTTGGTAATAGTGCCCATTAGTTTTGCTACCCTACTATCTACTTCATCTGATAACTCTCATTGTAGAATTCATTTATGTTTCATTGGCATCAAAGAGTAAGTCTTGACGCATTAAGGAAGAGGACATGTTTCCTTTTGTTAGGATAAAAAAATATATTGCCCGCACTTCTTATGAGAGTTTTTCCTAAACAATCACCTACCTTATCCAATTGTCCATCGGACTGGATAGCCCAGGTTACTTCTCTTCGATAAATGCATTAAGACGTCTCATTCTTTCGAACTTATCCATGTGGGCACTTTGAGGCCTTGTTTTATACCAACTCGTAATGGTTTTAAGTACTTTCTCACCATTGTTATTGATTTTCTAGGACTACGAGGGCTAGTCTCTTGGATTTCAAAAAAAAATATATAAAAAAATAAAAATAATGATTTTCCTAAAAGTTCGAGATTAAGTTTCCATAATTTCAAACCAAAGTGTATACCTTTTTCCAAAGTCTTAAATGGGTCGGATTGGATGGGTTACGTGACCTTCTTCTCACTCAACTTCTACAATAATTGACTATATCATTTTCATGTGAGGGTAGTTTTGCTACCCTTGGTATTCCACCTCCTTCGGTGGATAAGAGTGTCATTTGTCTTTATCCCCGGAGCATCATGTTAACTATTAAAAATGATTCTAACCAATACATGATTTCGTCCCAACATATAGTTGTCCTAACTATGTGGTTTTACTCGTGAAAGGGTGAGATTAGATGCCTTTTGATTTTTGCACATATCATAAGCATATTGATTTGAAAGACTAAGTTGTCGTATCTTTAGTTCTCTCATATAGGATCAACTGTCATGGCGGGTTAAGTTATTTGAGATATGATGATCTCATAAGTGTACAACTTCTTTTCATCCTCATGGGCTTGTGGCATAAATTCTGTGTGTCAGGTAATGCTAAGAGTGTAATTTAGCTTCATGTATTTTGAAACCCCGATTGCATTCAAGGTGCTCGAGTATTCTTATTCTTGATAAACGAATTTCCCTACACTCTAGGAAACGAGTGGTTCACGTACTTGAGTATTCCTCCTTAATGGTTCCTATTGCCAATGTTCGAGTTACCCCTATCCCTTATTTGTCTAATAATTGATATCCCCGTAATGATTAACCATATTAGTATCTTTAGTTGTAGCCTTCTGTGTCTCTTAGCATATAGCCTCATGAAATACTCTGCTCAACACGTTAAAGGATTCCTGAATAACTCCAGTCTGATCTTGAACTATATTGTTCCTCATCGTATTATATCCATTGGGTATTGTAAGTTCAGCCGAGTCAAGGATGAAGCTTCATAGTATGATCACATGTATATTTGATAGGTAATTTTATGGTCAATTTAAGATAGCACATCTTAGAGTAATTGTTGGAGGTTATCAAGGGTTAAGTGTGAGTGTTCGCCTAGAGAATTAGAGTTTGGAGGGTGAGTACGAGTAGGCTAATATGTGAGTTGATAATAAAGGTTGCATAAGTGTATTCTACATTAGGCCGCACTAGGAGTATAAAGTGTCCCCATAGTTGTTCGCCATATATTATGTTGATTCACATGTCTATGTTCAAGAAAGTCAGTGGAGATCAATTTTGTATTATTCCGGTGGAAATTATTGAAGGTAAAGTTATAGATAGTTAGCTCATGTAAGATATCTCCCCGTTATCCTCGTTAAGTAAGTTCAGGGGTCGAAATTGTTCATGTGAATGTATTCTGGCAAAGTCCATAAATATAAGAGGCCATTGAAGGTCTAGAGTGTTGTGGAAAATAAAATATTTTCTCTTGATTGCATAGCAGTTGGTTGTGACTTGAAAGGTACTTTCTAGGTGATATGATTTAAAAATGTGCAGTCAATGCCTACGTATCATCATGATAAAGTAGTGTTTATAATTCTAAGGTTCTTGTCATTGATATATAAATATTTGTGGTGCTTTATCGGGTTGAGGAAGCCACATGGGAATCGGAATATGAAATGGAAGAAAAATATCCCCACCTGTTTGAACAAGTCTAGTAGTGATCGTGCGAACTCTTATCTCTAAGCAAACTAATGTTGCGTTTCATTTGGTTCAAAGACACCCCATATCTCCCTTAAATGCATTACCATTGTATCTCCTTAAGTTGTGCAATAATTGTATGTGTTGTGATTATTTGAGTCATATGCATACCCTTTCTGGTAAATGAAATCTTTGTAAGAACTCTTGTGATAAGTGAATGATTAATTATAGTATAGATTGGTAATGATTAATTGAAATGTGTATAGTGTATTGGTTGAACTGTATGGGACTTAATGAAGTGACCAAACTATGTGCAAGAATGTGTCAAGTGATTGAATATGTGCAAGTATTGAGGAAATGAATTGTATACCAATTGTAGGGATGATAGGAGTTGTGTAATGGTTCTTGGAAATATGTTTCGGGAGCTCTCTGACAGGTAGATATGTCCAAATAACAAAGGAAACCCTGACAAAATTTTTTCTTCTAAAACATCGGAGTTAGTGAAAATTTAGGAGCTTGCATATCATGTTTTCAAACCAAGTGATTTTTAGAAAATCCTCATTCGAGGACGAATGATGCTAAGAGGGGCAGAATGTAAGGCTCCGGAAAATTTTGCTAAGTAATCTAGGATTTTGTAGTGCCACACAGGCTAATTATAATATTTTATGTGCCATTAACATGGTGTACATTAATTGGATTTGGTAAATATGTGTATATGTCCTATAGTAAGTAATTTGGGGTCCAAGGAAAGGCCTACGTCTAAGTAAAATTGGAAAAGTTCATAATAGGCTAAGATTCCAAAGGTACTTGCACAAGTCCTCACTTTGAACAAGCACATCTAAATATGTATAATGTTTTATGTAATGAAACTATTAATTGAAAGATCTTTGAATCTACTTTCCAACGCTTCAAACCGTTCGTCATTTGGACATTCCTACACAAAGTTATGATCAAATTACCAAAGGCTGGAAAATGCTATCTTGTGTCAAATCTGCGACCGCATTCCTGTCGAATTGTTGATTCTACATTCGCATTTCTGTCGCAGAATGGGCCAGCGTAGCCCATTTTTGGGTGCCGACTTTACGGTGCATTATGCGGCCAGTATCCACGTTCTGCGATCCATTCTGCTATAGCAAAATTCACATCAGAGGGTTAATTTTTTATTTTTTATAGCTCGACCCCATTTCAATATATAGGCTTTGGGGTTCATTTGGGGGTTCATTTGGGGTCAATTCTTACTGATTTTAGAGAGAGGTGAGAGCATATAGAGAGAGAAAGGAGGGGCTAGCTTCATAATCATCCATACCTTGCATCAAACTCCAAGAATCAAAGAGCCCAATCATAAGTTCTTCATCTAAGAGGTAAGGTTCTATACATTAGGATTTAATTTCGATTTTGGGGTATAAGATGTGGTATTGATGTATGATTCTTGGGTATATTATGTATTCATGCATGTATAAATTAGGTTTGTGGGAAGATTGTTTAGCATAAATAGGTAAAGATTGGGTTGGGAAATAAAGAAAACCTTGTAAAATAAATTTAAAATCAAGATGCTTAACTAGTGTTTGATAAAATGCCCAAATGAGCTGAAACCATGAATACCTTTCTAATTTGTGTTCAATTTTGTTATGTCTCATAATAGATTAGAATTGGTAGAATTTTCGGAACATTGTAGTAACTTAAGGAAAGTGCAATCGAGGTATGTATGACTAACTTTGACCTTTGTAAATCACCTTGTTTGGTGTACGGATATTTGGTATGTGATATCTACGTGGATTGTTTGTAAAACTTTTTTGATTGGTTTGATTTGAGTGTTTGTGGTTAAATCTACCGATATAATGGTGCAAGTAATTGGCAATAAACAAAATGCGTTATTGTGAAAGTGTTATGTGGTAAGAGCTGAGAAACAAATGATGAAAGGAAATCATAAATGATGCAATTGGAACAACTGTAGTAATAACATATTTGGCTTGTTGTAGAAAATTATTTTGGTGACTTAAATTGCATATGAATTGTTGAAAATGATGGACAATGGTATTGATGGTTATGGAAATTCTTTGTGAATTGTTGTTGTTACTTCTTGAGAAGTGTTGTTGTTGTTCTCTATGAGTTGTTCACAAAGTATAAGGTGTGGGTTGTGGTGATAAGGGTGGCCGAGATAATAAGGGTGGCCTAGGTAATAAGGGTGGAAAATGATCGAAATCACTATTGAAACGAAAGTAAGAGGAAAATTGTGAAATTGTTGATGTGGAATTATTGATGGGGAAACAAGAGAGATTGTAAACTTGTTTGGCTTGATTGTTCCTTTCTTGTGTATAGGATTGTTGATTATATTACTGCTTCCTATTTGTATATGATTTGAGTTTACTTGGGGTGAAGTTTGTTTATACATACCAGCAGAATTCAAGTGTAATGACGCCCCTTTTACCGGGGTTGCTACATTCGTGTTATGATTGTAGGTGGATCCATAGTAGGTACTGCAGTCCACCGACCGTAGCTCCCCTTCACTCCCGTTAGATGTAATGGTGAGACCCTTTCCTCTCGAGGCCTTGCATGGCTCATGTCGCCTTTCATTTCAAAGTCTTGTTTTGGTTTTTGGTGTAAGGTATAGCCGGAGCCTTGTTACGGGCAAGTATTGTATCATCATTTTGTATCCGTAGAGGCTCCGTAGACAGTAAGTGTGGGTTGTGAACTTATGTAAATATGTATTTTGTATATTAGGCGATGTAAGATGTAAACCACGCTAAAACCGTGTGTGTTGTGTATGTTTTGTAATAAAAGGTCTTTTTAATTATGAATGGCTATTTCACTTGGTTAATAAGTAATGAAAATGCGGGGGTAACACGTGAGATAGGAAAGGCACCAAGGTTCGCTTGACTGGGGATACCCGGTCGAGCGCCGGTCATGTCCCTCAAATTTGGGGCATGACAATCTCTGTATGGCATCTCCTGCATCTCCGATACGAGTCCGGTCGGAAATCAGCATGAAGGTATCTCTAACCGATAATCGCATCAAACTAGCCTACAAACCCCGATTGGGAAGATAACGTTTAAGCCGCTCAAGACATCGAACTAAAACCAAGCTCTCAAACACCCACAAAGTGAGACTTAGGTCTCAGGCATGCGCCTTATCCATCAGAATCTACAAAGGTCAACTACGGGTCAACTGGGACTCAGGCTACGCATCTTCGCCATCAAAATCGACAAAGTTCAACAACACTTGAACTGGGACTCAGGCTATGTGCCTTCGCCATCAAATGTATCAAAGTTTAACTACGGTCGAACTGGGACTCAGGCTACGTGCCTTCGCCGTTAAATCAAGGCTACGTGACTTCGCCAGCAAATTCAACTACGATTGAACTGGGACTCAGGCTACGCACCTTCACCGTTAAATCAAGGCTATATGCCTTCGACAGCAAATTCAACTACGGTTGAACTGGGACTCAGGCTATGGACCTTCGCCATTAAATCAAGGCTATGTGCCTTTGCCAGCAAGTTCAACTACGGCTGAACCAAGACTCAGGCTATGCGCCTTCGCCATCAGAATCGACAAAGTTCAAAAACCGTTGAACTGGGATTCAGGCTATGCGCCTTCGCCATCAAATGTATCAAAGTTCAACTACGGTCGAACTGGGGCTCAGGCTACGCGCCTTCGCTGCCAAATCTAGGCTATGTGCCTTCGCTAGTAAATTCAACTACGGTTGAACTGGGACTCAGGCTATGCGCCTTCGCCGTTAACTATATGCCTTCTCCAGTGAGTTCAACTACGGCTGAACCAAGACTCAGGCTACGCGCCTTGGCCATCAAAATCGATAAAGTTCAAAAACAGTTGATCCGGGACCCAGGCTATGCGCCTTCGCCATCAAATGTATCAAAGTTCAACTACGGTCGAACTAGGACTCAAGCTACGCGCCTTCGCCGCTAAATCTAGGTTATGTGCCTTCACCAGTAAGTTCAACTACGATTGAACTGGGACTCAGGCTACGCGGCTTCGTCGATAACTCAAGGGTATGTGCCTTCGCCAGCAAGTTCAACTATGGTTGAACTAGGACTCAAGCTATGCGCCTTCGCCGTTAAATAAAGGCTATGTGCATTCGCCAGTAAGTTCAACTACGGCTGAACCAAGACTCAGGATATGCGCCTTCTCCATCAAAATCGACAAAGTTCAACAACAGTTGAACTGGGATTCAAGCTATGCTCCTTCGCCATCAGAATCGACAAAGGTCAACTAGGGTTGAACTGGGACTTAAGCTATGCGCCTTTGCCATCAAAATCGACAATGTTCAACTACAGTTGAGCTGGGACTTAGGCTACGCGCCCTCGCCATTAAATCTAACAAGCTCAACCACAGTTGAACTAGGACTCAGGCTAAAAACCATCATCAAAGAACTCAGCAAAACCCAACCTCCGAAGAATCGAGGGGCAGACTAGGCACACTCGCCACTCATGTAAGTACCCCCAACTCTAACTAAGATTTGATCCACGTAACGTTTGGCCTCGATCAAGCTACACGACCGCGCTTTTTACCATCGCGATCGGTAGTTCAATCATGCCGAAGTAGGACTGAGGCTATATGTTTTCTTCGCCAAGCAACGACTCCGACTCGCTCACACCGAGTCGAAGAAAAAAGTCGTCAATAATCTAAAATAAACATGCCTACCAGAGTCAAACTCAAAGGCAAATCACCCTTTCGAACGCGTGCAAAGAAAAGTCTAAGGGGGAAGAAGGGAAGGTACAAAATAAATACGAAGCAAATAATGGAAAAGGAATTTCATTTATCTACAAAGTTAATTGCGGGTCATCCCCGCATACACCCGGCCAAGGCCGGTCAATACAGGGAAAAAGAGAAAAAATAAGAAGCACCTAAAACACAAAGTGGCGAATAAAACAAGAAAAAAACACAACAAATTACAAATGCTTTTATTCAGCGTCATCTGCATCACCACCTGCACCATCATCTACCTCTGGCGTCGCCGTCTCAAAACCACAGTCGGTACGAGCCTCACGAGCCTTCTAACACGCCTGCTCGAAAGAAACTCTGGTCACAATGCCGGCCTCCCACAAATTCATATATACATCACGTTGGGCCTCAGCAAAGACCCAACGCTCACGAGCATGGCTGGAAGCGGCAGCTTGGTCTAGTAGCCGATGATTCTCTCTTTCTAAGGCAGTGACCTGATCCGCCATAACTTGGGCTTCCTTCTCAAGAAGGTCGATCCGCCTCGAGCCCTCCTTCCCTATCGGTCACCATACCCCTCTTCGATCCACGCTGAGATTCGTGCACGCAGATCACCTCCTCCAACCCTGCGGCTCCCGATGAGGCAACACTCCCCTGAAGTTTTTGAGTCGCAACCTCACCCTCCAAAGCAACCAATTTCCAGCTCTAGGCCCCAGCGGCCTCCGCCTCCTTAGTCTGGCCCCGGCGCTCGCACTCAGCTGCATCCCTCCTTCCCGCCTCGAGTTCTTCGTCCTTCTGATGAAGCTGCTCCTCGAGGGCGTGCGTTCTCCCACGTATTTGCTGCAATGAAGCTCCCGCCTTGCCAGCTCCTTGACCAAGGCCCGGTTACGTGGGTCAGCCCTCAAGCGCTCACGCATCTCTCGGCACCGATCTCGGTAGCGACTGTACTTCTCCAACACCCGCAAAAATATCCTCGAGTAGACGTTGGCTTGACGGATGCTCTCCACCTCCAACAAATAAGACTGCAAAGCAAAAACAACGATTAAGATAAAGAGTAAACTAAGGCAAGGAAAAAATGGACCAAGGTCATAGTACGTACCCTCAGGCCCATCAGAACCACTTCATTCATCAGTTAGATATCTGTGACGTCTCTCAACGACGCACTCTCGGCCTCAAAGCATAGCACCTCGAACAACGGCACCAAGCTATTCCCTTGGAGCAATAAGTTCGACTCTGTGGGAACCTCAATGAAACGAGATCGCCTCTCTGCACACACCGTTGAATTGGTGAAGCCTTCTCGTAACATATGGATGTCGTCAGGGTCCAAGTCGGATTCGGACACATACTCATCTACAATATCTCTTACACCTTCCACTACCGAAGAGGTGCTTGATTCACTAACAATAGAAGCCGCTGAGGAACTGCCTCCTATCTCAACGATTGGAACCACCAACTGAGTCACTGAAGTGACAGTATCATCATGGCCTAAGCCAACTGGGGCAACCCCCACTATTTGTTCGCCCTCAAGGGCAGGCACCGCAGCTGCACTCCTCTCCGTATCTACTGGGGGAGTCCAAATTAATTACCACAGGTGGAGCTGATGTGAACACAACCCTCCATCTCACCAATGGCCTCTTCTCCTCCTCCTCAGGTGAGGGATATTCTGTTCTGGGGCGCACAACCCCCGATGGCCCCTCGTCCTGAAGTGCGGCCCGTGCTGGATAAGGAGCCGCTGAAGATTTAACTAATGCCTCCCTCACTACTGAGTGCGGCACCACTGCTACAGTAAGCCGAGCAATTGCACCCGGCCGACGGAAGGCCAACTGAGGGGCCCTGATGCGGCGTGCCCTCCCTGATCACGAATAAACAAATCTGATAAATAGAGTTGAAACAAAGAGGGACAGAAGAAGAAGTCAACCTGTCACAGGCCTATGGCCATGCCTCTCCCAGAAAGACGCCCACGTGCGTATCCCCACCGCATGGGGAAGCACGGCCTCTACCCACTCACGTATCCCAGCTAGTGGAGCTGGCGGCGACTTTTCAGCTACAAAGTTGACACAAGTTAATGTTTACGAGAACAAGACGTAAAAAGAGGAGAAAAAGAGAATTCGACAATTAAAAAAAACTTACGTGCATTTTTCCAAGCCTCTGGGAACCCAGGTAGGGACGCCACTAACTGATTAGTCCTAATACAAAAGAGGTGCTCAAAAGGGCAAAGCCCGACCTCGTCGTCCAGTTCTATGGTCAGGACCCTTGAACCACGAAGCGTGCTTGAATCATGGTACCGCGGACACGTGCTGCAGCATGACCACTGTACCGGCCAACTCCGCATACTTGATAAACATCGCCAACAATTTGTAAAGAGAAGGAGCAAGCTGACCCGGGCATACCCCGTAATAATGAAAAAAATCAATTACCAATATGGGGAGCGGGAGCTTAAATTCCAACTTAAAGGGATAAGCATAGAAGACGCAGTATCTCCTGCGGTCGGTGTGTACCCTCTCTTCGCTCCTAGCGAGAACGATGTCGGCATAGCTGAGGATGCCCCATTGTTCCCGTAGTTGGTCCATCCCAACTTCCTCCATTAACGGGGATTCATCCACCCGATCCTCTTCTCCATCGACAGTGAAGTCAATCATCAGGCCTTCGGTCAGAGATACTATCTCATCAACCGACGGAACTTTGTCGATCTCCACCGGTCCTGCACCTCCCATTGCCGGAGATGGTCCCTCGACCACCAGAAAGTTAACCGGAAAATTCGTCGAAAGAACATTTTGGGAAGAACTGCCTGCCACTACTAGTTCCCTAACAAGAACTAAACAATGTTTGATGGGCAAGATGGGGTTATAAGAATCGAAGAACAAATATGAAGATGAATTAGCAAGAAGAAAAGTTTCTTCAAAATCTCTCTCAAACCAACAATAAGAATATGAGAAATAAATGTCTCAACCTTTTGTTTATAAGCACATAAGTGGCTTTCACGAACCCTAATTACCAACCGCAAAATGGTTTATTTTTATAGAAACGTGTGTCATTATGACAGGCTCCATGAAGCGACATTTCAGTCACCAATCGACGTCTCCCCGTCGAAATGGTCATAACGACCTATGGACACTGAGGAGATGTTTCGTACGCCTTGGAAATTTTGGACATCGGCCAAAAGCGTATCAAGCGTGCTCTCACCCTCTTCGACCCACAACATACGACCCGTCCGGCGTGATCGACGACTACGCTCCCAAGCAAATGTAAGTTTCAAAGCACAATAAAGCTCGACCTGACTCGAATTAATTTAAAAGCCTAAATGCCTTCGCCAAAGAGGAGAGTTCGACCTTGATCGAACCACGATTAAATAACACAATAACCAAACTCTAACACTCTACAAGGCTAAGGCCATCTCCAGTGTGTAAACGGCTAAGGCCGTCGACAGTATCAAGGTTAAGGACCATCGCCAAAGAGAATTGGGTCTCTACCAAAGCAACAATTAACCTCCCTATCCGAGTTTTTCGAACTACCGTCGATGAGCAAACAATAGTAAAGGTTAAATGGTCAATTTCATTGCTAGTTACTCCCTTCGGTCCAAACTAAGTGATTTTTTCAAATTTCAAGAATGAATTAAATATTTTTTCCTACATTATCCTTGGAGTAAATAGTGTTGGAATATGTGTTAGGAGTATCTATGTGAGATAGTAAAGGTTAATATGGTCAATTCTATTGCTAATTAATGCTAAAAGGTGGATTTCTTAATTTGTATGAAAACATAAAAAAATCACTTATTTTGAACCGGAGGGAGTACTTATTTTGGACCGGAGGTAGTAACATACTATAGTACACCCTCCGTTTCATATTAGATGAGGTACTTCCCTTTTTAGTCTGTTCCAAAATAAATGACACATTTCTAAATTTGAAAATAATTTGACTTTAAACTCTTCATTTTACTCATTTACCTTTAATGAGAAGTTTTTATAGCCACTGTTGAGCTGCAAGATTATCTAGCTTCTAAACCTAGACACATACATTGATTTTGTAGTGTATATTTATTGTATATTGTTTGTATATTGAGTATATCATGTATGTTGGGCTAGAAACAAATCTGGGCCCATTTTCCTTTTGTTTTGTATTTGGCCCGAGTTGGCCCAGGTTGTTCATATAAGCAACTGACCCTTCTGTATAGGGGTCAGTCGGATATTTTTGGATTAAAGTTTTCTTTGGAGCTCTCTAGAAGCTCTCTCTCTCAACCGACTCATCTTCTTCAATTTTCATCTTGATTCTTCTATGTTTTCATGGTATCAGAGCAGAAGATCATCCGATGATTCTCTGCTATATCTTGTTATCCGAGTTGAAATCATGTTGGAAAGTTTTTGGGTATGTGTGAGATATTTGGTCAGTGATGATCTCGATATGAATCGAGTGTTAATATGAGACTTTTATCACCATTTACTGGTTACATCTTCACTGCTTGGACGTTTTGGGTTGGTTTTCCGACGTCCTCGACTCGATTCCGGCGAGACTTCAGATTTTAGGGTTTCTGCTGCTCGGAACTGGGATTTTTCTGTTAATCGAAAGCCATTCTTCTCCGTTTGCGTAGAAGGAGGGTAAATCTATTCATGGTTTAGGTGCTATATGATTTGCATGAGGTTTTTGATACAACTTTAGTTTTTCAAACTGATTACCGAGACTATCTTTTGATTTTAAACTCATTGTTGTTCATGGCTTCTAACATGAGTGCTAATACAACTCCTGTTGACCCTACTCCTCTGATGTTATTGGAGTTTCTCTTGTGTCCACTCCCTTCTCGGGTAGTGGTTATGGGGGTTGGAGGAGGAAAATGATTGTAGCATTGTCTACTAAAAATAAAATTGGTTTTGTTGATTGTACATGTCCCCTATCAGACACTAATGTGGCTGAACAAAAGTTATGGTACAGATATAACAATATGGTAATCTCCTGGTTAACTGCTTCCTTATCCCCTGAGATAGCTGAGAGTGTGCAGTATTCTGATTCTGCACAGAGTATATGGGCACAGCTCGCAGCTAGATATGGTACTGCTAACAGAACCAAAATTTTTGAACTAAAAAGAGAACTCTCTCATACTTCTCAAGGATATCTAGATGTAGCCTCATATTTTAACAAACTTAAAGGATTGTGGGATGAATTAGGAACAATGTGTACAAACCATGGGCAAAGATGCATTTGTCCTGCCAGAAATGGCATCATACAGGAAGATGATGAGAATAAGGTGTTCCAAGTCCTCATGGGCCTTAATGAAGCATACATGGGGGTAGGGAGTAACTTACAGATGATGCAGCCTCCTCCGACCCTTGACAGTGTCTACAATATGGTCCTCAATGATGAGAAACAGAGACAAGTCCAGTCTATTTCTCAGTTTAATCCAGACTCTATGTCTTTCAATGTCCACACAAACAAACATTCAGTTGGAATCAATAAGGTCGCAGTACCTTATCCTTCTCCTTTCAGACAAAGAGTTAATTTTGACCAAGCTAGAGGTTCTTTACTCTATAGATACTGCAAAAAATATGGGCACTTAATTGATAAGTGTTACAAGATTCATGGGTATCCACAAAGTGTAACATTTAACAAGGGGAGGAGACCTGCTGCTGCTCATCTCACTACTGGTATGGATTTCCCTTATTCTGAAGGAAATATGTCTGTTCCTCATGGAAATCCTCCTGAAAGTCATCACCCTGTTCCAAACATGGATGGCCAGAGTTCTGTGATACCAGGGTTGAGCAGACAACAATATGACCAATTGATGACCTTGCTACAACAAACTTAGTTAGGGGACTCCACTGCCCAGACTCCTCCTCCCATGTATGCTGCCAATTTTGCTGGTACTATGCTAACTGAGAGCCATGTTTCTGATTCCAAATTTTGCATGCTTACTCACATTAATTCTTCCACCTGGATAATAGACTCAGGGGCATCTAACCATATGAACTTTAATAAAAATTTACTCTTCAACCTCACACCTTTAACTGTGCCCTATCTTGTAACTCTTCCTAATGGATATAAAGTGAAAGTGACATGCACAGGATCTTTTTCATTAAATCCATTCATCACTCTTCATGATGTCTTATTTGTTCCTTCTTTCAAACACAACTTGATTTCTGTCCACAAACTAGTAAAACAGTTGCATTGCATAGTCTTGTTTACTGCAACTTCTTGTTTCCTCCACATGTTACATGCCCCTTCTCTGAAGATGCCTCTGGATCTTGGTAAAGAGGAGGCTGGTCTGTACAAGTTTTCTTGGGTGCCAACTTCCCCTTCTTCTAATTGTTGTTCTTCTTCTTGTGATTCTTATAATCCTGACTGTTCTAGTCATAAAGTTGTTGCTTTACCTTCAACTGTAAATAGTTCCATCTGTAATAATGGTGTTACCACTGACATGAATTACATTTGGCATTTGAGATTGGCTCATATCTCATTTGCAAACATGAAACACATTTCTGCCTTGTCTTTTCCATTTGCTTCTAAACAGCCTTTCCATTGTTCTATTTGTCCTATGGCTAGACAAACTAGACTTCCTTTTCCTGATAGCACAACAAGTACATCTAGACCTTTCCAATTGATTCATGTAGATACTTGGGGTCCTTATCACACTCCCACTTCTTCTGGCTCTAGATACTTTCAAACAATAGTTGATGACTTTTCTAGAGCAGCCTGGACACATTTATTGGGGTCTAAAAGCAATGCTTTCTGCATTCTTAAGTCTTTTCTGTGTATGGTTAAAACCCAGTTTAATGCTGTTGTTCAAACTACTAGGAGTGACAATGCTTTGGAATTGGGGTCTAGTATTGCTGGTGCATCCTTCTTTAGCCAACAAGGCATTATTCATCAAACAACTTGTCCCCATACTCCTCAACAGAATGGTGTTGTTGAAAGAAAACAAATGACTCTTCTTGTAACCTGTAGAGCCTTACTCTTCCAATCTGGTTTACCCATCTCTTTCTGGGGAGATTGTCTATTGACTGCTACATACCTTATTAACAAAATACCCTCCAGGCTCCTTCAAGGCAAATTCCCTTATGAAATTTTGCACGGAAAGGCACCTACTTACTCCCATTTAAGGGAATTTGGCTGCCTTGCCTATGCTGCTGTCCCAATTCCTCAAAGGGACAAGTTGAAACCTAGGGCCATTTCCTGTGTCTTCCTAGGGTATCCTTTTGCTAAAAAGGGTTATAAACTGTATGATCTCACTTCCAAAAAGTGCTTTGTGTCCAGGGATGTTGTCTTTCATGAAACTTCTTTTCCTTTTAAAACTGTTTCTTCTATTAACCCTACTCCTTCTGTTTCTCCCTATTCTTTTCCTTTTGTTCCTCCTCTTGAGCATTCCATTTTTGCGACAAACTTGTCTGTCCATATATGTTCCTCTCCTCCTTCTCCTTCTGCCTCAGTTTCTCCTTCTTCTAATCCAGTTTCCAGTCCTCCTTTCAACCCTGATATTTCTCCTCCTTCTTTGCCTTCTTCCACTTCACCTAATGTTCCCAGAAAATCTGGAAGACATCACAATCCTCCTTCTTATCTTAAGGATTATGTCTGTCATCTTCCTGCCTTCTCTGGATCTTCTTCTTCTCCTCTGGAATCTGAACCTCTTTATTATTCTCAAGCTACATCAGTTCCAGTATGGCAGGATGCCATGAGAAAGGAGTTTGATGCTTTGGATGCCAATCATACCCGGGATGTTGTTCCACTTCCTCCTGGTAAGAAACTCATAGGCTGCAAATGGGTTTATAAGATCAAATATAAGGCTGATGGCAGTGTTGAAAGATATAAAGCTAGACTTGTTATTAGAGGAGATATGCAAATTGAAGGAGTTGATTTCACTGACACTTTTTCTCCTGTGGTTAAAATGTCCACTGTTAAGTGTCTTATTGCAGTGGCTGTTAAGAACCATTGGAATCTTTTTCAACTTGATGTTAACAATGCTTTCTTGCATGGTGATTTGGATGAGGAGGTCTATATGAAGCTCCCTCCAGGTTTAACAGTTTCTGTTCCTTCTACTGATTCTCTTTCCTCTGCATCTCCTCCTCTTGTATGTAAGTTGAAAAAGTCTCTTTGTGGGTTGAGACAGGCATCCAGACAATGGTATGCTAAACTGTCTTCTGCTCTCTACTCCGGAGGATATACACATTCTTTGAATGATTATTCTCTGTTTATCAAAGGCCAACCTGGTTGTCTTGTTGTTGTGGCAGTCTATGTGGATGACATTATTATTACTGGGGATGACAATGATGAGCTTTCTGCCCTAAAACTGTTTCTAGATGATCAGTTCAGGATTAAAGACCTGGGGCCTTTGCATTATTTTTTGGGCATAGAGATGTCTGTTGTTCCTGGTGGGATGCTCCTTAATCAGCATAAATATGTTTCTGACCTGCTACATCAATTTGACTGTATGAATGTTTCTCCTGTTGTTTGTCCTTTGGATCTCAATGTCAAACTTCATGCTGATGTTGGTGACCTCTTCTCCTCCCCTGATCAATATAGGAGCCTTATTGGTAAGCTCTTACTTTTGACTCGCACCAGGCCAGACATCTGCTTTGCTGTTCAGCATCTGAGTCAATTTTTGAGGTGTCTCTCATATGACTGCTGCCCTACATGTCCTCAAATATCTTAAGGGCACTATGAATTTGGGTCTCTTCTATTATGCAGTTCTGATTTCTCTAAACATGCTTATTCTGACAGTGATTGGGCTGCCTGTCATGATACTCGCAGGTCTCTTACTGGTTTTTGTTTTATTTTAGGAGGCAGCTTGATTAGTTGGAAGTCCAAAAAACAGCCTGTAGTTTCTTTATCCTCTGCTGAAGCAGAATATAGGGCTCTCAGTAAGGTGGTAGCTGAATTGTCTTGGCTTTCTCCTTTGCTCACTGACATTGGTGTTTCTGTTTCTCTTCCCTTTTCTGTTTTTTGTGACAACCATCACTTTCTAACTCATTTTCATTTCAATTTCTCATATCAATTTCAGATAAACAATTTCTTTCAAAAAATTTCGTACTAGGGCTTGGAACCTCGGATTTCGATTCCGTGAATACGCCGGGTCCCATATTTTTTTACGGACCCTCCGGGACTGTCACATCACGAGTCCGGGTCTGTTTACCTAAAATGTTGACCAAAGTCAACTATATCAATATTATTATAATCAACGTCTCTACATCTAGAAAATAATTGAATTAATGATTTGGTTTCTGTTTTTATTCCTCAATATGATGGATTTTTGTTTTTTTTTATTTGTTGTCTTTTGAATACTAGTCTTGAGGCAAAGAGTTAAAAAGATTTACGAGCTAGAAGGTAGAGACTGATGAGAAAATTCCCAAATTTTTTTGTGTGGCTTGTATCTCCTTTTCTTATTGTGATAGTGAATCTGCATTGGACATAATATTACTGTAGACAATTAAAATTTTACTAAATTTAAATCCATAAGAAATTTGGATTTTATCATAAATTAAATACATACTAATCAAAGTAAATATTATGAGCTAGTATGATCGGGTCAATTATTTAAATCTAATTTAATTAATTCAAATAAAATGTCCAATATTTTATTGGGTTAGCCCATCAATTGGTCTTCTATCAAATGGGTCGGCTCATAAGCCTCAGGCCCAATGATCTACTAGGGTTTTCTTGGAGACTACTACGCCCCACACATATATAAAGGGGTCAAAGGAGAAGGCTAGAGGACAAACAAGTTAGCAGAAGGAAAGGCTAAAGAAGCTCTAAAGAATAGCATCAAGGTTCCATCCATATATGCAATCGCCGTGTGTGGTCAAATTCCAAAGGCGAACTCAAGTCATAGGAGGTCGGTTTTAGATCTTCCGTTCGTGATAACCCAACACCAAATCCTGGTTCGTGACGACCTTCAAATTGTTCATGGCGTACTACAAATCTGAATCCGTCAAGTTCAAGATCAAGATTTCAAGCTCTTGAACCATCATCCATGAGGAAAAGAATCAGAGGACTACATCTCTTTAGTTTTAGAGATATTTTAGAGATTGTAACCCCATCACTTGAAATTGAATATGATATTTGTTGCTGATTATTATTTTTTAGGAGCAAAATTTAGTTGTTACATATTTTGGCACGCCCAGTGGGACAATCTCTACCTCTCATCTCTTCTCTTCGAAGTTCAAGGACACCAAACAACAACAACAACAACCCAGTATATCACTTAGTGGGGTCTGGAGAGGGTAGTGTGTACGCAGACCTTACCCCTACCCTTGGGTAGAGAGGCTGTTTCCAAATAGACCTCAGATATCCTTCCCTCCAAGAACTTCCCACCTTGCTCTTGAGGAGATTCGAACTCACAACCTCTCGGTTGGAAGTGGGGGTTGCTTACCATCAGAGTAACCCCTCTTGTCTTCAAGAACACCAAAATGGCTACAATAAGAAACAATCCTGGATCTGACTCTAAAAGCGGATTGGAAGTTGCCATGGAGATTGTTCGGAAAATCAAAAGAAGCCAAGCTGAAATACTAGGACAAGAAGTGCTTGAAGTGTCGTTCACAACTCATGTTTTTGGTTCATCTTCTCCAAAAGAAGTGAGATCCTCTTTGTACATGCTAAAAGAAGGGAACAACTTTGGCACGATTTAGCCTTTCAAAAGAATATCATCATCGGTACCATAATCCTTTCATACAGAAAGATGATAGATGTGGTGAGCAGAGAATTTGCTCTAATCTCTCCTCATGTCACTCCACAATTTGCTCTCTATACAAGTGATGATCCATATCATTCTTCGTCATCTGCGATGGTCATGCAAACAATGATGATTGAAGCTTCTACCATATAAGAATAACTTGCAAATTTGATCAAAGCAGTTGAAGGCCTAACAAAGTACATGAAAGATCAAGATGATGAACTTTCTAAGTTGATGAATAAGGTAGAGAGTATGACAGAGGAAGAATCAAGGCAAGTACCTATGAAGCTTCCTGAAATTCAAGAGAAAGGAGAGTCCTCTACAAAGCTAACAACAATGACCAAAGAGCTCCAAGTCTCTTCTGATGGGTAGATTCATGTTGAGCAATTGAAGTACCTTACCATAGGGGCCTTCAAGGATAAAATTGAGCCTTCACCTAAATCTTCCCTTACATACGCAAAGTCGTACACCCAAAGGATTGATAACTTGAAGATGCCAAGTGGATATAAACCACCTAAGCTTTAACAATTTGACGATAAAGGGAATCCCAAGCAATATGTTGCACACTTCGTCGAGACATGCAATGATACTGGAATTTATGATGATCACCTTGTCAAGCAGTTTGTTCGATCTCTCAAAGGAAATGCTTTCGATTGGTATACAAATCTTGAACCTAGTTCCATTGATAGTTGGGAGCAACTCGACCAGAAATTCCTCTATCATTTTTATACCATGAGGCGCATTGTGAGTATGATTGAACTTACAAATGCCCTCATATGGAAGGAAGAGCCAGTTATCGAATTCATCAATCGCTGGAGGAGTTTAAGCCTCAAATGCAAAGACCGTCTTAGCGAAACTTTTGACATCGAAATATGCATCCAAGGTATGCGCTACATCTTGCAAGGAATAAAGCCAAAAACTTTTGAAGAGTTGGCCATCAATGCACATGATATGGAACTGAGTATGGCTACAAGTGGAGACCTAAGGTTTCCTAGCTTTAAGCCTCATGATGAAATAGAAGCAGACGATGATGAGAATGGGGCAAGTATTCATCCGAAGATGAAATTGAAGAGTCCATGCATGTTACAACGCTCCTTGACGTATGAGCCAAAACTGCAAGTCTCAACACTCCTTGACGTGTGAGTCTAAACTACAAGTCTCGGTGCTCTTTGACGTATGAGCCTTGTTGAGTTGTCCCACATCTGAGGGATTTGAGGTCCTTGATCTCCTTATATGGCTTGGGCAATCCTCACCTCATAAGCCAGGTTTTGGGGGTGAGTTAGGCCCAAGGTCCATTCTTATCATGGTATCAGAGCCAGGCCCATCCCAATTATTGTTACCGATGTTGGGCCCCCATTTATGTTATCCACGCTCCAGAGATCTGGGCGTGAGGGGGGGTGTTGAGTTGTCTCACATCGGAGGAATTTGAGGTCCTTGGTCTCCTTATATGGCCTGGGCAATCCTCACCTCATAAGATAGCTTTTGGGGTTGAGTTAGGCCCAAGGTCCATTCTTATCAAGCCTAAACTCCAAGTTTCAACGCTCTTTGACTCATGAGCCTAAACTGCTAGTCACCACACTCCTTGATGCATGAGTCTAAACTGCAAGTTGCGAAATACTCTTCGACGCGTGAGCCTAAACTGCATATTGCAATGCTCTTTGATACACGAGCCGAAACTGTATATCACAAAGTTCCTCAAGCTCGAGCCAAATCTTTAAGTTATAAAGCTCCACAAATTCAAGCAAAAGTCTTCAAGTTGCAAAGCTCTTCAGATTTGAGCAAAGACCTCAAGTTGCAAAGCTCTTCAAATAGGAGCTAAGACTTCAAGTCGCAAAGCTCTTCAAATTCGAGCAAAAGTCTTCAAGTTGCAAAGCTCTTGAGATATGAGCTAAGATTTCAAGTCGCAACGCTCTTCAAATCCGAGCAAAAGTCTTCAAGTTGCAAAGCTCTTCAAATCGAGCAAAGACTTCAAGTTGCAAACTTTTCAAATTTGAGCAAGTCTTCAAGATGTAAAGCTCTTCAAATTTGAGCAATGACTCCAAGTTCCTATACTCCTTGTCTGCATGAGTATAAACTGCATACAAAAAGAAAAAAAATTATACTTTATATGAACTACATAATGAATTGATCCTCTATTAAGGGTACGTAGGCAACTTAAAGTTCATTCTAAGTTCAGTCACTTAAGCAACAAAAAAAAATCAATGCCTTTTCACGATAGCCAAAGAGGATGCTAGCTCCATGTATGCACCATGCGCTTCTTTGGGCAAGTTAAAGAAGAAGTTATCCCACATCAAAGCTAAAAGGATGATGCGCCATGTTTGCTTTCATCTAGCCGCATGGAAAAAATATGCTTCATGTGCTTCTTTCGATGAGGGTTGAAGGACGAGATGCTTTGCTAGCTCCACAACTTGAAATATGGAGCACTACATGTATCTTTTCATCAAGTCACGAGAAGGAAGTTCTAGATACTTCTTCACCAAGTTGCCAGAAGACGTGGTTTTATGCTAAAGCTTGAAGATTAAGATACTCCATGCATTTCCCCGACTAATTGCAAGAGAAGGTGGTTCCATGCCAAAGATTGCAAGATGGTTGCTTCCCATACTTTCTCGCAATGGATGAAAGAGTATTACTCCAAGTGTCGATCTTTCCAAGCCGCAAAGGATGGTACGCGTCACATGCTTTCTCGCCAAAGGTGAAAAGGAGTCGTTCCAAATGTCCCCTTCTCTAAGCCGCAAAAGTAGGAACACGCCATGAAATTCTCTCGCGAAGCCGTAATAAAGAAACGAATGGTTCATCCCCAATCATTTGTGATAACATAAAGGTTGGGAGATCCAAGAACTTAAAGAAAATAAGTTGATAAAATACGGAACTAGTGAAGAAATGCAAGTGGATTAAGAAAAGCAAGAAAATAAACTAAATATGTCGAAATTCATGGAATGGTCCGAGAACTCCGAGATTATGTTAATCCAGATTTGACAAGATCCTTATGACAACAAGTTGGTTATGAAACCAATTGCCTTCACTAGAGATAAGCTAATCGAGAACTAGATTCGGATCTTGACTTCTAGTTTGAATAACTTATGACAACAATTAGTAAAAGAAACTAGTCGCATGAAGAATATCAAAAGAAACCAAAGATATCACAAGAAAGAAAATTATCTTACTACCTTAAGCTATGAACTAGTTAGGGTTGCAAGATAAATCTCAAAGTAAAGTTCACGAAGGTTCAAAAGAACTCACAATAATAGTAATATTAATCGTCAATGTTCTTTTACTGCCCTTTCGGGTAGGAGTAAGGCTCGTCTACATATTACCCTCCCCAAACCCCACCTGGTGGGAGTATACTGGGTTGTTGTTGTTGTTGTTGTTGTTGTTGTTGTTGTTCTTTTACAATGAAAGACAAGCACCCCCTTTATATAATAGTAAAGAAGGAGCTAGTCAAGACTTCAATAAATGAGAATTATATTCCCTAGAAGCATAGAAGACTACCCAGTGCCCACACTAAGACCAACGTAGTCAAATACACATAGACCAATGCAAGTCAACATAGATTAAAACAACTATTAAATATATATTCTAGAAACTATTTTTGGGCTTATTTGGGCTGCTGAAAATTCCTCTCTTTTGGAGAATATTTGGGCCTCATTCCATCTCCTCATGGACTTCAATTTGGGCCTCAAAATAGTTGTAAGACTTGGCCCAACGATTCTCCTTAATTGCCAATTGAAGCCCATTAAGCTTGTCTTGAAATTTCTTAGTTTGAGACCTTGTCATGGGCCTTCTTGGAGTTCCAGAGCTTCATCCCTCTCCTTTAATGATGTTGAATTGCCATGGATGCTATCAATGTGGACCTATAGTGAATCTTCTTAGGGATATCAAGACTGCTCTTGAAAATCTGCAAAAGAGAAGGATTTTGGAGCACCCCGGTGCCAATGGCACAAAGCTTTTGGTTCTGCTTAGTTGATCGGTGCCAACGACACGGAGCTTTAGCTAAGCAAAAAGTACCAGTGTCAACGACACGACACTTCAATGTGGATGGAGGACTTGCCATGGACTTCTTCGCCAAATTGCAAGAAGAGGGACGCTATGAAACTCCTTCTAAGGAAGGGAAGGAGTGTGAGCCGTAATCATGGTTGTGAAAGACGAACATACTCGAGTGATTGTGTGTTTGCCAAAGCTCGACTAGAAAGGTGGATGCACCAAACTGCTGTTCACCAAATCCTCAGCCGAAAAGGTGGATGCGCCAAATTTTTGTCCTCCAATTCCACGAAGATAAGGATGTACCAAGCTTCCCCTCGCCAAATCTGCAAAAAATAAGTATGCTGCCCAAAAAAATAATCCTCCTGAGTTTGGAGCTTGATTAAAAATTTTATTACGACTGGATCAAAAGGGTTTGGGCTTCAAGTTTTATATGTGTTGTACCCCTCGTATTCTTCTTTTCAGCGATACAAACGGCTCGTGATTTGGACCCTCCTATCTCGAGATATGAATTTTTCGGCAGGAGTACATAAAGCTGAAAGAGCCAGCACGTCAGAACTCGTCATGTAACTTCTGAATTCTGGGACGATCTAGGAGCAACTGGATTGTGATCTTTAAAGAAGTTGTAGTTCGGGAAGTTTAGTTTCAGTATCCGCAAACCGCTCATGATTTCGATGCTCCTAAACAAAGGTATGATTTTTTGGTTAAGACGCACAAAGCTGAAATGTCGAGCATGACAGAACTTGAACCAAGTTTAGGAAGTTCACCTGGGATGATACAATGAGAATTTAAATCCAGATTTTTTATATGTTGCAGTATTCCGAGTCTAGTTTCTGTAGCCGCAAACCACTCATGATTTCGGCATTCCTACATCGAGATATAATTTTTTTGGTTAAGACGCGAAAAGCTGATAATTCCTGGCAGTTGCTGCAGCAAAAAGAAAAAAACGTTAGTCTGCTCTCTGGAGAATTGAGCGACAAGGATGGTGTAATGCCAACTATTGAAAAGTACCTACTAAGACCAATCAAACAGTGGTGCTGCTGCTTTCATCAAAAGTGGAGGATTGATGCTATAGCAACGATACAAGGAGAAAGTGGTGAATTTATAGGAATAAGCAAGGGAAGAAACTAAGCAAGGGAAGAAACTAAGCAAGGGAAGAAACTAAGGAATTCTTGGTTTTCAAGTTACTGACATATGTAAAAAAGGAAATATCATGTCTGGTTTGTACATGGACAAGTTTGAAACCAGGAAACAAGGAAAAAAAGGGGAATTAAGGAAACTCCTTCGGCAAGAAAGAAAGGCAAAAAGAAATTCTTTTGGCAAGAAGTAGGAAAGTTTTCTCCAGTTATTTTACCAAAATATATGGTTAGTCAAACTAGAAGTTTGCTCAACCCAATTAGGAGATGAAATTCGTGCTCTTTCATATTTAAAAAAAAGGTACAAACTGGAGCCACGATAAGATAATTGAGTCATAGCAAAGTAGTACCCCTAAAAACAAGGAATGTTCGAAAGGAAACTGCTAAAAAAAGGGGGTGCGTCAGTACTTCAAGCATATCTTCATGTTTCGGTAAGTCTACACCCCAACAAGCCTTGAAGCAGGGGACATTTATAGACAATTAAAATTTTACTAAATTTAAATCCACAAGAAATTTGAATTTTATCGTAAATTAAATACATACTACTCAAAGTAAATATTATGAGCTAGTATGATCGGGTCAATTATTTAAATCTAATTTAATTGATTCAAATAAAGGTCCAATATTTTATTGGGCTAGCCCGTCAATTGGTCTTCTATCAAATAGGTCGACCCATAAGCTTCAATCCCAGTGAACCACTAGAGTTTTCTTGGAGACTACTCCACCCCACACCTATATAAAAGTCAAAGGAGAAGGCCAGTGGACAAGCAAGTAAGCAAAGGAAAGGCTAAAGAAGCTTTGAATCTGTGGTCAAATTCCAAAGGCGAGCTCAAGTCATAGGCTTCAAATCTTCCGTTCGTGATAACTCAACACCAAATCTTGATTCGTGACGACATTCAAATTGTTCATGACGTACTACAAATTTGAAATCCGTCAAGTTCAAGATCAACCTTTCAAGCTCTTGAACCATCATCCGTGAGGAGAAGAATCAGAGTACTATATCTCTTTAGATTTAAAGATATTTTAGAGATTATAACCTATCACTTGAAATTGAATATAATATTTGTTGCTATATTTCTTGTCTTGATTATTATTTTTCAGGAGCGAAATTGAATTGTTATTTACTACTTTATATAATCTCCAGAAAGCTGAAGAGTGGGCTGATCACGTATACCATATTGCTCCACAATACTGGTAATTTAGCTTACGTCTTATCAAGGAAGATTGAATTTCAAAATCTAGTTCTAGAGTATGGCATATTAGCTGGAAACAAATCAAAAAGCTATATCTTCTGTCCTAATACAATGTATATTCAACATTTTCATGTGACTGCCTGAGATTCTATTATTGACGATATTAGGGTTTATAGCATCGTCAAAATCTTAGAGTATTTTATTTTACCTAGAATATGTGTAACCATAAAAGTATGATAAATGTACTTTTTTACTTCCTGTAGTCAGGAGCAGGGTTGCACGATGTAGTCACGCTTTTTTCTTTCTGATGCTTTATAATTTAGTGCTCCTCTCTTAGGGATACAGTAATTTTGCTTCTGTTTTCTGGTGCTTACAGGATTCGCTATCTTCTTATCGCAAGAATGTTACGTTTCATAAGATTGTTGATGCACATTGAGCGATTCCGTGCTTTTGTTGCCACATTTTTGACCCTCATACATTGTCTGCTGCCATACTTGGGGACCATATTCTGTATCTTATGCATTTAATGGTCTCTTGGTTTACAGGTATATTTGATTCTTTGCTGCTATCACTTTGTTAATCACTCCATCTTGGATTTCATTTGTCTCCTCCTGTTTGTTATTACGCGTCAAAGCTGTCAGAATTTTTGTCTTGAAGGAGTGGTGAACCATGTATGTTTTCTTAATCTTCGTAAACATTATCTTTAACATTTGATCTATTTCTCTGTTAGAATGTCCTTTGGCTGCACAGCATAATTAATATTGCGCAATTGCGTGTCTAACGTTTTTCTAGCCTTCTTCTGCCTTTTACCCTTATTTTTGTTTTTACCTTGTGCAGTTCTTTGGGGGAATTGTCAACACTGGAAACCCCAAGTTACACGAGACTGATCTTGCTGGTTATGAGTATCCTTTTGTCAGTTGTGAAATTCCTTGCAGAGTATTCCGCAGGTCATTTTTCTTGATAAACAACGAGGAATCAATTTTTTTCTAGTACCTTGATTATCTTTTTGGAGCAATCTAGTTTTATCATCTGAAAAAGGGAAAAAGAAAAAAAGAAAAAAGAAACAATCTATTTTATCATCTAATATCAAAATCCTATTTGATTTTCAAATATTCTTATAGTGTTTCTACGTGGAAGTCAATTGGTCAACTTTGTTTTCTTGACAATCCTAGCTATTTGCTTTTTAACTTCAATGACTATCCAAATGGCATGGTGACACTTTTCAATGGGAATCTGCTCACCTTTGATGCAGGTATCCTGGTCTGGTTTCCTCAATCACCATTATATCTGCTTAGAATAACTATTTTCACATAAAGGCCATCATTTGTAATGCATATTCAGCACAAAAAAATCGTCTTTGTTAACGGGAAACTTTAATGAACCAGCACTTTCGAATGGTCTGAGGAATGATGATTTTGGTCAGGAAGCCTAGCCAAGTCCTGAAGTGACTGCATTCAAATTTTGCTGCTTTTATCAATGCTCTGATAAAACAATGTAGAGAGTGTAAAATGATTATCTCCTGCAAATATTTATCCTTCTACAAGTGCAGGCAAAGAATGTGTGGGCAGACTACATGTTATTTTGCCAATTCTAGGTCTTTCTTGTGGATCGATGAAAATGAGAATTTACAGATAGATAAAGTAAAGACGCTAGGTGTACACTTGTAAAAGTATAAATACTTGCAGGAGATATACAATGTCACGCAGCATTTCGATTAGGGTGTCCAAAAGGCATACTTATAATGGTCCTAGACCACTGCACCCATTACCTTATATTTTTGGTTTGCTGCTCAAAATCCTTTAAAATATGGTATCTGACCCAATGTTTGGCAACCTCTACTGGCACGTGTCAGTCTGTTTCATGAACTCGCCATTGTGTTACACATGCCACAGGTTGGTGGAAATGTGCAATATATGCATCGGCTATATAAGGATTTCAAATGTATTCTAATGATCTTATGCGTCGACCATTAATGCCTCGTGAATTTTTCTTTAATGTGCTAGTATAAAGAGATTTGAGATGATTAAACCTGTTTTAACAGTTCTGACCTAGCTGCTTTATAACTCGATGAATTTTAAATAGGTTATGTATTACTATCATGTGTGGTCCAAGTAGCTGATACTATGCTTCTAACATTTCAGAGCTACAAGGAACTGACAGGGACCTCCTGGACTTATGTCTACTTTTTCAGCTTCTATCTTATTGCCGTCTTGTGGCTATTAAATTTTGTAAGTATCCATGTGTACTGTTTGCAAATTGGTCTCTAGACCTCCACTGAAGATCCATAGACATAAATGAAAACCAGATGATGTTAAAGTCAACTTCTCATGTAGAGATAAGTACTCATAAGTTCTGTGTCCGTTTGGGTAAACGAGGGTACTTTTTTCCGTTGGCTACTAGCTTTTAGATCCTAGGTATGTGTACGTGTATTATATCCAGTTGTGGCAGCCTTGTGTATCTCTCCGCTTCTCCGAATGCATAGAGCAAACTGTAATATTGGCTAAGGACTATCTCTTTTCATGAGTTGACTTATTCCATGTCCTAAAATGACGTTTCCCTATGCCCAACAATTTTATCCTTTAGTAGTTCTTTAGAGTATGAAGCACACATCATTCTGATATTTTTCGCACCTGTATAAGACATCTAACATCATGTATATTCCATTTCCTATTCATGCTAATCATCATGCTTTCTTGCTGGTAGTTTCTAGATCTTTATTTATCTTTATCGTATATGATCGATTTAAAATTTTTATTAATGGGAAAATGTTTGACAAGGTGCTTACATTTTTTTCCTGATACACACAGGAATTAAAATTCTATAGATTTGACCTTAAGGACTGGGGAGATTTCATTGCCCTCCCCAGCCATGTTTGCATTATTAGCCTTTTAGACTTTCCATCTCAGCAACTTTCCTATGGGGTTCAGTGGGCAATCAAAAAAAGTTCTATTTTAGAGCTGGAAAAATAATAGAATGACCTGATTGATGAGGCATCTGCTTCATTCAAAAGTTGTTTAGATTTGTTATAAATGGCGTCAAAATGATCCCAGAGACTTAGTTAATGATGTATAAATACAACAATAACAACAACAACAACAACAACCCAGTGGAATTCCACAAGTGGGGTCTGGGGAAGGTAGTGTGTACGCAAACCTTACCCCTACTCCGGAGGAGTAGAGAGGATGTTTCCGATAGACCCTTGGCTCAAATAATGATGTATAAATAACGATATCAAAAAGAAGAAATGAATGAATGTAAAAGTCTAATAATTTATTTATTTTAATTTGGTAGTAATACTGGTATATATGTGTATATGACTATATTCCTTACCAAGGCAAGGTAGCTTATGTTCTATTCCTGTTGAATAATTACAGAAGTTGACGTTGCATCTTTTTTATTTTCTTAGAAAACTAGCTCCCCTTTTTTGTGACAGTTCATCTTATAATTTACTTTCCCTTTGTGTTCTGACACTTTCTTTTTCTAGGTATTTATTCTGTGTATAACCCTATAGCATGTGTCAATGCTTAAGCTGTACTAACACTTTACCTTTGCTTGGTACTCTTTCAGATTGTAGTATTTGTCTTGGAAGCTTTTCAAGCAGAAATGAATCTAGAGTCTTCAACAAGAATTGTTGATGGTGAGGACAAGGTTGGTTAAATTGTTATTACTAGCTTATTCCTTTGGCCAGGAACATCTCGACAGACTCTAGCGTGTTTTTTGGATTTCTCGGTTCATCGTAGAAATACTATGTTACAAATTACACTCATGAAAATTGCCAGTCGAAGTTTAGAAAGAGAATTATTACCTTGTGATTTATCAGGTAGGTCAATCATAACAAGAGAAACAGAAACTTTGGTCAAATCGTGATTAAAAGATAACTGCTAAATTTAGTAGCACATGGAAATGACACCAGAGTATCTAGGACACTCGAACTTTCAGCCATATTTAGCTAGTGCAACCTAAACCTTGATTCTCTAATTTTATTCCTCGACTCATTACAGAGTATACTAGACTTTTTCTTCTCTCTATATTTTCATCTTTAGTCACCATTAAAACAGTTCCACACTTTAATGTCTTTTTACTAGCCTAACCTGTGGTTAGCTCCTTTATTCTTGAATCAATCCTGTTCTAGACCAGCCAATTTGTACTAACTTGGAGATTTGCATCTCTTCTATCATAACACTATGTCGTCTTTGTCAAATGATAATTGTTTATAGACTTAATTGCTGAAGTAGCTTTATGACCTGAATTCTGTTTTCCTAATCCAGGAAGAAAGGAGGGCAGCAACGTCCTGTTGGGTATGCGTGATTTAAAGATGTTAAACTAAGAGAAATTTTCAATGATTTAACCTATTTTCTGATTGGTAACTACTTTTGTTGCACAGTGCTAAGACTCGGAGACACAAATTAGATGATCTTCACCGTCGCATGGCTTGGTCTGAAAGAACACAGCGCTCCGATCCTTAAGTTTGTCCATTTTCCAGGCTGGTAACTTGTTTAAGAAATTTGAAATGGAAAAAGAAATTCTTGCATGTTCTAAGACAATCTACTCATAACAATTTATCTTTCTCTTAATTTTCAGCTTTATGCGATACTGAGCTGGTTGTCACGGGCTTAGAGTCCGGCGCAGCACACAGCGCCCGTGCGGCGTCCCGAGGCCGCCCACTACCTCGAGACAAGCCTTACCACACGCGGAAGCCAACCGGTTTCGCCCTGCCATGGGCTCATCAGGGGAGCGGCACTAGCCCCCGACCAGTTGATCCCTTATGCCTACTTCGGTCCCCTTCATTGTCAAGTCCATGACCAGCGACAAGCACCCCAAACTTAACCGGGTCGGCCTGCCTGACTAGGCCAGATCGAAGCATCTAAGGGAGAACAACGCCTTAATGCTAATGTCGTCCCCATAAGCCAACGACGAAGTTCCAGATGGCCCGCTCTTTCCTTTGGACTACACGGTCACGACAAACAGGTCGTGACATTCTCCCCCACCCAAAACACAGCACGTCCTCGTGCTGTTGGGAGAAGGACTCCGCCCAGGATCCCGCACCATACTGCTAATGCGTCGCGTTTCTTCGCTCGGTCGCACCTCACCTCGTGCAACCAGGCTTCGCTGATGGCCATCTAGGTCTTACCCCAGACCTTAGCAGGATGGGGCAGTCATCGGCACGAGCCTCCCGCCTAGGCAACACACCCGCACAGTCCTCCCCTCGAGGACCCCACCATAACGCGCAGCAGCAAGTACGTCCTGCTCTGATACCACTTGTCACGGGCTTAGAGTCCGGCGCAGCACACAGCGCCCGTGCGGCGTTCCGAGGCCGCCCATTACCTCGAGACAAGCCTTACCACACGCGGAAGCCAACCGGTTTCGCCCTGCCGTGGGCTCATCAGGGGAGCGGCACTAGCCCCCGACCAGTTGATCCCTTAGGCCTACTTCGGTCCCCTTCATTGTCAAGTCCATGACCAGCGACAAGCACCCCAAACTTAACCGGGTCGGCCTGCCTGACTCGGTCAGATCGAAGAATCTAACGGAGAACAACGCCTTAATGCTAATGTCGTCCCCATAACCCAACGACGAAATTCCAGATGGCCCGCTCTTTCCTTTGGACTACACGGTCACAACAAACAGGTCGTGACATGGTGGTAGATAAAATCACAATCGAGCGATCTACTTGTATATAGTTGTGATTTGTGGTGTACCATACATTGCTAGCTGCAGTTTTGTGGTCTGTATACCAAACGTCTCAGTTGAAACAAGATAAATTTCGGCAATCTTCAGTTTTGTGTTCTATCGTAACTGATTGTTAAACATGGTGGTAATAGCAAATTTTGGATAATAAATTCTAATTATATAGGCAAGGAATTCGAATCCTTTATAGCTGCTTAAAAGAATCCTGTCAACGACAGAAGTGCAAGAAAAATGAGTCTTTAATCTTTGCCCTTAAGTTCATTATGTATCCTCTATTTTAATTTATCGAATTTGAGTTGTGTCCTACATCGCAAAACTGAAATATATCTAAGCATGCCTCTTATACCCATAACTATCATTGCTTCCACCAGAAACGGCAAGAGTTGTTTCTCAATCATTCCAAAAGAAATAGAGAGCTATGCTGTCTGAAATATTACCATACTTATCTGGTGACAGATTTTATCACATAAACCAGGGAATGGAAGAACTATGTACCACTAGAATACCTCAGTGCTAAAGTATCCAGTTTTATCTACATTCAAAATTAGAGTTTCTATGTACAAGAAATTGTGAATGGCACCAAAAGCAAGGTAAAAGAGGTGCTCAAAGAGTCGAAAATGGACCATTCAGGAATCTTGTGATTTTCATATTATAGGATCTGATGGATAATCCTGTAGGCTTAGACACTAAACCGGTCACAATCCTTCGCACCATTCTTAGTGAAAAGGGATATAAGACCATTCATCATTCTGGATACTGATTCCCTGAATATCGGTGAGCTCCTGTCTTCAGTTGCATTACCCTGGACTTTCCCTTGACCACAGAACCAACTGGAGCTCCTTCCACATATGCCTTGCATGTTGAGAGAATGGCTACAGCATAGCAACGGAAATGACCAATGACAAGGTCTTCAAAATGCGGCACGAAATAAAAGAATAAGAGCATGCCAGATTATATTGATATATCATAAGGAAGAATGCTACCTCACAAATAACCTCAAGAAAAAGCTGTATACTTCGAATTTTCTTGATGCTACCTCACAAGTAACCTGAAGATGTCTACTTAAAGTTCACTTCCCAAGAACAAAATAAGCACTTGGATAACTGAAGGAAGAAGTATGACAAACAACGATCAATGATCATACTTTTGGGGGCCTCCTCAACAAAAACATCTTCATTGTAAGCTTTAGATCTCCTCTCTCCGTCGGGTCCAGGATATGAAGCTTCATATCCAGGCTCATTAAAGAAAGGCCTTGAATTTAAAATTAGAGCTTGCATAGAAACCAGGACTTGCAGCATGGTCAATGTCTTGGGCAGCCACCTTTCATAACCTTTACCAGTCCAAGTCCAAGTGTTCAGAACACTGAGACAGACTTTTCCACAATCATACAAATTCGGATTCAGTCTCAAACCACCAGAATAGTAGTAAACCATCTAATGAAAAGGGAAAATAAGTAAATAAAAAACAAATCAGAAACAAATATCTTAACATTTTCATGCTACAAAATCAAATTCATACCGGTGGCACATCAGGATAGTTTTGTGGGAACAGGACATCAAAGACAAAGAGACCATCATGGTATGGAGTGCCTTGTGGTCCAATGATGACAGCCCTAAGGAGATCCATCCTTGATTCATAGACCCTTACATATACTGTATCTGAATACGAGAGAGCGAAATGAGTTCAACATATATCCTCAAATGGATCAGATAGAATTACAGCAATCTACCAATGACAGGACACCCCACCAAGCCAATTCACAAAAATATTCTCTTATTGCAGATAAGACTGACAGTGCAGCATACCACAAAGGGGATAGAGTCATAAATGTAGCAGCAGATAAGGAAGTTGAGAAAAAGGATGACAGAGGGAAAAGCAAAGGATAGCTATAGCAAGGATAGATTTGTTTATACTTATGATAAGCAATGTGCACTTCACCATAACCACCAGCATCAGCCCCAATATGACCATTAAAGTCCCCTCCAATAACTAACTTCTCATATTGGGTTACCCACCAGCTCATCCAAGCCCTCCCAAAAGCGCCTTTTAGCCTTCTCGTCTAAGCCCGCTTGCGGCGCGTAAGCGCTGATGACGTTGGGGGTTGCATCCTCAACATCATCAGCGCTTACGCGCCGCAAGCGGGCTTAGACGAGGAGGCTAAAAGGCGCTTTTGGGAGGGCTTGGATGAGCTGGTGGTAGTATTACCTAATATGAGAAGTTAGTTATTGGAGGGGACTTTAATGGTCATATTGGGGCTGATGCTGGTGGTTATGGTGAAGTGCACGGTGGCTTCGGCTTTGGGGTTAGGAACGGAGGAGGCACGTCACTGCTTGATTTCGCCAGGGCTTCCGAGCTTCCGATTGCGAACTCGACATTTCAGAAGAGGGAGGAGCATTTTGTCACCTTCAAGAGCTCGGCGACGAGGACTCAGATTGATTACCTCCTCCTCAGAAGGAGCGATAGGGGTATGTGCAAGGACTGCAAGGTTATTCCGGGAGAGTCCCTTTCGACTCTTCATAGACTCCTAGTGATGGATGTCGGTCTCTGGGTGAAGAGGAAGAGGAGGGGTGCTCGGGGACAACTGTGGATTAGATGGGGTGTTTTGACTAAGGAGAAAGCACAGGAGTTGGAGAGGAGGTTAGCTGAGGGCGGAGCTTGGAGAAGTTCTGGGGAAGCGGACGCTATGTGGTCAGAGACGGCGAACTTGGTTAGGGAGGTAGCACGGGATGTGCTTGGGGTAGCCAAGGGCTATTCAGGCAGACATCAGGGTGACTGGTGGTGGAACGATGTAGTTGAAGGAAAAGTGGAGTTGAAGAAGGCGGAGTTTGCTAAGTTGGCCGGAGCACAAACGAGGAAGAACAGAGAGCGAACAGGGAGATCTACAAGGTGGCGAGGAAAGAAGCAAAGCTGGCGGTTACAGAAGCTAAAAACGCAGTGTTTGGTCGCATGTACGAGGAACTATGGGAGAAAGGCGGGGACAGAAAGTTATTCCGGTTAGCTAAAGCAAGGGAAAGGAAGGCGCGTGATCTTGATCAAGTTAGGTGCATCAAGGGCGAGGATGGTAGAGTTCTGATGGGGGAGTCTCAAGTCAAGCAGAGGTGGCAGCGTACTTTCGAGACTTACTTAACGAGGAGGGGGATCGTAACATAGAGATAGGGAGTTGGGGCATTCAGAGCAACATAGAGACCTTGGGTACTGCAAGCGCATTAGGGCGGAGGAGGTCATGGGGGCTTTGCGTAGGATGAGTAGGGGTCGAGCGACCAGACCTGACGAGATCCCGGTGGAGTTCTGGAAGTGCATGGGTAGGTCAGGAGTGGAGTGGCTCTCCAGGTTGTTCAATGCAATCTTCAGGACCAAAAGGATGCCGGAGGAGTGGAGGTGGAGTATAGTGGTGCCCTTGTACAAGAACAAAGGGGACATCCAGTGCTGCAACAACTATAGGGGTATCAAATTAATAAGTCACACCATGAAAGTCTGGGAGCGGGTGATTGAGGCGAGGGTGAGGGAGATGACATCTATATCTGTGAACCAGTTCGGTTTCATGCCGGATCGCTCCACTACAGAAGCTATCCACCTTGTCAGGAGGCTGGTGGAGCAGTTCAGGGATAAGGAGAAGGACCTGCACATGGTGCTTATCGACTTGGAGAAGGCGTATGACAAGGTCCCAAGAGAGGTGCTATGGAGGTGCTATGGAGGTGCTTGGAGGCGAAGAGCATGCCGGAAGCCTACATTAGAGTAATCAAGTACATGTACGATGGAGCTAAGACTAGGGTTAGGATTGTTGGCGGTGACTCAGACCATTTTCCAGTGGTTATGGGGCTCCATCAAGGATCGGCGCTTAGCCCTCTCTTGTTTGACTTGGTGATGGATGCTCTAACCCGACATATTCAAGGGGATGTGCCTTGGTGTATGTTATTTGCTGATGACATAGTCTTGATAAACGAGACGAGGGTCGGTGTTAGTGAGAGTTTAGAGGTATGGAGACAGACTCTCGAGTCTATGGGTTTCAAGATAAGCATATGTAAGACAGAATACCTGGAGTGCAAGTTTAGCGCCGAGCCGAGCGAAGTAGGCAGGGACGTGATGATTGGATCTTAGGACATCGCCAAGAGGGACAATGTCAGATATCCTGGGTCGGTGATTCAGGGGGATGGAGAGATTGACGGGGACGTCACTCATCTTATAGGAGCGGGGTGGTCAAAGTGGAGGCTTGCATCAGGAGTCATGTGTGACAAGAAAGTTCCACAGAAACTCAAGGGGAAATTTTATAAAGCTGTGGTTAGACTTGCCATGCTGTATGGGGCGGAGTGCTGGCCAGTGAAGAACTCTCATGTCCAGAGAATGAAGGTTGCGGAGATGAGGATTCTCAGGTGGATGTGCGGGCTCACCAGGTTGGATAAGATTAAGAATGAAGTTATTCGAGAAAAGGTGGGGGTGGCCCCGGTGGATGAGAAGATGCGAGAAGCGAGGCTGAAGTGGTTCGGGCATGTGCGGAGGAGAAGTCCTGATACCCCGATGAGGAGTTGTGAGCGGCTGGCAATGGTCGGCGTACGGCGAGGCAGAGGGAGGCCTAAGAGGTATTGGGGAGAGGTGATTAGGCATGACATGACTAGAATGCGGGTTTCCGAGGACATGGCCCTTGATAGGAAAGTCTGGAGGTCTAGTATCAGGGTTGTAGGATAAGGGCTCCTAGAGTTTTTCGTACTCCTCACCGGGGTTGGGTGAGGCTTGGCAGGGCTATCCATAGATGATGTGTGTATTGGATTGTGTCTCCCTTATAGTAGTTATTTGGTAGTTATTTATAGTAGTTACTGTCTGATATTATTGCATGATATTTTAGTTATGGTTCTTATGTTTAGATAGTTATTTCTGCTGGGGTTACTGATGCTTCTTTGTTTTGTTTTTGTTTTTCCTTTCCTTCACTGAGCCGAGGGTCGACTGGAAACAGCCTCTCTGCCCTTTCTGGTATGGGTAAGGCCCGTCTACATATTAACCTCCCCAGACCCACTTTGTGGGACTATACTGGGTAGTTGTTATTGGTGTTGTTATGATAAGCAATGTGTCAAATATAAATTGCAAAGGATGTCCATTAGGAATCGCACATATCTTTTCAGGAATTACACATCAAACGAGCCAATTGATGCATTTACCATCATGAGGATTCACATCACGTGAATGATTTAAGTTTAAGAATGTCAGACAGACAGAGAAATGCCACTTTCAAAAGTTCTTCAGCAGGAAACCAACATAGAGACATTTACAAACAAAAATCTTAAAACATTACAAAAACAACAGACACAAATGCATGTGTCACTAAACTGACTCACCGGGTAAATCATTTTCCAATATCTTCCACTCATCCTGAACTTTCTTACTCCAGGCCTTAGGTGGCTGTTAAAAAGGTAACAGCAGAGGTTAGCATAGTCGCATAAAACGACCAACTAAAATGCCATAAGATGATCTGCAAAGCAAAAGAAAATCCCTTGTAAGTTACCTGTTGCCCCTGGAAGCCCAAGCTACTGTAATGATGATCTGAGAAGTCATCTACCACATCAAAATGCTTAAAACTTTGATACTTTTTCACGGCTTCTTCTTCAGTTGCCTCTTCCTTTCCACGGAGAACTTGACTCTACAGACACTAGAGAACTGCTTGAAGCAGGGACCTGAGCAAAGTTACTACTACTTCCATGCACAGGAAGTGTGGGTTTCACTGTCCCAGCGCCTACTAGATGACTAGAAGAGCTAACTTGGGAAGGCGCTTTTGAACTGGGAGCAGGTTTGTTCAACCAAGAAACTGTGGCCTCTACGCCAGCTGGCAAATCAGCATTATCAAATTGTGCCTGCATACTCAAGTAATCACACTCATCACCATCATCATTGTCATAAAACATATAGTCATTATCATCATCGTCGTCATCATAGTTTGACACATCATCATCATCCATGCCATCATCTCCATCATTATGATCTTCATGAAATGAGAGGTCTGAATTGGAACTGTTGTTATTGCCAGAGTCAAGAGATACGGATGCAGCAGCTACCGTTTGAGAATTACCCATAGTCATAGCCTTCTGTAAGTGAAACAAACTAAAAACATAAGCAAATGGAAAAAAGCAGATTCAATATTCAAGTGATAAACTCATATAGGCATGCTGGAAATTACAGTACTGTATGCTACTCAACAACAACAACAACTACCCAGTATACTCCCACCAGGTGGGGTCTGGGGAGGGTAATATGTAGACGAGCCTTACCCCTGCCCGAAAGGACAGAGAGGCTGTTTCCAATCGACCCTCGGCGAATAGGATAACAATGGGAAAGCTGCATTAAGAAACAGAGGTAAAATTAGAAACACGAGCAAGACTGAACCAAATAATAAAGCATAGGTGCTCCCACAAAAGTAACGTAAATAATTATGAAAACATAAGCAACATAAATACAGTCGCATGCAATAATAACAAGCAGTACTACCATACTAAAACACTAATCACCTAAGAGCCCCTAACCTACAATCCTGATTCTAGACCTCCAGACTCCCCTATCAAGGGTCATGTCCTCGGTAACCTGCATTCTGGCCATGTCCTGCCTAATCACCTCTCCCCAATGCTTCTTAGGCCTCCCTCTCCCTCGCCGACCACCAACAATCTCCAATCGCTCACAGCTCCTCACCGGGGCATCGGGGCCCCTCCTCCGAACATGCCCGAACCACCGCAACCTCGCTTCCCGCATCTTCTCGTCCACCGGGGCCACCCCTACCTTCTGCCGAATAACTTCATTCTTGATCCTATCCAGCCTGGTGCGCCCACACATCCACCTAAGCATCCTCATCTCCGCAACCTTCATTCTCTGAGCATGCGAGTTCTTCACGGGCCAGCACTCCGCCCCATACAACATCGCAGGTCTAACCACGGCTCTGTAGAATTTCCCCTTTAGTTTGTGTGGAATTTTCTTGTCACACAGGACCCCTGAAGCGAGCCTTCACTTTGACCACCCCGCTCCTATCCGATGGGTGACGTCCCCGTCAATCTCTCCGTCCCCCTGGATCACAGACTCAAGATATCTCACACTGTCCTTCTTGGCGATGGCCTGGGAACCAAGCATCACTTCCCCGCCTACCCCACTCGGCTCGTCGCCAAACTTGCACTCCAGATATTCTGTCTTAGATCTGCTAATTTTGAAACCCTTAGACTCAAGGGTCTGTCTCCATATCTCTAACCTTTCACTAACACCGGCCCTCGTCTCGTCTATCAATATTATATCATCAGCAAAGCATACACCAAGGCACATCCCCTTGGATATGACGGGTCAGAGCATCCATCAATAAGGCGAACAACAGGGGGCTCAGCGCCGATCCCTGATGGAGCCTCATTACCACAGGAAAATGGTCTGATTCGGCTCCCACCGTCCTAACCCTAGACTTAGCTCCACTATACATGTCCTTGATTACTCTGATATAGGCTTCTGGCACACTCTTCGCCTTCAAGTACCTCCATAGCACCTCCCTCGGGACCTTGTCATACGCCTTCTCCAAGTCGATAAGCACCATATGAAGGTCCTTCTTCTTATCCCTGAATTGTTCCGCCATCCGCCTGACTAGGTGAATCGCCTCTGTGGTGGAGCGTCCCGGCATGAAACCGAACTGGTTCCCAGATATGGTTGTCGCCTCCCTCACCCGCGCCTCAATCACCCTCTCCCAAACCTTCATCGTGTGGCTAATTAATTTGATGCCCCTGTAATTGTTGCAGCACTGGATGTCCCCTTTGTTCTTGTACAGGGCACCACTGTACTCCACCTCCACTCATCCGGCATCTTTTTAGTCCTGAAAATCGCATTGAACAGCCTAGTGAGCCACTTCCCTCCAGCTTTACCCATGCACTTCCAGAACTCCACGGGGATCTCGTCAGGCCCGGTCGCTCGACCCAAACTCATCCTACGCAACGCCCCTAAGACCTCCTCTACCCTAATGCGCCTGCAGTACCCAAGGTCTCTATGGCGCTCTGACTGCCCCAACTCCCCAAGCTCTATGCTCCGAACCCCCTCCTCGTTAAGAAGGACCCGAAAGTACGCCTGCCACCTCTGTTTGATTTGCGATTCCCCCATCAAAACTCTACCAACCTCGTCCTTGATACACCTAACTTGGTCTAGGTCACGTGCCTTCCTCTCCCTTACTTTAGCCAACCGGAATAACTTCTTATCCCCACCTCTCTCCCCTAGTTCCTCATACATGCGTCCGAACGCCGCGTTTTTAGCTTCCGTGACAGCCATCTTAGCTTCTCTTCTCGCCTCCCTGTAGACCAACCTGTTCGCTCTCCGCTCCTCCTCGCTTGAGCTCCCTGCCAACCTAGCGAACGCCGCCTTCTTCACCTCCACTTTTTCCTTGACTACCTCGTTCTACCACCAATCACCCTGATGTCTGCCTGAATATCCCTTAGCTACCCCGAGCACGTCCCGTGCATCCCCCCTAACCAGGTTCGTCGTCACTGTCCACATAGCGTCTGCTTCCCCATAACTTCTCCAAGCTCCGCCCTCCACTAACCTCCTTTCCAACTCTTGTGCTTTCTCCTTAGACAAAGCGCCCCATCTAATCCTCGGTTGACCCTGGGCGCCCCTCCGCTTCTTCTTCACCCAAAGATCGACATCCATCACTAGAAGTCTATGAAGAGTTGAAAGCGACTCACCCGGAATAACCTTGCAGTCCTTGCACAAGCCCCGATCGCTCCTTCGGATGAGGATGTAGTCAATCTGAGTCCTCGCCGCCGAACTCTTGAAGGTAAACAAATGCTCCTCCCTCTTCCGGAATGCCGAGTTCGCAATCAGGAGCTCGGAAGCCCTGGCGAAATCAAGCAGCGAAGTGCCTCCTCCGTTCCTGGCACCAAATCCAAAGCCCCCGTGCACCTCATCATACCCACCAGCCTCAGCCCCAATATGGCCATTAAAGTCCCCTCCAATAACTAACTTCTCAGACTGGGGAATGCTCCCCACCAGATCATCCAAGTCCTCCCAAAAGCGCCTTTTAGCCTCCTCGTCTAAGCCTGCTTGCGGCGCGTAAGCGCTAATGACGTTGAGGGCTCCACCCCCAATAACCAGCTTAATAGACATTAACCTATCATTCACTCGCCTAACCTCGACCACGGACTCCCTTAGGTCCCTATCAACCAGGATGCCCACTCCATTCTTACCCCTCTCGAGCCCCGAGTACCACAGCTTAAACCCATCAGCGTCCCGCGCCTTCGACCCTTTCCACCTAGTCTCCTGGACGCACGCTATGTTAACCCTTCTCTGCTGCAGAACCTTCGCCAACTCAATGGACTTACCCGTCAGAGTACCTATGTTCCAAGACCCAATCCTTAATCTATGGGCGACCGCCGGCCTCTTCCCACCCTTACCTCCCGCCCTGCCCGAAGTGCCACCCCCTGCTCCCCTACTCACCCCCGCTACTCAAGTACAGTAAAATTATGAAACTAGAACCAACCACTGCACGTATAATTTCAAGATTTCTTCTTCTTTTTTTGTTTTAAATCCCCAAGAACCCCCCCCCCCCCAACCCACCCAACTCACTTTGCTCTATCGGTGAATCAAATTCCCAACAACAACAACATCCCAGTATGATCCCACAGGTGGCGTCTGGGGAGGGTAATATGTACGCAGACCTTATCCCTATCCCGAGGGGCAGAGAGGTTGTTTTCAAGAGACCTCGGCTCAAGAAAGCAACAAGAGGAGATATATTAGTATATCAATAAACTCATAATACAATAACATAAAATAATATGCACAACATAAAGTAACACAGCTAACAGCAATATATGAAAACTAAGAAAATACGGAAAAGATGCAAGTTATAATAATATCTACCCGATCACGCCCTGTATCAGTATCTGAGCAGTGGCATCCTAGGACTAAGTCCTAACTGTCTAGTATCACTCTAGTGCATTGTATAAATATCCACAACTTTTTCTAACCTATAACCTTAATGCTCGACCTCCACAGTTCCCTGTCAAGGGCTATGTCCTCAGTAATCCTAAGTATCGTTATGTACTGCCTGATTACCTCGCCTCAATACTTCTTATGTATCGCTATACCTCTCCTCGTGTCCATCGCAGCCAGTCGTTCACACCTCCTCACTGGTGCGTCAGAGCTCCTTCTCTGAATGTGTCTAAACCATCTGAGTCTTGATTCCCTCATCTTGTCATCTATGGGGGCTACGTCCACCTTCTGTCGAATAACTTCATTCCTAATTTTATTCATCCTTGGATGCCCGCACATCCACCTCAACATCCTCATCTCTGCTACTTTTATTTCTGGATGTGTGTGTTCTTAACCGGCCAACACTCGGTTCCATAAAGCATGGTTGACCTAACCACTACTTGGTAAAACTTACCTTTTAGTAACAGTGGCACTTTCTTGTCACACGGAACACCCGACGCTAACCTCCACTTCAACCAACCCACTCCTATACGGTGTGTCACATCCTCGTCGATCTCCCCGATCCCCTGAATAACTGACCCAAGGTACTTGAAACTACTTCTCTTAGGAATGACTTGAGAGTTGAGCCTCACTTCCCCTCCCACTTTCGTCGGGTCAGCCCCAACAACAACAACATACCCATTATATTCCCCTACAGTTTGGGGAGGGTAATGTGTAAGCAAACCTTAACCCTATCATGTGGAGGTAGATAGGCTGTTTTCATTGAATCAAATTCCCAACAATATAAAAAATTCTTTTAAGGATTCTCAAATTTATTCAAAAGTTACCTCATTCTACAATGGCTAATTCAATAGCCGCACAATTAAAATTCTTCAAATACCATACTTCAACAGCCCCACAATTAAAATTCTTCAAATACCATACTTTAACACTCATAAAACATATCTAAACACATGATTCAAGTAACAAATCTTGACGCTTTAAGGGCAACAATTGATCAATTATACATAAAAACATAATAGAATATTATGATTAACCCATCAATAACGATCCAAGCAAAAATCCAATTCTAAAGCGATCAAACCCAAATCAAACCAAACTCAATTTAAGAATAATCACTCAAAATGGTAAACGAAAACGAAAACGAAAATTCACAAGAAATTCGAATTACCTTATTGTGTTCGAGTTTGTCAAAATCTTGAGAAGCAAGTTGTTCGATTTCAACATCCATTGCAGCCAACAATTTCAATTTTCCAAAAACAATCACTGATCCCAAAACCCTAACGCACTTTTTATTGGCATCAACTACTATTCGGGGAATGTAGAGTAAGAGTGCACTGTGGCTCGCACCTACACCGGACAGGATCGGGCCCCCGGTCCTGGCGGGCCTAACGGGCCTGGTGGGCCGGTCCTGGTGGTCCTGGGTCTGGTGTTACATGTAGGCCCATGACGGGCCGGTCCGAGACCATTAGCCCGTGAGCCCGGGAGCGTCAGCCGGGACTGGGCCGGTCCTGCCGGGCCTAAACGGGCCAACGACTATTTTTCAAATTTTTTTTTGTTTTAAAAATCAGCAACGACCATATTTAAAATATAGTCGTTTGGGCTGAAAATATGGCCGTTTGAAAGTTTACAAATGATCATTTGGCCCCCAAAGATTAATTTAACCTCAAACTTTATATTATTACACTTTTTTTCATTTCTCAACTATAAATACCCCCTCATTCTTTCATTTTTATTCACCAATTCATCAATATCTCTCAATCTTTCTACTAAAATTGCTTAATTTATTGTTGAAAATTTGTGAAGTTGTTGAATTGAAGTTTTCAAGTGTTCAACGATTTTCAATTTTCAAGAAATTGTTCGGCAATCCGGTAAACTCGTTTCAACTTTTACGTTTTAATAATATATTTTTGTGTGGTTTAATTTGCATAATTATAATTATATGGCATTTTCTTTGAAAAAATATTTATTAAAGGAAAAGGTAAAACAGTGAAAGTAGTGGCCATAATACTACCCTTCCCCCGACTCCCCGACCTACAAAAGATAAGCAAGTTGAAAGTAGTCGCCAACCTAGACGTCCTCCTCATCCTCCCGTAATGTTTGATAGTGATCACCCTTGTTTTCAATTACCGATAGTGAACTTCTACATAATGTTGCAGTAGGTGATAGATTAGATGATAAAATTATAAATGCTATTTATCCTAATGAACCTATATTAGACAAAAATGAGGATGATGATGATGATGATGAAACTCAAGCACCAGATTTAGGTGATATACCTACTAGTCCTGTTCATAACTCAAGTAATGCACCGGACGACCCACCTGTAGAAACTCCAACTTTTAATATACAACCTGCTAAAAGTCAAGAAACATCATTAGTTTAAAGTTTTTTACTCAAGTAAGAGAACTAAATAAGGCTAAGCGTAAAGCTTGTGGGAAATTACTGGTTTATAAATTTACTGGAGACCGTAGCGGCACATGTAGTTTGACTAGGCACATAAAAACACACCCTAGAGATAAGGCTAGATAAATGCAAGCGCAACAAGAGGGGACACGTGTAGATTCTGCGGTTAACCCTAGTACAATTTCAAATCTAGTTCAACTAGGAATTAACACTGTCATCGGAGATATTTTATATGACGATCCAAATAGAGATCGTGAAGAATTAGCAAAGATGATTACTGTTATGTGCTTACCTTATACTTTTGCTTCTAATCCTAATTGGGTTCATTGTATTAGAAGAGTTTTTAATCCTACTTATAAAGGTTGGCCTCGCGCAACAGTTAATGCCGATATTTATAAATTCAAACATGAATATGAACAATATTTGCGCTATTTATTAACTCATATACCTAATCGGATTTCTATTATTATTGATATTGATAGAAGTGGTAATGATTGTGATTATCTAACTTTACAAGTCATTGGATGGATGAGGACTGGACAAAGCAAAAACGTATAATTGCGTATAGAATATTTAATTCACGTCACACAGGAAAGTTTATAGCTAACACTGTTTCAGATATTTGTAGATATTTTTGCTTTAGCGATCAAATAATGACAATTTCTATGGATAATGCTTCTAGTAACACTAGTGCTATAGGCATGCTTACAAAACACTAAATCCTGCATTTGCTAGTATTTTCCATGTTAGATGTATTTGTCGTATTTATCATTTAATTGTCGGTGATGGTATGCGAATTTTAAACATAGAAATTGAAAAGGTTCGAATGGCTCTTAATTGACTTTTTTATTCAAACCGTAGAACTAGACTTAGAGAGTATTTTAAAAAATGTGATGAATATGGCCTTACAGAAAGAAAGGTTCCTAAACATTGCCCGACTAGATGGAATTGTATCTACGATAGTTTAGTAGTTGCATATGAATATAGAAACTCAATTAATGCAACGTTTAATTCTCGGGTAGATGGTGAGGATGATGATGAAATGCTTACTACCCAAGATTGGACGAATGTTAAAATTATTTTAGATTTTTTAGAACATTTTCAAGTTGCTACAAATGCATTTCTGGGCAATATTATCCTACTATTTCAAACTGTTTAGTTTATATTGCCGCACTAGCTAATTTGTTTGTTGAATTTGGCGAGGGTGGGGATATTTATGAACTTGCTATAAATGAAATGAAATAAAAATTTTAAAAATATTTTTTCTGTATCCCTCCTATTTTTGGTGTTGCTACAATGTTAAATCCTACAATGAAATTGGGAGGTCCTCATTTTTGTTATTCAAATATTTATAAGGCTTTAGATCTTTCAAACGAGGAAGTTGCTACACTTAAAGATGCAAAAGCATCAATTAAAATTAATGCTCAAACAATTTATAATGCTTATCAACTTGCCTTAGAGCATGCTAGGCCAAATATTCCAACCCCTACTTCGTCTAGCCCACAATATTCTAAAAGAGCTGCGGGCTTAACAACTCTTAAATCTTGGACGGATTTTTGGGGTTCTCAAGGTGATAATTATGATGAAACTTCACATCTAAATGAGCTTCAAGTTTACTTGTCTTAGGGACTTGAAAAGGAGAATCCAGACGACTCTTTTGATCTTTGGAACGGTGGAAGTCAAAGGAAAATCATTTTCCGGTTCTTGCAATGATGGCTCGGGATATTTTATCAATTCAAGCTTCAACTGTTGCATCGGAGAGCGCTTTCAGTCAAGCAAGACTGCAAATAGGTGATCATAGAGTGGCGATGAGGGATAGCTTGGAAAAATCGGTACTAAGAGATTGGATCCGCGCGGAAAGAAGAAACTTTGGAATTGCAGAATTACAACCGCCGATAGTTGAAGCTTATGAAGAAATGATAGCGGAACTTGCGGAGGATTCGGCTTCGCCCGGAAGTGGTGATGAACAAGCTTCTTTTCCACCACCGCCAACACAACATCCTCCCAACCTTGACGGATTTATGAGATTTGTTAGAGATACAATGTAGATTATGATGTAACATGTACTTTTGGCACATCTTCTTTTAGTTTTTTTTTTCTTTCAATGGTGGTATTAGTACTTTGTTGTGCTCATTCTATTGGGGGAAGGAAGACTAAGAAAGATATGTCATTTTGGGTAATAAAAATTGTAAGACATACCCTTGAATATCTTTTTTCTCAATATTTCTTTGTTTTTACTTCGAATTATTTATAAACTACAATATATATATATATATATATATATATATATATAACATACAATATATACCACAAGAAATATATAGGAGAATATATATACATAACATAAAACCTAAACTACAAGAAAATATATAAGTCATAACATATATACATAAGATACAATATATATAAGAGAATATATATATATATATATATATATATATATATATATATATATATATATATATATATATACACATACTACAAGAAAATATTATATATTATATATGTACTATACTAATAACTATTATACAAGATATTGCCTTAAAAAAATTACAAAAAGAGATCGACAGGCCCGCCAGGCCCATCAAGCCCGGCTCGCTAAACTCAGGACCACCTGGGCTTAGGCCTGTCACGGGCTGGTCTCACCAATTGAGCCTACGAAGACTGGGACCGTCAGAGCCCAGGCCCACAAAATTCAGGCCCGCAAAACCCGCTTAGGCCCGGGCCCGGAATAAAATACAGCCCTAATGTAGAGGTTTTAGAGAGGGAGATATCTTTGTATTTTTTTAATCGTACGCTGGAAGGAAACACGCTTTGTATACAACGCTAATATACTCTACAATTGGTTCACTTTGTTGTTTTGTGAATGGGTCCAGGAATATATTCGCCAATTAGAGGTTGTATGCACCGAAGTTTAGTGGTCCTCTTCTGCCTTAGATTATCTTCGTTAGTTGACCTGTTGACTGAACAAATTACAGAATATTACGGAGATACCTTCGGTCTTTTTAAGGTATCTCCCAACAAATTTGTTTTGGTAATTTTTCTGAGACAGCTATGTTTCCTTTTATGGTTAAATGATAATGAAATAATAGTTTGTATCATTTCCTAATTATTATTATGCGATACATTTCATATACTAAAAGGTTATACACTTTTTGTTATTTGATGTATCAATTATGTACGAGAGTATAATTTCGGAGTTTAGGCAATCTTTTTTCTTGACAAATTAATCTTCAATTTTTGTATGTTAATCGTTTGACGATTATTAAGATAATTTAAATTTGAAATGTCATGCTATCTTGAAATCCTAATTATAATCATTTGTCACTATAATGTACACCTTGTTTAAGTTGATACTTAACAAAGATGATCGGTCATATCTTGTTAATTTGTTTTTTCAGTAAGTAATTAGATGAGGAAACATCTTATAGACTCATTTTGGTTTGACTTGTGCGAAGCATTATATGTCAGGCACGAATCTAATGTATACCTCATGTAGTCATTAAGATCTAGTAGCTTTAGTACAGATCATGATCATTTATATATGTTAAAAATTCACTAAACGCGTATAAATATATATCAAGTGAAATATAGTAGACTCTCAAGCTAAAACTTATAATATTCAAATCATGAATAATCCGCCTCATAACATTTACACTACATTTACTTGGTACAAAAACGTGTTTGACAAGACTAATGATCACGCATAACTATGCCTTAGAAAAGGACAATGCGATCGTTGCAAATATAATCCAATTTACAAGTCCGGAGTCGAATCCCACATAGAACTAAGGTTTAGCTACAACTGTTCACTATCATCAAGTAGACAAGCTTGAATAATTTCTAACTTATAAATATTAATATTCTCGTATTTAACGAACTGACTAACAAATTAAAATAATAAATTAACAACTAAAGATACTAAGAGTTAGAGACAAGATAAGGAGGTCTAGAGTTATGATTTCCCCAATTGTCGGAATCCTTACCGCTATGTCTTCTATAATTTCGCCTAAGTATTCTCTACCGATCATGAGCACTCTTATTATCATAAATCTCTCCCGAGTAATTACAATAATTTACTAGACGCACTCTCCCGAGCTACGCTAGCTGGCTTTTAATATAGCTCACTTCACATCGCACCCAAGGCTTCGTTATCCCTAATCCCGCCTTTAAACCTGCAGTTATAGATCCCTCTTATACTTTGGGAGTGACGTAGTTCAACAATTACCTAAATATGCACTCTCTCCCAAGTTATGCATATTAAATAGGCACAGCTAATTGAGAGCTCTTCAACCAACCACAATATACACTACTAGAAATTCGGGAAAAAGCGACCGCAAAAGCAACCAACTTTGGTAGCTTTTTGGCTAAAAAGTGATCAAAAAGCGACCAAAGTAGCTTGGTAGCTATATTGATGGTCCCTTTTATTTAGGGACCAAAGTTGGTCGCTAATTAGCGACCAACTTTGGTCTCTACTCTAAATGGACCCATTTTTCCGGATGTTGACTATAGAAACCAACTTTGGTCGCTATATTAATTTAATAATATAATTTTGCGACCAAAGTTGGTCTCTAAATAAAAAAATATTTTTTATTTATTTATTCTTAATCGTTAAAAAGCGACCAACTGTGATCTATAATCCAAAAATTATATTTTAAAATATGGAAACTAGAGACCACTATTGGTCGCTATTTTATTCAATTATTTATTTAGTTTATTAATTTAGCGACTAACTTTGGTCCCTAAATACGTGAATTTAATTTAATTAATAAATAGTAGCGGCCAAATTTGGTCTCTATATTAGCAGATTTTTTTTCTAAATGATATAGCGACCAAATTTGGTCGCTTTTTTAGAAATCTGGGAAAATAGTGACCAATGTTGGTCGCTTTTCTCCAGAAAAATATTCTTTTTATTTGAAAAGCGATCAAATAGAGACCAACTTTGGTTGCTTTTCTGTGCATTATTTTGCCAGAAATGACCTGTTTCTGCAGCTACACCACCTGCCAGTCATACCAATTTCCTAAATAGGCATTTTACGCCAACTGTTAGAAAATACGCTTAACGCTAGAGGGGGGTGAGTAGAGTTATAATAAAAAATAGCGTAAACTTGCGGAATTTAAAAATTGCAGGAATGAAATAAGTGCGATAAGTAAATAATAAAGAACGAACGCACCGATGTATCCTGGTTCACCACAACCCGTGGCTAGTCCAGTCCCCGAGAGACTCTCTCGAGATTTCCACTAACACTGTTAAGCTTACGGGTGCTCAACAAACCGTTACAACCTGAGAACTTGAGTCACACAAGTCTCAACAACCTTTGCTCGAAGATATAACACTTCAAGACTTCAACCAAAGGAATTACAACGTTCCTTCTTACAATACAAGGGAACAACTTTCCCTTCAAGTGTATAAAAATACTTTGCACTCAAAACAAGACTCTCCTTAAGAGTAGATATGAGTAAAATAAATACGCTCAAGAACGCAACAACTTTCGTCAACAATTTGGCTCTCAAAAACTTATGTAATGAATAGAAAATGATGAATAAGAGAATATGCAAGCTTTAGCAATAATATGATCAGTTGTTGTATTTAGAAGACTGATTTGAAGATGTATTTATAGTGTCAAAATCATGCATAACCGTTGCCTAATTGCCAATTAAGAGTTGCTGATTTTGTGCTGCGACAATCGATTGTCAAGATGATACAATCGATTGTTTTCCAATCGTTCCAAAAATCATTCCCAGATTTTACGCAGCTAACCATGTATCATCCTCTTTGCTCATAAGACAATTCACATATTCAGATGAAGAATTTGCGAGATCAACCATATAGATGTTATCCATTCTAAAACCACGTAGGATAATTTTAAAATCGCTATGGCGAAAAACTAAGCATTCATCCGAATCAAATAAAACAAGATTTCCCTTGTCACATAATTGACTTATGCTCAAGAGATTATGTTTTAAACCTTTAACTAACAATATATGCTTAATGGAAGAATGTTCATCCTTACCGACCGATCCGATGCCGATAATTTTTCCTTTGTTGTTATCACCAAAAATAACGCTTCCTCCTTCCTTATGTTCTAGTTGAAGGAACTTGGATTCGTCTCCCGTCATGTGTTTGGAGCATCCACTATCAAGGTACCAAAGTACACTTGATCCCTTCAAACATACCTACAAGACAAATTAATGAGTCTTTGGTACCCAAGCTGTTTTGGGTCCTTGAGAGTTAGGTGTAACATGCTGTTGTGCTTGAAATACATTTAAGTGTCTATGGCTAGTGAAACAAGAAGGAGCAGTATGTCCAATTTGATTGCAGTAATGACAAATGACATTTGGATTATGCATTCGTCTAGGTTGATAGTAATTGGACGGACGAAAATTGTTTACTCTACTTTCGACAATATGACTATTACACATTTCATGAAAATCATTTCTCCTACTATTTGTTCTAGGATATGCAGCATTTCTAGAATAATTATTTCTAGGTTGAAAGCCATTTCTAGGAGTCCTAAAATGTTCAAAGTTTCTGCTAGGATATGCATCATTTCTAGAATAGTTATTTCTAGGTGTCCTAAAATGTTCAAAGTTTCTTCTAGTGTTTGGTCTAGCATGCATGTTGATTCTAGGATTGTTATTTCTAGGATGAACATTTGTTTTATTTATCCTAGGTTGAGCCTTAGGTGGTTGGGGTTTGGCTTCAACTTTTTCTTTAGGCTCGTTTTTAAAACCTATCCCATGTTTGGTCGATTTCAAATTAACAAGAACCTCATTCAAATTTTTATGAGAAGAATTGAACTTATCTAAGGTGCCCTTAAGTCTTTCTACCTCACCTTTTAGATGCATGCAAGAAGTAAAATTTTTACTAGAACTCTCGGGTTTGTCGGCGCTTCTCTTGCCGAAAAATTTGTTTTCTTCTTTCAACTTCTCATTTTCCAAAATCAATTTTTCCAAATCCTTTTCTTTCAAAGAGAGTTGTTTTTCAAAATCTTTTTCTTTCAAAGAGGCATTCTCCTTAATGCTTTTAACAGTTTTGGAAGCTTTAATGAATTCACTATACAACTCATCAAAGGCATTTTGCATTTCCTCAAGAGAATAGAAGTTTTTGGAAGAGATTTGACATACCTCTTCTTGATTGTTTTCGTGAGCCATGAGACAAAGATTTGCGGCTTCGTCTTCTTCTTCCTCACTTGACTCGTCTCCGGAGTCGCCTCCCCAAGATATGTATGCTCGTTGTTTCTTGAAGGGTTTCTTTTCCTTCTTGGCATTTGGGCAATTTGATTTAATATGCCCGGATTCTCCGCACCCATAGCACTTTATTTGATCTCCTTGTTGTTTGCCTTTTCGTTCATACTCTTTTCGCGTGAACTTTTGAAATCTCTTAATAACGAGTCCGAACTCGTTATCTCCGTCCTCATCATTTTGAGGTTGGCTTGTGCTTGCCTTGAGGGCGATTCTTTGTTTCCTTTGATCATTAACAAGAGGGTTAAGTATAGTAGATTCATAAGTTTTAAGATTACCTCTTAATCCGTCGATGGTGACATTTGAAACGCCAATAGACTCTTGAATCGCGTCGGCCTTTGAGCGCCATTCCGAAGTGAGACTTCGGAGGATTTTTCGGACAAGTTCTTTATCTGTGAAGGTCTTCTTGAGAGCATGTAAGTCATTTACGATTTTTGAAAATCGTTCGAACATGTCATCGACCCTTTCGCCTTCCTTCATATGAAACAGTTCATATGCATGGGTTAGAAAATCAACTTTAGCCTCTCTTACCTGGTCCGTACCTTCGTACGTGATTTCCAGTTTATCCCACATTTTCTTCGCCATTGTGCAACATGATATTTTTCTGTAATCATCAGCATTTATAGCACAATATAATAGGTTGATGGCTTTAGCATTGTTCTGCACTTTTCGGATATCATCCGCGTCGTATTCATCTTCGGATTTTGGAACCCATTCATTTTCAACCTTTTTGGTTGGAATTTGTTCTCCCTTCATTATAACCTTCCACAAAAGAAAGCTATTCGATTGAACGAATATTCTCATCCTCTCCTTCCAGTACATATAATTTGTGCCATCGAATAGTGGTGGTCGGGTGGAGCATTGTCCTTCACCTATTCCTGCAAAAGAATCACGAGTAGAAGCCATGGATTGTTTCTCTCAAACGGTTAAGTTTTTCAGAGAGTTGGGCTCTGATACCAATTGTTAGAAAATACGCTTAACGCTAGAGGGGGGTGAATAGCGTAATAATAAAAAATAGCGTAAACTTGCGGAATTTAAAAATTGCAGGAATGAAATAAGTGCGATAAGTAAAAATTAAGAACGAACGCACCGATGTATCCTGGTTCACCACAACCCATGGCTAGTCCAGTCCCCGAAAGACTCTCTCGAGATTTCCACTAACACTGTTAAGCTTACGGGTGCTCAACAAACCGTTACAACCTGAGAACTTGAGTCACACAAGTCTCAACAACCTTTGCTCGAAGATACAACACTTCAAGACTTCAACCAAAGGAATCACAACGTTCCTTCTTACAATACAAGGGAACAACTCTCCCTTCAAGTGTATAAAAACACTTTGCACTCAAAACAAGACTCTCCTTAAGAGTAGATATGAGTAAAATAAATACGCTCAAGAACGCAACAACTTTCGTCAACAATTTGGCTCTCAAAAACTTATGTAATGAATAGATAATGATGAATAAGAGAATATGCAAGCTTTAGCAATAATATGATCAGTTGTTGTATTTAGAAGACTGATTTGAAGATGTATTAATATGTCAAAACCATGCATAACCGTTGCCTAATTGCCAATTAAGAGTTGCTGATTTTGTGCTGCGACAATCGATTGTCAAGATGATACAATCGATTGTTTTCCACTCGTTCCAAAAATCATTCCCAGATTTTACGCAGCACAATCGATTATCAAAGACATATAATCGATTACTGGCAACGTTCAAAAAATCCTTTCCAGATTTTACTTAAAACAATCGATTGTCAGAAATATACAATCGATTACTTGGCAACGTTCAAAAAATCTTTTCCAGATTTTACTTAAAACAATCGATTATCAGAAATATACAATCGATTACTTGGCAACGTTCAAAAAATCTTTTCCAGATTTTACTTAAAACAATCGAGTATTAAAAGCATACAATCGATTACTTGACGGTGTTTGAAAATATTTTGACAACGGTCAGTTACATAATCGATTATACTATATGGACAATCGATTATTTATCAGTCTTTGAAAAATCAAATAGACACTGCCTCAATACAATCGATTGTCATAGGTTCACAATCGATTATTTTGTTGCTTTGAAAAATATGTTTGGACACTGCCTCAACACAATCGAATGTCATAAGTTCACAATCGATTATTTTGTAGCTTTGAAAAATCTGATGGACACTGCCTTAACACAAAATCTGATGCACACTGCCTTAACACAATCGATTGTCATAAGGTACACAATCGATTGTCATGCAGCTGACTTAACATAATCGATTATCATAACTACATAATCGATTATCTTAGTCCAGATTTTAGAGGTATGTTTAAAATCATTTTGCTAAAATAAATATGCATGATTTAAAATCATTTTGCTCTAAATTAAATATGCATGATTTGATAAAAATGATTTTACGAGAGAAGCCAAGTCTTGAGTTAAGTTGTCGGATCAAGATCACAATTAAAGAACGACTCATATATAACTTTGTTTAGTCTTGATCTTTGTTTGTCTTGTGCTTGAACTTCGTTACATGATATTTGCGCGCTTGTGCTTGGACCTCGTCATATGTCAATTGCGCATCGTTTGTCATTTATCAAAACCTACAAATATGAACACACGTTTAGTTTAGTGCCTTGAGAACATGTTTCAACACCAACAACAACAACAATAAAAAGCAATTAAAAGCAACAAAAAATAAACTTCAATAGAACTAATACATTAAGCTAATAAAATTAACTTAACACTTATTACAAGCCCATTCGAACTAAAGAAAACTAACACAATACTAAATTGGTATGTAAATTAGTTCTAACATAATAGAACTAATACAATGTAAATTAGTTCTAACATAATAATAAATTAGTTCTAACACGTTAGAACTAACACAATAATATATAAAGTACTGAAGGAGTGTTCTTTTAGCATCCTCGTCTGAAAGTTGGATTGCCTCGCTCGGTTCATTAGGTGGTTGACTGCGTATGAATTCCCCCACGTCAGCTGTGAAGCGAATTGAACATATATGAAAAATTATATTGAATTAGTATTTCAAATTCTATATAAAAGCAAATCAAAATATTTAATGAAAAGTAAAATCCTTACATGTATGAAGTCGAGGCTCGACCCTCCTTTCTGAATCCGTCTCTTTCTTCTTCTTTACAATACGAGTTTCATTGAATAGCTCATCTTGCTTCATTGGCATCATATAGTTGTCTGGTGGCTTTGGTGATTATCCTCGTTCTCGAGAGGAATTTTGATATAGAGAATAACTTGGATACGGTACATGACGGAGTATTTCTTTGATGAATTGTTTATCTCATTAGCTACAATGATAATAAGAAGGAAACGACATGTGTTTCAAAAAAGTGATAGTATAGGTAGGATATAACATTTCCTAAGTAGATAAAAGAGGTTATAGAAAAATTCTCTACTTCACTTTCCAAGGGGAAAAGAAGTTTGATTGATAGTGACAACGTTGATGAAGACGGAATATTTTAGGTCGTATCAGTTCCTATAAAGCGGGAATCATAAGACTTTATGATGACACATATTATAGGAAGTTTTGTTCTAAATTTTCTTTCAAGTCTGATCCACCAAGTTTAATGTGATAATTATGATATTTATTCGGATTCAGAGACTGATTTGACTGACAAAAGTATAGAATACTCCTAAAACATTTTTTAAGAGCATTTTCATACTTTTGTCAGTCAAATCAATGTCTGAATCCGAAGAAATATCACAATTATCACATTAAACTTTTTGGATCAGACCTGAAAGAAAATTTAGAACAAAACTTCCTATAATCTCTGTCATCATAGAGTCTTATGATCCCCGCTTTTTAAGAATTGACACGACCTACGGGAAATATTTCGTCTTCATCAACCTTGTCTCTCTCAATCAAACTTCTTTTCCTGATGGAAAATGAAGTACAGAATTACTCTATAAGCTCTTCTTTTATCTACTTAGGAAATACTAAATTCCTACCTCCACCATCACTATTTGAACACATGCCATTGCCTTCTCATTATCATTGTCGCTATAATGAGAAGAACAATTAAAGGAACATTCCACCAGGTACTGTATCTTAGATATTCGTGGTGGAAGTTTCATTGCATGTCTAATAACATCACCAACCTCTTCGTGGTACTCTTACTCAGGATGAGCTTGGATACAGAGAATATCTTGGATACAGTACCTGACAAGGTGTGTCTTTGATCAATTGTTTATCTCTATAGCTATAATGATAATGAGAAGCCAACGACAAGTGTTTCAAAATAGTGATTGTGTAGGTAGGATTTAACATTTCCTAAGTAGATAAAAGAGGTTATAGAGAAATTCTCTACTTCACTTTCCAAGAGGAAAAGAAGTTTGATTGATAAGGACAACATTGATGAAAACGGAATATTTCCCGTCGGTCGTGTCAGTTCCTATAAAGCGGGGATCATAAGACTCTATGATGACAAAGATTATAGGAAATTTTGTTCTAACTTTTCTTTCAAGTCTGATCCACCAAGTTTAATGTGATAATTGTGATATTTATAAGGATTCAGAGACTGATTTGACCGACAAATGTATAGAAATGCTCTTAAAACTTTTTTAAGAGCATTTCCATACTTTTGTCGGTCAAATCAGTGTCTGAATCTGAAGAAATATCACAATTATCACATTAAACTTATTGGATCAGACTTGAAAGAAAATTTAGAACAAAACTTCCTATTATCTCTGTCATCATAGAGTCTTATGATCCCCGCTTTATGGGAATTGCCAGGACCGACGGAACACATTCCGTCTTCATCAACCTTGTCACTCTCAATCAAACTTCTTTTCCTGATGGAAAATGAAGAACAGAATTACTCTATAAGCTCTTCTTTTATCTACTTAGGAAATACTAAATTCCTACCTACACCATAACTATTTGAAACACATGCCATTGCCTTCTCATCATCATTGTTGCTAATGAGAATAACAATAAAAGGCACATTCTGCCAGGTACTTTATCTTAGTTATTCTTGGTGGAAGTTTCATTTCATGTCTAATAATATCATCAACCTCTTCGTGGTACTCTTTCTCGGGATGAGCTTGGATACAGAGAATAACTTGGATACAGTACCTGATAGGGTGTGTCTTGGATCAATTGTTGATCTCATTAGCTACAATGATAATGAGAAGCCAACGACATGTGTTTCAAAAAAGTGATGGTGAAGGTAGGATTTAACATTTCCTAAGTAGATAAAAGAGGTTATAGAGAAATTCTCTACTTCATTTTCCTAGAGTATTACTCTATAAGCTCTTTTTTATCCACTTAGGAAATACTAAATTTCTACCTACACCATCACTTAGTGCAACACATGCCATTGCCTTCTCATCATCAATGTCTCTAATTAGAACACAATTAAAGGCGCATTCTGCCAGGTACTTTATCTTAGTTATTCTTGGTGGAAGTTCCATTTCATGTCTAATAACGTCATTAACCTCTTCTGACCGTTCTCCCGCAATCTAAAATTCCAAAACATAAACCAAAATTTTAATGTATGTCCTAAAGGTTCAACTCATTGTTAAAAAGTTTAATTTATATCCTAAATGTTCAAATCATACCTAAAAGGCTCAAGTCAAATCCTAAAAGCTCAAGTCTTATCCTAAAAGCTTCAAGACAATACAAAGATTCAAGGTTCATTTTCTATCCTAATAGTTATATTCATATCCTACAAGTTTAAGTTCAATTTATATCCTAAAGATTCAACTCATACCTAAGGCTCAAGTCATATCCTAAAAGTTCAAGTCTTATCCTAAAAGCTTCAAGACAATACAATGATTCAAGGCTCAATTTATATGCTAAAAGTTATATTCATATTCTACGAGTTTAAACTTAAACTAGAAAGTTCAATTTATATCCTAAAGCTTCTAACTCATACCTAAAAGGCTTAAGTCATATCCAAAACGTACAAGTCATATCCTAAAAGCTTCAAGACAATACAAAGATTCAAGGTTCAATTTATATCCTAAAAGATATGTTCATATCCTACAAGTTTAAATTTAAACTAAAAAGTTCAATTTATATCCTAAAGCTTCAACTCATACCTAAAAGGCTCAAGTCATATCCAAAAAGTACAAGCCATATCCTAAAAGCTTCAAGACAATACAAAGATTCAAGGTTCAATTTATATCCTAAAAGTTATATTCATATCCTATGAGTTTAAACTTAAACTAAAAATTTTAATTTATATCCTAAAGCTTCAACTCATACCTAAAAGGTTCAAGTCATATCCAAAAGGTACAAGTCATATCCTAAAAGCTTCAAGACAATACAAAGATTCAAGGTTCAATTTATATCCTAATTATTATATTCATATCCTACGAGTTTAAACTTAAACTAAAAAGTTCAATTTATATCCTAAAGCTTCAACTCATACCTAAAAGGCTCAAGTCATATCCAAAAAGTACAAGTCATATCCTAAAAGTACAAGTCATATCCTAAAAGGTTCAAGACAATACAAAGATTCAATGTTCAATTTATATCCTAAAAGTTGTATTCATATCCTACGAGTTTAAGTTCAATTTATATCCTAAAGGTTCAACTCATACCTAAAAGGCTCAAGTCATATCCTAAAAGTTCAAGTCTTATCCTAAAAGCTTCAAGACAATAATGATTCAAGGTTCAATTTATATGCTAAAAGTTAGATTCATATCCTACGAGTTTAAACTTAAACTAAAAAGTTCAATTTATATCCTGAAGCTCCAACTCATACCTAAAAGGCTTAGTCATATCCTAAAAGTACAAGTCATATCCTAAAAACTTCAAGACAATACAAAGATTCATATCCAATTATATCCTAATATATATTATGTGTCTATATTAAATATCCAAATATACTATCATGTGTCTATATTATTTTTATCTACCTATAAACTAATCAAGATTAAACTAAAAGCTCAATTTATACCTTAATATATATCTACCTATGAATAAAGTCTTTAACATTAAATTAGTACCTATTGCTTACTAAAATATTGAAGGAGAAATCTCAAGAAAGTCTAGCCTAAATATTCAACCCATACCCTAAAGCCTAGATTTCTATAAAATATTAAATAATGATAAATACAATCTAAACCCTAGGTTCGTATAAAATATAATGTTAAATAATTAATCGAAACACTAATTCTAGGTTGAAACAATAATCAACTAAAACACTAATTGAAACCCTAGGTTTTTAATTCTAACCTTAAATTTTTAGGAGGTGACGACAGAGGCGACGACGACGGCAGTTGAGCGGTGGTCGTTGGTGGCGTGGGTGGGGCCTGGTGGTGGGAGTTGGAAGGGGGGTGGGGTTTGAGTATGAGAGAGAAAAGATGGATTTTGGGAAATGTTCAGAAAGAATGGGAGGGATCCCAGTTTTGACAGATCTATAATTAAAATAGCGATCAACGTTGGTCGCTATTTTGGTGGGTAAAACAGTTTTGAATTTTTAGAAATAGCGACCAATGTTGGTCGTTGTTTTCTGACCGTCTGACCAAAATAGCGACCAACATTGGTCGCTATTTCAAATATATATATATATATATATATATATATATATATATATATAAGCTGTATTCGATACGGTAATACCTCATACACTTATACTTAGTGCATAGTATAGCGTAAGTACATATATTGTATATATAAGCTGTATTCGATACTGTATTACCTCATACACCTATACTTAGTGCATAGTATAGCGTAAGTACATATATTGTATATATATAAGCTGTATTCGATACGCTAGTACCTCATACACTTATACTTAGTGCATAGTATAGCGTAAGTACATATATTGTATATATATAAGTTGTATTCGATACGGTAATACCTCATACACTTATACTTAGTGCATAGTATAGCGTAAGTACATATATTGTATATATAGACACACACGCCCGCTTCGTAGTGCATATCATCCCTTATATTACAAAAGTATTAACGACTTATATTTACATTATTTAAATAGTAAACACAAAAGTAATTTTAAATTTTGACCATTGTTGACCAAAATAGTGACCAATTGTGGTTGCAATTTAATCATGAATTCATATTAGCGACCAAAGTTGGTCCCTAACATTAAATTATATTTAATTATATTTCATGTAATAATCAAATTAATAATATAATTATTAAAATTGAATAATCAGGACCCAGTTAAGCGACCAAAATTGGTCGCTACCTTTCTTTCCTTTATTTAGCGACCAACTTTGGTCGCTAATTCAATATATATATATATATATATATATATATATATATATATATATATATATATATATATATATATATATATATATTGTAATTTTTTCAAAATAATAATATAATTATTAAAATTTTATAAGCGGTAAGTTTGGTCGCTAATCTCAGTAAAAGTTTGACCAAGCAAGTCTGATCAAGCCTTCAATATTTTGACTAAGTAAGCGACCAACTTTGGTCGCTATTTTTTTTCCAGAATTTAGTTTATTATTTTCGCTCCAACGTTGGTCGCTTTTTAACATAGATCAAATTCGGTCGCTATTTTTTGATCGATTATTGCAGGAATTCTAGTAGTGAAAAACGTAGTTGAACAAATAGAGAAAAACTATGGCTCAATTATATAAAAACATAACAAGAATTTATCCTATAAAAGGTTCTATCAAAACTCTAGGTAACAAATTAGCTATTCATAATAGCAAGTAAAACTACAATACTAAAAGTCATAACCAACAATGAAAAATAGGAAGAGGAAAGAAAAACTTGTAGAAGAACTCCCAAGCCTTTCTCCTATTGTGTCTCTTCCTCCTTAGGTCAAATCTATGTCAAAAATATGTCCACACTTTGTTCTTGGCCGACCTCCTTTGTTTTATATAGGGTTTAAGGCTTAAAATCCCATTTTTTGCACATAAGTCCCTAAAATTTTTGCCTCTTACCGCGGTTTTGCCGCGGTCGCGGTCAAACCACGGCCAAACATGGACTCTGATTCTTCAGTTGTCTGCGATTGCACTCTACCGCGGTTCCACCGCGGTCGCGCTGAAACTGCGGTGTTTCACCCTGTTCTGTTTGGAATTTGGAAAAACTCAGAACATGAAAGTTGTATTCCTTTGAGGTAACTTTTCAACCATATATTATGGAGCCAAAACGGAGTTCTGAGAAAACAGTTTTGTCCATTTTACTGGACATTGTGCAATATGCCTCATCGAGTCTTTGTTTGTTCTCAACTATCAAATTTGACCCCCGAACACTATTCCGGATAAATTCCTTGAGCTTTACTCACAATTCAAAGCTTCAAATCACTTAATTCATTCTATAACATCTATATAGCTCGGAATCATAGCTACAAGGCATAAATCACAAAATTAGCACAAAACTCGAACGATTAAAGTTCAAACTCAATTAAAGTGGAGTAAACCCAAGTGTAACAAGCGACTAAAATACGTAACAATAGCCTATCATCAACACCCACACTTAAACCATTGCTCGTCCTCGAGAAATCAAACTACACTTTTTATAGACACGACCTTTTTAAAGCAATTTCCTAACTCATCACACCAAGAATTTCTAAAATAGACTAAGCACAAAAGCGTAACATCTTCACCTCAAGATTTGACTCACAAGTGCTACGCATTATTCACAACTCACCTACTTAATATAACATAGAGGTCACTGACATTACCTTTCCTTCATGAATCAAGTGCCCTCACAACACAAAAGAGAGTAGTTCAACGCAATAAAATTTACGAATACTTAGGAACTCAAGATAGAAAGAATTCACTCACTTTCAGAAATAATATTCATATGTCAAAAATATGCACCATAGGCTTGCCCGTAGTGTATTACTCCTCTGATTGAGCTTATTCAATCTAGGATCAATTAGGACTTTATTTGGTTGTAATGTAGGCTACGGGACGGGTAGGATACGTTTAGATATAAGAGTGACTACACCTCTCTAAGCACTTTAATACAAATACTTTCACATTCAAACCCCATACTTATGTCAAGCCAAACTCCACCTTCAAATCAATATTTCTTTTCACATCAATGCAACTATTTTTTTTCTTTTTCAATTAAAGTGGCTTTTGCTTTTCAAATCAGTGCACTCTTTCTCCTTATTTATTAGTTCCACTCAAAAGCCAAGCCAACCACCCCACACTTTAACTTTTACAAAGTTTATAAATAACTCAAGTGCTCATGAGAGGTTATAATGGTTCAAATAGATGGTTAATTAAAACAAATGCGTAAGGCTTGTAATGTGGTTGCCAAAGAAATAACATAATAGACTCACAGGGGTTGACTACGATACATTTGAATTAGGTGGTAAAATATACATATGTGGCTCAACAAAGAAATGTCTATATCACTTCCTAGACTGAATAAAACTACTATTTCACTTTGCAAATACATAGGGCAAGTTCTAGACATCAATTGCAATGGACATAATACAACAAACCCTCACAAACACATGGTACATAACTCGCTCAGCATCGGACTAATCAAGACACTCTAGTCAAAGCAGTTAAGTAAAGTTAAGATCATATAATTTAAGGTACTTCTACAAGAGTCAATAATTGAGCATAAGCGTCACAATAAAAGTACTAAGTATTCTCAAGGCATAACAAAGTCAAGAGATATTGCTTCAATTCAAAACACAACACAATGGCTCCTCTTCTTAAAAAAAACTAACTACACCCAGTTCAAATAAAACCCTTAAAAAAGAACCGTGGTTTAAAGAAAAATCAAGGGGTAATTATTACACTACCTAACAAAAGAAAATATTTTTATACTTTTTCTTAGACTTAAATCCCTCAAGAAATTTGTCTAATAGATCCATCGTCGGGAAAATTCCAATCCTTTTATTTTTTAAAAATATTATTCAATTAAACTAACACAACTAACATAGTATAGAAAGTCACCCAGACATTCTCTTCACCCCACACTTAAAATTGTGCATTGTCCCTAATGCGTACCATACTAATAAGAGGGTAAAAGAAACTCCCTGTTAGGTGAAAGGCCGAAGCATTAACAGCTCATGCGATACTCAGACTTCTCCCAAGCTTGTTCCTTCGTGCGGGTACCTCACACTTAGTTCCAACCATTTAGTTTTTTATTGCATCCTTCCAATACCTTTGCTTTCCATGCTCCTAGAAAATAAAAATTTACACTACAAAAATAATAGAATAAAAAAATAAAAATAAAAATAATAAAGTTGGATTCTCCCAATAAGCGCTTGATTTAACGTCGCGGCACGACGCGAATCACTTTTTGCCTCCACCTCGAGCTTATGAATTGAACCTCAAGTTTTGATTATGCTCTATGATCATGCTCCTGGGGTGGTGGAACGAATCTGACTGGCCCAATAAAATAATGTAGTATTCTGCACTTCTTGGCCTTTAGATGAGGTGTGTAATCCCGACTTTCTAGCAAGAAGAATTTCAGAATGTAAGCACTTTGTTCCTCATTCCTTGACTCCTCAAGTGGCTCGAACAACTCTATTTTCATTTCATCATCTAAACACAATGTGGAAAAATTCTTGGAGTGAGGACCCATGAGCTCAACTACATGAACATTGGGACAGTCTACATTCTCAACACCAATGACAATAGAGTAAACTAAATATGTATCCTCAATATCCTTGGTTGACTCTAGTATCTCCTCTACAACATCGACATCTTCAAAATCTAATGCGATTGATTGTTGGTGTTCTACTCTAGCCTCCTCCTCTAACTCATCCTCGTATTTTTTTAAATCCTCCAGTAATATGGCAATTTCTACAGCCCTTACTTGCTCATATTGGCTACTATTCACAATGTCAACATTTTGCGCTTTACCAGGTTCAATTAATTTATTCGCTTGATCCTTCAAGTTGTGAATAGTTGCCCCTTGCCTTTGTACCTGCAGTTGTATCTCATCATATTATTTCGTAAGGCACTTTAGCATATCCTCGATCTCTTTCAGGTCCTCATACCTGGGTTCTTTGTTCCTATTGTTCTCACAAGAAAATATAGAATCATCATAATAAGGGGTTGGAGGAAGATAAGAAATATAGGCACAACCACGAAAGTGACTATCTTGACAACCACACATATCACACACATTCCACACATAAGATTGAGTTGGTGCACATAACTCGCTCTCGGAAATATTTTTATAATTTGGCCAAGGGTGGTTTTTATCACGATATAAATAAGGAGGATTAAAAGTAGAATTACCAAAATCAAAACTTTCATAATTGCAAGATGCCTTATTTTTTTTAAATCAACAAGTAAAACGAAAAAAAGAAAAAAAAATCAATTACAAAAAAAAAAATTAATAAATAAAAGTTCAAACTTTAAATTTTGCAATATGTACACCTATAGCTACACGTTAGTTTCCGGCGATGGCGCCAAAATTTGCTCACGCCCAAATATGCCTTATAAAAGGACAATGCGGTCGTTGCAAATATAATCCAGTTTACAAGTCCGGAGTCGAATCGTACATAGAACTAAGGTTTAGCTACAACTGTTCATTATCATCAAGTAGACAAGCTTAAATAATTTCTAACTTATAGATATTAAGATTCTTGTATTTAACGAACTCACTAACAAATTAAAATAATAAATTAACAACTAAAGATACTAAGAGTTAGAGACAAGATTAAGGAGGTCTAGAGTTATGATTTCCCCAATTGTCGGAATCCTTCCCGCTATGTCTTCTATAATTTCGCCTAAGTATTCTCTACCGATCATGAGCACTCTTATTACCATAAATCTCTCCCGAGTAATTACAATAATTTACTAGACGCACTCTCCCGAGCTACGCTAGCTGGCTTTTAATATAGCTCACTTCAGATCGCACCCAAGGCTTCGTTATCCCTAATCCCGCCTTTAAACCCGCAGTTATAGATCCCTCTTATACTTTTGGAGTGACGTAGTTCAACAATTACCTAAATATGCACTCTCTCCCGAGTTATGCATACTAAATAGGCACAGCTAATTGAGAGCTCTTCAACCAACCACAATATCAGTGTAGTTGAACAAATAGAGAAAAACGATGGCTCAATTATATAAAAACATATCAATAATTTATCCTACAAAAGGTTCTATCGAACTCTAGGTAACAAATTAGCTATTCATAATAGCATGTAAACTACAATACTAAAATTCATAACCAACAATGAAAAATAGGAAGAGGAAAGCAAGAACTTGTAGAAGAGTTCCTAAGCCTTGCTCCTATTGTGTCTCTTCTTCCTTAGGTCAAATCTATGTCAAAAATATGTCCACTCTTTGTTCTTGGCCGACCTCCTTTGTTTTATTTAGGATTTAGGGTTTAAAATCCCATGTTTTGCACATAAGTCCCTAAAATATTCGCCTCTTACCGCGGTTTTGCCGCGGTTGCGGTCAAACCGCGGGTAAACATGGCCTCTGATTCTTCAGTTGTCTGGGATTGCACTCTGCCGCGGTTCCACCGTTGTCGCGCTGAAACTGCAATGTTTCACCATGTTCTGTTTGCAATTTGGAAAAACTCAAAATATGAAAGTTGTAGCCCTTTGAGGTAACTTTTCATCCATATATTATGGAGCCAAAACGGAGTTCTGAGAAAATAATTATGTCCATTTTACTACACAGTGCACAATATGCCTCATCGAGTCTTTGTTTGTTCTCAACTATCAAATTTGACCCCCGAACACGTTTACGGCTTAATTCCTTGAGCTTTTACTCAGAATTCAAAGCTTCAAATCACTTAAATTCATTCCATAACATCTATATAGCTCGGAATCATACCTACAAGGCATAAATCACACAATTAATGCAAAACACTAAAAGTTCAAACTCAATTAAAGTGCAGTAAACTCGAGTATAATAAGCGACTAAAATACGTAATTATAGTCTATCATCGACACCCCACACTTATACCATTGCTCGTCCTCGAGCAATCAAACTACACTTTTTATAGACACGACCTTTTTAAAGCAATTTTCCTAACTTATCACGCCAAGAATTTTTAAAATAGACTAAGCACAAAAGCGTAACATCTTCACCTCAAGATTTGACTCACAAGTGCCACGCATTATTCACAACTCACCTACTTAATCTAACGTAGAGGTCACTGACATTACCTTTCCTTCATGAATAAAGTGCCGTCACAACACAAAAGAGAGTTCCGTGCAATAAAATTTAAGAATACTTAGGAACTCAAGATAGAAAAAATTCACTCACTCTCAGAAATAAAATTCATATGTAAAAAAGATGCACCATAGGCTTGCCCGTAGTGTACTACTCCTCTAATCAAGCTCATTCAATCTAGTATCAATTAGGACTTTATTTGGTTGCAATGTAGGCTACGGGACGGGTATGATACATTTAGACATAAGAGTGACTAGACCTCCCTAAGCACTTTAATACAAATACTTTCACACTTCAAACCCCATACTTATGTCAAGCCAAACTCCACATTCACATCAATATACATCAATTCCTGAATTATTTAAGCACAATTATATCAAGAGTCACAACTATCAAAGAATTTTTTTTCACAACAATGCAACTATTTTTTTTGATTTTTCAATTCAAGTGGCTTTTGCTTTTCAAATCACTGCACTCTTTCTTCTTATTTTATTAGTTCCACCCAAAAGCCAAACCAACCACCCTACACTTTAACTTTTACAAAGTTTATAAATAATTCAAGTGCTCATGAGAGGTTACAATGGTTCAAATAGATGATTAATTCAAACAAATGGGTAAGGCTTGTAATGTGGTTGCGAAAGAAATAAGATAACAGTCTCAAAGGGGTTGACTAAGATACATAACAATTAGGTGGTAAATATACATATATGTCTCAACAAAGAAATGCCTATATCCCTTCCTAAACTGAATAAAATTACTATTTCGCTTTGCAAACACACGGGGCAAGTTCTAGACATCAAATGCAAAGCATAGAATATAACAAACCATCACATACACATGGCACATAACTCACTCAGCATTGGACTAATCAAGACTCTCTAGTCAAAGCAGTTAAGTAAAGTTAAGATCATATAATTTAAGGTACTTCTACAAGAGTCAAATAATTGAGCCTAAACGCCACAACAGAAGTACTGAGTATTCTTAAGGCATAACAAAGTCAAGAGATATTGCTTCAATTCAAAACACAACACGATGGCTCCTATTCATAAAAAAAAACTAACTACACCCAGTTCAAATAAAACCCTTAAAAAAGAATCGTGGTTTAAAGAAAAACCAAGGGGTATTTTATTACACTACCTAACAAAAGAAAATCTTTTTGTACTTTTTCTTTAGACTTAAATCCCTCAAGAAATTTATCTAATAGATCCATCGCCGGGAAAAGTCCAATCTTTTTATTTTCTAAAAAAATTATTCAATTAAACTAACACAACAAACATACTGTAGAAAGTCACCGAGACAATCTCCTCACCCTGCACTTAAAATTATGCATTGTCACCAATGCACACCATACTAATAAGAGGATAAAAGAAACTCCCTGGTAGGCGAAAGGCCGACGCATTAACAGCTCATGGGATACTCAGACTTCCCCCAAGCTTGTTCCTTCGTGCGGGTACCTCACACTTAGTTCCAACCATTTCGTTTTTATTGCATCCTTCCAATACCTTTGATTTTTATGCTCCTAGAAAATAAAAACTGACACTACAAAAATAATATAATAAAAAAATAAAAATAAAAATAATAAAGCTGGGTTGCCTCGTAACAAGCGCTTGATTTAACGTCGCGGCACGACGTGAATCACTTTTTGCCTCCACCTCGAACTTATGAATTGAACCCCAAGTTTTTATTCTGCTCTATGATCATGCTCCTAGAGTGGTGGAACGAATCTGACTGGCCCAATAAAATAATGTAGTATTCTGCACTTCTTGGCCTTTAGATGAGGTGACTAATCCCAACTTTCTGGCAAGAAGAATTTCACAATGTAAGCACTTTGTTCCTCATTCCTTGACTCCTCAATTGGCTCGGACGACTCTATTTCCATATCATCATCTAAACACAATGTGAAAAAGTTCTTGGAGTGAGGACCAATAAGCTCAACTACATGAACATTGGGACAGTCTACATTCTCAACACTAATGACAATAGAGTAAACTAAATATGTATTCTCAATATCCTTGGTTAACTCTAGTATCTCCTCTACAACATCGACATCTTCAAAATCTAATGCGATTGATTGTTGGTGTTCTACTCTAGCCTCCTCCTCTAACTCATCCTCGTATTTTTTTAAATCCTCCAGTAATATAGAAATTTCTACAGCCCTTTCTTGCTCATATTGGCTACTATCCACAATGTCAACTTCTTGCGCTTTACCAGGTTTAATTAATTTATTCGCTTGATCCTTCAAGTTGTGAATAGTTGCCACTTGCCTTTGTACCCGCAGTTGTATCTCATCATATTGTTTCGTATGACACTTTAGCATATCATCGATCTCTTTCAGGTCCTCATACCTGGGTTCTTTGTTCCTATTGTTCTCACAAGAAAATATAGAATCATCATAATAAGGGGTTGGATGAAAATAAGAAATATAGGCATAACCATGAAAGTGGCTATCTTGACCACCACACATATCACACACATTCCACACATAAGATTGAGTTGGTGCACATAACTCGCTCTCGAAAATATTTAGATAATTTGGCCAAGGGTTGTTATCGTCACAATATAAATAAGGAGGATTAAAAGTAGAATTACCAACATCAAAACATTCATAATTCCATGATGCCATATTTTTTTTAAATCAACAAGTAAAACAAAAAAAAGAAAAAAAATCAAATACAAAAAAATAAAAAAATAATTAAAATTTCAAACTTGAAATCTTGCAATATGTACACCTACAGCTACACCGTTAGTTCCCCGTCAACGGCGCCAAAATTTGATCATGCCCAATTATGCCTTATAAAAGGACAATGCGGTCGTTGCAAATATAATCCACTTTACAAGTCCGAAGTCGAATCCCACAGAGAACTAAGGTTTAACTACGGCTATTCACTATCATCAAGTAGACAAGCATGAATAATTTCTAACTTATAAATATTAAGATTCTTGTATTTAACAAACTGACTAATAAATTAAAATAATTTATTAACAACTAAAGGTACTAAGAGTTAGAGACAGGATTAAGGAGTTCTAGAGTTATGATTTCTCCAATTGTCGGAATCCTTCCCGCTATGTCTTATATAATTTCGCCTAAGTATTCTCTACCAATCATGAGCACTCTTATTACCATAAATATCTCCCGAGTAATTACGATAATTTACTAGACGCACTCTCTCGAGCTACGCTAGCTGGCTTTTAATACAGCTTACTTCAGATCGCACCCAAGGCTTCGTTATACCTAATCCCGCCTTTAAACACTACAGTTATAGATCCCACTTATACTTTGGGAGTGGCGTTGTTCAACAATTACCTAAATATGCACTCTCTCACGAGTTATGTATACTAAATAGGCACAGCTAATTGAGAGCTCTTCAATCAACCACAATATAAATATAGTTGAAAAAATAGAGAAAAACTATGGCTCAATTATATAAAAACATAACAAGAATTTATCCTACAAAAGGTTTTATCAAAACACTAGGTAACAAATTAGCTATTCATAATAGTATGTAAAACTACAATACTAAAAGTCATAACCAACAATGAGAAATAGGAAGAGGAAAGAAAAACTTGTAGAAGAATTCCCAAGTCTTGCTCCTATTGTGTTTCTTCCTCCTTAGGTCAAATCTATGTCAAACATATGTCTACTCTTTGTTCTTGGCCGGCCTCCTTTGTTTTATATAGGGTTTAGGGCTTAAAATCCAATGTTTTGCACATACGTCCCTAAAATATTTGCCTCTTACCGCGGTTGCGGTTAAACCGCGGCCAAACATGACCTCTGATTCTCCAGTTGTCTGCGATTGCACTCTACCGCGGTCGCGGTGACACCGCGGGGTTTCACCCTGTTACGTTTAGTATTTGGAAAAATTCAAAACATGCAAGTTGTAGCCCTTTGAGTTTTCTTTCCAACCATGTATTATGGAGACAAAACGAAGTTCTGAGCCAAAAGTTATGTTTGTTTTACTGAACAGTACGCAATATACCTCATCGAGTCTTTGTTTGTTCTCAACTATCAAATTTGACCCCCGAACACGATCCCGGCTTAATTTCTTGAGTTTTTACTCAGACTGCAAAGCTTCAAATCACTTAAATTCATTTTATAACATCTATATAGCTAGGAATTATACCTACAAGGCACAAAACACACAATTAGCGCAAAACACTAGCAATTAAAGTACAATAAACTTGAATATAATTAACGACTAAAATACGTAATTATAGCCTATCATCAACTAATATTAGCCGGATAAATAAGTGTCTAGCAAAATAAATTGAACATGAAAAAGCTCCAAGTAGTTGGTTGAAATAGTGTTGCACTAAATTCCAATAAGTGTTACAAATTTACAATATTGTTTTAGTATATTTTAGTTTACCATTTCATTTTGCTAAGGACAAAAGTAGTAGGTCCTATATGAATGTTGAATGGGGGCAACTTCAAGAGGCCAAGCAATTTCAACAAAAAAACGTAGAAATTGAAATCCTCATCAGCAAGTTAAGTTCAATGTTACACTCCATTAATGACTTTCATTACTGTAATAAAGAAGTGAAATTTCTTGTCTTTTAGGAACAAATTTAATAGGAAAATGCAAGTTACTAAGTCTTGTGGTGTTTTTAGGGATCTACAGCTCAAATGGGACTAAGACTTCTGAAAAGGACTCGCGTTCCCTTTTTCCAGAAAGTGATTGAAATATCCAATGAATCCAGTGGAAATATAAGGGAAATTTCTTTACTTTCATCGCATATGAATTTTTTTTGTGTGCAAGCATATTAGATTATTGTTGTGTGGTGTTGGAGCTCAAGTTCGAGCTTCAATGGTGTCCCTCTAGAGAACATTCTGAAGAAATGGGACTTTCTCAGATGAAGAAATTTGGATAATGAAATGAAGTGGAAAATCTAGTCATTCCATTACTGTAATGAGTATATATATGTACATGTACACATGCTGAGCTGGCAACTACAAGTAACCAAATTCTAACCTCAACTAACACATCCTACTAAAATAATATTATATAAAGGAATATTATAAATATACAACTCTCAACACCCCCTCCCCCTAGTTGGGGGTGTCATAGACACTACCAACTTGCTCAATGTAGCTGAATGTTTTGCTCCGGTTAGGACCTTGGTAAGTATATCAGCCAATTGGTTATCACTTGTCACGTGCTGCAATGAAATCAAGTCCTCGTGTAGCTTGTTCCTCACAAAGTGGCAGTCCACTTCAATGTATTTTGTTCGTTCATGAAACAAAGGATTTTGTGCTATATGTAAAGCTGATTGGCTATCACAAAAGACTTCTATTAGTTTGTTGAAAGGCACAGTGAGTTCTTCAAACAAGTTGCACAACCATACCAACTCTCCTACTACCTTTCTGAGTGCTCTATACTCTACCTCTACTGAAGATAATGAAATTATTTCTTGCTTCTTAGACTTCCAACATATAGGGTTGTTTCCTAACAAAACCAAGTACCCACTCACTGATCTTCTTGAGTTTGGGCAAGCAGCCCAATCAGAGTCACAATAAGCTCTAACTCTTAGTGATGGATCCTGTGACATGAAGATTCCCATTGAGGGTTCACCTTTCAAATACCTAAGTAAGTGAAATGCAACCTTCAGGTGAGGTTCTCTTGGATCTTGCATGAATTGGCTGAGGTGTTGCACACTGTAGGCTATGTTTATCCTTGTATTTGTGAGAAAATTTAATTTCCCAATCAGCTTCATGTAGTATGTAGGATCAGGTAATGGCATGCTTTCTTTAGTTTTTAACTTTACTGATGGATCAAGGGGAGATGTAAGACTACCATAATTCATGCGGTTGTTTCTTTCAGCAAGTCAAGTGTGAACTTTCTTTGTGTAATCACAAGTCCATCAGCTTTATGCAATATCTCCAGACCCAAAAAGTAATGGAGTCTGCCCAAATCTTTGATTTTAAAATTGTTGTGCAAAAATGTCTTCAGTTCCTCTATCTCTTTCCTATTAGTGCCTGTCAGTACCACATCATCAACATACACTGCCACATATATTGTTTATTCGGTTGTTTTCTTGTAAAATAGTGAATAGTCATACATGGAGTGAGTGTATTCCCTGCTGCATAGTGCCTCACTCAATATTGCATACCATTGTTTGCTCGAATGTTTGAGCCCATAAAGAGACTTCTTAAGTTTGCACACTAAATGTTCATCCTTTAGTACTAATCCTTGTGGAACCTCCATGTACACCTCTTCATGGAGATCTCCATGAAGAAAAGTATTGTTCACATATTGAAAGATGTCCCAACCTTTCTTAACTGTTGATGCTATAAGAGCTCTAACTATTGTGATTTTGGCTACATGTCTAAATGTTCCTGTGTAATCAATGCCAACTTGTGAGTATATCCCTTTACTACTAATTCAGCTATGAATCTATCCACACTACCATATGCCCTATGCTTCACCTTGTACACCCAATTACATCCTATAACTTATTTCCTCACTGGTAAATGTACCAGTTCCCAAGTATCATTGGCATGCAATACCTCAAATTCTTGAGTCATTGCTATTTGCCAAGCAGGATATACAATTGTTTCCTCATATGAATCAGGCTCCTTGTCTCTGCAAGTGCTACTCATTGGATAGGATTGGTTATACTGATGTGAATGGTTAGCAGATATAGAGGTTTGAGGATAAAGTAATGTATTGGCAGATGGGGATATCGTGCTGGTGTGGAAGCTTGGTTTGAGTTGAGGTAATGTGTGAATATAGTCTTTCAGGTATGTAGGGACTTTATGTGTTCTATGAGATTGTGTAGGAATTGAGATATTTTCAGATGTATCTGTGGGTCTTATTGGCGAGTCATCCGGTGTTTGTTTTGGATAAGATGTTTTTTCTGGATAGGATGAATCCATACCACTAATGGAAAATGGGGAAGGCACAATAAACAAATCTGGATGTGTATCATGTGAAATCCTCTGATCATTTTTCACATTAGTTTGTTCTTGTTCATCATCAGTAGACAAAGAATGAATAAAAGGGATAGATTGAATAACATGAGGGAATGAACTAGTATCTTTGAGCATGCAGAAAGGAAAGATATTTTCAACAAAAGTGACATCCCTAGATACATGTGTTTTCTTAGTAACTAGATTGAGCACCTTGTACCCCTTAACTCCAAAAGGATATCCAATGAAAATATGTGGTGTGGCTCTAGGTTCAAATTTATCTCTGTGGATTTTGGGTATTGTGGGATAGCATAGACAACCAAAACTCTTCATGTGGGAATAAGTAGGCCTTTTCTTGTACAACAGTTCATATGGAGACTTTCTTTTGGAATATGAAGTGAGTAATCTATTTATTATATATGTTGCACATAGGACACATTCACCCCAATATAATAGGGGTAATTTTGATTGGAATAACAAGACTCTAGCTGTTTCTAGCAAATACTTGTGTTTCCTCTCTATTATCGCATTTTGTTGGGGTGTGTAAAGGGCATGTCTTCTGGTGAATGATTCCCTTGGATCGGAAGAATTGAGTGGCTTCTGCATTTGTAAATTCCATGTCGTTGTCTGACCTAATGGACTGTATATTGGTTTTGAATTGGTTTTCAACCACGGACACAGTTTTTGATGACATGAAGGGCATTGCTTTTACTGGCTATTAAGTGGGTCTAAGTGGTCCTACCATATTCATCCACCATTGTGATGAAGTATTTGAAATTATCATGGGTTGACATGTGATAAGGGCCCCATAGATCAACATGGAGGAGCTGAAATATTTTGGTGGAAACAATGAATTTTTCTGGAAAGGGCAGTCTCCCCTGTCTTGCTATGGGGCAAATAGAACAAGTAAAGGGTTGTTTTGGGGAAAAGGTTACAGGGATACTGGATATTCCTTTCATCTTGATAAAGGGTACATGGCCCAGTATGTTATGCCATAACACATTTATATCACTGCTTGAAGACATCAAAGAATTAGCTTTACTTTCAAGGGAAAATTACAGTTTATTACTTAGGGAAAAAGTATTTACAATGGAATGCTGAGAACAGTGTGAGATGGGTGTGCAACAAGTGGAAGAGGCTAAAGAAGCTGAATTAACACCTGGACTATTTACAGATAACCTTGAATAGTTGTTCTTGAGACATCTTGGACAGAGTAGATAGAGTCCATCACTGACCTTACCAATTTCCAGAGGCCTCTTCATTGAAGGGGCCTACAGAACACAGATATTATTAGTGAAGGCAACTATGCTTTTAGGAATTGAGCTAGTTAGAGAGTTAATTGATATGAGATTGTATTTGAAAGAATACATGACTTTGTGAAAAATGATATGAGGAAACAATATCACACTTCCAGTCTGTGTTACTTTTACCTTATAGCCATTTGGAAGAACTACTAATAAGGGATATGGTAGAGTCACAATATTAGTTAAGAGGGACAGGTTAAAGGTCATGTGGGTGGTTGGATGCTCCTGAATCTAATATCCAGGAGTTGGCCTTATTTTTGAAGCACTCGCATGACAATTTGCTAAAATCAATAGAGGAGGTACATACTATTATACCTGTAAAGTTCACAACACCATTTGCATGACTCCTAGAATTTGAGCTTTCTCCTCCTGTTCCAATTTGGAAATGCTAGAACAAGCTCAGAATATGCCCATATTGTTCCTTAGAAATGCTGACTCCCCCCCCCCCCCCCCCTCATTTCCATCTTTTGATTCACCATTTCCAGTAGGCATCGCTTCAGAGGGATTGTCTTGTACACTAGCCAATATTCTTCTACCCTTGTTGGACCTATCAGTTTGATTGAAGTTATGTCCTCTATTTGGATTTGAGCATATGAGTTCCCAAAATTTTGTGGGTATCCATGTAGTTTATAGCATTTGTCCTTGGTGTGCCCCAACCTTTTGCAATAATCAAAGAATGGGCGAGGCTTATTCCCTCTTGTTGCATTGTTATTGGATAATTGGTCTTGTAGGAGCTAGGTCTTGATGTATTAACATTGATGGAGGCAGACTCAAGGGGCATTTGGTTGTTTGGTTTGATTTCTCTTTGTTTTTCAACCTGAACTAGTAATGAAAAGGCTTGTGCAAGGTTTGGTAATAGATTCATCATAAGGATGCTACCTCGTACAACAGTGTAGACCTCATTTAATCCCATGAGAAATCAACATTCTATCCTGCTCAGCTTTGTGCATATTTTCCTTTGCACCACATGTACAAGCACAATTGTTGTGGGTCATCTTGCTCAAGGTGTTTAGCTCTTCCCACAACTTCTTCAATTTAGTGTAGTAGCATGTGATATCCAACACACCCTGAGATAGATCATTTATCTCCTTTTGAATATGATATAGCCTAGCGCCATTAGTTTGCTCATGTATATCCTCCAATTCCTTCCACGGTTCAACGGCATCACTAGCATATTCTACGTTATCTGCAATTTCCTTCAAAAAGAGAATTGAGAATCCAAGACGTTACCATGCCGTCACATCGCTCCCATTGTCTGTACCTTTGAGATTGGGGCTATGGTGGTTTGCACTCGCTACTTATGAACCCTAGTTTCTTTTTGACAAATAAACCACGCATCACACTGCGTCTTCAGTATCTGTATCCGATTCCACTGAAAGGAGCTGAAACGAGCATTGCTCCAGGATTATTCGACGGATGTAGGTAGAGAGGATCACTCGGATCTATTCCGGTGTTCGTTGCAGCTGGAACAACTGTGTTTCCAGCATATGAATCATCTTGGTCTAAAATCACCATGGAAGTATGTTATCCACTACTCACCAGTAGAAATATGAAGAATTAACCGTCAATTTCGTGATTTAAAGTGAATTAGGGCAAGCTTCAATTCGGTCGAAGAGATGAGATCACTAAGAGAACAAATTGGAGATACTGACTGGAGATGAAGGTGAATCGTCAGAGATGAGCTTCACCCGCTCTGATACCATGTTAAGATGTGAATTGATTGTGGTGTTGGAGCTCAAGTTCGAGCTTCAATGGCGTTCCTCTAGAACATTCTAAAGAAGGAGGACTTTCTGAGATGAAGAAATTTAGAGAATGAAATGAAGTGGAAAGTCTAGTCATTCCATTACTGTAATGAGTATATATATGTACATGTATACATGCTGAGCTGGCAACTACAAGTAAACAAATTCTAACTACTCAACTAACACATCCTACTCATATAACAGTATATACATAAATACTATAAATATACAACTCTCAACAATTATTCACACTACAATTTTTGGATTCTTTTTAAGTACTATATATAATGAGTATGTTATAGTTGGTGGGGAGCGCTTCCCCGCGAATGGTGCCTTACGCGGCTCGAATTCGGATATGATCGGACTTTAATAAGGATATTAGACATCGGGTGGGAAACGAAAAAAAGAGTACATTATAGTTTACACAGCTATTGTTTTAAAAGAAAAGCAAAATTGGTGTCTTATTTTACACTAAAGATTGAATGTCTTGACCATCATACACTCATACTACAAACTTGCCATTCTTTTGGGAAAGAAGGAGCAATAATTTTATTATTTGGCCATTTTCGTTCCTGGATGGTTGGATTATCACAAATGTCAAGGATAATTTTATTTTACAGAATCGTTACACACATAGCCGTCAGATTTATTTTTTCTAATCGTTATAGACAGATATACATTTATTATATACAGTTACACACACATATATATATATATATAGATAAAATACATCGACAATCCCTTTAATTTTTTTTTTTTGCACTTTTCACTTAGATACTTTATTTTTTAAGTATTCCATTTGAACATTTCAACCAGGTCTTTACTGTGTCATTCAGACACTATGCGAACATGGCAATGTAAGTGTTTCTCACATTTTTCAAGCGCATGAAATCATCCAAAAAAAAAAACTCCACATACTTATTGTCGGGAAATGTATAGCTTCTGAAGAAAAATTTTGGGGCTATCTTCTTAGCCCTTTTTTTTACAGATTTGTTCACACCAATACAAGCGTATCCTCTTTTAGATCTTGGAACACTATCAACGTCTTTAAATCTGGCCACCATCATAAAGTTCTCATTTTTCTTCTCATTTAAAAGATTTGGTTGGGCACTACAATTATGGCCGTAATAGCAACAACGCTGCTCCATTTATCTTCCACCATGGAAGCAACCATGAGATGGCATGAACATGAACTGTGACAAAAGCCCTCTCATTGTCACTCATCCTGCAAAATTTTATTTTATTTTTCGATGAAGTTTCATTTTTTCTAACTAGTTAAACTAGTGACTTGAATCATTTTCGGTTAGATCCGAGCGGATCTGACCGAAATAACAAGTTTTGGCGACCCTTATGCATTGTTGTCTTCTTCTCCTGATTTTTTCTTTTTATTTTTTGTCTCCGGTTTATATCTTGTTTGAATGATTGTTATGTATCATTTCATAATATATCGTGTATTATTGTATTGTACTGTGCCGTTTGTTTTTATTTCGTGGAAGTCCCTGGCCATTTTTTCATTTGCTGGAGTGGGATGGAGTGGGAAAGGGGCTTATGTCGATAAGTTATTATATATGTAAGAAAATTGTATCATTTTGATATATACTGTATCGTTTTGATGTATACTTGGATAGATTATATTATTTACTGACGTTTCATAATGTCATGCTCCAACAATAAGAAGAATAAACTTGCAGGTAGGAGATAAATTATTGTATAAAAAGATAGGGTAAAAGATAAAATAAAATTATTTTATAATAAGGAAGGGCAGGATGAGAAGAAAAAATAAGGTAATGACACGACCACAACAAATCGGTCGTTCCATAAAGTAACACTTTTCATCGTTACGTAACGACGAGTTTAACGATCCAATAAAATAAAATTTAAATAATAACCAAAACAAACAATATATTTAAAGTAACAATACAATACAATACAATATAATAGGTAACAACCAACCAAATAAGTTGTTATATATCAAAAAACAGAGGGTGAAACTCCATCATCTTTTAATCTAGTTGGAATTTTATTTTTGACTACTATGTGATTTGGTCGAATATTTATTTTTCCCACAACCTTCTTGTTTATGTTTGTTGATTGTTATGATTGAGTCCCGTCTTTGGTTCATTTAGATTGGATTTGATTTCACCACTCTCGACTATTGCCATTATGTTATGTTTACTAGCTTATGATTTTATTGGTACTCTATTTATTCTGTCATGTTCGTTTGCAGTTGCATTTGAAGAGAGAGAATGGCCGAAAATAAATTTTCTGGCAACGAGGGCTCGCCGGGAAGATGATAACGGGTGGGATTAAGTTAAATTCATGTGTCTTTGTCTTATTCGTCAATACAGCATGTGAATTACACGCCTTTTTGTATTTGTCTGCCTAAGAATGTTATGTCCAAATGAAATAATTGAATTGTGGTTGAAGTGTTCATGACAAGAGGGGTTGCTCTGATGGTAAGCAACCCCCACTTCCAACCGAGAGATTGTGAGTTCGAATCTCCCCAAGAGCAAGGTGGGAGGTTCTTGGAGGGAAGGATGCCGGGGATCTATTTGGAAACAGCCTCTCTACCCAAGGGTAGAGGTAAGGTCTGCGTACAAACTACCCTCCCCAGACCCCACTATATGGGATTATACTGGGTTGTTATTGTTGTTGTTCGTTGAAGTGTTCATATGAAACATACTTAATATAGTGTTTAAGTGAAATTATGGACAAGTTTAAGGCTAGATGTCGATATATTTTGCCTATCATTATATTCATTGGCTATTTCTAGTTTAAACGATTGAATGATCGGCTATATCAACAACAACATAATACCCAGCATTATCTCATATTATAGGTTCTGGAGAGAGTAGCGTGTACCCAGATTAATCCTTTAACTTTTTGCTATTTTTTCAGAAGAAGAATTAACCCAAATAGCCGCCTATTCATCCACATAAACTAAAAATAGCTGCTGAATATATAATATATGAGTATTTTATATATTATATGTATAATTGAGTATGATTAATGTATAATCTATACATATGACTAGAAAAAATAAAATATAAATATAATCGGCTATTTATGCAAAGATCGCTTTTAGAAACTAGTGAAGACTCATTATAGCCCATGACATCAAACGGGCTTGAAGGACCCAATGTGCGACTGCAGCCCAATGTCACAGGGTACAAAGGTTCACAACCTTGAGAAAGTCAAAGATTACAGAAATCTTCGTAACAACTACTACCACACAAAATAAGAGCAGGCAGTAGATCTTGGCGCCACGTTTCCCTCCAAAAAGCATTTCCCTCCATTTTCGGTTGACACACTAATGCACCACTTATAAATTCAGAAGTAAATAGCTTAATGAATTTATCTTTCTCATTTCGCTTTATATGCAAATTATACCTTTCTACATTTAAATTTTAGTCTGCACTCCGCAGCATGGTAGAAGCCCTAGGACCAGCAAAATTCTACGGTAGCATCCTCCCTAGGCCACGGTTTTACAAGGCCAACGAAGAGCGGGTGGACCCACCAGTCTCCGTTATTGATCCATTAATGTCATGGGCGGAGGAAGCCCATGGGTCCATGGGTGGCGTGAACTTCACGCGTCACCGTCTTCAGGGCCGTATTGAAGGCAACATCGAGAAGCTACGCACCGAGCTTGAAAAGGTAGAGAAGAAGACCGGCAAAGAAACACCTGCAAAGGGTTCGACTCCGTTTCCTGACAGTCCATCGCCTCCTCCTGCTCCGTATGTGTTGAAGCGGAAGAGGTTTTTGATTGATGAATCTGAAGTAAAGGAGCGCGTGGGAAGGAAGCTAGGAGATGAGTTTGATAGGGTTGCGGAGGAGAGTCGATTTAAGAGTGGTGGAGCTGTGAAGGCTGTTGCTAGGAGGACGAGGAGCCGGAGAAATGAAGATGCTGTGGCTGAAGTGGTAAATCAGGTGAAAGCTAAGGGCAAGTTGAAGGAGGGTTTGAAGGATGGCGAGAAGGTTGTATCATCGACAAGAACTTCGCCCAGATTGTTGAAACGTAGGTCGCCTTGAAGGTGTTCGATAATTTGTGTCATTGACTGGGATATGTAGAGGACATGACTATAGTTTGTTTTTTGTTTTATTTTTTTTTACCTTTTTTAATGAAAAGTTGGATTGCTGATGTCAGTTAAATCTTGTTGAAACTTCAAGAACCTTAGCAAAATGAGAAGAAATTTAGTTGCTTTGCATCTTTTATGATCTGTTCCATGATATATGGTGACAGTAATTGTAGATAAATGTAGCATTGTTGAGATTGTGGTTGATCTGTTCCATCCTATTGTGTCTGATAATTGTTCTAAATGATATAATATTGCTTTTATCGGTTATGGGTAATTTACTATATTGAATTCAAGATCTCAAATAAGATCTGCAAAATATTCATATATAGATATTGCAGAACAAATTCATCCATAAGTATTGGATATATTTAGTTATCAATCGGATAGTAAATGCATCATGTAGCTAGTACTTGCCCTTGCATTGCTGTTTGCTTTGATGCATTGCTCTTTATTGGTTGCTACATTTGGCTTGATTAAGTTAGCTTACCATTTACATACATAGCTCTGATTATCAAGTGCTGACCTGCTCTAGAAAGTAGAAACCTTAAAAATTTTCAGAAATCAAGACTTATTTTGTTACTGAACTCATATGTGCAATTGAGATAAACCATTGGTGGGATGGTTGAGAATCTTTCATTCTTAACTAGAGATTTATCCCCTTTGTGAGAATTTGAATTAGTCGGGCCAATGAATTTTGGATACTGGATGCCTAGAGGAAACAAAATATTCTTCCTGCCCAGCAAATTGGAGAGGCTGTGTAAGTTATACATTAACAACAACAACTACCCAGTATAGTCCTACCAGGTGGGGTCTGGGGAGGGTAATATGTATACGAGCCTTACCCCTACCCGAAAGGGCAGAGAGGCTGTTTCCAATCGACCCTCGGCTCAGTAAAATTATTCATTAACCTCCATGGAAATGCTAAGCATCATTTACTGATGGTTACAACAACAATCCAGTGTAATCTCGGTAGTGGGGTCCGGGGGCTATAAAATGTACATAGAACTTACTAGTACCCAACTTAATTGCGATTAAAACATAATTGTTGCTTTCCAATAGTTTCAGATATTTTGAAGAAAAAAAAAACTTCTATTAGTATTACTGGCCTCAAATAAAATGCAAATTTATCCAACAAACTCCTCAGTCCAAATTCCAAAAGCACGCTTACCAATAAGATATCGCCAGCTGTCACCAACCTTCTTCCCCCGTGAATCTAGCGTTACGGTTTCTAACACTCGCCATTCCCAATCCCAGATCTCTTATTTCTCTGAATTCCGTCTCTTTCTCAATCCCCCTCGATACTCTCAATACATGCATACAAATGTGTCTTTATTTATAAACCAACGTGGACCTTACTTCTCTCTGTAAAAATTGTAACTTTGTACAAAACCATGATGTAGTGCTTTGAGTTTCACTTCCCAATTTCAAATCAAGTGATTATGCAGCAAACTTTTGAGACATGAATCCCCTTGCTGTTTGTATAAGTAGCTGAAATTTCAGATTTTTAGTTTGAGTTCTTGTTAAAAATTCAATCATTTTGTAAAACAGAAGATAAATAACTTCTGAATTTGTAAAATATGAAAAGGGGTTTTTGAGTGTTTGTGATTTTAGTGAATGGGATTATCTGGGTTTTTCACAATATGCATTCTACATTCAGTAATCGCCACTACTAGTGGTACATTAATAATGTTCTATCTGAATGAAATATCTGTATTGGGGCATGGCATTGAAACAGCAAGAAAGCTGTTAGGATCAACCCCACATGACCAATTGGTGATAAAAACATCTGATTCATTCGTTGGATTGCTTTTGTGTGTAATTGGATTGTTGTTATTTATGGTCTCTTTTGTTAAGGACAGGGAATTTCAGGGCTTTTTTGCTAAGGGTTGTATACTTCTTCATGTTGCAATGGGATTATGGAGGGTTTATTTTGAGAGGAAGCTTGAGGATTTGGCTTATGATTGGCCAAGGCAACTTGTTGGTGATTTTGTTCTAGCACTTTCTTGGGTGTTCTTTCTTGTTAATTCTTGGAGCGAGAAATATGATTAGAGAAATTGCACAAGTGGAGTTGCTATTTTGGGATGGTTATGCCATTTGATTACTTAAACAGATTGCTGTTTGGTGCAAATTGGAGGTACTTTTTCTGCCTGAATATTCATGTAAATAAAAGGGCTCAAGAGATAAGGAATCCTTGATTTTTCCTTCTTTTTCTTTTATTGTACTCGAAATGGCCTTGGCATAACGGATAAAGTTGTTATCATAAGACCAAAAGGTTACGGATTCGAACAATGAAAATGATACGGCCTTGTGAGGGAGCTTAGTACACCAGGGTGTCCTTTCTTTTATTGTACTTGATTATATTTAGAAATGGAAGAAATGAGGCAATTTTGACATTTACTAAACTAAACTTCGACAAGGACGAAATTTCTTAGGTGTATTAGCTTATTGTATTTTTTTCTTGCTCTATTATCAAACCACATCGGTAAATCCAAGTTCAGAACATTTGATACTGGATGGAAATCGTAACAGCCTTAGTTGGATCTTTATATCAGAAAAAGGCTTCCTATGGAGTCCTCCTTATATATATAAAAATAGTATTGAGCGTCGAAGAAGGTGTATTGGTAATGTTGAGATTAATAATACTAAAATTAGTTATGTTGGAATTAGCTATGCTAGAATTTTTTTATCCGATTGGTTTGGTGTATTAAAAATTTTGAAATCACTTTCATATTTTCATACATGCTTATCTGCGTGGTAAAAACTAGTATATGTTATTACTGATGTCACGATTTGGTATGTATAAGAGTAGTACTTAATATGGTATATAACTAATATATATACCTAGGCTGATGCTTTCACGTTAGTTCTTCTGCATATGCTAATGGAGTAGTGGATTTGTAGCTTTAGCTCTTTTTCCTTTTCTAAGCTTTTGTTTGCTTATTTGATATTTTGATGGAATAAAAAAAATTAAAAGTCTCATGTTCAGATCAACTTTCGAGTCTTTTTTAGGATGTATGATAGAATACAATGCTGTACATGTTGCTTACCGTGTGACTGTTACTCTATTAATCAAATGGAGTAGCTCAATTTGTCCTAGTTTTTGAGATGCACAAATTTTCATGTCTAAATAATGCAAAGACAAGGTGCAGCTTTTCTGTGTCTTTCTTTATCTCTCTTTTTAAATCTAGACTACAAGCTATATGAAACAACATAAGCTCAATAGATCATGAGAAGATTGAAGTTTTTACGGGTCAAAACTTGACCTTATGATAACGAACGAGATCAATGTATTTATTAAAGCTTATTTGTGATCAATAAATGGTATGGCCATTTATTAACAAGATTATCAGGCAGATATTGAATTTGACAACTGAGGCCTCGGCCTGGCCGTCCTTGTGAGGGCGTTCCCTCGGTGTGCTCCCAACCCCTTGGCTCCAGCTGGCAGGTCTCCTAGCTATAAATACTAGGAGAAAGAACTCTAAAAGGGGGGCTGTTTCTTCTTCTTCAACATTGATTTCTAAAAGAAGAACATTGTAAGGCTACGAACCTCTCCATGGAGAGGCAGACCAAACCAAAACCATTAATAAAAGATCTTCACCCTCCTCCCTTTAACTTATAGTTGTTGTCTCTTGCGTCTTACTCATTTGGTCTTTTGGTTTATTACGATCTGCCATGATTGGCCCGTCACTTATTTTGATTGTTTTATGCTTACAAAGTGTATGGAAACTTTGAGCTAAACAATTTGGTGCCGTCTGTGGGGATTTCATAGCAGAATCGCGTAGTTTATCCTTAGACAAAAGAAGGATAAAGAACAACCCAGCTCGAACAAGCCCAAGAGGCATGTCGGATCAAAGGAAGTCAAAAACCTCGAGATGAGCTCACTTCCACATCCCCACGTATCCGAGCATAGGGAAGAAGAAGAAGAAGCAGCTTCCCCATCCCTATGGGGAAAATGTGCATAAGGTACCTCCTCCTTTCCACACGGGATCCTGCCAAAAGGGAGGAAAGCACAAAAGCATCTCTCAAACCGAGATCTGTAACAGGGTGACCCGCGCGAGCCAGTCGAAAAGACCACAAGCGCAAGTTAGGCAAGATCTGAAGCCAGAAGCAAATCCAACCCCCAACATGAAGCAGGTTATGTGGGAAAAAAAGTTCAGCTACAGTTGAACGACATTTTAGGCTACGCGCCTTCACCCAAAAAGTTCAACTACAGTTGGACAGGGACTCATGCTATGCGCCTTCAAATATTACAAAGGTTCAACTACAACTGAACGACGACTCAGGCTATGTGCCTTCGACTTCAAATATTTCAAATGTTCAACTACAGTTGAACGACAATTCAGGCTACGCACCTTCACCCAAAAAGTTGAACTACGGTTGAACGACGACTCAGGCTATGTGCCTTCAACTTCAGATATTATAATGGTTTAGCTACAGTTGAACGACAACTCAGGCTATGCGCTTTCAAATATTACAAAGGTTTAACTACGGTTACACGACGACTCAGGCTATGTGCCTTCGACTTCAAATATTACAAAGGTTCAACTACGGTTGAACGACAATTCAGGCTACGCGCCTTTACCCAAAAACGGTTGAACTGGGACTCAGGCTATGGGCCTTCAAATATTACAAAGGTTTAACTACGGTTGAACAACAACTCAGGCTATGCACCTTCAAATATTACAAAGGTTCAACTACAATTGAACGATGACTCAGGCTATTTGTCTTCGACTTCAAATATTACAAAGGTTCAACTACGGTTGAACGACGACTCAGGCTATGTGCCTTCGACTTCAAATATTACAAAGGTTCAACTATGGTTGAACGACAATTCAGGCTACGCGCCTTCACCCAAAAAGTTCAACTACAGTTGAACTGGGACTCAGGCTATGCGCCATCAAATATTACAAAGGTTCAACAACGGTTGAACGACAACTCAGGATATGTGCCTTCGACTTCAGATATTACAAAGGTTCAACTACGGTTGAATGACAATTCAGGCTACGCGCCTTCACCCAAAACGTTCAGCTATGGTTGAACTGGGACTCAGGCTACGCTCCTTCAAATATTACAAAAGTTCAACTACGGTTGAACTAGGACTTAGGCTACGCGCCTTCAAATATCACAAAGGTTCAAATACGGTTGAACGACAGCTCAGACTATGTGCCTTCACCTAAGAAGTTCGGCTATGAGTTAGACTAAGACTCGGGCCAAGTGCTTCCACCGTTATGACTTACAAAAGAACTCAACTATAAGGTGAACCAGGACGCAGGCTAAACGTCTCCGTCACAAAAGCCACAAACTCAGCCACGGACGAATTAAAGCTAAGGACACACGTCCCGAGGCTATAAGCCGCGCCGCAATTAGATGAGAACAAACGCCCCCAATGTCCAACCACGAACAAACCCTAGGTCGGGCCAAACGCCTCGCCTCAAGTAAGTACGACTAACTCAAAACTAAAGCGTCGACCCGCACAAAGTTCGGCCCAAGTCAAACTACAAGGCCGCACTTTTCATTATCATAGCCAGTAGTTCGACTAAGCCCAAACTGGGACTAAGGCTATGTGCAGCCACTGCCCAAAGCAGCTATAACCAACTCCCGTCACGCGGAGGAAGGTGAAGACCAAAAGCATCTATCTACGGCCAAGGCCATCTGAACCAATCGCCTCCTAAGGCAAGGGGTCGATTATACAATGATCGAAACCACCTAACCAGTCGAGGCTATTAATATGGTCACTGGGGAAACCCTAAAGCAAGCCCCTTTTAAACGGGCACAAACAAAGAATAAAATGTATTCGACATCAAACAAACAGAAAAGAAGAAAACCACATATATTCACAACATTTACATGGGGTTACCCCAATTACATCGGCCCAAGGTCAGAAAAGAAAAAAGAGAAAAAGAGAACAAAAACTAAACAACCATTACAAATTTTACCATTTGTTCACTCGGCGCCCCCAGCACCCCCTTCAGCATTATCAGCGCTCTCGGCGCCATCATCATCCCCGGGCATAGACGGGTCAAAACCGCTGTGGAGGCAGGCTTCACAAGCCTTTTGGCGTGCCTCTTCATAAGTGGCTTCAAACACGACGCCGGCTTCCCACAACCGCATATACACATCAAGCTGGGCCTCGGCATACGTCCAAAGCTCATGAGCAGGACCAAAGGAGGCGACCTGATCCCTCAGGCGCTGATTCTCGACCTCTAAGGCCGCAATCCGATCCGCTGCACCACGGGCATCCTGCTCATAGACGGCAATGCGCCCTTCCAATGACCGCTCTCGAAAAGTAGCGGCCCTCTCTAATCCGTGTACTCTTTCTTGGACGCGGTTGGTCGCCTGCAGTGTTTCAACCCTCGCCAGGGCGTCCTCTGCCTGCTTCCTTCAAGAGGCGGCCTCCGTCTCCAGGGCAGCCACTTGCCTAGTCAGAGCTTCAGCAGCCTCTACTGCAGCAGTTTAGTTTTGGCGCTCTCTTTCATTAGCCGCCCTTATCTAGGTGCCCATCTCCTCGTTCGCTTGGCGGAGCTGCCCCTCAAGAGCAGTTACCCTACTGAGGTTCTATTGCATATGAAGCTCCCTCCACGCCAGCTCTTCTACCAACTCCCGATTTTGTGGGTCGTTCCTTATGCGTTCACGCAGACCACGACACCGGTCACGGTAGCGGTAGAACTTCTCCAACAACCGCACGAGAACGACCGATCGGACGTTAGCCCGCCTGATGCTCTCCACCTCCAGCAAGAATGTCTACATCAAACAGAACGACAGTTAATACAAGAAGACGTATTAAGAATGAAAACAAACCAAAGCTTTATACATACCTTTATACTCAGGGCGGCCACCTCGCTCATCAGCCCGACATCCGAGATGCCCTCAGGGACGTGCTCCGCGTCCGAGCACATAACCCCAAACAACGTCACCAGGTTCTCCTCCTCGATCATCCCCTTCGGCCTGCACCGATGGGCGGGTATAACCCTCCTGGAAAAGACGGATGTCTTCAGGATCCATGTCAGACTCCGAGTCATCCCCTTCTCCTGAGGCGCCCCTTCCTTCCGCCGCCCTGGAAGTCGAGGCCTCCGCCGCTCGGAACGTCGAAGCGCTCACATTCGCCAAATTATCGGCGCCTGTACCTCGGTTAAAACAGTTGCCGAGGAACTACCTTCCCTCCCAGCAATAGGAACAGAAATTTGAATCGCCGAAGCGATTGTGTCACCTTGGCCTGAGTCAACCGGGGCAACCCCTAATGAGTACTCGCCCCCTGGGGCAAGGTCCGTTGCGCCCCCATCCTCTGCCGATGGTGAAGAGTCCAAGCTGATCACCACCGGAAGAGCAGGGGTAAACGCCACCCTGCGCCGAACGAGCGGCCTCCCATCCTCTTCCTCATCTTCGTTCGGTGATCGCTCTGCCCTGGAATGCACGACCCCTGGTGATTCTTCAACTTGAGGCAAGGGCCGTATCGGGGAGTGAGCCGTCAAGGATTCTACTGAGCTTTCCCTTGGGATCGGGCGAGGCTCCGGCATTGTAGTCAATTGAGCAGTCACCCCCGGCCTACGGAAAGCGAGCTGAGGAGCCCTCCTACGACGAGGTCGTTCTGATCAACCAAGGAAGAAGGGTTAAGCGAAGGAAACTAACTACGAAAGAAGAACAATAAACAGAAAGACAGATTCTTACCAGCAGTCGGCCTACGGCCATGGACCTCCCAGAAAGACGCCCATGTGCGAATCCCTGTTGTAGCAGGGAGCACGGCCTCAACCCACTCGCGGATGACAGAAAATGGCTCTGGTGGCGCACCTCCCGCTACGTCACAAAAAGAAGATCAGTACGAACAAACATAAAGCAGGGCATTTAGCCAAAGGAAATCAAAGCCAGTGTAAAGAAATTTACGTGCATTGTTCTACTCCTCCAGGAAGTCAGTAGCGCAAGCCACCAGGTGCTCAGTCCTGATGTAGAAAAATTGCTCGTAATGACGGGTAGCGACGTCGTCATCAAGCTCCGCTATTAAGACGTTGACCCCATGAGGGACCAACGGAATCATGGTGCCACGTACCCTCTGAGGGGCGTAGAGAGTTAGCACGTTCCCAAGAGTAATCTCCCTACGTGCCAGCTCCGCATATTTGATCAGCATCGGCAATAACTTGTAACAAGAAGGGACGAGCTGAACAAGGCACACCCTGTAGTAGTGACAGAACTCCACCACCAGCATGGGAAGAGGATGCTTAAATCCCATCTTGAAAGGGTAGGCGTAAAAAATGCAGTACCCTCGGTGGTCGACATGTACCCTTTCGCCGCTCCTAGCCAGGACGATGTCGGCGAAGCGAGGAATATCGCACTGCTCCTTCAACTGAGCGATGCCAACTTCCCCCATCAGTGGAGCTTCATCCACTTGATCCTCTCCCTCGAGATGGATAAATTAGTTGCCGGGCCACCGGGAAGAGAGAGAATGTCGGTCGCCGACGGGAGCTGGTCAGCATTAGGCGAATCGGTGGTTCTCACCACCGTAGATGGGCCCTCAGCCACCGTAACCGAAACCGGAGCTCTATCTAAACGAGAACTGCTCGCCATTATCAGCATAACGATAGAGAAATGGCAAAATTCACCGAAAAAGCAAGAAAAGATGGAGATCCAACAAAAACGACGGAGAATGAATTAACAAGGAGCAAAGACTAGATAATCTGAAAACAAGAAGCAGCTATCTCTCTAGGGATTGTTGGAAACACGTTCTCAAGGCATTATACTAAACGTGTGTTCATAGTTGTAGGTTTTGATGAATGACAAACTATGCGCAAATTGACATATGATGCGGTCCAAGCACAAGCGCGAAATTGAAATATAACAAGATTCAAGCACAAGACAAAGATCGAGATTAAGTTTTATATGAGTCGCTATTTAATTGTGATCTTGATCCGACAACTTAAACTCAAGACTTGGCTTCTCTCGTAAAAATACGTTTAACAAATCATGCATATTTAATTTAGAGCAAAATGATTTTAAATAATGCATATTTACTTTTGTCAAAATGATTTTTAGACACGCCTCTAAAATCTGGACTAAGATAACCGATTATGTACTTATGATAATCGATTATGTTTAAGTCAGCTGCTTGACAATCGATTGTGAACTAATGACAATCGATTGTGCTAAGGCAGTGAGCATCAGATTTTTCAAATCTGCATGACAATCGATTGTGAACCTTATGACAATCGATTGTGATGAGGCAGTGTCCATCAAAGTTTTTCAAAGCTCAAAATAATCGATTGTGAAGCTAATGACAATCGATTGTGAAGAGACAGTGTCCATCAGATTTTTCAAAGTCACAAAATAATCGATTGTGAACTTATGACAATCGATTGTGTTGAGGCAGTGTCCTCCAGACTTTTTCAAAGTTATTAAATAATCGATTGTGAACTTATGACAATCGATTGTCAAGAGGCAGTGTCTAAATTGATTTTTCAAGACTGATATATAATCGATTGTTAACTTAGTATAATCGATTGTATAACTGACTGTTGCCAAAATATTTTCAAATACCGTCAGGTAATCGATTATTGATTTCCTATAATCGATTGTTTTAATTAAAATCTGGAAAGGATTTTTTGAATGTTGCCGAGTAATCGATTGTAGATTGTTGACAATTGATTGTTTTACGTAAAATCTGGAAAGGATTTTTTTGAACGTTGCCAGTAATCGATTATTGATCTTATATAATCGATTGTTATGCGTAAAATCTGGGATTGATTTTTGGAAGAACTGGCAAACAATCGATTGTGGTAACTTGACAATCGATTGTCACTGAGTAATTTCAGCAACTCTTAATTGGCAATTAGGCAACGGTAATACAAGGTTTTTCAACTATAAAACAGCTTCAATTCAGTCTTTTAAGTACAGCAACATACAACAACTGATCATACAATTGCTAAAGCTTGCATACTTTATTGCTTATCATTTTATATTCATTACATAAGCTTTTGAGAGCCAAATTCTTGTCATAAGTTGTTGCGATCTTGAGCGTATTCTTTTTACTCATATCTACTCTTAAAGGAGTGTCTTGTTTGAGTGCTAAGTGTTTTTTGTACACTTGAAGGGAAGTGTTAGTCCCTTGTGTTGTAAGAAGGAACTTGTGTTTCCTTGGTTGAAGTCTTGGAGTGTTGTATCTCCGAGCAAAGGTTGTTGAGGCTTGTGTCCTCAAGTTGTAATGGTTTGTTAAGCACCCGTAAGCTTAACAAGTTAGTGGAAATCTCGAGAGAGTCTCTCGGGGACTGGACTAGCCACGGGTTGTGGTGAACCAGGATATATCGGTGCGTTTGTTCTAATTTATTTACTTATCGCACTTATTTATTTCCTGCAATTTTTAAATTCCGCAAGTTTACGCTAATTTTATTAAAACGCTATTCACCCCCCCCCCCCCCTAGCGGTAAGTGTATTAGCTAACAATTGGTATCAGAGCCCAACTCTCTGAAGACTTAACCGTTTGAGAGAAACATCCATGGCTTCTACTCGTGATTCTTTTGCAGGAATAGGTGAAGGACAATGCTCCACCCGACCACCGCTATTCGATGGTACGAATTATACATACTGGAAGGAGAGGATGAGAATATTTGTACAATCAAATAGTTTTCATCTTTGGAAGGTCATACTGAATGGAGAACAAATTCCAACCAAGAAGGTCGAAAATGAATGGGTCCCAAAGTCCGAAGATGAATACGATGCGGATGATATCCGAAAGGTGCAAAATAATGCTAAAGCTATTAATTTATTATATTGTGCTATAAATGCTGATGATTACAGGAAGATATCTTGTTGCACAATGGCGAAGCAAATGTGGGACAAGCTGGAAATTACGTACGAAGGTACGGACCAGGTAAGGGAAGCTAAAATTGATTTCCTAACCCACGCATATGAATTGTTTCACATGAAGGAAGGCGAAAAGGTCGATGAGATGTTTGAACGATTTTCAAAAATCGTAAATGATTTACATGCTCTTAAGAAGACCTTCACGGATAAGGAACTTGTCCGAAAAATTCTCCGAAGTCTCACTCCGGAATGGCGATCCAAGGCCGACGCGATTCAAGAATCCATTGGCATCACCATCGACGCATTAAGAGGTAATCTTAAAACTTATGAATCTACTATACTTAACCCTCTTGTTGATGATCAAAGGAAGCAAAGAATTGCTCTCAAGGCAAGCACAAGCCAACCTCAAAATTATGAGGACGGAGACAACGAGTTCAGACTCGTTATCAAGAGATTTCAAAAGTTCATGCGAAAAGAGTATGAACGAAAGGGCAAAAAGCAAGGAGATCAAATAAAGTGCTATGAGTGCGGAGAAACCGGGCACATTAAATCAAATTGCCCAAATGCTAAAAAGGAGAAGAAACCCTTCAAGAAGCAAAGAGCATACATATCTTGGGGAGGCGACTCCGGTGACGAGTCAAGTGAGGAAGAAGAAGACGAAGTCGCAAATCTTTGTCTTATGGCACAAGAAGACAACAAAGAAGAGGTATGTCAAATTTCTTCCAAAAATTTCTTTTCCCTTGAAGAAATGCAAAATGCTTTTGATGAGTTGTATAGCGAATTTATTAGAGCTTCAAAAACTGTTAAGAGTATAAAAGAAAATGCTTCTTTAATAGAAAAAGATTTTCAAAAACAACTCTCTCTTAAAGAAAAGGAATTGGAAAAACTGATTTTAGAAAATGAGAAGTTGAAAGAGGAAAACAAATTTTTTGGCAAGAGAAGCACCGACAAGCCTGAAAGTTCTAGAAATTGTACTTCTTGCATGCATCTCAAAAATGAAGTAGAAAGGCTTAAGGGCACCTTAGATAAGTTTAACTCTTCTCATAAAAATTTGAATGAAGTGCTTGTTAATTTGAAGTCGACCAAGCATGGCATAGGTTTTAGAAACGAGCCTAAAGAGAAAGTTGAAGCCAACCCCCAACCACCTAAGGCTCAACCTAGGATAAATAAAACAAATGCTCATCCTAGATACAACAAACCTAGAAATGGTTTTCATCAATCGCAACCTAGAAATAATCATGCTAGAAATAATGCACATTCTAGGCCAAACATTAGAAAGAGTTTTGAACCTTTTGGAACACCTAGAAATGACTTCCAACATAGAAACAACTATTCTTGAAATGATGCATATCCTAGAACAAATGGTAGGAGAAATGTTTTTCATGATTTGCGCAATAGCTATTTTGTCAAGAATAGAGCAAATGAATTTCGTCCGTCCAATTACTATCAACCTAGAAGGATGAATAATCCTAACGTGACTTGTCATTATTGTAGACGAATTGGACATATTGCTCCTGCTTGTTTTACACGACATAGACATAACACTCAATCACATCACTATGATTTGCCTAACCCCCAAGGAACCAAAAGGCATGGGTACCTAAAACTCATTAATTTGTTTTGTAGGTATGTTTGAAGGGATCAAGTGTACTATGGTACCTTGATAGTGGATGCTCCAAGCACATGACGGGAGACGAATCCAAATTCCTTCAACTAGAACACAAGGAAGGGGGAAGTGTTATTTTTGGTGATAACAATAAAGGAAAGATTATCAGCATCGGATCGGTCGGTAAGGATGAAATTTCTTCCATTAAGCATATATTACTTGTGAAAGGTTTAAAACATAATCTCTTGAGCATAAGTCAATTATGTGACAAGGGAAATCTTGTTTTATTTGATTCGGATGAATGCTTACTTCTTAGATGTAGCGATTTTAAAATTATCCTTCGTGGTTTTAGAATGGATAACATTTATATGGTTGATCTTGCAAATTCTTCACCCGAATATGTAAATTGTTTAATGAGCAAAGAGGATAATTCTTGGTTATGGCATCGTAGAGTAGCTCACATCAACATGCATGTTTTGAACAAATTGGTTTCACAAAATTTAGTCGTTGGTCTTCCAAATTTGAAATTTGAAAATGACTCTATTTGTGATTCTTGTCAAAAAGGGAAGCAAACAAAAGCATCTTTTAAATCGAAAAACATTATTTCAACTACTAGACCATTGCAATTGCTTCACATGGATTTGTTTGGACCATCTCGCATTGAAAGTCTTGGTAGAAATCGTTATGCCTTTGTTATTATTGATGATTATTCCAGATTTACTTGGACTTTATTCCTTGCACATAAAAGTGATGCTTTTCATAATTTTAAATATTTTCTTAAACGTATTCAAAACGAAAAGGAAACAACCGTCACTTCAATTAGAAGTGATCATGGGGGAGAGTTTGATCACAATCTCTTTGCGGACTTTTGTGACGAACTCGGTATCGAGCATACCTTTTTCGCTCCACGAACACCACAACAAAATGGGGTGGTGGAAAGGAAAAATAGGTGTCTTGAAGAGATGGCTAGAACCATGCTCGAAGAGGCTAAGATTCCCAAACATTTTTGGGCGGATGCCGTGAGTACCGCATGCTACATTTTAAATAGAGTAGTCATAAGGCCAATACTCATGAAAACCCCTTATGAACTCTACAAGGGAAGGAAACCAAATATCTCCCATTTTAGAGTATTCGGTTGTAAATGTTTTATTCATAACAATGGAAAAGATCAATTGAGAAAATTTGATGTCAAATCCGATGAGGGAATTTTTATTGGGTATTCTTCACATAGCAAAGCATATAGGGTATTTAATAACAGAACCCAAACTGTGGAGGAATCCCCTCATATTGTGTTTTCCGAAAGTAATGCTCGCTTGGCGAGAGAGGATTCTTGTTCTGATCTTGCAGGTATTTATAATAGTTTAAAAGACAAAGTACAAGAAGAAACTCCTAAGGAAACTCAAGATGAAATCTTGGAACAATCAACGGAGGAAACGCCACAATTGGAGAAAGAAACGAAAATGCCTAACGAGTGGAGGACAATCAAAGATCACCCTCTCGAATAAGTAATTGGCGACGTCGGAGAAAAGGTAAGTACCCGAAACTCCCTTAAAGACACCTTAGGACATACTGCTTTTGTTTCTCAAATTGAACCAACAACCATCTCCGAAGCAACTGGGGAAAAATTTTGGACCTTGGCAATGCAAGAGGAGCTTAACCAATTCAAACGGAATGACGTTTGGGATTTGGTGCCAAGACCCGAAAATCATACCATAATTGGTACGAAATGGGTTTTTCGAAACAAACTAGATGAAAATGGTGTAATCACTAGAAACAAAGCTAGGCTTGTAGCAAAAGGCTACAATCAAGAAGAGGGTATTGACTATGAAGAAACATATGCTCCCGTAGCTAGATTAGAAGCTATTCGTCTATTGCTTGTTTTTGCCTCTTCTATGAATTTCAATTTATATCAAATGGATGTGAAAAGTGCTTTTCTAAATGGTGTTATTCAAGAAGAAGTTTATGTTGAACAACCCCCCGGCTTTGAAGATTATAAATCTCCCGATCATGTTTTCAAACTCAAAAAGGCTCTTTATGGTTTAAAACAAGCTCCCCGAGCTTGGTATGAAAGATTGAGTAAATTTCTATTGGAAATGATTTCATTAGGGGGAAAGTTGACACCACTCTTTTTGTTAAGCATAAAAACAATGATATTTTATTAGTTCAAATCTATGTGGATGATATTATATTTGGTGCTACTAACAATGTTTTGTGCAAGGAATTTTCCGATTTAATGACAAGCGAATTTGAGATGTCTATGATGGGTAAGTTAACATTCTTTTTGGGATTACAAGTAAAGCAAATGAAAGAAGGTACGTTCATTTGCCAAGCGAAATATTGCAAAGAATTGCTGAAACGATTTGAAATGACCAATGCAAAAGCAATGGCAACCCCCATGAGCACATCCGATCACCTAGACAAAGATGAGAAAGGTAAGGAAGTCGACATCAAAAGTATCGAGGTATGATTGGCTCTCTCCTTTATCTTACTGCTAGTCGTCCGGACATCATATTTAGCGTGTGCTTATGCGCTCGTTATCAATCGTGTCCGAAGGAGTCTCACCTAACTGCGGCGAAACAGATATTGAAGTATCTTGTTGGTACTGTAAATGTGGGCCTATGGTACCCCAAAGGTTCTTCATGCCAACTTGTTGGCTATTCCGACTCTGATTTTGCTGGATGCAAATTGGACCGCAAGAGCACAAGTGGCACTTGCCATTTGCTCGGTAGCTCTCTCGTTTCTTGGTTTAGCAAGAAACAAGTAAGTGTTGCGTTGTCCACAACCGAGGCTGAATATGTAGCCGCGGGGAGTTGTTGCGCTCAAATCCTTTGGATGAAACAACAACTCTTGGACTATGGCCTAAGTCTTGATCATATCCCTCTTAGATGTGATAATACTAGTGCCATATGCTTGACGAAGAACCCCGTTCTTCATTCGCGAACAAAACACATTGAAATTAGACATCATTTTATAAGAGATCACGTTCTCAAGGGCGATGTCGAAATTGAATTTGTTGAAACCAAAGATCAATTGGCCGACATCTTTACAAAGCCCTTAGAGAAAGAGTCCTTCTTCCGAATTCGTAGTGAACTCGGGAATCTTGACTCCACGTTGATCTAAGTCATGCATTGCATTTTCCCTCTCACATGTTTTCTAACTTGAGCGTCGGAGATGTCTAACGTATTTTTGCAGGTATCGCCCTAAAGGCAGGGGGAATTATAAAGCTTGACGCATAGAACAATCGATTTCTCTTTTATATAATCGATTATCCAGTATCAATAATCGATTGTCTTGACAATATTTGCGTTATTATTGCCGTTTTTTTAAATAAACAAGTTTTTTTATTATTCTATATTTTTTTGCTAATGGCAAAAGGGGGAAGATAACGGGTATGCACTCTCACTCAATACTTATCGGCATAAATTGAGGGGGAATTCATATATTGAGGGGGAACAAATTGCATATCTATATACTTGTTGCATATCTTCACTTGTCTTGAATCGTCATTATGAATTGCCTAATATGCATATCCCGCTTAAAGTTTGCCATTATCAAAAAGGGGGAAATTGTTGGAAACACGTTCTCAAGGCATTATACTAAACGTATGTTCATATTTGTAGGTTTTGATGAATGACAAACTATGCGCAAATTGACATATGATGCGGTCCAAGCACAAGCGCGAAATTGATATATAACAAGATTCAAGCACAAGACAAAGATCGAGATTAAGTTTTATATGAGTCGGTATTTAATTGTGATCTTGATCCGACAACTTAAACTCAAGACTTGGCTTCTCTCGTAAAAATACGTTTAACAAATCATGCATATTTAATTTAGAGCAAAATGATTTTAAATAATGCATATTTACTTTTGTTAAAATGATTTTTAAACACGCCTCTAAAATCTGGACTAAGATAATCGATTATGTACTTATGATAATCGATTATGTTTAAGTCAGCTGCTTGACAATCGATTGTGAACTAATGACAATCGATTGTGTTAAGGCAGTGAACATCAGATTTTTCAAATCTGCATGACAATCGATTGTGAACCTTATGACAATCGATTGTGATGAGGCAGTGTCCATCAAAGTTTTTCAAAGCTCAAAATAATCGATTGTGAAGCTAATGACAATCGATTGTGAAGAGACAGTGTCCATCAGATTTTTCAAAGTCACAAAATAATCGATTGTGAACTTATGACAATCGATTGTGTTGAGGCAGTGTCCTCCAGAATTTTTCAAAGTTATTAAATAATCGATTGTGAACTTATGACAATCGATTGTCAAGAGGCAGTGTCTAAATTGATTTTTCAAGACTGATATATAATCGATTGTTAACTTAGTATAATCGATTGTATAACTGACCGTTGCCAAAATATTTTCAAATACCGTCAGGTAATCGATTATTGATTTCCTATAATCGATTGTTTTAATTAAAATCTGGAAAGGATTTTTTGAACGTTGCTGAGTAATCAATTGTAGATTGTTGACAATTGATTGTTTTACGTAAAATCTGGAAAGGATTTTTTGAACGTTGCCAGTAATCGATTATTGATCTTATATAATCGATTGTTATGCGTAAAATCTGGGATTGATTTTTGGAAGAACTGGCAAACAATCGATTGTGGTAACTTGACAATCGATTGTCACTGAGTAATTTCAGCAACTCTTAATTGGCAATTAGGCAACGGTAATACAAGGTTTTCAACTATAAATACAGCTTCAATTCAGTCTTTTAAGTACAACAACATACAACAACTGATCATACAATTGCTAAAGCTTGCATACTTTATTGCTTATCATTTTATATTCATTACATAAGCTTTTGAGAGCCAAATTCTTGTCAAAAGTTGTTGCGATCTGGAGCGTATTCTTTTTACTCATATCTACTCTTAAAGGAGTGTCTTGTTTGAGTGCTAAGTGTTTTTTGTACACTTGAAGGGAAGTGTTAGTCCCTTGTGTTGTAAGAAGGAACTTGTGTTTCCTTGGTTGAAGTCTTGGAGTGTTGTATCTCTGAGCAAAGGTTGAGGCTTGTGTCCTCAAGTTGAACGGTTTGTTAAGCACCCGTAAGCTTAACAAGTTAGTGGAAATCTCGAGAGAGTCTCTCGGGGACTGGACTAGCCACGGGTTGTGGTGAACCAGGATATATCGGTGCGTTTGTTCTAATTTATTTACTTATCGCACTTATTTATTTCCTGCAATTTTTAAATTCTGCAAGTTTACGCTAAAACGCTATTCACCTCCCCCCCCCCTCTAGCGTTAAGCGTATTATCTAACAGGGATTTCACTTAAACAAATATCGAAAAAGTGAGAACTGAACGATATAACCCCTTATTTATAGACGAGGAATAAATGACCTGTAGTAACATGTATCATTATGACATATCCCACGGAACGGTCATTCAACCGTCAATCGGCATGTCTCCCCTAAGACGGTTGTAGCGGCCCCAAGGTACCATGGGCACGCCCCATGCGTCACCATGCATATGACGTCCCTCTTGTATGCAGCGAGCAAGATTGTACTCTCTCCAGGCACGTAAAAATGGCTACGACCATCTCCAAAAAGTAAAAATGGCTACAGCCATCTCCAAAAAGTAAAAATGGCTACGACCATCTACAAAAAAGTAAAAATGGCTACGGCCATCTCCAAAAAGTAAAAATGGCTACGGCCATCTCCAAAAAGTAAAAATGGCTACGGCCATCTCCAAAAAGTAAAAATGGCTACGGCCATCTCCAAAGAATAAAAATGGCTACGGCCATCTCCAAAGAATAAAAGGCTACGAACATCTCAAAGGTATGAATGGCTACGGCCACCTCCGAAGAATAAAGGGCTACGATCGTCCCCAACGCATAAATGGCTGCGATTGTCGGCAGAATCCTCTCATTGAGCTCGGCCTAGGCATGACCTCAATTAGCGGAGGGATTATCTGTATGGGTCAAAACTTGACCTCATGATAACGAACGAGATCAATGCATTTATTGAAGCATATTTGTGATTAATAAATGGTATGTCCATTTATTAACAAGATTATCAGACAGATATTCAATTTGACAACTGAGGCCTCGGCTTGGCCGTCCTTGTGAGGGCGTCCCCTCAGTGTGGTCCCAACCCCTTGGCGCCAGCTGGCAGGTCTCCTAGCTATAAATACTAGGAGAAAGAATCCTAAAGTGGGGGCTTCTTCTTCTTCTTCTTCACACTGACTTCTAAAATGAAGAGAGAATACATAATTGTAAGGCTTTGAACCTCTCCATGGAGAGCCAGACCAAACCAATACCATTAATAAAAGACCTTCACCCTCCTCCTTTTAACTTATAGCTGTTGTCTCTTGCGTCTTACTCATTTGGTCTTTTGGTTTATTACGATCTGCTATGGTTGACCCGTCACTTATTTTGATTGTTTTATGCTTACAAAGTGTATGAAAACTTTGAGCTAAACAAAGCTCAAGAGAGCTTCGGGGTGCGGCCCTTCCTAGATTCTGAAATGTTTTGTGCGTCAAGTTATTGTATTGAAAGTTAAATCAGTTGAAATACACACAAACTACAATGCGGCAATTAAAAAAATGCTTTGCTTGAAAGTTGGCTTACGAAATGCAGCACAAGGAATCTTGAACCACACAGAGAGGTGAGTTCTCCAAAAGCAAAGGTTTCCAAAAGAGTGACAGTGGCACTTATCATTTACTTTTGGACCCCATCTCCAAAATCATGTCTTTGCGCCCATTCCTGCCATTTTTTACTCCATTTTACTTCCTCTCCGTGCTGTCCCAGCCCCATCGTCCCATGCACATACCAGTCCCCAACTTTTAGAAACATCCAATATTGGAAACTTTAATTTCAAAATTAAAGATTTTAAGTTACTAGAGTAAAGCATCACTGCACCTGGGACAGCTAGCTCTTTCTATATATATATATATTTATATAAAGCGTATACAATGGCACTAATTGGGTAAGGCACAAAGTAAAATTTTTGGTATACAATAATGATAGATTATTGAGACCTTAATGGCAGGATTACTTTTAGTGGAAATTATCAGGTATCCAAAAGATTGTATCTCTACTTTTTAGACAAATTGACGTCTACCAAAGCTTTGAGAACATATATTGATACTGTCCTAATTTTTTCGGAAATTTAAGTTATATGCATTTGACGATATCAAAAATATTGAGAAAATAACACTGTATAGCTACTGTAATATATATATATATATATATATATTATACAAATTTTATATATCTTTTGGGATATAAAATATAAATAGTTTTTGGCGCGAGCTAAAAGTGATAATATCTGAAAAATTTACACTATCGTATTATATAAAAAATAATTATGAGTAAATTTTTCTAATAAATATTTGATAAATTGCCAATATGTTACTCACCATGTTAAAGATAACATAAATATATTAATGTTATGAATTTAATTCTATTTAGAGTGAATGACTATCTTGTAGAGAGTTTTACATTGTGGCTAAGTCATTTTTCCCGTATAAATAGAAGGGTCTTACCATATAGTAAATCATTCTAAATTAATAAGAATTCTCTCTCCCTACTTTTTTCGGTAATATTCTTCTTCTTCTTTTATTATTTTGTAACACATTATCAGCACGAGACTCTAACGTCTCAAGAAGTTCTTTTGAGAAGATTAATGTATAACTTCTCTCCTCTTTTAATTATGGGTGACATTATGAAAAGAAAGTTCTTTGCCCTTGGAATTTCGGGCAAGAACTATATGACACGGGTGTTGGATGCTGAAATCCATTTAGATGCAATAAGTCTTGGAGACGCCATTAAAGATAACAATGAAGAATCTACTCAATACTGTGCTAAGGCTTTGATTTTCTTGCGCAATCACCTTGAAGGGTTGAAAATAGAATATCTAACAGTCAAAAATCCCTTATTTTGTGAAATGGCTTAAAGAAAGGTATGACAACTTAAAGTTGGTCTTAGTAATTTAATTTGGTACGAATCTGTCACTATGGACGGTTCCATTAACTGATAACCTAACCATGGAAGGCCATTATAAATTCAATATCATACTTGGAATGAATACAATAACAACAACCCAGTATAATCTCACTTAGTGGGCTTTGGAGAGGGTAGTATGTACGAAGACCTTACCCTTACCCTTACCCTTGGGTAGAGAGACTGTTTCCAAATAGACCCCCGGCATTTTTCCCTCCAAGAACTTCTCACATTACTCTTGGGGAAACTCGAACTCACAACCTCTCGGTTGAAAGTGAGGGTTGCTTACCATCAAAGCAACCCCTCTTGTCTCATACTTGGAATGAATATTTTTAAGATTGCGCACTGGACTCTTTTCAATCCTCACTTTTGAATGGAGTTTAATTTTCTTTCTCCAGAAAATTGAAGGTATGTAGTCTCTATACCTATGTGTTGAATATATACTGACAAAAGCATGTAATTGTCTAGTAGTTCAAAGTCATAATTTTTCAGTGAAGGTATAGATGCATAAGTTGACTGCATATTGAACTACTAACAAAATTTACCTATTTGCACATAGCGAACCTTGAGTAGTGTTTTCATGTTTGGTTAAGACTGCTAGTTCACAATTGTAGTATTGTTTAATAATCCGTATCAAATGAACATTTTCCAAAAGTACTACTACTATATTAGGAACGGTTAAGGGTCAGATTTGCCCTTGTACTATTCAAAATAAGTTACATTTATCCTCCGTTTGAATTCTTTAACAAATATACCCCCACCGTTACACTTTCGGACACATTTACCCGTCCACCGTTAAAACTTGTTTCCTCAAAATTTTTAAACACGTGGCATTCTCCCATTGGTCCAGATTAGCCCACCCATTGAATTCTTTAAACCCGACCGACCCGAAAATACAACCCGCCCCGACCCCCAGGTATTATATACTCCATCGTTACTTTCCAGACCCTTTTCCAAACCCTTCCCCTTCATCTTCCTCTCATTTTCACCTAGGGTTCTTCTGACTCATGCTGATGGTTTCTCCATTGCTTCAGGTTGAAGTCCATACAGAGAGAGAGATGAGATTTTTTCTCTTCTTTTTGTTTTGGCTTCTTTGTTATGGCTTTGTTTTACTATGGTTTATGAAGAAAAGAAGCATATTAATGTGAGGGTGTGAAAGTGAACTTTGAAGAGAAAGTTTGGAGATGCTTTGCAGTGACTTTTTTGTGGACTGGACCCTTTTATATATCTTTTGCAGTGGGAAACCCTGCAAAAGTGGCATCAGGCATTTAGTTTACCACTAATCTTAACCTTAGATCAAGTTCCAGCTGTGGAACACAAGCATTAGGTTGTCTACTCAACTCTTTAGGGTGTAGCTCTTTGTCCAATCAAGCATGAACACAGAAGGCTTGTGTAAGCGGCAACGGCATATTAGTCGGTAATCTCGACTTTAATTTTTATTTGGTAAGTAATTAAATTTTTTTAGTAAAATTGAAGTTATATAGAGCCCAAAAAACACTTAATGTACGACATAATGACGTGAAATTTTCTACGACTTTTTTGCTTTTGTATGCCTTCCTCAACACTATTATGAGTAGTCCTTTTTTATCGGTATAAAATAAGATTAAGGTTATTTACTTACTATTTTTTCGAAGCGAACTTATGAAATTATATCAGAGTACATGATAATGATTATCGACAAAAACTGAAATTGATTGGAATTTCAAATGGATACACAAAGCAAAAAGAAAATCTTGAGGCAGTGAGCACTTGAGAAAAGCAAAAGAAATGAAAAAGGGTAAGCTATAGGCACTTGAGAGAAAGACAGTCAGACAAGACAGGGTCTGGAAAGTAACAATGGAGTATATAAATCCCTGGGGGTCGGGGCGGGTTGTGTCTTCGGGTCGATCGGGTTTAAAAAATTCAATGGGTGGGCTAATCTGGACCAATGGGAGAATGCCACGTGTTTAAAAATTTTAAGGAAATAAGTTTTAACGGTGGAAGGGTAAATGTGGCCCGAAAGTGTAACGGTGGGGGTATATTTGTTAAAGAATTCAAACGGAGGATAAATATAGCTTATTTTGAATAGTACAAGGGCAAATCTGACCCTTAACCGTATTAGGAATTCAGAGAAGGCAATAAGCAGCCAACTAATTTCTTTACTCGTTTTACAATCCAATCATACATGCTTATTTGTTTTGATTAATGGTGATTGGTGAACCGTGTGATATTTTGATGTGGCCTCTTCATTCCTCTTGTTAAAGAAATTTTACATTTTTACCAACTTCTATATTAATAAATAATAAGTTATGGAACTTACCAAAATAAATTGTACTTGTTTCAGTGTATATAAAAATTCATTTTCTGACATCAGTATCTTCTACAATTTAACCTTGGCATGATGAAACTAATGATGCATTAGATTTAATTATGAATTATTTGTTCGTTTAATTATTGAGAAGACTAAGAAAATATGAATATCTCTCAAATCAAACTTGGATCAAAGTTCAATTGTAAAAATATTTATTAGTTGATTCATATACGACACGTATATATTCAAAGAGAAGAAATATTTCTCTCATTTAAGTATGTGTAAGGCAAATATTACTACAATTTTTGATAGTAGTAAATTAATTGAAAAATCTGGAAGAACTACTATAACTCTGCCTAAAGGAACAATACTTATTATAGAGAATGCAATGTTCTCCTCCAAGTTCAAGAGGAACTTGTTGAGTTTTAAAGATATCCGTCGAAATGGATATCATATTGAGACAATAGATGAGAATAATCTTGAATATCTCATCATTACCAAGAATGTCTCTGGCCAAAAGAGGGTTATTGAGAAATTTCTATCTTTATCTTGTGGCCTGTATTGAACAAGAATTAGTGCAATTAAGGTACATTCTATTGTTAACCAAAAGATTACTGATTCCAATACTTTTGTATTTTGGCGTGATCGATTGTGACACCCTGGATCAATTATGATGAGACGGATTTAAGAAAACTCAAATGAGCATCCATTAAAGAATTTAAAGATTCTTTTAAATAATAAATCTTCTTGCACTTCTTGTTATCAAGGCAAGTTAATTATTAGACCATCACCAATAAATGTTCGGATTGAATCCCCTACGTTTTTGGAACGTATACACGAGGAAATTTGTGGACCTATTCACCCACCTAGTAAGTCGTTTATATTTTTTATGGTCTTAATAGATGCATCTTCAAGATGATCTCATGTGAGCCTATTATCATCTCTCAACCTCGCGTTTGCAAAATTAATCGCACAAATAATTCGATTACATGCACAATTTCCCAATAATCCAATTAAGTCTATTAGACTTGATAATGCTGCTAAGTTTTATCCCAAGTATTTAATGATTATTGCTTATCAATTGGAATAAATGTGGAACATCATAAAACTCATGTTCACTCTCAAAATGTCCTTGCAGAGTTTTTAATTAAACGTCTGCAATTGATAGCAAGACTGTTACTCATGAAAAGTAGGCTGCCCACTTCTGTTTGGAGTCACGCCATTGCATGCAGCAGTGCTATTTTGTCTCAAACCGATAAATTATCATAAATATTTCCCGTTGCAATTAATTTTGGATCATGAACATAATATATCCCATTTAAGAATTTTTGGATGCGCAATATATATGCATGTAGTACCGCCATATCGCACCAAAATAGGTTCCCAAAGAAGGTTAGGAATATATGTTGGGTTTGAATCACCATCCATTATTCGCTACCTCAAAATATTAACGGGGGATTTGTTTATTGCATGATTTGCAGACTGTCGATTCGATGAGACACTTTTCCCAAAATTAGGGGAGAAGGTGGTGAAACCAAACGGGAAATTTTATGGAAAAATCCATTATTATCTCATCTTGATCCACGTGCCTCTATTTGTGAAAAGAAGGTGAGAAAAATTATCCATTTTTCAAATGTCAGGTGTATTTACGGATTTGAAAAGGATAACAAAATCACATATCCCTACAGAGAATGTTCCAATCTGTATTAATGTCCCTATTGGACAATGTTCTAGTGTTATAGCTAACGAGTCAAAAGCACACCCAAGACATGGCAAGCCGTTGGGTTCCAAAGATCGAAATCCTAGAAAAAGGAAAACAAATTATCAAAATGACACTACGAAAGAATCTCATGAAGAAATTCACGATTTAATAAATTGTGAGATTCGTGAGGAATCCACTGAGCCCGAGACTCAAGAAAATAAGGTACTATCAATAAATCTAATCGATATTAAGATAAATTTGAATCGAGTGGATATAGTGGTGGATTATGTCTTTGTATATAATGCTGCATCTAGCATTATGTAAGAAAGTGAGGAGATTGAACCTCAATCTGTTGGATAATGTCGACAAAGACTTGATATGTCAAAATGGCAAGAAGCAATCCAATCAGAGTTGAATTCACTTGCAAAACATGAAGTTTTTGGGCCTTAGTCTAAACACCTAATAGTGTTAAGCCTGTTGGGTATAAATAGGTCTTTGTACGCAAGAGAAATGAGAAACATGAGGCACAAAGATATAACGCACGCCTTGTTGCACAAGAATTTTCACAAAGGCCTCGTATCAATTATGAAGAGACATATTCATCCGTTATGGAAGCTATAACGTTCCGTTATCTCATTAGTTTTGTTGTCCATGAAAATCTTGACATGTATTTAATGGATGTGGTTACCGCCTACCTTTATAACTCACTTTGATAATAACTAGGTCGGGAATCCAAACTAGAGTAAGAATTTAAGAAGTAAATGCGGAAGCAATAACAACAAGAAATTGAACAACTAGAATTAAATAGATGAAAATAAAGAATATGGGAAAATTCAGGGAAAGAATTCCTAGAACTTCCAAGAACGCAAGTTCTATAGCCTTGACAAGATCAAAGTAACAACGTCTTGATTTATGGAAGAAATCAAACGCCTTTACTTAAAAAGCAAATCAAAACAATAGGTTCAAATCTTGACCGTTTTACGAGTAACTTGAGAAAACAATTAATAACTAGCATTAATCGCCTTCTACAGATACCAAAAAGGAATCAAAGATATCATAAAAGAGAAAAAATCTCACTACCTTGAACTATGAACTAGTAAAGGTTGAAAGATAAATCTTAAAGCACAAGTAACAAAGGTTCAAAAGAACTCTCAAAGTATGATATACTTAATCAATAATGTGTTTTCTTAGGAATGAGAAGAAGTCTCTATTTATAGGAGAGTACTAAGTCATAAAAGTCCTTAAAATTAGGTAGTGTGATTGCTAAGGCATCCAAAGTCATTACAATTAGGTAGGATGATTGCTAAGGCATCAAAAGTCATTACAATTAGGTAGGGGGCGACCAAGACCCTTTGGGTCATATTTGGGCCTTAAAACAACTATTTTGGGCAATTGGTTTGGACTCCAATTGGGCTCATTTTGTAACACTTCCTTTTGGACCTCTTTTAAGCTCATTTGATGGACTTCAAGGGCTGATTTGGGTGACTCAACCCTCCTCTTCTTGGAATACAATTTGAGCCAACAAGTAACTGTAAAACTTAAACAATTTTTCTCCTTTGGGCTTGAGCACTTCCTCTATAGTTAGAAGTTTCTTTATTTCCCATTGAAGTCCAGCAACCTTAGTCAGCGATTCTTTAGATTGAGATCTTGTAACTGGCCTTCTTGGAGCTTCCAAAACTCTATCATTATCAGTGATACTATCATTCCCCTCTTCATGAAAAGAATTTCATCCCCGAATTTGATCCTACGTCAAACAAAGACAAGTCAGCAACATTGAATGTAGCACTTACTTGAAATTCACCAGGAAGGTCCAGCTTGTAAGCATTGTCTCCAATCCTTTCAAGGACTTGAAAGGGGCCATCTCCTCTAGGAAGCAACTTTGACTTCCTTTTGGAAGGAAATCTCCCCTTTCTAAGTGAACCCAAACTAAATCCCCAGGTTTAAAAATAACTTGTTTTTGACCCTTATTCTTTCTCAAGGCAGTTTGCTCATTTTTCTTCTCAATTGTAAGCCTTGTTTTATCATGAATTTTTTTCATCATCTAAGCCTTTGTTCTACCATCAAGATTAGCAATATTATTAGTTGGTAATGGTAACAAATCAAGTGGTGTAAAGGGATAAAAGTCATAAACATCCTCAAAAGGTGACATACCTGTAGAAGAATGAATTCTTCTATTGTAAGCAAATTCAATCATAGGTAAATGATCTTCCCATGAAGTTATCTTACCTTTCAAAACAATCCTCAACATGTTTCCTAAGGTTCTATTAACTACTTGAGTTTGTCCATCAGTTTGTGGGTGACAAGAAGTAGAATATAACAATTTAGTGCCTAACTTTCCCCAAAATACACGCCAAAAATGGCTCAAAAACTTAGCATCCCTATCACTAACAATATTTCTAGGTATACCATGCAATTTGACAACCTCTTTTACAAAAAGATTAGCAACATGTGAAGCATCATTAGTCTTTAAACAAGGAATAAAATTAGCCATTTTGGATAACCTATCTACCACAACAAATATAATATCATTACCGTACCTTGTTCTAGTCAACCCTAACATAAAATGCATATAAATATCAATCCAAGGTGAAGTAGGAACAGGTAATGGCATGTAAAGACCATGTGGTAACGCTTTAGATTTAGCTTGTTTACATTCCAAACACTGTGTGCACATTCTTTCAACATCTTTTCTCATTCAAGGCTAAAAGAAATTTTCAGCAAGTATGTCTAATATCTTTGGGACTCCAAAATGCCCCATAAGGCCTCCACAATGTGATTCCCTTACATATATTTCACGTAAAGAGCAATTAGGGATACACAACTTATTTTCCTTAAATTGAAACTCATCTTGGAGGTTAAACCTCTCAAAAGGACTCAACTTACATTCTGCAAAAATTTTGCCAAAGTCAACATCATTAGCATAACTTCCCTTGATTTGATCAAAACCCATCATTTAGAAGTCAAGGTAGAAACTAAGACATACCTTCTTGAAAGTGCATCAGCAAAAACATTATCTTTCCCTTGTTTGTAAGAAATTACATAAGGGAAATTTTTAATGAATTCAACCAACTTAGCATGCCTTCTGAGCTTACATTGAATCTTCAAGTATTTTAAGGATTCATGGTCAGTCTTAATCACAAACTCTCTTGGCCACAAGTAATGTTGTCATGTGGCTAAAGCCCTTACCAAGGCATATAGCTCTTTGTCATAAGTAGAATAGTTCAATGTGGCTCCACTCAACTTCTCACTAAAGTAGGTAATAGATTTAGAATCTTGCATCAAAACATCACATTCAATTTTAAAAGATTTAGAAAAATCAGGCAATTGTAACAATGGAGCAGAACATCACTTTTCTTTCAACAAGTTAAAAACATCGTCTTGTTCTTTTTTCCATTTAAAAATCTTATCCTTTTTAATAACTTTCATTAAAGGATAAGCAATGGTGCTAAATTTAGAAAATCATTCTATCCATGATATGTGCGCTTTGGTTGTACTAGCATGATTTTCAGGTATAGGTTTTGATGAATGACAAACAATGAAGTCAACTTGTTAAACAATGTTATTGTATGACAAACAATCAAGATGCATTAGCAAACAATCAAGATTGAATGCCGAGAAGCATATTGATGAATGGATTGCATTGAAAAGCCAAGACGAGCTCAAAAGTTCAAGACCGAAGACCCAAGGCATAGGTCGCTAGGTAGAACCAATGTAAGAGTAATGTTTAAGTTATCTCGTCTTTTGGCTCAACATAGGTCATCATTAATATGCATAAAATCATTTTATTAAATCATATATATCATAAACATTTTTAATATACTTCAAACAAAATGATTTTAACGTCTTCATTTCAACCAAAATGGTTTTTGAAGTAAGTTTTCAATTCTGGTATATTCTGGTATACTCCAGCTTTGATTCTGGTATACTCTGGTATATTCCTGCTTTGCTGGAAATTCCGCAAGGCAACATAATCGATTATGTGATTGGAATAATCGATTATTTCACTATCCGTTGCCTTCCCAACGTTCTGTTTTATGAACGTTGAGAAGATAATCGATTATGCAAAGTGGATAATCGATTATCTTGCATAAAATCAGCATAATTGATTGTCAATTAGGCAACGGACATACAACTTCTAACACCTATAAATAGAGGTCTTTTGAGCTGATTTTAAACACACAACACCTCTCATTATTCATATACATATTGATATTATTTGTGCATCATTATAGAGCTTTTGTTGAGCCATTTGAGAGACAACTTTGAGTTGTTCATAGAGCTTATTTTGTATCTCTTTATCTACTCTTATTAGAGAGTTCTTGTTGTAAAAGAGAAAGGTGTTTGAGAAGACCATATCTTCTCATTTATTGTCGGGTTTGCTGAGTACCCTCAATCTTAGTGTGTGAAGTCTTGTGGTGCGGTATCCACGAGCAAGGTGAAGTCTTGAGGTGAGGTATCCTCGAGCAAGTTGAAGTCTTGTAGAGTGTACATCTACGAGCAAGTGTAACGGTTTGTTAGGCACCCGTAAGCTTAACGGAGTTAGTTGAAACTCGAGAGAGTCTCTCGGGGACTGGATTAACCACACGTTGTGGTGAACCAGTATAAATTCGGTGTGTCCTTTCCTTAATCTTTTAATTACTGCATTTACTTTACTCCTACAATTTTAATTCCGCAATATTTATCAATATTCTCGTGCCGCACTATTTACCCCCCTAGTGACGGGCATAAATCCTAACAATTGGTATCAGAGCCTAACTCTCTGAAAGCCTTAACCGGTTGACAGAACGATATATTTTTTTGTTTAGAATATTGAACGCAGGAATGATGAGCGAAGGACACTCCACCAATAGGCCTCCACTATTTGACGGAACAAATTACACATATTGGAAAGAACGGATGAGAATCTTCATCCAATCAAATAACTTTTGCTTGTGGCAAATCATCAAGAACGGTGAACAAATGCCAACAACGAAAGTTGGGGAAACCACGGTTCCAAAGGAGGAAGATGAATATGATGCCGAGGACGTCAAGAAAGTTGAAAATAACGCAAAGGCCGTCAACTTATTATATTTCGCGGTGAATCCGGATGACTATCGGAAGATTTCTTGCTGCACAACCGCCAAGGAGATGTGGGATAAACTCGAGATCACTTATGAAGGTACGTCTCAAGTCCGAGAATCTAAAGTTGATTTTGTAACACATGAATATGAACTCTTTAAAATGAGGGAGAAAGAACCCATCGGTATTATGTTCGAACGATTCTCAAAAATCATCAACGATCTTCATGCTCTCGGGAAAGTGTACACGAACAAAGATCTTGTTCGAAAAATCTTGCGGAGTCTCACTCCCGAATGGCGATCCAAAGCCAATGCCATCCAAGAGTCGATAGGAATCACGGACGTCACAATTGATGGACTAAGCGGTAACCTCAAAACTTATGAAAGCACTATTCTTAATCCTTATCTTGGAAATAAAAGGTCCAGGTATTGCCTTCAAAGCCTCATCCTCTAAAGGAGAAGAGGTAAGTGATTCGGATAGCGATGATGATAATATTTCCAATGCTTTAATTGAAAAGTTTTATAAGTTTATGAAGAAGGAAATAAAGAAGTAAGAACCAAGTCCTTCATGCCAAAATTGTGGAAAACTTGGCCACACCAAATCACATTGTCCAAAACCCAAGGACAAGGAAAAGAAGAAACACCATAGGCGCGTGACTTGGGATTCGGACAGCTCGGGCGATGAAACTGCCGCACTATGCCTCATGGCCAACGAGGAAGAAGAGGTAAGTAATTCTATCTCTTATTCATATGAAGAATTACAAGAAGCTTTTCAAGAATTATATGATGAATTGAAAAAGTCTTCAAAAATCTCCAAAGAGGCCAAGGCTAAAATTAAAGTTTTAGAAGAGAAAAATAAATTTTTGGAAAATGACAATATTGATCTTAGAAATAAAATTAAGGAGATGAATGAAGCCTCTTCAATTGATCAAAGTTCCAATTGTTCTTCTTGTAGTTCTTTGAAAATAGAGAACATAGAACTTAGGAACACACTAGAAAAACGTAGTGTTGATGATCCTAAAACAATTGAAGAAATTAAGAAGAATATTAGAAAGGATGATAGAAATGAAGCTAGACCACCTAGAAATAATTCTAGGAACTTCACTAATGAGTGTAAAATTAATCATTTTAGACCACCTAGAAACAACTCTAGGAATTTTGGTAATGAGTCTAAAATGAATCATTTTAGACCACCTAGAAATAACTCTAGGAATCGCAATACGCCTAGGAATAACGATTTTAGATCACCTAGAACGTTTTTGGCTCAACCAAGACATATGCACAACCCGAATGTTATATGTCATTATTGCAACCGGGTAGGACACATAGCACCCGTATGTTTTGCAAAATATTGAGATTTATCTTTTGACTATGATTATTATTTGCCTAACCCCCAAGGACCCAAAAGTGCCTGGGTACCGAAAACCTATTTTTAGGTACGGTTGCAGGTGTACTTGAAGACTACAATATCGTTGTAGATGCACCAAGCACGAAACCTTATTGCATCGAGGGGGAATTTCGGTTAGTTATCATATTTTTGATAAAAACATAATAGTTGATATGTGTTAACAATTAATATATCTTTGTTAACAATTGATATTAATTATTTTTGTTGATTCATGTTTTGATAACTTTTATCTTGAATAACAATTGGTATCAATTATTTTTGTTAAAAATAATGATTGATTCATGTTTTAATGAATATTTTTTTGGTTTGAATAACAGTTGATATATTCTTGAAAATTAAATGATTCATGTTTTTAATACAACTATTGGTTTGTTAAAAATTAACTGTTGATATGTTCTTAAGTAATATGATTTGCGAAAAATAACCGTTATTATGGTTGTTATGTTTTTACTAACATTTGGTATTATTTCATGTTGGTATGATTTTTTAAATATCGTCAATGTATATTCCTCATTGTATTTCCTATTTTATTCTTGACACTAACAATTGATATACCCAAAAGGGGAAAGTGTCGAAAGGGGAAAGTAGCCTTTGTATACTCTTCATTTTGCTAATGCCAATAGGGGGAAGAAATTAGGCGATATGCATCAAATAAGGGGGAATGAATCTACGTTATAGTATGCCTTATTTGAGGGGGAATTGTCATTAAGGGGAATAGTTTGCATGAATTGTATGTTGAGATATAGCATGAATTTAGGGGGAATCCGATATGCATATCTCCTGTTGTTTGTCATTATCAAAAAAGGAAAAATTGTAGAAAATCATTCTATCCATGATATGTGCGCATTGGTTGTACTAGCATGATTTTCAGGTATAGGTTTTGATAAATGACAAACAATGAAGTCAACTTGTTAAACAATGTTATTGTATGACAAACAATAAAGATGCATTAGCAAACAATCAAGATTGAATGCCGAGAAGCATATTGATGAATGGATTGCATGGAAAAGCCAATAAGAGCTCAAAAGTTCAAGACTGAAGACCCAAGGCATAGGTCGCTAGGTAGAACCAATGTAAGAGCAATGTTTAAGTTATCTCGTCTTTTGGCTCAACATAGGTCATCATTAATATGCATAAAATCATTTTATTAAATCATATATATTATAAACATTTTTAATATACTTCAAACAAAATAATTTTAACGTCTTCATTTTAACCAAAATGGTTTTTGAAGTAAGTTTTCGATTCTGGTATATTCTGGTATACTCCAGCTTTGATTCTGGTATACTCTGGTATATTCCAGCTTTGCTGGAAATTCCGCAAGGCAACATAATCGATTATGTGATTGGAATAATCGATTATTTCACTATCCGTTGCCTTCCCAACGTTCTGTTTTATGAACGTTGAGAAGATAATCGATTATGCAAAGTGGATAATCGATTATCTTGCATAAAATCAGCATAATTGATTGTCAATTAGGCAACGGGCATACAACTTCTAACACCTATAAATAGAGGTCTTTTGAGCTGATTTTAAACACACAACACCTCTCATTATTCATATACATATTGATATTATTTGTGCATCATTATAGAGCTTTTGTTGAGCCATTTGAGAGACAACTTTGAGTTGTTCATAGAGCTTATTTTGTATCTCTTTATCTACTCTTATTAGAGAGTTCTTGTTGTAAAAGAGAAAGGTGTTTGAGAAGACCATATCTTCTCATTTATTGTCGGGTTTGCTGAGTACCCTCAATCTTAGTGTGTGAAGTCTTGTGGTGCGGTATCCACGAGCAAGGTGAAGTCTTGAGGTGAGGTATCCTCGAGCAAGTTGAAGTCTTGTAGAGTGTACATCTACGAGCAAGTGTAACGGTTTGTTAGGCACCCGTAAGCTTAACGGAGTTAGTGGAAACTCGAGAGAGTCTCTCGGGGACTGGACTAACCACACGTTGTGGTGAACCAGTATAAATTCGGTGTGTCCTTTCCTTAATCTTTTAATTACTGCATTTACTTTACTCCTGCAATTTTAATTCCGCAATATTTATCAATATTCTCGTGCCGCACTATTCACCCCCCCCCCCTCTAGTGACGGGCATAAATCCTAACACTAAAGTCTCTCACAAACCTCCTATAAAAACTAGCAAGTCCATGAAAACTCCTAACTTCAGTTACACTCTTGGGTTTAGGCCATTCCTTTATTTCTTTGATTTTCTCTTCATCAACCTCAACTCCTTTAGAACTAACTACAAAACCCAAGAAAATCACACGATCCACAAAAAAAGTACACTTTTTAAGATTAGCAAATAAAAGTTGCTTTCTAATAACTTCAAAAACTTGTTTTAGGTGTTCTACGTGCTCCTCTAAAGTATTAGAAAAGATCAAGATATCATCAAAGTACACCGCAACAAATTTTCCATGAAAATCCATAAAAGATATGACTCATTAATCTCATGAAAGTGCTATGTGCATTAGTCAAGACAAAAGGCATAACTAACCATTCATAAAGCCCATATTTGGTCTTAAAAGCAGTTTTCCATTCATCTCCAGGATTCATTCGAATCTGATGGTAACCACTTTTTAGATCAATTTTAGAAAATATTTTGGATCCATGTAATTGATCAAACATATCAAGACGAGGAATAGGATGGCGATACTTTACCGTTATCTTTTTGATTGCTCTACAATACACACATATCCTCTAAGTTCCATCCTTTTTGGGTACCAATAGGATGGGAACAGAGCAAGGGCTCATGCTCTCTCTCACAAAGACTTTCTCAAGCAACTCCTCACCTTTCCTTTGAAGCTTTTTTGTCTCTTCTGGATTACTCCCATAAGCAGGCCTATATGGGATTTGTGATCCATGCACAAAATTAATTTGAGGCTCGATGTCACGCATAGGTGGCAATCCATTAGGAATATCTTCAGGAAAGACATCTTCAAAATCCTTCAAAAGATAAGAAATACTACTTGGCAAAGAAGAAGTTAGTAACCCAGAATTGATCAGTATTACGGGCAACCCCTCTTTTCTTGCATTTAAACACTCTTTGGCTTTTATGTAGAAACTCTCTTTTTTCTTTCCTTTGCCTCTTTCCACTCACCAAGACCTTCTTTTTTTTTCACTCAAACCCCTTTTTATTTATTCTCTTAAATTGCTACTCTCTCTCTTTTTCTCTCGGCCATCTCTCTTTTTTTCTAATTCTTGGCCACCTTTCTTTTCTTTTTCCTCAAGCTCACTTTTTATCCCCCCTGGTTCTCCCATTGTTCCCCTTAATCTCTTTTGATCTTCAAACACTTGAGAAGGAGATAAAGGTGCAAGATTAAACTTCATGCCATTTAGTTCAAGAGAATATCTATTCTTTCTTCCATCATGAAAAATATTTCTGTCATACTACCAAGGACGACTGAGTAATATATGACAAGCTTGCATATGTACTATGTCACAAATAATATCATCCTCATATCTACCAATATTAAATGAAATCATGGACTGTTTGTTTACCTTTAGTTTACCACTATGATTTAACCATTGGAGTCTATATGGAGTAGGGTGTTTCATGCATGCAAGTCCCAGTTTTTCTACAAAGTATGAACTCGCCATATTAGGACAACTACCACTATCAATGATCATAAAACAAGTTTTTCTCTTTATCCCACACCTATTATGGAATATATTCTCTCTTTGTGCTTCACTATGTTGCTTCCCAAATTGATAGTCATAATCCTCCTAACTACCCAACCATTCCATCATTAGGTAGTTCTACATTATCTTCATCACTCACCTCTCCCTCTTCTTCTCCCTCACTTTTTTCACTCTCATATCCTCCATCTTATCTAAGAATGATGTTTCTTTCATGCATCATATGTCCCCTTCCTTTACATTTATGACATTGAATAGAACTAGAAGGCGTAAAAGGTTTAGGGTTAAAGGCTTTACCTCCCTCTTTATTCTCAAATTTACATTTACCCTTGTCTACTTGAGGTCTACAAGAGCTCTTTATCTCATGATTTGGCCATTGCTTCTTGGAGATGGTGCCTGTCTGACCTTTCCACAAGCTAGTCTGCTTTCTTTTATTTTGGTTTTCTACTTTTAAACACAAATCCACTAACTCATTTATTAATTCATCGCTTATTTCCTTATTTAAACCATTTAGAAACCAAGTCATGGTAGCCTCTTCTTCCTCTGTACAATTAGCTTGGATCATAGCTATATCCATAGCCTTAAAGTACTCATACACGGACATGGACCCTTGCTTCCATGTTTGAAGACGTTGTTGTAGCTCTCTTTGAAAGTGTGATGGCACGAATCTCTTCCTTATCACCCTCTTCATCTCAGCCCAAGTAGCAACTGATGCTAGTCCTTCTTGCAATCTATCGCTAGTATGCTTTTCCACCAAATAGTAGCATAGTCAGAAAACTCAACAACAACAAGTTTAACCTTCTTAACTTCAGAGTAGTTGTGACAGTCGAAGATGGCTTCAACCTTTCTCTCCCAATCAAGATACAAGTCTGGATCCATTGTTCCCTTGAAAGATGACATTTTCATCTTTATACTACTTATCTTATCATCTTCTACTCTACCTCTATGTCCCCTCCTATCTCTTCCCACCCTATCAAAATCAATATCATTAAAATCATTTATAAAGTTTTCTTGATTTACAATGGTAGCATGGGGTATACTTCTCCTCGCTTGGGGCCTAACATCATATTCCCTCCTAAGTTCAGCTATTGTATCATTTTGATCGGCAATTGTATCTCTCATTTCTTAGAGTTGCAAATTCAACCTTTCAAATTGTTGATCCATAGCTTCCAAGGTAAAATCATTTCTTGCTTTGATTTCGGCTTCTTGGAGAACCCTTCGTTCATCATCACTACCTGTATGCGACTTCCTTTTTTAAAAAATAAAAACTGTATCACACAAATTAGCTTCTTCTTTTTTTTTTCTCTCGGAATAACCTTTGAACAAAATACTTTGTAGATTTATAGTTAAAGTCAACTTGTATGAAGTTCGTAGTAGTAAAATTAATATTTTTCTCGGGAACTAATGAAAGAAAACCAAATCCTAGAACTATTAAGCTTGGTTGAAACAAGACGAGAACAAAAAGGGAAAGATATAAATATGTAGATTAGAATGAGTAAGAAAATCTAGGATCCCCTCTTCTTATTTCCTTTGCTAACTTTTGGAAACCAATTTGATACTAAGAATTTTTTTTTGGAAGCAAGCAATTCTATTTTTTTTAAATTGATTTTCATTTTTTCTGTTTTTTTTTAATTTTCTTTTGTTTTTTTTCTTTGCTCTTAGTATTCAAGAAATCTGAAGACTTACCAAGAACAAAATCTTGATAGGACCGCTCTGATACCACTTGATAACAACTAGGTCGGAAATCTAAACTAGAGCAAGAATTTGAGAAGTAAATGCGGAAGCAATAACAACAAGGAATTGAACAACTAGAATTAAATAGATGAAAATAAAGGATATTGAAAAATTCGGGGAAAGAATTCCTAGAACTTACAAAAATGCAAGTTCTATAGCCATGACAAGATCAAAGTAACAACGTCTTGATTTATGGAAGAAATCAAATGCCTTTACTTAAAAAGCAAATCAAAATAATAGGTTCGTATCTTGACCGCTTTACGAGTAACTTGAGACAATAATTAATAACTAGTATTAATCGCCTTCTAAGAGTACCAAGGGATAAAAGATATCATAAACTAGTAAAGATTGAAAGATAAATCTCAAAGCACAAGTAACAAAGGTTCGAAAGAACTCTCAAAATATGATAATCAATAATTTGTTTTCGTATGAATGAGAAGAACTCGCTATTTATAGGAGAGTACTAAGGCATAAAAGTCCTTAAATATAGGTAGGGTGATTGCTAAGACATCCAAAGTTATTACAATTAGGTAGGATGATTGCTAAGGCATCCAAAGTTATTACAATTAGGTAGGGGCGGCCAAGACCCTTTGGAGCATATTTGGGCCTTAAAACAACTATTTTGGGCAATTGGTTTGGACTCCAATTGGGCTCTTTTTGTAACACTTTCTTTTGGACCTCTTTTAAGCTCATTTTGAGCTCATTTGATGGATTTCAAGGGCTGATTTGGGTGATCCACCCCTCCTCTTCTTGGACTACAATTTGAGCCAACAAGTAATTGTAAAACTTAGACAATTCTTCTCCTTTGGGCTTGAGCACTTCCTCTATGGTTAGAAGCTTCTTTATTTCCCATTGAAGTCCAGCAACCTTAATATGCAATTATTTAGCTTGAGATATTGTAACTGGCCTTATTGGAGCTTCCAAAACTCTATCCTTATCAGTGATGCTATCACACTTTATAATTAGATATGCATGAAAATTCCCGAGGGATTCAAAATGCATAAAGCAAATAATTCAAAGTCCTGGAAAATATTTTCAATCAAATTGCAAAGATCGTTGTATGGTCTAAAGCAATCAGGACGAATGTGGTATAATCGTCTTAGTAAGTATTTATTAAAAGAAGGCTATATAAATGATGTCATTTGCCCATGTGTTTTTATAAAGAAAATAACATAGGAATTTGTTGTACTTGCCGTATATGTTGATAACATAAACCTTATTTGAACTCCTATAGAACTCCAAAAGGCAATTGATTATTTAAAGAAGGAACTCGAGATGAAAGATCTCGGAAAGACAAAATTATGTCTTGAATTGCAAATTGAATAATTGGCAAATGGAATATTTATTCATCAATCTACCTACATAGAAAAGGTATTGAAATGATTTTACATGGATGAAGCACATCCATTAAGTACTCTGATGGTTGTTCGATCACTTGATGTGAATAAGGATCCATTCCGACATCAAGAAGAGAATGAGGAGCTACTTGGTCTTGAAGTACCATATCTTCGTACAATTGATGCACTAATGTATCCTGCTAATACTACAAGGCTTGACATATCTTTTTCAGTTAGTGTCTTAGCAAGATATAGCTATGCTCCTACAATGAGACATTGGAATGAAATCAAACACATATTGCGGTATCTAAAAGGGACTACTGATATGGGCTTATTTTATGAAAATAGTTGCAATCCCGATCTTGTTGGTTATGCTAATGATGGGTATTTATCTGTCCCCCACAAGACTCGATCTCAAACAGGTTATATGATTACCTGTGGAGGCACTGCTATATCTTGGCAATGACTAAGCAATCAATTGTGGCTTTTTCATCTAATCATGCTGAGATAATTGTTATTCATGAAGCAAGTCGAGAGTGTGTATGGTGAGGTCTATAATACATCTTATTCGAGACAAATGTGGTTTGAAGTGTGACAAACTACTCACGATTTTGTATGAAGACAATGCAACATGCATAACTCAATTGAAGGGAGGATTCATAAAAGGAGATAGGACAAAGCACATTTCACCAAAGTTATTTTTCACACATGATCTTCAAAAGAATGGTGATATCAATGTGCAACAGATTCATTCAAGTGATAATATGGCTGATTTGTTCACCAAGCCTCTACCGACGTCAATCTTTAAGAAGCTAGTATACAAGATTGGGATGTGAAGGCTTAAGGATATGAATCTCTCATCATGGGGATTTAATGCGCGTTGCACTCTTTTTCCCTTACGAGGTTTTGTCTCACTGTATTTTTCTTGCAAGGTTTTTAACGAGGCAACCAAAAGGCGTATTGTTAGATATGTGTACTCTTTTTCCTTTTTTAGATTTATCCCCATTGGGTTTTATTTTAGTTAATGTTTTAACGAACCATATTTACTTATTGAGTAGATATTCAAGGGGGAGTGTTATGAACAGAATTCTATTTAGAGTAAATATCTATCCTGTAGAGAGTTTTACTGTGTGGCTAAGTCATTTTTCCCCTATAAATAAAGGGATCTTACCCCATTATAAATCATCCAAATCAATCATAATTCTCTCCCCGTACTTTTCTCTATAATATTATTCTTTCTTCTTTTATTGTTTCGTAACCATTACTAACACTATTTAGCGTACGTAACTCATTCAAATTTTTTTGGGGAAGGTCGTTGCCATGTTTACGTAGGGCACAACAAGCGAGGTTTAGGCATACTCATATAATATTCTACTGTTTGACTGAGAATTCTTCTTCTTGAACACGTTGCTTTATTTAGTGCTTAAAACTAATGGTGGCTAACGAGCCGGTTTAACCCGGAACTGGACCGGCCTAGACCGGTTTAAATCGGCCGGACCGAACCGGTTCATAGGGGGCCGGGTGGGCTGGGGTTAGGCCGGGGATGGAGGGGTTCGTTTGGGGAAACGGTTAACGGGGCCCCGGTAACCCGATTGGCATGAACAGTGCCGGAATCGGTTAACCCAGACCGGACCAGACGGGTTTAATGGTCAGAATTTTTTTTTGTAATTTCCTGCACGGTGAGGCCCACTATCCATTGGGAAATCAAAAACTATCCGTAGGCTATCGTATTTTTTGCATAAATGGCCATTTTTTATTTAATACTTTACAAAATTAACCCTTTTAAAAATCTATAAATACTCCCCCCTCTTCTTCATTTCTTCACTTAAAATTCTTATCTCAATCTCAATTCTCAAATTCTTAATTTCTCTCTTCCCTTCAATTTACAAGATCATCTTCTAATTTTATAACTTTTATTTGGCTATCTTTTCTTGAATTTAATTTATCGAAAATTGTCATTCAGAATTTAAAGTTTGAAGTTCCAAATTGATATACTTTCTTGACATTTGTTCGTGGTAACACCGGAATTGCGTAATCAAGTGCTCAATTTATTGTCGAATTCGGTGCACTCCCTCCCACTATTGTAGAAATAAAAAAAAAAGAGGCAGTCCTGGAGCTTCTGGTAGTAATAGTAATGACCCATTAATACATATTTCTTAATCATCATCTAATGATAATGTAGAGATAGATTATGAACAATTACAAGAAGATTTTGGAGTAGAAAATAATGAAATTGGAATAGAAGATAAGATACCACCTACACCTATTAATAGTGGAGTTGGAGTTGCTAGTGCTACAAGGGGTGGCGGTCGTGGCACCAGTATTGGTAGACCACCTGTGGCTTCGACTTCTACTCGTAGAAAAAAGGGTTAGGTTTGAAATTTTTTTAAAATAGTAGAAGGTACTGATAGAGTTAGGTGCAAAATTTGTAACGATACTTTTACATTTGACTGGAGGAAATTTAGGTGAGACTGGGACACTTAGTAGACATATGAGAGTTGACCATCCCATAGAATGTGGCATTGATGGGGATGGAAATCAAACAACTATTAACCTTATTACTGGAGGTCTAGTAAAATATGATAAAATGAGGGATCGTGAGGAATTAGAAAAAATGATTGCTTTGGGTTGTCTGCCTTTTTCTTTTTCTTCTTCATCGTATCTTTTTATGTATATTCAAAGGATTTACAATCCTTTATTTAATGGTAGAAGTACTTGTAGAGAAGATATCTTTAGACTTCATGTACAATATCAAACATACATACGTTATTTATTTAGGCACCTTCCTTCTAGAGTATGTCTAACTTCTGACATTGGCTATGCTGTTAATGAAAATGATTATTTGACAATTACATGCCATTGGATAGATGATAGTACTTGTATGCAAAAACATATTATCGCTTTTAAATATGATAAAGATCAGAGTCATACTGCTACGTTTATAAGTAGTAATATTGTTGAAGTTGTTGAATTTTATAATCTAAACAAAAAAGTTTTGTGTATGTCTTTTGATAATGCTTCTAATAATAATTCTGCAATTTCAATTTAAAAAATTCATTGCAATCATCTCTTGATGATATTTTTCATGTTAGTTATGCATGTCATGTTTATAATTTAATTCTTAAAAATGGCCTTGATTTATTTTCAATTGAGATTACTCATGTTAGAAGAGCAGTTGGTGTTATTCAAGGAAATAATAGACAATCTAGAATAAAAGAATTTAAGACTAAGTGTATCCAGTATAACCTTAAACCTAGGTTCATGCCAGACGAAATTGTTACTAGATGGAATTATACATATATATTTATGTATTCCAAGGCGTATATTAATAAGTGATACTTGGGAGGTCATTAATGATGTCGTTAAATTTTTACATAAATTTTATGCAGCTACTGTTGAGTTTTCTGGAGCATATTACCCCACTGTTACTATATCTTTAGTACATATAGCTGAAATTTCTTTTCTACTATCTGAATTTAAGAAGAAAGAAAATATAAGGATGTTGTTGAAAAAATGAAAGCAAAATTCAAAAAATATTTCTTTCCAATTCCTCCGATTTAATTAATTGGTGCAGTTTTAAATTCTTCTATTAAAATGTCTGATTGTCACAATTAATGAATGCTTTATATACCGACATGGAGATTGGAGAAACTGAAACCCCAAAATTATATGTTTCTATGAACAAACTAAATGAATATTTACAACAACTATATAATTATTATAAAAATAAATGTGATAATGTTGCTCGTGCTTCTAGCAATGTTAATCCCGCTATGCAATGTAGCACTTCTGCTACTGTGGATGATGAAGAAGGCCTTGATAGTTTTAATATTTTTTTACATTTTCTAACACTCAAACCAGTAGCAGGAATATTAATGAACTTTAATTCTACTTGCAGAAGCAAAAGGAGCCTCGCACGAAGGAATTTTCACCGTTGGGATGGTGGCATGAAAATGGAAAGAAATTTCCTGTTCTTTTTGTTAGATAATACGCTTAACGCTAGAGGGGGGGTGAATAGCGTTATAATAAAATTTAGCGCAAACTTGCGGAAATTGAAATTTGCAGGAAGTAAATAAGTGCGATAAATAATAACTTACACACAGATATATCCTGGTTCGCCACAACGTGTGGCTAGTCCAGTCCCCGAGAGACTCTCTCGAGATTTTCCACTAACGTGTCAAGCTTCCGGGTGCTTAACAAACCTTTACAACTTGAGGACGCAAGCCTCAACACCTTTGCTCGGAGTTACAACACTCCAAGACTTCAACCAAGGAAACGCAAGTTCCTTACAACAAGAGAATTACAATTCTCTTACAAGTGTATACAACACTAAAACACTCAAACAAAATACTCCTTAATGAGTAGATATGAGTAAAAGAACTAAGCTCTGGATCACAACAACTTTGAATAAGAATATGGCTCTCAAAAGCTTTATGAAATTGAATATAAAATGATAAACAAAAGTATGCAAGCTTATAGCAATGTAATGATCGGTTGTAGTATGTTGTTGTGTTTAAAACACTGAAATGAAGCTGTATTTATAGTTGAAAAACTTGGCATTACCGTTGCCTAATTGCCAATTAAGAGTTGCTGATTTTACTCACTGACAATCGATTGTCAAACCCCAACAATCGATTGTCTGCCAGTCAGATCAAAATTCAATCCCAGATTTTACTCTTGATAATCGATTACTTACAATCCATAATCGATTACTGGCAACGTTCAAAAAATCCTTTCCAGATTTTACCACAAACAATCGATTGTCCAGAATCAACAATCGATTACTCAGCAACGTTCAAAAAATCTTTTCCGGATTTTAATCAAAACAATCGATTATACAGAATCAATAATCGATTACCTGACGGTATTTGAAAACTTTACGACAACGGTCAGCTTCACAATCGATTGCACAAAGTCAACAATCGATTACTTATCAGTTTTTGAAAAACATTTTAGACACTGCCTCTTGACAATCGATTGTTATATACTCACAATCGATTATTTAATAAATTTGAAAATTACTGGAAGTCACTGCCTCAACACAATCGATTGTCATAAGTTCACAATCGATTATTTTGTGACTTTGAAAAATCTGAAGGACACTGTCTCTTCACAATCGATTGTCATTAGCTTCACAATCGATTATTCTGAGTTTTGAAAAACTTTGATGGACACTGCCTCAGCACAATCAATTGTCATAAGGTTCACAATCGATTGTCATGCAGGTTTGAAGAAACCTGATGTTCACTGCCTTAACACAATCGATTGTCATTAGTTCACAATCGATTGTCATGCAGTCTTGGCTTAAAACAATCGATTATCATTAGTACATAATCGATTATCTTAGTCCAGTTTTCAGAGGCATTTAAAAATCATTTTGACTCATGAAAATATGCATGATTTAAAATCATTTAGCATTAAATTAAATATGCATGATTTTGGAAAATAGTTTTATGAGAGAAGCCATGTTACGAGTCAAGTTGTAGGATCAAGATCACAATTAAGAATGACTCAATTAAACTATAAAACTTTGTCTTGAGCTTGAATCTCGATGTATATCAATTGTGCGCTTGTTTCTTGAACTTCGTCATATATCAATTTTCGCTTTGTTTGTCATTCATCAAAACCTATACAAAAGAACACACGTTTTAGTATATTGCATTGAGAACGTGTTTCCAACAATTTCCCCCTTTTTGATAATGGCAAACATTAAGCGGGATATGCAAGCAATTTATATTGACGATTCAAGACAAGTGTATACATGCAATAAGTATGTAATTTGTTCCCCCTCAATATATGAATTCCCCCTTAATTTAAGCTTATAGATATTGAGAGTGCATACCCGTTATCTTCCCCCTTTTTCCATTAGCAAAAATAACATAATAGTAAGATGCTACAGATGAAATAAACCTTGTTTATTTATTGAAAAAATATCAACATCAACCCGAATAATAGCAACATAATCGATTATTGATACTAATTAATCGATTTTTAGATGACGGAAACCGATTGTTGTACGTCAAGCTTTATAATTCCCCTTTCCTTTGGGGCGATACCTGCAAAAATTGTTAGACGTCTCCGACGCTCAAGTTAGAACTCATGTAATAAAAAATTGCAATGCATGACTTAGATCAACGTGGAGTCAAGGATCCCGAGTTCACTGCGAATTCGGAAGAAGGACTCTTTCTCTAAAGGCTTTGTAAAGATGTCTGCCAATTGGTTTTTGGTTTCAACAAATTCAATTTCGACATCGCCTTTGAGAACGTGATATCTAATAAAATGATGTCTAATTTCAATGTGTTTCGTTCGCGAATGAAGAATGGGGTTCTTCGTCAAGCATATGGCACTAGTATTATCACATCTAAGGGGGATATGATCAAGACTTAGGCCATAGTCCAAGAGTTGTTGTTTCATCCATAGGATTTGAGCGCAACAACTCCCCGCGGCTACATATTCAGCCTCGGTTGTGGACAACGCAACACTTACTTGTTTCTTGCTAAACCAAGAAAAGAGAGAGCTACCGAGCAAATGGCAAGTGCCACTAGTGCTCTTGCGGTCCAATTTGCATCCAGCAAAATCGGAATCGGAGTAGCCAACAAGTTGGCATGAAGAGCCTTTGGGGTACCATAGACCCACATTTGTAGTACCAACAAGATACCTTAAAATCCGTTTTACCGCAGTAAGGTGAGACTCCTTCGGACATGATTGATAACGAGCGCATAAGCACACGCTAAACATGATGTCCGGATGACTAGCAGTAAGATAAAGAAGAGAGCCAATCATACCTCGATACTTTTTGGTGTCGACTTCCTTACCTTTCTCATCTTTGTCTAGATGATCGGATGTGCTCATGGGAGTTGCCATTTCTTTTGCATTGTTCATCTCAAATCGTTTCAGCAATTCTTTACAATATTTGGCTTGACAAATGAATGTACCTTCTTTCATTTGCTTTACTTGTAATCCCAAAAAGAATGTTAACTCACCCATCATAGACATCTCAAATTCGCTTGTCATTAAATCGGAAAATTCCTTGCATAAAACATTGTTAGTAGCACCAAATATAATATCATCTACATATATTTGAACTAACAAAATATCATTGTTTTTATGCTTAACAAAGAGAGTTGTGTCAACTTTTCCCCTAATGAAATCATTTTCCAAAAGAAACTTACTCAATCTTTTATACCAAGCTCGGGGAGCTTGTTTTAAACCATAAAGAGCCTTTTTGAGTTTGAAAACATGATCGGGAGATTTAAAGTTTTCAAAGCCGGGGGGTTGTTCAACAAAAACTTCTTCTTGAATAAAACCGTTTAGAAAAGAACTTTTCACATCCATTTGATATAAATTGAAATTCATAGAAGAGGCAAATGCAAGCAATAAGCGAATAGCTTCTAATCTAGCTACGGGAGCATATGTTTCCTCATAGTCAATACCTTCTTCTTGATTATAGCCTTTTGCTACAAGCCTAGCTTTGTTTCTAGTGATTATACCATTTTCATCTAGTTTATTGCAAAAAATCCATTTCGTACCAATTATGGTATGACCTTCGGGTCTTGGCACCAAATCCCAAACGTCATTGCGTTCGAATTGGTTAAGCTCCTCTTGCATTGCCAAGATCCAAAATTCATCCCCAATTGCTTCTGAGATGGTTTTGGGTTCAATTTGAGAAACAAAAGCAGTGTTCTAAGGTATTTTTGAGAGAGTTTCGGGTACTTACCTTGTCTCCAACGTTGCCAATTACCTGTTCGAGAGGGTGATCTTTGATTGTCCTCCACTCGTTAGGCATATTCATTTCTTTTTCCAATTGTGGCGCTTCTTCCGTTGGTTGTTCCTCAGTTTCATCTTTATTTTCCTTGGGTGGTTCCTCTTGTATTTTGTCTTTCAAGCTATCTAAGATACCTGCAAGATCAAAACCGGAATCCTTTCTCGCCAAGCGAGCATTATTTTCGGAAAATACAACATGAGGGGATTCCTCCACAATTTGGGTTCTTTTATTAAAGACCCTATATGCTTTACTACGTGAGGAATATCCAATGAAAATACCTTCATCCGACTTAGCATCGAATTTACCCAATGTGTCTTTGCCATTGTTATGAACAAAACATTTGCAACCAAAAACTCTGAAATTGGAAATATTTGGTTTTCTACCCTTATAAAGTTCATAGGGGGTTTTCATGAGTATCGGCCGAATTACTACTCTATTTAGAACATAGCAAGCGGTACTCACGGCGTCCGCCCAAAAATGTTTGGGTATCTTAGCTTCGTCGAGCATGGTTCTAGCCATCTCTTCGAGACACCTATTTTTCCTTTCCACCACCCCATTTTGTTGTGGTGTACGTGGAGCGGAAAAGGTATGCTCAATTCCGAGTTCGTCACAAAAGTCCGCAAAGAGATTGTGATCAAACTCTCCCCCATGATCACTTCTAATTGAAGTGACGGTAGTTTCTTTCTCATTTTGAACACGCTTAAGAAAATATTTAAAATTTTGAAAAGCATCACTTTTATTGGCAAGAAATAAAGTCCAAGTAAATCTCGAGTAATCATCAACAATCACAAAAGCATATCTATTTCTTCCTAGACTTTCAATGCGAGAAGGACCAAATAAATCCATATGAAGCAATTGCAATGGTCTAGAAGTTGAAACAATGTTTTTAGATTTGAAAGATGCTTTTGTTTGCTTCCCCTTTTGACACGAGTCACAAATAGAGTCATTTTCAAATGTTAAAATGGGAAGACCAACAACTAAGTTTTGAGAAATCAATTTGTTCAAAAGATGCATATTGATATGTGCTACTCTACGATGCCATAGCCAAGTATCATCCTCTTTACTCATTAGACAATCAACATATTCGGGTGAGGAATTAGCAAGATCAACCATATAAATATTATCAACTCTAAAACCACGAAGTATGATTTTGAAATCACTACGTCTAAATACTAGGCATTCATCCGAATCAAATAGAGCAAGATTTCCCTTGTCACATAATTGGCTTATGCTCAAGAGATTATGCTTCAAACCTTTCACAAGTAATATATGCTTAATAGAGGATTTTTCATCCTTACCGACCGAGCCGATGCCGATGATCTTTCCTTTATTGTTATCACCGAAGATAACACTTCCTCCTTCTTTGTGCTCTAATTGAAGGAATTTGGATTCATCTCCCGTCATATGCTTGGAGCATCCACTATCAAGGTACCATAGTACACTTGATCCCTTCAAGCACACCTACAAAACAAAATTAATGTTCTTTAGGTACCCATGCCATCTTGGGTCCTTGGGGGTTAGGCATATTATAATGATGCGATTGAGTAACATGTCTATGACGTGTAAAGCATGCAGGAGCAATATGACCAATACGTCTACAATAATGACAAGTCACATTTGGGTTATGCATCCTTCTAGGTTCATAGTAACTAGACGGATGAAAATTGCTTACTCTATTTTGAACACTATGACTATTTCGCATTTCATGAGAATTATTTCTCCTACTATGAGCACTAGGATGGGCAGCATTTCTAGAGTGATTGTTTCTCGGTTGAGGGCCATTGCTAGGTCTTCTAAGGGGTTCAAAATTTGGCCTAAAATATGCATCATTTCTAGGGTGACTATTTCTAGGTGGTAAGTCATTCCTAGGTCTTCTAAAATGTTCAGCATTTTGTCTAGCATGCATATTGGCTCTAGAGTTGTTGTTTCTAGGATAAGCATTTCTATTGTTAATCCTAGGTTGAGCTTTAGGTTGTTGGGGTTTAGCTGCAACCTTTTCTTCATTCTTAAAGCCTATTCCATGCTTGGTTGATTTCAAGTTAACAAGAACATCATTCAAGTTTTTTGTGCGAAGAATTAAACTTATCTAATGTGCCTATAAGCCTACTTACTTCATTCTTATGAAGCAAACAAGAAGTGCAATTTCTAGTAGAGCTTTCGGGCTTATCGGAACTTCTTTTTCCAAAAAACTTGTTTTCCTCTTTTAGCTTCTCATTTTCTAAAACCAGTTTTTCTAAATTCTTTTCTTTCAAAGAAAGCTGTTTTTGAAAATCCTTTTCTTTTAATGAAGCATTTTCTTTTATGCCCTTAACAGTTTTTGAAGCCTTAATAAACTTAGCATATAATTCATCAAAAGCAGTTCGCATTTCTTCAAGAGTAAAGAAGTTTTTGGACGAAATTTGACATACCTCATCTTTGTTGTCTTCTTGTGCCATTAGGCAAAGATTTGCTGCTTCGTCTTCTTCTCCTTCGCTTGACTCATCTCCGGAGTCGCCTCCCCAAGAAATGTATGCACATTGCTTTTTAAAAGGTTTCTTCTCCTTTTTGATGTTTGGGCAATTTGATTTGATGTGCCCGGTTTCACCACATTCATAGCACTTGATTTGTTCCCCTTGCTTTTTGCCCTTGCGTTCATACTCCTTGCGCATGAACTTTTGAAATCTTTTGATAACGAGTCCAAACTCGTTGTCTCCTTCCTCATCAATTTGCGGTTGGCTTGTGCTCGCCTTTAGAGCTATTCTTTGCCTCCTTTGATCATCAACAAAAGGGTTAAGAATAGTAGATTCATAGGTTTTAAGGTTACTTCTTAGTGCGTCGATGGTGACGTTTGAAACGCCAATGGATTCTTGAATTGCATCGGCCTTTGATCTCCATGCCGGTGTGAGAATTCTAAGAATTTTTCGAACGAGCTCTCTATCCGTGAATGTTTTCTTGAGAGCATGTAAGTCATTTACGATTATTGAAAATCGCTCAAACATTTCGTCCACTTTTTCACCTTCCTTCATGTGAAATAATTCATAAGAATGGGTTAGGAAATCAATTTTTGCTTCCCTTACCTGGTCCGTACCTTCGTACGTGACTTCTAGCTTGTCCCACATCTCCTTTGCCGTTGTACAACATAATATTTTCCTGTAATCGTCAGCATTAACAGCACAATATAATAAATTTATTGCTTTAGCATTATTTTGAACCTTTCGGATGTCATCCGCGTCATACTCATCCTCGGACTTGGGAACCCATTCGTTTTCCACCTTCTTTGTTGGAATTTGGTTTCCCTTCATTATCACCTTCCAAAGGTGAAAGCTGTTGGACTGAACGAAGATCTTCATCCTCTCCTTCCAGTACGTGTAATTTGTACCGTTGAATAGAGGTGGTCGTGTGGAGCACTGTCCTTCTTCAATTCCTGCAAAAGAATCACGAGTAGAAGCCATGGATGGTTCTCTCAAACCGTTAAGTTTTCAGAGAGTTGGGCTCTGATACCAATTGTTAGATAATACGCTTAACGCTAGAGGGGGGGTGAATAGCTTTATAATAAAATTTAGCGTAAACTTGCGGAAATTGAAATTTGCAGGAAGTAAATAAGTGCGATAAATAATAACTTACACACAGATATATCCTGGTTCACCACAACGTGTGGCTAGTCCAGTCCCCGAGAGACTCTCTCGAGATTTTCCACTAACGTGTCAAGCTTCCGGGTGCTTAACAAACCTTTACAACTTGAGGACGCAAGCCTCAACACCTTTGCTCGGAGTTACAACACTCCAAGACTTCAACCAAGGAAACGCAAGTTCCTTACAACAAGAGAATTACAATTCTCTTACAAGTGTATACAACACTAAAACACTCAAACAAAATACTCCTTAATGAGTAGATATGAGTAAAAGAAGTAAGCTCTGGATCACAACAACTTTGAACAAGAATATGGCTCTCAAAAGCTTTATGAAATTGAATATAAAATGAAAAACAAAAGTATGCAAGCTTATAGCAATGTAATGATCAGTTGTAGTATGTTGTTGTGTTTAAAACACTGAAATGAAGCTGTATTTATAGTTGAAAAACTTGGCATTACCATTGCCTAATTGCCAATTAAGAGTTGCTGATTTTACTCACTGACAATCGATTGTCAAACCCCAACGATCGATTGTCTGCCAGTTAGATCAAAATTCAATCCCAGATTTTACGCTTGATATTCGATTACTTACAATCCATAATCGATTACTGGCAACGTTCAAAAAATCCTTTCCAGATTTTACCACAAACAATCGATTGTCCAGAATCAACAATTGATTACTTAACAACGTTCAAAAAATCTTTTCCGGATTTTAATCAAAACAATCGATTATACAGAATCAATAATCGATTACCTGACGGTATTTGAAAACTTTACGACAACGGTCAGCTTCACAATCGATTGCACAAAGTCAACAATCGATTACTTATCAGTTTTTTAAAAACATTTTAGACACTGCCTCTTGACAATCGATTGTTATATACTCACAATCGATTATTTAATAAATTTGAAAATCACTGGAAGTCACTGCCTCAACACAATCGATTGTCATAAGTTCACAATCGATTATTTTGTGACTTTGAAAAATCTGAAGGACACTGTCTCTTCACAATCGATTGTCATTAGCTTCACAATCGATTATTCTGAGTTTTGAAAAACTTTGATGGACACTGCCTCAGCACAATCGATTGTCATAAGGTTCACAATCGATTGTCATGCAGGTTTGAAGAAACCTGATGTTCACTGCCTTAGCACAATCGATTGTCATTAGTTCACAATCGATTGCCATGCAGTCTTGGCTTAAAACAATCGATTATCATTAGTACATAATCGATTATCTTAGTCCAGTTTTCAGAGGCATTTAAAAATCATTTTGACTCATGAAAATATGCATGATTTAAAATCATTTAGCATTAAATTAAATATGCATGATTTTGGAAAATAGTTTTATGAGAGAAGCCATGTTACGAGTCAAGTTGTAGGATCAAGATCACAATTAAGAATGACTCAAATAAACTATAAAACTTTGTCTTGAGCTTGAATCTCGATGTATATCAATTGTGCGCTTGTTTCTTGAACTTCGTCATATATCAATTTTCGCTTCGTTTGTCATTCATCAAAACCTATACAAAAGAACACACGTTTTAGTATATTGCATTGAGAACGTGTTTCCAACACTTTTCGCTATGGCTCGGGATGCGCTGAATGTGCCAATTTATTCTGTTGCATCGGGGAGTGCATTTAGCCAAGCAAGATAACAACTTGAAGATACATGCCACTCATTGGGAAGCAATGCTTTTGAAGTTTTAGTATGTTTCGGAGGTCGGATTAGATCGGAACGAAGAAATCAAGAAAAGGAAGATGTTAATAGTCCAGAAGACAAGGAACTTTGAGATATATTAACACATGGAAACTCATCCGAATTTAACACGCCAGAAGAAGGTCAATCGGGTCATATTGATTATGATGAACTTGCTAGGGCGATGCAAAACATTTGAAATTACTACTTTACTAGTTTACTGGTTAGAAAAATGTAAACATTTTATTTTGTATGTTTGAAAGTTGAAACATGAAATTAAGAATAAAGTACTTGCAATATGTGCAATTTTTTCCTATCTTACTTGTATTCTTTTAATTATTACAAAGTATAAATATAACTTACAATAGTTATACAAAATTCAAAAAAAAAGTAAAAATACTCTAAACCCAGCCCGGCCGGCCCCCTCAACCCGTAACCCTTATGGTTCAATTTTTATCCGAATTAATCCAGCCCACTAGAACATTTTACTGTACCAACACGGACCTGTCCGACCCAGAACCCGAATGGATAAAAAATGGACCCGGACCGGCCCGACCCACCCGTTTAACAGTTTTACTTAAAACTGATAACTTAAGCAAACAATGTCAATCCTTTATTTTGCTCGTTTTAGTTAAGGAGATTTTAATCCCCTGATATCTATTCCAAAGGAGCTGAAAATTATTGAGTACAATTAATTGTATTACATCTTGGTAAAGTAGTTACTATGTTTGCATCATCCTATCCTATTATAATAACGTGGGACATACACTAATAAATTATGATGCCACCTCTAGATGTTGATTGAATTGTAGTTTAAGTTTAGGATTCGATGCCTGTATCCACTGGCCTAATCTAGTGTTTATGCATGAAAGATATATGTGTTTGCACATAAATTTGTGTCAAAAATAAAATTGCAATCACAAATTAAACAACTATAAAGAAAAAAGGATTTTATTGATAAATATTGTGGGTTACAACTCTTTTTATCCCTTGATTCTTCTATCCGATTTGTTATCCGTAATTCGAGGGCCTTTTATGCCTTGGTCCCTTTGTGAATATTCCGAGAATTTATGAGATTTTCTGAGATGATCCCAATTTGCGAGATCCTTTGTTGATTGAATATGTAACCCTTTATATATATGTGTGAGTTAGAGTTTAGGGTAGAGTAACTTCTGTATACGGCCGAAATCGGGCTCGTCTACAACATGATTGATGAGGCTCGAAACATGAAGGACTGAAGATCGGTCCCAAATCCCACCGGACTAGAACCCGGGGTCAGAATGCCTGTCTTCGAAAATATTGAGTTTGTCATACCGGAATCGACCCTACCCCGAATGAGCGCAATGAGACATTGTTAGCATAACCAACAAAAGACCGAAATATCTGTGACCGGTCAGATATTACGGTGGGAATCTCGACACGTATCAATAAGGAACGGACAATAAACAAATCAAGAGATTTTTACCTTTTATAGAATTATACCTAAAGTAGGACTCCCCAGTATATAAAGGGGGTTTGATAATTTGTTTAACACGTGTAACACGTATTTCAAAGCAATACATCATTACATCTCTCTTTAAGCTCTCACTCTACTGTTTCTTGATATCAACCGAAGTGCATATCCAGTTCGAGTGTGACTAACAAGTTATGTGATTTGAATTTACTTTATCATTATTTATTTCAATCGCAATTTAATTTATCTTTTTGTGTCAAGTTAATCCACGTATCCTCAAAACCATTTAACAATTCAATTGTTATCTGATTTTGAGGGTAAACAACCTCCAAGCAACCCTAATAAATTTACATAATTTCAAGAATCTTATAGTATCTTGAATTTCAAATTTAGCTTGATCCGTTAAAATTTAAATATTTATCATATGTATTGAGTAATGTAGTTTCAACGTTAGTGAAATTTTATTTATAGACTTTAGATGTCCATTGGCTGAGAGAGATATCAAACTCTTTGTTAACTTTCAATACTACTATTTTAAATTATCTTCTTTTAGGATTAGTTTCATAGAAAATAGAGGTGAATTTAGGATTTAAGTTTTATGGGTTTAACCTTAAAAATATGGGATCAGATCTACTATTTATTGTAATTTTTAATATATTTTTAAATATAAATTTATGCTTTCGTCAAAAGTATTAGGTTCAGATGAATCCAGTGTCCGATTGCTACATCCGCCACTTGCTGAAAAGATTCTTTTGACCTTATTTTAGTTGGACATTTCTTTTTGATATCTGGTAAACTTAGAAGAAAATAGATAATTTTCTTTTCCAATCACATGTTACTGACCGGATTTTGAAATTGATTAAGAAAAACATTTTTAACCTATAGTTAATGAAAGGGAATTTTACCCTCCTGTATTATATATAAAACTTTATTACCCTTAATGTTTAAGGTTTGTGTTAATTACATTTTAGTATACCAAATTACTATTTATATACCATAATTCAAATTAGGAATATAGTTAAAGGTGCATTTATATTAGGCACTATAATTAAGGGTGCAATTATTTGCTTCTTCTTCCAATTTATCGTGTTCGACTAATGCAAATCTCCGTCTTTGCATTTTGTTAACATTGTATTCAGTTTCAGTTTTAACATTTGTTTATATCCTTTTCATATTAGATCAAATTTTTGTTCTGCTTCAAACCTTTCCTTAGCCTTTGAGAAAAATTCGCATTCTCCATTTTCTATGACATTATTTTCTTTTGTATGTTTTTTTCTTCCCATTCCTTACTATTTTCACAGGAATATGCAAATGGTTCAGATGATGTTTTCAAGGTATTCAAACGGTGGTATAAATTGTAGATAAATTGTAGAAAAAGTAGAAAAATATAGATAAATTGTTGACTATTTTTTGCAGAAGATTTTGTAGAAACTTTAGTCGTTTTAGATTTGTGAAACAGAAAATAATGCATCTACAATGAGACTACAAATAATCTACAATTTATCTACAAGATATCTACAAACTGAATACATTGAATTTTAATACCCCAATTTTCATTTAAATTATAGCATAATTGACATTTCCGGCATAATTGTAGAAGATTTGTAGAAGTTTTAGTCTTCCCAATCTACAATTTCTAGAAATATGTCTTCTACTTCTTCTTCTTCTTCGAGTTTCAATCTTAAATTCAGTCAAAACCAAGTCTAGTCTTCACCAAAACCCCTCAAAATTGAGATATAAACTCCAAACCATATTTGCGATTATTTTCAACAATATCCAATCCAAACAAATAATGATTTTTGAAAACCCAACTTTAAATTCAAAGCTTTCAAGCTTTTTAATGGCTATCAACGGTGGAAAATATATGGAAGAACGGATGAAGATGAAGATGAGGAACAGAAATCTCCTTTCCATTTCAATATCTTCTCCTAAATCTATTCAGAATATTCACGCCAAATCTGTTCAGAATATTCTTCTCCTAAAATTTAGCTCGCCAAAATAGGAAGATACAGCTGCTATTAATTAGCTTTTAATGATTGGTACAAAAACTGTAAAAATAATGTGGACATGACAGGTAATATACAAACTATGCACATTTTCTATAATAAGGTTTCGTATACGATATAGATAAGAAAAAATCCCAAAATAAAATATATTTGATTTTGGACACAAAGTTAAGGTTGTATTGTGGTTTAGGCCTGGGCCTAAATGGGCCAAACGGGCCTGGGCTTAGGCGGTCCCGGGCCTAACGGGCAAATGAGTGGAACCGGCCCACTGCGGTCCTAAGCACACATGGTCCCGGGCTAAATGGGCAGGCTCGCAGGCCTAAATGGGCAGGTCCGCAGGCCTAAATGGACAGGCCCGCGGCCTAAACGGGCCTTTTCGTTCCGGCTATTTTTTTTATCTAAGGCAATTTCTTGTAAATTATATGTATATATACATATATATGTATAAGATATATAATGTATATGCTATATTAAATTTAAACACAAAATAAATTGCAAGGAAATATCCAAGGGAATGTCTTATTATTTTTATTGTTACGATATTAACAAAGAATGAAAATATCTTTCATATACTTCCTCCCCCAATGGAATGAGGACAACAAGGTACTAATACCACCATAAAAGAAAAAAAACTAAGGAAGATGTGCCAAAATACAAGTTATGTATTAGTCTATGTATTATCTCTAACAAATCTTATAAATCCTTCAACGTTCGGAGGCATTTTCATTCGTGGTGGTGGGAAAGAAGCTTGTTCATCACCGGTTCCGGGCTAAGTAGCATCCTGCGCAAGTCTATCTCCGATTGTGATTCTACAAGTCCAAAATTTCTTCTTTCCGAATGGATCCAACCTCTGAAGAGTACTGATTTTTACAAGTTCTCCCTCACAGACGCTCTATGAACACCGATTTGAAGTCTCGCTTGACTGAAAGAGCTCTCCAATGCTACTGTTGAAGCTTGAACACTTGAAATATCTCGATCCAACCTTGAAAGAACTAGATAGTATTTTTGTTTGTCCTTCGACCATTCCATAACATCGAAAAAGCCGTCTGGATTTTCTGATTCAAGACCCTGCGACAAATAAACTTGAAGCTCATTTAGTTGTGAATTATCACCAATATTATCACCTTGAGAACCCCAGAACTCCGTCCAAGAACTAAGGGCTTTTAGGCCCGCAATTCTTTTAGATGATTGCGAACTAGACGAAGTAGGAGTTGGAACATTTGATCTAGCATGATCTAAGGCAAGTTGATGAGCATTATAAATTGTTTGACATTTATTTTAATTGAGGATTTTGCATCTCCAAGTGTAGCAAATTCCTCAGCTAAAAGTGATACAGCATTATAAATTTTTGAGTACAAAAAATGAGGACCTCCTAATTTTATTGTAGGATTTAACACTGCAGCAACACCAAAAATAGGGGGATAGGGAAAAAATATTTTTTTAAACTTATCTTTCATAGAATTAATAGCTTCTTGATAAATTACCTCACCCTCTGAAAATTGAGTAAATAAATCTACAAGTGCTACAATATAAACTAAATAGTTAGAAATAGTATGATAATATTGGCCAGATAATTCATTAGCAACATGAAGTTGTTCTAAAAAGTCTATAAGCATTTTAATATTACTCCAATCTTGATTTGTAAGGTGCTCCTCATCATCATCACCATCACCTACACGAGCATTATACGTTGTGCTTATTGGATTCGTATATTCATATGCAACAACTAAATTTTCATACATGTAATTCCATCTAGTCGAACAAGGTTTAGGAACCTTTTTTTCTCTAATGCCAAATTCATCACATTTTTTAAAATAGTCTCTAAGTCTACTTCTACGGTTTGAATAAAAAAGCCAATTAAGAGTCATTTTAACCTTTTCAATTTCTACATTTAAAATTTTCATACCAGTAACGACGATTAAATGGTAAATATGACAAATACATCTAACATGAAAAATATTACTAAATGCAGAATTTAGTGTGGTTGTAAGCAAGCCTATAACATTACTTTTACTAGAAGTATTATCCATTAAAACTGACATGATTTTATCTCTAATGCGAAAATATCTACAAATATCTGCAACTGTGTTAGCAATAAACTTACCTGTGTGGCGTGAATTAGTTATTCTATAAGCAATAATGCGTTTTTGCATTATCCACTCCTCATCTATCCAATGACTTGTAACAGTTAGATCATAGTCATTACCACTTCTACCAATATCAGTAGTAATAGCAGTGCGACAATCTATATGAGTAAATAAATAGCGCAAATATTGTTCATATTCATGTTTATATTTATAAATATCGCTCTTTACGGTTGCGCGAGGCCATCCTTTTATAAGTAGGATTAAAAACTCTTCTAATATATGCACAAAATAATGATTAGAAGGAAAATTATAGGGTAAGCACACAACAATAATCATTTTTACCAATTCTTCACGATCTTTATTTGGATCATAATATAAAATGTCACCGATAACAGTATTAATTTCCGTTTGAACTAGAGTTGAACTTGTACTAGGGTTAACCGTAGTATCTACACTTGTCACCTCTTGCGCAACTTTCATCTGTAAATATATAGCTTTATCTCTAGGGTGTTTCAATATGTGTCTAGTAAAACTACCCGTATCGCTACAGTTTCCAGTAAATTTATGAACCAACAAAAACGCACAAGTTTTACACTTAAACTTATTTTGTTCTCTTAGTTGAGTAAAAAAGTGCCAAACAAGAGATGTTTCGGGCCGTTTAGAAGGTTTTCTATTAAAAGTAGGGGTTACTACATGAGGTTCAGGCGAGGCATCTGTTGGGTTATTAATAGGACTAGTAGGCGTATCATCTAAATCCGGTTGTATTTCATCTAAATCATCATTTTACTCATCATTTTCAAAGATAGTTTGATTAGGATAACGAACATTCATAACTTCTTCATTTAACCTGGTGCAACATCATGGCAAAATTGAATATCGAAAAATTGAAAACAAGGGTTATCACTATCAAGAATAACAGGTGGAGAAGGACGGGTAACAGGTCTGGGTCGGGGAGCCGAGGGAAGAGTAGTAGCTTGGCGACTAGATTCACCAATTTTAGATTTTTCCTTAGCCTTATCACCAAATATTTTTTGCAATGAAAGTCCATATTAATTATAATTATGCTAAATAAAACAAACAAAACTATAATATTAAAACTTAAGAGTTGGAACGAGTTTACCGAATTGACGAACAACTTCTTAAAAATGAAATATCGTTGAAGACTTGAATACTTCAATTCACTAACTTCACAATTTTTCACGAAATTGCAATAATAAAGCAAGCAATTATTGAAGAAAATTAGAGAGAGGTTGATGAATTTGTGAGTAAAATAAAAGAATGAGGGGTATTTATAGTTGAAAATAGGGAAAAGTGTAATTATAAAAAGTTTGGGGTTAAAACAAAGTTTGGGGGACAAATAGATATTTTTTAAAGTTCCAAACGGCTAGATTTTAAATATCTGACCGTTGGCACTTTTTAAAAAAATAGCCATTGGAGCCCGTTTGGCCCGGTTAAACTAGCCCAGGCCCGCCTGCCGGTCTCGGGCTAAACAGTCCCAGGCTCACGGGGTATTTGGTTAGGACCGGCCCGCTATGAGCTTTTGCACCACTAAGAGACCGGCCCGTTTGAACCGGACCATTTGGCAAGCGAGCCCGGGCCGGTTCCGGGCTAGGGCCGGCCCACAATACACCCTTATTCCAGCCTCCAAGTAGTATAACTCTGAAAAAGAAATATTAGTTGCATAGTGAGAACTTTATTCTTTTTTAACGCTCTTTGCTAGTTAAAGATTGTTTCTCAATAAATCAGCAAATGATAATCAAATTTCTAGCCTCAAGCAGAAAGCTTTTATCCTCTAAAGTCCATCTTCAAGATCAGACAGCTCGCAGGCAAAAGTTAACTGCATCCAATTCTTCAGTCCAAAGATCATTACTGCCATATTTACCATACTTTCATCATTCAAATGATTCATAATTTCGCAACCAACCGAATAAATTAGGTTACTTATCCATTATTTCTTGTTGCGGGCATGGACAAATTCAAGCAAGGAGTTATTAACCTAACTGCATCTATTGCATATACATATATGTAACAAAAATTAAAAGAAAAAAGTGTAGCAAATCGCATGTTTGACAACTTAACTGCATAAAGAACCTAGACGTTTCCAGTATTACACAGAGCTTTCAAAAGTATCCTGCGTTGAACAGGAAGAGAAGATTCTTTAATTTTGGATGAAGTTTCAGTACGCGATCAATAACATTGGACAGTGAAGAGAGTGAAGACAGTTATACGTTTTACAAATACTTATTCTACTTTAAGGCAGTCTTAGAAGCAGTAAAGCATATAGCCAGCCATGAAGTTGGGGATACAACCCAACTTGATATTGTACTATTATCAATGACAACCTAAGGGAACGAGAGATTATAGTACTATTTCACATTTCCTTCAATGATTGACCGTGAGGTTCAACGAGCAGCTTCAGATCACCACATTTCACTTGCTCATCAAATGAAATCTGCTTGCTTTTTCTCAATTACATGCCTTTGGTTTGGCAGAATGCTTTTATCCCGTATAGACCATCATCGAGGTATGATGGTTAATTGGAACAGCCAGTAGGAGCCAATTATCAAGAGCTGAAATTTCCACAGCAAAAGTTACTTTTATCCAATTCTTCAATCCAAGTGCTTCCCCTGCAATACATTAATATTTATGAACATGCAAAAATACTCATGCCTGAAGTTCTACATCTATAACGTTGTCAACAGTGATGCAACGAAACAAATTACCAGGTAGAACAATAACACCTTTCTGGCAAGTTTGGTGCAGAATTCCGTATCATCGCGGATGCCTTCCAGAAGTGACATGTTTAGTTTTGCCTGATAGAGATGGAGCAAAATAGACTATTCAGAATCTTTATCCAACTAAATCCTGAAATATAAGTATATTTCGGCAAAGCTGTTTATAGCGATACATAATAAACATGGATCCTTGTGGCTTGTATGGAATGAAGCATGGAATCTCCGTTAGACCAGTATAGCAAATGTCTGCTGCTTTTCTAAGTAGGTTCATGGTAAATACGAGTAATAGCACCCTCAAGAATGAAAAGGAAAAAGCTTAGATACTTAAATTTAATTTCATTTGTTCGAACGATAATCCAAATAGCACAAAAATACCTTTATGAAAGATAATGTGTAGGGTCCCCATTTGGGGAAAAAAGAGAAATTCGGACTCATTTCAGTACAAATCTAATGATTTCTACTTCTAAACACAGACAGTTCTACTAAGATTAGAATGGAATCACAAGAAACACTACACATGGTAACTCAGAAATATCGGAAAAAGTATGTCCATGAAAAGGATTTTTATTGATGTCTCATGGAAAAACAGAAGAGCTAGGTATGTTATAATTTGGACGAAGATGCAACAATCATTCATCGATTACTGATCATCCCAAGCAGCCGACGATATGCATTCCTATTGATACAAAAACTTTAGGCACGCATCATGACACGCATGTTTCGTCGATCATGCATCTTGTTATCAACTTATTTTTAAAAAAATGTAACCAGACTAGTTTGCAGCTCTGGGTAGAACTTTAACAGCAAAAAATGCAACCAGACTAGTTTTCCATGCTTTTAAGGCGATACTGTTTTGCTTGGTTTAACATTTCATATTCAACAACAACTACTACTACTATCCAGTATATTCCCACAAAGTGCGGGTCTGGGGAGGGTAATATGTAGACAAGCCTTACCCCTACTCGAAAGGGTAGAGAGGCTGTTTCCAATCGACCCTCTGCGCAGGGAAGGAGAGGGAAACAAAAACAAAAACATCATTAGTAACTCCGGTAGAAATTGCATAAATAATTATCTAAGCATAAGAACCATAAGTACCATATATAAATGGCATGCAATAGTAACAAACAGTAACAACCATAAATGACTACCATAAGAGGACACAATCCAATACACAAATCATCTATGGAGAGCCCTACCAAGCCCCACCCAACCCCGGGAAAGGAGTACGAAAAATTCTAAAATCCCCTATCCTACAACCCTGATACTAGACCTCCAGACTTTCCTATCAAGGGTCATGTCCTCGTAAATCCGCATTCTAGCCATTTCCTGCCTAATTACCTCTCCCCAATACCTCTTAGGCCTCCCTCTACCTCGCCTCACACCGGCCACCTCTAGCTGCTCACAACTCCTCACCGGAGCATCAGGGCTTCTCCTTCGCAGATGCCCGAACCACCTGAGCCTTGCTTCTCGCATTTTCTCATCCACTTGGGGTCACGCCCACCTTCACCCGAATAACTTCATTCTTATGTTAGATATATGGACTTATATCTACATACATATTAACAATATATGGATTAATTATATGTTATGTGCTATCTTTTGGTTTGGCCTAAATTGGTGGTCTTATGAACATTGTTAAGGGGGCCAATATATTGTCATATAAAGTGTAGGACTAATGTGTAGATACCCAAAAGGGTAACCTTATTTAATGATGGGCTAACTAAGGTTACATACATGTAACCATGGTTACATGCTTATGACTTTTGAGTTTATAACTCATATGTTATAAGAGGGGGGTTATGGTTCCCATAAGAATGCAAGACATTCTCTTCTTCCTCCCATTGAAACTAGAGAGCATTTTGGTCTTGCATATCAAATGGAAAACCAATCCTCATTTTTTGGTCTTGGATATATTTTTGTGAAAGCAAAAACTTCAAGACAATCTTAAAGGAAGGATCAAGGAGCTTCTCAAAGGCACACCTTGGACAATCTTCAAGAAGGAGTAAAGATTTCCACTTATGGATTCAGGTACGCTTCCGCTTATGTTGTTATTCCAAGTAATTCGATATGAAGGCTAAAGTGTTTTATTTGGATTCATTTCATCAATTGGTATCAGAGCCTCCTTCATATTTGGATTATTTGGAAGTTCATGAAATCCATGTTATATAAAGTTTATGATTAAGTTAAAATGGAATTTTGATTATGAAATTCTAGTACCATGATATAGCATGATTTCATGAATGATATGTTGTTGATGAACTTTGGTATATTGATATCTTGCTATTACAAGATGAATTGAAATAATGAAATTTGCAAATTTTTGGTTGTTGAACTACATGATTCTTTGTTTAAGTTTCTTGTTGAAAACAACATTAAGTTGTTGGACAGAACAGTGAGATAATCGATTATCTTAACTAGATAATCGACTATCTTGAAAAGTTTACCAAAATTTTGCAAAACAGTAGCATAGAATAATCGATTATTTCTCAAATAATCGATTATTGCATTTTGTTCATAAAAAATTTTGCAAAACAGAGGCAGAGGATAATCGATTATTCCCCTAGAATAGTCGATTATCTGGAGTTTTTCAGCAAAATTGGAAATTCCAGAGAGCCAAGATAATCGATAATCCTATTAGGATAATCGATTATCCTAATTTTTCAGCAAAACTTGAGATTCCAGAAGGCCCAGATAATCGATTATCAGGCTCAGATAATCGATTATCTGGCCATAAATTGCAGAAACGTTTTATTTTCTGGAAGTTTATGAGGACATAATGTAAGAAACATTTTTCATAATTAATGAAACGTTTTAAGTATTAAGTTTTTAGATTTTTTAATTGTATATTAATAATATGTCAATTAATATTCAGTTTTTTAATTATTAATGTTTTGTACATCAATATTCAGTTTTAATATTAATTATTTTTTAGTCCATCATGCTTCATATTTTGGTATTGTCCAATTAAGTTTAAAAAAAATAATTAATATTCAGATGGTACATGTCAAAACATGTAACATATTAAGATTTTACATGTCAAAAACATGTAAATTTTCAGTTAAGATTCAATATATGGCTTAAAGAACTATATGATTTAGCATCTAATATTTTAAATTAGTCAATTGAAGCATTATGTTGCCAAAGTAACCTCTTTTGTGTAGATTGATTAATCTTGAAATATAAGATGACTGTGGATGTTAGTATTCCATGCGTTTAACATCGGTCCAAAGGAAGGTTGTTATTTGGCAGGAATTCGAACATGCTTGTGGTGATAAATATGTGACAATTATTCGGTTTTCCATGTGAATATTAAGTCGGCCCAAAGGAAGGCTTGATATTTGACAGGAGTTTATTGTCAATATTTGATTACTACACCAAGAGTACCACTTACAAGTTGATTTTCTGTCCAAAGACTAAAATCAATGTTGTGCTAGGTATCTTGTAATGGGATTTGCCTATTTTGAATCTGTAAACTAAAGTTAAAGTTCAAGTAATTGTAAGCATGTATTAAGTTATCCTTGTTCTATATTTAGTGAATTCTTCAGCTGCTTCGATATCTGCAAATATAAACAGCATCCCTGTGCTTAACGGCACAAACATTAAGGAATGGAAAGAGAACATTATGATCGTTCTCGGTTGCATGGATCTAGACCTTGCACTTCGGATTGAGCAACCTGCTTCTCTTGAGGATACATCTTCTTCTGATGAAAAGAAGGAGATGGAGAAGTGGGAACGCTCAAATCGCATGAGTCTAATGATCATGAAACGTGCAATTCCAGAATCATTCAGGGGCACTATGAATGATGAAAATAATGCCAAAGTTTTCCTTGAAAACCTTGAAAAGCGTTTTGCACAAAACGAAAAGGCGGAAACAAGTACTCTTTTGAGTAAACTTGTTTCCATGAGGTATAAAGGCAAGGGAAATATAAGGGAGTACATTTTGGAAATGTCTCATCTTGCTTCGAAACTAAAGTCACTCAAGCTGGAATTACCTGAGGAACTGCTTGTGTACTTAGTTTTGATCTCTCTTCCTGCACACTTTAATCAGTTTAAGGTCAGTTACAACTGTCTGAAGGAGAAATGAACTCTTAATGAGCTCATTTCGCATTGTGTGCAAGAGGAGGAAAGGATAAAGCAAGATAAGATAGAAAATGCTCATATGGCATCCTCTTCTAAAGATAATAAGAAGAGGAAAGGTAAGGAAGTTGCGGTTGCAAGGCCCCAGAAGAAGCAAAATAAGGAACCTAAGGTTGAAACTACAGAATCAGGTTGCTTCTTCTATAAGGGGACTAATCACATGAAGAAAGATTGTACCAAGTACCACGCTTGGCGTGCGAAAAAAGATACATCTCTTTCTCTTGTTTGTTCTGAAGTTAATTTAATTTCGGTACCTAAGGATACTTGGTGGGTAGATTCGGCTGCTACTACTCACATAAGTATATCTATGCATGGTTGCCTGAACTGCCAAAAAACAAATGATGGTGAAAGATACATCTATGTGGGTGACGGCAAAAAGGTGCAAATTTAGGCTGTTGTTTAAGACTGGTTTTTATTTAGATTTGAATGAGACTTTTGTTGTACCATCTTTTAGACGGAATTTAATTTCTGTTCCCAAATTGGACATATCCGATTATTCATGTTCATTTGGTGACAATAAAGTTAGTCTCTTTCAAAATTCAAATCTTATCGGTACTGGTCTTTTATCAACATATGATAGCCTATATTTGGTTGATATAATAACCTCACATAATGAAACTTTGCATACAAGTTCAAGTGGTACCAAAAGAAAATTAACTAATGAGAATTCGTTATCACTCTGGCACAAACGTTTGGGTCACATATCCATTCAAAGAATTCAGAAACTCGTGTCAGATGGAATTCTTGATTCTCATGATTCCTCAAATTCAGATATTTGTGTTGAGTGTATCAAGGGAAAACAAACAAACAAGACGAGATTAGGTGCTAAGAGAGCTTCAGATGTCTTAGAATTGATACATACGGATATTTGTGGGCCATTCCCTACTCCTTGTAGGAATAGTCAACAATACTTTATTACATTCATAGACGATTACTCGTGTTATGGGTACCTATATCTTATTCATGAAAAGTCCCAATCCATAGACGTGTTCAAATCATATAAGGCTGAATTTGAAAATCAACTAAGCAAAAGGATTAAATCCGTTAGATCTGACCGTGGTGGTGAATACTATGGTAGATATGATGGTTCAGGTGAACAACGTCCAGGGCCATTTGCTAAATTCCTAGATGAGTGTGGGATCGTCCCTCAGTATACTATGCCAGGCAGTCCTACTATGAATGGTGTAGCTGAGAGACGAAATCGGACCCTTAAGGATATGGTAAGAAGTATGATTTTGTCGTACTACTTTGCCAGACTCACTCTGGGGAGAAGCATTAAAAACCGCAGCTTATATTCTTAATAGAGTTCCAACTAAAGCTACAATCAAAACCCCCATATGAACTTTGGACTGGGAATAAACCCAGTATTAAGCACTTACACATTTGGGGTTGTCCAGCTGAGGCAAGGCCTTATAGGGCGAAAGAAAAGAAACTGGATGCTAAAACGGTTAGTAGCTATTTTGTTGGATACTCTGAAAGATCCAGGGGGTTTAATTTTTATGATCCCACTTCTAGAACTATTTTTGAGACGGGTAATGCTAGGTTTTTTGAGGATATTGAGTTTGGGGGGTGGGGAGATAAAGTTATTAGAGATTTTGTCTTTGAGGAAGAACATATGTCTTTCCCTCAAGTTGTTGATCTTGGTCAGGGTGTTCTCATTCCTGACACGGATCACACAACCCAGTTCAAGACAATCTCAAAAATCTCCCCAATCAAGTTGCTGATATTACTAATGAAAATCAAACTCAACAACCTCAAGAAACTGAAGTGCCATTAAGGAGATCCACTAGAGAGAGGAGAAATGCAATTCCGGATGATTATGTTTTATTTCTCCAAGAACAAGAAAGTGATATTGGACTTGAGGAAGATGATCGAATCAACTTCCGTCAAGTCATTAAGGGTTCTAACTCTCAAAAGTGGATTGATTCCATGAATGATGAGATGAAGTCTATGAGCGATAACGGCATTTGGGAGCTTGTTACATTGCCCGAAGGTATTAAACCGATTTGTTGTAAATGGATATTTAAAACCAAGAGGGATTCAGGGGGCAATGTCATTAAGTATAAAGCTCGTCTTGTCGCAAAAGGCTACACTCAAAAGGAAGGCATTGATTATAAAGAGACTTTCTCTCCAGTTTCATCGAAAGACTCTTTCAGGACTATAATGGCACTAGTAGCACATTTTGATCTTGAACTTCATCAGATGGATGTTATGACAGCGTTTCTCAATGGTGACATTGAGGAAACAATTTATATGGTGCAACCTGAAAACTTTGTTTCGGAAGAACCAAAGAAAAGGGTTTGCAAATTAAAGAAATCCATCTATGGGCTCAAGCAGGCTTCCCGTCAATGGTATTATAAGTTTCATGCAGCCATTACATCTTTTGGTTTTGAACCGCATATTGCTGATGACTGTATATATACCATAAGTTCAGTGGGAGTAAGTAAATATTTCTGGTTTTATATGTCGATGACATACTGCTTTCCTGTAATGATATAGCATTATTGCATGAAACTAAGAAATTTCTTTCAAAGAAATTTGAAATGAAAGATCTTGGTGATGCCTCTTTTATATTAGGAATTCAGATACAACGAGATCGCTCCAGAGGTGTTCTCGGTCTGTCACAAAAGGGCTATATCAATAAGGTTCTTAAAAGATTTGGCATGCAGGATTGTAAACCAGGCAACACCCATGTTGCTAAGGGAGACAAGTTTAGTCTCAAACAGTGCCCAAATAATAATTTTGAAACTTCGGAAATGGAGAAGACACTTTATGCTTCGGCTGTAGGTAGTCTGATATATGCTCAGGTATGTACTCGACCTGATATAGCATACATTGTTGGGATGCTAGGCAGATATCTAAGCCATCCGGGAATGGACCATTGGAAAGCAGCAAAAAGGGTCATGAGGTACTTACAGAGAACAAAGGATTACATGCTTACATATCGGAGATCGGACCAGCTTGAGATCATCGGGTGTACCGACTCCGATTTTGCTGGATGTCAGGATAGTCTGAAGTCTACATCAGGCTATATTTACATGCTTGCTGGCGGTGCTATCTCTTTGAGAAGCATCAAGCAAACTCTTACGGCCACTTCCACTATGGAAGCGGAATTCATGGCATGTTATGAAGCATCCAATGAGGCATTATGGCTGCGGAATTTTGTTAGTGGACTGCGCATAGTTGACAGCATTAAAATGCCACTTAGGCTATTATGCGACAACAGATCAGCAGTCCTTTATGCTAACAACAACAGTAGTTTGACGAAAGCAAAACATATGGACGTCAAATTTCGGGTTGTTAAAGAAAGAGTACAGAATGGACAATTGTGCATAGAGCACATAAGTACAAACTCCATGATTGCGGATCCGCTCACTAAGGGATTGACACCAAAAGTATTTCATGAGCATATTGCTTGCATGGGTGTCAAATCAGTTAAGGATTATGAATTTTAGTGGGAGTTTGTATTATACAATTATGTATTGTCCATTACATTCAGTAATTCAGTTTTAAGGATATATCTGCAGATATTCAGTTTTAAAGTTTTATGTACTCTTAAGGTTTATGATTGATCTCAATAAAGAGAACCAGTTGGAAATAGACATTCTATTTCAGACCACACTTTATGTTATTTCTATGCTATACACCTATATTTGATCCATGTCGTTGGTTATATTGATATACGTGATCTATGTTGGTTCTAGTTACGCAAGAGTAACTAAGAGCTCTTAGATCCTATGTTGGTATGATTGATGGACCGGATTGTTCATGACAATTTTATTATGATAGCAATTCTGAGCTCATAAGGTTGTAATATAACATATAATGCTAAGGTTTGTACATATGTATGAGTATCTCGTCCAAGTGGGAGATTGTTAGATATATGGACTTATATCTACATACATATGAATAATATATGGATTAATTATATGTTATGTGCTATCTTTTGGTTTGGCCTAAATTGGTGGTCTTATGGACATTGTTAAGGGGGCCAATATATTGTCATATAAAGTGTAGGACTAATGTGTAGATACCCAAAAGGGTAACCTTAGTTAATGATGGGCTAACTAAGGTTACATACATGTAACCATGGTTACATGCTTATGACTTTTGAGTTTATAACTCATATGTTATAAGAGGGGGGTTATGGTTCCCATAAGAATGCAAGACGTTCTCTTCTTCCTCCCATTGAAATTAGAGAGCATTTTGGTCTTGCATATCAAGTGGAAAACCAATCCTCAATTTTTGGTCTTGGATATATTCTTGTGAAAGCAAAAACTTCAAGACAATCTTAAAGGAAGGATCAAGGAGCTTCTCAAATGCACAGCTTGGACAATCTTCAAGAAGGACTAAAGATTTCCACTTATGGATTTAGGTACGCTTCCGCTTATGTTGTTATTCCAAGTAATTCGATATGAAGGCTAAAGTGTTTTATTTGGATTCATTCCATCATCTTAATCTTATCTAACCTGGTGAGCCCGCACATCCAGCCGAGCATCTTCATCTCCGCAACCTTCATTCTCTGAATATGAGAGTTCTTCACCGACCAGCACTCCGTCCCATACAATATGGCAGGTCTAACCACAGTTCTATAAAACTTCCCCTTGAGTTTCTGTGACACTTTCTTGTCACACAAGACTCCTGATACAAGCCTCCACTTCGACCACCCTGCCCCTATAACATTTCATATAGTTGCACACTATACCAAACCTTTCAAATAAATGCTTGTATAATATACCATGGTGAGCGTAGAAGGGTCAGCAGAGATTTCAAGGCAGCTTTTGATGGACTCCACAACCTGAGATCAGAAGAAGAAAAGTAAGATTCTTATTTCTGCATATAGATTTCTGCATGTGTGAAGTGTAAATATAACACCCTAACGAGCAAGCAGAATTGCTACTAATGGGGCCAAATGTAAGTTAATTTATGCAAAGCCTTAATATGTGGATTAGGGTGTAAACGACATGTATGACTGGAAATCCAATCTTTGTTATTTTGTTTAACCAAAAAGAAAGAAAAATGTAAAACTTCATTTTTCCCATCAGAATTTCCTTGTGTTTTTTCGCTTTACAGAGAGAGAAAGAGAACACATGCTTTTGAAGGATGCCATTGCGATCACACATCAAGATCCAACCAACTCGCCAACCAGGAACCATCCATCTCTTTGATATGAAGCCAATTGTCAGAATAGGTACAATTTCTCCCAAGACTCCCATCGGCACAAATGAATTACAACCAAAAACTAGATGACCATAGGCTTCATCTGATATTACTGGCATTCCAAGCCTCTTTGCAGCTTCTGCAATCTGTTACTTCCATTTAAGACACCAATAATTAATGAGCAAACCTCAATCAACACTTTAAACAAAAAAAGCACAATCTAATGCAACAACGAAATGACCTTCTTTAAATGTTCACGCTTGTACACATTCCCACATGGATTACCAGGGTTTATAACAACCATGGCAACAGAACGATCATCGGCTAGAGCTTCAAGCCCATTGATGTCAACCTCCCAATCCTGCTCAGGGAGAAGATCATAGTAACGCACTTCGAGACGGCTAAATGTGGAAAGAGATTCATATGTTGGATATCCTTGTCTAGGAAGCAAAATATTTGCACCAGGTACAGCAAGAGCTGTAATTAGGACTTCTATTGCTTGCTTAGCCCCAGCTGTGACATGAACATCACAAAGTGACAATTCGTACGGATAGCCACGAGACACAAATTCTGCAATTGACCTGGTAAATATTTGGAACATCAACAATACTAAGACTAGTTCTTGGCCTTCTGCGGTACAATCACATTTCAAAAAAGAGTTTAAGTTCTATCTACTAATGTGGGGAATCTTAGTAGCTCAGTTGTTTTGCTAACTGATGTCACGACCCAAACCCGGTCGTGATGTCACCCAACCCTAAGGCTAGGTAAGTCTAACCAACAATCGCTTTCAATTTAATACTAAGTCTCAAAACCGACAATTTAAGAATAATAATCCAAGAATATTAATAGAGTAATATAGATAAATACGAAAAATGATAACACACCCATAAGATTTGGGGTCACGAGAATATAAAAATCTGGAATGTACGTAATAATAAAACTTGAAAAAAATGAAGAGCAGCCAGGTCCTACGAACGTCATGCAGCTACCTTGACGACTCTGAAAATATATGGAGACTATGAGTGTCAGCTAAGCCTCCGGTGTACCTGAATCTGCACACAAGGTACAGGGAGTAGGGGTGAGTACTACCGACTCAGTGAATAATAAGCATAGAAAAATATCTGAAAGTAAGAAATCAACGAAATGCCACAAAGCAAAGCTAAATCTAACAGTCATATTCCTTAGCTACGAACTAACGGCAAAACAATATCAGATATAACAGTCAAGTATCAGATAAAAAAATGAAATGCACATGAATACGCTGCGGCGTGCAGCCCGAGCCATCCATATTTATTTATCGTCGACGGCACTCATTGGGGGTGTGTACAGACTCCGGAGGGCTCCTTCAGCCCAAGCATAATATCAATATATAACCGCTGCGGCGTACAGCCCGAGCCATCCTCAGTCCACAGTATGCATGTAAGTCACATAACAGCTTCAATCTGATTCTTTGCCAGTACCCAATTATTAAGGTGAATATAATTTAATTAGTCAATTTCAGAAATAAGGTGACTTAGCATTTAATGACAGTGATTAAGCACATGGATGATATCAATGATTATGCAAATCATGTTATCACACAGATATTCACCCTAGACGGGTACTACAGATCGGCATACGGCCCCAAATATGGTATTATACCCAATCATCAACAACACAATGTGCGTATCAGACGCCAATATTTTATATTCAGGTCTCGGGATGGACCAAGTCACAATCCCCAATCATTTACAACCCCGCACCTGCCATGGGGTGCGAGTCATGACCTAACATAGCGTTACGGTGTGATGAACCGGGGTTTCAAACCCTCAGGCCATCATCTATATAAACTACTCACCTCTAACCATCGTAGATTGGTCCGCAATGCCTTTTCCCTTTGAATCTCCGTCTACGAGTGTCGAATCTAGTAAAAATCACAACGAATAGGTTATTATAGGCTAAATAAACATAATCCAATCAAAACAATTCTAAAAACGTTAAAAATCACGAAGTTGGTAAAACCCGAGCCCCGGGCCTACTTCTCGAAAAATTCTAAAAATTACATCTTTGGATTCCTCGTCTCGCCAGAGTCCGTACATATAAATATCATCAAAAACAGGGTCCGTTTGACCTTTCAAATCCCTAAAATTCGTTTCTGAAAACTAAGCCTAGTTCTTCACAATTTCATGGAATTGAGGGTTGATTCTTCCTAAAAATGGTGCTTTTAAGTCAAGGGACTTACCTCCAATCAATTGCCATCGAAAACACGCTTCAAATCGCTCAAATAGCTCCTTGAGTTGCTTAACAATGGAGGAAAATATGTTTAAGTCGCGGGGTGAAATAACCCTTAAAACATTCTGTCCGCCCAGTGATTTACTCTATGTGATCGCATCCCTACTCCTGCGATCGCATAAACCGAAATTCCGGCCCTCCAATTTCCTCTTACGCGATCGCATAACTCCCATGCGATCGCATATCACTGAGACCTACAACTACGCGTTCACATTGACCTCTACGCGACCGCACTGCACACAGTCTCATACCTATGCGATCGCATCACCCCTTACGCGATCGCATAGACCAAATCCTAAGCCCCATTCTTCCCTCTATGCGATTGCGATGATGCTCATGGGATCGTATAGAACAAAAGTCCGCTGCAATTTTTCTGCTACACTTTTTAACTTCATAAATTCCCGTTAGCCATCCGAAATCACCCCGAGGCCCTCGGGACCTCAACCAAAAGCACAGATATGTTATATTACTTTATTCAAACTTGCTCGCAACATAAAAACACTATCATGAACATCAAAATTATCAAATTTCCACGGATTCAAGCCTATAAAACTTTCGAAACTTGCATTGGTCCAAAACCTGACCTAAACACCTCCGAATGATCTGAAAATTTGCTCTCATATCCAAAATCATCTAACAGAGCTACTGCAACTGTAGGAATTCCATTCCGACCCTCGGATCAAAATCTCACCTATCAACCGGACTTCGCCAAAATTCTAACTTAGCCAATTCAAGCCTAATTCTACACCGACCTCCAAATTTAGTTCTGATTTCGATCCTAAGTCACAAATCACTATCCGAAAGTAGTCGAATCATCGGAAATCCATTCCGAGCCCTCTAATTCATAAGTCAATGTTCGGTTGACTTTTCCAACCTATCCTTCTCATAAAGAGACTAATTGTCTCATTTCTACCTAAACTCCATCCGAATTACTCCAAACTCTACACATAAAATGGAACATATAGAAACATAAAACGGGGAAAACGGGGCGGAGATACCTGAGACGATGGGTGGGGTCGTTACATACTCCCCAACTTAAACAAACGCTCGTCCTCGAGCGTGCCCAGAGTTGCACTAGGATCCAACCAATCTCCGAATGACCTTACTAATCATATACCCGGGGTGATCCCACCTCACCCTAACTCACAAAGGCCCGATATTTCAACACATCTAAAATTTCTTTCCATCTAGACCATAACCGTAGAACCACATTGCACTTCTGCAACCATACATATGATCAGAACCTCACCTTTATACTCATAATAAGCCCGATCCATCTATAATAACCCATACCTGCAACATCAGGTGAACCCATGCAACAAACCACACAATTCGACACTCGACATGATGTTCTCTATTCACAACAGTTGCCCAAAATACTCAATTATCGATGGGAACCTCTTATTAGCTAAGGCCTTATCCCAACACTGCTATACTCTATCAATGATAATGAACACGCAGTAGACCATAGCCATTTCTCAGGTCAAATATTCACGAAGTCGTTGCTTCCCCTTTGACTAAAACCACAACAGATCTCCGAGCCGAAACTCGATATTAACCTTCCAACAAGCTGAAACCAAATTTGTTCGTACCCATTAATGACCCCAAAGGTCTCTTCTGACCAAACACACCATCCTGGTGATATGACACTTCAATACCCAACTTACATAATGCACACACCCATAAGAGATGGTCTCAACATACTCAAGTTGTACCTTAAGCTCATCAATACCATTACAACACAAGGCTGAGATCACGTCTCACATCATAGGAATAGAATCCCTGAACCTTTCCCGAAGGGTCTAATCTCCACGTAGCCTCGCTATAATGCGCCATCTCATCCAACACCATTCCATATGGAGCACCTCGAGTCGTTATACTCGAACTTGACAACCACGCACAGATTGATGTCCAAACCCAAGCAATCCATCACACCCACGATGAAACGAGTTATATACACAATTAAATCCTGAAAGAACTCAGCTGATGCGCTATTCGCCGGGTAACTCCCAATACGGACTTTCCTCAGAAACTAGGAAACAAGGCATACAAAGTAACACACGAAAACTATTCTCAATGTCACACTGTTGCGGTGTGCAACCCGATCCAGATAACATACCCTGTGGCGGCGAGCCACCCAACGTATCCAATTATCTCACAAAGGGAGATGCACATCGAGCGGAATTTGCTCATAATCACAGAGTACCGAGTGTTGGTCGCAAGCACGCTGAATGTTTAATCATATCTACTTATGGCAGTGTAAGCTACAAAACTCAACTTCTTATGTGCCCATAGACCGTAAATCATAACATCTCGCAACGTAGAAAACAACTCATAGATCTCTCCAGATAGCTGATAAGCTTAGAAATGGTCGAGTCAACTTATCCATCGACAATACAATTTAGAGCCAACCGAGTCAACTCAGACTGGAATACGCATCCGAAAAGTCCCTTAATACCGGAACTGAATCGCTGGTAGAAACCTCTACACTGCCTCCCGCCTCTAGGGCCAAATTAAGGAAAGCAACTCCTACCAACCATCTGTTGGTCCTTGGAACACAGCCATTCGCGCTAGAACATAGTCTGATGCACCTCGCCATGCAACCTGTGGTATTTTTCGACCTAGCCCATAGCACAATAGTCTAGAATAACCCAACACTGAGACAACCAGTCTACCCCAACATCATGTCCAAAATCTAACATATCAACAAATAAAGATCCACTCGGGCTTCCCAATCCCAATAGCCGCTTACGGTGCCAACGCACACGATCCACAACCACTACATAGACTGCATCGGAGAACTCCCAGTTTCCAACTCCATATAACATACAAATCACTATACCTGGTCCCACATTCCGCCGTAGGAATACTCATTCCACGAAAGATATTCTAATATTTCCCCGTGCCATCAACATACTCATATGCCAACAGTCGGTCCAACCGGAAACTGCCACAATCCTACCAAATTGTTATCAGTTTACATCACATTCCCCTCTTACTGAAAGTATACTCCCGTCAAATTACTAGAATAGTAATACCATTTTCCTTAATCATCTGAGGGTCGCTTCTTAAATCACATGTAGTTGCCCGAGCTGCTAAGAATTTAATGACTTTCCATTCGAAACTGAACCGTACCTTACACACACAAATCCCAATCCTCCACAACAGAACGCACATACCATACCATACTAGGGTAACCTGAGAACTCCATCTCCTTCTTCCTAACCACAAGCCATACTGCCATGACTAGATCCTTCTATAAACACCAGCCTAAGCAAGTTGTCCGAGCTCAATAGCTCTACCGCCCAATACCCCGTAAGGGCTCATTACCTCGAACATAAACAAGGAATTGATCATATCTTTACCATACCGATTCAGTCCGCTAACAAGCTACTTCATTTGTCTAGATTTCCTTTTGATTCATTTTCAACTTGACATACTCTCTTGTTGGAGCACCACAATGTCTCAACCCAGGCTTACCACACGAGACTCGAAAGTAAGACCACACTGTCTAAGACCAATAGGCCACTAAATACTCTCTCAAACGTTCCCAAAAATACAACCTTCTAAAATACCCTACTTTGAAGAACTTCCTGGAAATCTAAGTCCGCTTCCTTTACTTCCTAGATACTGATACATAGAATCTCGTAATTTATGTAAAAATACCACAAGTATTGACCCGTTCTAATGAAAACACTGGCTTGGTCATCTACTCCACCTTAAAACATCTGAGTGCTACATATAGAATCTTCAACACATCAAAATCATTCAAGGGTCATCAACTCTTATACCTATTGCAAATTACTTGACTTAACGAATTGAACCACTCGTGCCTTATCAGCACTCTGACACCTCAGGACATGATCTCATTCCGATACAACCAAACAACTTCCTTCTCTTTACACTATGCACTCCTTATCCATAACTCAAAACATCCTATTATCTTCTTACTTCTACGAAGCACCATATAAACTTTGACAAAATTTTTGCTTCACTCGTGCCATCCTCGGCTCGACATCTGCAACCAGAACTGATTCACGCGTATGCATCAAATCGAAACGAACATAATACCTAATCGCAAATCAGCTAATCAACGACAACCTCCCCAACTTAGCTAGAAGCCATATATACCACAACACATATACTGTTTTACTGTCGTAATATCATGGTGAGATTAAACTCACTCTTTTATAAGCTTGTGGAAACACAAATCATCAGAAATTTTAAATCTTCTGCAATTCTTGCATTCATTCACATAGCAGTTGAGCCCACTCTTTCGGCGACAAAATTCTTTACAAAGTCCTAAATTTTTAGAAAAAATTTCGACAGAGTTTCCTCTGTAACTGAGCCTATCCACCTGCCAGAGAATCACCAAAACCACCCTAACAATACGTCTACAACTTGAAAAAGCATCACAATGTATATCAACAACATTAATCTCAATACTACATGTATTATATTATCAAAAATTGATACATGGGCATGCGTTGGACCTATTTGAATCCTAACACATGGAAAATACTTTCCAGTTACACATGAAGTTTTCTCACGATATACATAGGAACCGCATCACTTCAGAACACTCCGCAGGAGATAACCCACCTGCTTCGCCGCATATTACATTTCTGTATACCTTTCACCGTCATACACATTATACAACTACTTAGTCTTCCTGAGTCCAGACTCATATCGTATCGTGCAATTTACTTCACTCCCACTAGGAGACTCGAAAGATTCTTCACGCGCCCATAACTCGGGCTACTCATCGGACCAACATAGGAAACAAATCACTTGACAGTTCATCCATTAGCTAGCAGACTCCTTCGTCACTACCAGGTTATATAATTGCATCTCGTAGTACTATCATACTCATCACACGATTACCAAACTGCCATTCCGGCTAATAGTGACAATGCCGAACATATACTTTCAAAACACTTGATCACACGATCAGCACCTTTGTGCTCGGCCCTAGGCAAGTCCCGGCCTCAAGTCCTCCAGACTGGCCCTACAATAAACTCAAGAAGATTACATCCCGCCCCTCGATTGGGGAATCGCAAGCCATCCAAGCACATATAATACCGAGCGCTCATGCGTGCATGCGAACACATGGAAGAAATTTCAAGAGTTACTCTTTCATGCTGAATCAAGGACGCACGATAAGATTTCAAGAAAAGTGAGGTGTTTTCTAAAAGTTCTGTAGCCTCCTGCTTATAAGTATGGTGTACGACACACCCATAAACAAGACTCTACCAAACCGGCTCATGACTCGTGAGGCCTAGTAACCTAGGCTTTGATACCAACTTGTCACGACCCAAACCCGGTTGTGATGGCACATAACCATAAGGCTAGGTAAGCCTGACCAACAATCGCTTTCAATTTAATACTAAGTCTCAAAACTGACAATTTAAGAATAATAATCTAAGAATATTAATAGAGTAATATAGATAAATACCAAAAACGATAACACACCCATAAGATCTAGGGTCACGAGTCTAGAGAATCTAAACAAAACTGGATAATAATATCTGGATGAGAATATAAAATTTTGGAATGTACACAATAATAGTAAACTGAAAAAAAATAAAGAGCAGCCAGGTCTTGCGAACGTCATGCAGCTACCTCAACGACTCCGGAAATATCTGGAGACTATGAATGTCAACTAAGCCTCCGGTGTACCTGAATCTGCACACAAGGTGCAGGGAGTAGGGGTGAGTACTACCGACACAGTGAATAATAAGCATGGAAAATGTATGAAAGTAATAAATCCAAGAAATGTCACAAAGCAAAGCTAAATCTAACAGTCTTATTCCTTAGCTACGAACTAACAGCAAAACAATATCAGATATAACACTCAAGTATCAGATAAAAAAATGCAATGCAATGCACATGAATACGCTGCGGCGTGCAGCCCGAGCCATCCATATTTATTTATTGTCGACGGCGCTCACTAGGGGTTGTACAGACTCCGGAGGAGCTCCTTCAGCCCAAGCGCAATATCAATATATAACCATTGCGGCGTGCACCCCGAGCCATCCTAGGTCCACAGTATGCATGTAAGTCACATAACAGCTTCAATCTGATTCTTTGCCAGTTTCCAATTATTAAGGTGAATATTATTTAATTAGTCAATTTCAGAAATAAGGTGACTTAGCATTCAATAACAGTGATTAAGCACAGGACTGAGATCAATGATTATACATATCACACAGATATTCACCCTAGACGGGTACTACAGATCGGCACACGGACCCAAACATGGCATTACGCCCAATTATCAACAACACAATGTGCGTATTCGACGCCAATAATTTATATTCTGCTCTCGGGATGGACCAAGTCACAATCCCCAATCATTTACGACCCCGCACCTGCCATGGGGTGCGAGTCACGCCCTAACATAGCGTCACGATGTGATAAGTCGGGGTATCAAACCCTCAGGCCATCATCTATACAAACTACTCACCTCTAATCGGTCGTAGATTGGTCTGCAATGCCTTTTCCCTTTGAATCTCCGTCTACGAGCGTCGAATCTAGTCAAAACCACAACGAATAGGTTATTATCGCCTAAAAACATAACCCAATCGAAATAATTCGAAAAATGCTAAAAATCAGGAAGTTGGTAAAACCCGAACCCCGGGCCCACTTCTCGATAAATTCTGAAAATTATATCTTTGGATTCTTCGTCTCACCATGAGTCCGTACATATAATGTTCACCAAAAACGGGGTTCGTTTGACCCTCCAAATCCCCAAAATTCGTTTCTAAAAACTAAGCCCTAGTTCTTCACAATTTCTACACAATTTCATGGAATTGAGGGTTGATTCTTCCTAAAAATGGTGATTTTAAGCCAAGGGACTTACCTCAAATCAATACTCGTTGAAAACACGCTTCAAATCGCTCAAATAGCTCCTTGGGTTGCTTATCAATGGAGGAAAATATGTTTAAGTCGCGGGTGAAATAACCCTTATAACATTCTGTCCGCCGAGTGATTTACTCTATGCGATCGCATCCCTAATCCTGCGATCGCATAGACCAAAATTCCGGCCCTCCAATTTCCTCTAACGCGATTGCATAACTCCCCATGCGATCGCATATCACTTAGCCCCACAACTACGCGATCGCATTGACCTCTACGCGACCGCACTGCACAGAGTCCCATACCTATGCGATCGCATCACCACTTACGCGATCGCATAGACCAAATCATGAGCCCCCTTTCTTCCCTCTATGTGATCGCAATGATGCTCATGCAATCGCATAGAACAAAAGTGCTGCAATTTTTCTGGTGCACTTTTTAACTTCAAAAATTCCCGTTAGCCATCCGAAATCACCTCGAGGCCCTCGGGACTTCAATCAAAAGCACATATATGATCTATAACTTCATTAAAACTTGCTCGCAACATGTAAACACTATCATGAACATCAAAATCATCAAATTTCCATGGATTCAAGCCTAAGTTAAACTAAAACTTCCGAAACTTGCATTTGATCTAAAACCCGACCTAAACACCTCCGAATGATCTAAAAATTTGCACGCATATCCAAAATCACCTAACGGAGCTATTGCAACTGTCAGAATTCCATTACGAGTCTTGGATACAAATCTCACCTATCAACCGGAATTCGCAAAAATTCTAACTTAGCCAATTCAAGCCTAATTTTACACCGGGCCTCCAAGTTCAGTTCTGATTTCGCTCCTAAGTATCAAATCACCATCTGAAACTAGTCGAATCATTGAAAATCCATTCCGAGCCCTATAACTCATAAGTCAATATTCGGTTGACTTTTCCAACCTATCCTTCTCACAAGGAGACTAATTATCTTATTTCTACCCAAACTTCATCCGAATTACCCCAAACTCTCCAAACACATAAAATGGAAGATATAGAAACATAAAATGGGAAAAATGAGGCGAAGATACCTGATACGACGGGTCGGGTTGTTACAACTGAACTTTTACCTGGTTTGGGGGGGGTTCGATTCCCCAATCTTGTATTCCCCTTCCCAATTCCATCCCTACCCCTAATGTAATAAAAAGAAAAATCTACTAATGTTATAAGAAGATCTTATGTACGATAATTACAAGTAAATCTCTATGTCTATGATGAGTATCAAATAGTAACTTGGTAAAAATGATACTCATTCTGTTCCAGTTTATATGAACTTGTTTCCTTTTTGGTCCACTCCAAAAAGATTGATCTATTTCTAAATTTGGAAACAATTTAGCTTAAACTTACAATTTTACCCTTAATGAGAAGCTTTTATAACCACACAAATACTCTGGGCTCCTTTTTTGACTTATTAGGACCACAAATTCCAAAAGTCTTCTTTTTTTCTTAAACTGCATGCTCAGTCATACAAGTTCAAAAAAAAATCTTTAGTCTGTCTGTTTAAAAGGAAAGTCCAGTGCACTAATCTCCCGCTATGCGTAGGAATGGCCGAATCACAAAGATCTATTGCATGCAGCCTTATCATGGGAAACTACAAGAAGTTGTTTTCACAGCTCGAACTCATGATCTTATCGTCACGTGACAAAAAATTTACCAGTTACGCTGTTTGTTTATTTAACTTTAAATCAATCCCACAAAAAGGTCAGAACTTTAACTAAAACAAACCCCCAAAAAAAGAACTATTGAATATTAAAGATAGGAGAAAGAAAAGGGTGAAAAACTAGGAGAGTTTAGAGTTACCTCCTGGCCTGAAGAATAGTAGAATCTGGGGCATAGCCATTGTATTTACCAGATTGGAGTGCATCAACAAGAGCGTCCTCTAATAATTTAGTTGTTCGAAAACAAGGAAAACCACTGGGATCGCCATGGCTAAGAGGGATTACAGTTCTTGTATCACTTTAATTGATGTTTGTTGGAATTATTCATAATGCAAAATCAATAATTTCCTTTTGAAATTCCATTTACAACCAATAGACATGAGTTTTTTTATGTCCTATCTATTTCCAAGTAGCCTCTTGTATAAAGCCTTAAAGCCAAGTGTTGAATGGCTTTGACAAATGGCTCTGCAAGTCTAACAAATGTCTTCATGCATGGAAGACAAGATAAACTTGTCAATATTGGAGCCAAATGTCTTCATGCATGGAAGACAAGATTCACTTGTCAATATTGGAATCAAATGTTTTCATGCATGGAAGACAAGATACACTTGTCAATATTGGAGCCAAGTGGGCTAACATAATAGGACAAGTGTCAAAAGTCTCTCGACACTTGTCATACATGCAACCTCCTTAATTTACTATAAATAGGCTATGAATTAGCCTTCATAATCACTCAATCTTAACAAGAATCCATCCTACTAATCATTACTTCTCTTTCTACAACATTCTTTAATTTCTATAATAGTTACAGAAAATACCTTCATCTTCTCTTCTTTTCGGGCAACTGCTTTGTGCAAATTCTAAATTTCCAGACACGAGTGCACGTGTTAAGAGGTGTTATGGAACCTTGGGGAGCGACCGGCCTTAACGATTTGCACCTTGTAGGGCCGAAATCGTTTTCAATGCAATGGTTTGCCACGACACAGTATTTTTGATAAGTTTTAGTTCTTTCCTTGTTGTTATTAGTCAATATTATATACTACTTTTCCTTACAATTTGAAAGCGATTTCATATAATATTGACTAATGGCTACCTCTTTGAACAAAACACTTCATGATCTCTCAAGCTTGAGCCTTTAGATGGAAATAATTATAAGCATTGGTCCCAAAAAAATTTAATTTTCTTTGAACAATTAGACATTAATTATGTTTTATTTAACGATCCTCATGCCGATATTGATGCTAATGGTTCTAATGCTGCTAATGTTGATGTTGCTGTGGTTGTTGAGGCGAACATGGTGGCTAACAAAACCGACTGGATATTGGACACGGGCGCTTCAAGGCACCTTTGTGCCAACAAGGAGTTGTTTCACGACATTGAGGAATCTACTGATGGCGAGTGTGTCTACATGGGTAACTCCACTACAGCTGAAGTTATGGGTAAAGGAAAAATTCACCTTAAATTAACAATATTCTGTATGTACCCTCCCTTCGTAGAAACTTAGTTTCTGGTGCGCTTCTCAATAAAGCAGGTCTTAAACTTGTTTTTGAATCTAATAAAGTTGTCATTTCTCGTGGAGGAGACTTTGTTGGGAAGGGTTATCTTAGTGGGGGTTTGTTTGTACTGAACATCGGTAAAGAGAATACTAATAATGCTAGTACTTTTAATTCTTCTTATATTGCTAAGTCTATTGATTTATGGCATGGTAGACTAGGTCATGTTAATATTGCTTCTATTAAAAGACTTAGAAAAATGGAATTAATTCCACAGTTAATGTTGATTATTTTTCTACGTGTATTGTTTGTGTAGAAGCAAAAGATACCAAAAGGCCTTTTAAGAATGTAAATAGTAAAAAACAGAATTGCTTGAACTAGTTCATTCAGACTTAGCAGATTTCAAGAACACTGTTAGTAAAGGTGGAAAAAATACTACATCACCTTTGTAGATGACTTTTCTAGATACACTAAGGTATATCTTCTTAAGTCAAAAGATGAAGCTTAAAGCATGTTTTCAAAATACAAGGCAGAAGTAGAGAATCAATTAGACAGAAAAATCGAGAGACTTAGGTCTGATATGGGTGGTGAATCGAAGCCTTTTGTGAGAAAATGGTATTATACATGTGGTTAGTGCTACCTATACTCCCCAACAAAATGGTGTAGCTGAACGGAGAAAATAGAACCCTTAAGGAAATGATGAATTCTATGCTTTTGTGTTCGGATTTATATGATTATATGTGGGAGGAAGCTGTTTTATCTACATGTTACATTCTTAATAAATTCCCTCATAAGAAGTTAGATAAAACCCCGTATGAGTTACGGAAAGGTTTGCCCCTAACTTAAAATTTTTAAAAGTGTGGGGGTGTTTGGCTAAGGTTGGTCTACCTGATTTTAAACAAGTAACTGTTGGACCCAAAACTTTTGATGCTATTTTCATTGGTTATGCTCAAAATAGCGCTGCATATAGATTTATGTCTTTGAATGATAATTTTATTTGTGAATCAAGAGATGCAGAATTTTTTGAGCATGTTTTTTCCATTGAAAAATAATGTGCCTAGTGATGTGCCGAATAATGCTTCTACATCTATGTCTATTAACACTCATGTTGTACCTTCTTCTAGTGTTACTGTTAATGAGCATGAAAATAAACTTAGAATACGTAAGAGGCGTAGAATTAAAACTAGCTTTGGTCCTGACTTTATTACAACTTTCTTGACTGAAATTATTGATCTTGATATTTTGAGTGATGAATTAGTGTCAATCTATTTAATAGAAGAAGACCCTAAGAGATACAATGAAGCAATGAGGTCAATAGATGCTAGTTTTTGGAAAGAGACCATTAAAAGTGAATTAGACTCTATAGTTTCTAATCACACTTGGGGCTTAACTGATTTGCCTAAAGGTGGTAAACCCATAAGTAGCAAGTGGATATTTAAGAAGAAATTGACACCTGATGGAACAATTGAGAAATATAAGGCTAGACTTGTTATTAGGGGATTTAATCAAAAGAAAAATATTGATTACTTTGCCACTTATTCTCCTGTGACTAAGATAGCGACTATTAGAACTCTTGTTTCTGTAGGTGTTATTCATGATTTAGTAATACATCAAATGGATGTTAAAATAGCTTTCCTAAATGGTGATTTAGAGGAAGAGATATATGTCTCAATCTGAGGGATTTATGATCCAAGGACAGGAGAATAAAATATGCAAATTGAGAAAGTCTTTGTATGGTCTAAAGCAGGCACCTAAGCAATGGTATGAAAATTTAATAGCACATTAGTGGATAATGATTTTGTTGTTAATGCATATGATACTTGTGTTTATTCCAAATGATTGGATCAGATTGTGTTATTATATGTTTGTATATGGATGATATGTTAATATTTGGCCCTAATGTGAATGTTGTTAATGAGACTAAGATTTTTTTGTCTTCTAAATTTGAAATGAAAGATCTTGGAGAAGCATATGTGATTTTAGGGGTTAAAATCAAAAGAACTTTAAATGATTTTTCATTGTCTTAGTCTCATTCTATTGAAAAAATATTGAAAAGGTTTAATTATTTTGATGTAGCACCTGTGAGAACTCCTAATAATCTTAGCATACACTTGAAAAAGAATAAGGAATCTAGTATTTCTCAAACTGAGTATGCTAAGATAATTGGTAGTGTAATGTTTCTCATGAATTATACACGACCTGATATTGCTTATGCTGTTAGTAGATTGAGTAGATATACTCACAACCCTAGTAGTGAACACTGGAATGCTCTTCATCGTTTGCTAAGATATTTGAGAGGCACTATGGATTGGTGTTTGCATTTTAATAAATTTCCTGCTGTTTTAGAAGGATTTTGTGATGCAAACTGGGTTACTGACAATGATGAAGTTAGCTCTAGTAGTGGCTATGTGTTCACTATGGGTGCAGGTGCTATTTCATGGAAGTCTTCAAAACAGACTTGTATAGCACGTACTATGGAGTCTGAATTCATTGCTCTTGAGTTGGCAGGGCAAGAAGCTGAGTGGTTGAGAAACTTATTGGCAGACGTGCCTTTGCGGGGAAGACAAGCTTCACTAGTTTCTCTACATTGTGACTCAGAGGCAGCAATTGGAATTGCCAAAAGTAGTGTGTACAATGGAAAAAGAAGACATATCCGCATTAGGCATGGTGCGGTAAAATAGTTGTTGAAACTGGTGTTATTTCCTTGGAATATGTAAGATCCGAAAGAGAGGAGAGGTATCCTTGAAATGTCGAGGGGGATAGGTCTAATGCCTATGGATTGAGGAAGTATGGTGGAAACCCGTTTGTGGTCAAACGAATCCATATGAGACCTCAATATGCACTACATTGCTTATCTCTATGGCGTGTGGTAGTGCTTTATAAGGTTGAACTTATTTTGCTCTTAATGATTCCATAGCCTTAAGGTAGTCTATGTGTAGTTAGACTTGATGGAATCACCTACATGAGTTTAAAGGTGCGGTCTCCTTTTATGAAAGACTTGGGATGTCTTTCTAGAGCACTCATGAGACCCAAGGTATGTGCATGACCATAAAAGCACTTTGTTAGTATCGCAGAATTTGCATAAAATTAAGGATATAGTATGTGTTGTGGGGGTTTCAGCTAATGTCCATTCAGTTCAAGAGTACTTCACTTTGTGGATGTTAGTTGTTGCCTCATTTCACTACGTGTCAATTCAAATCGAAAGATATTGACACTTAAGTACATGTTCCTTCTTTTGCCCAGAATTGTTCTATTTTTGTCTTTGCATTAGTGGGGGATTGTTGGAATTATTCATAATGCAAAATCAAAATTTTCCTTTTGAAATTCCATTTACAACCAATAGACATGAGTTTTTTTATGTCCTATCTATTTCCAAGTGGCCTCTTGCATGAAGCCTTAAAGTCAAGTGTTGAATGGCTTTGACAAATGGCTATGCAAGTCTAACAAATGTCTTCATGCATGGAAGACAAGATACACTTGTCAATATTGGAGCCAAATGTCTTCATGCATGGAAGACAAGATTCACTTGTCAATATTGGAGTCAAATGTCTTCATGCATGGAAAACAAGATACGCTTGTCAATATTGGAGCCAAGTGGGCTAACATAATAGGACAAGTGTCAAAAGTCTCTCGACTCTTGTCATACATGCAACCTCCTTAATTTCCTTTAAATAGGCTATGAATTAGCCATCATAATCACTCAATCTTAGCAAGAATCCATCTTGCTAATCATTACTTCTCTTCCTACAACATTCTTTAATTTCTGTAACAATTACAGAAAATACCTTCATCTTCTCTTCTTTCTGGGCAAGTTTTTTTGGAAATTCTAAACTTCCAACCACGAGTGCACGTGTTTGGAGGTGTTGTGGAATCTTGGGGAGCGACTGGCCTTAACGATTTGCACCTTGTCGGGCCGAAATTGCTTTCAAGGCAATGGCTTGCCACGATACAGTATTTTTAATAAGTTTTAGTTCTTTCCTTAGTTGTTCTTAGTCAATATTATCTACTACTTTTCCTTACAATGTTTTCATTTTAAGTGTTGAGATAACTTATGATAGTACAAGCTGATGCTTTCTTTGCTTCTTCTTTTCCTTGAAAATCCCACCTCGAGTTTGAGAGAAGTTCCATTTCCACTTACTACTTTGTAATATCTCTATGGTTTTGAGTAGATTATTCAAGTTTGAGATATAGCCTGAAGATATGTTTGTGACCAAAGTCAACACAATCGTTCGTTAACTCCTAACTACTGAACTAAACTGTGTCAGTGTAAACTCACTGATTACATAAGCGCGTGTCTATCACTTTGACAACCCAACTGCCCATAAACTGACATTAATAGTACTAGATTAGAAACACAATTTCACAGACTTTTTAGAGGCTAATATTCGATACTTCCTCCGGTGCACTTTAATTAATTTTTGATCTTTTTTATGATTCACAATATTTCACTTTAATTAGTTTTTGATCTTTTTTTATGATTTACAATATTTATTTATTTTTTAATTTTCAAAGTTGCTCTTGGAATAAAGAGCTTGAGAGTATTTGTCATATTTTCAATGAACAAACTAAAATTAATATTGTCAACTTTATTGTTAATTAATACTAAAAGATGAATTCCTTAATATATGCAAAAATAGTTATAAAATCAATTAAAGTAAATGCAGGATCAGAGGACGGTTTAGAGCGTCTGATACAACAACAACAACAACAACAACAACAACCCAGTATAATACCACTTAGTGGGGTCTGGGGAGGGTAGTATGTACGCAGACTTTACCCCTACACTTGGGTAGAGAGACTGTTTCCAAATAGACCCCCGGCATCCTTCCCTCCAAGAACTTCTCACCATACTTTTGAGGAGACTCGAACTCACAACCTCTCGGTTAGAGTGTCTGATACCTTATTGTTAATTAGGTTCAATTCAATATGTTCAGCCGGTTTTAGGAATTTTTTTAACAGAAGAGTATTGGGTAATGCAGGACTCGCAACTACAATATACGAGACAAAATGAAACCCCATATGTTTGGCATATTCGTAAGTAAATCTGGTGTACTATGTCTATCGAATTCATAATCTTCTGCTTATTATTGATAAAGATGTACTAGATATAACTAGTTAAGCAAAGACAATGACTACTAAAGGAAAGCACGAATAGCAGGAGTTGGCAATGCGAGTACATTAATATTTCAATTAACAGTAAGGTGCATAATCTGGAGCTGGAGTTGGGAGATCCTCCTCAGAATGATATTGTCTATAGTACTTACAACCAGACAATGGCGGATCCAGGATTTTGAGTTCGTGGGTGCTTAACTTTTTTAATTGGAGCAAAAGAAAGTTAGTGCTTGATAAATGGAGGAAAAAGTCTAGCTAGGGGCGTGAGTGAGATTCAATCTCTCGACTATATACTCATTTAGAGCCTTTCAACATCCATCATAACCAAAGCACCCACCAAGCCTTTTGTTATCTGGGTGCTTGCTATTTTGTTATATCCGTTTTCTTAAGTTTTTTATATAATTATACGTGTTCGGGGGCGAGGTTAATGGGTGCTCGAGCACCCAATTTTTATATGTAGATCCGCCCCTGCAACCAGATACCATTCCAAATAACATATTACATTCCTCTGATGATTCAAGGAAATTGTTGAAAATCTAACTTATTTATGAGCTACCATACATCATACAAGATCCAACGACTAGTTGAAGATCTCATTATCTTAAACTGAATCTAAGACTTCCCTTAACACAGAGATATCAAGATGCCCTCTAAGAGCAACTTATTGTTTTTTGGCATGCCTTTGATAGAAAGCATTTAATCTCTTGAGGCCATCTTCCAGAGATGATGGTTCACATGCAAAGGTTATCCTGAGCCAATTCTTGAGTCCTACAGCAACACCTGCACCATGCCTTATTGTCAGATGTCTATACAACAAAGCATTCCACCAATTTGAGTGCAGGCGGCGAACTCATGCAGCTTATGTCACATTCATATAATATGGTGATTTCGGTTTGTACTGCAGGAACTTTCTATATTGGACCAAATAAAAGACTTGTTTGGTAATACAAAAAAATCAAATGACATTACTACCCATGAATACGAAAGCTGTACGACTAAAAGCGTATGAGAAACCAAGAAAGAGACATTTTATAAAACATGCCTACTGTCTTTGACAGAGTTTGGTGCTTTAAAAGAGTTGCTTGTTCTTTTACCTGGTAAAATTATCAAAGACTCCTCCTTAGCCAGCTTGAGACAGAAGTCCAAATCATCTTCAATGTCTGCTAGAAGGTTCAAATGAAGTTTGACCTAAGAGGAGAAAAAGACCTCCATTAGATATTAATTATATCTTCAAATCCCAAACTAACCACTAATTAAGCTTCCACTTTCGCTTACCATCACAAACATAGATCCTTGAGGTTTACTTGGGCAAGTGATGCAAGGTATATCCTTGATTCTGTCGTAACAGATGTCTGCAGTTTCTCTTAGCATATTTACTATTTTAAAGAAGAAATCATCTTTTGTATTCTGAATGATCTGAGGAATTGCTCCCTGTCAAATAGGAACTATTAGGGGTGGGAGGGGGTGGAGAAGAACAAAAGAAACCAACAACAACAACAACAACAACCCAGTATAATCCCACTTAGTGGGGTCTGAGGAGGGTAGTATGTACGCAGACCTTACCCCTACCCTTGGGTAGAGAGGTTGTTTCCAAATAGACCTCCGGCATCCTTCCCTCCAAGAACTTCCCACCTTGCTCTTGGGGAGACTCGAACTCACAACCTCTCGGTTGGAAGTGGGGGTTGCTTACCATCAGAGCAACCCCTCTTACAGCAAGTGTGTGGCTAAAAGGAACAACAGGCATTAAGGCAAGCAGACAGAAGTATATAATGAGAAAACCTCAATAAGAAATGTGGAAAACACATCTATACTAATTAGTTCTTAAATATATATTCCATTTGCTTATAAACATTAAAACATGAAATATGTAAAATAATACAAAGAGCTGTTAGACCAAAACAAACTTCATTCCTTTAGATCTCCATTTCATATTTCAGGTGGAAAAATACAGCAAGTGTGTGGCTAAAAGGAACAACAGGCATTAAGGCAAGCAGACAGGAGTATATAATGAGAAAACCTGAATAAAGGTTGCAGGGTCAGAAGATATATTGAGAAACCCCGTGATGGAGTCTATGACCTGCAAATAAGAAAACACAAAGTGATAATATGCAGATTTTGTTCGTGATAAAAACAATCTTATCCTCTCTCGATCAAAGATCTTATAAGTTAAGTGGAATAAAGCCCCCTATAACATACTTCTACATTTCTTTATACCCTAATCTACTTTTGATGGCACTAAATATAAAGTGCACTTCAATACTGATATTTGGCTTTAAAAGTGGAAGTTAGATTTACTTTTTCCCGAGAAATAAACATTTGTGAAAAAGTACAGAATGACCATCTTTCAAAGGAGAGTAAGTACCCCATGTTTTTTTAGTATGCCATTTGGATCGTTTGTAACAAGCCAACCAAGTCGCCAACCAGGGACAATCCACCTCTTTGATATGGATCCAAGTGTAATAACAGGCGCAATCGATCCAAAGATTCCCATAGGCACAAATGGTTTACTTCCAAAAGTGAGATGATCATAAACTTCATCAGCAATAACTAAAATTCCAAGCTTCCTTGCCATCTCTGCCACCTGAAGAAATTAACCACTTCGTTACAGTCATAATGACCCAAAGTATCAATATATTACCAAAGAAAAGGATACATACATACCTCCTTCAAGTGTTGGCATGTGTAGACATTGCCGCAAGGATTTCCAGGGTTAATAATGACAATAGCCACAGTATTTTCATCTGCCAAAGACTCAACTGCATTAAGGTCCACCTCCCACTCACTTTCTGGGAGAAGATCAAAGTGACGCATTTCAAGATTGCTAAAAACAGCACGTGCTTCATAATAAGGAAAACCAGGCCTCGGAAGTAGAATATTTGCAGTTGGGCGAGCAAGAACATTCAAAATTACTTCAATTGCTTGAGTACATCCAATTGTCAGGTAAACATCATCAGGGGACAGCTTGTTTGGAAGATCTTGGGATAAGTATTCCGCTACAGC